>OZ012720.1:30853766-32153573 GCA_963942605.1 Poecilus cupreus
TAGCGACACTAACATAAATTTTGTATTGCTCACTACTAAATTACGGACGCATTTCGTTTTAGTACATAGTTAGTTTTCCACTTTATCTCTCTATTTGTATTCCCTGAATTTGGCAATAAAGCACAGTCCGTGAAAGTATTTGTAATTTTACCATGGAACACTGAACTACAGTTACTGGATTTTCACTGTCATATGCATCTTGCTGCAACAGACAAAAATGATTACTTTAATTTAAGTGTCAAATACTTGGTGCATGATTTTCAGATTAATTAATGTTTCTTTGGCTTGTTTTGATGTTTGGATTTTATTACGAGTCATTGTATAGTTATGATTTCTAATTATACAAGTTAAAATTTCAAAATATACAAGATATATATAATATTCGAGTACAGTACTAATGTTTTAAATATTGTTTGGTTTGTTGAAATAGTATTATTAAGTATGAATCAATTGCTTGTACCGTGAATTTCAGCTAAAATTTTTTTAGAAGTATAGAACTTTAAAATGAAATAAAACACATAAAAATCGTGGTAATGGCTTTTTGGAATGATAATTTTATGCCATTTGTATTTGATTATGATTGCGGAATCATATATCGGCAATAAGGTGGGAATGTTGAATTCCACGTCGTCCATCGTCTCTGATTTATCGGCTTAGACTAAAGACTTCAAATATCTCCGTAGAAAATGATCCAAAGGCGTTAAATCACAGATTTTGGAAGCCAATCCATAGGTTCATAGCGCGTTATTTTATTATACCCTCATCGAATATGGCCCTCAATAAATAAATTGAGGCGCACGCTGTGCGACATTTTGCGCCGTTTTGTTGGAACCACTGCTCATCCACATTCATCTCATTCAATTGCGGAACGAAAAAGTCAGTAATCATGGTTCTATAACAACCTCCATCGACTGTAATGGTCTGGACGGTATCATTTTTCAAGAAATATGGACCAATGATTCCAACAGCCCGGTAAAGCACACCAAACAGTGACTTTTTGTTTATGTAACACCGTCTTAATAATGGCTTGTGGATTTTCTTCACCTTAAAGGTGACAATTTTTCTTGTTAACGTAGGCGTGTAATCAAAAGTGAACTTCATAGCTGTATGAAATTTTCAAAACAAAATTGTACAATTTGCAAGTTCAGTTCTGGCTTAAGTTTATTTATAGTAAAATGGCAAACCAAAATGAACTCAAAACAGATGACAACTGAAAAAAGTGTTGCCAATACTAAGAACAAACCTCTAAAAAAAAAAAACTTGTTATAAATATGTATGTAACCACAGATGATGTTTCAAGACGATAATTCAGAATACTTGCCGCGATAAACTCAAATGAATAGAATAGAATTTATTTTAAGTTTTTACAAATACATGAGTGTGTAAACCACGTCAAAAATTAGGCAAATTAATTATATTTCACACATTAAGAATTCATTTATACTGTAAAAAGCATTTTCCAATAGATAATATTTTATAAATTTTTTAAACTTTTCTCGGGGAGTGCGCGAATAACAGTCGGTATGTGATTGAATAATTTAATGCCAATATTACTTGGAATATTTTTAGATATTACTAATTTAGTATTTATAGACCTGAGATTATCTTTATTTCTAGTGTCGTAATTATGTTAATCTTCATTTTTTGTGTAGTTAATAAAATTCTGTTTAATATATAATAAGCAGTGCATAATGAAAATACAGGGTAATGTTAATAATTTTTAAATGACTATTTCTGAAAACTCAAAACGTAACTTAGAATCCCTGTCAAGTTGACTTTAAGAACAATGTTTTAAATACGAACATAGTTTGCCACTTGATTTGAGAAATCATCTTGAAAATAAAACAATAAATTGAATTCCGACTATTCACCCTGTTACAAAATCGAATCATATTAGTAAGCCGCTATACTGGAATTGAAGCAGGAAAAATTTGCTACGTATACCATAATTGATAATTAATAAAAATGTCAAAGCCAGTAGCCAGTGTTGTTTTTCGGATATTGTTTCCTTCTTGTAATTAAACAAACGCAAGATGACACAATTTTTTACCTCGGCGACTACTTTCTCCACATTTAGGATAAAAAGTAAGAACCGTCCGTCCGAAAAACAATTCTTTATGATGGCATGTGAGAGAAGTGTCCTGAAGCAGTAGTAGAGTAAAATAAAAAATTCGATGAGCTACATTGACCGAATGCTTTTCCAGCAGATCACGTCCCGGCAGTGTGTAAGTGCCGCCTCCGACGCCGGGGACGGAGAACCGGGAGGCGGAGGAAGCGGCGGCGGTGGCGTCGAGTTTCTTGTCACGTCATTTCTTGCAGCGAGCAGCAGGAGATAGCAGCCACTGAACCGGTGATCCGCCCAACAGCAATTCAACTTCTCCTGGCGAAGAATTCCGGGATTTATAATGTGAGTGGAAAATATTTATTCATCAAATCACATTTGGAAACGAAACAAAACAATCAATTAGATTTGAACGTAATTTGTATTTTCAAAACATCTACTATTTATGAAATAAACAAATTAATAAGGAATTATATATAGACACCCTTGGTAGGTTAACACCGCTTCTTAGAAGCTCTCTAGGCTCTTAATTTTTTTTTGCAATTTATCTCCATTTTAAATTCCTATTTTTCTTAGGTCCTTCTCTACTTCGCTTATCCATTTGGGCCTTAGTCTACCTCTTCCTCTTTTTACTCCTAGTTCCCATTGTAACATATCCTTTATTGAATCTCTTTTTTTTTCTCCATACATGACCCAAACATTTGGCTCTTTAATGCTTTATTTTTCTTGCTATGTCTTCTCCTTCCTGTTCTATTTCATAGTTCATCTTTGATCTGTATCATTTTCTGTTACTTTTATTGGTCCAAGTATTGTTCCTAAAGTTTTCCTTTCTATTACTGGTCTCCTTCATTTTTCTCTTAGTTATAGTACAGTCATTATGTCCGCTATGTATAGCATTATTGGTCTTATTATGGTTCCGTATAATCTCATTTTCGATGTCTTTAAGAGGGTTTTACTTTTCAGTATTATCATGTTTGCGTGCAATGCTCTATTCGTTGCCATTATCTTCTCTTAGATTTCGGTTTCTCTTTCTCCTCTAATAAGACATTATTCTTTTAAATACTCATTTGGTTTGAATGACTGCTAACACATCTACAGTAACATATAGTTTATGTTGTTAAAAGACTGTAAGCTTACTTATGATAATTTGAATCCCAATAAATAAACCATAGGGTTCCGATCGGCCAAATGCGTAGACATTCCAAAATATCGCTTCCGTGGGAAGTAATCAGTACAAATTTGATAGGACCTCTTGTGAAATCACGATAAGTCCATTCATAAGTCTTGGTTGAAGTTGGTTGCATTCGCATTTTTTTATGTTTTCCTTTTGGGCGAGCTAATGCGAAAAGCATCATTGAACATTTGGAAAATTATATATTTTTAATGCTTGGAGTCCCACGTATTATTATTATTATTATCGGATTATGCTCCCCAGAATATCGTAAGTTATTGTCATCTACTATGGTATGAAACATTCGTTCACTTCTTTGTATCATCCATAGTCACAGTACACGTTTTTTATTACTGCAAATTGTTTATTATATCTCAATCAATAAAACCTTTCCTACACTTCCACATTTCACACAGAATGTTCTGTTATCATAACATTGCCCAAAATTGAGAGTTATATTGTCTACAATACCCTACTACTACAATTATTATTTAGTACTATTTCAAATACTTGAAATAATAAAAAGGGAACAGCATTTTTATATAAGCACAAATAGCGTCCGATAGGTTAAGATCGGCCCTTCTCCCTTACATACATTTGTGCGGGCGGTAATAGACATAATTATAAATTTTATATATGCCTCTACTATATTTTAGTATTTTGATTACGGTGAAAGAGCTCAACACTGAAAATGTATATCAGTATAATATTGAATGTGTAAAATGTTAAATAGCAGACCACTGTGAATTGCCCTCTTCGTGCGCAATTTATATCTCTGCAAGTGACACAGAGTTTTTCCCAACAAAATCGAAAGCAGCGAATATTTGGCGTCGTGGCACCTCACGCGCGCATTTCTTGACTTCGCCGGCTGACTGTCAAGCCGACGAAGTTTCGCACACGCCAGGAATGTTTTTGACGTTTGGTGACAAAAAGCACGCGGAGACTTATCTGTTTGCAACAGTCGCCGTTGCCTTGCTATTCTACATTTCGCTTTCTCAGTTCTGGCAATCATAAAATAACGCGGCCCTGTCGCTTCTGTTTGCCGTCTGCGGGTGCTGCTGACTGCTGCACAGAGGCTAACGCCATCGTGTGATGGATTTGTTCAGCGCATTGTGCTTTCTTCATGCCTGCGACAATTAGGTTAGCGAGGGTGATGCGACACTCGAAGGAATTGGAGAATTGAATTATTTTAACAGTGTTAAAAAGATTATTAGCGAAATGACTAGAAGAGTCCAAAATGTGTTGTTGAATTTGAAATCGAAATAGATGAGCTATTTATTCGATTGTTATTGGTCGACTCCGTACACAATTCTAGACTATTATTTCTTATTCATACAATAGATTTAGATTGAAGATAAGTGATATATTTTTGTGCATAAAATACGGTTTCCAGTCGTCAAGGCACGGACTTCAAAGATGTTAGTAAAAAGGTAAAATTTAAATGGAAATAGCAACTAGTATGACACTATGTTTATCTACCGGATATTCAATTTTCACACAATAATATGCAACTTTATATTTTTTTAATGCCTAACAGCGTATATCTTTTTGAAAATTTTGAAGATCTATTATTTCTCTTTAAAAGAGGTCTTATTCATATTAGTCCTAAAATGATCAGTACAGAAACTATTCATGATTTTCTTAATAAAGGATTACACAAAAAATATGACATGAATTGTGCGTAATTATTTAAACAATTAGATTAATTGCTGTCATATTTTTAATAATTATTATTTGCTTCTTTCACTTAGTTTATCAACTTTTCGTTGTTATATCCTATTTAGTGCAGTGGTCGTTGTTTGGTTCGTTGTATTGATGTTGATGGTGCGGACATTCAAATATCTTTTATAATTTTATTTATCCAACATCTCTCTATAAATGCTCTGTAAACAAGGAAAGGAACAGATTACCCACCAGTGGGTATAATTATGAGCAAAGTCACTATTGAAAAATTTTTTATTTATAATAATTTAATAATAATACACAATATCTTGTTCAGCATTTTAATTTAGAAAATTTAAAGCATGTCACTGTCAAATAATATTTTTTCACGATATGCCAGAAAACTCCACCGTTCTTCTCCCGAAATTGTGAGGAAAATGTGCTTTTTCTATCTAGAGAGAATATAGAAATATTGCCAATATGAATGCTATTTACCAAAAATGTATTTTACAAATTATAAATAAATGCTTTATTTTATCGAAAATCCTTATTTTAGGTGATATACATACTTTAAATTGTCTTACAATTATCTATTATATTTTTCTTTTTTTAGATTAAATCACAATTTGACAACTTTAATTTATATTTAAGATTAGTTCATTGGCAACACTGCTACACCGCCTTGCGTCTGATAACCTAACTTTAACGTGTCAGTTTTGTAGTCAATGTGTATTTTAGGTCGGAGCAAATCATTTTTAGAAACATGTTGAGAAAAAAAATGTTGCGTCTAACACGAGAGGAAAGCCCTTTTTCCCAGCGAGCTCGATTGGGAAAAAGAAGTTCTTTGCCTGTAGTTTGACAAATAACTATTCTTTAAGAATTCTGCATTTATTAAGAGGTGTTGGATAAAACGTTGTACTTCGCACGTGGACAAAGTGGAATTACCCACTAGTTGTTCTTAATTTCAAATCATACTTTTTGTATGTGATTGTTTATGAATAAAGCCATTATCATTTATAAATTTATTCGATCAAAAGTTCGGCAATGTTTAATAAAAATACAGAATACGGACCCATAGACCAACTGGTAATTATAAAGTTGCGTTACTCTATCAATTGTCTTTCAGTAGTTGTTGAAGTGCGAACATACAAATGTCATTGTAAAAATTATTCCTCTTCTTCTTACTGCTTAAAATTGCCATGAAAAAATTTGAAATAGGTACTGATCAAATTGGAGTTTCTGCGAACATTTTACAAATTATCTGTTCATTTTTATCAGTTATCTTATCTAATATAATGGTGAGTGACAACATTAAGTATGTGTGCAAAAAATAAACTATTACAGCTACAGTTATATATTTGTCGGAAATCTATTTTTGCCCACATTTGTCCACTCGTCACATCATAACACCACAATCAATTACAGCAATCTCCTAAACTCATCACCACAAAAACTGTTTACTGCTCGTGGCCGATAAAGAAATTAATTAAATAATCGCCAATAATAAGCGTGAAAGCCCGCATCTTCCCTTCAGATCCGATAGTGTCAAGTCTTCCCGGAGCACCCATGCGTTCCGGGCATCTCCGGAGTCTCCGTCGTGACGCCTCAATCAGGAGAGTGCAGCAAGGCAGGGGAGATTGAGATGCGGTCGCCTCAGCGGTGATATGTTATTGTGTTTTGATGGTTTGTGAGCGATGGTGTCTTTAGGATGGGGATTGGTGGAGTTGGTCGGCGAAGAGATGCATCACCGATTGAAGAATATTAATGGGAAAGGGTGGATGGGTTCATTAAAGTGTTGTTGTTTTTGTTTTTTGCGATCGAGTAATTAATTGGTGATTGGTGGATCTTTTATGTTCTATAAAGGCTTACTAACCTTTATTATATGAAGACAAATAGTGGGAGAATTGATTAAATCGAACAATGAACCAATTATCGTGAATGATTATTTAATGGTGAATGGAGTAAATAGCGAATTTGGTAGTGTGTTAAGAATGTGTTACTTATATAAAGTATTAATAAAGTACGAAATTTTTCATATGAAAATATAGAATATTGACAGATCAAGTGATATACAGGATAATTCATATCGTACGGAAAATATTGTAATTGTAGCCAGGGGGGTCCAAAATAAACATTTGACAAAAACTAAAACTAAACTAAAAAGTTGCAGCAAATTAATGTTGGATTAATTAATAAATAATCGTTACAAACTACAGCGTATAATGATGTTTTAAATGAAAAATAGCAATACTTTAAAGTTAGTTGAACAGTGTTTAATTATAAAATTCAAAATAATATATTATCACAAAAGTTAAGACTATTTAAATTTGTGTATTATTGCTCAAAAATTGCTGTCCACATGGTTGAGAGACAAAAAAAAATCTCAACTAGAAAACAAATTAAGTTTTAAATTAATTTATTAATTAATTAACTTAATTTGACGTTTAATGAATTGACATTTAAATGAATTTCAACGGGAACTTGTTTTCTTGTTGAGTTTTTGTTTTTAAGAGGCTTTTAACCATGTGAACAGTAATTTTTTAGCAATAATGTAAATACGGTAATATATTTTATTTTTAACTAATCATTGCTTAACTAACTTTAAAGTATTTTCACTTTTCATTTAAAACATAATTAACCGCTATAGTTTGTAATGACTCCTTATTAATTGATTCAAATTTCATTTGCTTTAACTTTTTTGTTATTGAGTTTTTGTAAACGTTTATTAATAGCCAGTTGCACCAAGAAAGCTTAAGTTTTAATTTGGTTTAAATAAATAAAAGTAAATCGAAGTTACATGTCATATGGAATAATTTACATTGCTGTAAAGCATTCGATTTGCTTTTATCCAATTAATCCAAGTTTAAAATTTAAGTGTGATTGGTGCAACTGGTCCTAAGTAAACGACAATATTTTGGTCCTCCCTAGCAACACTTTCAATCTTTTCCTTACGTTAAGAAAAACCCTGTATATTTCAATAGAATTAATAATAAAACTCTATGATAGTTTAAGCCATAGTTTTGATTGCAACTAGCACAACAGAACTACCTATTTCATTTAACATATCTTTCAGTTGCCTAATAAGTATAAATGATATTTTTGTACTGTTACTAATTTTAAACAGCAAGAGGAAAGAATATAAGTAAACCACGATATGAACAAAATATATAAATAAGAAGATAAATACCTGTTATAGTTATAAAGACAGGACAGATTTGAAAGGAGCGAGAATTTTAATAAATAAGACATGAAGATTTCTGCAAAAAAGAATTTAGAATTTATTTCATCTTATAAAATAGTGTTGAGTAAGATAGGGCGATGATTTCATTGCAGCTGAAAAAAAATACAGTCACATTATTCCTTCAATTACATTGGCTAAAATATTATTTTAATTATCTTCCTATTGATGCATATACATACATATGTTAACGACTACATTAGTAATTGGTTAATTAATAAGCATTAAATTAGTATTGTATAATGTTGTTTACCAGTGGGGTATCATCGATGTAAAAGGTTCGCCTTGCGAATAAAGTATTGTTAATAGATAACTAGTAATTCATTAAACATGTGTTACTGTGAGAGTGTTAATGAATTAATAACACATATATAATGCAGTGCCCTCTGGTGATATGCAATATATATTCGATGATTTACTAATTTGCTACCATAACATAGGACCCAATTAAATATAGTGGCAAATATATCTCAAATTCTAATACCGCATCGTCGGCGAAATAGCAGCGAAGTAGTCTTCCGCTGAAAACTACTTCCAAATACAAACCGTGAGTGACATATTTTGCAGTGTTTGCGGAGTGTTTTGGCGTGGCAAGTCGTTCGGTGCAGAGCTCGGGGTGTCACGCCTGCTGGTAAACAACTAAATCTATATCTCATCCCTTATCCTTGCATCTCAAACCCGCACCGACCGTCTCACGTAAATATGCAAGAAGTGTTGACATCAAGGCAAGGTCTGCACGTCAGAATGACTCACTGTCACTAAGGGGTTTGGAATCACGGTTAATCAGAAGAGAATAATTTTATTTTAATGATGTTAAAGAGTTTTGAGGCAGCGCATACATTGGCGTATGATGTGAGTGGAATTTAAAATTTAAAATGTTGCAAATTTATTTCATTTTTACTTTCTTATACAAAGTATAAGCAAGTATTGGAATCACGAAAAAAATCGCTGACGACATTTTTGCAGAAATACATATTTTGAAGTCCACTAAATCCGTTAAGACCAATTTCTCAATGATGTCTGTGTGTGAGGATGGATGGATGGATGGATGGATGAATTGTCAAAATATAGTCATATGCAAGGTACAGGTCATACGTGTTAAGTTGGTTTTATTTGTATAAGAAAGTAGTGTGGTGTCCCCACCAGACTTTTATTGTTTAATAATTTGTCTTTATTATTGTAAGCGTCCAGTTTAATGGCATTATATTTGTGAATTTCGGAAAAATCTTCTTCGTTATAAAGAATAAACATAAATAAATACATCATAACGCCATAATTTTCCAGAGTAGTTCGGTTTTGATAATTCTTTTTCTTTTGGCTAGGCCATACCTCGAAGTTGATCCCATTCAAATTTCACCCCTAATGGTAGGAGAATAGGGGATGATTGATTGTTCTTATCTGTTAACCGATTTCGAAGATTCTTTTTTTATTGAATACGGTATACTTCGAATTGATTCCATTTTAATTTTTTTTTATTTTACTCCTAAGGGTAGAAAAGTAAGTACCCACATAAAATTTAAAAAATAGTTACCTACATTAGTTTATGAGCTTAGTGATTAAGACTAAAAATGTTTCTTCAGTTTTTATTTTCGTTGGTAAATTTTTTTGTTAAAAAGGTTTTCTACTCCGGTATAAATATATCCCAATTATTTAAATTTTTTTCAATGTATTATAATACCCATAATTCACAGCAGTGAATTATGATTTCATAATTCACTCTTCTCGACCAATCACTGAGCCAGAAATCCATAATTCACTGTTATTTTTAAGACTTGATGTGGATCATCTAACAACGCCCGTCTGACAGTTGACATGTAGTCAGCTGTCATTGTGTATTTTTATGTCGACGTTTTTGTTTTTGTGTGTGTTTTCAACGAATTTCGTGAATAATGATTATCATAATCTCTCATAAAAAAATATACTATTTTTTATGTATTTTAAAAATTATACATACCCTTTATTTATAGATTTTTGTATTTGACCAAAATGTGTGCCCTCTCTAATATCTTAGAAAATATTTCTGCTATATAACTAAATACACACTCAACATTGCGTATCCTCGTTATGGTAAAAATCTCCTCGCTGAGAGTGCGTGTGCGTGTGGGTGTGCGTACAGCGTTTAGGGTCCAATTTTTCGTGACGGCATTTTCGCGAGGAAACGACCGATTGTTATGTTAATTCTTGGACCATTCGACGGCTGAATTATACACATTTATGAGCGCTGGGCTCCGTATCAATCGTTTACGGTTGAAATTGAACGAGACGATTGCCAAATGTCCCTAAACATCACAAGTGCACGGCTGGCGGGATGGTGGTCACTAGAAGCCTACGAATATTGCTTTTCCGATACGATGGCGCGACAAGACTTACCTCCATGCTATTTGACGACCTATTACCATAATATAAACGTGTGTTTGCTAGATCATTCGCTTTGCACTAATGAATACGGGTATACTCAACGACTTGTAGTTTATTTTCGTATTTATTTACACACTTCGTATATTTTATTCCAGATTATTTCTGTTCTATTTATTTGTATTTCTCATATTATACAACAATTTTGTGTTGTACAAGCAAAACCTGATAGTTGCCGATTTCCTTTTTATTGTAATACAACATGAATAATAACTAAATTGAAGTCATGAAATAATCCCTTTCGTTATGTACTTGGATGGTATAGTGCAAATATAAACTATTCATTTAAATTTAATAAAGAACTAATACAACTCAACAAAGGAGTGTGCTTTAAACTGTTGATTTTAATTAAATAATTTTTAATTTTTCCTGCACAAAACAAAATTATCATCTTGTTTTATTTCATTAGAGCAGCATTCATCCCCATATTTTTATTTTGAAACAGTTACAGCATAAGATAACAAATTAAACAAACTCAACAATCATAACTTCATTGTTTCACCACCACTTGAAAAACGAAAAAACCCTGTTTTATATCATTAAAAAAACGTCGAGAAAAACCGGTAGATATATTACATCTGCGGCAATATTGTCCGCAGTCGAGAAATTTAATAAAATTTATCACATTTTTTGTATATTTTAGAAACAATACAGTGTCTGGCTGGCGATGCGCACTGCGACAAGCACAAGCAGGGTTTCGCCGTTTGGTGGGGAAGGTTGGCAACATTGTGGGCGAGGAGGGTGGTTATCATTTCTGGCAATCTGTGCACTGACTCCGGTGTTGGCAAGAAGTGGTATATGAGCTCGCTAACGTGACCACGCCAAAGACATAAGTTGGGTGTATAGTGTAGGAGAATTAATGGAGACAGATAATAAATATAATTAGAATTTTTTCGGAAAATTTTATGATTCGTCTAGTTAAAAAAGGTGACATTTTCAGCTGTGGGAATCGAACTGACTACCACGTGATCCACAATCTACTATAGTCTAATAAACATTGAGTTAGAATGTGCAGATTTGAAGCATGTACAAAAAAGTGCAAATAACATTTTATATTCCAAATATGCTTGCTAACATCTTTCATTTTAAACTTTTTTTCACAGCTGATTCTATTGGAATTTATTGTTTTGTGTGTTCAGTAAACTTCCTCTTCCGGTTTTTCAATTTCATTCAAAATCAACTCAGCTCTTCATATTTTCATGAAACTTATAAATTCCAAGTTTAGTTTACATATCTTGTCTCGTTCTTGAGATATTGCGCACACGGACATCCATCCATCCATCCATCCATCCTCACACACAGACATAATTGAGAAATTGGTCTTAACGGATTCAGTAGGCGTCAAAATATGTATTTCCCGCAAAAATCTCGTCAGCGATTTTTTTCGTGATTCCAATACTTCCTTATACTTTGTATAAGAAAGTAAAAAAAAAGCGAGGCAGACAAAAAAAATGATCTGGAAAAATTGGGAATTAAAAATTGGAAAACCAAAGCAAGAAACAGAAAGGAGTGGAAAGAATTTATACAACAAACCCAGGGCCTGCAAGGCCTGTAGAGCTAATATACATAAATATGTTATTATAAACATTTATAATAAATAGTACGTAATGAAAACGAAGGCGTTAATAAAGCTCTTCACACACGAAAAATGAGTGGGATAAGTGACATTTAACTCACGGACGTAGATAAAATATTTTACACATAATTACAAATTACAAGTATCAAAAGGTTAGTACTAGAAAATAAATCAAATACTCCTCCAACCTTAACTTGAAATTTATTACTTATGTATAATTTAAACATGAATAAACTCATTGCTGTAGTACGCATCGTAATATGTCTTATATTTATCGAAATATGGCGATTTGTAATATTTTTCAAAATACGGAAATTTTCCCAAATATTACTTAAAATTGTAAATTTTTTTTATTACATTTCTTTATAGTATTCGGGCCAGGAAACCCACTGCAGCAGAGCGCATCGTCATATCTTTAATATTTTTCGAGATATGACGATTGTTTATATTTTCCGAAGAGCAACTTTGAGGGGCTGTAACTCGAAAACTATACAAGATATCGATAAATATCTCCAGTTTTGTGTTTTTCGTACCATTTATAATAAATATATAAATTATGAAAATTTTGAAATTTTTTGAATTTTTTTTCAAAATTTCGATTGGAGATATCTCGCCAAATATGCAAGATACAGACTTGCAGTGTTCACCAATCGATTCAGCTCGACGAAATACATAAACCCTGAAAATTTCAGAAAATTCGGACAACCGGTTGAAATGTTAGAGCAAAAAGTCTGTAAATGGCAAAATTCAGGCCAAACGTCAAGGGGTACCCCTTGACTTTCCAGACAAAAAACGCCGTTTTCAAGCTTTTTGCTCTAACTTGCCATCCCCTACAGCGATTTTTATGAAACTTTGCATACTTATGTATTTCGACGAGCTGAATCGATTGGTGGACACTGCAAATCTGTATCTTTAATATTTGTCGCGTTATCGCCGATCGAAATTTTGAACAAAAATACAAAAAATTTCAAAATTTTAAAAATTTGCTAATTTATTATAGAAGGCACCAGAAGCGCTAAACTGAAGAGAATTTTTAGATATCTTGTGTAGTTTATGAATTACAGACCCTTAAAGTTGCACTTCGAAAAATACCAAAAATCGACGTTCTCGAAAAATATTAGAGATCTGACGATGCGCTCTGCTACAATGGGTTTCTTAGCGCTTATATTATAAAGAAATGCAATAAAAAAATATTACAATTTTAAGTGAGAATATTCCGTGAATTCCAAATTTTTCTATCGGTATGTGAATCTGTATTGAATGATTAATAATTACAGTTTCTGTTATTTGTTTGTTCCCATAGCAACTCAAATTAGTTTATTAAACATATAATTCAGTTTTGTCAAAAGAAGCAAACAACATCTGGTGTGGGCACCACACTACTTTCTTATACAAATAAAACCAACTGAACACGTATGACTTGTTCCTTGCGTATGTCTTTATTTTAAAATAGAAATCTATTAATATCTAGTCAGCAAAACTTTTTAACTAATAATACAAATATTACTTACATTTATAATATTTCACAAGACACATATTTATGATACTTCACAATTATTTGACACGTTTGACACATAAATATTAAAAATGTTTTCGTTTTTTTCCCATTTAGTTTTTCTCTAAATTAGAAGCATGTACAAAAAGAGTGCAAATAACATTTTATATTCCAAATATTGTTGCTAACATCTATTATTTGAAACTTTTTCTAAGCTTATTCTATTTTTGAAAAAAATTTAATTTATTGTTTTCTGTGTCCTGTAAAGTTCCTCTTCTTGTTGGTCAATTTCATTCAAAATCAACTCAGTTCTTCATATTTTCATAAAACTTATTCCAAGTTTCGTTCACATATCTTGTCTAGTTCATGAGATATTGCGCACACGGACATCCATCCATCAATCCTCACACACAGACATCATTGAGAAATTGGTCTTAACGGATTCAGTGGACGTGAAAATATGTATTTCCGCAAAAATCTCGTCAACGATTTTTTTCATCATTCCAATACTTCCTTATACTTTGTATAAGAAAGTAAAAAGGACAACTATCAAATACCCAATTAAAAACAAATGACTTTATGACAAAGCGTCGATAGTTTATGAGCCTCAAAATAAACTGGTTGGTGTAACTGATTTCTGACAGAATTGCGAAAGCTTAGCCCAATCTAGTATGAAACTCGAATAGAAAAATGCAATGTAAAAAACAATACAAAGTTAGTATATCATTGAAAGTTGGTATTTTGTCGCGAAAGGCTCTCATTTGAATATTCCCAAATCTGTAAAGCGTACTCATGATTTACGCCTCGCAAATCCCACCAACATAAATGTGCCAATTTAGAAAGATTTACCTATAAAACAAAAATTCAACTTTCACCCCTGCGCGGCCAATCCCGCCAATAATTTACCGAAACTATCTCTCGAAGGAAACAGATTTTTTGCAATCGAACGCGCGGTTTCGGAGAATTATTGCGGAAGGCAGCAGATAAATTCTTCTGGAACGCAAAATAACCGTCGCGGCATAATTCACGTCACACAATAACATAATAACTGTCGCTGCTGCGATTGAGCATTACGCATGCAAATTATATGCCCTCACGGCGGCGGAGGCCCGTGGGACGCTGGAGGAGGAAATGAAATTATATTTCTTTGTAAAACCTCCCCCGGTGATGTTTACCTCGCGCGACGTCTTTTATTTTGTTTTTATGTATGCAGTGCAGACCGGGAACAACAAGTTGCGATTCTTCCTTTTGTCAACTCTGTTTATGAGAGCTGTAAGAAAATAACTTGGTTTATTTAAATCGTGAAGAGTTTAAGAAGAGTGATACTGAATAATTTAATGCAATAAAATGCTTGGATATAATAGTATTGTGCAACAAATTCAGACTGCTACCTATTTTACACGGGGTGTGAGGTTTACACACGATTGTGAAATAGGAAACGGTGCTATTTCTTTAATTTATTTTTATGAAAGACGTGTGTACAATGAGGTCCCTGGCCAAACTATAATTTCTATATACACGGTATGTTTTTTTAAAGCTGCCTATCAGTTTAATTAATAACTTAAGAAAAAAAATTAGACAGGCTTATACAACAAGAAAGGGAACGTAATTGTATAGTTGGAAAAATAAAATTGTTATGGGGATGTTACGTGATAAATAGAAAGGGGTACTTTTTCTTATTGTAATTGATAGCCCGAAATATTCTCTTTCCAACGATGTAACACCTATACCTACAATAAAATTTTGGTCACAACGTAAAAAAAACATTAACATCTTTAATTTGGAAAATAAAATTTCAGGTAGGCTTGTTAAACAAAACAAAGTTATTGTTTTTTTTTTATTGATACTCCTGTCATCAATTGGTCAACAATTGTTGTCGATAAAAATGCCATTGTTGAGAGGAGTATCAAAAAGAAAAACAATAACATATTTTTTTCAACAGCCTACCTAAAATTTTGTTTTCCATTTTAAAGATGTTTTTAGAATTTTGTGATCTTAATTTTAGGTATGGAAGCATGTTACATCATTGAAAAGGGAATATTTCTGGCTATCCATTCCAATAAAAAAAAATACTCCCTTTAATTTAAGAAAATATAACTTTCATTTCCCCTCGCTACATCCCCTAATAATTTTATTTTGCCAATCATACAATTATGTCCCCTCCTTGCTATATAAGCCTGAGTATTTTACTCTAAAGTTATTAGTTAGCAAGCAAAACTGATTGATACTTAAAACAAAAACACCCTATGAAATTCAGAACAATAAAAATTGGGTTGTCATTTTTGTAAGTTTAAAACATTATTAGCAAAGTTGTTTTGTAATAATTTCAGTTTATAAAAAATATTGTAATTAAATTTTGATATTTGAAAAATGCTGAAATTCTAGTAGATTTAATACCTATGACAGTATATGTCTCAAAGTAAATTGGGATAGTAAAATCCTATTTTATTAGCAGATGACTAATTTGGTGGGGTTATGCGTGACCATAACAAATATTTTTTCATTATTACTGCATTTTTATAGCATATATATCCACCAGCCACCATAAAAGTACATAATAAAAGTCGTCTCCATTAAAATTTTAAACACATCCCCATTATTCTTAAATCACATCATCCCCTCGGTCATTCACCCTAGCAGCCACCCTAACTTGCGTCTATTCAATCTATTGATAACGCACGTGCATATATCCTACATCCAGACATCCCTGCAGACAGGTATCTCGCCTACCTGGGCCTGGTCATCCCCTATTCCAACACCGCCATTTGTACATGTACTGTCCAAGAGTCCACGAGGCCGAATTTGCACTTCGGCCGTTCCTAACTCTGGCACTAATAGATCTTTTTATTACACCTAATGTAGAATTAGGTCGTGATATAATTGTATATTATTATATGAGGGATTAAGATTGTCATTACTTACAAAGATGAAGTTTGCATCACGAGCCAAAGGTCATAGGTGTATGATGCAAATCATCCAAGTGAATAATGACCATAATCTCGAATATAATACTGTACTTTTTCTTCTCCTGTAAATCGGTTGAACACATTGAACAACGACATCAAAATTCACAATGACAACTGACTACATATTAACTGTCAGACTGTCGTTGCTCGGTGATCCACATCACGTCTTTAAAATTAATGTGAATTATAGATTTCTGGTTCTGTGATTGGTTGAAAAGAGCGAATTATGAATCTTTATTCACTCTTATGAATTATGATTACTATGATTCATCTAAAAAGTTGAAAAAATGGGAATATATTTATATAGGAGTAGAAATAATGTTTTTGTTCTTAAATATATTTTTTTTTTTGACCATATTCATAGACACCAATATATTTTCTTTTTCATTTTACTTCTTTCTTGCCTTTAGTGAATCTTCTGTTGTTGTCTAACAGCTGTTCTTATTGAAATGTTAAATTTCTCTAGCTAATTTTGAGGTTATTATTTTGTATGTACCCTGGTTCATTTGTTTTTTTTTTTTTTCGAAGATAGGAAGCGAACTATCCGCCTCATGAGTGGATGATAATAAAATTATGTGAACACAAACTACCATGTTCTTCAGTAAGATTCGAACCCACGACTTGCTTGGCTAGTGGTATCGATAGTGGCATAACCACTCTTCAACTAAGATCGGCATCGCGATTTATTAATATGTTTACTACTACTTTTTATTATTCATTTCATTTAGAAATCTAGGTAAGGCTGATCAAAAACATTGTACTGGGAAAATGGTTTTAATGGCAATCAAAACTTTTCTGCATAAGCATTTAGAAATAGTATATTGTACAACGAGCATGGAATGGTACTCATTTCCTACAAGTATGAAAGATTATAGCATGAGCTGAAGGCGAATGCTGCAAATCATATGAGTATGAAATGGACATTTAATGCGAGTGTACACTATACTTTTTCTACAACCAAGATATTACTTCCAAATTAATTTAAATTTAATAGTAAATTTGTCCCGCTTTCACCATTCCCACATTTGACAATTCTAAATAAGTATCCTAGCAATGGCACCTGTACTGAAATGAATTGGCCTGTACTGAAATGAACTAAACTGTACTGAAATACTCACAAAACAAATTCATTTCGCACGATGCTTGCAATGTACCTCATATCCATAGCAACAACAAACATACAATGAGCTGATTTCCAAGTGGTCGTAGAAAATTAGTATGTTGTACATCTGTAGAAAGTTCGTATTTCACACGGAGAAAACTGTCGAATCTGAGCATCTTCGTGGCTGAAACGGCACCGGTCGAAGGGAATAGACACCTCAGCATATCCGGGGTGTCTGCACACCCTGCCCGATTCATTACACCGCCGGCATTTATAATTCACGCGAACTGCTTTACCGACGCGACCGCCGAGCGTCCGCGCGCGGAATATCAATGCATTTAATAGACTCATGCGAATGTAAATAATAAATGCAATTGCCGAATGAACGCGCCTGGACGGGGCTGAAGTGGAGGGTGGACGTACGTTGCATAGACCTGGAGACAGACACTCAGAGGCGGCGATTTTTCACGTGCAGGTGCTACGATCTACGATATTACGAGATATTGAGGTACGGATTCGACTGTGTTTGGAAAGATTGAAATATAGATGTCAGTGAAGAGTTGTTACATATCAGAGGTAGAAATCACACTATCGCTCATTTCGCAACCCAAGTGGTATAGTTTAACTAGAGTATGATAGTTTAAATCAGTTTATAGTCGTAGTTTTTTTTTTTTTCATAGGAACTAAGGGTCTGTTTCCAGACACCCAGTCAAATGTTGGATTTGAAAATTGCAGAAAAACAATAGCATGTCTGGATTAATATAATGGGTAACTGCAGTAAAGTCTCCGAATAACACTATGAGACTTTTCATTAAAGGGACAAATATAGTTCTGTGATTGGTTTAAAAAATACAGTGTACCATACATGCATTCGGCGGTATATGATCGAAATTTTGAACTAATTTATATGTACAACTGTAATTCCACCACCAGTTCGTACACCATTATTAATAAAAGAAAGAATAAATTGCACGGTTGTCATGGAATAGAGTATAGAATGACCCATCTATCCTGAGCCAAACATGCCCAGTGTTTGATTTATTATTCTTCGGCTTAAATAACTCTGAATAGAGTCTTAGGCTCATCAACTTTTCGCCTCCACTTTGGCCGGTCAGCTGTTTCTCTCCTCCAGTTAGTTAATTTCAATTTTTGTATATTTTTGAAGACATTATCAATGTATCTTTTTCTTGGTCTTCCCTGTGGTTTCCTCGTTGCTGGTTTGCTGTTGAAAAATCTGCTAACTGGGTCGTTTTGCGACATTCTACAATTCTAGCGACATGGCTGATGCATCTGATTCTGGCGCTCTTAATGATTCCTATATTATCTGGTTTCCCATATGCCTCATAAAGCTTGTGATTATTTCTAGCTCTCCATAGACCATCATCTTGTATGGGTGCAATAATCCTTCTCAAGAATTTTTTTGTGTTTGAATGGATTATGTATATTATACCTAGGAAAGAACATTCATTATTTAGGGTTTCTTACAATTGTTTACAAAATTTTTTCATAGCGCAAACCTATGAGAAGAAACCGCAAGCATAAAATAATTAATTAATTTTGTTAAATATTAATACGCAATATAAAGAGATGCTTAACTAAGTAGAAAATACTACAACTGCCATAGAAAAGGGCAATGGAGGGTTATATAGAAGCAAATTTTCATGCTACCATCTATTATTGGTTTCATTGTACTACGATGAAATTCACGTGGGCGAAATACAAACAAAACGCTGTCAAAATGACAGTTCTTGAAATGATGCTAAATATAAAAAATAAGTGTGTGTATGGTTTGTGCAATAGTGACTCCCGTTATTATTATAAAGAATATATGGTCAGTGTTTAATTTATTAAGTTTCCTAAATGATAAACTTCAAAAATAAAAACATAACCTTGTTAAATCACCATCTCAAACGTCGAAACATGGATGTTTGCATTATGAACTTCCATCTCAACTTTTACCTCATCTTTTTCTTGTCAAAATCATAACCCTCCATTGTCGAATGAATCTTGAAATTTGTCCTATGTTAAAAATGAAAATTGAGACGCCATTAAATCCTTCCGTGATTTAAATCGGAAATGCTCCACTTAAAATCACCGAAATGGTATCAATGCATCTTCAAAATTCATTAATTAAAATTGGACAAAAATTGTGATGATAAAAAAATACATACCATTTCATGGTAGCTGGAAAATCTCACCTCCAGTGAACTAGTACTTCTACAGCATTCTGTAATATTTCCCAGGAGAAAATAGTTTCCCAAAGGGGCATTCAATATTGCATACCTTAAAATTTTCGCAAAGAAATGTACTCGTACGCCTATGGTTAGCAATATCGCGATGTACAGTAAAAGTTTCTTCACCCGCAAAATGCAGAAGAATATGATCGCCCCCCACATACCGGTGTTTGCATACAAATATTAACAAAGTCGTCGCGGTGTCGGTATGTTCGCGTGTATTATTTACCGGCCGGTCGCTACAAAACTTTTAGTGCTCATTCCTCCCCCCAGTACGGGCCTGGCTGCACCGCGCCGACAACTGCTTTAAATTAAATATGAAGTTTAAAATGAAAAAAGGACGCCCTTTGAGAAGAGGGTAGTTTCTCTGCTGCGAGTAAACATCAACTTTAACTTTTTCTTTAAGTTCCTCACTGCGTAATAGATTTTTATGCTAAACTACTTAAAATGTTAGGAGCTTTTTCGAAACTTTCTCAATTCTGAAATGTACCGCATTTGCAACTAGCAAAACGAGTGAGACGAACATTTTAATAAATTAAAAGCTATTGCTTGAGATACACAAAAAGAAACCTTTCACTAAAAGTTATCTATTTGATTTTGCAGTGCGGAATTGCAGCGATATTTCATGGAGCACAGAAATTCATGAACCTTAATGATAAATTAAAACAATTAAATAGGTAGGTATTTTTTTGAAAACTCTGGTGAAACATCAGTATGATTGAATTATACTGAGAAAGGAATACTAGCAGTTTTAATATTTTTTAAAACAAATCGCTCTATATTATAAATTTGAAATTGTTGCTTTTGGACACAGAATACACAAACACTAACTTCTATTGGCCATATAATAATAATAATAATACTTTATTGTAACCAAAAGACGAGGTTCAGCCAAGGCTGATCTTCCACCTAACCATACATATTTGCAGAATATGATATGCCAAATAAACTATGTAAACAAAACACTTTTCCCGATGAAACACAAACTCTAATTCTAATTAATAATTTCCTTCTAGTATTTATAACGTGAAAAATAATATGATACAAATAATGTGAAAAAATAATACTGTTCCTGAACTAATTGCTTAATAACACTTTTCCTAATTTAATGCAAACATAAAAAATAAAAAATAAAAGTGCTACGCAAATAAATGCCTTAATTTTATATTTAAACGAATTTACAGATAGAGATTTCAAATCGTTCGGTATACTATTATACAGATATGATGCAAGATAAGAAAAAGAGCCCTTTAATTTAGATTTTCTATGAGAAGGAGTACTATATAGATCTTTCATTCGTAGCGTATAATTGTATTGTTTGATTATTAATTTGTCGAACAAATATAGAAATTGTAAACAAATAAAAAATATTACGTTAGCTAATTACAGTATTTGCATTGTCGGACATTAACCGAAAAGAATGCCTTATCGTACTTGGTATGTAAATAACTAATATAAAACTAAGCTGTAACTTTATGTTGTTGCTAGAAATTTCTACTCTTATATTCTAATCTCTAAACTCAGTTTAGAATTAATTGTCAAATTTGTAAATTACTTATTGTTAGTATTGTTGTATTGTAATATTTTATCCGATATTATATTTGTATTTTTAGTAAAACGAAAAAAGCAGTGGCAAGAGATGAAGCAGACATGTAGCAAAGCTAACCAGGCAAATATTACATTTCCATAATTCCCGATGATATCTGTGCCCGAAACAACGCGGCTTTTATTATATTGCCGCCTATTTCCTTTGGCATCTATTTATCTTTCTTTTACGCTCCATCTTTTTCGTGTGTCATTTATTCCGTTATGAAGTTTCTCAACATGATGACTTCTGCATTACGTACCGGAACTTCAGAAAAAATGAACATAAGAAAAGACGACGCGAACGCGAACGGGGCAAAAGAGACGATGATAACATGAGACAAAATAAAAAAGGAAGCCGTAAAAAGTTTAACCATGTGAAATTTACTAAGATGACTTCTAAACAGAATTTAATCTAGCGTTGTTAACTACGTTTTTATGCGACACATTAAATAAATGGAAAGAGAAATATACGTTTACTCCTGAATTTAACCTTGCATGTCTTCATTAGATACTATATATAACAAAATATAAAACATTTTACGGGAAAAATCGTTAGAAGTACTGAGCAACCGAGCAAGTTATCACTCATCCGCAGCACTCGAATTTTAAATCAACACTTATTGCTAAATTTATACGATTCTTGATTCTACAACCATGTTTAAATACATAACTTAGTTACTTGTTCTTGAACGATATATACAGAGTATCCGATTTAAATTGGACAATATTGCTATCTCGAGAACTGTAAGAGGTACGAAATCGCTTAAATTAACAAATAATTTCTATTAAAAAGAGCAAAACATTTTTTTAAAAAAACAGTGGTTTGCAAAATACTACACGGTAAAAATGGAATGTTACAATAGCAAAAATTTATCTTACGTACACTGATAAAAATATTCTCCAGATTCCTCTTAAATGAAGAGAAAAATTTATTTGAGTATTGCTAATCCGATTTCGTTGTCATTGAAAACTTTTGTATGTTTAATAAATATTCTTTTATTAAATTAATTTAGTTTTGAAGGAACATATCAAAGTATTCAACTGAGACTCATTATGGGGACGAAGTAATTTGAATAGGAGTAGTTTTAATTCAAAATGATATCGTTTTATTTAAAATTAAAACGACTGCTTTTTCATTATTTTTAAAAATAAAATTTGAAATATATAATTATTTTTTTCCAAGCAGAAAAAAGAAAATAAATAAAATTTCTATTCAAAGTTAATATTTTTTTTAATTGTACCTAATCATTTTGTAAGAAATCAAATTTTCTTCAATGAATGCATACAAAAAGAAAACTGAAAATTTTCTTGAAGAAGAAGTGTAGAGTGACAGAAATTTAGATATTTACGATAACAATACCTGTTTATATTTAAATTAGCAATATAATATTATTTAGATTGTTGTAGCAGCAATAATTTTTTGCTATTATACAATCCATTTTTGGTTGTCATATGTAATAAAATTAAATAAAATTAAAGCATTGATATTAAACAATTAGTTACATAAACGCAATTTTACACAGTCCTGCTTGAAAGTTAACAGCACAGATATTTCATAATAAAATTCAAAATATCTTTTAATTCTAATTGCACATTACAAGTTTGATGGATTCGTGTAAAATAAAATAAAAGTGAAATCTAAAAATCTAACAAATGTAATACAAACATGTGTGGCATTAACATTTCTGGAACAATAACACAGTGGTATATTCTCTACATTATTATATATTTAATATTGTCTAAAATAATAAATGTGCAATGTGCAATTTTGTTTCCATGCATCTGGCGCATTGCAACATAAAATAATGAAATATAAAAGCTCCCCCTTCTGCTACGGTTTGATTTATTGGCGAAGGACAACGGCAGATAAGGTCTTCCACTTCGGAATTCCTTGCAATCGCAAACGGACAAGCTATTTGTATAAATTCTAATTTAGGAAATCTTCAGGCGACATCTATATGATTCGATACAGGACTGGGGTCTTTTACGTATTTGCTGCCTTCTAGACAGTGGCGTACTCAATGCTCTAAGTAAACTTATTTGTATTACAGTTTAGTTTTTTTTACATGGGGACTATATAATTATTTATCCTTATTTGAATTAAGAAATGTATAAAAAATTAGTTTACCATACTATTTACACATTCGTTATTTCTCATGTGTTATATGAACGCACTTCCCGGACTGTATCACATTTGACTGCTTCCAGTTCGGTAAATGGAATTTTACTGTATTGTTTTTTTTTACGATACTGTATTGTAGATAAGAAATATGTTAATAGGATTTGATTCCAAATATCGTTTTCTGCATTCATTAAAAATAAAAATATTGTCAGAAATGTAAAAAAAAAATTGGTAGCATCAACATACTGAATGTTTTTAAGAAAGAAAGAAAGCAAACTTCCTTCCAAAAATGCGAAATGGAAAGGATTCGTTCGTTAATGATTTTCACGGTACCCATTTGGAAACTCCTGACTCGGCATTTTCGTAGCCATGTCCGGAAACATCTTATTCGTACCGTAAAAACATATTTATCAGACGTATAACGTAAGTAACTATATTATCTTTTTACTTTGTTCAGCCCGATTATTTTTTATTCTTTATCAGAAATAATAGGGAATAGTCTAACATTTAACATTATTTCAAGGGTTTTATTTCCCTTATTTTCTTCTTCATTTAACATTAATTTGTAGTAAATTACAATGGCACGTCATAAGTTTCAAAAATATAAACATATATTTTCAACACCCTGCTAATTCTTAGGAATAATTATTCCCAAGTACACAACAAATGACATGAATGGTCTACTTGTGCAATTATACATGGTACATCCTAAATAAAAAGTTCGTTATTATAACACACAAGAATTAATATAAATTAGTAATACAATGAAAAAAAAATTTTTCTGATTTTATACATTATTATTTGAGTGCCTTTTTGTCTGCCCCGCTCCCTGCGCCACTGTAAGTTGCAAATAAGGAGTCGGTGTCGTAGTGTCTATGCTGCACCCTTATCTATATTGATGGTGTCCTTATCCACACTTCCTTCACCCTTCATCCCCCTCGCCAGCTACTTTCTCCGCCCGTCACGATATGGACGGATCGAGGATCGCAGCTCGTCCTTATATCGCCACAACTCACGTCGCTGTGACGTCGGGGCGTCGCGACGACAGGCAGACAAGACCTAACGGCACGGAACGTAGATGCATCTTTTTCACACCTTTCACGGGGAACACACGGACATGATCAATAACGGACAAACGAGGAAACGAGCTCTTGCACCCTACCTGAGGGGAGATGTGAATTTTCAGTTTTAAATATGGAGAGGAGATGATAGAGATGGTGGTTT
The DNA here is from genome assembly GCA_963942605.1 of Poecilus cupreus. Taxonomy (NCBI): domain Eukaryota; kingdom Metazoa; phylum Arthropoda; class Insecta; order Coleoptera; family Carabidae; genus Poecilus; species Poecilus cupreus. The sequence continues at coordinate 30,878,621 of OZ012720.1, forward strand.
GAATATTTAAATAATTGTATCGACACTGCATCCATGAAAGATCAATGATGTTATGCATTTGTAATGTCAGATTTACTAGATTATTTTTTGACGTTTCTCTAAACCAATAAAATGCTTTATTGTATGTCACGTGTCTGCGTTTTAACCAATCCTGTCATTATTATACTGAGAATAATGCTCTTGTGATTATTCCCGGCAATATTCTCTGCAGCTTTTTTGTTTTTGTTGACAGATGTCAAATGTCAGATAGGTATCATCAACACAAGTAAAAATGAACAAAAAAGATAGATTTAGTGGTGTGCCTGATGATGAAATTTAAAAATAATCTAATTAAATATAACTCGAGAGTCCGATGAATCAGAAAATAATTCTCCAGTATCTTTCTCAAACTTGTCGCCATTTGGCAATAGCCACGAAAGCCCGTAGGCCTGGCAACAAGTTTTCGAAAGATCTATCAAATTATTTTCAATTTATTCTCACTCTCTTGTTTTATTATTACTGAGAAATTTATATGTTTGCACGAAAATGTAATATTTATCCGATACGATTTGGCTAAATTAAAGTTTAACTTTAAATTTTTATAAACTTTATTTGAAGTTCATAACATTCTAGAAATCTTTTTTAGTTAAAGTTTAACATTCCTGCAAAATAATTATGTGACGTTGCGAGCGACAGGAAAATAATTTTTTGTCGTTGATGAACCAATCAAATTTCCTTATTTCAACGAATACTAATGATTAATTCGAGTCAGGTTAGCAAAACTTTTCATGATCTGATTTGGATTGGTAGGTACTCATCCCGTTACCATTCCAAGTTAGTATACAATTATCTTGGCAAATCTATCGAGCTCCGACTTGTATTTGTAACAAGGGTTTATGGCATCACTGTAAAGTACGTAGTAATTCTAAAATAATAATTAAAATACCCTGTATTGTTGTGGTTTGTGGTTCACCCTAAGGATACAAACCGTACGTATAGTTTCATAATCCCGATTACTACTTCTACTAATGAATAACTCTAAAAAATTTCCTACTATAACTTTATTTTGCAACCTCGTTTGTAAAACACCTACAGATTCGCCACACGACACATCACTTTAGATCTTTACAAAATAACATAGCATTGTTCAAATTTTGCCATCAAAATCATTCAATCACTATTTCATCAAATGAAAAAGCACTCTACACGCGTTGGCCAGGCACCTACCCCCATCATCCCACAATTCTATCTCCGCTCCATATCCAGCCTGCACCGAGCTAGATGCAATCCACTTACACGCATCTCACATATGACGGCGGGGCATACGAGGGTTCTAATATTTTTATCTGGCCATCTCATATTTATACGCGGCCCCCCAGTGCAGTTAAAGCGATAAGTGCGTGCCCCGCTCCCCCGACCGCACCAGCGCCAATGGATTTTACTCGGGCACGCAGCGAGCTGTACCTGGTGCTGGTGCTTGTGGTGTGCGGTTATCTCAATGGTGAGATATGGTTAGGTGTAAGGTTTTTGGCATTTACTTGACATTTTTTCAGAATATGATTTAGTGAAGGAGGGGAATATGGAAATAAAGTAATTTTGGAGACTATGATGATATGTCTAAATTATGAATAGGATGTAGAGACATTTGATGATTGGATGCATAAAAATTGTCGTACATTTTTATGGCATGAATACTTTAACTTTAAATATAGGGTACAGAAATAAGTACATTAAATTTAACTTTTTTCTTTTAATTTTTATTATTACTCGTAACTCTATTTTCCAATCTCAGCAGAACATATTTATTTTAACTAAGGTTGTAATCAAGAGTGGTGTTAACGCTAATCCCTTTTATGAATCTGCCAGTTAGGTATTATAAAGTATAATAATATATTAAAATCATGAAAAACATCGCTGACGAGATTTTCGTATAAAATACCATTATTCTTGCATGTTATGACGACAATTTTTATTGCTGTATCACAAATGGATATTTCGCTTGATTTTAAATATCACGTGTGATATTTTCAAGCGTAATAACCATGAGTGATGCAGCAACAAAAATGGTCTACATAACTTGTAACACGAATAGTATTCGGAGGATAATTCAACGAGTCAAAATGTATTGTTTCTTTAAACTGACTTGCAAATAGATTTATTTCCAAAGCATCTGTGTAACAATTCAATTGTTTAAAATTGTCGACTAGTGAAAAATGTCGGTATAATTCTTTTCAATTGGTGGAAAATTTTTAATTCTCAAAATCTATTGGACCATTTTTGCCAGATGACACATGAGTTGAATTGTCGCGGAAATACATATATTGAGAGCCACTAAATCCATTAACACCATTTTCTCAATGATATCTATGTGTGAGGATGGATGGGTGTATGAATGTGTGTCCGATTGTACAATATCTCATGATCGAGACAAGATAAGTTAATGAAACTTGGAAGTTTAATGAAAATACGAAAAGCTGAGTTGATTTTGAATGAAAAGATATTAACAAAAATATTTGAAATATACTTTTCTTGTACATACTTCTAATTTTGAGAAAAACTAAATTACATATTTAATAATATATTTCAATAATCTTAGTTACAACAAAAAGTAAATTATTTTTAACACCTATATATCAAATAATAGTGAAGTGTTATAAATATGAGTCGTTTGAAATATTATGAAAGCAATATTTGTATTATTAATTAATAATTACTATTTAGAAAATTTAAAAAACTAGATATTATTTAAGTAAAATCATAGTTACTATACAATGAGAACAAAAAAATTAAATACGCTCATCATCTATATGTCAAATAATTTTCAAAATAAAGTCATACGCAAGAAATAAGTGTTAAATTAGTTTTATATGTATAAGAAAGTATTGTGGTTACCACACCAGATTTTTTCTAAGTTTTACCAACTCATTAAATAATTAGGTAGTTGTTTAGGTATATTCATAATAATTTGATCCAGTCACATAAATAAATAAATAAATAAATAAATATATCATCATGCCTTTTACCCATTAAGGGTGTGGCACTCTGCTTGCGCAGATCTCGGTAGGTGATATATTTTTGCGTATGAAATGCGGTTACCAGCCGTCAAGTCATAGCCCCCAAAGTTGTTAGTGGAGGGGGAACCACAGGGGTAAATTTAAATTTGTAACTGTCAGCTGTGGGTTTCGAACTGAGGATCTCACGATCCACAGTCCGACACGTTACCACGGAGCTATTTACTCCATTTGCAATGAAATAATTGATTTTGACAAATGACGCTTACCAACTTTTTCAAATAAATTTTGTCAATAACAGAATAATCGATTAATAATTTATTATTACGAAAGTAATGTTAGTAAATCTGTTTCCTTCCGTGCACTCATATCAGTCTCTCGAGCTAATATTGTTTTTTAGTAATTTGCAAAAGTAGTATTTAACGCCACGAAATTAAAATTTCTTGGGATTATTTCGTTCCTTGATAAATCAAAAAGTGTTTAAAAACAAATTAAAACGTTTTTGAAGAACATTTTAATAAGTATTTAGCGTGCAAGGATGCGTTCAGCGATGCGTTAGAATAAGCGGCAGAATTATCTTGATATTAAAGCAATATTTAAAAATTAGTTGAAGAAGAAAATTAATAAAACCGCAGCAAGAGCAACAAATTTCAATTAGTTGTTTTAAAATAGCGGGAAAAAAGGACGTTTGCAAAGTAAAATGAATCTGGAAAGTTGGCGTTATCAATTCTGCGCTCAGTGCGCAAAGATTGCATACCGGGCGCTCGTAAATTAGGATCAGCGGTGGCTGGGCAGACTTTAATTTCTCTAATGTTTGTGAACAATTTTTCCGTAATAAGCAAGCTTGCACAATTCGCGCAGTGCTGGCGCCTACAGCTGACCCAATTGTGCGTTTTAAGCGCGAATGGCGAACGCTGCTCTTGTTCTTCTTCTTCTTCCCGCTGCTGCTGCTGCTGCTGTTACTGCTTCCGTTAGCGAGAACGTTTTATTATTTTCGCCGTTTCGTCTTTTTGCAAATCTGGCAAAAAGTTTATGATAATGCGGTATGAATTTTATAAGTTATGTCTTCGAATTTTTAATAGTGGATCTAATACCTTGAAATGCGATTATTTCCACGTTTAGAGGTTATGTTCTATTAACTGGTGAGTCAGTGATCTTTTTACTGCAAAATTTTTAATTTATATTCCAGTTTTTCGTTCTCAAAATCCACAAAACGGTTTTAAGTAAAGTTGAATAATGCCTGGAAATGGAATAAGTGAAATTTTCTCAAGATTACGCAGTGGGAGAAGAACAGCACATTCAGACCACGTGACGGGTGGCATGAAAATGTGAAGTTCTTCTCCACTGCGTAATTTTAGATATGGGTATCTTTCTCTTATGTTGGTTACAGATTACTGTATTAAAAGCATAGCCAACGCTCCATCCATATGTATTATTAAATCTATGAATTAAAATAACAGCAAATTGACAGATTTGAAAATAAATATATTCCTATGGAAACGAAGAAATTATGATACTTCCCAATTATTTTCAGTAATAATATAACAAGAGAGTGAGAATAAATTGAAAATTATTTGACAGATCTTTCAAAAACTTGTTGCCCTACGGGCTTTCGTGGCTATTGCCAAATGGCGACAAGTTTGAGAAAGATACTGGAGAATTATTTTCTAATTTATCGAACTCTCGAGTTATATTTAATTAGATTATTTTTTGATTTCATCATCAGGCACGTCACTAAATCTATCTTTTTTGTTCATTTTTACTTGTGTTGATGATACCTATCTGACATTTGACATCTGTCAACAAAAACAAAAAAGCTGCAGAGAATATTGCCGGGAATAATCACAAGAGCATTATTCTCAATATAATAATGACAGGATTGGCTAAAACGCAGACACGTGACATACAATAAAGCATTTCATTGGTTTAAAGAAACGTCAAAAAATAATCAGTGATATTTAATAGGTGGACGTTAATTCAAAAGAACTTTAATTTGCTGTTACTTTTTAGTTATTTAGTTTTGTCAAGAGTTTTTTAAGGAAAAAGTATTATTTTTTTAGCTTTACTTAATTTTTTTCCTGTACGTTAGCCTGTATTTATGGGGGAAGGTAACAGTTTTGATATTTGTCGAGATGCAGATCTTCTGCATTTAGTATAACTCATAATATATTAAAATAGCACATAAAGAGCTGCGAAATGTTCACATTGTGTGATAAGTTAATATGCAGTGTTGAAGTGGCGCGCATACATTAGCCCAGTATGAATTTGTTTACGCTAAACCGCTGCTCTGCTAAACTAGCGCCAGCCGCGGCGTCGGTTTGTTCGCGTCAGTGGAAGAGTTTAGTGGCTACATTTGTATCAGTGTGTCAGAAAACTTTGCTGGTTTTGCGTAAAAAAACAGACAAACAAACGAACGAATGAATTCGAAAGCATTTGTAAGTTTCTCAGCTGAAGCGTAGTGTGTTTACATCAACGGAACGAAACGAAACGGGAAAGTTTCACGTGTTTTGTAAAACAGCGCCAGGCGCTAGACCCAGGCGTTGATATATTTACATGATTTTTTACCGGCAGGCAACTAGTTACATAGGCATTCGTATTCGTTCGCGGAACGAAAGCTCTACACTTGTAATACGCCAAAAGACATCGGCGGGTATTTTTTCCTGGAATAGAAACACCAATGGAACATACATTTCTTGTTGAGTATTTGATTACTTCCACAGCAGACCTATTTTAATTCAAATAAAAAGTTGATGCCGTGTACTAATACAGTAACCTTAAGACCAATATAAATATCAGTATGTGTATTTGCTGACGACTTAGTGGTTATAGCAGGGAGTGAAGAAAAAATGCAACAGAGTTTAAATATACAGAATGAAGCAGAGAAATATGATATGAATGTTAAAAAGACAAAGGTTTGAAAGTGAGAAACGAACAAATAATAGAAGACTTTACTATTAACGATGAAAGAATGGAACAAGTAAATAAGTTTCAGTATCTTGGAATGATAATAAAAAATAATGGTAAACAACACATTGACTGAATAAATGGACAAAACAACAACAATCTTCCATGCAATGAAACACAAGCTTCATAGGAAAGAAAAAGTCAGTATGAAAACAAAAGTAACAGTATATAACACTATATACAGATCTATATTGACATACGGTTGCGAGTCATGGGTATTGTCCCAAAGAATGAAAAGCAAAATTTGGGCGCTGGTAATGAAATATCTAAAAAAGTACAAGTAACAATGTTGGATACAATAAAAAACGAAATAATAAAAGAGCAGTTGCAATGAAAAACAATAATAAACTTCATTTAACAAGACAACAAAAATGAATGATAAAAATGAATGGAATTTCATCGTTCTACACCTGAAAAGCCTTTAAAATATTCAAAGAGTGACAGGGTTAAATTTTTAAGCGAATCGGATAATTTTAACAGGTGCCTGTAAGAGGGTGAAATTTTAGAAACATATTTTTCAATTTACAACATATCGACTTGGAGTTGCCAAATACGAACATGATATAACAAATGACAGTTGACAGCTTTAATTAACCCTCTATTGCATGAATTATTATTTTTTTAAATAAAGGCTCAAAAAATTATTTTTTACAAAAGAAATATTCATATATTTAAAATAAATGTGTTACATAAATTATTTTTCTTAAAACAATAAAAAAAATTATTTTAAGTTTTGTTCACTATTGGGAACATTATGAACAAACTCAACTTACAATAGAACTTTGGTCTATTGGGTCGTGTTTGCGTACTATACAAAATTGTTTAATAAACAACCTCTTCTAGGAAAACATCAGATAAAAAAACTTTTGGAAATTTTGTAAAGGTGTATTTAGCTGTAATATATCAGCAGGTAATAAGCTGCTTCCTTCAAATTATACATTTTCTATCTCAGTTTCTGTAATTATCCTTTTCCACTTCAAATTTTTTTTATGTTGGTCAAATTAGGAGGAATGACCTAATTGGCAATTGACAAAGTTTATATAATGTTCCCAAATGGTTACAACATGATTGTCATGAAAGTAAACTGCATAAGAAAAGAAAAGAAGAATTTTAAATTTTATGTTCCCGATCGGGAACAGTATGCAATGGAGGGTTAAGTTTGTCAAATATATTAATTTTATTCATGTGAAATAACCCAAATAGCGGAGCAATTTATTCTTATAATCTGGTGGTGAAACTACAGTTGTGCATATAAATTAGATTAAAATTCCGAGAGTATACTGCTGAATGCACTGTATTTTTACCAATCGGAACTATATTTGTCCCTTTAATGAAAGGTCTCGTAGAATAGACTTTAGGTTATATAGTAAGCGGCATTCTATAAGCATCTTAGTAAAATTATATATCTGATTTTTCTAGTGGATTTAATTGCCACATAGCTGAAAAAAATCCAATACTACTCTTGCAATTTTCCATTTATTTCTCTTTCATTCTCAAATTTGAATAAAACAGAGACAAATCGGTATGTCCAAGTATATGGTCATTATCCTTACTGACCACTTTAGCAGTGTTGCCAAGTGGCGCGCTGCCTTGGGTAGTTTTTGTTGGGCTACCCGTGACCCACGGCAACGTGGCTACCCTCGTGCAGGACGCAGGACGGAACGTATTAGCGTTCTATTAGCATAGGATTAATGGTGCGCCGCCAATATTAGGTTAGTTTAAGGCTACATTAACTAACCTGTGAACCTCAATCACATTATCAGGGCGATTGAACTTAATTGAGACTTACGCAAAGTTCACGAATTACCGGTGGTGGTGCGAGTGTTTGCCGGCCGTTTGTCACGGCTGTTTAACGGGATTAGAGGCGCCAAGGAGGAGAGGGCATGAGGCCTAGAGGTGCATGGAAGGGTCGAGGACACGCACTTCGACGTGCGTGAGGGAACTGCTGCAGAAAGCGAAGCCTCCGACATACTTACTGTACTGAATATCGGATCCCTGAACACAGCTGAATAGCGAGCCACTAAATGGTGATGGAGAATTGTTCTTATTCCGTCTTCTGTAGGTTCACTTTGCTTTCTAGTAATAAAAACATTTTAACAAAAAATTAAACCTACGAAGAAAGAAACTGAGTACTGAAAAATAAAATAAACGTTTTTAGTCTTAATACTATGCTCCTAAAATAATGTAACTAATTTTTAATCGGTGCCAAACAAACAACGAACTCAAAATTAGTTACTTACTATAGTTTAAGAGCTTAGTTATTATTTTATTTTCCGCGTTTCAGATTCTTTTTTCGCCGGATTAATTTTTAATAAATAAAATAAATAGCGAAATACGAATAATTCAATAAACCATTTAAAATAAAGTATCGAAATACAATCATATTTAAAAATATATCACATATTTCATTAATAGACGTACATTTTGATAAAAATTCACTAGTGGGAATTTTTTTATTTATAATAATAAGAATAACACTCAACACCTTGGTAACTACTTCGATTGACATTTTAATTTTGAAAATTTATAGCAAATGTCACTGTCAAATAATGTCTTTAATAAATATTTCTTTTATTGAGATGTTGGATAAAACGTTATACTTCACATGTGGGCAAAGTGGAATTACCCACTCGATAAAATTATCACACTCAGCCTTCGGCTTCGTGTACTAAAATTTCTCTCGTGGGTAATTCCTCACTTTACCCCCTTGTAAAGTAAATAACTATTATTCTTATTCAGTATTTTGTACCACATTGGACTAGATTCAGACCTTCCCAATATGGCCGCCACTGCGCAGAAATAGGCTTCATTTTCTCATACGTTAACGCCTATCCAGAGGTATATACAGAGTGAATTAACACATTGTTAAATTCCTCAATCAATGGTAACCAAATAAATAAAAAATAAAAAAAAATGAGCCGCTTACATCTTTGTTACTGCAGATGTAAGTTGTATTTATATTAAAGGAAAGGTAGCGGATCTACTGCTTATTTTATTGGTAAAAGTAAAACAAAATCATCAATAACAAATAATAGTAATAATAATAATGGCACAAACCTGGAAATCGTTTTGTTAAAGCTCTCGATTCATACCATTAAAGTATTGTTATTATAAAAATAATAATAAAAATTTTCCATGCGAATATATGCACTGTGGATGTACTTATACAGAAGAAGTACGGGCTCTGAAAGTTACCCTCGTTATAAGGGAATTTAAAACTTAATACAAAACTTCGGTGGAACAGCTTTTGAAGAAGTTAAACGAGTAACAAAATTATTTTCCTTAACTGAATAGAATTGTCGGAGTTGTTAAAAAGTTTAGCAAATACATTTGCAGCTAATCATTCGGGCCGGCTGTAAACTCGTGTTCTTTCCATTTCAAATGAAACGGAGAAAACTACGCCGAGAATACTTATAGTCGAACGAATACCCGTACAGTTCGCCTTCGAGCTTCGACTTTAGTCGGACGCTCATTTCCACGCAAATTTATAAAACGATTTTATTTGCCGTGAGATTGGAAGGCTGTTCATGAAACTACTGCAAATTTATTTGCATCAAGTAACTCTAACAATATTGTGATACATACATATTTCATTCTCTATTTATTATTGATGGTTTGTTGCATCAACGAATGATTCCGAGTGTGTAGAATAGAGGGATGAATCGCAATATGAATGTAGACTAATGTTATGAATATACATTGATGTTAAGTGAACGAGGAATAAGTGGTTGGGTAGATTGATAATTTGTTACGTGAACGAATAATTCCGAGTGTGAAGAATAAGCGAACATGTATGAATCGCACTATGAATGTGGACGAGACGAAAGTGGTGTGTCAGGATAGAAATGTTTGGAAGAGATTGATTGTTGGTTGACTGGTTCTAGGTTCGTGCTACCCCACTGAGTGCGATAGAACGTGCTGTATATATGTATATTATTATTATGTACATAAAGCTCATTTATTCATTTACTTTGTTTCACAAAGGGTTATTTACATGTATGAAATCTACAAATTATGTAATTATGTAAGGAATGTTAGGCCTAGGATGTTTTAATAAGTCATAGTCAGAAAATATAATAATAATAATAATAATAATGATTTATTTTCTGAGGATACAATACATTGTATATAGAAAACGTCACAAATAAAATATATAAACAGATACAAAAGTTAAATAAATTATAAATTAAAAAATTCATTTAAATCATAGAAGTTGTAATGCAGAAGGAACAATTTTAGACTTTTTTTGAATTTTCTAGAGTTAGTTTCTGATTTAATGATATCGGGCAGTTTGTTAAAAATATGTAAAAATATGATCTAATAAAGAGTGTAAGCACTTATATCTTTTTTTTCTCAATATTAAATTGTAAAACCTTGGTGTTTTTTCTTAAATATTCAATCCTAAAAATTCCACAGGCGAAATTTACGCTGGTCTTTAAATCTTCCCATTGGATGTTCTTGAATAGTTATGTCTTATGTTAAAATCATATACTTATTTATAATATTAGTTTTGATCTAAACGAATTGTATATCTATGTGTATGTATATATCTGATAAAATATCACACAATGTATGGTCAATCGCTAAATTATCTAAACAGAAAGTTAATCAGAACTGTAACTAATATCAAACCGTAAATTTATTTAGAATTTTCCTCTTACCTAATTATATCTTTATTTCGAATTTCAAAAAAAACATAACAAGTTAATTAATTAAGAAACTTTGTAAAATTAGGGAAAGAAAAACACCAACAAAAATCTCTTTATTAATTTAATTTAATTTACAATAAAAGTCTCTGAAATATTACAATATTCACCAGGCTTGATTCTTTGACCAACACCATTTGTTAATCTATTTCTTTATTTAGTTTGAGACCAACAGTTTTTTTAGAGTCAAATGTCTGTTGATTAAAGAATAAAGTTTGATTAAGAGTGATAAATTAATTTACTTATTTTCGGATTAAATGTTGCATCAACTCTTAAACCAAAACTTGATTCTTTAATCAATATTATCTATAAATCTAGTTCTTGATTATCTTGTACATAACAGTCTGTGTAAAGCAACAGTGTCAAATTTCTGATGATCAGCGAAACGAGGTTGATTAGAGGTTGTTAAAATAAGTTGTATATCACATGAATATCTTTTATTTACAATCAGTTAGTGTTAGTAATATGATAAGGCCGGGCTATTAAAAAATTTGCTAAGTCAATTATTCCTATCTTTCACTTTCTAACCAGACGGAAAGTTGCCACTTCTTAATCTGCGTTATACCTAAGTGCATATTTGATTACTATCTGAATGTGATTAATATATGTTTTCTTGTAAAAGCAAATTTTCTGTTGCTTTTTCTGCAACTTGCCGTAATTCGAGTGGACTACAATCCATTATTCACTTTCAGAATCAATCATTTGGGTCTTCCCTAATTTTGTATTTTAAATAATCAACAGATCGAATATTGGTTGATAAATATAAATGTCACTCTGAAATTATTAATTAATTTTTTATATGTTTCATTTGTTAATATTTGATTGTAAATAACACAGTGTAAAAACCTCGATGGAAAGTTTCATTACAGCCTTAGCCTTAGCCTATAGTAAGAAAACATTTTCCACCTCGGTATGTAATATGCTATTACTTACAGTCTTACAAGTCTTCCCTGACATTTGGCGCTGGTGTCGTGCGCCGAGAGAGAAAGCATTCGGAGGGAAAGAAATAGATAATACGTGCGAGAAATACAGTCTGTTATAAATATTTTTGTCCTAAACAAAACGTGATTATAATAATGATATTAAAAGAAACATATCAAATATTATAATAATTTTACTTCTCATAGAAATAAAAAATACATGTAATAAAATTAAAATTAACCGTTCTTCCTTAGAAATAGGTGTAAGTAATCCCTCATTTGACTTATCATTTCATTCCAATCGAGGTTTTATTTTTGATAATTATTCCACTAAAATGAAACCTAAACCTGTTGTAAAATTACCCTCGATCATATGTTTGCCATAATTATCAAACTTAAATTAAAAGCGGAGTGAATAGTACGGGACTAGAATCATAGTAGAAGTTAGAGATAGAGATTGTGAAGAGCAGTGTTGGAAACGAAGTACTCGTACTCGTGGAGAGCCAGCGAATGTTATCCGAACAAAATGTGCGTTAGTTCGGTAAAACTTCCAGCAAGATTAGATTGCATCCTTCAATCATGGGCTCACTTGGATCCGTCATTAGGCTGGCCCTTTGTGCGCTAGTCAGATGTCTGCCGGCCTTTGTCGAACGCAAGATTAAATCCGTTGTAATCAATCACACGGAACTTTGCTTTCCTATTTCATCGATTACAATAAATTGACTTTGCTGAATTGCACTTGTTTCTCTTCTTATATTCTTCTTATGTTCATTCCTTTTTATTTTGTTTTTTTAACTTGATGTTTGCTGCCTTGTTTTATGGTACATTTCATTTGTGATTTGTCTCTTTAGTTAACGAATTGTATTTTTTTCTCCCTCTCTCTTTTTGACGTTACGAACAAGCAAGAAGTTTTACTTTCTTCGGTTGGCTGTTTTCTTTTCATTTTCAACATAAATCACTTCTCAACGCACACAAATAAAAATTAAATCGTGCGTTTTGTTTCAGTAACATAAATATAAATAAAACGGTTTATTGTTTTTAGCATTACAACTAATAATAACATGAGGAAACAGTTTATTGTTTGAAACAGAACACGACAGTACAATAAATATTTAAGACGTAAAAACGTAAATTAACAAGTCAATATGAGGTCTAAATGAGCCTTCAGTGGTTGAATGGTTTTAGTTGAACCACTAGGGCATCGGGTATCCTGTAATGGTGATGGTTTTCTTGCTGATAGAAATTATATCCCTTGAGGCCCATAGTTATTAGTTACACGTCTCCTTAATATAATATTACAAGTCGATTCTGTCCAATTTAATTCATTAATGCTAATCGAATAATTTATAATTTATCTTTTATAATTAATAATTAATATATTCAGAAATTATACTGGGTCAAATCGAAGGGCGCACCATAGCGTTTTCAATGCTATTTTTGAAATGTTCAATTATTGACTTCCCTAATTATTTTATATAGTTAAATAATTTATTGTAGAAGAAGTATTTCTGCATTTTTTGCCACTAACATTTACAATTTTATCACACCAGGAACCGGAATAATGACAAAAATGTTTATGGGTTATTTACTCAAAATCATCAGTGCCATGACAACAAAATAAATGTACCAATTGAAAGTTGATTTTATCTATCAGTGTTTGATTTCAAAAAATTTTACGCGAGACGTTCGCCGAAAACCACATTATTTTTATTAATTAGCGCAGATTTGATATGTCTTGCATAAATAATATGAAATGAATAGATCTATTATTCTGGACGCATCTTCATTTATCACATTGTATCACAACCTACCTTGAACTTTATCATCACTTATAACTCATAAATCTGTATTTAAGCAAATACGCTAGAATATGCAATAAAAGACTCAGACATTTATAGGGGTGGGCGGTTAATATCGTATAGTTGTGTTAATCTTTCATATTAATGTTTTTTAATGGCGTGGGACGGTAGACGATTTTTTCAAAAATTGTTCTTGCATTTTCAAGTGAAAATTAATTACCAAGAAAAAAATTTGCGTGGGACGGTGGACGATTTTCCAAAAATTTGTTTTTGATCATGCATTTAAAGTGAAAATTGAAGTTAAAAAATGTTTGCGTGAGGCGCAAAGTTAATTCCGAAAAAAATATTTGATTCATGCATATTTGCTCACAGGTAAATCAATAAAACACAAATCCCAACTCCCCTCAGCATATCTTTTCTTTTTTTGTTTTTAGAATTATCGAATATCGGACCCGATATGTTCTTTGGATCGGTCCGTCGTACAATACAACAATTTTTACATAGAAATATTACAATAAATATAAGATAATATAGTACATTTTATTGTGTAAATTATCTTCTTCGGTCTGAATGCTGAAGACGTGCTTGTTTGAGGCCTAAGTTCTACTCCTGGTGCTGGCTGCGGATCACCGGGAGTTCTTGCGCCTGATCGCAGTGTATGTGTGACGGCTAGTTGTGGTTTGAACTGAAAAACATGGAGACAAACTGAACAGTATGTTTCTTAAGTTCTAAGTAAATAAACCTACTATGTTTATCGAAATTAAAAGTGTGGGTATTATTAATCAGAGTTTAATTATTTAATTATATTAATTAAATATTGATTTTATCACCCTTTATAGGTAGATAATTTTATATATTCGTTTGTCTTAAAAACTATCATGTGTAAACGGTACGGATAAGGGTAGCTAAACAAATATGTATAAAATAAATGTAACGAATACATAAAATTAATAATAAAATGACTGAAAAAGTAACAATGTTTTGCATAAATATTATTGGATCATAGTTACTGGGTGCAGAGAGAAATTGTCAAATGAAATATCTACTTCCCTTGAACGTTGTTTCTGTCGTCTCCATCGATGGTCGCTTTCTCCAGGTGCAAACCTCCACGATATTTTGACAATCATCTACTCGGGATGAAACTGTCTGAGAACTTCCTGAACTTGAAATCTGCAACATTTTGTGACATCAGTCACCAGGTCTAGTTGCTCTTCAGACATTCAATCTTTTTTAATAATTAGCAAAATTATAACGTAACAATTGCAAAGTTTGAAATATATACTGAATTTATATTGCGTATGAACAATGCTTCAAATAAAATGATCAATGTTATTGAATTTTGAATATTTAGGGCTACTTTTGTTGTAAAACTAATTGTTAAAAACATTTATATAGTCGCTAAACTTAAAACTAATATGTTATGTATTGTGTATATTTCGGAACGGAGGGAAAGCTATTTATATCTAACTTAACTTAAAGAGCGACTATATAAATAATAATTGAATTACTGACATCATAAAATAGAGAAAATTTACTTGAAGCATTTATTGTTAAAATAATTTAGGGATATTTTACTCAAATCTTTCTGAATTGCAACATTGTGTTGCATAAATATCATCGGTACATAGTTACTGAACATAGAAAGCAATTTAATGAATGAGTGTCAAATGAAATATCTACTTCCCTTGTCGTTGTTCCTCGATGGTCACTTCTCCAGGTAGAAACATCCACAACCTCCTGAAAATGATCGTCTTCTCTGGATGAAATTGTCTGAGAGCTTCATGAACTCGAAATCTGCAACATTTTTGTGGCATCAGTCACCCGGTCCAGTTGCTCTTCAGACATTCAAGCTTGTTTCAATAATTAGCAAAATTATAACGTTTAACGAATTGTAATATTTGAAATATATACTGAATTTATATTGCGTATGAACAATGCTTCAAATAAAATGATCAATGTTATTGTATTTTCAATATTTAGGGCTACTTTTGTTGTAAAACTAATTGTTAAAAAACATTTATATAGTCGCCAGACTTAAAACTAATATGTATTGTGTATATTTCGGAACGGAGGGAAAGCTACTTATATCTAACTTAACTTAAATAGCGACTATATAAATAATAATTATATTATTGATATTGTAGAATAGAGACAATTTACATGAAGCATTTATTGTTAAAATAATTTAGGAATATTTGACCCAAGACACTCTGAACCACCAGTATGTAGTAAAATATATCATGGTATAATTATTAAACGCACGAAACAGCTAATCGTTATAATTTGAAAGAGGCAAATAAATAAAAAGAAACTTATCTTTTGTTATGCATTCATTGCATTTGGACAACACGAGAGCCCAAACATATTCTGCAGCAAAGATCAGCTACTCGGATGTGAATCTTAATTCCAATAATGGTTATTGAATACTGAAATGCGACAAAATACATACTATCAATAAATTATTGTCATCAAAATTCATACATACACAGACATACTACACATGTTGAATGAAAATCACGACAAGAAAAATATTACAATTATTTTTACATTTAAAAATCTGTAATTCTATTTAAATATTCGAATATGAGTACTAGTATATTAGAAATAAACATTATTGCCCTTATTAACAACTTTTATAGCTGTAATAACTAATACGATAAAGAATGCTTAGGTACATTTGAAGGGGTGTTGAATGTTTTCTTTTATCACATTGTATCACGACCTACCTTGAACTTTCATCACTGACAGCTCAAAAATTTACATTTCAGCTAATTCCCTTGAAAATACAATCAAAGCCGTAAAACTTTATAGGGTGGAATATATTCGGTAGAACTGTTGCACTATATGTGTTGAATATTTTCCACTGATCAAAAATAAAGTTTTTGATTTCAACAATAATTTATACACTAAAATGACCACGGAAGAATACTGAATCGATGGATATGTCATATATGTAATCGATATTATTTTGAGTGAAAAGTTGATTTTTCTACGCACACAAACACTTTGTTGCACAACTCACTGACATACAAAACAATTGAACAGTAGTGGCGCGAAGTCAAATGCCAACTTTAATTTTGAAATTTTTTTGAGAAATTGTTCTTAATTCATGCGATATTTTTAATATTTATAATTTTGCTTAGGACGCTCACCAAATAAAAATTAATTAAAAAAAAAAGTTTTGCGTGAGACGATGGACTATTTTTTGTAAATTTCAGTTTATCTATGAATTTACAAGTAAAAATTAATTTTCAAAAAATTTTGCGTGGGACGGTGGGCGATTTTTAAAAATTTGTTTTTGATCATGCATTTAAAGTGAAAATTGAAGTTAAAAAATGTTTGCGTGAGGCGCAAAGTTAATTCCGAAAAAAATATTTAATTCATGCATATTTGCTCACAGGCAAATCAATAAAACACAAATCCCAACTCCCTCCAGCATATTTTTTCTTTTTTTTTAAAGAATTATCGAATATCTGACCCGATCTGTTTTTTGGATCAGTTCGTCGTTCAACAATTTTTACAAAGCAATATTACAATAAATATAAGATAATATAATACATTTAATTGTGCAAATTTTCTTCTTCGTTCTAGCTGCTGAAGACGCAGATCATCGGGAGTTTTTGTCTACTGACCGCGGTGTATGTGTGACGGCTGGTTGTGGTTTGAACTGGAAAACATGGAGACAAACTGAACAGTATGTTTCTTAAGTTCTAAGTAAATAAACCTACTATGTTTATCGAAATTAAAAGTGTAGGTATTATTAATCAAAGATTAATTATTTAATTATATTAATTAAATATTGATATTATCACCCTTTGTGTGTAAATAATTTTATATATTCGTTTGTCTTAAAAACTATCATGTGTAAACGGTACGGAAAGGGGTAGCTAAATAAATATAAGATAAATGTAACGAATACATAAAATTAATAATAAAATGACTGAAAAAGTAACAATGATTTGCATAACTATTATTGGATCATAGTTACTGGGTGCAGAGAGAAATTGTCAAATGAAATATCTATTTCCCTTGAACGTTGTTGCTGTCGTCTCCATCGATGGTCGCTTTTCCAGGTGCAAACCTCCACGATCTCTTGACAACCATCTTCTCTGGATGAAACTGTCTAAGAACTTCGTGAACTTGAAATCTGCAACATTTTGTGGCATCAGTCACCAGGTCCAGTTGCTCTTTAGACATTCAAGCTTGCTTTAATAATTAGCAAAATTATAATGTTTAAACAATTGCAAAGTTTGAAATATATACTGAATTTATATTGCGTATGAACAATGCTTCAAATAAAATGATCAATGTTATTGTATTTTCAATATTTAGGGCTACTATTGTTGTAAAACTAATTGTTAAAATCATTTATATAGTCGCCAGACTTAAAACTAATATGTATTGTGTATATTTCGGAACGGAGGGAAAGCTACTTATATCTAACTTAACCTAAATAGCGACTATATAAATAATAATTATATTAGTGATATTGTAGAATAGAGACAATTTACATGAAGCATTTATTGTTAAAATAATTTAGGAATATTTGATCTAAGTCTTTCTGAACCATCAGTATGTAGAAAAATATCTTGTTATAAATTATTGAACGTACGAATCAGTTAATCGTCATAATTTTAAAGAGTCAAATAAATAAAAATAAACTTATCTTTTGTTGTTGTTGTCTTCATTGCACCTGGACACCACGAAAGTCTGAGTCGGATGTGAATTTCACCTCTCAACAATGGTTATAGAATCCTGAAATGAAACAAAAACAAAATGCATACTAATATCAATTGTCATCAAAATTCATGAACATATAGCTACTACATATACATACTACATATGGTGAATCAAAATCATGGTACAATACAATTATTTTTTACATTAAAAAATCTGTAATTCTTTTTCAATATTCTTAATTTATTGCTAGTACATAGAAATAAACATTATTACCCTTTTATAGCAGTAATAATATATACAATAAATAATACTTACATTTGAAGCGGTGTTGAATGTTTTTTATTGGGCAAAATTAAAGTTTTTTATTTTAACAATAATTTACACTAAAATGACCACAAAAAATTCTAAATCGATTGATATAAGTTTTTAATATGTAATCGATAATAATTTAGATGAAAAGTCGATATTTCTACACAAACAATTTGTATCCATCTCACTGATAGATACAAAAAACAATTGGCGCGAAGTGCAATACCAACTTTATTCGTAATTTTTTCGAGAAAAGTATTCGTATTTCATGTTTTTACTTAGGATGTTGAGAAGATATTTATTGTTTATATTACTAATAAATTTATTCTTCTGTTTATCTGTCACCACTTCACTATATTTAATTTTCTTCCAAAACATACATTTTATTAAAGACACGTTGGTTAATATATAGTAGTTTCTCGCGAAAATTTTTTAATCAAATTAAATCAGATTTTAAATGGGCCGTATTTTATTATATTAATAAAGTATTATTATTTTCTTCCATTTAATCTGGGAAACGGACGTTATATACATGGTTGAGTTCTCCATACCATAAACCTTATGATCAATTTTTCTACTCCGTTACCGAGTGTACTCAAGTTGATTGGAAAAGGGGCTCACTTTATGACGTCATTGTATCATTAAAACTTGGACCCTTCATTATTCCAAACTGTCACACTTCTTAACAAGATTACATAAAACAAAAGCAATGTTTATTTTTTTTATATTTTAGTCTTATTGAAAACATAATATTCTGCTGCTAATATTGTTTATATAATTTAACTTACGAAAACATTTTAAAGTGTGATTCACCATCCTCAAAAATAAAAGGTTGGCAACAAAATTCATATTTTTGTCACTTCCTGCATAATAAATAAGGCAGTGATTTATTTATGATAAAGCATGTTGTTTTCCATGTATAAGAACGATGTAGATTCTAGGGTGAGTAAACGAAACACAAATTTGAGATGAAAGTTCTGTTAATTATAATAATTAAAATGCTGGGAATTCAAGTGGAAAGAACAAATTTGAATATTGAACATGGCAAACAGCGCTTGTTCCGTTTGCGCAGCGCATGCGAAGTAATATGAAGAAGACGTCTTGTTGTGCTCGAACGCATTGTATCATTCGTATCATTTGAAAACGTGTTGTTTTAGTTGTAGTGAAAATTTGTTTTTGAAAATAATTTGTTATTAATAATGAACACATGCTTTATAATGAAATCGTACTTTAAGTGATTATTATAATTATTATATTTGTTGGGGTTTTCATGTTATTAACTGTTTATTTGATTAAATCTATCGTATATACGTTTTTTTAATAAGATGTTATTTAATAATTAAGGTGTTTTCTTATGGAGATAAATCTGCATTTTTGTTTTGTAACTTATGAATTTGTGTTGTTTTAAAGAGAGGTTAGGTGCATTTTAAATGTAAACACTTGTTATTACTTGCGGTATCCATTAGTAAGTTCTTGTAATATTTAAATTATAAATAAAATCCAATGGTTATTTTATTTTTCAGTTCTACAATGGCAGACATCGATGAAATCAAGAAAGTACTGTCCAGCTTAATCATTTCTTCAGCGAAAGGATTGACAGTAAAACGGTTGCTTTATGATTTTAAAGACATGATGGGTATAGATATGCCGTATAGAAAGTTGGGATTTGGTAGTTTCGACCAATATTTGCTTTCAATTCCTGACATTTGTAGAGTATGTAACTTAACTTTGTAGCTTATAATATTTTTTAACTTTTAAATCATTTAAGCTTGCTGGTACTGGAGATTTCGCTACAGTTATTCCAGTGGTTACAGAGAAAACCAAACACATAAACGATATGATTCTGAAGCAACGGCCACCAAAATCTAACTCAAGATACAGGTAATTTATCTATAAAAATTATGATACAATTTATTACTCTTTATTTCTTTCCAGGCAACCAAAACGATGTAGAGGTGTGTATAATACCAGAAGTGAACCTACACCACCTCCAAGGCCACGAATTAAAATACCATTTACAAATCCTAATAGTCATAATGTAGTACTACCTCCTCCTCACGATTATGTTCTCGAAATGAGGCAGCAAAGAAAACAGAATAATAATAAACCTGAAACTAATCAATGTGATACTAGATTAAGTAGTAACTGTAGTACACAAAACCTTAATTATAAACCTGAACCACCTGCTGATATTGAGCAAAAAGATCTGAATAAATCTCCAAATCAAATTGTTGAAACTGACGAACCCAGTGCTTCTGGTACGCAAAATAATAATTGGGTAGCTTTATCCGAACCAAAATACATTAACACCAGCGACTCGGAAGAAGATAGTGATGCCGAATTTTACCTGGAAACTGGATTTTCTGACGAGGACTTTATTTACAAAAGTGAAGAGGATGAGGAAATATCCACTGCTATGCAGAACTTCGCAATGAATGATGATCAACTGACTCCCAAATTAGAATTACCTATAACTATTGAACCGCCTCACATTTCCAGAGTCAGTATTAAAGTCAAGGAAAAACTTAAACAACTAATAGGAGAATATCCCGACGGAATTTGGTGCTCAAAACTGTTAAGACTCTACGAGTGAGTACGATCAACAATTAAATTATATTATTTGTTAATTAAATTTGTTTCAGAGCAAAATTCGATCAGAAATTGGACCCATTGAATTTTGGATTCTCAAGTGTTATTCAGATGTGCGATGATTTACCAGATCTATTTCATTGCATTCGGCCTAATCGAACGGATTGGAAAATTTACGATAAATCGAAACCAATTCCAGACCTTCACAGTATGAGACACTTCTCTGAATATTTACGGACACTACCGCCCGCAAAAGACAACAGAGGGAATACTGAACCTGCCTTACCCGCCGTACGTCATATTATTTTATTTATCATTAATTTTCACCTTCACGTTTGTGTGGCTGTGTGTGTGACATTTGTGAATCAAATTGACACCACTGGGGCCTCACAGGCTCTATACTCTTATACGCATATGTTGACAAACTCTGGATCAGCAAATGATTCATCGGCAGCTTCTTCAGATATTACTTCCTTGTACAGTTTCTGAAGTCTTTCGACTTCATTTTCATAATCACCTATAGCTGGAACGACGATTTCTTATCGAACAATGCAGGAACCTCCACTATCAAGAAACGCTTATCCCTTTAAAAATTATAACACATGTCAAAAAATGACAATTTTTAACCGTTGTTTTGTTTTTCTCAAAAAACAGATTAGCAGAAACTAAAATATCAAAATATAATTTTTTTAACGTGTTGTAATTCGTAAATGGTGACAGTGCGAAGAAAATGTTTCAAACATAAACTGTAGATAATAATATTTGAAACATTATTCTAATAACAAAATTTTCATTAAACCACAATTTACTGAGATATTTAAAAATAACTTGATAGGGCTTCAAATAAACCAGCACTTCCGGTTATTGAAGTATCACCAAAAAGTAATCAGCTCCTCCAAAGGGGATACAGTTGATGTATACAAACCGTAACTTCAGAGATCCACACAGACTGACAGACAGACACACACAGACCTCATCGCGAAACTATGAAAATCGTCTTCTAGGGATCCTAAAACATGTTCATCCACTGAAAACTCACTACACAATTTTTTGTATGATTCCTACATCTCCCTTAAAGCATGTGACGGAAGGTAAAAAGTCACATGGTATACTTGAAGGTCTATTATGTTTTTTTTGGGTATATCTCAGTAAATAAATGAGCTAGAGTAAATTATGTTACATTAAATAATTTGGTGAATAATATTGGCCACATTTTTCTATATTTTGTACCGTTTAAAAATGAAAATTATTTGTTGATTATCAGACATTTTTTAACTTCTCTTAGAACATGTTGTACACTTCTCCAAAATACAACTACCCAGAAGATGTTGTACAACCAGGAGAACAGATTAGTCGACAGTGGTTGGCCAACTCAGAACAAATTGGTGACTACATCGAGCTAAAAGTAGCGGAAGTATACGATCCGTCCAAGTTTTGGATACAACTGAAGGGGCCTACAACATCTGATGCTCTCACGAAACTTATGGATGACATGCAGTAAGATTTTCTATCTTTATTTAAAATATTCGTTCTTCAGTTTTGTTTTTGACCCATTGTTATTTACCGCTTTATCATTTATGAAAGTTGGAATATTCTTTTTCTCATTTCTTATCGTAATGGTGTTCAATAAATGCAACATTAATACTGGAACGTCAATTGACGTTAAAAATACGAGCTGAGAGAAACTGTTAGTCTTTCTTGTACAGTCTGTTTATTTGTTTTGGTACTCTACTTCAGAACAAAGAGTCACACAACTGTTTCATCAAATAGACGCGTTCTTATCAAATTTATTTTCTTTATACTTCATTTTAATAAATAAAACATATAGT
Organism: Poecilus cupreus; assembly: GCA_963942605.1. Taxonomy (NCBI): domain Eukaryota; kingdom Metazoa; phylum Arthropoda; class Insecta; order Coleoptera; family Carabidae; genus Poecilus; species Poecilus cupreus. The sequence goes on from OZ012720.1 coordinate 30,901,407, forward strand.
TGGAGACGCAATCAATATAAATAAATAAACATAATAAACTGCTACACGCTTAATCAGCTATTCCAGCACTATACAGCAATACTTATTCGTGATAACTTAAAAAAATAATTTGAAGTACTTCGTAAGAAGAATAAAATATTATCTTCGAAAAATACTAATTAATCCTTCACTATAATATTCCTCATAACATCGGAACGAATTGGAATTTTGTTGTAAAACGTGGAAGACATATTCTTGAATAATTTTACAAACGATATATGGAATATTAAAAAATGAATTTTCGAAACGTCTAAACTAGGATCCCTCTTAATATCATAAGAAATACATTTAAAAAAAACTGAGTGTCCTTTAGTATGTTAAACAGGAGGAGTGTATGTGTTTTATTTTATTCCTTGACGATAGATTACTGTAACATTTTTTACATGTATTTCCTATAAGTTATTAATTATCACCCTGAGAGGAATACTGATTAACAGTCGAAACGTGGGTGTGTAAATAATTTTTATCCAACACCTCTCAATAAATGCTCTATAACTATGGCGATTTTAAACAAGCAAAGTAACAGATTATCCACTAGTGGGTATAATTTTGAGGAAAGCCACTAGTGAGTATTTTTTTATTTATAACAATAATAATAACACACAACACCTTGGTAACTACTTCGATTGACATTTTAATTAAAATATTTAAAGCATATGTCACTGTCAAATAATATTTCTTTAATAAATTTTTCATTTATTAAGAAGTGTTGGATAAAACGTTATACTTCACACGTGGGCAAAGTGGAATTACCCACTCGATAAAATTATCTCACTCAGCCTTCGGCTTCGTGAGTTAAAATTTCTCTCGTGGATAATTCCTTACTTTGCCCACTTGTAAAGTAAATAACTATTACCCAACACCTTTCAATAAATGTTCTATAACTATGGCGATTTTAAACAAGGAAAGTAACAGATTACCCACTAGTGGGTATAATTTGGAGAAAAGCCACTAGTGAATATTTTTTTATTTATAACAATAACACACAATACCTTGATAACTAATTCGATTGACATTTTAATTTAAAAAATTTAAAGCATATGTCACTGTCAAATATTTCTTTAATAAATTTTTTGTTATTAAGAGATGTTGGATAAAACGTTATACTTCACTCATGGGTAATTCCTTACTTTGCCCACTTGTAAAGTAAATAACTATTAATTATATTGACTGCAACTAGTTGTTTGATTTAATAATAATATCCAGGCGAAAAAAAAATCTTTAACTAAGTAAATTTCCCTGTAATATTAATCAAACAAATTGCTTTACAGTTTGATTATTTATGTTATTACTAATTGCAATAATTTTACGTGAGCAATGACAGCTCCATGTTTGAATTTTACAAATAATAAATTCCCCAAAAACAGTTCTACAAAATTCAATTTTAAAGCAATATTTTTGAGAAAAACAGTGTCGTGAAATAGGAAAATATTTATTGTCCAACGATTAAGTTTTAATACAAGCTTCTTGTATTGTCATTGTTAAGATCCGCAGTTCCTATTTCTAAACTTATAAAATATTTATGTTTGCAATTATTTGACTTACAATGTACATTGTTAGGGTGTTCTACATGCATAATGCAGAATCCTTGTACTTGAACGAGTTCAGTGTGAGGATAGGTCTGATGTGCGCTGCTTTGTTCATGAAAGAATATCACCGTGCAACTGTTATAAAAGTCTTCGACGACCAGACAATCAAGGTACTTCTTTTCCTGCTTGACACGTTTTGCAGTTTCTAGCATCTGTGTTTGTTCTTCATGCAGGTGTTCTATATAGACTACGGCACCATCGCTCAGGTTCAGCTCACGAAGACGTGTTTCTTGCATCGAAAATTTTCAGAGTTGCCGATGCAAGCGGTGCGGGCGAGGCTTGCCAATATTATACCTATTGAGCAGAACACCATGTGGCCTAGAGCAGCCTCAAATTTTATGCTGCAGCTCATCATAGAGAAGGATCTTGTTGCTTACATTGAGGCGATGGATCTTGAGGTAGGTGAAACTTGAAATTGTTCGTATTCTGTTTTCGTCGATGTATAAATGTATTTTCTCATCATTCCGTCGGGGAGCATAGGGCCTCTACTAGTTGTCGCCAATTGATCCTATTTTGGCAAAAGCCTCTAACTGTTCTTTTGCAGGTTATTTTGTATTTTCGTCAATACAGCACAAGGAGAACAATACACAATCAACCAACGATCAATTTCCTCCAAACAATCTTATCCTGGTACACCAATTTCGCTTCGTACACATTCATTGGTTCACGCAACAAACCACCAATCATAGCTAACCACTTAATCCTCGGACGCCCACTCAATCTCGTCCGCATATATGTATAAGTTTCACCAGCCTTTCATTCAATATCACTCCCACTTTTTATTAACATTTTTCCTAATCTCACACTCACTGTAAACCAACATATTTGAGACACTATACTCACTCACTCCTCTTAAATCCGTTATTTCATACTGTATCACAACCGCATGTTTACCGGACTGATTTCCGTCCGATAAATGAGACTTTATCAGATTGTTATTTTTACGGAACTGTATTTTTGCTTAACAATGTTTTAATAGAATTTGATCCACAGTATTGTTCTCCGCATTCATTTCTGAAAAATGTTATTAGAATAGAAATATCAACGAAACAAAATTGGTTGCTATCTTTTTTTTTATTTATTAAAACCAAGGTAACCTGATTGTTTTTAAGAAAGAAAAGAAACCAAACTTTCATCCAAAAAGCGACTCAAATATAAAATAAAACGGTATGCGTCACACGTCCGGTAATTATTTTTACGGTATTCATTTCGAAATTCCTGACTTATCTGTACCGTAAAAACTCATTTACCGGACTTATATCGTAAATAATTATTTCACAGCAGTTATACGTAATTGCATGCTTTTTCATCCACATCCAACATTCAGAACCATACATCAATGTTAACAATTAATTATTAACTTGAATTACCAATTAACATACCATTTAATCCCTCAATCGAGCATCTCTAGATACATTCACGTTTTGAACCAATATACCCGAGGTACCGGATAAAAAAAATGAATTGTTTAACTTGCTGTTGTGTTATGTGTAAAAATAAATCTTTTTGACAGAAGAAGCCTCAGAGAAACTGTTTCTAATAGCTCGTCGCTATTTTGTTTCAAGAACTGCTATCGTAATAATTATCGTCTGTTTTTTTTTTTTTATTTGTTTTTATTTTCATGTTTTGTTTTTTATTTTTGCGTTTAAAACATCTTTATTAATTCTTATTTCCAAATAATATGAAAACACTATTCACCGTAAACAAAAAAAGTATTTCGATAACTATTCTTTTTGTTACTTATAAGTATTTATATTTTTATTGACAGGATGAGGTCCTAGATCTAATACTAACAGACACAACCCTGCCAGATGTAGACATCCACATCAACGATGCGTTGGTGGAAAATGGATTCGCTATTTTGGGAACAGAGGTAAAGAAACCATGTTATCTTACTGCTGCTATGATTTTAAAAAAGTTTGCAAATGCAAAAAGGAAATAATTCAGTAATATTTCAATATGTAATTTAAATATAATTTTTACATTTTTGAGCACGCATTTTTATTACTTAAAGTTGGCTATAAAAATTTAATTTCTTTGATCTCTTAGCTTAAAATGATTATATTAATTTTTCCTTATAAGAAAGGAAACATTTATTGATGGTGACTATTTATATTGTAAATATAAATATATTCCTGTAGTTTAATTGTGAATATTTGACTATATTTTTTCACTGGCTTTGAAAAAATAAACGTCCAAAAATCCAATGAAGCTATTTTATCGAAGGGGTTTTTCAATTAATTTGAATCGTTTTTATTTTGATGCAAAGTTCTATATTAATACAGGTATATCCCGTGTTTACGAACTAATTTGTTATCAATATTCGCTAAATGAAGTATTATAAGTTTATCTATACTGCTGTAAAATATTTTATAAATTGAAAAATTTAGTAATATATGTAAATTAATGTAATTAATAGTACAAGAAATACATACGTTTAAAAGAATAATTATTGCTTTAACATGTTTCGTAAACCCGGGGTTCCCTAAAAAAAATCATAAAAATATTTGAATGATTATAAAATAAATATATGCGATTCTTTTGGCAGCTAACAGTCTGTAAAAGGTCACTTCTACTGCCTAGGTAATAAATAGTGTATTATGTTACTGGGAGTTGAAATAGGCATTTGCTATTTAAAATACAAGTTTGCTATTTTTTCTGTTATTTTAAACAATAAAATATGACAGAATCACGCAATACATCTCTCACTCGTCTGAGTTGAACTTGTAGGTGCTGCCACCATAGCTATCTGAAAGAACTAACATATTACTGTACTAGTAATAAAATGATTAACTTCTATATTGTATATGTAATAGCAAAATGTGAATATTACGTTTGAAAAAAAATTATAAAGCAATCGTTCAACAAACGCACAACAACCGTTGAATAAACGCATAACAATATAATTTGATGGCGATAACTTTCAAAATATATTTTTAAAATAATCAATGAAGATATATTAATACTACTACAAAAAAAATGTGTTCAACATCGCACCAAACAGCTTCGAGAACATTCATTGTCGAGGACAAAGCCGATAGACTTACGATCGCCTCAGAGAATAAATTCGTAATAAAAAAAATACTTCAGTGCCGAGGTATACATTATATATTTTTCCGAAATCGGTAAATTATTTATTAAAAACATAAATAAATAGCATTATGTATTTGTAAAACGTCTTAGACGTGTTCTACATGTGATCTGCATTAAATCCGATACATTATTATCAAAGGTAAATAATAAATAAATTCACCAATAGTATTATAGAATAATTTGTTTGTTATTTTAGGTTTGTAATTCAAGAGTCTATAAAGTTTAACTTTAGCTACTATTTTGGCTAACTTCGCGTAGTAATATCATGTACTTTAGTGTCAATTTCTGAATATACATTTTTTATTAGTTATATGTTAATTCTTAATAAAAAATTATACTTTAGTGCCTTGATATACAAATAACTATTTGGTGCCTAGTTAAACAAATAACGAAACAGAAATTTAAATTGAACAACCTGTATATTCATAATTATAACATTAAAATAATATAAGTTGATTGTTATTTAAAATAAGTGAATCAATAAAATAATATTAACAATTATTTAAGTTTAAAATGTAGTATTATACAAATTGCTTGTCATAAAATTGCAGGGTTTAAAAGCCAAAATATATTTTTGTGTAGAATTTTTCTCCCATATCCCTTGGTCTGCTTTCTAAATTAATCAAATATTTTGGCTTTCAGGCCCCGTTGTGTAGTACTTCATCCGCTGTAGTCGCAAACGTGCATCTTTATCCTTCATTCATGGAACTGGAAAACGGTGTCTACCCCACCGTGAATGAAGTCATCACCCTGCTAAAACTCGACCACACGTATGAAACGATCTTCGACGGCTACTTCGCTTCCGAAGCCAGTAGTTTCACATCGCATAATAGCAGTTTGCAACATTCCAGATGTAGCATCACACTGGAACACACTTCTCCTTCATTCCATAATGAACCCATCAATGAAGAGACTAGTGAAGATGTATGTGAGACTGAGTGCGAAGAAAATATTGTTGACCAAGAATCTTATTTGCCAATCGAAGCACAACAAAATGTTGAGACTGACACTGAAGAAACAAATATTTCTTCGATAGATAGTACGGACTTTTTTATTAAAAACAGTGAAGATCTGTGTAATTCCGGAGAAGAAATCTCAACAGCACCAACTTTCGACAATCAATCCACAAATCCTACTACTATAAAACCTCCTCCAGGTTTTAAGAACTGTCCTCCAGGATTTGAACACGTCCAGCCTCAAAATTTGTCCGCCAATCAATTATTTAACATGTACAGAAAACCTGAACCCAATTATGATGCCAATCATTTCGCTGGTTACCCGTTGCTCCAAAATCCGTTGCTTCAAAATCCCTTGCTTCAAAATCCATTGCTTCAAAACCCGTTGCAAACTCATCCATCTTACCCAGTGAATACAAACCCTGCTTATAATGTTTTGTTGTCAAATCCTGTGTTGTGTAATCAGTTGTTGATTAATCAACAAAGGGAAGCGTTGTTGCACACGGTGCAGCAAGTTAAGTGGTTTGAAGAAATGCAGAAGATAAAAGCGCAACAGCAGCAGTATGAGCAGATGAATCAACGGTTCTTTCAACCGAGTACCTCTCAAAATGTGCACTTTAATCATAATATGCATTATTCTCAAAGTAACAGAACGTCTAACTTACGATCAGGTATTATTTGAAACTGAATAAACACTGCTAAATTTATTTATTTTTTCCATTCAAAATACGACTTCCAATAATGTTTCTTTACTCCTGTATTAATATTCCCATTATTTAATTTTATTCGATGAATTAAATATTCATAATTCACGATATTTGAACAATGAAAGAAACATTTAAATAGCCGTAACTTTTATGATAATACATTAATATTAATTTTTTTATCCAACACCTCTCTATAAATGCTCTATAATTATGGCGATTTTAAACAAGCGAAGTAACAGATTATCCACTAGTGGGTATAATTTTGAGGAAAGCCACTAGTGAGTATTTTTTTATTTATAACAATAACACACAACACCTTGGTAAATACTTCGATTGACATTTTAATTAAAATATTTAAAGCATATGTCACTGTCAAATAATATTTCTTTAATAAATTTTTCATTTATTAAGAGGTGTTGGATAAAACGTTATACTTCACACGTGGGCAAAGTGAAATTACCCACTCGATAAAATTATCTCACTCAGCCTTCGGCTTCGTGAGCTAAAATTTCTCTTGTGGGTAATTCATTACTTTGCCCACTTGTAAAGTAAATAACTATTAACTATACATTATTGAACTGCTCATTAATTGTTTCAACTTTAACACCTTTTTTCTTACTGAGTTTTTGTCAAAAGTTTATTATTATTTTAGCTAGCTATACTTTCAATCATTTCCGGACGTATGAATCACTTGTATAAATTGTTTATTTATAATTATTTTTGTTAATGTGTGGATATTTATTTTAGATCACATTCCCCAAGCCGCGAGTACCTCTATCAGTAACGAATCAAATAATAATAGTGAGTTTATGGTTTGGAAAATAAAATAAAAGTTTTGTATAAATACAAATTGCATTTACAGATTTGAATTATTACAGTTTAAATCAACACCAAAAAAATGTTCACGATCAAGCTGCTAATTTAGAATTTCCTGAAAACAAATTGAATATTTCAACTCAAGAAGAAATTAAAAAATCCATTTCAAATATAAGTGAACACATATGTGAGCGATGTGTTATTAAACTACGTAAGTACATATTTGTATAACAATTAAAAAATATTTATATATATATTTTTTTACAGCAATAAAAGATTGTGTCATTCATGTTTTAAAAATTGACGAAGAATTTTATGTCGTCTCGCAAGAAATTATTTCTAATTTGTTAAGAAACAGTTTATCATGGAAAAAATGGTTAGAATATGTTCATATTGATGTGGATTATTTCCCTAATAAACTTGTAAATATTATGAATCATGAAAATCTTTTTAATCAAATTAAAAGGTAAACCAATTTATAAATTACTTAAACAAATATATTAAAATTATTTGATTTCAGATATTCTATTCCTGGTATTAACCCACCAAATAATTTTGGATGTATTGTGCGCCTAACACCATTGAATGTTGTTGCCGACATAATTGAAAAATTTGGAAATAAGAACATTTTACCGTATTTAAAAGCAGAAATAACAAATGTTGTGGAAAAGCCTGATATGTGGAAAGTTCTTGATTCATCAGATTAGTGTATGATTTTTTTTTTTATTTATAATGACATTTATTTTGAAATTTATGTACTGTTGTCAGTATTATTATGAATTGAAGTTTTCAGAATTAAACTTTTATATTGAGTAAATTTTACTTGTTAATTTTACAGTGTATCTCTTAAAATAATTACACTTCCAATACAGATAAGTTTATTTTAAAATTAATATATTTGTTATATTTTTACCTCCCGCCATATCATGCTAAAAATTCAGTAATGAGTTTTCAGTGGATGAGCATGTTTTGGAGTCCCTAGAATACGATTTTAATAGTTTCGCGATGATGTCTGTTTGCCTGTCTGTCAAATTGTGTGGATCTCTAGAGTTCCGGTTTCTTAAAAACTACTAAATTTAAAATTTTGTATATAGCAATTGTATCTCCTTTGGGAGAGATGGTTTGTGATAGTAACCTAAACTATTGAATAAAAAATTAAAAGAAGTTGGAATCCCACATTTTAAATTGTGTTGTGTGTACGCACACAGATTTTGAGAGCAAAGCATGATTAGAGAACGCACTCAGTTTAAATGTCATGCTGTTGTAACCTACAAATTTTGTATCAAACATGTATTCAAATATCAGTAAATTAAGATGTTTTAAGTGTACGAATATAACAAATGTATTATTTTCACGTTCTGTACATAATTTTCCAGAATTAAATATTGAATATTTGTGCAATCCTGTAAATACAATAGCTATATCTGAAAATATTGCACGAAGGAAAGGAGTAGGAAATATTGAAAATGTTATTAAGTTACATAAAAAACTAACCCAAGAAGAAAATAGTGCTCTTAAACAACAATTTATTACTGAAGCACTAAAAATACCTAATCAATCTCACGAAGACATCATAGGTTATGGAAATGAACCTAAAATTTTAAAGTATCATGGCGATAAACGAGAGTTTAATTTTAAAGCAAAAGAATTTCATGAAATAACAAGAAATTTAAATTTAATGAGAACAAGCCAATTAGGAAATGTTGCAGGAACGAAAAGTTATTATTTTTACGGCGTTTTAGCCGAACTAGAACAAGCTCTGCTGAGGTTTACAATTAAAAAATTACTGAAGAAGGGTTTTAAATTACTTTCTGTACCCGATATTTTACCTGCAAGTATAATTGAAAGTTGTGGCATGGCTACCAAAGGCGACAGGACACAGGTAATTGATATATTTATTAATTTGTTTCCTATATCAATGAATTTTTTGTTTATAGGTTTATAAACTAGATAATGATTTAGATTTGTGTTTGTCTGGAACGTCAGAGATGGCAATAGCTGGTTATTTTAAAGACAAAATATTAGAAAAAGAACAGCTACCTATTAAAATAGTTTCTGTAAGTAGGTGTTACAGAGCGGAAACCTCTAGTGTTGCAGAAGAGAAGGGAATATACAGGTACTGTATTCAAAAATAGCATTAAAACGCTTCGACTGTTTAGCTAATAGTATATATGTATTTGTTATATAATAAATATTTCAGGGTACACCAGTTTACCAAAGTAGAAATGTTCGCTGTCACTCATCCCAGCGAATCGGACTCCACGTTAGAATCATTCCGCGAATTCGAAGAAGACCACTTCTCTTCTCTCGGCCTTCATCTGCGAACCCTCGACATGCCCCCTCACGAGCTTGGGGCTCCAGCATATCGCAAATACGACGTGGAAGCCTGGCTTCCGGGTAGGAACATCTTCGGAGAGGTTTCCAGCTGCAGTAACTGCACTGACTTCCAGTCGAGAAGACTTAGGATAAAGTTTAAGGAAGATGGAGACTTGAAACATGTACATACAGTGAATGGAACTGCTTTGGCTGTGCCGAGGATTTTGATAGCTTTGTTGGAGACTTACCAAAATGATGATGGGACAGTTAATATTCCGGATGTTTTAAAGCCGTACTTAAGATTCGAACAGCTTGTTAAAGAAAAACGTGTACCTGAATTAAAATTAAAGAAAATAAAACGATAATATTAGTTCACTCATATTGTAAAAATAAATCTGTATTAACCGGTTTTTCCAGCGTCTGATATATTTATATAAATGAAAAATATCCTATCACATTATTGAAAAATGTTGTGTATTGTTAATGATATTGTTAATTTTATATGAAGAGCAAATCATCAAGTTTAAATTGGAGGAATCACAACAAAAAATAACAATCACAGTGTCAGGTAAATTAATATTTATATACGTACAATAGTTCGTAATTAATTATGCAGACTATAGCTCTACGATTGGATTTGAAAATGTAGGTAGGTCAAAAACTATTTTTTAGATATTTGTTCTTCCTTGATGTTTTCTCCAGAGCTACTAATACTGTTATAGTTATTTACACTACAAGCAAGGTAAAACAGTTTTTACTGCTGAAAGGAAGAAATGACCGGCTAGCCTGTCATCTCCTTGAAGCAGTAAAAACAGTTACCTTGCGTGTTTTGTACAACATTTTACTTGTTATTCATTTGTAAATCAAAATAAAATTATAACCAAGTTCTGTCAGTTACACACAACTGTTCTGTTAAAAATTATTTGAAATGATTTCGCATAAGCCTTGTAAGCATTACTGTGGCAACGTGTTTTGTTTACTAACTTGTAAAATATTTACAGTGCAACTGTCAACTAGTAACTTGTAAAGATTCATTTTCAATGGCAATAGAGGGCTTGGGTAAATGGTGTTTACAGTGAGTAACAAGTATTACTAACTTACAGTAATTCAATTATATTAATACTTTATTTGTATGTTTATGGACTTGGAACCATCTTCTGACCAGTCTTGCTGGACCCTTCATCATCGTGGACAACGTCACAAACCTGGAACCATCTTCAGCTGCTGCAACATCATTGTGGAACTACTGGTATTCTGAAGGGTCTCGCTGAACCGTTTATCATCGTGGGTAACATCACCAGAGTCAATGACATGACCTGGAGCACTCCGGATGTTTATAGAAACATCATCAGAACAGGCATCCGCGGGAATGTCTTCAAAACCCGAATACGCAAAAACAGAATGAAATGTAACCGAATACGCATGCACAGAATATGCAAAAACCGAAAGGTTACAGAATAGCACGAAATATTCAAAAACAGAATATGCATTTCCCGAAAAAGTTGGCGTGGCTTTTGGTTGGTCTACTTTAGGCAATCACGGCTAAATGTTAATATGAAATTAGTTAGGTACATTCACTAACAGATGTTACTTATTAATATGTCGATAAAATCACAGACGTACGATTTAAATTGTCAAATTGACAGCTAAATTAAATAAAATCAATAATTATTTTTATAATTCAGTAAACAGTTTACGTTCTATCAAATTAGAAAAACATTTAATTTTGTAGTTTAGTTAGTCTGATTTACCGTCAAATATATCAATTAATAATGTCTCATTGTTTTTAGATATATAGTTGTCACTATTAGTGTGCTCGTCAACATATATGACATAATAAATACCTGATTTTATGTAAACATACATTTTTCTGATTTTTGTAAAAAATCTATATATCAATTATATAATTATTTAAGAATGTATCAATTGTAAAATTGAATAGAATTTATTGTAATATGCAGCGTTTGAAAACATCCAATTTTTATTGTGTTATAAATATTAACAATAATAAATAATTCATGAAAAGGACCATTTTGATATTGTTGATTTATATAAATCTTTCGATTTTACCGACAAAAGAGGTTCTTTTGCTTTTGTCATAATTTCTTTAATATTTTACAGCACTTCTTTCATATAGAACAGTATTTTGAAATGATGTAAATAAAACGTATAACAGTGACAGAATCAAATTTCAAAAACTATTAGTGAATGTATCTAACTAATTTCATATTAACATGTAGCGGTGATTGTCTAAAGTAGACCAACGAAAGAGCCACGCCCACTTTTTCGGGAAATGCATATTCTGTTTTTGAATATTTCGTGCCATTCAGTAACCTTTCGGTTTTTGCATATTCTGTGCATGCGTATTCGGTTACATTTCATTCTGTTTTTGCGTATTCGGGTTTTGCCCGTACACCCGCATCCGCTACTATCAACATCAACGTAAGCAAAAAAATTTTTAACAAAAATAATATTAAAATTTCTTTGATCTTTTATCAAGTATTGTCCTAATTCGAATTATAATTTCTTTTTGTTTATGTTTGTTGTTAATTTGATTTTGTTTGTTACAGGTCACAGTTGCGCGAACAGGCCACACCCCTGCTTCAAGAGAAATTTCCGAGGGTGCGACTAATTTCTTGCCCTCAGAGTCAATCCAAGAACTGATCCAGGCTTCATTTCAAAAATAAATAAACATAAGTTTATTATTGTAAAATATATCTGACTATTAAATAATTATATTAAATTTTAGCATATTAACAGTAGTTTTTATTTTACATTATATGTTATTTTTAACTGGAAGGCTGTTCAATTAATTAATATGTTGTAATAATAAACTAAATATTATAATTTGTATTTATCCATAGATATAATAAAGAAATAATTACAGAAATAATATATGTTTTATTTACTTCCCAATGAGCATATATTACGGACCAACAAATAAATATTACCGTTTCAGAGATACAGCCCAGAAAATTATATAGAGCAGTCACAGAAAATTATATAGAGCTTACAAATATCCCTCCATAATGGTTCACAAATTCAGTAAGAGATGGCAGCACTATCGGATGTGAATGCGACAATTAGTCGATTTGCTCACTTTTGAAAAACAAATCACTAATTGATAAGGGTATGCCCTACGCCCTTGTCCTTCTAGTATGTTGTAAAGGGGGTTATTTTAATAGAGTTTTCTAAGATACGATAAAATTTCGTTATTTTTGCGATATCTCTTACCGTTTTCGAGATATGAGGGTTTAAAGTTGTTAAAATCAACCCTTAAAAAACTACCCTATTTTCAACTTTTTGGGTGTTTTTTCTCGCTGCTCAGATAGAACAGGGCTGTATCTCGGGGCGTTTTTTTCAGATCCGCGGTATCTCTTACCCTGTCAGAGATACAACCCTTAGAAAATTAAATAGTGCAGTGACAGATTTCAAATATCCCTCCATAATGGTTCACAAATTCACTAAGAGATGGCAGCACAATCGGATGTGAATGCGACAATTAGTCGATTTGCTCACTTTTGAAAATCAAATCACTAATTGATAAGGGTATGCCCTACGCCCTTGTCCTTCTAGTATGTTGTAAAGGGGGTTATTTTAATAGAGTTTTCTAAGATACGATAAAATTTCGTTATTTTTGCGATATCTCTTACCGTTTTCGAGATATGAGGGTTTAAAGTTGTTAAAATCAACCCTTAAAAAACTACCCTATTTTCAACTTTTTGGGTGTTTCTTCTCGCTGATCAGATAGAACAGGGCTGTATCTCGGGGCGTTTTTTTCAGATTCGCGGTATCTCTTACCCTGTTAGAGATACAACCCTTAGAAAATTAAATAATGCAGTGACAGATTTCAAATATCCCTCTATAATGGTTCACAAATTCACTAAGAGATGGCAGTACAATCGGATGTGAATGCGACAATTAGTCGATTTGCTCACTTTTGAAAAACAAATCACTAATTGATAAGGGTATGCCCTACGCCCTTGTCCTTCTAGTATGTTGTAAAGGGGGTTATTTTAATAGAGTTTTCTAAGATACGATAAAATTTCGTTATTTTTGCGATATCTCTTACCGTTTTCGAGATATGAGGGTTTAAAGTTGTTAAAATCAACCCTTAAAAAACTACCCTATTTTCAACTTTTTGGGTGTTTTTTCTCGCTGATCAGATAGAACAGGGCTGTATCTCGGGGCGTTTTTTTCAGATCCGCGGTATCTCTTACCCTGTCAGAGATACAACCCTTAGAAAATTAAATAGTGCAGTGACAGATTTCAAATATCGCTCCATAATGGTTCACAAATTCACTAAGAGATGGCAGTACAATCGGATGTGAATGCGACAATTAGTCGATTTGCTCACTTTTGAAAAACAAATCACTAATTGATAAGGGTATGCCCTACGCCCTTGTCCTTCTAGTATGTTGTAAAGGGGGTTATTTTAATAGGGTTTTCTAAGATACGATAAAATTTCGTTATTTTTGCGATATCTCTTACCGTTTTCGAGATATGAGGGTTTAAAGTTGTTAAAATCAACCCTTAAAAAACTACCCTATTTTCAACTTTTTGGGTGTTTTTTCTCGCTGATCAGATAGAACAGGGCTGTATCTCGGACCATATTTTTCAGATCGGCAATATCTATTACCGTTTTAAAGATACAACCCTTAGAAAATTAAATAGAGCAGAAAATATAAATTATTTTTAACACTTTTATTCGAAAACAGTATACAACATATAACTCGACGAGCAAAAATGAAATAAAAGAACAATCTTTTATAAACTAAATAAATACCTAACTTAGTAGACAATTATATTTTTAATATTAAATTAATTATTTCAATACAATATTTCAAGTATTTATAAATTGAACATTTAAATTTGATTTTGTATTAAGCCTAGATCAGTTTCTCAGTAGCAAGAAGTTGATCTCTGATTTCCCGAGCATTTGTCCTTAACACCAAAGGAAAGCTGACGAAAATCTCTGACGGGAAACCGGCTTTGTCGCCTTTGCAACTTCAACTGCAAACACACAAAACCAAAAGTTAACAATTTAAAATAAAATTTAATTGAAATAAAAAAATTAATGTAACATACTATAATTATTACAATACTTGGATACTAAAATATTAATTTACATTACAAGTACCAATATTGTTTTAAAATTAAATAACCTGTCTTACACAGCAGTTGTGAGCAGCGGAACAAAACAGGGTAAATAGTCCGATTACAGCGAGTACGATGCACCAAATGGGTGCGTTGGCTGCGTGTGTGATTCCATGTCCGTTGTATTTCTACAAACAGAAAAGCAGTCTATCAAAAACAAGGAAAATAAAAACATATATGAACAATGTACATACATACATAACATCACGCTACATCTCACTCAGTGGGGTAGCACAAACCCAGAAACACAGACAACAAATAAATCAATCTCCTCTAAACATTCCTATTCTGACACACCATTTTCACCTCGTCCACATTCATAGAGCGATTCACACATGCTCGTCTATTATTCACACCATGAGTCATTCGTCCACGCAATAAACCATCAATCATACTCAACCACTTTTTTACTCGACATTCGCTCAAGATATCCTATCCACCTCAACTGACTACTGACTCATTCCCACTTTCTTAACAACATTCTGCTCAATATCACACTCACCATATACCAATGTATTCCGCATACGATCACGTTTTGTTTACTCACACGCTCCTTTCAAATACCTGTTTCACAACAGTTACATGTCGTTCATGCTTCTTCATCCACACCCAACATTTAGAACCATACATCAATTGTAGATACTAACACACTTAATCGAGCATCTCTAGATACATTCACATTTCGAGCTAATGTACTCAGAACACCCAATACTCTGCAGACACTGCCGGTCAACACGTCCATCCTTCTAAACATACTACCCAAATATACAAATTCATTCACTCGAGCAATGTGTTGATAAATAATATAAATTTACAGTCAATATTACCTAGATATTGATAAGAATTTATATATAATAATCTAATGTTTTAATGCATTGAAAAATGTATAGGTTACGGCGTGCAATATTATATGTTTGAATACTGAAAAAATATAAATACAATGTAAAATAATTATAAGCAATAGTAATTACTTTAAAGATTAAAAACATTAAATAAATTCATGTTCAGCTTTATTTTGTTAATAAATATAGAAATAATTTAAAAAACTTGAAGTACATGCTTCGGATTTGACAGTTGTTGCTGTTGATATCAAGATGAACACGGGCGTAGAAGATGTACCAGATGATAGCATTTCCCAGAATCTTTAACAGAAGTGGATAAAGCAGCATACAAAATATTCATCATTGTAGTCTACAAAATAGGACAATATATTAGTTTATGGATTAATAAATAATTTGATTTAATGTTTATTTCATTACCTTTACCTATTTCATTTTGTTAGTTGGTAGACAGTCAAGTAGGAGCAATGTTTAGATACCTCAAACTCTGGATTTAATTTACTTACAAAATAATCTATGCATCTCACTCTGCGTATTGTAATTTTACAACTGGTAGCTACAAATCATGGTTGAAGATTTACATCGAAATCTGCAGTTACGAGATGCTATATTTATAAGACAGCTCGACTACTATATTAAATGTATCCTGCAATAAAAGAAATGTTTTAAACATAAATATTTACAATTAATACAGCTGTATATACAGTAAATAACATTCATTGATGTTATGCTACAGCCAAAATGATATAACAATTACAGTTTTAAACAATACTTACAGTATATTGTAATATGAAGACATGTACTCTATTTTCTAAGTTCTCCTGTAGGTCTTCCTACAACATATATGCGAAATTTCAACGATAATCTTATAAATATACATCAAAAATTCAAAATGTCATGAAACTATAATATTTACAAATCACAGCCATTTTGCCATTGAAATGTCATTGCTAATTTGTTGATAATAATTAGTTCCTTTAACAGATGGCACTAGGATGTTTAATACGCTATGACAAATGTATTATTTGAATTCATTTTGCAAAATAAACACGACAAAAATTTTACTATAAAATTGAAATTGCTCTGAACCACTGTCTGTTCTACTTCCTGGTTACTGCAATGCCTGGCCAGTCGACGATATAGACAGTTACAGCATCTTCAGAGATCTAGTGCTGTAATTTACCACTCACTGTTGTTGAAAATGTGTTAGCCAATAATTTAGCATTTTTTGTAAAATGATTTGAATGGAATTGTTTCTAAAGGATGGCATTTAACTCATTACATTTTCCAATCTACATTCTATTAGTAATTAACGACTGTACTAAAATATTAATACAAACAAATGATTGCTATTCTTTGATGAGTTAACTTTAAATTTATCCAGCCGAAAGTTATGGGATTGGACACATTGAGTGGTGCAAAGATCAAATATTTTGTACATACCTTGCTCACACACCATCAAATTTAAACTTGATAATTTGATTTGATATAAAATAAATAACATTTTACCATCATATCAATAAATGACAGTTTTACAATATTCCCTGTGATTTTGATACATTTTTCATTTATCTAACAGGTGAAAAAACTTTCGAATACAAATTAATTTTTACAATATTTTTATCAGAAGGACTCAAAAGTTACTTTTTAACTTTTGTTAACTATAACCATAATAATTTTGAAAATAATTTCCAGTATGTAGAAATATATAATCCATCTACAATCAAATGTAATTTTGGTGTGACATTAAAAGCACAGAATAATTTATTAATACCAATTTAGTTCTTCAACTTTAACACCAATTAGTCCGTTTAGGGTAAAGGTGTCTGGACATAAAATAATAAAAATAAAAAATAACATTTTAAATGATTTATTTTTTATTTTCATACCATACTAATTTATTACCAGAAAAATGCTACATATTAGAAATAAGTTTCTTAAAATGTTAATTCAGTTCATTCCATTTATACTGGTAATCAAAGTAGTATGCTGTCTTACGTTAATATATACATCTATATACATCTAACTTATACATATTAAATAATATCTTAATCTATTTGAATCTGGCATTCACATTGTTGGGATGCAGCAGATCCAGATTATTTTATTGTTCTATACATTTTGTTTCGCTGAATATGAAATTGAGTTGTGTGGATAATATTAAATGAAAGTGAGCATTTTTGTTATAAAATTTAAAGTACTTTGTAAAAATTGGCACATTATATTAATTGTTGATAAAATTGACAATCATTATAAGCATTTATACAAACATCAGTAGTTACTGACAACCAAGAAACGTTTAACATTAGATATTTTTGTGTTTTAATAGATCTGTACCAAATTATTAATTTATTTACAATAAATGATTAAATAAACCTAAGCAATACAGTTTTACGAACAGACATATTAAGATATAAATAATAGTGATGTGATATTACAGAAAAACAATAAACTTCTTCGGTTATTTTCAAAGCAAAATCTTTATAAAATATTTAAACTAAAATTTAAAAATTAAAACGTACAATAATATTTCTCTTAAATAAACTATAACATATATGTATATAAAAAAAGTGAGCTATAGACCACACGATACAAGTAAAACTTTCTAGATTGTGCTCGACGCTAGTGGCGCAGCCCTCGCGGCAAGATGGTTAACTGTTTCATAAAACATTCTGACCGCCCATAGCAGTTTCACTAGTCCCAATACATAATGAGCATAAGCATAAGAACTGCATAAGAAAATACATAAACGTAAAATTAAGCTAATGGTCGTGTTCACCATAGCTGGTACCAAGAACTCTGTTTTTGGGTGATTTAAGACAAATGTTTAGCCTTAGTTTTAGCGCTGTACAATGTTCTAAAATTATTTTATACAAAAAATGCTTCAAATAGAAGATAGAGAATAATTTTAGAACAGTGCACAGCCCTAAAACCGAGGCTAAAACAATTCTCTTAAAGCACCCAAAAACAGAGCTCGTGACACCAGTCAATGCAATGTGTTTCTTACGTTGTAGGTACATAAGATCACCCGAAAGAAAAGCGTAAAATCTAAATAATATATTAAGGTGAACCATCCGGGCAAATACGGTCTGAAGATAGCGCTAGATGAACATGACTTTTTTGAAACAATATATCATTATTATAATAAATGAAACATATAATGTTTTATACCTACGTTTGTAGATAAAAGTCCAAAGTTTTGTAATAAATTTTAAAATGCCAATTTTGTTTACATATTATACATGAACATAATTTTCAAAGTAGTCAAATATATGTCACACATTCCCATGAACGACTACAGTAATACAAATAATGTGTATATTTATAAATATGATCGTCTATAACATACTAAAATTATTTTACATTTGAATTTACAGTTTTTGAGAAACAAATAAAAATATACCAAAAAGTGTGTTTTTTGGTATATTTTTATTTGTTTCTCAAAAACTGTAAATTCAAATTGAAAATAAACTTAGTATGTTATAAATGATCATATTTATAAATATACGAATTATTTTCATTACTGTCGTCGTTCATGGGAATTAGAAATTCAGTATCAAAATTCTAAATTTTTTACCAACTAGACTTCAACGAATATTTTTTTATAGTTGAATGTTTCAGTTATCCTTTTCATCCACATATATAAATACTAGAACGTTCAAAGACTTCACAGTAATAATTGTTTTGTTTTTCGATAAGAATAATTGTAAGAAATAATTTATTGAAATTTGAATTTGCAAAACATAATTCATGGGAGTGAACGAACCCAAGGAAAATATGTTCTTCATCTGACATTGCAATGTACAAGTCACTGTAAAAAATCCATGATATTTTGACGAATGGAGGTTGTTGGACCATAAAGAACATGAAAATAAATAAAGAATACAGAATTTGCTGTTTTTTAAAAAAATAAAGGGTTCGTTCTTTCGACGCGTATGTTTGACCTTAATAAAAATGAGTTCAACTATCATGTGTGAATTTGAAGCAGTTTTCAAATAATTGAACAATATCACTTTTGATTAAGATTGTGCAACATGTTTTACATAGCAACCGCTCAACGAACCTATAGCAACCGTTCTAGAAACAAGGGTTTTTAAAATGACATTTGATAGCTAATTTGCTTATTGTAAAACATGCCTATAGATGGTAATGCGGTAAAGCAGAAATGTGCAAGTGTACTGCCAAATTTTTTAGAAGTTTTAAGAAAAAGTACCGCATATTTTTTTGTTGATTCATTTTCCTCTTTTACACTTACGTCATTGTGCGAGAGAGACAACTCTTTAATGTCATTTGAAAAGAAAAACTTCATCGTGTAATACACGCTTTAGACGAAGACGGGTAACGCACAAAATATATCTGTTCCACAATCGATTTACTCTTTCATAAAAGTCTAAAAGTATGCGTTCCAGAAGTTCACCCAACAAGAAAACAAGATTATCAATATACACCATCAACTAAATATTCTAAAATTATTAAATTTCATTACTTACGTTTATGTTTATTGTGAACATACGTATTTTTACGTTTTATAATACGTAGTTATTATTCTTATGCTCATTGTGACTTGGGACTTAACAATCGCGTAAAATAATGAATGTCACATCACTAATAAATAACAATAGAAAATTGTCCGTTCCGTCAAGTAATAATAATGTAGATATATAAAGAATACAGTAGTAGAAAATAGAAATTCAAGTACCCTTCATGAACACACACACTCGTGTCTCCAGAATGTCAAACACAATTTCACAGCCCGGAAAACTAAGCAGTAACAACACTCTTAGCTGGCTGCATGACTAGAATACAATAGCGTGGAGCAATCAACGATCAACGGAATCTGCGTCTGCGTAGCCTTCGCGCTCTAAGTCGCGTCTTAACAGCCGTATCGAGTTACTTCTAATTCATGTCGCAGGAATGACTTGTGGCAAACAGTAAACCATTCATCAATACGTAGTGCTCTACACATAGTACGTACATACATGTAAAAATTTCAAAAGGAAGTTTGGCACACTTGATCATCCAACAGACTCACATATTGGCTACCTGGCACCCTGTCAGTTTCAACATCCCACGATCTTTAACATTTATGCGGTAACAAATAACAGTAATAGTACAGCAACAGAATTACTTGTGGTATTTCACAATATGTTGGAAGGTACAGTACATTTATCGTGATGTTTGGGTGGTTCACAGGTAAACAACATGTCAACAACAAAGGGACCATGCCCTCAAATAAGTGCGTCCAGAAAATATTTAGGTGTCCACCATACAACAGAATTACAAAAGTATATTTAAAAAATTTTGATTTTGATTTATAAGAAATATTTTGGCAACTTGAAATTCCAGACATAACCTAGAAATGACTTACCGCCATTTTGTTTCGGTTATCACAAAGTGTTCGAAATTTGTGGCAGTCACAGAGTGCAAAAATAAGGTTATAGTTATTTTTAAATACGGCCGATCATTTCGTAAGACTAATAATTGAACGATTCATTTATAAAACATTTTAGCTTAAAAATTCGTATCGTAGTCGGATCTGCGTCGCTGGAAGCCGCCATTACTGCCTCCCGCGTTGTTTCCGTTTCCGTAGTAGGCGTTGTAGTAGTATCCGTTCCATTCTGATCGCCAACTGTCGTACAAGTTGGACATGCTGTTATCGTGGATCGATCCAGCCGATCTCTGCACATCAAAAATCACATTAGTCAAGAAACGCCATAGGTAGGGTGCCCATTTGCGTAGTTTTCACCGGGACAGTTCCGATTTTACACATCCGAGGTCTGTCCCAAAAGTATCCGACATTTATTTTTCCCGCGCGAAATAATAACGGTAGCGCGGCGCCACTTTCCACAATATTTGGTTTTGGTGAAAGTAAGTAAGAAAAATATGACTATTTTATAATAATTTCAAGCAAAATATCGAATTTTTGGAAAAAGATAGTTCAGTAGAGAAGTTTAAAAATTCTTTGAAATTTTTCATTTTTAATTTGTTCCGATTTTTTGAGAAAAATATTTGGGCACCCTTGTCATAGGTTCGTTCGAGCAAATAAAGTTGGAGTCAGTATTCTTGACTTACCAGTTTTCCATCCTTTAAAATGAAAACTATAATTTCACAATTAATTTTAGTTAGATTTTCAGCGAAAGGATTAAAGCGCTACGCAAAATTATTTCAAGCTGTCAAAAATTGCTCAAACAAACCTACTATAACTGCAAAAATAATACAAAATACTGCAAATAATCTTTACCTTTTTCGGTGGTTTCATGTCGTAAGCTTTGTCATTCCAAACATCTTCCATGTTGTAAAGATCATCTGCTCCATAGTTATCCAGGCCTCCCATGTGATTCTTGTTAAGTTCGTTCAACATTTCTTCCGTCAATGGAATTGGCTGCTTCTTCTTTGCATTCTTTTGGCGATTTACTAACTGCAAATAAAAAAATATTTTGACACATCTTAATTTTAACATAAAAATTAATTTACGTACCACAGTAACTCCAAAGATGATGACGAATAACAAGGAAGCTAATCCAATAACAATAACAGCTATTGCCCACTGTGGCAATAATACATTGTCTTCTGCGTATCCCACGGTCGGAACTGTATTCTTGGTTAAGACTAGAATAAAAATTTCAACAAAAATAATAATTATTAACACATCATGAAAATAAATTAATTTCAATATCATGGTAACAAAAAAAATCTAACTGTAATAGTTATTTACTTTACAAGTGGGCAAATTAAGGAATTACCCACGAGAGAAATTTTAGCTCACGAAGCCGAAGGCTGAGTGAGATAATTTTATCGAGTGGGTAATTCCTTTTTGTGCACGTGTGAAGTATAACGTTTTATCCAACACTTCTTAATAAATGAAAAATTTGTTAAAGAAATATTATTTGACAGTGACAAATGCTTTAAATTTTTAAATTAAAATGTCAATCGAAGTAGTTTCCAAGGTGTTGTGTGTTATTATTATAAATAAAAAAATATTCACTAGTGGCTTTCCTCAAAATTATACCCACTAGTGGATAATCTGTTACTTTGCTTGTGTAAAATCGCCATAGTTATAGAGCATTTATTGAGAGGTGTTGGATAAAATAATGTTTTGTTTTTATAAACAAATTACCAATAAAGTCGGTGTAAGTAGGGTCAAGTGTATATGGGCCCAGCACAAGATTGGTTGTATTTTTATCTCTTAAGTTTTCGGATTTGCCGATAGAGCGCCCTGAAGGAACAGGAGCTACATTCAAGGCTTCATTGAATAAAGTTTTAAGTTCCATTGTGTCGACTTTTCTTCCTAGGTCGGTTAATTCTACAGTGTAGTCCACCAGTACACTGCCTGGACTGTAAAAAGGAAAACAAAAATTAGTCATTGCTTCTTTCTTAACAATTTTAATGTATATTAACCTGAATTCATCAATGCGAATCTTCTTGTACCACTTACTCAAAATGGCAGATTTGCTATACGCCTTTTCAAGCTGCAAACGAAATACACATTTTTGTATAAATTGTTAATGCAATTACATGCAAATATAGTGTATTCTTACTTGAGTTTGTACTTCATTGGCCAGAATTTGCCATTCTTTCGTGTTATGATCCAACAACTCAGGTACCCAGGAAGCGCCACCAACCAGCTTGATGGTACCAGCCAGGTCGCACTCTCCGACGCAAATTCCAGGCGTGGTAGGTGCGGGAGTTGTCGTCGTGGTCGTTGTTGTCGTCGTCGTCGATGTTGAAACAGTCGGAATTTCACTAGAGCTTGAAGCAGCAGACGCGGCACGTGCTGCTTCCAGGAGTTTCTCAATGGAGATGGGAGTTGTTGAGGGTGTTGGCCAGCCGGTGAATTCGGTTGTTGCTCTGGAAAGGTCGAGCATATTCAAAAATATATATCTACTGTTCACAGTTCTCGAAAAATAAAATTGCCCAACATAACTTTTTCGCGAGTCAGGCCCGTTTTATTTATACAAATATAGGGCTTCGGTTAACCTTGTCTCTTATATGGCCGGCTGCACCAACGCTAGTTAAATTTTAAACTTAGTTTAAATAAATAAAAGCGAATCTAATTTTTGACATCAATGTCAATTACTCCATATGACACTTAACTTCGATTTGCTTTTATTTATTTAAACTAATTTTAAAATTAACCTAGGTTGGTGCCACCGGGCATAAATTTACTAAATACGTTAAAAAAATTGTTTATTACATCCATAACTTCCAATAGTACTGCTCACCGCAAACCTTAAGTTAAATACATAGTAACAAAACGCAGCGAACTTTCGAATTCAGTTACATATTCTGTAGTTACGAGTCCCATATACGAACAAGGTTTTATAGAGCCAATGTAGTGACATGAAAGGGAGGAACGAAGTGAGTACCTTTTATCGTCAATGTAGTGACATGAAAGGAAGAAATGCAGTAATGACCTTTCTTCATCAAATGTAGCGACACAAAAGGGAAAAACAAAGTGGCAAACTTTCTTCGTCAGTGTTTGGTCACAAATGAAATGTATTTCAGAAAGGATTCGAATTGCTGTCAATGACTGATCAAAAATATCATTTACCAAAAAAATTGGGCAACATCATTATGGTCAATTCTAATGCAAATTGTTTTTCTTCGACATTTTTCGAACATTCTCGTCATTACTTGTTATAGAATGGGATATGATATAATAAAGTACGTATTATATTATACAGTTTGGGCTGAAGTTGGCGGCTACGGAAAAAGGCTCATTTGCAAGTAGTGTTGCACAGTTTTACTTATTGGCGAATACGTTAATGATGTTGGTATATGTTTTAATAGCAATCGAAAAAGTATTAGTAATGAACGTAAAAGAGCTACACAGAAGCAAGCCACCAAAATGCTAAAGTTGTCTAAAAAAAATTTCCCGATGCTCACATTGGAACTACGGTTCGTGTGCCATTGCCATCGGTAGACATGTGTAGAAAAATTTATTTTGTTGGTTCGATTAAAGAGGAAGAAATTATTCTTAGACAAAAGGCAGTAAAACATTTTGGGGGGATATAAGTGTGGTCATTGCAAATGCGGTTGTAAAAATAATAAATGTCGCATCAATAAAGGAATTTGTAATTTAAAGTGCCAAAAATCACGTAAGAGCCTACATACTTTATCAAATTTTTATGAGTTTATATTTCATTTTAGTTTATCCTATGAATTTTTTCAAAATACGTATTTTGTTTTATTTTATTAAGTACTTTTAATTACATTCCAAATTTTCCCAATCGATTTCTGTCAATATCGTTGAATGCCCGGATAAAAATGACAATAACATGATTCGATACAGATATTCTCAATATTGCCCACTCCTAACGGGAAATGTCATTCTCTGGACAATGACGACATTTATAGTGTTAGTGAAAATGGGGATTAACAATAATGCCTGCCTTATGTGGCCAATACCAGTTTGCCATCATTCTCCGCAATATATGTAATAAATAGATTGCCAATAGTTTTTTTTTTTACATTTGACGGTTCTGCAGCTTCACAGTACTATTTAATTTTAAATATAGATCCAGATTTCTTACCTGGAAGGCCAGCCCTTCTGAATGGAAGGATGCGTAGCAATAGGAGCATCGACATTATACGTCTTCGGAGTAGTCAACCGCTGAATAGGTTTCCTGCCTCCAGGTCTGGTTGGGAACACAACTTTAGATCCTCCCGAAGCAGCCGTCGTACTCGCCACCGTGCTGCTTGGCTGGCTCTTCGTCGTCGAGGCTTCTTGCGTTGATTCAGTTCTTGGTTTCGGAGTTGAAAATCTGCCTTTGTACCCAGGAGGCAAGAACGAGTTAATGTCAACAGGGACAGCATCAGCTAACAATCCAGCTACACCCTTGGATTTTTCTGTTTTCGTTTCATGTTTGGTGGAATCGTTTTGTGATTTTGGTGCCTTGTAGCCTGGCGGTAAGAAAGCACTGAGGTCCACGGGTTCAGCTTTACCGAATAGATTTGATGTTGTGTTTTTAGGTTTGTCTTCTTTGGGAGGTTTGTATCCAGGAGGAAGGAAGGAACTTATGTCAATAGGTTCGGCTTTAGTGAGAAGAACTGAGGGGTCTTTAGATTTTTCTGTAGTTGTGGTAAGCTTGAAACCTGGCGGTAGGAAAGCGCTGATGTCAGCTGGTTGTGCATTTGCGAGCAAACTATCAACTGATTTAGATTTTTCAGTTGTGCTTGCTTCTTTGGGTGGTTTGTAATTTGGTGGAAGCAAATGGCTAATGTCAACAGGCTTAGCATTATTCCGAGATTTGTTGTTATTGTTTGCCGCTTGACTTCGTACTTTTCCTAAGTAATCTTCAAGAGTCTTGACGGGATCTGTAGGTAAATCACTTTCTTTCGGTACTTTATATCCAGGTGACGAGAAAGAGCTCGCATCATCTTCAGCTGTTACTTTGTTCTTCGAGTCTGTAGATTTAACTGGTTCGTCGCCTTGAGGAATATCTATATCAACAGTTGATGGTGTAGATGTTGTGGTTTTATAGTTTTGGTATTTAGGTTTGAATCCTGGAGGAAGAAGACTAGATAAGTCATCCATTTTGATATTGTCAAACACTGGAGGCTTCTTGCGCGCACGTTCTGTTGTTGAGGGTCGCAAGTTAGCTGAAAACTTGCGAATTATAACTGGAACTGGAGTTGTGGTTGGCTTAGGAGTAGTAGTAGTAGTTGTTGTTGTTGTAGTGGTAGTAGTTGTTGACGGAAGTAGTGTTGTTTTCTCTGGCATTTGTTCTGTAATAACAGATATAGCATTTCTAAATCCTCCGGATAAAAATCCACTTGATAATTCAGACTGTACGCGATCCAATTTATCACTTATACTTTCAGTTGATGAAACTGGAGTACTTAATTTTTTATCCTGCTTAACAGGACTTTCTGAAATAGAATCTTGATCGCTGCTTTCAGTGTAATCAGAATCAGTATACTCTTGAGATTGTTCATTGAGCAGCTTAGCTCTATTGTCTTGATTGCTCATCGGGAATGACAAGTATCTTGCTCCTGAAACACTTCGGCTGGTCTGAACGGAAGCAACAACCATCCAACTTTCCGATGAAGAATCGTTTGCAGTTTCCGGTGAATTCATTTGTTCTGTAACTTGAGGCGCTGATGTAGGAACTGAGAAAGTGCCGTTAATAACACTTTTTGTTGTAACAACTGAAACAACTGCTTCGCCAATCAAAACTGGTTGTTCTTCTTTAGGTAATTCTGTAGTTGTAGTTGTTGGCATTTGTTCAGTTGTAACTGTTGTTTCAGGAACTGTCGACAGCTTTTCAAAAGTGGTAGGCTCAGGTGAAGAGTTAGTTGTGAGTTTTTCGATTTCTTCACTATTGTTGTCAATTAAACTGCTGTCCACAAAATGATTAAAATTATCACCCTCAACTATTCTTGCAGGTTTCACCGTTACAACATCAAAATTAGGTGGAGGTGCAGTCGATAAATTTTCTGTTGTACTTGCCATACTTGTTACAGAAGCATCTGTCACAGATTCAGAACTAGTTTTATTTTCGTCTTCGCTCTTCGTAGAAAATTGTTCAGCTGTGTTTTCAGTTACTGTAGTCATTTGAGGCGAATGAGTATTAGTATCATTATCATCATAATATTCATACTCATTAGTTTCATCTTTATGTTCAGTGCTATCTGCTATCGCTGCGTCTGTTGGTTGCACATCTACAGTTACTGAATCTGCAGTAGCGGTTTGAGTGACATCACTGGAATAATCTACAGTTTCTACTTCTTTCGATTCAGTACTCGTGCTATCGTTATCATCTTGTGTACTAAATTCAGTGATTTCAGTATCAGTTGTGAATGTTGAAGTTTCTTCTTCTTGTCCAGTAGTTGTTGGTAGAGTAGATGTCGTTACTCTCGACTGTATAACCTCAACATCATCATCGTGTTCGAAATGTTCGCCATGATCGTCAATAGGATCTTCAAGAAGAGATTCTAAATCGAAGTTGTTTTCTGTTGTTGAAGTAGTAGTTGTACGTTTTGGAGCAAACGGAACTTTATTTGATTTTAAGTGGAAAGCTAAAGGTCTTGAAGGTGCTCGTGTAGTTGGATGGAACCTATTACGACGTTCAGCTGTTGTAGATGGCGCAGCAGTGGTGGTAGGTTTAGGACTAAATCCGTGTCTAGTTGTTGCGATTACATCTCCGTTATTGTTGACTAAAAAGTTGTTAGCTTGAGGTCTTGATTTACTTCCTCTTCCTGATGGAGGTATTGGTCTAAAGCGAGAAGAATAGTTGCTGTTTGGATTTGATTGCACTGAGTTTGAACCATTTGAAAGAGATGGTTTAGGCCTTCTACGTGATGTTTCTTCTCTGCTGTGGTTATCCTTATCCAAGAAATCTTCTAAATGTTGATCAACAGCATCCGATAGTTCTCTAAACGGTTTATTACTAGCTCTTTGTTTTGTAGGTCTCGAAACACCAATCGGAACATTTTGAGGCCTTCTCCATTTGTCGTTTCCAGGAGCAAATTGATCAACTAAACTTGGAGAATGCTGATAAGGATATTCTTTAGACGGCCGGAATGCAGGGAGATCGGGGTTGAAATCCGGATGTAGCTCAGGACTCTGTAAAGTTATCTGCCCTAAAAAGGTTTCAGTTTGTGACGGGTCGTGGTTGTGCGAACTCTGCAGGTAATGTGAGTGCGGCTGCTGCTTGTGTTTGGGTTTGGGCGCAGGCTGGAATGGCTGCGGTCTCTGAACCTGCTGGTTGACATTCCTCGAAGAGCTGTCATCGTCGTACAGGTAGGTATCTCGGTTGTTAGTTTTAGAAGGCAACTGGAATGGTACGGGGTGTTGGACGGTAGGTTGAGCGAATCTTGAGAACTGGTACTGAGGCAACGTTTGCGCTAGGTGTGGAGGAAGATCTGATGTTTGTAAATCTCCTTCAAATAACTCTGGTTGGTCGAATCCCGCGGAATTCTGCCGGAACGACGACACTTGCTGTGGGAAGTAGCCATTGTCTGGAGATTGGAAACTCTGGACGAAGCGGCCTTGCTGCTGGTTCGGAAAGTAGAATCTTTGATCTGAAACACGAAAAAAGTACGTTAATGGAATGACAATGACATACATGCTCAAAAACTCAGCTTAAATTTATGGGAATAAAAATTCTTATGAATGAAATTTCATTGCAATTACAAGATGAATACATTTTTTACAGCTCAGTCAACTGATTTGGTGACTGAACAAACGAATGAATTTGTATATTTGGATAGTATATTTTAGAGGGATGAACGTATTGATTGTCAGATTGAAAGGCGGGTGTTAGTAGGATCCAAGGTATTGGGTGGTCTGGGTATATTTGCTCGAAATGTGAATGTATCTAGAGATACTCGGTTGAGTGTTTATAATGGTGTGTTAATAACTACATTGATGTATGTTAGGTATGGATGAAGAAGTATGAACGACGTATAACTACTGTAGAAATGAGATTTTTGAGAGGACTCTGTGGGTATACGACACGTGATTGTGTCTGGAATACATTGGTGCATGGTGAGTGTGACAGTGTGAGATTGAGAAGAATGTTGTTAAGCAAGTGAGAGTGAGTCGGTTGAAGTGGTTTCCTGAACGAATGTTGATTGAAAGGTTGGTGAAACTAATATATGAGGGTGAACGATTTAGTGGGCGTTCGAGGAATAAGTGGTTGGGAATAATTGATAGTTTGTTGAGTGAACGAATGATTCCAAGTGTGAAGAATAGATGTGCATGTATGAATCGCACTATGAATGTGGACAAGACGAAAGTGGTGCGTCAGCATAGGAATGTTTGGAGGGGATTGATTATTGGTTGACTGTGTTTCTGGGTTTGCGCTATCCCATTTAGTGGGATGTAGTGTGACGTTATGTAAGTATGTACCTATGTATTTATGTCAAATTATACGGAGATATCTAGACATACAGACTCAGTTAAGAAGAGAAAAATATATAAATCAACTCATAATCCAGAATATAAATACCTTTTGACTATAAACAGGCTGCTATAGACGATAATTTTTTTTAATAATTGCAAGATTTAGAATAGGCAAACAGTGCAAAATATGTGAGATAGATTTGAGACAATAAATCACTTAAGAAGAGACTGTACAAAAGACCTAAGAAATGATAATCCTACAAAACAGATACTACACGACGAAAACCCAGACACTGATTGGATGAAGAGTGCATCGAAATTAAATAATTATATATAACAATAGTATTGTAAATAAATGAAATTAATACATGACATTGTAGAAATATGAACACCAAAAGGTAACAAATACATATTTACTACTACTGCATCCAGTTTAGTATTTGTTAACAAAAAAGTAACCGTTTTGTACGAGATTACATATTGCAGATTAATGGCAACTTTATGCTACATTTATTCTGATATTAATTACAGTTTCGTAACTTTAAGTTTAATAAAGTGCAAGTGCTACATTTCCGTTGTGTGCTATTTTGCTGAAGACATTAAAAGTCGCCGAATCAACATGTTCTCAAGTCATAAAAGTTTAGCACCGTACATCAGATATGTCTTGAAGTGTTTCGATGACATAAGGAGGAGAAAGATCAGGTTTTCGTCTCACGCACGAAGCACACGGGTAATACACTACCTTTACGTGCCAACAGAGTCTCCTAGATGCACGACATTTCATCGGGCCTGGAGAATTGAAGTCACGAACTCTGCCGCAATAAAAATTATCTACGTTCAATGTGTACCTACCATTTCTTACTTGACATAATTTAGAGCAACTGTAAAATGCCACTCAAGGGAAGTTAGTAGGTATAAAATAAATTTTATTCGCGTTGAAAGTAATACACAAAAGTATCGTTTTTTAGAAGGTCTTTAAGGGGTTATTATTTGAAGAAAATGTATCATATACGAGCCCAACACCAAATATATTCGTAGCACCTGAAAAATATGCTTTAATCAAATTTTTTTTTCACGCTGATATCGCTATACAAGTCTAATTTATTACGTCCTCTATGTATTGCACTGTGCTCTTAGGTATATGATATTTTTTCGATAGATATTTATAAGATTTACTGACTTAATCGGATCAAAATATTATTTCGTTAATCTGCACCTAACGCATTTCCACGGACTATAATGAAAATATTTTTCGACCCCATTAATAATATTGAATGTGTATTGTGTAATGATTAAAAACAATATTCAATGGGGTCTTTCACCATTTTTAAAATTATTTTTTTTATGAAACTTTATCTATATTGAAGACTATCTACACTTTTAAAAAGTCTTAATTGTTATTCATTAAGCCACAATGATTTTTTTTTAAATGTTGTCGTCACAAGTAGAGATGCTGTTGGATCTAAAACAATAGAGATTTATATAATTTTTGTTACATAAATGTTCTATTTTATTGTAATAATAATAATAATAAAATAAGTAAAAAAATATATGACTACAATTATTTACAATCTGTACTGTTTTAGATCCAGCAACACGTCTGCTATGACGCCACAACATTAAAAAAAAAATTCTAGTGGCTTAATGAATAACAATTAAGACTTTTTAAAAGTGTAGATAGTCTTTAATTTAGATAAAGTTTCATAAAATAAAATAAATAAAAAAATGGTGAAAGACCCCATTACTTGTTTACTAGATTTTTTACGTAGACTAATAAATTAGATATGTTTTAATGTAAATAGGTACTAGCAAAAATTAGTTAACAAGTAATTGAATATTGGATTCAATCTTTTCACATTCAATATTAAATATGGATGAATAATAATTTCATTATGGTCCGTCATTTACCTACTTAAAGAGTACGAATACATTTGGGGTTGGAAGATCTGGTATAAGAATAAATACATAAATATTCTGCAAAGTTTTATTGCTTCATTCTCTGAACGATTCTCTAATACTCTAATATAGTTAATGCAGTTTAATATGAAGGATCTTTATAATAATTTAGTTCAACTGCACATGAAGCGGATCAAAGGGAATTAGTTCGACCAGCCACTTTGCGGTAAAGTATAATTTGTACATGAATATAGATTAAAGTGGTATAAATTAATATCGACGGTGTACTGGTGTAAATGCCGCGTTTGATGGATGATACCTTTGTTTGAATGTAGCAGCAAGAGATCGTAATTGTGTTAGCGAGAATTTCTGCCAGCTTTGTAATTTGATATATTTATAGCACAGAATGTAATAATGAGAAATGGCTTCTAAATGGAATTGTATTTGATAATATTGATTACTGAAATTATATCCGAATAAGCAATATCGCGTTTCTGATAGTTCCTAATTAATTTATCAATCCTTCTTTCAGTCTTCGAAAAGTTGTCAGATAGAAGATAAAACTCAAGACCTTGACTATAAAAATGATTAATAAAGAAACACCACAGTAGAAGGTTAGGAAAAGGGCTTCATTTCAAAATGAGTGTAGCAAAAGTACAAATTTTATAATGGTTCCCACTTGTATACATACCGTATGTCCCCGGATTGAGTTTACAAGAGGAAAAAAATTCTTATTATTGATTTTACGAAAAAATGCAAACAGAAGAAAAATTTTTGGATGTCTTAAAACGCATGTTTCAGTTATTAAAATTTTTAAATAATGTATAGTTCTTTTATTATAACGTTTTTTGTATTTTGTCCTATAATAATACAATTATTACATTCAATCAAACCTTATTTTAGTTTGCTTTGAAACAAATGATTAAATGTCAAAAGTAATTCGTATTATCATAAAGTAAAGTGTCAAAGAAATGTTAACATTAGAACAAAAAACTTTTTAGTGCAATGTTATGGTATGGGGGGTAAAAGTTACCGTTACATAATTTTTTTTATCTGTAGTTAGAATTAGTAATCATTTGTCAATATTTCAAAGCCAACTAAAATAAGGTTTGATTGAATGTATTATTATTATTAGGACAAAATACAAAAAAAAGGTATAATAAAAAAAATTATTTAAAAATTTTAATAGCTGAAACATGCGTTTTAAGATGTCCAAAAATTGTTCTTCCCTTGGCATTTTTTTGTAAAATCAATAATAAGAATTTTTTTCCTCTTGTAAACTCAATCCGGGGACATACGGTATACCGGGTGTCTGTCTTAAAGGTGTACATAGGAGATTAACAAGGGAAATCAGTTTTTTGCGTGCTGTTGCTCGGTGTTCTATCGGACAACAATTATTGTAGTACCAATCGAAAGATATCATTTTTCTGAATCAAACGATGTAAAATACACTACTATTTAGTAGTAATTTGGTTCCGTAAATTAATTTTTAAATTTTGAGAATTCTCCGGTTTATTCAATTTTTATCGTAAATAAATATAGTCACCTATGACTGTTTTGTTTTTATTTCTGTCAAGCTATTTATTTGACGTGTCTGACTTTTGGACTTGTTTAAGACAATTTGTAAAAATATGGCTAGTTATACTACTGAAGAGCGTATTTTTATAGTAAAACTATTTTTTGGAGGAAATAGTTAGCTCAGAGTGCGAGATCTATTTTCTATTAAGTTTATGAATCGACCGAATCCAAGTGCAACCACAAATGTCAGTAGCCATGAAAAATACACGTGAGCTTAGTAATTGCAATTTAGCAAGAACAGAAGAACGTGCTTTATTGGAAGAAAGGGTTTTAGGAATGATAAATGTAGATCCTTCGTATAGCACTAGATTTTTTGGAAATGAATTGGGTGTACATCGTTCATATTTTGAAAAAAAATTCTTATTATTCCTACAAAATGCACTGCAATCAAGAACTTTTTCCACTTGACGAAGAAAGTGGAAGAGTATTTTGTGAAGATATACAAAACAGCTAATAAAAATGAAATTTTTTGTCATCGATTTAAAAAAGTTAACTCTTAATAAATTAATATTATTTAAAGAAAACTGGTTTTTAGACGAAAATTTATTTAATAAAATCTTTACGCATAAATTATAATAATACGCTTGTCATTACTGTATATAACCATATTTTACAATTTGACAGAAATGTCAAATAAATCACTTAAAAGAAATCAAAACAAAACAGTCATAGGTAACTACATTTATTTTCGATAAAAAGTGAATAAATCGGAGGATTTTCAAAATTTAAAAATTAATTTACAGAACCAAATTGCTACTAAATTGTAATGTATTTTACATCATTTGATTCATAAAAATGATATCTTTCGAATGGTACTACAATCATTGTTGTCCGATAGAACACCGAGCAACAGCACGCAAAAAACTGATTTCCCATGTTAATCTCCTATGTACACCTTTAAGACAGACACACGGTATATTTTTGAATATTAAGTGTGAATATCTTTTGATTTTTTTCAACTTTTGCGTTAATCAAGGAAATTTAACAATTATTTGAATTAACTGGCGATGATCACTAAAATAATGATTGTTTTCTTTTTTTTAAACAAATTGAACTGTTGGAAAAAATTAGTCAAAAGTATATTATTATTGGAACAGTGCGGTAATGTATTATAGTCATGACAGAAAAGTAAATATTGCATCTTAGCTGCATCATCAAAATAATCATATTACTGCTTTTACTCCACATCAGCAACATTGCACTTGGCATAATAGCATTAACCTTCGAACTATCCCGTCCAATCACATAATAACTTTACATCTCATCAAATCAAATATCTGTAGCGTATAGAAAGTCATGCATATCTCTACAGAGACTCAGCGACGCTAAACAATCTTCCCTCGAGCAAATAAACATCAACCATCAACTGCTATTAGCGCAAGAACCTACAATCCATGACAATGAATACAGCGCAGAGTAGAGTAGAAAGCACTGCACACTAACGCACGTATAAAGCTTAAAGCACGTGGCGCGTGGTGCGCAGACGAAAGCTCGGCTTACAACTGAAAGTAATTATCTGATGGCGTTCGCCTGTTGGAGATACTCAATGCTCGGCGGAGCTTACAGCCAGCACTGGGACCTATATTTCGTTGCGCATGAACTGGAAGTGAGAGAGGGTTATAGTCAGGGATGAGAATCATTGCAGTGTAGTTTTAATCGGTATTTGAAGTATTAAGTAAGTGCAGATATATGGACATTTTGAATTACGCGCCAACGGAGATATTTGGTGATATGCGGTTGGCAGCATTGCCTTGCACATAACCTCTTCGGTAACCACATGTTTTTGGTTTGTTGATATCTCGTTTTGTTTTTGGGATATTGTTATTTAAGTGCAACGTGTTTAAGTGTTTAACAATTTAAGAAATGTGCGATTTTCTGGAACAACGATGCTACATAAAATTTTGCGTACAAATGAAAAAAACTTTCACAGAAACTTTTCAGCATTTGAAACATGCTTACGGAGATAATGCTCTGGGTCGTACGCTATGTTACGAATGGTTTTCACGATTTAAAAGTGGTCGTCAGACAATTGAAGGGTTTCAACTTCAACTAATGACCCGACATTGACGAAAATAGAAGCTCCTCTATTTTCACCGGAAAGCATCGATGAAACAAACGTATCTCATTTTAGACGTATCTTTTTTGTGTAATTTCACGTTAACTCTTATTAACACAGAGAAATTCGCTCTATTCGTCATTAACGAATTTAAAAATTTTTAAACGCGGGCGCTGACTGTTCTTTCAACGAAGAACTTATCGATGTTTATTGATGCTCTTCGACCAATGTGCCATAGGCATTACAAAGTTAAATTTAAATCGCGCTATGGGCAAGGTAGTAAGCCAAGTATTGCTTTAGCGTTTAGCTGCTTGCAATTTTCGGATGGTTCCGCGTTCCGGACGAATTAATTTCGTGCAAGTATGTAGTAAAGTAATTCTTTACCCCTGTGCGAGCGTTGGGCTGCTTCTGCATTGTACGGCATGACGTGAGACGTAGGTAGTGTAGTGCGTAGTGGAAGTGAAAGCTCTCGCCCAAATACGTTTATTTCCTTTCATTGAAATGCTTACGTGACCACATTCTGTGTTCTATGTACGAGTTCGCTTTCTGCTCGCTTTCGTTCTGAAACTCCAGCGTTGTGCGTCGAGCCCGAGGACGATTGTTTATGCCAGGAGGTACGAAAACAGATCGATAGCAGACCTAGAATCTGTTATGTCTTTCCTCTTTCGTTCACTCGGAGTCGGCACTTCAAAGTACTTTATTATTGTACCATGGCCTAAATATATAAACGGTTTAATTGTGCGATTGTGACCTTGCACAATAAGGAAATGGTTTGAATCAACGATGAATGTTTCACACGGTAGACTCAATCTCATTCACGACGATCGCAACTAATATCTGTTTTTGGTAAGGTGGATTTCCCATATTGTGCTTGGAGTATTTGCAAAATGTCACTTGCCTTGGCACCCTCACAAGAAATCTAATTATTATGCGTTGCGCAACGGAAAAATGAAGTGCATGCTCTGTCATTTTGACAATTCTAAATAAAAACAATTGAAGTAGAGTGCGTACACGTTAACTTCAAGCCACCAAGCCTATCAGTTTGTTAGGCTAGGTGGCTTGAAGTTTACGTGTACGCAATCTAACGATGACATTATGCTCGCCTCTTAGATACCCCATTGCAAGAATGTTGAGAAGGAATAGCCGCTAGGACCATTCCTTTGGTTCTGAGAATAAAATTCCGGGTCATATCTGAACTCCCCTCGTACTCAGACATCAAATCAGGTACTTACAGGGATAAAGTTAAAGTGATAACTTTTGTCTGTGGGATTCGAACTGAGGATTTCACGATCCACGGTCGGATGCGTTACCATAGGGCTTTTTACTGCAATATTGACAGTATTATTCCATAGTGATACTCTATGTGTATACAGCTTGAAATATAAATTATAAATCATACTCATTACAAATTATACATTTACAGGCAGATTCATAAAAGGAATTAGCGCTAACTCCATTTTTATTATTACTCGTAACTTCATTTTCCATTCTCAGAACATAATTATTTTAACTAAGGTTGTAATCAAGATTGGTTATCATAAAATTTGACACATTAGTAACATCAACGCAATTTTACACCATCCTTCTTGAAAGTAAACAACAATGATACTTCGTAAAAAAATTAGTTTAATTCTAATCGCACATTTACAAGTTTGATGGCTTCGTATGACTTTACAATTCAAAATTAATCAAAGAAGCGTTCTACCTGAATCTCACCACTACATTTACAAACAGCCTGTATTATAGTTTGACAGGGTGCATCTATCAAATCTGCCCCGAAAGGGCAGACTACTAGTCATGTCCATTTGATCATGTATTTTATATAGCTCATGTTTCATTACAAATTAATGAATATTTCCTTTAACAGCACATTAATTACCATCCATGAAAGAGCTGCACTATATAGATTGCGTCACTAATAACATCCATCCATAATTTTCCACATTACTGGGGTAATTTCGAATGAAAATAACTCATACACGTACGTTAACAATATACACTAACAAGTAACACAATGATGAGAAGTAATGAAACAGTTATTACATTAATTTTTGTTCGTCGAACCAATCTAGGGCCTTACTTGTTGTACAGAAATTGTCAATTATACGGAATCCAGTGCGGGGAACAGTGGCGTTCCAGGATTCTTATCTACGGAAACATCCTTAATATAGAATTAGTTATTTACATTATAAGCAAGGTTAAACAGGTTTTACTGCTGAATGGAGGAAATGACAGGCGAGCCTGTCACCTCCTTGAATTAGTAAAAACAGTTACCTTATGTGTATTGTACAACATTTTACTTGTTACTCATTTGTGAATCAAAATAAAAATTATAACCATATCCTATCAGTTACACACAACTGTTCCGTCAAAAATTATTTGCCTTGTAGAAATTACTGTGGCAACGTGCATTGTTTACCTTACTAAATTGTAAAATTTTTACAATGCAGCTGTCAGCTAGAAATTTGTAAAAATTCATTTTCAAATGCGATAGAGGGCTGCGGTAAATGTTGTTTACATGTAAGTAACAAGTAAAAGAATTAATGAGCGATTTGTTATGGGCAAATATAACAGAAGACTTATAGTCATTTGTTAAATTTTATTCATCTGAACAGAGACCTGTTATAGTTATTTACGTGGCGAGCGTAGTAAATTAATATTTACGGGCGAACTGGAAAGTTTGTGGAGCGAGCGACGAAGGAGTGAGTCTCCATAATCTAGTGAGCCCATAAATGATTAATTGCAAGCGTGTTGCGTACAAAGATTTATTTCCAAGCCCGTAAAATTTAACCAGTCTGTTCAACAAGCCTGTAAAATTTTACAGGTCTCTTATAGAAGCTCGTAAAACTTTACAGAATGATGAGCTGTAATTACTCATTTACTTAGTTACCAAAGTAATTATGAAGTATCATTTACATAGAAGGTGGATATAAAAAGATCAGAACTGTTTAAAATAAGATCATACTTCACAGGATCATTTCTGTAGTATATTGTCACTTACTCCAACTCAAAATTTGGGTTCTTGTAAAATAAGTTAGATATTTTTTTTCTAGGGTTTCCACTTTCCAGAACGCCTCTGGCGTAGTACAGCAGAAGGTTCTTACGGCGCGCCGTAACGCGATGTCGTTCCAATTTCAGTGCCGGTTATGCGATGTGCGACGCCGACGTCGCTGGTGCTAACGGCGGTGACCACCGATCAGCTGCTGAAACAACTGCCGTCGTTGCCCGGTGACCGCTGTGTCGCCTGATGTTGAGAACAATGGAAAGAGAATGAAAATGGACGAGGCTGGATGTGGAACACACGATAGAAATTTCTGTGATGAAATTGCCATGGGGTAGAATTATCGACGGATATAACACTGATAATTAGAAACGGAAAATCAATCTATGTAGACAAAGTACATATGATTATTATATTATTGGTATTGCTTTCGAGCACGGAGCATTAGACACCCCAGAGTGTTTCAAGGCATTTATTTTTCTAAGGTTGCCAGCCTTATTTGTATAATTTACTAACTTTCTACTAGTTTTTTTTTTCATTTAGATTTATCTTTAGCTTCCGTTTTTTGGTCGAATCATGTTTTGTTTATATTTATATGTTTCTTGTGTATTTGTTTTTGCTATGTATATGGAGTCTTCCCCTTTTCCTATTCTTTTTTTATAATATACTGTAGTGGTTCTTTTATAATGTAGTTGTTTCTTTTTTCTGAACGTATGTCCTATCCAATTCCACTTCCTTCTTTTTACGGTAATTTCTACTAGTTCTACATTGAATATTTTACACAACTCTTCGTTTGATATAATTTGTAGGTAGTAGATTTAAAGATACATTTTTTTGTATTATTCATAACACATAAATTTTGAACACTAAGCTTAAAATATATACTTCAGTTGTCTCATCTGTCAGTTGTTAGCTCGCTTCCCAAAACAAGTACAGTTTACACTACAAACAATTAAATTGTAATTTCTACGAAAACAGAATAGTTCTAATAGATCTCCTAATCTCTATCTGCAATCGTAAACAAAAATGGAAACCATAAACCATAGCTGCAGCACTTCTCCAACACAGTATAAGCTATGTATGGAAACATTTGAACATTAAAGGAGTTTCTCATTTTTCCAATTTATATGATTTTTTATATAATAATTTTCCATGTAGTATCATCGTGAAATAATCCTGTATATCATGCATGAACCCTCACTCATCAAATAAACAAAGTATCAATTCATTTCAGCTGTCATTATGTTGTCGGGGTATTTATAACGACGATAATGAACAAGCATCCACATTCTCGTTATGATTGATTATCCAGTCCACCTAAGAGAAACTTATATCTCCTTGAATTCAGATTCATGTGACACCATGCGAAAAAGGATCAAATTATCCCCGATCGGATGGCCGAGTGCCAGTGGCGATTATTGACGGGCGGTTCCCCTTTGACAAATCCATCTCGTTCGGTGATTGCCTCCCCGTGCCTGCGCGATTAACTTGTTTGTCTTGAAGTGTGGTTTCCGCTCTGCGAGGATTCGATCCTGGGAGTGTGTGCTGAGGAAGGATTAGCCCGCAGGACTTGAGGTAGGGATGGGTCGAAAGAACGTGTTTGAAAGGTACGTGCTTGATTTGGAACAAGCCTGGAAATGGGCCGAGCCCTGAACGTCGGGTAATGGATATGGGTTCATGTTTAATTAGAATTTGATAGCGAGGGTTTCATAGTTTTTGTCATGCGTTAAATGATTACCTGTTTTTAGGTATTGATTATTAATTTATTGGTTAGCAAAAGTTTGCAATACAGCTTCACAATTTACTCGTCAATCTGTAGAGATGATGGCTTATGTTTAGAAATAACATTTTATTCTAAATCCACCTTCACCAACAACTGCAGTTGACATGAAATGGTAACTACACACAACATAAGATTCAAAAGTAAAACATACTATACTCAGAAACTGGTCTTAAGCAGACTTATCTATTAATAAATCACTTCTTTTTTGAATAATAAAAGGTTTGTATTGTGTTTTGTAAGACTGTCGATTTTCTTACTGCAGGTTATATGGTTGCATTGACACATCTCTGAACTAGGTGGTGCTGTAGGTAACAGATGGCGCGATAGTGCGCAGATATCAAATTCTTCTTTTTCTTCTTCTTTCACGTATTAAGCTACTGTCTGTTACGCT
Organism: Poecilus cupreus; assembly: GCA_963942605.1. Lineage (NCBI taxonomy): Eukaryota > Metazoa > Arthropoda > Insecta > Coleoptera > Carabidae > Poecilus > Poecilus cupreus. The sequence continues at coordinate 30,941,473 of OZ012720.1, forward strand.
TATATAGAGAAATGTTTTGCAGGCAGATTCATAAAAGGGATTAGCGGTAACTCCATTTTTATTATTACTTGTTACTTCATTCTCAATTCTCAGAACATAATTATTTTAACTAAGATTGTATCAAGATTGATTAGCATAAAATTTGATACATTTTATAGATTGTGCATTAAATTCAAACAGTAATCATATCTAACCCCTAAGCCTTAAAGTAATAAAAAAATATCTAAATATGTATTTCAATAACCAAGTTATCATTATCAGTAGATGAAAGAGGGATAAAATCAAGATTACAACACTTGGAAAACAAATCAGTAGGCAGTCAAGATTAAATCCAACTTAAAAAAATTAAAATACATAATTTAGAGCAAGCAATAATAATAAGGAAAACTTTTTTTTAAAGATTGTTCTCAGCCTTAAAATTTTACAATTTATTTTAGTAATCATACACTAGAGACTATACTTTACTGCATCTTATAAAATAGTATTGATAAGCCAGGGTCATGATGTTTTTACAAATAGTATACATTTATATGGTATTTTATTTGTGAATTACATGTAAAACGAGCATCGTCAGCAGAGCCATCTGCTACATTTTCATTATTTTATTATGTACTAGTTTTTATTTTGTCCGTTCAGCCAAGATAGAGTATTGCAATGATTGTCTTATTATTATGTATAAAAATTCTGTATTAATGCAAATCTTTTAGGTTTTAAATAAATGACAAAGCATTAAAATTATTCTAGGTAATCTCTAATTTTCACAAAGATGAAGAACTTGAATGAGGTTTATGAATTTTAGATGAAATAAAATCCAAGTTCTGCGCAATCCTAGTATTATAGAATCAAGAAGATGAAACGAAGGCACAGTAACAAAATTTTGTAACTTCTGCAGAGGAATATAATTTCTATAAAATGTGTAAGAGAAAATAAAATTAGAGTTTAGAACAAATGTAAGTGGGTACTTGTAAGTTGATTCAGTTTCAACAAGGCACATTATAAAACTGTCGAGAGTTAGAGCCGTAACTTTAGTAAAGTTAATATAAAATCTGTGAATTCGCCGAGGGCGCAGCGGAGTAATAAAAGTTTGCGCCTAATTTATGTAAATTTTACTATGTGCAAATAACATTAGTGTATTTAAAACCCGTGAACAGAGATAATTTTTAGGTTCTGAAATTAAAGTTTAAATGCCCAATTCCGGCCCTTTAAGGGAACAAAATCACATTTCCCCAATTTAATAATAGCATAAAGTTACCCCTTTTAACGACTGCTATTAAAATTTAAACGTAAAACTTTTAATTACTTCATTCGGCAAATTCTCAAGTTCCCTCGCTTTTTATTTGCTTCTACTTTTCTAATTTTACAATTCAAATATAATGCAGCTCTTGTTTCGTTCGCGGCGCTACAATCACCGGCGGTGCTGCCCTCTGCGACTGATATATTTGCCACGCATGTATGAATGTATTCGCCGCTGTTTTGTTGTTGTTATTTGTTTGATTTTTATTCCCGTTGCTGCGGAAACTACGGAAAATGGAACGTAACTATTTTCATGGCAGGTTTACTGCTATTTTATACAATTTAACTGTTACATTGGACATTTTTGATGTTGTTGCAGCTACAGGATAATAATAACCTGCGACCTTTTCAGTGTAAATGTGAACATGAAACAGGTTGTTTGGCTGTTCATTTTAATATTTTGAGCATATAGTTTGCCATACGAAGCGTATGTCATGGCGGATTATAATAAAAAAAACTGATGTGCCAGCACATAACCTCCCGCCCAATACTACTCTTAAACGGTACAAAATAGTATTTGATGATACAGAAACATATCTTCTTATTTGTTTATTTTCTATTTATATTTGAGAATTTTAATTTTCTTTCGTATATTTATTTATTTTTTTACATATATTTCACTAAGAAAACAGCTTCACAATCACAATGACATGTGTCACATTTCGTATAAAATTGAAAATTTTGAAATGTTTCCATGGTGTACTAGGAATGCGAGATTTGTGAAATCTAATTTCTTTATATTTCATTATCTCTAAATCTAATGAAAATTAAAAAAATTAGTGTAATCAAAACACACTTAAAATTAAATATTCTTCAACTTTCAAAATAACATAAATTGTTGAAAAAGGAAACTTAACCGTGTTTTTCACGAAAAACTGTTAAGGGCTTCAAGTAAACTGCTACTTCCGGTTGACCAATTTTATCCAAAATCTAATCAGCTCTTCATTTAAATATAAGAAGCAATAATTCGCAAAATTATATTTTTTGGTATTATAGTATTTGAGTTATGCGAGACAAAAAATTGCCACAGACTGGACTGAATATTAGACCGGGGTTAAATTTTTACTGTGGTTAAATTACATGAGAAGTTCATAGTATATTATTTGTAAATGTAAAATTATACGAAAATATAATAACTGCAAATGAACTTTTAGTTCAAAACAACTTGGCAAAACATTTTCTTTTGTCATCAAACGCAGCAAAATACTAGAAAGAAAACAAAATTTTAATTAACCCGACTATAATTTTTCACTTTGTTCAAATATGCGGCTGGAGCAGAAAAGTTCATTTACAGTACCTAGCTAGTGATACGTAACAATACACAGCAAAACAAACAATGCCTAATGATCGTCTTTTATTCCGTACAATCTGGAAAACTAGCTGCCATTTTCCTTTGTGGCCGGCAACAAACGAACGCACACAGACTCCGCTGCTGCGTTGTTTTCTTTTAGTTAATTACTTGGATACCAGGATACCTCCGACAGCCTTCTCCGTAAATACAGTTAAATGTCACTTGTTTTTAAATTTTTCTTTGAGTTCTTTATTTGGTAATGACCGTCATGACATTTCGTTCTCGTTTTTTGTTTGGCATTTTAAATTCTAATTGCTTTATAGATATTACCAATAATATTATATACAATGAAGAACCCTTCTACTGTAAGATGTAGGGTGTAAAAGTCTCTTAAACGTGTATAGAATTTATCGCCATCCTTCGTGCACTCTGCAGTGTAATGTTCTTTTTATTAAGAGGCTTGTTGATGATGATATTCCAGGTGTCTTTTGTTTTTCCACGACTCCTCTTTTCCTTCACGTTTGTCATCCAAATTTGCCTCACCGGTCTCTATTCATTCTTTCTTATCCTATGGCCCCATCATGCTAGTTGTCTGGTGTCTATGAAATCTATTATTGGCTTGCATAGCAGTTGTTCTCTTTTTTTTTTTTTTAAATTGTAAGTGGTCTCGGCTGCTGAGATTATATGCCGTCTCGGAATCTCGTTTTCGTTGGTGTGACAACGACACGCAGTTTTCGCTGGTATGGTTTTCGCAAAGCGGTCACCATCCAACTACTAATGACGGGCAGTGTTGCTTAACTTGCGTTATTGAGTGAACCAGCTTCAACGCTACCTGCCATTGCCATAGCCTGTTCTCTTTTTATTTCGTTTCTTAGTTTGTTTAATATTGTTATTCCTTGTACTTTTCTTAGATATTTTATTTCAAGCTTCTGAATTTTGCTTTACTCCATGTCAATACATATAGATCTTTTGGTTTCTTTTGATTTCTTTTCTCCCTATGAAATTGTGTTTAATTGCACGAAAGATTCTTGAACTTTGTCTATTCTCTCATTTGTGTCAATGTCCTTTTTGCCATTACTTTTTATTATCTTTCCACGATACTGAAAATTATTAATCTTGTTCTTATTTCATTATTAATAAGTTTCCTATTATTTGCTCTCTTTTTCCACTACCATAACCTTTGTCTTTTTAACATAAATTTTCATTTTATATTTCTCAAATGCTTCGTTCTATATATTTAAATTCTGTTGCATTTTCCTTTATTCCCTGCTATAACTACTATGTTGCCAGCAAATGCACATAATTATATTTGTATTAGTATTAGCTTTCTGTATCCTAAATGTAACTTGCTAAGCATCGGAACGCATTCTTGAAAAATTTCGTCCATCAATATTGTGAAGAGAACTGGACTAATCACACCTTCTTACCTAAGGCCTTTTTTGTCTCACATATTTGTAATTTAGTATATAATTTATATTATTTTATATAACCCTTCGATAGCATTAACTAATTTAGGATTAACTCCTCTTCTCTCACAAAAAATATTCCACAGGCTTTCTCCTTTCGCCCTGTCGAATGCCTCCTCTAGATCTATAAATGTCGTAAATGATTTTGTTTTTGTAGGTATTGTTTTCTGGATGATATTTTTATGGTAAACACATGGTCTTGACTTGTGTACTATGTTCTTTTCTGAATCCAGACTGTGCCTTGGATAACCATCTTGGTTATTAAAATAAGAAAAGTAAATTACCTATTGTGTAGGTGCATCATCGTCAAATGCTGAAGTGTACAATAATTGAATAAATAAAAAGGGAAATATCAACGTCCTATAAAAATAATAGTGGTACTTATAGTCTCCATGGGTGGCAGCCTGGTGCATAGCATAATATTCGCTTCAAGTTGTTAAGTTGGCAATTTTAAAAGTGTTTTGCATTATCATCCCTGAACACTATGAATGAACATTATGCACCGACTTTTATTATCCAATTTTCTTTTCCATTTCATCCGTAATACAACTATCTTTACACTCCTACGCGCAAAAATCTTTACGGTCCAATATAATATTTAATAACCCCTTTCGATAAATCTTCCGTGTCAAGTAACATCGTCATAAACACAAAAGATGAGAAGAGCTTTGATCCCGGGATTTTAAAGAGAGATCAAGCGATGGTAACGCCGGCGACGGCGGTGACGACGCTGCCAAGTCGATGACGAACAACGAGCACTACAGACTGAGCACTGCAGCGGTACTGCCACAGATATTTAGTGATTCCATTATTTGGCAACACATTGTTAGAAAAGATCGGAAAAGACAGGCATCGGAGTGTATTCTGTAACTTATCTGTTATTTTTTAGGGGGTTTAAAAAAAATTAACCAATGATAACAGACGGCACCGAATAAAAATTGAAAATTACATTTTACTCCTATATTTTATTGATTAAAATTTTTACCGGGTCGTTAAAAATTAAGAGATAAGTTATAGAATACGCTCAGTCATAAAAGTATTTTTTTTTAAATTAGTGAAGTCATTGGACTAAAGCTTTTTTTCACGACATGGTAAGAAACCCTACCGTTCTTCTCCTGAAATAGTGAGGGAAATGTGTTGTTCCTCTCTAGAGAGGAAAGTATAGAAGTGTTACCAATATGAATGTAATTTGCAAAAAATATATTACAAAAATTATAAATAAATTTCTAATCAGATTGAAAATCCGTATTTTAGTGATATACATAATTTAAATTATCTTACAATTATGTCTTATATTTTTATTTTTCTTATTAAATCACAATTTGACAACTTATTAAAGATATTTAAGATTGGTCAATTGGCAACACTGCTACACTGCCTTGTGTCTGATAACCTAACTTTTAACGTGCCAGTCTGTCAGTTGCGTTCTCAAAGTGTATTTTAGGTCCGAGCACAGCGTTTTTAGAAACATGTCGTGAAAAAAATGTTTTGTCTAACACGAGAGGTAAGCTCTTCTTCCACTCTCGTTCGAAATGCCTCACTCGCTGCGCTCATGAGGCAAACTTCGAACTCGAGGGGGAAAAAGAAACGCTTTCCTCTCTAGTTTGACAAATAACTATTCTAATACGTTATTTATGCATCATTATAGCTAAGTTAAAGGTTGTTCAAATTTTAGTCCGACATCTTACGAACAATATGGCCGCTAGATATCTGTCAAAATTCTATATTGAATGTGGAAAATGTTACATTGGACAGACCAATACAACGGTAACAACAAGAATTAAAGAACACAAACGGATCTACTGTGCGATTGATTTTCAGCACAAAATAAATTTTGAAGAAACAAAAATTATAGCAAGATAGAAATGTCCCAATAGATGGCAGACCCATAAACGCAGCTATAGAAATCTGTAGTGAATCAGAATGAAGGTTGCGAGTTGAACAAGATCTTCCTCTGTTTTATAAGTCACAATTTTTTGTTGGTTACTGTTTGTTTGCTTGTTTATGCTATTCACTTGTTTTACTAACGAAGAATTACTTACAGTAATTCGAAACGTCGAATTTTTTTACAGAACATAATATAAAAAATTTGTATCTATTTATTTACTATGAATTGCAAGTATTTTTAACTTACTGAAACATCTTTGACTGTGTTTATAGTAGATCTTGATATATGGACCAATGTGGTCTTTCACCATTTTATTATTATTTTATTTTATGAAACTTTATCTATTTTGAAGACTATCTACACTTTTAAAAAGTCTTAATTGTTATTCATGAAGCCACAATGATTTTTAAAAAAACGTTGTGCCGTCATAGTAGAGTTGTTGCTGGATCTAAAACAGTACAGATTGTAAATAATTGTAGTCATATATTTTTTTAGTTATTTTATTATTATTATTACAATAAAATAGAACATTTATGTAACAAAATTATTTAAATCTCTATTGTTTTAGATCCAGCAACTCCTCTACTATGACGTCACAACATTTAAAAAAAATCATTGTGGCTTAATGAATAACAATTAAGACTTTTTAAAAGTGTAGATAGACATCAAAATAGAACAAGTTTCATAAAAAAAAAATTTTTTAAATGGTGAAAGACCCCATTGCACATCGCATAACACAAACTTCGATGTTTTAACATGGGGCTATTTACCCTATAATAACAATAATAATTCGAATACAATAACGTTGTTGATTAAATAAAACAATATTTGGCTAAATGTTCTCTAAATATTTAATATAACCACGTCTCGACAGCGAAGTGCTGCTTACATCAGGTAATATACAAAAGTCAAAAACACATATTTACGATACAAAATGAACGAAACGTATATCAATGGTTTCATAAAAACACAAAAAATTATATAAACAAAAAACTTAAGGACGAACAATAGTTTCTCTGATTACCCTTCTCATTTTTCATTTAGTTATTTTCTCTTTGTAAAATTTTTATGATGTCGAAAATACTTGTCTTGCGTCGTTTTATTAAAATTTTACAGAACCATACCTAAATATTGTATTATTTATATGATGAATTGTAAAGTTTCTTTTAATATTTGAACCCGATTAATGTACTCGTATAACATTTTTAAAAGATGGTATTATTCTCTCTTAGTCCTTCGGCACTTGAGTATAAAGGAATACATCAAAATGTTTGTTACCACTATCACCGGAGCACAAATAGTTTCCTGTCAATTCTACCCCATACATTCGCCATGCTAGTATCCACAGAGGGTCAGTCCAACCACGTCAACCCTCTATATCTCCCACGCTACAGTAACGCGTGTTCTTTGTGAAACGACACCGATAGGATAGTGTATTGTCGAGAAAGAATCGCACCGGCGCCTTCGCTGCGTTCTTCGCTTCTCACCTCGATTTCCGTTCTTTGCGCTTTATAGCTCACGTAGTTCGCGACGTTCCCGTCAGATTCAGCTGGCGCTGCTGTGCTCAGTGCGAAGGTTTTATGTCCGGCCTGTACTTTACGTCTGGGACAATGGTTGCTGTAAAACCTTTCTGACAAACTAAATAAAAACAGTTACATGCCCTGCTTGCTGCTTTCTGTTCTTTGCCAGGTTGTTAGGTTAGGTTGTTCTAGTTTTGTTGCCAGGACGACACCGTCTAGGTTATGTTCTAGGATGATGGAGCACATGAATTTTTAGCAGAAAATGGTGGAAGTGCTTGTTGCTTCTCACTCTTAAACTTATCAGTTCTTATAATACTAGTTCTTCGCCAGCCATTGTTTCGCACAGTTTAACATTTGATTATGTTGGCCTTTCATTTCAATTTGGAATCACTACACTTTGTAACATTTATTTTGAGTCGATTGGCTTGTTATTAACTAACATGTAACCAAGTTGAAAATTTCTTTTATCCAACACCTCTCAATAAATGCTCTATAACTATGGCGCTTTTAAACAAGCAAAGTAATAGATTATCCACTAGTGGGTATAATTTTAATGAAAGCCACTAGTGAGTATTTTTTTATTTATAACAATAATAATAACACACAACATTTTGGTAACTACTTCGATTGACATTTGAATTTAAAAATTTAAAGCATATGTAACTGTCAAATAATATTTCTTTAATACATTTTTCATTTATTAAGAAGTGTTGGATGAAACGTTATACTTCACACGTTGGCAAAGTGGAATTACCCACTCGATAAAATTATCTCACTCAGCCTTCGGCTTCGTGAGCTAAAATTTCTCTCGTGGTAATTCCTTACTTTGTCCACTTGTAAAGTAAATAACTATTATGCTGAAAATAAAAAGATTATTTCCAGAAGCGTCCACACACAACAAATAATTTGTCATTTTGATTCATGAACCCGAATTTAATATAATGATTTTATGTTATTCACTTTTTAGCGGTTTCTAGAAGTCGCACAATAAGTTAAATAACTTAAAAATTATAATTAAATAATATTTAACGTGTAAATTAATAGTAATAACAGCACTAACACAATAAAATACACATGACGTGGTAAACATCTGATCATGGCGTTCGCAAGACAGTGTTGCCAACCACAGCAATAGCGCTCGATGGTGAAGTAAGAGGGTGTTAGATGGCAGGCCATTACAACTTTCATAGATTAGTCCCACGTATTGCATACAAATTTTTATCTACAATCGTTCGGAACTTTGTAAAATAGTTAAATTAGTATGTCGCTATTTATATAAAAATTTATTTAATTTTAAATCAAAGCTGCATTAGGCCGGAATAATTTTTAAAACGATAGCAACGCGATGAAAATATTGGCAACCCAGTAAACAGTGCGGTAATATTAAAAACGCATTAGTGCGATAATATAAGTCATAATCTGTATAAAATGAGTGGGATATATTACACGATTGTAGATAATAGTACATTAAATATTAGAAACGTTAAGTACAGTTTACCGATGGAAGAAAATGTTTAGAGACTGGGCGAAGCGAAGAATTGTGAAGTATTGGATTTTCGGCAATAATACTTTTAAAAAATCCAAATTTCGATATGAAAATACCAACCAAATTTTCAAAACAATTTACTTACTGTTCTAGAAACCGGTAAGAATAACATACTGCTTCAAAATCAGGCATGGTAAGTTGATAAAAAAGACCAATAGAACAAAAAATATTATTAGCTAACAAATAGTTTAAGATACATTGTATTCTACAGTTTTTAATTTTTAGTTCTCAATTGATTTTTTAAACTTTTATGTAGACATTAGGTTACAAAAAGTTAATTTTTTTACGTTTATTACAAACTTATGTGTTTTTCTTCACAATTGTATAATTCAATATAACAGTGTAGTGTGAACCACACAATATAGATTAATTTATGAACTAGTGTATCAGCCCAAGTTGTTCTACAAATGGAAACAATTGATTAATCAAGATACCGCCCATTTGTAAAACAAACGACGAAACGGTGAATATTCTCGTGGGGACAGATCATTCCTTATTCTATCTCTCTGAATTCGGAGCAGGGGTAAGACAATTTCTTCCATTCGTATCCGCAGCTCCCAAAACCAAGTCCATCCGAACCCGTCCTAGTCTTTCTTACGCGCCTGGCTGAATCTCATTAATCTCGTTATTGAAATTTGTGCGAATTCGATTTAGTCTTTCTTTTATCCGTAGTTCCCAGCGTCTGTTACAGCTCTTCGACTCCTCCTTGCTGGGAATTCATTAGGAATGAGGCTCTTCTTTACAGACTAAACTGACACTTTGGTTTTTAGATTTAATTAAATTTATTCCTCACTGGAGGTGCTTTCAAACTAAGTATTTTAGTAATTATATGATGCGATTATAGGAAGTTTGTTCCTTTGCCTTTTAAGAGCATATCTTTAAGTACCTTTACAGCTGGTTATAAGTTATTTAAATTTGCACCAACATCTTAGTAACATACAAATATTTGCCATTTATTCATTTTGAGTATAGTACTTTGCTTTCGATGATCTTGGTAGGTGATGTATTTTTTTTTTTTAATATGAAGTGCGGCAGGATACAGTGGAGCATTAACCACAGGGTGGTAACTGCCGGATATGGGAATCGAATTGAGGACATCATGATCTACAGTTATTAATAACAACTGGATAAAAAGATTGGTTTACCAATTTTTGGACATGATAAGTCATGCCTTCCCAAATGGGAACTACAGAGATAAATTTAAAATGGTAACTTGTTGGGTGGGTACCACGGAACAATTTACCCCTCCAACATGGGTAAAAGGCGTAATGATATATTTATTTTATTTATCTTGTCATATAAATATTAATCTAATTATTTATTTACTTTCTTTTTCAACATGGCATTTTATTACAAAGATAACACCACGAAGACTAATTAAACTTACACCTCGCCCAAAGGTCTTAAAGAAGTGTTATTAATACTGAAGTGATTACAGAGTATTCGAGAATTAATTTCTTGATCAAACAAAAACAAATTCGAAAGGAAATCCTTGAAGCAATCCGATATGGATTGACTTTCATTTCATAAAGATGTGATGATTGTTATTAGAGGTAGGAATGCTTGGTGCGCGGTTATCAAGATGATAATTGTACAACAATTACAATGCTGGATATCTAATTTGTACATCGTGTCTGACTTGAAATGCTAATGTATAGTTGATAACTATACATGTTGAATGGAGTACTAAAACATTAGGTTACGTATACTAGTATTTCTAATGGACGAATTGAAGCATAATGATAAATGGTAAATAATAAAAACATTAATTAAAATTGAAGTAATTAATTTCACATGTAGATCTCATCTATACTTCCTGGTTTTTGTTAATTGTTTTTAAGCATGATCACAATAGGGGATTCCGATATATTCCGTTTACTTTTTCTTTTATTAGTTTAGGTCGACGAAATTATACGGAGAGATCTAGATATACAGACTCAGTTAAGAAGAGAAAAAATATATAAATCAACTTATAATCGAGGATATAAATTCCTATTGAATATATAAGCAGATATCTATACGTGATAAATAAAAGAAAATAATCTGTAAATTATAGCAAGATTTAGGATAAGCAATGAAGAAAAAAAGAAACAATTACTGGACAAAAGACGATGACAGATAATGCACAATATGTAGGAGAGACTTTGAGACAATAAATCACTTAAGAAGAGAAGAGATTGTATAGAAGAACTAAAAAATGATAAAGCTACTCAACAGATACTACACGAAGAAAACCCAGAAACTTATTGAATGAAGAGAATTCCTCTAAATAGATTACATATTTATACATAGTATCTGTTTGTATTATAAACAAATGAAATTTCCACAATGATATTGTAAATATAAGTAGATAATAAATAGAATTGAAGGTAACAAATATATATTTATTATTAGTTAGGTTACTAGTAAAACAAATATGAAATTTTAAAAGAAAAAAAAAAACAACAATTATGGGAGATTTTATAATTCCGTCTAATTTTAAATAATCAGGCTGTGACGTCACAATATCTACAACTAACTTCAGCATAAATTAACCCGTGCTCATAGTTGTCATTGTCAACCTGTCAATGTCTCACTGGTTTGTTTAAAGTTTTTGTTTAATAATTATCAAGTATTTGAAGAAAATTGTTCATAACAACACATACCTGGAATCAGAATATCAAAATGTTCAAAAATAATATTTGAATTAAGAAAAATACGTGCAAAAAGCTGTTAGTGTTATCTATGTTTTTTTTTTAACCAAACATATTAACATGAAGTGAGCGGTAGGCGTTGTGACAATTTTCAGGGCGGTTAACAGCGTAAAAAGTAAGGATAATTGTATTTTCCTATTGTATTATAATATAAATTGTACAACAAAGTGATTATTTTGAATAAATTCAATTATACCGATATACCCCATTCAGTTTTTCTGCTATATTATATAAAATCAATCTTGAAAACTATGTTTTATCTGTCAGCCATTTTTATTCGCATATAAAAACCTACGCCTCACACATCGCCATGTTATCCAACACCCACCCCACAACAACCCGACTACAATGTGTCGCATTTTACTCTTATTGTCCTCTTCAGAATCTCTTTACTTGTTCACTTCTATCGGCTGATAATTGCATGGTAGGTGTCGGACACGACACGGGCGTAAACATCGCACTATCGCAACAATAGCAACATCGCATCGCGGGAGGTGCGCATCCGCGTGCGCAGGAGGCGTGAGCACGCGCCCGAGCGCTCGTGTTTAATCGCTCGTAACTGTTAAAAGTCGACGGCTTCACGATCACGGCGGACGTAACGAGACGCTGAAGATATAAATTTATTAATATACGTCAGCGTAAATCAGGCTGGATTGTTGATTGTTTATATTCGTCCCACTGCGCGGAATTATCCACAATGGGAAAATAGATTATGTAGATCTATTCTAATTAAATTTATAATGGGGTTCTCCAATAGAGTAACAAAATGACGAATCAGTCATTTATATTAAATCAGACTAGACCCAAAAAAGTCGTAATACATATAATGCAGTTTAAAAATATTATTAATTATTAAGGTATATGAGTTTTAATGACAGCATTTTGGGGTCGGAGTATTATGTTTCTCTGTTTAAGTTTCTCTCTCACACATCTATTTTATAATCATAGGTTAGCAAAATTGATTTAAGATTTTATTTATTTATCAATCTTTCAGTTTATTTATGTTTCTTCCTGGAATAAATGGTATTCATGTAAATTTTAATAACTTTTCCTGGTAAAAAATTAAAATATACATGAATATCATTTATACCAGGAAGAATGAACTGTAAGATTATTTTAGTCAAATATTTGACCACGTAGTTTCATTTTTGCGGGAATTCTCAAACAAGTGTGATTTGTGTGATTTGGTTACGAATTCAAAACAAAACAAAAATCTTCAAATTAGGTGCCAACCATTTGAAACTTCGACCATCTGATAGCTCTATAATAAGAGAAGTACAAAGAATTTATAATAGAATAGATTTGTAAAAGAGAAACTTAAACAGAGAAACATAATACTTTGATATCAGAATTGCTATGTTTAAAACTCAAATATGTTAATAATGTTTTTCTATAACACTGTTTTGGAAACTGGGCATTCCACTACTAAAAACATGTAACGGAATGGCCTATCCCACGCTCGCAAACCATTGCCCTCGCCTTTGGGCCGGGCTACAAACTTTTTGCTCGCGTGGAATATGTGCCATTCCATTACTTGTTGTAGAATATACTATTCTACAATCATTACCGAAAATTACACTTTCTCCACACTAAACAAAGCTTTGAAATGGTATATTTCGCACAGTCGTGTAGAATAGCGTGGAAAATTATTCCACAATATGTTACGTATACTTACATTTATATATCATAAAATATATAATAATTATTTCAGACTTTATATAAATATTCATTTTAAATATTAAAATTACATTCTATAGATTTATGGTTGGTAACACTGCGCACATCTGCACTTGCGCTACCTTCATGCTGTAATCATAAACGTCAAATAGTTTGATTTCTTGTTCTTCAATTACATCTAGTATGATGTTTTGGGTCTTGTTATTGACTCATTTACCATTTTGTGACTCTAGTGAAGGACTCCATTGTAGTTAAAAATAAATTGCGAACAATTAAAGAAATGAATATGATATGAAGCACCGAAAAGTGTAATAGAGCACGAAAAACTGCTGCAGGTTCAATAATCGCACCTTGTCACAGAATGTCAACAGGGAATGCTAAGCCAGAGGATGATCATACACATTCTCGCGTCCAAGAACTCCAAGATGAATTGTGCACAGAGTTTATGTAAATAATAGGTGGAACAGCAAGCGGGAGTGACATTCGAAACGTCTGTTTGCTACGAGGTGACACGCCTCTCCCGTGCTCCTCTCTTCAAGTCTCCCTCTTCACGAAGAGGAGCTGCCACCCAGCTAGGTGCGCGACATGCGACATGAGCAATAAACCTGATGCCCGTAAAACGTAAATGGTTTATGTAAATTCGCCTAAACGAAGGTTTTAATAAACCGTCTGCAAGATGCAGAAATAAAAGCGCATATTAAAGTTTTTTCCCGAGAAATTTCCTTGTAGCCTTCAGTGTCATTTTTATTTAATGGACATAAACTGATTGTAAATTTACATAATTGTTAACTGCTATGAGAAAGTCCTTTTCTTTTTACCGCAGTTTTTGAGCAGCATATTTCAAGGAAGCTTATTACTTGCACCTTGTTATTGTTACATTGAAAAATGACAAATTTAAATTAATTTAAATGACCTTTTTCATTTCATTTTTTCTGTAATAATTATTGAAAAACTGTCTCAGCTAAGGTCATATTGTTTCCTTTCTTACTCGCACATTAAAATTGTTGTAACTGTTTCAAAATGAAATGTATTTTTCTACGGTCATTAAGATATTTGGTTGTTACATATTCGTTATTACTATAGATTTTCATTTCTCACGGTACCCATTGGCAACATGGACTATAAATTTATTACTAATGGTTCTGTCAAAAACGAACTAAAATATTCAAAATATTTACCGAATTCACTTGTAAATTTATTATATTTCTTTTTTATATTGAGATAACTAACATTACATTTGTAGGTTATGTATTTTACAGCTGTCATATCAGGCAGATTTTATTGCCAACATTGGTAACCAAATGCACTAAATTTGTTATTTTTAAATTCAATTTCATTCTTATTCCAACATTGCTTATGTTAATATTATGTAAAGGAATGTTTTCGTCGAAATTTCTCGGTTGTCTATCTGGTGGAAACCTGGGAAATGAAAATTTCGGACGTTGCTTCGGCAACGTTTAAACAACACATTTCAATGTATAAGTACAAAAAATAATATTTATATTTATTTTGTAGCTAGTTGCTATACTGAAGTAGTAAAATGAATACATCTTTTAAATTAAAATATAAATTAATTATTAAATAATATAGTGGTCGTAGACAATGATTAGTGTACAACTCACATAGAATGCCAATTTTATACTTGTGTATACTTATACAATGTCCTATATTCTGTTAGCTTAGTAACCATTGATTTTGACTTTCTCGGTACCTAGTCATTGTACTTTCTTCTACAGCTATTCAAATCATGAATCTGATACTTAAAGTCACGTAACATCGCAGCAGTAACCATAAACTTTTCTCTTTTAAGCGCAACACTCGAATTTTGCAGCAGCCCTTGAGTACACATTCACAGCCGTGCAAGCTGCGACATATGAGGTACACTTCTGTATATTTGTTCGCCACACCCAGAACTTGTCGCGAACTATTTCTTATTTATATTTGCATGGCAACGTAAGGCGAAAAGTCAAGGCAACACTTGCGTTATGGTTACGCCTTTGTCGAGCGAGCGGATTTGATAGTGAGGTTATGTTACCGGAGATAAATTGTATGTGGCAGGTTTATGAGATTGTATAGGCTAGATTTTGATTCAAGAAATTTATTTTCATTGTACTTTTATGCTGAAATCAAATACTCGCACATTGTGACACTTATAACCTACAAACTCGAAATTTATATGAAGTTAGATTTCTAAAATAAAAATTTTAGTTTGCCATCTTGTGATAGTTTATTAAAGCTAGTTGACAGATATGCAGTACTATATAGTGTAATTTACATTAGAGCTCTAGAAGAATGTAGGTATTCTCGTCCGCCATTTTGGGTCCAGATGTCATAAATAAAACAAGTTATTGGAATCCAGTTACTTAAAAAAAACATTTAAAATTTGTATCTGTCAAATTTGAAAACATATTTCTTGAAATTGTGTAAAGTACAACTACACAAATCATACGGTAATATATTAGAAAGTATTATGTACACTTACCTGTTAGATATGAAATATAATAATTGAAGGAATGATATATTACAATTATTTATCAATGTCAACTTCAAATTTGACATAAAATAATTAAAGTAACTGGATTCCAATACTTTGTTTTATTTATGACACTTGGACCCAAAATGGCGGATGAGAATACTCATATATTCTAGTGCCTTAATTTACATGTAACGTGTGTAAATGAAAAATGGAAATTAATATTTGACTATTATTGAAAATTGCTGGAAACGTTCGTTTAGTTTTTGTTTGTTATTACAGCATGTGAATAATTAACCATTTTGTTACAAATGAACTTGTGCAGAGTCAACAGTCAAACTTTATTTTCCTTCACTATTAAAACGTACCACCATTCATAGCAAATTTTACAGTCATTTGTTAAAATCTATGGCAGGAATACAATACATATATAAACAAAAATTGGACAAAGAATGAAGATACTTCAAATGCATAGAATAATTAGGGGAACAATAGAACTAAAAAAACAACACAATTTCCTACAAAGTAAGGAAGAAAGAATGGCACAAAATTATTGAATTCTTGCTCTGTTAAATATTTTGTAACAAATTTTGTGACTTCTTCATCACAAGAGTATAAAAATTTCTAAGTGTTAATTAGACACAAAAAAATTGCAGAACATAATAAAAATAAAAGTTAAGATACTGAAGATTTTGACGAATATATCTACTGTGCTAGAAATCGTATTACTATGCACCTAATTGTTCTTTATGTTGATTTTAGTAGTGTATTATACTAGTGGCAATAGATTCTTCAACTAATTTTTTTAAATGTTATTTTTCGAAAATAGACGTTAATATCTATATGAATATTTTTCGTGTTTTTATCTACATTGTAATACAATTAAGCCTGTAATTAATTACTAAAGAGTATATATAAAACCGTGTGACGTCATAGTGGCTGATGACAGAAGAGCGCTGAAATAAATAATAATTTTGAATTTTTGTTGCTGTTGTTTTCACAACTTGGCACAAAGCAATACTTTATAACCAAAATTGTAATTTTAACGAGAATTTAAAGATTTCAACAAATAAATATATGAAATATAATAAATAATGAATAAGACATACGTTTCTAGAAGCACCTAGTATAATTAGGTTAAATAAATTGAAATTCAATTAAAATTAATTTAATATTGAGGAAACCACATTGCAGGCACACGTAATAAACTTAATGTATTTGTTAATATCTATCCATTTCATATTTAATAGCACTGTACAGTCCAGCCCAATTCAATTTGATATCATTGGCAGAATTTAAATTAACGATGTCCTAGTAGAACAGTAGGAGCTTAATTCCGTTATAATTCAGTCTAACAACAGGAATAACTAACCTATTTCAATTAGTACACGAAATTAATTCGAACAACATTACTGTCCCCGTTGCACGTAGCCAAATGTAATGACTGAATTAAATTAATTTGTTTTCGATATCTCGCTACAATAATATCAATTGTACTTGGCGCACTGCTCTGCGGCTTGAAATGTTGCCAATGAATTTAATTGACTCCACAGACCCAGAATTGAATTTCCGTACATTGGTTGGCTATACTGTTATGCTTAATGGTGGCAATAATTTTATATTGATGTTACTTTTTCACTGTTTATTAATATTGTCAATACTTCCAATGCAACAATTTCCATTAATTACACAGCACATGTTTTTTGTTCACTATCTCAAACACTGAAATATAATAATACTAGAACACCAAATGTAAATCAAAACAGACAGCTAATAATGTAATTATTAGGGCATATGTCTATGTAATACATTCTTGTTATACCAGGAGTTTTTACCTCCCGCCTACCTCTAGGTAAGGGAGGTATTGTTTTTGGTCAAAAAATTGGGTAGTGAGTTTTCAATGAATAAGCACGTTTTAGGGTCCCTACAATACGATTTTACTATTTTCGCGATGATGTCTGTATGTATGTATGTATGTATGTATGTATGTATGTATGTATGTATGTATGTGTGTGTGTGTAGTCTGTGGCAATTTTTTCGTCTCGCATAACTCAAATACTATAATACCAAAAAATACAATTTTGTGAATTGTTGCTTCTTATATTTAAATGAAGAGCTGATTAGATTTTGGATAAAATTGGTCAACCGGAAGTAGCAGTTTACTTGAAGCCCTTAACAGTTTTTCGTGAAAAACAAGATTAAATTACCTTTTTTCAACAATTTATGTTATTTTAAAAGTTGAAGAATATTTAATTTTACATGCATTTTGATTACACTAATTTTATTAATTTTCATTAGATTTAGAGATAATAAAATATAAAGAAATTAGATTTTACTAATCTTGCATTTCTAGTACACCATGGAACATTTAAAAATTTTCAATTTTTTGCGAAATGTGACACATGTCATTGTGTTTGTGAAGCTGTTTTCTTAGTGAAATATATGTCAAAAAATTAAATAAATATACGAAAGAAAATTAAAACTCTGAAATATAAATAGAAAATAAACAAATAGGAAGGTATGTTTCTGTATCATCAAATACTATTTTGTACCGTTTAAGAGTAGTATTGGGCGGGAGGTTATGTGCTGGCCACATCAGATTTTTTTTTTTTTATGAGTAAACATCAGAATAACTTACAAATAATAATTCCTGTCAATTTAATGTAATTTTTAAAGTACTAAAGCAATTAATATAAATTTATTATTTATTTAAAGTTGCATTGTTTGTTTCATTATGATTATCTATTATTCAAAATCAATGTAAATTAACAAGTATTTACTATATTGCAATGATGTGAACAGAAATAAGAAGAAATATCGAACCGTAAATCTACAAAAAATTGGTATGGACAACACACGACTTTCTTATCCATATAAAAATAATAACCTCGGAAAATTTAAAAAAATATATAGATTTCCGCGATAAAGAAAATAGAAAAATGGCATAATAATAAAAATTGTCCTTCGAAAAGCTTATATTTGATACTAAAGTCGAGAGAATTTTAAAAACTATTATAAAAACAATTGACGATCGCTTAAAAGTAAATTCTTTAAAAATGTATTATTTTGTGTCAAGTAAACTTCCATTGCATTGTCGTGAGACCTAAAATTAAAGTTTCTTCTTTTCTTGTTCGTGTATTATAGAACATACGGGCAAACATCCATCCATCTATTCGCAATTGATTTTTTTTTTGAAGATTTCTATAGTTTTTTATAATACGGGTAAGAAAGAAATAATAAAATGTTTTATATTATGACCCTTTACTTTTCATTTCAAGCAGAATAGCTGCTTACGAGTATTTTTGCTTGAAGACTGTCTCGCGTACTCAGCATTTTTAAATACGACACTAAATAAATTCTGAATGACACACTCGTATTATCTCATGCGAACTATTTGTACGTCTACGTACATTTCGCTGACACAGAATAAATTTCCGTGGCCGTGAACTTTCGCATTTCGTCTCGTCAGGTTTTTCGTTGTCTCTTCGGTTCATATAAAGCAATTTGCGACATTATTGCTTATCTTTATTTTCACGGCAATTTAAACAAACTCGCAATGCCCCTGTGTAATGTTGCGGGGTTAGATAATTTTGGGGGACGCGCCGTTTCTTCTCCCCTGTGTCCCTTTCACGGGCGACGCTGGAAAATCCTTTTTACACGAATTGCGAAATTAAGTGGGGTGGAAAATTAAATCTACAATGCTATTTCATTTCGTTCTGCGATGCGCCTTTGTTTACATTTGGAACTTGGTTACTTTTAATTTTGGCTGTTTTCTAACGACACTAATGTGCTACTAATTTGCAGCAGCGCGCGAGAATTAAGAGCAGAAATGGCCCAGAATTCCATCCGAAAAATGTTGCGGTGGGGAGATATGCTGGTATTTTTAGGGCTGCAAAATAACCATTACTTTTTGTTCGGCCAATTTCTCTCGTATTTCTATAGGTTATTCAACAATATATTATTTTTATTTTCCGCCTGTATGAGCCAAAATTCACATGAATCCAACCGTATCAAATTTTTCGATGGTTTTATAAAAATTTAAATAAAAATCAAAACACAAGGACAATACTACATTGTGTTTTATATTTTTATAGCTGTATTATAATAATAATATTCCGTTGCTGGAATGTCTTTCTAACAAATTGAAAATGTATTGAATCAAATTAAATAAAAACATATAATAAATTGTGAAATATCCTGCAGGGGAAATCGAAGAATTGCGGCATAGACTGCAGTAAATTTAGAATTCTTTCTCGAGAGAAGACTTGTGTATATTAAAAAGTAAAGGTGGACTTGCAAAGTGGTAAAATAAATAATATTAGATAGAGCAAATTCACGTCAAACAAAAAAAAAAATTCTTCAGCTGTACAGTTTATTATTTATGTTTTATTTTATGTTCAATGTACGTAAAAAAATCTAAATTAACTGTACAATTTAGTAAATATAAAATTTTACTTGTCTTTCGACTTTTGTAAAATATTACGGAAAATTTAAAACGCACGTGAATTTGGGTTAAATAACATTTTTTTTTTTTTGGCTGTATAATGTAAGTTTGGTCTATCTTTGTCGCAGTTCTTTAATGGGGTCCTTCACGATTTAATTTTTTTTTAATGAAACTATCAACCCTCTAGTGCATGAATTATTTTTTTTACATAAGGGCACAAAATTACTTTTTTTACAAAAGAATCAAATAAAAAAAAAATTTTAAGTTTTGTTCACTATTGGAAACATTATGAACAAATTCAACTTGCAATAGAATTATGGTCTATTGGGTCGTGTTTGCGTACTATAGAAAATTGTTTGATGACAACCTCTTCTAGGAATACATCAGATAAAAAAATAATAATTTGGAAATCTAAGGTGTATTTAACTGTAATATATCAGCAGGTAATAAGCTGCTTCCTTCAAATTTTCCATTTTGTAACTCAGTTTCTGTAATTATCCTTTTCCACTTCAATTTTTTTTTTATGTTAGACAAATTAGGAGGAATGACCTAATTGGCAATGGACAAAGTTTATATAATGTTCCCAAATGGTTACAACATGATTGAATAAAATGGATGTGTGAAAGAGAAGCTTATACGTAGAAACATAAAACTTTGACAGCAGAATTGCTATTTTTAAAACTCAAATATCTTAATATTATAATAATATTTTTTAAACTTCTATTACCTACGTCTAGTACAATGACCCTATTCTACCTGCAGAATAATTTTGTATTACTTATTTTTATTCGGTTCTACAAAGAATATTATTATTAATATAATGCAGTTTTAAAAAATATATAGGACACCGTGCATTCTTCTCGTGTTTTGATTATTATTTAAACTTTTATAAAACAGTAAACGAAAATTTGATACTAGCAAACTCATGTGACAGTTTGTATTTGTCTAGATCTATTTAATGTGAAGTATTTGAAAATACCATTTACGTTTCAAGAGCTGTGAAAGTGGATGTTGTTTGTCAAAACAGACCTAAGTATCTTTTAATAAAATGAAACAGTGTCAAGTGCGCCTTTGTAACTGTAGCCATCTCCTATTTCCCATTTTCTCTATTCCTTTAACGCTGCCGTCGCTAAATTTAAAATTGAAACATGTAGGCGTACATTAAAATTTTCCTCTTGAATTAATCTACTTCCACGCACACCTCCTACAGCAGAAAGCTCGCAGAGCTAAGCTCTAAGCTCCCTAACAGTGAGAAGAACTCGGATCAGTTTCCTTTCAGCCAGCAATACCAACATGACAGCAACAACAGCCCCACTCGGCTTCTCTTGAAACTGTTTACCCCGCACAAAGGGAGAGCCAACTAAATAAAAGAGAAATTGCGTCTTCGTGTCAACACGCGACACCCTCTGTGTTTCGGCCCCGTTTCTCGCTGCTTCTTCTTCAGCCAGTGGCGGAACTTTGGATTCAGGGCTCCGCAGAACTTTTCTTTGTCTAGCGCTTCAAGAACCACCCAGAAGACTTGCTTTGTTGCTCTTATCCTTTTTATTCTACGTAAATAAGTTTTAACTAAAATGAGAAATCAGTTTGTCTCATACAAAAACTTTTCGGTAAAAAATTAGCGCACATAAAACTAGTATACTGATCCTAAATCCAACAAAATTGGGTCATTTCATACAGCATTGATAACCTATGTTACATTTTATCTAAGCCAGATAGATGTCGTGGGCTACCCTTCTTTATCTAACATGTTGCACAGTCTTGTCCAAAAATAATATAGTTATTTACATTACAAGCAAGGTAAAACAGTTCTTACAGCTGAATGGAGGAAATAACCGCCGAGCCTGTCACCTCCTTAAAGCAGTAAAAACAGTTACCTTGAGTGTATTGTACACCATTTTACTTGATACTCATTTGTTAATCAAATTAAAACTATAACCAAATCCTGTCAGATACATACAACTGTTCTGTCAAAAATTATTTAAAACGATTTCGCATAAGCCTTGGAAGCATTACTGTGGCAACTTGCATTGTTTACCTTGTTTACTAATTTATAATTTTTTTACAATGCAGCTACCAATTAGTACTTTAGCTATTTAAATTAAATATTTTTATCCAACACTTTTTTTTTAAACAAGGAAATTAACAGATTATCCACTAGTGGGTATAATTTTGAGAAAAGTCACTAGCAAGTATTTTTTTATTTATTTATAATAACACACAACACCTTGGTAACCACTTCAAAAGACATTTCAATTTAGAAATTTTAAAGCATATGTCACTGTCAAATAATATTTCTTTAATAAATTTTGCATTTATTAAGAGGTTTTGGATAAAACGTTATACTTCACACGTGGGCAAAGTGAAATTACTCACTCGATAAAATGATCACACTCAACCTTCGACTTCATGTGCTAAAATTTCTCTCGTTGGTAATTCCTTACTTTGCCTACTTGTAAAGTAAATAACTATTATCCAACACCTCTCAATAAATGCTCTATAACTATGGCGATTTTAAACAAGGAAAATAACAGATTAAAGTGGGTATAATTTTAAGAAAAGTTACAAGAAAGTATTTTTTTATTTATAATAATAATAATAGCACACCTTGGTAACTACTTCAATTGACATTTTAATTTTAAAAATTTAAAGCATAATGTCGCTGTCAAATAATATTTCATTAATAAATTGTTTATTATTAAGAGTGTTGGATAAAACGTTAAACTTCACACGTGAGCAAAGTGGAATTAACCACTTGATAAAATTATCAGTCTCAGCCTTCGGCTTCGTGTGCTAAAATTTCTCTCGCGGGTAATTCCTTATTTTGCTCACTTGTAAAGTAAATAACTATTATTATTTCAAGCAAGCATCATAGCTTACTATTATTTTCCGAATAGGAATAATTAATATGCTCGTCATTTTATTTCTTAATAATGTAACATATAGATTATTTTATGCGATTGTAAAGCTAATTTGACATATTTTTCAAATTTGTAAATGAGTATTGTATGCTCCAATTGAAATTTCAAAGTTGATACTTAATACTAGTAAACCGGAAATGATACCATGAATGTACATCCGCTATCATTTAGCTAATATGTTGTTGTACAAATCATGTTATGTGAAATAAATTGATAAGTTGATAAATAAGTCAAATATTTGCTGGTTTCAATTAAATATAACATCCTGTATAATGTAAGCAGACTGTATAGTAAATTGCAATAAATAAGCGTAAATCTGGGTTCTATCTGGCACAGCGTTTTAAAAGTGTTTTATTTTCTCCCCTAGATGTTTACGTCTCGCGCGACGCCAGTGTCGCCATCATGCGGTCCTTTGTGCGTCCTTTTTATGCATACATAAAGTATTTTTTAAAGAGGGTGCCAGGGAAATGAAATTTTAGGAGGTTGAAAAGTTGGTAATGCGTTTTGACCCGTTCGGTGTTGTTTTTGGTTATGGATTTTTACCCTGTGTTTGGGCTGCTCTTGTGATTTGTGATTTTTGCTTTGTTGTTTTAAAGACAAATCGGTTTTACTCCACGAGATATGTAAATGTAAATAGCGCGAATAGAATAGAAAATACATTGATGTAGCGTTAAAATGTGGGCCATTTTCATAACATCGCTTTTTACTGCGAAAATATACAAAGGCCGTGGAATTGAATCTTCGCAATCTGGTGAAAAATGTTTGAAAATATTTACACGCATTTTCGCTGATGCTGCTTACATTTATACAGCTGTTGACAGTGCGAGAAACGCGGATTTTTGGCGAACACGAATTTAAATGTCGAAGTATTTATAAGTGCAAATAACATAAAAGTCTGATATTCTAGTTATATTATACTTACTCTCAACAATTGTATGTTATATCGTAATATTTATTTAGTTGCAAAGCCTGCAATGCAATATTATTCAGTTGTAGAGACTGTGTTTTTCTAAGAAAAAGAAGAACTGTGATGAACGAATGTAGTAGATGTTGTCAATTGAAAAACTGTGATACCATATTTAATATTAAGAGTTTAAGATTTTGTTGCGTTAAATTTATTTTCTAATCTAATCAGTATACAAGAAATAAACATGCGATTTTATATATTGACAAATTCATATGTCTCCAACAGAAATGCGCACCCAATTATAAATTGTACAATCCGAGTAGAAAGTTTATACACAAGAAACAATGTTCTGGTATTATTACAATATCTTCGAGCAATACAAATGAATCTGATGAAGTATATTTTGAACCTAAAATGAGCTACCATCGAAGACATCTCTCTGCTATATCATTATTTATTTATTGCTGTTGCTCTGTGGTAAGCGGTAACGTATCGGAATATGGATCATGAGATCCTCAGTTCGAATCCCACAGCCGACAGTTGCCATTTTACTTTTGCTTGTGTGATTCCTACTCCATGTACCTACACATCTTTCACTCGCAATACTATGACTTCCCGAGATTTTAAAGCAGAATACCACGCCTAAAAAGAGTAAATGGCGTGATGTATATTTATTTATTTATATATTAATGTTGTAGTGTCAATAAATTCCAGTCGCAACTGTAAAATTAGAACATTCTCTTCTATCATATTAACAAACCATCTCTTAACTATTTTAATATATTGGTTAAATAATCTAAACTTGGTTATATTTTAGTGAAAGAATATTTTCCAATGGGGTCTTTCACCATTTTTTTTTAATTTTTTTTTTTATGAAACTTTATCTATTTTCAAGACTATCTACAATTTTAAAAAGTCTTAATTATATTCATTAAGCTACAATGATTTTTTTTTTAAATGTCGTGACGTCATAGTAGAAGTGTTGCTGGATCTAAACAATAGAGATTTAAATAATTTTTGTTACATAAATGTTCTATTTTATTGTAATAATAATAATAAAATATATGACTACAATTATTTACAATCTGTACTGTTTTAGATCCAGCAACACCTCTACTATTACGTCACAACATATTTTTAAAAAATCATTGTGGCTTAATGAATAACAATTAAGACTTTTTAAAAGTGTAGATAGTCTTCAAAATAGATAAAGTTTCATAAAATAAAATAAAAAAAAAATGGTGAAAGACCCCATTGTTTCATATTAGTTTCTTCATCGTTGTAGTGTCATTTCATAACAATACCTATATGATTGAAAAATAATAATGTAATTTGATTATAGCAAAGTTATGACAATACAAATGGATCAGGTGTACGAATGTACCTGTCACCAGGTATGCAACTGTAAAACAAGTATCTCACTTTCCCTTTGGTCACGATTAGCTAACAGACCGATAATCAAATGCAGCCTACATCAGCAGCACTTGCGAAAGTTACATACCTATAACCGCCAAACATAATAGTTTGATTCTACAACATGTAGAAATGTCAAAAATTATACTACTCCCTATCAGATCATTGCCAATTTATAATTAATAAAATCAACACACCAAGGGAATTGATTTCCGGCTAATTGAGAAACTATATTTTTGATCTTTCGAAGTTGCCCTGGAAATATCAGAAATATAAAACGGCAGGATAGCGCAGTGGTAATAGTGCTTGACTATGGCAACAGAAGTTGTGGATTCAAATCCGAGTAGGTCAGAAAATTTTTCATGATTTGAGTTAGATCGGTACTGACTCCCATTACCATTCCAAGTTGGGATAAAATTAGCTTGGCAATTATAAAGCTATCGGGCACCGGCTAGTAGTTGTAACAAGGGCTTGCTCAGGGTGGGCAACACAAGTGGCATCAGTGTTA
Organism: Poecilus cupreus; assembly: GCA_963942605.1. Lineage (NCBI taxonomy): Eukaryota > Metazoa > Arthropoda > Insecta > Coleoptera > Carabidae > Poecilus > Poecilus cupreus. The sequence continues at coordinate 30,967,510 of OZ012720.1, forward strand.
AGTAACAGGCAATTTAAAGTAAAAATTATGATGTGTATTGTGGTTCATCCTAGGAATATAAACCGTTTCACAATCCCGAAACGACATACATACAAACACATATGTTATAAACAGATACTTTTTTACACTCTTTGAAAATGTCAAAATGTATTAAGTAGAGCAAGAATTAAACGTATTAACATAGCATTAAGGTGCACGTTCTCTTCATGAAGGGAAAATGGTGGCAGCAGTTTTTAATAAATCAAGGCCTGCTCATCCCAATTATCTCCAGGCCATCAACCTTTCGTCATCTCATCAGCCGAACAACATTATCAAGACCCTCGATCACAAATACAAATCATGCATCAATTTGTCGGGCCCGCCCCGCCACCTCGCTGGCAATGTCCACGCAGTTTGTCAGGGGACATCGGCAATTTATCCATCCAGCATCCAAGCTGGCAGGGTTCTCCAGCGCTCGCTGTCGACTGTCTCTTCGCCGAAATAAAAGAGCATCGTCGTTTTACAGACCGTTGAGTTGATAACGGGTAATGGGGGACGAATGGCGAGGAAAAGGATGGAATGGAGAGGCGAAAAGAGGGTGTGCTAATGAAATTTTGAACGACATGAGGAGATGTGTTACTGTTTGTTTTGTGTTAGTGTTGCTTGTTGTGCGAAGAAAATCATTAGGATTAGGATCGCAGCACAGTTAAGAGTTCATGGCTGAAATATTTGTTTCTTCTCTTCACTATAACTATTTAGTGTGGCGTACTTCACCCAAATTCGGTAAACGGTATTGATAAATAAAACTAGAATGCTAGTGTAGTAAAACCAGAACGGTTTTTACAATTTACTTCATAATTGGTAATAGCATTAGGAAAACTGTGTCTTATATTGAACATTCTCATATTCCGGTATCACTCTAATTTAATTCAAGTAGACCAGGTTTAAATAAAATACATTTTACTGTAAACTAACATAAGTATAATTAGGTCTAATATTAAACCCTCTCACGCAATAGTCTAATTCTGTTATAAGATAAATAGCTATATGGTAACGCATCTCCTGTCGAGAATATCGCTTTAATTAAATTTACCCCTATGATTTCTACTACATTAATATGAGATCTACAAAAAGAGAGTGTCACATCCAAAATGGCTAAAAGACATAATTCATTTATTTACATATGTATTCAATTCTGTAAACCGGATGTCTGCTTTTTTATAGGACATAATAAATACAATGTTAAAATTTTATTATGCGATAGTTCGTTCCCTATGAATTATAGAACAAAAGTGTACATGCAAAAACTACTCAGAAACAAAACCTACAACAAATGAGCATACATATATTGATGTAATACAATTCTTGTCATGAGATAGACGTAAAATAAAATTTATAATTGTTAGCTGTTTCCTGAGTGCCACGGTAAACAAACCATACAATTATTATTTAAATTTAACAGATGACATTTGGCCTAGTTCTAATGATTGTACACTTGTTATTTTTCAGTAATCATGGACACATTTAACATTTTTTTAAAGATGTATAAGTATCCATGATTACTGATAAATAATTTAAACAAGTTAATAATTATTCAAAACATAATGACAAAGACAAATAACATCTGTCAAACTCAAACAATACGACTGCTTAAATGTGTGTTTTGTTTAACATGGCACTCTGGAAATAGTTAAAATTATAAATCTTATTTTATGCCTATCTCATGACACAAATGTATTAAACCAATAAAAGGCTCATTTTGAGCAGTTTTTGTTTCTGCACATTTTTTGTACTTACACTTTTGTTCTTTAATTCATAAAGAACGAACTATCACCTAATGAAAATTTTAACATTGTATTCCCCATGTTGTGTACGCTGATATATCCGGCTCGAAGGACCAAAATTTGTGGGTACGTTTGTGAACGTACTGATGTTTATTTGTTTATGTGTTAGGATTTCTAAGGACCACAGTTAGGGTTTTGATTAATACATTGTATATTAGTAAAATTATCAATTATAATTAATTATTATTATATCAATTATAATTGATTATAATTATAATGAATCAAGCACACAATTATTTACACATATATTATTACACAATTGGTGGATGGACCACGCTGAATTATATTTTTAGTGGCAGAATGAATTTATTAATAATATGGTAGCACGGTTACGTAGTAAACTACTGAATACAAATGCTAATAACTGTATTCAGTTGTTTTTTGTACCTAAATGATGAAATGAGAGTCCATGAAGAATTGTCGAAGTCAACTCAAATCACGATTGTAATATGATCTGGAAAATATTACTAACATGGTTTAAGAGTGGCTCTTTTCTAACTTCCAGGTTTCCCAGATTATAAATATTACAATATTGGCGCCAACATGTATACTATAAAAAAATACATACCCGGTACGTCGACTAACAAACAAAAGAACTAATAAAACCAGAACCAATACTATACCACGGTTCTTACATTTTATATTTATATAACTGAATATGTCAACACATCCCCAGTGATTCATGCACCTTCAGAACAGGATTCCAAATGAAACAAAGCTCTATTTACAATCATTGTTACTCAAACCGGAACAACAGAACACCTTATATGTCATTTTGTAACCTTCACAACGACCCGTCGGTAAACACATGTGAACCAAAGCAATCTTGTAACATCTAACATGTGATTCAATTGATGCAATAAATGTAAATGGTAATGCCTACACGGATGAGTAACGCAGCGGTGCAGATTTCGAATTTGCAACACTTTGTGGGTAATGCAAACGCTGGCGGATGTTGGGATGTTCCGAGTTAGGTGTTGTGAATTGGTGAATACGTCACGTGCAGTGGGTGGCACCGCAATTTAAAATCGATTACGGGTATTAATGAATGAATAGAGAAGTTATCTAGTGGGTATTTACTGGGTTTCAGCGATAAATTGAGAGTTTTTAACAATTCATTCGGGTTTAACCATTTAAATTGTGTGGCTTTCAACCATTAAAAATATGTGAAATGTTTATTGACTGTTCCGAACGCAATGCAGAGGGAAATGGAAAAATATACTAATAAATGCAATGAATTAACATACGGGCAACAAAATAAAAATGTAATTAAATTCACGTATTTTAAATAAGTTAAAAATACCTTATTAGTTGAATTCCCACTATTTGTTTTGATGTACGATGTGAACCAATTATTGAAAGAGATTTACCTGTAACAAATAAAATAAGTTACAACATTTACTAATTCGTCATTAATTATGGAGAGATAAAATACAACATGGATTATGAAAAAATTTGGTCTAGGTCATTCAGGAAATAAACTAGCAAATCTATTAAATACTTTTTCCTATTTCAAGTACACAAAGTCAATTTTGTGACACTGTTTTTCTCAAAAACAATGCTACAAAATTGAATTTTGTGCAACTGTTTTTGGGGAATTTATTATTTGTAAATTAACAGTCTGTCAAACTTGGGGCTGTCATTGCTCACGTAAAATTATTGAATCGGAGCCCTTGCGTCGGGGTTGCGGCCTGGGACCCGATAGGCCCCGCGGGCAAAGCCCCTTGGTGATCAGTGGTATATTAAACATGCCGTGCAATTTTATTTTATTTTTATTGAATTTATGAACGTGAAATAGGAAAAGTAGTATGAACAACTCGTGTTACAATACCTAATTGTAAAAAAACGGTCATTGTAACACTAGTGTTTCAATATACTATTGTCAAACTATAATAAGAATTTTACTAAATAATCAATCGAATTTTTTCTTTAATAATAAACATCTTTAAAGTATGATGACAAGTTCATTGGACATTGATATCTTATAATACTTTCTCTATGGTCGTTACTACATTCTTTGCTATCTTGCCACTGTATTGAAGAAGAGAGATCGTTATTAAGTCCCTCCTTTTCATGTCACTGTTTTGACAAAGATAGTACGTATTTCTAATCAAAATTAAAATGTCTGTGAAGGTTTCAATTAAATCCATTCAACCGTCTAGGATCTAGAAGCGGTCAAATTTGCGTAATAAAGCTGTAGGTAGATAAATAGATAAGCTTTGAATTTACTCTTCAAGTTAAGCAACTCTGCCCGCGGTCAGTAGTTGGATGGGTGACCGTATTGCGAAAACGAGGAACCGAGACGGCATATAACCTTAGCAGTTGAGACCGCTTTAACAAATAAAAAAAAAGAAGAAGAAAATCCATCAAGTATATGGAATGCTTTAAAGTGAAGAAAGAAGACATTCTAGTATATCCAAAAACGGTGCTCATAATAATTCCAGACAAAGTTGTTTAATAAAATCAAATACATACTTAGAACAGACCTAACAAGATAGGATAAATAGTTCCTTGATATCGCATCAGATAGTGGATTATAACAACATACAAATAATCTTATAGTTCCTCTTAAAATAACATCTTTGGGACTGAGAATTGACGACACTCTTCTACAAGTAGAATGCCACATCAAGAAATGAGTAAATACTTGGCAACACACCTAACGAGAAGGATTATGTCATGAATGTGGGATACACTTAAAAATTTCAAAATAAGAAAATAAAGTTTTTCCATTAAGATTACAAGTTCTATATATTATATGGATTTGCATTAAAATGTACCTAATACATTTTATATTTAAATAAACACGTAATAAAATTTAAATAACCGGTAGAGAAACAAACATCTTGCTTTATTTCAACTACCAAACAGTTTCAAATAGATAACATCTGGAAAAATAAATTCTCCGCTTTAATTAGAAGTTAAGAATACCCTCAAACAGATTAAACTTATCGCCAGGGAACATTCAACATCCTCACTAAATTTACATTTTTTATCACATTACGCATCACACGCCACCCAAGTAAATTTCGCTGCTGAACCTCATTTCCTTGGCGTTTTTACGCCGAGAAAAATACACCAGAAGATAATAAAGCTTCATAATGGAGCCGCAGTAAAGAATATAATTGAAACTGGTTCTTGTCGCAAGTGTTTGATAAAAACCAGGCGACTTCGACTCGCAGTGAAAGTGAAACGTCAGCACACACGCCGCTGACGTCACAAGCGTGACAGAATTCAGACGACGAAGTATAAGAACTTGAATTGGTACAGATCGGGGCCGATTGCAAGGTATTGATCAGTTATGATACCGTGACAACGACAAGTGATTTAAATCAGACAAAACTTTGTGCTGCTGGTTATTGCGACACGAGTTTCAAGATTGAATCTTAGCTAAGGTATTGGTGACTGTCTCAGTTTATATATGCGATAACTTTTCTTAAAATGGAATAGAAGTTTTTGTGTTTGAAACATGCTGGCAATTGTTGAGAAGATGTTAATTATTTGTGATATATATTAATATTATGCCAGGGCAGAGCTACAAGGAGGATGTTAAAAGATTTCCCACTTAAGACGTTGAAGTTCTTGCACCAAGCGATTTTCAATTGTTTTCAAAACTAAAGTAAATTTTGGGGGGGAAAACAGTTCGCAAACGATGAAGACTTCAACGAAGCAATGACATCCTGGCTCAGATTTTTGGAGATTGAAGAGAAAAACAATAGAAGAGCGAAGAGGTAGGAGAGTGAAGAGATAGAAGAGCGAAGAGATAGAAGAGAAAAGAGAAAGAAGAGTATAATATGGTAGGGAAAAACTGATACCACGTTACAATAAATTGACAGTTATGGCGATTATATTGAAAATAGAGTAATGTATTGTAACTTAGTAAATAAAGTTTTGTGTTGATATCTTTCGTTTTTATTTAGTTACTTGAACACCTTCGTGAATGGAATGGAAATAGTAATGGGTATACCAGCCTTATGGTTACCATTATGTTTATTTAATCATAAATAAATAAAATATTGAATTAACAAAAACTTACATGATATCACATAATATAGACAATATTACATCCAAAATAAAAAAAATATGTGATATTGACTATGTAAGTTTTTGTTACCTAATTTAATATTTCATCTTCAATGTAAAACATAGTTTTTAGCATGTAATTAATCAATTTCTAAATAATTTGTAATTTTAACTTTCAAAACATAATTGTAATTTTGTGTGTCATAATCTTCATTGATCTTGCCATTATCTCGTTAAAATGTTACATGTGTCTGTTTCTAACATTTGCAGCTTGTCTTTGAAGAAGGCTCCAATTAGGGCCGAAATATCAGGCATTTATGATTAAATAAACATAAAAGTAACCATAAGGCTGGTGTACCCATTACTATTTCCTTTCCATTCCAAGTGTACACTCAAGAACAACTCACAAAAAAATAATCTTCGTGAATGTTTCCAGCGATACTAAAACAACCGAATAGATAAAAAGGGTCTTTGGTAATGAATCTATGGGTGCTGCACAGATTACAGAGTAGTATAATAATTTCAAAGATGGCCGAATGCCAGTTGAGAGCGATGAACGTTCTATCAGGCCATTGACTATGAAATGCTATTCGAAGCAAAAAACCAAACTTTGGGATAATGGTGTGACTTTTGATTCTATCCCGACTCAAAATGCCACTCAAAGGAAGATTTGAGAATACAGTAGCAATTAAATCTATGCTGGGAAAAGTGTGTTTCTTCAGAAGGATTATATTTCGAAGTTGAATAGTTAAGCTAGTTTTCTTTCTAATATAAGGTTGGATACTTTTCTATCAGACCTCGTTCACGTATACGTAAAAATAATATTCTTCTCAGAAAAAAACTGTCACAAGCACAAATTTAAAATTCATTCCTGTGAACCCAGTGTCACAAATATTGTCAACACAGCAGCAACATAGTAACATACTCAACATGACATATACATATTTCACATGTTGCAAATTATATTTGCTGAAAATCATTCCGCACTCTTCCAACGCTCAGGGTTATGTTCCAACGCGAAAGCAGCCGGGTTACATTTTTCTGTCAGTGGTAACGTGTGGTGCGGTAATCGCACCCACTCTTTTACAAAATAGATTACCGGGCGAACCCTTTCAGCCACCAGTTTCATTAGCATTAATCCCGGGCCCAGGTTCACAACTAGTGGTAATTTTTCGTCGGCCAAGCTCTGGATTATGTTAACGATGATGCATTACCATATGGTAACCTACGGCGGAGGCAATTAACCGGGTTTTATGTTTGATGCATAGTTTAACAAAGTTATCGGCTTAGTTACTATCATTTTAAACCAAATAAATAAATATATCATCACGCCATTTACCTATTTCAAGTGTGGCACTATGATTTCGTAGATCTCGGTAAATTTTTAGGTTTGACGTTAGATCACTCTCCCAAAGATGTTATTGGAAAAAGAACCATAGAGGTAAAGTTAAAAGTGGAACTGAACTGTTACAAATTCAGCCCTAATGAATACTCAATTTGACATGAAAAGAGATACATGAATGAAAACAATTCTTTTATTTTAGTCTTATTATTTTTGAAATTCATACATATTCCTTGCGAACAATAACATGTTTGATTCGTTTGAACGTTTTAAAATGTATTGTTGGAATTCTTAATATTTAAATCTGTGTTCAGATATCTTATGTTCATATACATTTTGTTTACATACATTTCTCAAAACGGAAATATGTTCAAAGATTTGAATATATATCGGACTGTAAAATAGTGTGCTCTTAGAGTATTGCTTACATTAACAAATTTTCTTTGACAGTAAGAAATCTCCTCGAGCCACAAAATGAAGAACAGAATTTTGATTGTCAATAAAATATTTCTTTCCCAGTCCTAGGTACATTCTTTATCTAATTCAAGACACAATTTTGTATTCTCATTATTTACATTTATGCTCTGTACATACTACAATATTTGGTATTTATATTTTTACCTCCCGCCTACCTCTAGGTAAGGGAGGTATTGTTTTTGGTCAAAAAATTGGGTAGTGAGTTTTCAATGAATAAGCACGTTTTAAGGTCCCTACAATACGATTTTACTATTTTCGCGATGATGTCTGTATGTATGTATGTATGTATGTATGTATGTATGTATGTATGTATGTGTGTGTGTGTGTAGTCTGTGGCAATTTTTTCGTCTCGCATAACTCAATTACTATAATACCAAAAAATACAATTTTGTGAATTATTGCTTCTTATATTTAAATGAAGAGCTGATTAGATTTTGGATAAAATTGGTTAACCGGAAGTAGAAGTTTACTTGAAGCCCTTAACAGTTTTTTTGTGAAAAATACGGTTAAATTTCCTTTTTCAACAATTTATGTTATTTTCAAAGTTGAAGAATATTTAATTCTACATTTGTTTTGATTACACTAATTTTAATAATTTTCATTAGATTTAGAGATAATAAAATATAAAGAAATTAGATTTCACAAATCTTGCATTCCTAGTGCACCATGGAAAATTTTCAATTTTTTACGAAATGTGACACATGTCATTGTGATTGTGATGCTGTTTTCTTAGTGAAATATATGTCAAAAAATGCAATAAATATACGAAAGAAAATTTAAATTCTCAAATATAAATAGAAAATAAACAAATAAGAAGGTATGTTTTTGTATCGAATACTATTTTGTACTGTTTAAGAGTAGTATTGGGCGGGAGGTTATGTGCTGGCCACATCAGATTTTTTAAATTATGTTGTATATTTAGTTTCTTATAAAACACCGCAATATAATTTGTACTTTCGCGCCAAACGAGTGTGAACTACGGTTGGCAATACACACAAAGATGGTGTTTCTGTTGTCAAAAGTTCTAGTAGAGCTCTAGTACCTTAGTTCTAGAAGACAACAGTTTTGCAAAGAAAAGAAGTATTGTACAGTAGTTACTATACAAAGTTCATTAAATATAAAAACAACTTTAGTTGAATTGTCATTAGAAATACAGAAATTATAATCAAATTAGTGAAGTACGATCCTCGAAATTTTCCGGGTGTATTTGATTGCAGGTGATCATTTATATTTGTGTAACTGATTAAAGATACGTAAAGAGACTAAATCCTTTGACACTGACTATTGGCGAAATTTAAATGGAATTATATTTTTCGCATGAAGTGCACAAAAAGGATTTATGCCAAAGAAGACGGTTCTTTATCCGTGAAAAATTGAAAAGGTAAAGAATTCGAATGCGCATAAAATATAAGAGGTAAAAATAATTTTAGATGAAATTTAAACTGCTCTTGAAATTAAATCCATGAAACTTTCATTATGCTTTTTATTCTCGCAAGAAATTAAATTTTTATTCTCTACGCGAAATAATTTCATGAGGAATTTTTCTCATTACCAAGTACCTTCAACTTCATATTTTATTTGTGATACGAAATACAAAGGAAATAAATAAATAATCTCGCGCTTTGTTTTTTGTTATAAATTTTACAGACGGTTTTTTAGGTTAAACATTAAAGACAAAAAAATTAAATCTAGGATATTTGAGCTATTTATCGCACCCGATTTATATTGCGTCATGAACTTGAACTAGCACAGCAACAAAGAACAGAAAACAGCCCTGACGCTAGATGTCGACAGTGTCACCACTAGTGAGAAATGGCTGAACCAACGAAGAAGTTCTTAAAGTGCAGTAGAGCGTGCAAGGTGTCGACATGGAACATGGTACACGTACACTTCAGTCTTCAGCTTTAGTATTGACACAAGCTTAAAGCTAAACTTAAATTAATTACCTGTCATTGAACATCCGTCTCAATTTCGAGCACAGACTGCAAAGAAGAAGGCTCAAAGATAAGAAAGCAACTAATCAGAATTGAAAATAATAAAAAGAAATACCAATAATAATCTCTCGTTTTTTTCCAGCATCAAAATATATTGAATGAAAGACACAAAGTGAGGTTATGTTCTAAATAACTCTTAACGTTTAAAAATAGAAAAAGCTTGGGAGAGAGATTGAAATAGTGAAATACGTAAGTTCATCTTAAACCGATATATTATCTGCAAAACGATGAACAAGAAAATAATATTTCCTATGAGAAATTTAAGATTTAAGAGAGATCGAAAGATATGAGTATTGGAGAATTCCCAATAGTACGTTCTAGTACGTTCAAACGAATCGACGATATTATTGTCGTAAGAAATATATGTGAATTTCAAAAGTAATAAAACTAAAATATAAAGAATTGTTTTCATTGATGTTTTCCTCTTCATGTCAAATTGAGTATTTATTGCAGCTGAAATCGGAACAGGAAGATGACACAAATTATGATTTTAAAAAAATTTGATTTCCACAAATGAAACATTTTGATCCACTCACATGTTTGGGGGATGCTATTTGACAGAACTTGCTCTGGACAATTTTTGAACATGACAGCAGGTTAGAATCGAATTCTGAACTTTTACAATTAAAATTGCGAAAACATAAATCAAATGTGTATTTTTGCATGGGCGCTGCGCCCCGCCACAATCGGTCGAGCATGCCTGGTGCCCTAATTTATACCAGTTTCGCAACTCGAAAGATAAAAAGCAGGCGTAATCACCAACAACATAACTCGCAGGTCAGCTTAACAACGAAACAGAAAGTGCTTTAAAGTTAACTTTTCAACCTTCAGTTGAGCTAACTTCGTTGTTTATCACACAAAGTATCCTACATCTACACTAACTCTGCTCTGTTCCTGCACCGAGTAATCCATTCACAGCCAAACAAAACGCAATTTTCCTTTGTGTGCGAATAACGGAATAACTCCATCCCGACCAGAACGGCGACGTCCCATTTCGAACCTTCATACTTTGCACTCTAAACTAAATAATTTCCCTTTGGAGATCTTCAATAATTCACAAATTATACTGAGATCAAAATTCTTATGGTTCGTTCTCCACTAACATCTTTGGGGCTGCCTTGGCCGCACTTTAACTTTAAAAATGTATTATTTACCGATATCTGCGAAAACATAGTGCCACACCAAAAAAAAAGAATTGATAATATGGATATTAGTATTAGAGCCTTGTTGAGAAGGGTTCCAACATACCAATGAAGAAGATAACTCATATATGTCTGGTATTATAATACATATAGGAAAGATTCAATTTCTAGAAACGTTCATTAATTTAAACACATAGTTTTATCAAAATATAAATTTATAGGTTTTTCCAAGTGGTCATTTCTGACAAGTTTGTGACAAAAATTTCACTGCGCCTGCGAAATATGTAAACAAGTTAACTTTGAAACATAAGTTTCATTTCTTTTGTGTGGTGAAAAATGTATGAATTTCTTTATTTATATTTATATTTAAGGTTAGCTGTCAAAACAGAAAATGAGCATGCACATGCGCTTCATTCCATTCGCCGTTCCAATCTATGTTTCTAACTTGTTTACATTTTTCGCAGGCGCACTGAAATTTGTCACAAACATGTAACAAACTTGTCAGAAATGACCACTTGGAACAAACCTTATAAAACAGTTCATCATTATTGTCATGATAAGCTATGAATATTGGAAAGAAAAATAATAAGAATAATATTAGGATCAATAAAGATATCAGAAAACAAATACAAAATAAAAATGAACTATAAAATAGATACAAAGATTTAAAGGAAAATAATCGGAGATTTATTAATTACAACGAAAGGATCTAGACAGTTTCACAAGAAGCGACGTTACCCCTTAAGGGTGTTAAACCACTATACATATAATTCACTGAAGTGCTAGAACTGTGGTTACGTGACCAATGTCCTGGTGCAGTCGGAATCTAAATCCCTGCGACGGCCTTTGGTTCTTAATGTTACCAATGCGGTATCAGAGAGGTTTCTTATGTGTCCAGAACTACGTAAAACTAATTAAAACGTTTTAATAAAAACCGTAACATAGGCACTAAAGTAAACATTTTTATTACGAATAAACCATATGAGTAATAAATAAAACTTTAGTGCCGAGGTGCACATTATATTTCTTTCCGAAATCATTAAAATATTAATTAAAAACATAAATAAATAGCATCATGTATTTGTAAAACGTAAGCTAGCTGTTTCGACGGTGATGGCTGTGATAACAAAAATACTCTCATGTCTGGTTGTACCAACGTTAGTTACATTTTAAACTTGGTTTAAATAAATCAAAGCATATCGAAGTTATATGTCTGGGGTCTTTCACCATTTTTTTTTTATTTTTTTTTTTATGAAACTTTATCTAACTTGAAGACTGTCTACACTTTTAAAATGTCTTAATTGTTATCCATTAAACCATAATGATTTTTTTAAAATGTTGTGACGTCATTATAGAGGTGTTGGTGAATCTCAAACAGTAGATTTAAATAATTTTTGTCACATAAATGTTCTATTTTATTGTAATAATAATAATAAAATAAGTAAAAAAATATATGACTACAATTATTTACAATCTGCACTGTTTAGGATCCAGCAACACTTCTACAATGACGTCACAACATTTAAAAAAAATCATTCTGGCTTAATGAATAACAATTAAGACTTTTTAAAAGTGTAGATTGTCTTCAAGTTAGATAAAGTTTCATAAAAAAAAATTTTTAAAAATGGTGAAAACCCCATTGACATTGATGTCAAAAATTAGATCCGCTTTTATTTATTTGAACCAAGTTCAAAATTTTACTAACGTTGGTGCAACCGAGCATCAAAGTATTAAATTTGGTTATTATTTTCATTATTTCTTATAATATTCTTAGACGTGTTCTACATGTGGTTTGCATTAAATCCGATAAATTATTATCAAATGTAAATAATAAATAAATTCAGAACTAGTATTTAGAATAATTTGTCTGTTATTACTCTGTAAAGTTTAACTTTAAATATTTTGGCTAACTTCGCATAGTAACATCGTGCACTTTATTATCGATTTTGGAAAAATTAAATTATTAGACATATTTAAAAAAAAATCTAAGTTCACCTAAAGTTATTTAATTTAACTTTCGGCCTAGTCCACACAAGAAAACTTTTTGTGAGAAGAAATCAAAAACTTGTCTACCTATTCGCTTTGAAACGGAAAGAGTTAAGTAGTATTGCACAAGTATGAAGTTCATCTTTGCCCGTGGCTGAAGTGGGCATAGGCGAAATGGCGTTGCCTGCGATGAAACCGCGTAATTTAATTACCCGTTTTTCTGTAATAAACGCTGTGAACATGCGACTAATTCGTTCCGGTCGCACATATGTCGGAGAAGCATGCATGGGGATGTTCTCGTACTTTTGTAAGCTCGCGATTTACATCTGCATGAAATTATTTGTCAGGGGGATTATCATCACGTTTTCTCTTTTGGTTCCTGTAGAACACAATTTTTATGTTGAATAAAGACTCCTGCACTTATAATAACAGTACATAGAGGCTCAATAATGGCCACGTACAGGTGATCGAGAATGTATAGTAAACTTTAACAGATAATACAAACAATAGATTTATTTTATACCGATAACCCAGATACAATCAGTTTTGTTTGGCAATATGGTAATATATTTTACACCTTTTACAAATCCACGTTCGCTGTATTTGCAGCGAACGTAAAATTTATATACTCCTTGTACCTTTCAAAAACAAATTATAGCAATAATTACGGTTCGAAGCTTTTATCGATCACATAAAATTTCTATTTTCTCTCGGGTGCAAAGGAAGGGATTATTAAAGTGCTGAAACTTTTATAACACTCTAAAAAATAACGGTCCATAAAAGGCAAACTTATTTGTTATTCGGGCGGTTTATTACTACTGGAGTCAAACCCAGAGTTAAACCTGGGTTACACTACACAATTTAGAAGGTTTAATTGTGAAGGCGAACCCTGGAAATGATATATTGTTTCATAAAACACACTGGGAAACTTGAGCTCGTAATGTATCACACGATATTAGCAACAGGAGCAATTGTTACCAAGATTTTTTGATTAATTTTGGCTGTTTCGGAAATGTAATTTAATTTCTGAAATACATTTTATTTTGTTTTTGAACTAATCTTGAAATAAATTGGAAAAGTTGTAGACGAAAAAGAAACTATAATAATTTTACTTTTTTATCCGCAATATACGAGCCCAGAAACATATCGTATGGCCCAGTTAAAATCATACAAAGAAAAATTGTTTAATTTAGGTACCATATTTATATTTTAAATTCTATCACATTTTTCTACCACATATACATATATGTAAGAGAGGTATTATATTTATGTTACGAAATGATTAGATTTTGAGAACAATTTATCAACAGTAAATGCTAGATCAGGAAAAAAATTCTAGCTGTCATTTTTGTAAGCCGTAAGATTAGGAGTTATAAAAGAACAACCCTATTTTGAACAATACAGTAAAAAAGTGCAATATTTTATTCCACAAACCTATCAAAATCGGTAAAAAATACATTGCTATCAACAGATATTATTATAAATTCATATAGTATACTTTTAAACCTTCCAAATTAACCCCAGGGTTACAAATTTATTATTTTCCAAAGTTTCTGAGGTGGACCAATCTTTCAACTAGTTTTTATACTAATTTTCAGTTTATTTGGTTTGTTTAAATAAAAAGTTATTGAAAAAAACCTGAAAAATGGCTAAAATCTATGAAAATTGTCTAAAATTCAACTTTGCAAGGTCGTAACATAAAAACTAAGCGAGATATGGCAAAACGGTCTCCAGTTTTGAAAATTTCATGCTTTAATTACCCTATAAACAAATTTTCAGCAATTTTTATTTTTTCGAAATTTTACTCAAAATCGGTTACATCAACACTTTTCCAGCACGAATATCTCAACAACGAGAAGTGATACAGTGCTGGGCACTGAACCATTGGATTCAGCTCGGTGAAATACATAAGTGTGTAAAAATTCATTGAAGTCGCTTCCTGGAAAGAATTGCTAGAGTAAGAAGTCTTAAAATGGCGTAAAATCTGAAAAAAGCCTAGGGGTTGGTATTAAGATTTTGCCAAAAAATTTCACGTCTTAGAATTTTGATGTTTATGCTCTATCCCCCTATTTTCGACCCGAAACTTTCTAAAAAAGTATTTTTAGCGATAAATAAGATTTTGGTTTTGATATATGAGCCACTTTATGCGACAGTGAATTTAGAAAAAATTCTCAAAATTTTTTTGTATGCTTGTATCTCGAAAACTAAAATAGATAATTAAATTTTCTTTGAATGAGCGTATTTAGCATACTTTATTTATCTTTCAAGTAAATTTTTATGACAGTGTCTGATAAAATACAAATTTTATAAACTATCAAAATTGATAGAAAAATATCGAATATATTAAAAAATCCCCTAAGTTTGACAACCTGTAACTGTGAAGCCAATACAGATAATATGAGTCGGATTTAAAATATAGATTCCTCATACTTTATTGATGTATGTGGAATAGGTTTATTATATTACTCAAAAAACTATTACAATTCTGAAGCCCATAATATTCGATGTTTTTCTGTTATGGATACATTGCTTATAAAATGTTTGGTACAGTTTAATTACCCATCTGTTTCTACAAGCAACACGTAATAGATTTGGAAAACTTCTTTGATGGTAACATTTTTGTTTAATGTAATCAACCTTGTATCCATTATACAACAAATTACAAGATATGGTAGATAGCATCATCACTCAGAAGAATCTAAATATTTAGTTTTAAATGAAAATACTAGTAAGTGATTAAAACGATGTTGTATAACAATTACAGAATCTAGTTGTTAAAGTAAACTAATGGACAATGCAAATTTTGATTGCGAAGCAACAAAGCTGCAATACATCAGCCCGCAATTACTCGGCTTTAATGAATGACAATGCTACTTGAGCGCAGCTCCTCAATTCAGATCCTCGGCAATTTGCAAGTTAATGAGTGGCTTCATTAGAGTCATATTATAATTACTCTTACTTCATTGCAAGTGCTTTGCGTGTTTGTCGTTTGTGAGCAGAGCGCTGTGTGGAATATATGAATCTTCATTTTTACAGCTCTGCATGAATATTTTTAAGGCATTATACTCTAGTATGCATAGCACTAAGCCTATATTTTTTTACTGTAATATGTTGAAAAACAACTTCGATATTTTAATGCCGATTGAGGTTTTGAATAGTATGAATACGGTTTGTGGTAGTACTGTAGTTTGGCTTAAAAAAGTTAGTGGTAAACGTGTTTTATTAATTTTACTTTTACTCACTTGTAAAAACAATTCACCCAAGCCCTCTATTGCCTTTGAAAATGAATCTTTACAAGTTACTAATTGACAGCTGCATTGTAAAATTTTAACAAGTTAATAAACAAGGTAAACAATGCACGTTGCCACAGTATTGCTTACAAGGCTTATTCGGAATCATTCAAAATAATTTTTGACAGAACAGTTGTGTGTAACTGACAGAACTTGGTTATAATTTTAATATGATTTACAAATGAGTAACAAGTAAAATGTACAATACACGCAAGGTAACTGTTTTACTACTTCAAGGAGGTGACAGGCTCGCCTAATCGGCTCGCCGAACATTTCCTCCATTCAGCAGTAAAAACTGTTTTACCATGCTTGTAATGTAAATAACTATTCCATTGGTCAAAGCTGTGCTGTAAATCTTTTTCGTGGCATTGTCTAAAAACACTAGATTCACACATCTCGAAGTCGTCCAGAAACTGCTTGGTTTCAGGTTTAGTTAAAAAAAAAAACGAGGGACTTTTGTAAGATTAGGGCTGGCTTCGACTGGCTGTAAATTTTGTGTGTTAGATTTGTTCATTGTTTGAGTGCTTGAAGGTTAGAGTTTTCCATCAGTTTTAGAGCTAAATTGTTAATTTTAAGTTCAAATCTAAGTAATTATAGTCAAATTTTCAGTTGCAGTTCGCAGCCAATAAATACATATCACCGAATATTTCAAAGAAAACAAATGAAATATTCTGATGTTACCAACATAAAAAAATTATTGCATCGAATTCGGTTCGGCCTGTCAAAATAAATTCGTAATCGCAAAAGTACAGTTTCTAAACTAGTGTTACAAATAATTATTTTAAAGCATGTTCATGGTCACCCTTGGTTTTTTCTTTCGCAGGATCTAGTTTCTCAAATTTGCGGTAAAACCGTAGTTTACGGCCAGAAGTGAAGTTAGCTACGGATCGCCATTGATGTTTGGTAGATATCACAGTTTGTTGTGTTGCAAATCAAACAATAAAAACCTAGCAAATTTGCATTCTGAAAATGCTGTTGAACAAATTCGTGTTTATTCAACCTCAAAACTAAAATAAAACTTAGTTTTTTGCTTTTTTAGATTGTTTAACTATGACCGATTAAAGAAACTAGGACCTGTAGCTAACTTCGCACTACGGTTTTGCCAAATTTGCTTCCATTCAGTGCTTAGTTGAACTTAGGCAATATAAAAATGTGACATGAAGTGAGATTCGGTCCCGGTGAATATAGTGGATGTCAGAAAGTCCAGACTACGCTTGAACGAGTAAGAAAACAACGACCTGAATTGTGGAAAAACAAGTCATGGTTTCTTCATGAGGACAACGTTCTGGTCCACACTGTACTGCCAAACATGAGATCCCTGAGCTGAAATATGCGCACTATTCAGGAATCAGATTTGAGACAGTAGAAGATTTGACCAATGGCAAATAGTCATGGAGTGGTGTAGGGATTGAAAGACGATAATGGTAAAATTGTGAAAGAAAACCAATAACAGATTTTATACTACCACTAATCCTGTTATTTTATAGTCACAAATCGTATCATACAGCTAAGAGTGTTTGTTCAGATTTGTGAGTTCTAACGCGGAATGAATATTTAATGTCAACATTAAATTTTGGTGCATGTATTACGAGTTAAGTTAGCTATAATTTCATAAATACCAACTTTCAAACAAAGTGTTAACTTTAATGCTACAGGTGGGTGGTTGTAAATGTCATATATCTTCATAAACACTCTTAATATACATTATTAGCATAATCTATTTTATTGATATGTAGGAAGTGTCATTTATAAAATACGATCAGCTGTAAATAAATACTGCTAATATTATTTCACGATACAGTTGCACCATTCTTGTATTGAGAACAAACTGTACTTAAATATCACAATTCCTTTCTAGTTGTCCGAACCGTTAGATTGACATTTTCCTTGAACGAAGGAGTGTTTTTGCACCCACTGTAAAATTCTATCGTTGATTTATGTTCAATCGACCTTGCCAAAAATGAAACCGTTTTCAAGTAAACCAGTTTTTTGTCACTTGTTTTCTTATTTGTTATTGAAGTGCTATAATTAACTTTCATTTGTTAGTAATGGAGGTTTTTATATGATTAATTATTGTCTGTCTGAAATGTGAGGTCGTGCATGAAGGGTTATTTGTAGTGGAAAATTAATATCTGCCGTTTTGTTTTGGAATAGAATTATAAATACAAATATTTGAATAAACCTAATATTTACTCAAAACAGACAATATTACAGAGACCTGCAGGTAAATTCGTAAATATTAAACATTAAATTCGAAAATAAACAATGCGCGAATTAATGGAGATTTATTTATTACAATGCAAAACACGGAAAGATTATAAATATATAATAGGAATCCATAGATTATAGCGGACTCCAATTCCCTTAACAATATATTGACTGGTACCACGAGCTCTCTTTTGGATGTTTTAGGAGAAGTGTTTTAGCCTCGGTTTTAACGCTAAACAATTATTTTACAAAAAAATACTTCAAATGAAAGTAGTAGATAATATATTGCTCTGTAACTTCTATTCGAAGCATTTTTTTTTTATAAAATAATTTTATAATATTGTACAGCGCTAAAACCGAGGCTAAAACACTTCTTTTATAATACCCAAAAATAAAGCAACTTGCAGTACAAGTCATTATGTACAAAGTATTAACTTCGTCTTAATTTAAGATATGTATATTGTGATAAATGTGTTTCTATTTCAGATTTATATTTTCATTCTCTTTTAGCACGAAGCTATTAAAGCTATTGTGTGTTATGATAAAGGCAGTTTACCTTATCTGGGATTCGAACCTAGGATTTTCAGTATAAGAGGAAAACGTAGCTTCATTGGCATCAAAGACCAATATATTATGTATTTATAAGTTACAAATAAGTTCTTTTAAATGTATGTCTAGTAGACTCATGATTTCTAAACTTTCTTATACAATGTATAAAAAACTATGTACATACAGCGCGAGATACAGATAAGATACAATAATTACTAACTTGTCCATAATGGATACTAGTCAAATATTACCCTACTGTTCCAAATGAATTACTATAAAGATTGTCAATGTTAATGGATTTTTTCGCCTTGTCCTTTTCTTATGTTTCATATTTATACATCCATCACTTTAAATTTTTTTTAAATATTCTTGAAACTGTGGACGGATTAGTTTTAGGACATTCAGGGAATAAATGTTTTTTTTTTTAATATGAAAAATATAACTAAAAATACCTTATTAGTTGCATTCCCACTATACGCTTTAATGTACGATGCGAACCCATTATTGAATGATATTTACCTGTAACAAATAAAATAAGTATAAATATTTATGTAAGTAATACAAATGGTAGTGGTCTGTTCAACTGTGAGTTTCAGCTAAGTTGCAAAATTTAATAATCTCTCATTTTAATATTATTTTTCTTCATTAGTAAGCATCAAGTATTATATGAACTGGTATTCATAGTAATACGATTATAATAATAAGTGGAAAGTAAATATTGCATCTTAGTTGAAACTCACGGTAAATGATCTTTTGTAAAGTTATCGTTATTCTAATATTATGTGCTGAATGTATTCTGTACTGTTTACATGAATAAATTAATTGAGCAAAATAAGTGATCCCCTTCAGTTCAATACTGTTGAAGAGACGTTTAATTTCAGCAAGCAGTCATTAATTAAACTGCCAGGATTGCTAGATTGCTACACAACTTGCGTCATTCTTTTTGTAGTTGCATTCGCGAACCGTGAATTAGTGCAATAGTTCTACAAATGTACAAAATGCAAATTAACCAAAAGACTAAAACGATTCTAAATATTCCGTTAGCTGCACAACAGGAAAACGCATTCTTCTTCGCAACCGTTGTCATTCCTCTGTCGCTGCTTCCTGCAGAAAAACTTAGTAAGTTGGCGGATTGCCACGTTCTCCGCCAGTTATTTTAATTAATCGCATTCGCTGAAACAACCCTTGGCGATGGCGACTTGATGTTTTAACCATTCTTATTTCATCCAATTATTTGTTTGTATCTAATATCATTAATCGCAAAATCTTGAAGGGTTAAATCGGTAGAACCTTGAGATTTTGTTTGGCAGATTGAAAAACCTACTCATAGGTATAATAGTACAATTTTACACCAGGTCTAGTATTTGATCAAGCTCACACACTAATATAAGTAAAGAATTTAATAGTAATTGTTTTTTTGGGCAAGGATTTATATTTTTATCATTATGCCCGATAAACAATAAACATTACACCAATACCCTGCATATGATTAAAATTTGAAGCGAATGTCTTTACAAACTTTATGAATTGTCTGTGTTCAGGTTAGGGAAGAATTATTTGATGACTGATTGTAGTTTTTCACTAGATGGTGTTTGATTGGAACAAGACAATGACTTTGTATATTTGGGTGTATCTTTGAGGGATGGAAGTATTGACCGCGAGACTGACAGGCGGGTGTCTGCACGGTATAATGGTATTGGGTGCTCTAGGTACATTTGCTCGAAATATGAATGTATCTAGAGATGATCGATTCAGTGTTTATAACGGTGTTTCATTGCCTACATTGATGTATAGTTCTGCTGTGGAAATGAGGTATTTGAAAGAATGCTGTTAAAAAAAAAGTGGGAATGAGTCAGTAGAGGTGGTTTAGCGGTTGAAAGGTTGGTGAAACTAATATATGCGAGTAAGATTGAGGGTAAAAAAAAAAATGGCTGGACGAACGAATGATTCTGAATGTGAAGAATAGACGTGCATGTATGAATTCTTATGTATGTGAGCAAGGCGAAAATGATGCTTGTGGTTATACCCCCCGGGGGTATAGTTAAAAATAGTAACTGAATATAAATGAAATAACATAGATTCCCCTCAGTCTAATAATAATCTCTGGTCAAACTGGGACGTTCTCATTTGCCTTGGACCTTATCTCCATAGATTTCTTCACTGTGCTGTGATTCTTTGTGGATTCCGCAATTCGTTTGTGATTTTTCTCCTGCAGTGTTTAATAAAAAAGTGCATTAAGCATGATTGATGGTGTTTGCATAGTTAGTGGCACGATTATTGTGTGCAAAGGTGACTTAATGTGATGAAGCGGAGATTATAGTTGAGTTATTGAGGATTTAAACGGACTGGGATAGCGAAAACTCTGATAGTTTTTGAAATTCATAATTCATCATATTTATTTGTACGGGTGTTTTCTTCACAAAAAATACATACTGGATTGTGACAAATTTATGGGAAGAAGATTCTCTGTAACCATTACAGTTTACAGTCGATATTGCACATTTATATTCTTAGAATAAAAAGGATATTTAAATTAATCATTCAAAATGATATGGTTCAAATTTCGAGCCATAAATTCTAATTTAAAATTTCTGTTGTAATCACCGAATTCCTTTCGTAAACACTAGTAGACCACACACGCCATCCAGTTGCCAGTTCCATTTATCACTTGTTTAACAACAGATTAGAGTAACAATTCCCTCTTAACAACCGCTAAGAATTCCTCTGGTAGAGGTCGCGGCACTCCTCGCCGTTGTTCATTTATTCATTTGTTCTGTGAGTCACGCAGCAGGCTGCCAGGCGACCTCAAGGTCGAGCTGCGTTCACCGACTCTGGGAGTTCCGCAAACAAACGACTAACGACTTCGGGAGTGTGTTATGTTACGGTTAGTGTAGCGGGAATGTATGAGCGATTATTAACGCGCATGTGTAAATGGTAGCACTGGGTAACCTTCGGTAACACGGTAGCTGCGTGGAGTATGTAATTATTGTTTGATTTCATGTTTTGTGCGAAGTGATAATTGCACTAGTATTATTGGAATTTTACGCCATTATTGATAAATAAATTGGAAATGAAGTACATACAGTTGTCGGAAGTAAACTTAAAATAACTTTGCTAAACATTTATTTAATTATTATTATTAGCAATTTGAGATACTTAGTTAGGTAGTCAGACAGATAACAATGTCAATGCCTATACTCAGTGGCGTCTTCTCCATGCAAGCAAGGCAAGCAGTGCTTGCCTTTATATTTTATAATTTTTAATATATTTCAACAATATATTTGTTTATAATTATTTATTTAGAATTTTAGTATTTCTAAACTTAAAAGCAAACAGAAATACACAATTATGTTTCAAATTGCCTACCGCACCTCTAATGCAATACGAGTTCATACAATGACGTACGAACTATTAGGATCTTAACCTGTTGTTCAAAACCTGCAAGCACAACTTCGAGTGCTTTCGCCGCCCATGCTTATAGTATACCGAACATTGTCGAACATGCAGGTTTCTATACTGGAAATAATGCGCCGTAAACGTTCCGTTGAAAGCAGTTTTTAAAGTGCTTCTATGAAGATAATTTACTGGTAAAAATTAAGAAAGGACAGAATAGAAGTAAATTTTATTTATATGGTATATTGCTGAATTAAATGTGTTATAAATAAATTTTGAAAGTAATAATAACTCTTGTATTTTAATAGAATTAACGACATTTGCGCAATAAAAAAATCTTGCTTCGTTGGACGAAGAAAAAGCTTTCATTTTACGGGGTAGACCTGTTCCTCGTATGAAGTTACTGTTAAAAATACAATAAGATATTTACATTATTTTTCACAATTTTTTTTTTACCTATCACCTATTTGTCATTGCTTGCCTTATTATAAAATCCACGAGACGCCACTGCTTATACTTTTACTCTATTTTTAAACTAGGAGGAGTAAATCCTGAAGTCATACTTACAATGTAGAAAAACACCAAAATACTTCTAGAATTTTATCGGGACACTTTTAAAAATTACGAATAATTTTATTTTGGTTAATAATATTTAAAAAATGCATTTAATTTATTAAATATAAAACCAAAAATATAGAACTGATAATTATTAATATTGCAAAAACTAACCTCAACGAAAACCAATATCAGCTAATGGGATTTTGGAGTATTTTGTCTAGTGTAAATGAGGCTCCCTCTAAGCCAATTACAAGCTTAGATTTTCGAACTAAGGTTTAAAATAAAAATAGAGTATAGTGAAAAGGATCTCATGATCCACAGTCCGATGCTTTACAATGGAGCTATTTACCTCGTTATTTACTTCTTTACAATTATTAGGCCAATTTTTATTATTTTTTTCACTCGAACATGAAATCGCGATTATTTGATCAACCGTGTTTTTGTAAATAAAAGTTTGTCGAACAATCTCTAAACCTCTTGAGGAATTACCTTCGAAAAACGAAAAAACATATATATCAAAACGACAAATCTTAGACACGAATGATAAAGTATGATTGACTTCATAATAAAATAGGCTTATTTTTTAAGTGTTATTGTGTCTCATTTAGGTTCGTCTGATGCTGGAAATAATTTCATGGAATTATTTCATTATTACATCAAGTCGAGAATTTCATTACCGAGGTTAATAAATCTTCATTTATCGTTTGTTACTAAAACCTGTAAATTTTCCGTGATGAATTTCAGTAAAAAAGAATCAATTTTTTATCCCACATTATTTAGCTTTAATCTATATTAACGAGCCATGCTTAGACGTAAGCTGTAATAAATTGTAGAATTTCGGTGGTGATTTTATTGAAAAATGAAAATAAAAAACAATCCTTCCTAACTGTTATTTATGAAGATATTTTAACAAAATTTATTTGTGTTGTAGAATAAACATACCACCGAAAGCTTACTATTATTATAATGTTGGAAACATCACAGTTGGAATCTTGGCAGTTGCCTTAATTTTGAAAGGAGAAAACTGAAGCAGGTAAACTTAGTTATTTAAGTTTTAATTTAAAGTAAATATTATTTTATTCTTGTCACTTACCTTGCTATTATTTGCATTTAAATATCAATTTAACTTTAATGTTTCAAAGTTTCAGTTTAAGTTAAAAGTCATTTAGAAAGTTGTAAACAGTTTGTAATTGCAGCGTTTCATATATTTCCGCCAGCACCCAAATTTGTACTTTACTATATTAATAATTTTATTACGGTCTACCTAATAGGGTTTTGAAAAGTTACCGGCTCGTGGTTCGCCTTTCGCTAATATATTTGGGTGTTGTTATATTAATTTTCTTCTTCATAAGTAGCTACATATAAAATTGAATTTTGAAGTTGGTTTCAAATATTTATGAAGTTTTCAACAAAATTAAATTGTTTTGTGCAAAGACACGATACATCGGAATTTTGAACTACTTATAAAAGTATAAATTGCTTTAAGTTTGGGGACATTATACATTCAAGTTGATTGCCAAAAGTTTCAATACTATTAAATATTCCAATATACTATTCAGCTTTAATAACATTCTTTACGTTAGCAAATATATAGCAACCAATTTTTGTGCATTTCTAGAGCCTAGACGGCATGACGATTAAGGTGAAAACCTTTACAGGCATTTAGAATTTGTTTGGGAATACAAGGTTTTATGAATTGTCATTTTTCTTGCGTATGATGATATTAAATAAATAAGGCGGAAATTTTCAAAGATCAAAGTTTGTATGCGTTTCTATGAAAGTGAAACTTGTTGAATTTTAAATGAATGACTGATGAATTTCACGTTTGACTTGTCAATTTGAATGTATTTATACAAATTAACCCTCTATTGCATGAATCATTATTTTTTCAGATAATGGCTCAAAAACATTATTTTTTACAAAAGATATATTATTATATTTAAAATAAGTGTGTTACATAAATTTTTTCCAAAAATTTTCTTTTTACAGTTTTGTTCACTATTGGGAACATTATGAACAAATTCAACTTACAATAGAACTTTGGTCTATTGGGTCGTCTTCGCGTACTATACAAAATTATTTGATAAACAACCTCTTCTAGGAAAACATCAGATAAAAAAAATTTTTGGAAATTTTGTAAAGGTGTATTTGGCTGTAATATATCAGCAGGTAATAAACTGCTTCCTTCAAATTTTACATTTTATATCTCAGTTTCTGTAATTATCCTTTTTCCAGTAAAAAATTATTTTTTTATGTTGGTCAAATTGGAAGGAATAATCTAATTGGCAATTGACAAAGTGTATATAATGTTCCCAAATGTTACAACATGATTGCCATGAATGTAAACTGCAAAAGAAAAGAAAAAAAATTTTTAAATTTTATGTTCCCGTTCGGGAACAGTATGCAATAGAGGGTTAAGCTATATTTAAAGAATATTAAACGTAATTTGGTATATCATTTAATATGAATACAATAACAAAAACATTTGGATAAGAAATTTTACAAAATTATAGTAGTTGAAATGATTTATATATTCTGTCAGTTGCAAATGATTGAAATTGATTTGTAAACATCAGTTTTACACAATGGAAAATAAACTATATAATTTATTAAAAATACAATTAAGTATTTTATTCTAAGAAAAAAATATAAACATGTAATATAGACTGTAACAATTTAGTGTAGTTCTTCAATGACATTAATGGGAGGAACGCAGTGATGACCTATCTCCGCCAATGTACTCGTATGGAAGCGAGGAACGAAGTGACGAGCTTTCTTCCCCAATTTTTTGGAATCGAATCTTTCATTCTGAAGATAACTGCCAATTTATTTTCCTATAATTTTAGTTGTAATTTTATTCAGTGTCATGGAGCCTAGAAGTAAGACCGGACCATTAGTAATCCAACTAAAATCTTTCTTAGATTGGACGCAAATGAACAGAGATAGCGCTGATTAAAACAGCCTTTAAAAGTTTAAAGTGCGTATGTATATAGGTATTTGGTCGAGAAACAAGTTGTATTACCATTAGCATTTCTGTCAGCTCATACATAATATGTATTAAAAAAATTACAATGACGTGTATTCGATTCTGATTTGGCATTTATTTCTTCAACGAAGTGTTTTGCACAATCTTAAATATTCTTTTAAATGTCCTGTTTATAATAAACTATTTTAGGTTTAGTTTTATGAAATGTATTTTAAATGTTTTAAATTAGTATGTTCAAATAATTTGATAAAAAGCTATTTGTATTCCGTTGGTAAATTACTGAGAAATTTCATTCAAATATGAATAACGAGAGTTCTAATTTACCAGGAAAATAACAATGAAACCTAATGAGTTACCTTTCGGACTAAAACTTAAACCAGCCACAAATACATTTGTAGCAAAAAGAAATGAAAAGGTTAGCAGTCCAACCAAAAAAAGTAATTACCCTAAAAAATGGTTTAATATCATTAACTCCCGAGCAATTTCCTAA
Source organism: Poecilus cupreus (assembly GCA_963942605.1). NCBI lineage: Eukaryota > Metazoa > Arthropoda > Insecta > Coleoptera > Carabidae > Poecilus > Poecilus cupreus. The sequence goes on from OZ012720.1 coordinate 30,993,771, forward strand.
CCGAATAAAAATATTATTCTTCCTTTATCCGTCCTTTAAAAACATGTTTACCTTCCCGTTTTTATGCCTCCATTACCGGAACTGTGAGCAGAAAAATACAAATTCCCAGCTCCGTCATCAGCAGAGAGCCATTGCTTCGTGTTACGTGCGATGTACGGGCATTTTCTCGGGCCGTTAATCAAATTTCGCTGTTGGGGCAATTCGACGTTGGAAATATCCCTGTAATAGGATGCAACCATTGTTGGGTGATTAATGACGTGTAAATAGTGCATTGTGAGGTTAGGGAATGTTGGACGTATCTGTCGGATGGTTGGCAACTCTGCGGACTGCCACCACTGCCCGTCAAGGTTATGTTTTTATACTTTCATTGTGCTTTTGTTCGCAAAAGTAAATATTGCAAATAATGGTGCTTTTTGTTGGTTTTTGCTCCCGTGTTTTTGTCTGTTTGTTTTTAGTAATTGATCCTGTTTGTGTTTTTAGAATTTGTTTTCCTGGAGAAAATGTACACGACGACAAATATTGTTTGAAAGAGACATGGAGAAACGCAAGATATCTATAAAATGCTCATTGTTTATTAATATTATGTAATTTATATCCATGACATTTGCAATACAATATTGCAATTTACATTATGTAGTATAAAATTATACACCATTCTCAATGTACTTCCAGTAACGATGTCAGTCAGTACTGGGTTACTTGGGTATCTAACTAACTTATATACTAACTTATAATTCATAGCTTTTATGAACTGTCACAAATGATTTTTAGTGATTTGGAAGTCACTATAAGCTGGACCTATTGTCTGTTGACTGACCATAAGCAACTTCACTAATGCAAGTATACGGTCAATGTTACCGGCGGCATTCTGACTCTATGCACCACAATAGAAGAAACAGTAACAAGTTATTATTATAACCTACTGAAGGTGTTAGTTAAAGATTCCTTAATACCTTCATGGCTACTGTGCACGAGGATAGTTTTTGGAAAAACTATCTATTGGTCTTCCAAATTATTAAGAGATGGAGTTGATCATAATTCACAAAATGTACATGTCAAATTCATTTTGTATGATATCTTATGATGAACAGAATTGTTCCCATACACACTGCAAATTTTTCTGTTTTTCTAGGTTTTTTGGGGAAAATTCAATCTTTCTTAAAATAATTACTATTGTTATTAATTTTAAAACAATAACTATTAATTTTAAAATACAATGAAATTTATGTAGCTTATGGTTAGTTCAACTTTCTATCACTAGTTAGCGTATTTTAATTTTGGATGCCCCATAATGTTACATTCCAGTAAAGCTAAAAGTTAATGGCACTGCGAAAGCAGCCAGTTTTACACTCACAAATTATATACATATGTTAAAATTTTGGCACGAACTGAAAGAAGGTGTTTTGTGAATGTAAGCTGTCATCTATAGAATAATAATGAACGAATACAAATTGACAAGATAAAAACAGAAACATGTTTCACTATTTTCAAGCTATTAACGTTTGATCTTGAATGAGAAAATGGAAATGAAAATTGGGATCTCTCAAATGTTCTCGACCAATCAGATACAAGGATAAGGATATTATTGCCCTGTCTTATGTAACACTGTTTCTTGAATGGAGGGTTATACAGAAGCAAATTTTCGTGCTGCCATCTATTCATGTTTTCATTGAACTACGATGAAATTTACGTGGGCGAAACACAAACAAACCGCTGTCAAAATGACAGTTCTTAAAATGATGCTAAATATGAAAAATAAAGTGTGTGTATGGTTTGTGCAATAGTGACTTCCTTTATTACTATAAAGAATATATGGCCAGTGTTAAATTTATTAAGTTTCCTAAATAATAATAACCTAACCTAACCTCATCTTTCTCTTTCTTGCCTGTGACGTCAAAATCATAACCCTCCATTGGAATAAATTTTAGGAAAAGAAAAAATTTTTCCTAAAAAATAGAGGAACTGCTACATCACTCACTTCATACTTATGGTACAATAGTTAACTAATTTTATATTAAAAGATATTGGATGACTTCTTCAAAGTTTCTCCAAAAAGATTCGTCATGTGATCTAGTGAATATTGTCAGACTAAATATTCATCTTAGTTGCAACATTTTGCCCAAAATAATTTAGAAGCGCTTGGTATCAACATCTCCCTCATAAGTTAGTATCACTTTACGACGCTACCCACTCCCATCTACATGCAACATTGTTCCTGGCTGTGGCCCAAGCTCTCCATCCAAGTCTCGCGTGTAATTCACAATGTGTCGCTGCTTGTTTCTGATCGGCGTCGCGATAGCTCTCTGGCTCTGTGTTCTCTGTTGGCATGCAGATAGCCTTGCCTTGTTGCCCATGCCCAGCCCGTATTGCACCACGCGGGGCCGTCGATTACTCCACGTATTCCACTGGACGGACGACCGACACACCCTACCGGAGGAATTTTAAATTGGGCTGTGGGTGTGATAACAGTTAGGGATTTTTATGATGGTGATGGTGGCATGGTGGGTTGCCAATAAAGATTGCGTGATAAGTTTCTGTGCGGCTGCTACTTTTACTGTGGAGGCAATTTTTGTTAAAGTTAAATACGATTTAACAATATACAATTTGAGGCAGAGCTCAACGTTTGGTCTGCTATACTAAGAAGCTTCATAAGAAAGAAAGTAGAAGAGTCAAGGTTACCGACGTGTATATTGCCCTAAAGGCTACAGACTAGATTATTACAGATTTACGATATCTTAGTTTTGAACGTTCTATCAGCTATTTTATAGACCTTTATGAGGAGGGAAAAAGGATAGTACAGTTTGACGACATGTAAACCACGCTAGTGGAGGGTAAGAGCAAACTTTTAAAAGTGGCTCTACTATACGGTCTCACTTTTCATAAATACCTGACCGTGTTAAAAATGTGACTAAAGTCAATATATCGTTAGCTATAATATAAAGCATTAAAGTTTCCGACGTGTAAACCACGCTATTGGAGAGCAAGGGCCAACTTTTTAAAGTGAGACAAGTATATGGTCTCACTTTTTACAAATACCAAACCGTGTTAAAAATGTGACAGAAAACAATATATCGCTAGCTATTATATAAATAAAATAAATAAATATATCATCACGCCTTTTACCCATTAAGGGTGTGGCACTCTGCTTACGCAGATCTCGGTAGGTGATATATTTTTGCGTATGAAATGCGGTTACCAGCCGTCAAGTCATAGCCCCCAAAGTTGTTAGTGGAGGGGGAACCACAGGGGTAAATTTTAATTGGCAACTGTCGGTACTGGGATTCGAACTGAGGATCTCACGATCCACAGTCCGATACGTTACCACTGAGCTATTTACCCCATTAATATGGAGCATTAAAGTTCCCGACGTGTAAACCACGCTATTGGAAAACAAGAACAAACTCTTTAAAGTTAGACTACTATACGGTCTCATTTTTTACAAATACCTAACCATGTTAAAAATGTGACAGAAGTCAATGTATCGCTAGCTATTAAATAGAGCATTAAAGTTTCCGACGTGTAAACCACGCTATTGGAGAGCAAGAGACAACTTTTTAAAGTGAGATTACTATACGGTCTTACTTTTTATAAATACCTAACCGTGTTAAAAATGTGACAGAAGTCAATGTATCGCTAGCTATAATATGGAGCATTAAAGTTTTCAACGTGCAAACCACACTATTGGAGAGCAAAACTTTTTAAAATAAAACGTCTGTATGGCCTGATTTTTCAAAAAATATCTAACCGTGTTAAAAATGTGATCGCTAGCTATTATGTGGAGGGTTTAAGTTTGTCGACGTGTAAACTACGCTAGATTCGAAGAGCTTCGAGAATAAGCCGCTGTTTGATTCATTGACAACATACGGCATCCAAGTTCTGAACGTTCTAACAATTATTTTATAGAACTTCGTGAGAAATAAAAAAAAAACAGTACAGGTTAACGACATGTAAACCGCGCTAGAGAACAACAGCAATCTTTTTAATAAGAGACTTCGACGGAGTGACATTTCAAAAATACCTAACCTAGTTTAATTTTGACAGAGATCTGCGTGTTGCTAGTAGAGAATCTAAGATTTTATAAAGAGGAAGAGCAAAGTAACTCAAATTTTGCCAAACAACGGGTGGTATAAAACTCAATGCAAAGAGAATCGACCTTAATTAATAGAAGAGCTATAAAATATTAAACACCTTAAGCCTTTCTTGTGCAATCTCTTTGTCTTCCTTATCAAATTCAGACTTATAGATACAATATTAATCTCATTTTTGACTGGTATTGTGATAATTATCACTGGATAACGAAATGCCGGGAGTTGCTGCTCTGCAAAAATGATTAGATTAAAACTTTTTTAAATTGTTTCTTATAAGCTAGCTTTTTTGTGAACATAGCTATTATATGGATCTTTTAAGGTTGTCGACGTGTAAACCACGCCACATGCTAATAGCTTCATAAATAGGCTGTAGTTTGAATCATTGAACATATCCGACATCCCAATTTGGACCGTATTAAAAATTTGAGTTGTTTCCCCCAATATTAGGAAACCTCATCAGAAGAAAAGGAGAGAGTCTGCTTGTACAATATATTTCTAGAATCATATATGGTAAAATATTTGTTTTAGATTTGTAATACTTTCCATATTGTATACCTACTATCTAGGATCTGGAAAAGTGATATAATATTACTCGTGAAGTGCGGTATATTAATTTGCATAAAGTGTGTATAAAATTTTGTTTCGTTTGTGGAATAATCTGCATCATTTAACACAAGTATAAAATGCAAGTAAACAAAAACTAACAAAACCAGCAAATCATAAAGCCAGTTGAAATAGCGCTAAAATGAGACATAAAACAGTCAGAGCAATGCTCGTTCCACATTATTACTTCTAGTGCTTCTGTAGCAACTTTTTAACTCCATAAAATTGTTCTCATTGTCTTGCATATTTTATATCTGGGACATTGAAAAATTCAAGAATTTAATAGCCTTATACATACATGCTTTTTATAACTGTAATAACGAACTAGCTTCATTTAAATTGAGCTGAGTCACAACAAAATTTTGCACATTCGTGAGCTCGACACACCCTGGAATAACTTGGCTAACCGTGGTTTATTTTTCAGCGTGATGATTGAATTGCAAAATACGTAGACAAGGTGCGACTATAAAGATTTTCATTCGATAGTTTTGGCGCAGTTGCCAGCTGTCACTAGAAGATAACTTTGCACAAGACACAAACAAAACTTGTTTAAAAAAATAGAAGAAACAAAATCAAATTAGAGGTATCTTTTTGATATCTCCAAGCCATGATTCATTTAGGTATTTCGGAGTTTAATTTGATTAATTTTCTCTTTAAAATAAAACGTTTTGACATTTATTTTTCTTTTATAGAAGGGTAGAAACAGTAATTAAATTTAGGCACAATAATTAATTACACGCATTTTGTTTTTATGAAGCAGATTGCGTGGAGGTAAATATTTACCTTTCATCTTTCTGTTAAAAATTATAAAATTTGCGGCCACGATATTTTGTGTATTATGTAAATCCGGGATTTTCATAGCTTATTTAATTAAAATTCACCAACAACATTAAATTAGTGAATAGCAGGAATTTTTCGTCTCACATTTAGACGTCTAAAGCTCGCTGATGTCTATAATAATTCATCGCATTTTATACTCACTGATCATAATTTAATTTTCTTCATTTAGGGCTGAAATGTTTTCAATTCACTGATGTAAATAATGAATTATTTATTCGCTGACTTTTGTAATGTATTTATTTTTATTTGCTTTATTAAAGCGTTCAAATAAACTTCATTTATTTTTCAATTATAAAAGTATAAATTGAATTACATTTACAGACGCTCGAGCTAATTGCCGCCATTAATTTTATTTAAAACATAAATTATTTTTATTTACCTTGCGCAGCCGTTTATTAATTGACGATATTACGCTCGCCCGCTGCGGACAGGGTCGCATTTTACTCATTTTTCCTCAGCGGTTTTTTTTTTACTTAAAGCGCGATTTTTTTTAAAGTAGTGTAAAAAGCACGAAATCTTTAAAAAATTGTGAAAACTTTAAATCCAATATATGTATATTTGTGTAAAACAATGACAGAAAGGCGAGGTGCGTTGTGACGATATTTCTTCGCCAATGCAATAACAGAAAAAGGAGGAATGAAATGGCGGCTTTTCTTCTCCAATATAAAAGGGAGGAATAGAAGGAAGGCTGTGACGCCCCTTTTTTGATATTTAACTGTTTTCATTTTTTTTAAATGATATTAACTGGAATACAATATGAGGTAGTCTCCATCGGGTTGCAAAATCTAGGAAATTTCTATTTCAATTCTTGTTTAAAGAATGTAGCGATATTATGTAGTGGTCATTTGCGTGGGACTTCATTTTCTATTTACTAAAACCGAGCAAGAAATATTGCTTACAAATAACAAGAAAACAAGCTTTTTGCAAGGACTTTTGGAATAGTATTTCATCATTGCTCAGAAGCAGAAGAAGCAACGCAAAGATTTGAAAATTAGTCAATTTGAGTTTTGTTATAAAGCAGTATATGATGGTTGATCAGAAAGTTCCAGGACTGTTTGAGTTACGCGCTGCAACCAGTCATCATGGCGTCTTGCGGTTGGCGATACTGTTTTGTAGACAACTTCACGAGTTTGCAGATTGTCGATACGTAAACTGGTTATCGTGTTACAGCTGTTGAGTGTGATGAATCTCATCAAAGAACAAGGTGTTAAACATTAAGTTTTTAAATTATTGTGCGAAAGTGTTAGAAAGAAGAACTCAGAAGAGTGGTGTAGTGGTCAATGGATATTGCATTACGATAATAATTCTGTGAGTTTTGCACAAAAAATGGACTGACCGTTTTTTCTTAGCCCGTAGAGTCGTTTGATTTGGCTCCTGTTGACTGTTTCAATTTCTAAGGTTTAAATCTTTTTTAAGAGACGAAGATGTGACAGTATCGAACAGATAAAACAAAAGGCTGAACTAAACAGGATTTCGGAAGACATGTTTTCTTCCAGTGCTGTTGTGAGAAGTCTTTGGAACTTTTTGATGAGATCTTGTATGCTGTTCGGTTGATTTACATCTTTTTAGTTAGATCATTATAAATCCCTTTTAAGGGCAATAACTGACAAAATGACCAAGATACGGAAAGCAGTAGTGCCTACGTGCAAGCTTCTAACGATGAGAAAACGCAAGGTGCAGTGGGAAAAACTATTAAAAGCACCAACATTTAAAAAATTTATTCCCTGCAAACAAAAACCTTTCAGGAAAAAATCCCTATCACGAACTCTTGCCAGATGGCCGCGAATAAAAGATAGTACAGTTAACTCTTTGCAGTTGCACAAAAAGAGTTGAAATTTCTTACGGAAGACAAATGACTCGCGTTCAATAAAACGCTCCCAGTGCCAACTTTTCGCCGGTGAATTACATTGTTTCCTCGTCTATTAATCACGGCTGCATTTAGAGGAATGCGTTTGCATATTTACAAGTTGATTAGCAATTGGGAATCCGCATACCTACAACGAATTATGCAGTTTGCAAAGTTGGAATGGAGACCGAGTTATGAGTTACTTGCGATGGTTATCTGATGCTTTATTAAGGACGATTTTGAACCACAATCTCTTAATTAGTTTGGAATTAATTACAACAGCGGGGATAGTTTGTTCTACTATGCTGTGGAGAGCCAGATATATAATTTGGTTTAAATACGGCTATAACTTTAATTGTAGGAAACAGAGACCAGGTACGTCCGTTATTTGTCATAAAATTGACAAGTTTCTATTTTATTAATTATTCCGCTCCTCCCACACGTATAATCAGAAGAAATTCTGTTTTATTATTTTTAGAAATGAATAAGTTTACCCAACTAAGAGTATATATAGTAAACTGGAATTCAAACACATGGCGTTAAAATACAAATGCATATGTTGCAATAACAAAATAAAATACAGTCTTTCATTTGACACAATACACAACAAGAATATAAATATAAATTTATGGGGATAACAAATTTTATAAAAATAATCACAAAAATGTCAAAACATAAAATTATATCATTGACTTCGCTTATACTGGATGGCAGTGATTTGACGGCTGGTAACCGCACTCATGCAAATATATATCGAGATGCTGAACCAAGAAAGATAAACATCATGACATATTTATTTACAATTATTTTTTTGCAAAGATGAGCAGCTGACTAATTGCTCATGTGTGGATGATTATAAATTTATGTGAACATCACAAACGGCCATGCTTTTCAGTGAGATTCGAACCCACAAACTCTGGTGTGCTGAACTAGTGATATAGACACTACGCCACCGAGATCGGCTATTTAAAATTTTGTTAAGAAATTATTAGTTTAACAAAACTTAACACATTGAATGCTTTATTACTTGAAACAGAGTGCAAGGTATTGGGTGCTCAAGTACATTTGCTCGAAACGTGTATGTATCTAGAAATACTCGATCGAGTGTTTATCAAGGTGTGTAGTATCTACATTAATGTATGGCCCTGACTGTTGGATGAGAATGAAAAAGCATGAACGAAGTATAACTGCTATGAACATGAGGTATTTAAGAGGAGTGTGTGGGTATATGAGACGTGATTGTGTCTGGAATACGTTGGTGTACGGTGAGTGTGAGTTTGAGAAGAATGTTGTTAAGAAAGGAGTGAGGCAGTTAAGATGGTTTGGTCATCTAAAACGAATGTCGAATGAAAGGTTGGTGAAATTAATATATGCGGGTAAGATTAAGGTTGAACGATTGGGAGGGCGTCTGAGGAATAAGTGGTTAGGTATGATTGATGGTGAAGAACAGACGAACATAATATGTATCGCACTATGAATGTGGACGAGGTGAAAGTGTTGAAATGTTTGGAGGAGATTGATTTTGTTGCAAGGTAGTGTGACATTATCTATGTATGTAATACTATGATAATGATATGATTGCTGGGTAGAGATCCTCAGTTCGCATCCCAATGTCCCACTTCATCCTTGTAATCCACCCTCCATGAAAATCTTAACGACCTGTAACCGCACACTCATTCTTTTCGTCATACTAACAAAACTCTCAATCATATATCAAGTTAAACTCCAATTACAATTGGCCATCTCGTCGTACTTAAGACCAGCAAACTATACCTAACCATCTACCACAGTACAGTATATCATACTCAGATTATAGATTAATCGAATCATCGCATAACCACGCACCTCCGCGCATTCCTATCAAACAATTACCCCGCACCCTGCCACTATTCACGCCGTACATCATACACAGAATAGACGCACAACCCCGTAAACAGCCACCCCGTCGCTGTGTCTGTATCAATCACGGCCAGGGTGAGTCGGGGTGACGCATCCCGCATCCGACGAGCGGGACAGCGGATGTGAGTATAACTCAATTCTGACACGGTGTCGTTCTGATTGCGCTTCGGTAATGTGTGGGTGATATGTGTCAGTGTGATGTTAATGTGGATTTTTGTTGTGACAGAGATTTTGTATTTTGTACAGTAAATTGGTTTGGGTTTGTGTTTTGTGAAATGTGTAGTGTGTGATAAAATTTAATTAAAATGGTGCATTTGTTTTCCGACGAAGTCTATATTTATAACAGGATGGTTTTGCGAACTACTAAATATTTTAAAAATTGTCAAATATTGTTGTCTTTTATTTTTTTGTTGCCGGGTATATATTTTTAAAGAGCTAGCATGAAAAAGGCGCATGAGAAAATAGTGCATCCTCTAAAAGGCGCACGATGAAAAGCGCGCTATGTATATATTATACTGTTTACAATTTTGTACTGTTGGATAATAAAATGGTACACTTTTTTAAATTGTTTTATTTAAATTTTTTTGCAATTTTGACTTAAATTAAAATTCTATTGTTTTTTGATTATTACACTTAATTTAATTGTCTTAAAAATTTTCACAAACTACCATCAACCATTTTATTTAAAATTAACTGCAATCGTAAACAAATCCCTTTTTTGTGCAGTAGTGTAGGTGACATTGGTATTGGGATTTAAGTAAACGCATTTCACAAGCAGAATGTCAAATAAAAGAATTTACTTTGATGATATGTTTCTATTAGAGTTTGTGTGTAGCAAGAAAGGTAGCCTTTTATTAATGTGCTATATTCATCATGCGCCTTTTTGTTTTTTTATTCAAAATCCCTTACTATAATCGAACTAGATACAATTAAAAATAGAAATGATAATCTACAAAATAATTATAATACCAACTTAATAATATGGGTCAGAATGCTGAAAACTTATTGTAAAAGACTAAAATATGGTCGAGACAGTGGAAATGGACTACAAATATAAAAGAAAAGTATGTAAAGTATTAAGGGTGGAGTATGGAAAACAAGAAGCTTATACCGTGACATTCAGCAATCTATTACAATGGAAGTCAACTATAAGTATTAACGAACTGTTCTAAATAAAGTGCAGTATATGTTATCATACTTTAGTGATTTCTAAATATTTCTCAAACTATAATCATAATTATACCAACAAATCAGTCGATTTTTTTCTTCATTAGTTAAATCTTTAGCATTGACAACCTATGTTGCATTTTATCTGGAACTATACGATGATATATAAACTGATATTCATAGTAATATATTAATGACAGATTAATAAATATTACAGTTAAGCTGAAATTCACGGTATACCTATTTTATAGGATCAAGTATAATATGCTATGTATTTTTTGCAATACCTGTACTGTAAGTTACCCATTAATAACAAAATTTAAACACAGTAAGTGGAACTTTTATTGCACAATTGGTTTCCATGGTTACATCATTTACTTACCGTCCACGGTGGATGGTAAGTGAAACTTACCGTTCAAGGTGGACGGTAAGTAAATATATATCATTCAAATTTTATTTCTAACCTCAATCTGTCAGCTGTTAATTTTGATACCTATTTTTCCTTTTCTTATATTTACGCAGGTATTGCAAAAAAATATCTTACTAACCTCGAACTGTAAGTGATTTTTTAGGTCTCGAATGTTTAGGAAATCTCGACCCTACGGGTCTCGACATCCCAAACAACATTCTCGACCTAAAAACTATCACTTACAGTTCACGGTACGTAATATACTATTGGGTTATACTGTCTAGTATTTAATTTGTAAATTTAAAGGACCTTATTTGTTTATATGGATGCACGTCTAGTCTGCAGACATCATCAGCAACATATATATTTTTAAGGAACTTGTTCTATGAAGAAATTAATTGTCTAGTATTTTAGACACAATAAATAAATATTTCGATACGTGAACCTAATTATGCAGAGATATTTATGGAAAGAATGAATTAAGAACCCCACAGCAACTCTTTTTCGTGATGCTGATCTGTCTACATATTCGTTTCTTTGAATTTATATCTTAACTGTGACTCATGGTATACAAGCGTAGAAATAATAGAGTGGCATGACCACGAGAAGAGACTGGGAAGAAACTGATGACCTAAAAGAGCCCAAAATTATGCACCATAAGAGGAAGACCCACAACCACTTGGACGCAAAGAATCAGAAAAACTACGTGTGATCATATGATAGATGAATATGTCTATATTATAATTTAATTCTCAATATTTCGATCTCCCTTCTGCAGAATCTGGCTCAACTCAAACTAAACCTAAAGTTCTCGATTGATCCTCCAGCCGCTGCTGCTCTACTCCACTCTACTCTCTATAACCCATAACCTATTTGGTGCACGCCAGCTCTTAGAACAAACATCCGCGAACTAAATCCACACAATCACATCCCCCTGAGCCTGCCCCGTATGTTGTTGGTCCCCCCACTGCTCTGCTGCTCCCCCGGCCCACCGAAATACGATAACAACATGTGCGCTTCGGATCTCAACTTCACACGAGATATTACGGGGTTGTAGTGGTTGATTCGGTCGGATTGTTTATGAATAATTTAGCAGCTGATCACGAGGAACGTGATGGTTTTATATTGGGAACTGTGGAGTGGAATTTTGTTTGTTTATTTGGAGTGTTTTGTGAAGAAAGCTGGAAATACTTTTAATATGCGAGTAGTACGAATCATTGTAGCGGGGAAACTATAATTTACATTAGGGAAAATTATAAATCATGAAAAAGTATATACCGAGATTTTCGCAATGTTTTGATCATATTCCAACGATGTATGTGAATGAATAATTGGAATTACGGTCATGGAAAATTAAAAAAAAAAAAACCTAACATTTAATAGAACAGTTTAACGGTTATTTATTTATTTATCAGGATGAAATGGAAGAAATGAACTCTCAAAATCGCCATTATACCTTTACAATCTTTATGAAATTTCTACAGAAAATAATGAAACACTGTAATAAATTACTACACTGTACAACAAGCATGGAACGGTACTCATTTCCTACGAGTATGAAATGAATATTCCATGCGAGATGTACACTATATTTTTTCTACGACCACGATATTATTTCCTAATTAATTTAATTTTAATAATAAATTTGTTCCGCTTTCACAATTTCATTATTGGTCAATTCTAAATAAATAACCTAGCAATGGTACCTGAACTGAAATGAAATGATCTGTACTGAAATACTCATTAAATACATTTCGTACGATGCTTGCAATGTACCTCATTTCCCAAGCAACAACAAACACAATGAGCAGATTTCTATAAGCAGTCTATGTTAAGTTAATTGTATTTTTTTTTTTTTGTAATAATTAGCCTAAAATAAACAATTAATTAATTAATATGTTTGTCAAGAAAAAAATCTATCTTAATCTTAACTTTTATTTTGGAACTTTTACTGTAAAGTGAACATGTAAAAATTTACAACAATAGCATCAAAACAACATTGAAATCCCTACAATCCACATTTCAATTCAATATGTTAATTAGGTATTTATTAAGTGTAATTATTAATTTTTAAAATACAGAAAAAATGGATATTTATATTAGTAATGTGACATTATTTAGATTGTTGTAGCAGCAATCGAAAATAATATCATGTTCCTAATATAAATACAAATATTGTTATTGTAAATATCTAAATTGCTGTCACTATACGTAAGATAAATTTTTGCTACTCATTTCATTCCAATTATACTTATATGCTTTCAAAATTTGAGGTTATGTATTCGTATTTTATGGCAAAATATGAAAAGGAAAAAAGCACGTACATAGTTCCAATTATTTTCGTACAAAAGTTAATGAACATGTTATTGTTGCAAACAACAATAACTTCAAATTTAAAAAGGAAAAAAGCACGTACATAGTTCCAATTATTTTCGTACAAAAGTTAATGAACATGTTATTGTTGCAAACAACAATAACTTCAAATTTAAGTCCTAGTTGTACTATTATACAACATTGCTCTCTACTCATCTGAATACACGACTGTGTCGTTGTTTTACATACGACAAAATAATAAATTAATGTAATTTTTCGCGTACGCCGTGTAATAATTCGTATTTCGCTTCATTAAACTCTCGGTTTTGCCGTGCACCACAAGCAGAGCCAGATGAATGCGTTTTGCATCGTGCTCGTATGTAAACCTGCCGCCATGCTCGCATGCTCTCTGGACTATATTTATTATGTTGTTCTGACGATGGAATAATAAATCAGGATTTTTTACGTCAGTACAACTTTGCGGAGTTTTTTGTTTGTCTTTTGTTTTTGGGTATTATATTACAGACAAAAATGCGGCTTCGATTTTCGATTCAATTAATTAAAGAAAGAAATATATTTACCTTGTCAACGATATAGCGAAGGGCATTATTTTTAAATGTCATTTCTTCAGAGTATATTTTCATGACTGCTTATCTTAACTGAAATTCTAGAATTCTTGTTACACTTATTTTCATGTTTGCAGTACTCTATTATGAATGTCTACAGATGCAGTTCATTTGCTATCTCTTTTAAATATATATATTTTTAAAGATGAAATAATACATTTTTCATATTATTTCATAATGTAATGTAATGTAATGGGGTAAATAGCTCCGTGGTAACGTGTCGGACTGTGGATCGTGAGATCCTCAGTTCGAATCCCACTGCCGACAGTTACAAATTTAAATTTACCCCTGTGGTTCCCCCTCCACTAACATCCTTGGGGGCTATGATTTGACGGCTGGTAACCGCACTTCATACGAAAAAATATATCACCTACCGAGATCTGCGTAAGCAGAGTGCCACACCCGTAATGGGTAAAAGGCGTGATGATATATTTATTTATTTTTATAATGTGATCTGTAACCAAATATTCTTATAGGTATATGATACTGGACAAGAAAATAAAATACCGTATTTTGACCTCCCGCCTACCTCTAGGTAAGGGAGGTATTGTTTTTGGTAAAAAAATTGGGCAGTGAGTTATCAATGAATAAGTACATTTAAGGGCCCTTACTATACGCTTTTACTATTTTCGCCTTGATGTATGTATGTATGTATGTATGTATGTGTGTAGTCTGTGGCAATTTTTTCGTCTCGCATAACTCAAATACTATTATACAAAAAAAAAAAAATACAATTTTGTTAATTTTTGCTTCTTATATTTAAATGAAGAGCTGATTAGATTTTGGATAAAATTGGTCAACCAGAAATAGCAGTTTACTTGAAGCCTTTAACAGTTTTTCGAGAGAAACACGGTTACATTTCCTTTTTCAACAATTTATGTTATTTTGAAAGTTGTAGAATATTTAATTTTACATGTGTTATGATTACACTAATTTTATGAATTTTCATTAGATTTAGAGATAATCAAATATAAAGAAATTATATTTCATAAATCATCTTGTGCCTATTATACCTTCAGTGATATTTAAGAAGATTAGTGATTTCTTTGTCAAGTAAAGACTATTGTATATTAAATTGTCTTCTTAATTAAAAATCGGGTATCAGTTCCATACTATAATTAAACATAGTACACAATTGTTACGCATATTAGGATGTAACTCAAAGTAGTTAAATAGCTTCAATACCAAATGGATGTATAATTTTCCAAGGCGTTCTTTTGAAGCAGGTATGTTGAAATGTAATATGAAAGAAATTTAATTTCATGTCTCATATTCTTAATTACTACAACATAAGAACTAATTTGCCTGCATGAGTATGTAAAAGCTTTCTCATGTAGCGTACTTTTAAAAAGATGGGACGGATATCAAATGGAATTTATTCATTTACATTTGTGCAATCTTTACATGTATATGTTCGTAATAAAATGACACGGACAGAAGTGTTAATATTAATGTGGCTTAATGCTAAAAGTAATCTGAGTTGTAAACATTTTATTCACAATGTTGCGTTTCAAGTTTCAGTGAATTAGATTTGTATACAATAATAATAGTATATTGTGTTATTAGGAGTAAATGGTAAACTTTGGTTGCTGTGCATGATTGAACGATGAGCGAAGCGAGTCGAACAATTACATTAATTTGAGTTGTAAACATTTTATTCACAATGTTGCGTTTCAAGTTTCAGTGAATTAGATTTGTATACAATAATAATAGTACATTGTGTTATTAGGAGTAAATGTGATACTTTGGTTGCTGTGCATGTAAGTTTAAACGACGAGCGAAGCGAGTCGGACAATTATATGCGAAGCATACAAAGTCACATTTATTCCGAATAACACATGCTATTTTTTCTTCAAACATAGAAAATAGACATTAAAACATTAAAAAAAGCTCAAAACTTCAACAAATATTCTGCCGTATCCAGTATTTCTAGTTGCCACAGAATGTGTTATTTTTGTTTATTTGTTTTATTCTTAACTGTCAAATTATTGAATTACTACCTTACTATTTTGCATGATATTTTACTTTGTCCGCCGCCCGAGTAAATGTTTTACGCCGGCGGCGACAATATTGAACTTCTGTTTGTTGAATACAAATACGTAACAACGTACTTTTATGACGTTTGAAGATAAATAAAATTTTATTATAGATATGACAAAATACGAGTATGAAGCAATGATTAATTTCAATTTCATTGAAAATCAAGTCATCTTTGCGTTCAAAGATCGAACTTCTGTTGAAGTTTAAGAACGGTAGATGGCTCTGGGAGTATTTATTTACTTCTCAGTTCCATTTACCAATCTGTTGGGATCTTAGATCTCGCTGAGCCAGTCAATCGGTGTCACTGCCTCACAGCAGTTGACGGGTTACACTACACTGAAGAGCTCCAATAAGAGCGAAACGCGTCTGTAGTTACCGATTGATTGGCTTGGCCAGTCTCTGTGAATTCATAACTTTGTTATTATTCTGAGGCTGCATTTTTGACACATTTGAGAATTTTTATTGTCTATATTTTTAATCATCTTTGCGTATTTTCATGAGAACAGACAAATCCATCCATCTACACACACATAAACAATTGAGAATTGAGAAAATGGTTAAAACGGAATCAGTAGACCTCAATACCTGTATTTCCGCAAACATATCGTTAGTGATTTTTGTTTTTAGTTTTAATATTAAAATGGTTTAATAGTAAACTTTGAAGCGAATATTTTATTTTTTATACGAAGATGTTAACCGGATTAACTATTTTGATCATAAGCTGCCTCATGAGTAGATGATTGTGAATTTATGTTAACAAAACAATCGATCATCCTCTTCAGTGGGATTCGAATACACGACCTCTGGTGTGCTACATAGCCACTACGTCATTGAGATTGGTAAGGCGAAAAATTTACTGGCAGTTTGTGCATCTAGTAGATTATTCAACGCCATATTAAATAACCCAATAAGAGGCTTACATGTCACCTATTTTGACCAATCAAAGCAATATATCAGCGAATATACGGGTCTCAGCAGTATATCCCGTTACCATGACAATTTTTTAAATAAATAATTCTTGCTGGATGTGGTTCCATTAATAAAATTAATGGAAATAGTGTATCTTTTTTGTAACATTTTTTGTGATATTTGCACATTACAAATTTCGCTCATCAAAAATTTCTTCAGTATCATTGAGTTCTAAACGAAATTTTTGAATCGCGAAATTTTAACGTAATAATTTACAAAAACAAAAAATATTCACCTCTAGTGGTATTACCCTTGAATATTTATTATTATTATTATTTTATGTTTATAATAGCACAACACGAATTAGATTGGCATACAGAATAACAAATTTTTTCAATTAAGTAAACAAATTAAAAATTTATTGTGGGTACGAGTATGTCAAAGTACAAAGCAATGATTAATGGTTTATAAAATAACAAATATTTAGAAAAACATGGAATATATTTCATTTCTAATGAGTGTTAAAATAATATTTAAAAATGTGAATTAACCCCATTATAGAGTTCATAGGCAACTCTTCTAAGTACAAGATGAAAACAGTAATTTTATATTCACTTTTGATAATAGCTACAGGTAAGATTTAAGTTATGTTGTATATAAATATTTTATATACATTTTCTTATAACTTTTAGTTCAGTTTGCAGTGTCTATAAAGTCACAGACAAAATACCGAGTAATAGGAGGATCAAAAGCCAAACTCGGACAATTTCCTTTTGTAGTGAAATTGAGACCAACCTACGCTGATATAATACATTGTGGTGCCAGCATCATATCTTCAACAATTTTACTTACAGCTGCTCATTGCTTCTGCTTATCGTACGTATTCGTTTAATGCGAGATGTGAGAATAAATCAATAAATATGAATCTATGAAATTTGTTGACTAAATGAATAAACGTGCTTGTATAAATATAAACATGCCAGGGTAGGAGGAGAGTGATCGCTATTTCAATATATTACACCCTTTAGGGGAGTACATATACGATTACATTTGTCCCAGTTAGAATCATACAAAGAAAAATTGTTTAATCACCATATTTATATCTTAATGGGGTCTTTCACCATTTTTTTTCCATTTTTTTTTATGAAACTTTATCTATATTGAAGACTATCTACACTTTTAAAAAGTCTTAATTGTTATTCATTAAGCCACAATGATTTTTTAAAAAATGTTGTGACGTCATAGTAGAGGTGTTGCTGGATCTAAAACAGTACAGATTGTAAATAATTGTAGTCATATATTTTTTTACTTATTTTATTATTATTATTACAGTAAAATAGAACATTTATGTAACAAAAATTATTTAAATCTCTACTGTTTTAGATCCAGCAAAACCTCTACTATGACGTCACATTTAAAAAAAAATCATTGTGGCTTTATGAATAACAATTAAGACTTTCTAAAAGTGGTGAAAGACCCCATTTCTTTCATTCTTCCCCCCGCACATACATAACGTAAGAGATGTATTATGTTCATGCTACGAATTGAATTGATTTTGGGAACAATTCATCAACAGTCAGTGGTAGATTATTTGAAGGCCTATCAGGTTTTTGGGGATATCTTAGTAAATAAATGAGATAGAGTGAATTTCATTGGAATCAGAAAGATGTACAATAATAAAGTCGCCTCGCGTCCCCAGCCAATGCACGTCATCAAAAATGTAACTAGAATCCGTGACGTTATTAACCGATATGTTTATATAGGTTAAGGAATCGTAATGAAAGAAATTGCAGCAGGTTGCATATATCCTTTTGTTAGTTTAATGGAAATTGGGTTTTTTAAAAATCAATTTTATTATATTTTATACAAAATTCGTTTTTGGTTATTAAATAAGAGAAACTGATTTTCAAATTGTTGTGTAAATATCACGTAAATATTTAACCTACAAACGACATGCTCGCACGTGTAAACGTTGAATACTATAGTGTTACCAATGTTATAAAAAAAAAACAGACTATTTGTATTTGTTATTTGATAATTGTACTTTTACTTACTTTTATTCACCTTTATTCAAACTTTCGGTGCAACATAATCAATACTGTATATATTTCTTTAGTAATTGTGTACAATTATATAATTTTTGACACTTAAAAATATCAAATTTTTTTTATTTACATAGGAGTAAAAAAAATGATTAGGGGAAATTAAAGTACTCGCCATTTTGTTCTTTTAGTAATATAACATATGTATTATTTTATATTGTTCTATTTGAAATTTCAAAGTTGATATTATTTACTAGCAAGTCGGAAATGAAATAATATTACGTGAAATAAATTGCTAAGTTACTAAATAAGCGAGTAATTTGCTGCTTCCATTTAAATATAACACCCTGTATTTCTTTCTTTGAGGCATAACTTTTAAAATATATATATTATTATTTCTGTACAGGAGATCACACGAAATATTATACGCGGAAGTAGGAATTGTGGACTCAGTAGCAAAGCAAGGTAAATTGTACAAAATAAAAAACTCTATATGCCACGAGGATTGGAAGTACATTCCAGATATAAATAAATCTACAGACGACATTGCTCTTGGTCGTATAGATGGCGAAATTCAGTTTACGCCAAATGTTCAATCAATTAAAATATCTCATGCATTTGTGCCAACTGGAGAAATGGTAACTTTGGTTGGCTATGGATGTACATCGTTCGAGAATACGGACGGATCAAAAATCTTACTGTTCGCATTGATCAAGAAAATTTCAATGAAAGATTGTCGAAAAATGTATGAATATGCGGATAGAAAACTAATGTGTACATACACGCAAGGTAAACAGGCTTGCTTCGGCGACTCTGGAACTCCTATTGTCTATAAACAAAAGCTGGTTGGGATCTCTATCAATGGTAATGAATCTGATAATCCAGATTTGCACATTGCAGTAAAATCGTACCTACCGTGGATTGAAAAGACTATAAAACTACTTAATTAAGGATCAGCTACATTAAAACAACATGACATTTATGAATTTTATTAATTTAGGATTTTCAGTTTAAATAATCAATAATATAATTTTATATTTTATAATATTTTTGACACAGATGTTAAAATATTTTTGTGTGCAACCAGTGGCAAAATAAGCATTTTGCAACCGCAATACAAACCGCGAAATTGGATTGACTGTTTTTATGGTAACGGCCGTGAAATCTAAAATGATTGTTTTTTTTTACTTTATTTCGAGCCGTTATCGTTAACACCGTAAAAATCATTTTGATCCTTGAGAATTGGCATTATTTTTTAAAAACTAATTATTTAGTTTATCAAATATCAATCCCATAGCTACTTTCTATTTATAATAAAACTGTTTAAAATTTGTAATTAATATTTTTTACTGTTTCACAAAAAATACTGCGTACAATTCGTCCGCGAAATCCTTTATCGCTCTCGAGATTGTCCTGCCTCGGCCGCAAGCGGTCTAGGCAACAATTTTTCTCTCGGTACGCTAAAGAGTGATTTCGCGGCCTTGGTATATAAATAAGTATTAGTTTTTGTTCTCATTGTAATTAAGATTATTAATTAATATTAATAAAACATTATTAAATACATTATTTAGTTTTTCTCAAAAATATTCTTGTTAACATCTTTTATTTCAAACTTTTTTTCACAGCTGATGCTATTTAAAAAAAATATATTGTAATTTATTGTTGTGTCCACTAAACTTCCTGTTTCGGTTTTTCAATTTCATTCAAAATCAACTTATCTCATTCATGGCCTCATTCAACCTAACCTGTCAATTTCTGGCGATGGAAACCATTCAGCGTTCATTCCTGTGGTGTATTCAGATATTTGTCTTACACTGCGCCCCCATAATACATTCTAATAATATTTACACGGTTCTCGACATTTAATGTAGTCTTGATGACAGTGACAGATTAAAATATTTAAAACAAATTGCAAGCACTATACGTCAGTAGCAATAAAAAGAGTAGGCGAAAATTAGGAATTATTATTTTAATTTCATTAAATTGCGGTATCAAAATAAAGTAATCTGTATTAAATAAGATGTAGGGATATTGGCAGTATTGTGATATAACATTTGGATGCATAATTTTTTGCCGGACACTTTTTATTTACAAAAAACTTATTTTACATGTTATTTGCCTATGCCAACATTTACATGACACACGGTATAACTGGTAACTTTATCACCGACTTTCAAAGTCATATTTCCCAAATCTAAAAATCAAATGGATTGGCAGAGCGCTACGTTCTAGACTAGATACAGATTTACAGTTATCATTACTTCATAACAGGAATACACCAAGAGATAAACTAGGATCGCCTATGCGAAGACTAATGATCAGAAGAACAAAAACTTTGCTTCCAACACACGAGAAACTTCTACTACCAAAACTAATTCATAAAGTGAAGGAAACGATGAACCGAAATAAAGACCAAGAATAATTCTATGCGGAAAAAGGAAACAATCCAGAAAATGAATTTAATATAAATGAAGAAATACTGTTAAAAATAGCAATGAATGATTACCTGGCACAATCCAGCAGAAAACAAGAATGAAGATCTTACATTATCCAACTAAGGGATGGAGGAACCATTAGAAGAAATTCATAGTTCTTAAAAAGCTATCCCAAAGCCGAAGAGAATAATTTAATTAAAACAAACCAGTCAGGCCCTCCAGGACAATATGATTTACGAAACCGGAAGAGAAATAGTTAAACCCAGAAGACTAGATTTGTAAATTATGTATATTAAAGTGGACCAAAGGGGTTAAATCGAATTTAAAACGGACCACCCTTTAAAAAAATAAATAATATTAATACAAATGCCTCAATGTATTTGATTTTTCCCAATTAAATAACATAGAACTGTGTCACATTTTGGAACTCAATTTTTTCCGAGGCAATAAAAGGTACAAAAAACTCATTCAGTGGTGGAATATATAATACAGAGATTCGAGAATATTTGGGGGAAATTAGAAGTCCCAATTATTATTCTTAAGATATTTGGAGATATATATTTTTAAGTCTTTGGAGCGATAGTTTGTCTATCTTCAAATATCAAATAATGATTGGGACTTCTAATTTTTAACAAGTATTTTCGGATCATTATATTATATGTTCCACCATTAAATAGATTTTTCGAACCTCGTATTGCCTCGGAAAAAAATTAAGGTCCAAAATATGTCACAGCTCTATGTTATTTAAAGGGAAAAAATCAAGTATATTTAGGCACAGTCAAATATTAATATTAAGCGGAATAAAAGCCAGCACAATATTTTTAATTTATTTGGAATCTTTTTTGGGGGCGGTCCAGTTCAACTTCGATTTAACGCTTTTAAAGATAATCCTAATTCATATTGTTCAATTAAATTTACTTTGTAAAAGAAGTGGGATGTCAGATAATAGAAAAACTAAATACACAATTTAAAATAATTGTGCATATCATTGTTTTTCAGTTATAAAAAAACCTACATATTGTAAAACTTATTGAAATAAAAGTATTTAAAAAAATACAATTGTTTGAGTGCACAAACAATACATATATAATAGCACATCACGAGTTAGATTGGCATACAAAATAACATATAATTCATTTAAGTAAACAATTTTAAATTTTATTGCAGGTATTTCAAAATGCAAAGCAATGATTAATAATTTATAAAATAATAAATATTTTTATTGAGTGATAAAGAAAATTAATATTTAAAAATCTGAAATAAGTTTGCATAATTAATCAGTCTACACATTAAAAAGGTTGCAACAGCAGTATAAAATGAAAGCAGTAATACTATGTACACTTCTGATAATAGCTACAGGTATGATTTAAGTTATGTTCAATATAAATACATTGTATGTATTTTCTGATGACTTTTTAGTCCAGTTTGCAGTGTCCCGAAAGGAATTAGGGACAAATCGGCGAGTAATAGGAGGATTATCAGCATTTTTAGGACAATTTCCTTTTATAGCGAAATTTCGGCCAAAGACCTTTGATTTTGTAGCTTGTGGAGCCAGCATCTTGTCTTCAACAATTCTGCTTACAGCTGCTCACTGCTTGTGCTTAGACGGGTTCGTTAATATTGAGTTGGTGCAACTGATACTTGAGGATGAGCGTCCGAGGAATCTATGGATAAGTATGAATCCATGGAATTTGTGGCGTGAATGACGTGGTAGGAATGTTTGGAGGAGACTGATTGTTGGTTGAATTTGTTAACCCTGTCAGTGTCGATTTTACGATACTGCTATTATTCGTAGTATATAAATTAAATATTTATCAACTGACTCGGATATATGAAACTGTAGTCAAGTTGTATTTATTAATCAAAAGAAGACATTTCGTCAACACTTATGGCTTTTTTAGGGCAAACTAGGAAACACAAAAAAAAAGTTTTTATAGTGAAAAGACCACAATACTTACTGACTAAATTATTTAGTAACTTATGAATTGTTGGTTTCGATAGTAATATATAAAATGTAACACATGTATTATACTACTATAACACAAGTTAACTTAACAAAGTTTATAACAATATAAAATGACGTTAAAATTTAAAAAAAAAACATGATTATTGTAACGACGACCATATTTATGTTATTATACTCGAAATTAATAAATTTTCCCTCTGCTGTATAATAGTATATTATTGTATGGGGGATTATGATAGTCATTATTCACGAAGATGGAGTTTGTATCACGTCAAATTATCCGAGTGAATAATAACCATAAGCCCGAATATAATACTATACTTTTTCTACTACTGCAATTTCGGAAATCACTTTTGAAAATGATAAAAATTCGTTGAAAACACACATTGAAAAACGTCAACAATAAAAAATGACTACATGTCCACTGTCAGGTGGTCGTTGCTTGGTGATCCACATCACGTCTCTAAAATAATCGTGAGTAATGGATTTCTGGCGCTGTGATTGGTCGAGAACATTGAATTATGAATCATAATTCATTATTGTGAATTATGGGTACTAAAATTCATAGAAAAAATTGAAATATTTATACAAAAGTTGAAAAATATTATTATCCAACACCTCTCAATAAATGTTCTATAACTATGGCGATTTTAAATAAGCAAAGTAACAGATTATCCACTAGTGGGTATAATTTTGAGGAAAGCCACTAGTGAGTATTTTTTTATTTATAACAATAATAATAACACACAACACCTTGGTAACTACTTCGATTGACATTTTAATTTGAAAATTTAAAATATATGTCACTGTCAAATAATATTTCTTTAATAAATTTTTCATTTATTAAGAAGTGTTGGATAAAACGTTATACTTCACACGTGGGCAAAGTGGAATTACCCACTCGATAAAATTATCACACTCAGCCTTCGGCTTCGTGAGCTAAAATTTCTCTCGTGGGTAATTCCTTACTTTGCCCACTTGTATAGTAAATAACTATTATTACTACAATTTTTCGATTAACTATAATAACCATAATTCTCAAGAGTGAATTATAGATTCATAATGCACTCTTCTCGACCAATCACAGAACTAGAAAGCATTTATTCCCGTTTATTTTAAAGCCGTGACGTGGTCGTCTGACAGTTGACAGTGTAGCTGTCATTGTGTTGTGTTATGTTGTCGTTTTACAACGTGTATTTCCAACCCCTTTCGATCGTTTTCAAAAGTATAATTTATAGGAGAAAAAAATACAGTATTATATTCGGGATTATATCACTATCTGTCGTATAATAATATACTAATATTATTTTTAAGATAATTTTATTTTAGAATACCCACGGAAAACCAGTGTTTTTTGCATATTGCATGAGTGTACGAATTAAAAGTTTCTTGTTGACAATAGCGTGCATCAAATGTTGCTACCCACTGAAATATAATAATTTTGGAACGTACACTCGCTGGGTAAAAAAAAGCGAGACGAGAGAGATAGTTACTCACAGGATATGCTATCGCTGTCTTAACTTTCATGATTCCGCATTTGAACAAATTATGCCACAAAAGTGAATATCTTTGTTTATATTTGATTCGAACGCTAACTTGTGGTAGAAAATTGAATTAAACGTAAGATACATAAATTTCATTGTATTTTGAAATTTATTATTTTTTTAAAATTAATAACAACAGTAGTGATTTTAGGAGTAATCCAATGTAAGTATTACATTTGTTTAAGACGTTTTATTTAAATAAGATGTAAAAATGAAACTTACATTGTAATTCTAGATTATAGGTTAAGATTGAATATTCTTTCAAAAAAATCTGATGTGGGCAGCACATAACCTCCCGCCCAATACTACTCTTAAACGATACAAAATAGCATTTGATGATACAGAAACATACCTTCTTATTTGTTTATTTTCTATTTATATTTGAGAAATTTAATTTTCTTTCGTATATTTATTTAACTTTCTGACATATATTTCACTAAGAAAACAGCTTCACAATCACAATGACATGTGTCACATTTCGTAAAAAATTGAAAATTTTTCCATGGTGTACTAGGAATGCAAGATTTGTAAAATCTAATTTCTTTATATTTTATTATCTCTAAATCTAATGGAAATTAATAAAATTAGTGTAATCAAAACACATGTAAAATTAAATATTCTTCAACTTTCAAAATAACATAAATTATTGAAATTGAAAAAAATGAAATTTAACCGTGTTTTTCACGAAAAACTGTTAAGGGCTTCAAGTAAACTGCTACTTCCGGTTGATCAATTTTATCCAAAATCTAATCAGCTCTTCATTTATATATAAGAAGCAATAATTCACAAAATTGTATTTTTTGGTAATATAGAATTTGAGTTATGCGAGACGAAAAAATTGCCACAGACTACACACACACACATACATACATACATACATACATACATACATACATACATACATACATACATACAGACATCATCGCGAAAATAGTAAAATCGTAATGTAGGGACCCTAAAACGTGCTTAATCATTGAAAACTCACTACCCAATATTTTGACCAAAAACAATACCTCCCTTACCTAGAGGTAGGCGGGAGGTAAAAAAGAAAATTTGCAATGTGTATGGCTACAATTCTGCTGCCAATAAAAACAAACTACCAATATTAAAGCTCGTATTCGCCATCATAAGATATCATACAAAATGAATTTGACATGTACGTTTTATGAATGGTGATCAACGCCATCTCTTGATAAATCCCAATACAGTATTGTAAGAAACTTCTTGAGCAGACTGTACGACAAAGACAGCATCTTCCGTAAGTCGCTTTCTCTGTCGGCTCGCGCTGACGTTACCAGAGCACGTTCCAGATTTACTATATTCTAGTGTTGTTACCAAAGTTCTAAGGTAAAATATATATTTTTTATTATTTATGTGCAGGGAACGATATACAGACTTATACGCGGAAGTGGGAACTGTCGAGACATACAGAAGAAAAGGTACACTATACAAATTAAAAAACGCTATATGCCACGCTAAATGGAAGTACATCCAAGAAATAAATAAATCCACAGACGACATTGCTCTGGCTCGTATTGACGGAGAAATAAAATTTACGCCAAATGTTCAACCAATTAAAATATCCCATGCAGACGTGCCAAATGGAGCAATGGTAAATGTAATTGGCTATGGATGTACCACATTCGAAGATAAGAACGGTGCCAGATTCCTAAAGTTCGCAGAGGTCAAGAAAATATCGAATAAAGTTTGTCGGAAAACGTATGAATATATTGATAGATACCTAATGTGTACATATACGAAAGAGCATGGAATATGTTTCGGCGACTCTGGATCTCCTGTAGTTTACAAAAACAAACTAGTAGGGATCGCTGTTAACAGCAATGAAACGGACAATCCAGATTTGTACATTAGATTGAAACCGTACATACCGTGGATTGAAAAAACCATGAAGCTACTTAAATAAGAATCAAGATGGCTGACATTGTCTGTTACACATTTTGTTATTTTAATTCTGTAATATGTAACTGTTAACTCATTTTTATATAAACAATAACAGCGCGATAATATTAATAACATTTATCAAAACACTAGGTATTCTAATGTATTTAATAATGGGCGCGTTCAGCCGAACCTAGCGCTTGCTAGTGATAGATTCTAGCAGATGAAAAGTAGTATGAACATGAATGGAATTTTGTTGGTACTGTCATCTTGTGTCAGTCAAGTTAGGTGGAATTAACCTCAAATTCTGATAATAGACAAATCCAAAACAGTATTTAAAAAATTGGTAAGTAATAGATTGCAAAAACTTCATATATTTTACTACATTTTAAGTTATTTTTATATTTTTTTGCACACACGGTTAATATTGATGACATTAAAAATGAATTCTTATAAGGCGCGGGCAGACACGTGACTTCGGTCAGCTGATTGTAACCCCAACTGTCAGTTGAGATTACAGTAAAATTATTTGCTCATTTAAAATTATTTTTAAAGGTTTTATTTTTAATATTTTGTGTGTTTGTGATTATAGTTTGTGCGTTGCGGTACCAAAAGTGTTTCAAAATAATATTAAATTATTTCATTTTGTACTGTTTCCGTAGTGCCACGGTATAAGAAAATTCTTATACTATGGTACTACAAAAACTGTATTTATTTATATTTATATACACTTTTGGTATCACTATACACAAACTATAATCACAAATACACAAAATATTAAAAATAAAACCTTTAAAAGAAATTTAAAACGAGCAAATTATTTTATTGAAATCTCAACTGACAGTTGAGGTTACAATCAGCTGATCGAAGTCACGTGTCTGCCCGCGCCTTATACATTTGACAGTTCTAGAAGGTTCGCTAGCTCATCTAGCGGAAATTTATTTCGCTAGGTCGCTAGTCTAGCTGCTGAAATCTAGCGGTTAATTAGCAACACGTTCAGCTGTGACCGCTAGGTTAGCGATCTAGCTGCTAGGTTTGGCTGAACGCGCCCATTGTTGTTCTGATGTACTGATGTTCCTATGTTTATAAAGTTGACCATAACAACGCAGTATTGTATATATAATATGAGTCCGTAACTATGATATAAGAGAAAATTGCATAGTTACGAATGTCTAGATTTTTCTGGTAACAATTTCGAAGTTATTTTTCCGCTTCCAACAAAATATCATTAGGAATGTATCCAATATTATTTGTTGACATTTCGTTTTAAATTTGCATCCGTTTCAATTCTTCCTATTGATTTTTAAAAATAGTTCTGTAAGTTAAAACAAAATACGATTTTCTAGCTAAATCTATTTCGTTACAATTTGGGTAGCAGTAAAAACTCATAGTCCAGGGGGTAATTTTCCAGAAATGAAACTAGCACTAAATAGATAAATTATATATGAAAATGGTTTTGCTATATAATTTCTAGGGAAAGCCAGTGTATTTTGTATATTTTACTAAACGAAAGCGAGAATTGAAAGTTTCTGGTTGAATAGCTTGAATCAAATCAAATGTTATTTCCAAGATTGTGTAGTTGTGAACACACAAATATTATTTCCATCACTATAACTAGAAATATAATAAAAATTCAATAGTAAATTTCTTATCTAGTATTTGCCAGTTTAAGATTTAATCAATTTATCGAAAGAATTACATGAAATATTTAACACCTGAAAGCTTGTAGCTAATCGTCAAATTATGTTCTTGAAAATTTGTTAAGAAACTTTCGATATCACTTTGCAATCAATCCGTAATTAAAATTCATTACAAAAAACAAATTTCACATTGCTTTGCAATCTTCAGAGTTGTTTAAAAAAAAAAACTTTGCTATCAATCAAGAGTTCAACAAAAGACGATCGCCAGCACGATTTCCCGTTCAATAATTAATGACATATCAGTTTCGTAATTCTTTTTGTAAAATATTCATCAAGATGTTTTTATATCTACGAACCACTTTCGCTGAGAAGTGACGAGGCTGAAGTTGATAACAGCGCGTCCGAAGACCACAGAACCCAGAGGTTACTCACCTGCAACAAGAAAACAAAAATCAGTGTGAATAAGAAGCGAGAATAAAATATCTGCGGTTGAAGTTATTGGACAGCGACGTTTATAAGTAAAGTTTCTCATTTCTTAGAAATGTTCATGTCAAATAGTTAGGTTATAGAGTGCGTTCAAGGTTGTTGGGAAAATATTCTGTTTTTAAGGTTAGATAAATGTCGAGGAATATGTTTCTGTAATAATGGTGTTTTAATTTTTTAGGTATTTATTATATCATAAAATATTGTATCCCGTTTCATGGGAAATGTTTCTCTTTCTATATTTAGCATTTACTTATAAAACAATGCTAAATATCATGTTACGTAAATACCAAATACGGAAAATCAAGATTCATTAATAAGTTGCAAAATACTTGTTTGCTATTATGAAACCGATTGTCATTTGTAATAAGTATAATTAAGAATCATTTATTTAAAGGAAGGTAAGTAGAAATTAATTAAATTAAGGTTTTGAAGTATTTAACCTCAATTTTTATCCATCTAATTTTACTAATGTTTCAGGTTCACGTTGAGCAACAAAAAATTATTGTAATTGTCGACACAAAAAATACAATTAATTATCTAACATGTGTGCTAACAAGAAAAACAGCGTTTAATTTAAAATTAAAAAGTGAATCTTCTCGATTTAATCGAAAAGTTCAAGATCGTCCCAAATGTTAACGGTACAAGAGATCTTATGTCATGTCATCAGACATGTCATATGAGTGATTAATTCAAATACAAATTCAATGACGTAACCTCTAACATCAAACATACAATCAAAGATAAAATTATAAAGGTATTATCTATACATCAACAAATTTCATTGAATGTGTGTCACACCAATTTTGATAATTGTCAATGACAAATATGGGTCTGCGGGAGAATGAATTTATTAAATTTAATGAGAACATTAATTCTTAATTTTATACATTGCTACCATATGGGCTGTTACATAGCTACTGGCGTTTGAAAGGTTAATAGATATATTTCATAGAACGTAAAATTAAATTAACATTTTAAGAATATGGGCGACGATGACAACGTTCGTTGTTTTGTCATAATATTGGCTGTTATTTGTATATGTCATATAGGAAAATGTCACGTTTTCAGTTTCACTTTGCAATACTTCTATTATGGATTTTAGTTTTTGCATCGAAATATGGATTGTAAGATTCTCAGATTCATTATCATCGATGATATTTACAAGCAATATCTTCGTTTATTAATCATATTACGTGCTTATATTTAATCAGAGAATTTAATGAAAAATTTGTTGTGAAACGGATTGAGGACAAGAACGCACCCTAAATTTACTGATGGAATAAACATCGGGTGTACTAACCTAAGATATGATGATGACCAAAACAAGGTGATAATTTGAATTGTTTTTTATCATCGCTGTGATAGACATGTGACTAAGAAGATTATCAATGTTGATGGGTAAAAAATATCTTACGAAACATATGAATTCTATTCTTAGAGGTAATATAACAATACGATTATCATCGATGATATTTTCGAATGGAAATGTGCTGCTTCGGTTTCACGAGCAATATCTTCGATTAATAATCATATCACGAACTTATATTTGATTAGAGAATATAATGAATAATTAATTATTGTGAAGCGGATTGAAAACAAAGAACGCACCCTAAATGTACTGATCGCAACACATCGGGTGTACTAACCTAAGTTTTGTTGTATTAAATTGGACATTTGTAACTGCAGACATGATTTGAAGCACAATTTTATATAATAAATATGAGTTTGTTACCTGTGTACGATTATAGCACCAACCAGTAGAAGTTGCTAAAAGTTAACTGTAACATTGGACCAAAACAAGGTGAAAAATTCCACCGTTCTTCTCCCGAAATAGTGAGGAAAATGTGTTAGAAGTGATAGAAGTGTTACCAATATGAATGTTATTTACAAAAAATATATTATAAAAATTATAAATAATTCGTAATTTTATTGAAAATCCTTATTTTAGTGATATACATACTTTAAATTATCTTACAATTATGTCATATTTTTCTTATTAAATAATTTGACAATTTATTAAAGATATTTAAGATTGGTTCATTTGCAACACTGCTACACCGCCTTGTGTCATAACCTAAATTTTAAAGTGTCAGTCTGTCAGTTGTGTTCTCAATAGAGCTCTAGAAGAATGTAGGTATTCTCGTCCGCCATTTTGGGTCCAGATGTCATAAATAAAACAAGTTATTGGAATCCAGTTACTTAAAAAAAAACATTTAAAATTTGTATCTGTCAAATTTGAAAACATATTTCTTGAAATTCTGTAAAATCCAACTACACAAATCATACGGTAATATATTAGAAAGTATTCTGTACATTTACCTGTTAGATATGAAATATAATAATTAAGAGCATGATATATCACAATTATTAATCAATATCAACTTCAAATTTGACAGAAAAGAATTAAAGTAACTGGATTCCAATAATTTGTTTTATTTATGACACTTGAACCCAAAATGGCGGATGAGAATACTCATATATTCTAGTGCCTTAGTTCTCAAAGAGTATTTTAATTCCGAGCAAATCGTTTTTAGAAACATGTCGTGAAAAAAATGTTGTGTCTAACACGAGAGGAAAGCTCTTCTTCCACTCTCGTTCGAAATAACTATTGTTTATATTATATTTGTGATAGACATGTAAGTAAGGAAATTCTCAATGTTGATTAGCTGAAAATATGTCACATGATATATGAATTGTATTCTCTGTAAGATTCTATTGAATATCGTAATACAGAAGATTAAAAAAGTATGAAAAAGTGCTTTGTCGAGTTGGCATCACGTGCAGGGTTATCATGTTCATCTGCTGAATACCAGAATAGCGCAAACAACAAATCGTAATATTCCCATAGTAAGACGTGCAGAAGTACGCGCAAACAGACGCAGCGCGCATCCAAAATAACAAAATAGTGTATTCGCTTTGAAAAGAAATCTCAGAAATCTGAAAACGTATCGAGCTGCGAAGATATTTCCAATATTTCGCGGACAATGTAGACAAGTCGGTATTTCCGACAGTTGGATTGAATAGGCGAGTTCAATGTTCAGTGTTCAGTTCCAACGTTCCCAACGCAAGTTCAGTGGGAGGATTGTATGGTCCGAGCAAACACTACAACGAAGAGAAGCGATATATGAAATGTTCCACCAAGTTCAGAAGAGTTTAAATTCATTCCTGCAGCTATACTTCACATATTTTCCACGAGTTGTTACTCTGGATTCGAGGGCCAATCTCGTTTAATTGCTTTGTAGTTTTAAAGTTGGAAATGAGAATGACAAGAGGCGCTGCCAGCTGGTTTATGGTAACGCATTTACCAAAAAATCAAGAAATAACATTTTAGTAACCACATCTTAAATTACAACGTATGTTGAAAAGTGCGAGGATATTTTTACGTTTCAGTACAAAATTCCATGGAATGTGGAAAATGTCACATTGAAAATACTAACAGAACGATAACAACAAGACTTACAGAACATTTAACCAACCAGAAAAATCAGCTATGGTTAGACATGCCATTGAATTTTTGAACAAAATTTTGAAGAAACAAAAATTATAGCAAGATGCAAGAGTGAAATGTGACAATTGCAGACTCAAAAGAGAATCTATAGAAATCAGTGAACCAGAATGAAGGCTATGAGTTGAACAAGACATGGTTTCTTGTTATATTTTTGTGTTATTTAGTTACTGTTTTCATTTACTTGTTTATGCTATTCATTAGTTTTCCAGAACGAAAATTACGTACCTGTAGTAATTCTAAATGTTAATTTTTTTTGAAGAAAAAGTACAGAACTTTTACCAATTTTTTTAAATTATTTACTATAAAGCGTGAATTGCACGACGATGTTTTTCTTTTCAAGTGACTGTAAAAGTTTTCTTTCTCACACTATGACGTAAGTGTAAGAGAGATAGGTGAGTCGACTTGCCATGTCAAACTTACAACGAAAAACTGATATATGGGGTAGTTTCTCTTTAAAATTCCTAAAAATTACAGTTTTTACAGCACTACCCACTAAATGAAGTGACTGTCAATTATCATTTGTGTTTATGTTTTTGATGTTGCAAGGGTTTAATTAATAATAAACTTACTTGTCAGAGTGGAATAGGGAAGAAGTTGAGAACTAAATGGATGTACCTCTAAAAAATGTATGTGTTGCAAAATCAATGAATACAAATATATTGGTATAACTGAACTTTTGACACTTGATTGTTTAAATTCACTTACAACTTAATTATGTAAATAGACTCATAAGTTCACTTATAGAAACAATTTAGAGTTACTTGAAAAGAAAAACTTTATCATGTAATGTACGCTTAAGAGTTCTGAAATCTTTTTCAATTTATTAAAATAGCTATTTGCATATTTAGAGCGCAAAGTCATGTTTTGTCGCTCGAACAATCTTGCGGCTCAGATTTGAATACTGTGAGAGCAACATAAATACTTTGCGCTCGATCTTTTCGACGAATTATTATAAAACAAAAAAAAATTGATCTGCGAGTAAATTCATTAAAAAATGAATATGATATTTCTGTCATAGACTGGAGTAGCTGTTCTTTTACTTCGTATATCCAAAGTAATGAATTAGTAAAAAATGTAAAAACCAAGCTTTTATCGCTCGTTGCTATTGGAGACGAACAACAAAGTAAAATTCAACATCAACATCAACTTTGTGTTGACAAATGCAAGCACAAAAGTGAACTGTCTATAGCAGTCTTCAAAAATAGTATATTCTACAGCAAGTAATGGAATGGCACATATTCCATGGGAACAAAAAGTTTGTAGTCCGAGCCGAAGGCGAGGACTATGGTTTGTGAGTGTGGGATATGCCATTCCGTTACATGTTGTAGACTATACTTTCTATAACAAGATTTTGGAAATTATGGAAAAATACAAATATTGCAAACGTCAAACTCAAAAAATTAAAACAAACAGACTTCCATAGTAACTGAATCAAGATACTTCATATATCGCGCTAATATGCGGCTCTGATTCGTCAAAATTATTCCATACGCGGCGTAAGGAATGATAGTTGTTCCAATACAGTTTTTAGTTGTAGAATGTGTAGTTTCCAAAACAGTGTTATAGAAAATATTTTCTATAACACTGTTTTGGAAACTGGGCATTTCACTACTAAAAATTGTTATGGAATCACTAACATTCCATACGCGGCGCATGGAATATTTTCGATGAATCAGAACCGCTTATTAGCGCGACATATGAAGTATCTTGATTCAGTTACTATGGTTACGTCTGTTTGTTTTAATTTGATTTATTTGAGTTTGACGTTTTCAACAGTATTATATTTGTATTTTTGTATAATTTCCAAAACCTTTTTATAGAAAGTATAGTCTACAACATGTAACGGAATGGCCTATCCCACGCTCGCAAATCGTAGCCCTCGCCTTTGCCTCGGGCTACAAACTTTTTGCTCGCGTGGAATATGTGCCATTCCATTACTTGTTGTAGAATATACTATTACTAAATGGCGGTGCAATTTTTTGAAACTTTATTTAGTAATTTATTCAGTGTAGAGAGCGCAGTGTATCATTAAAATCATCAACAGCGTCTAACAAGCTAGCAAAATTAATTAAACCCTTGAAGAGGCACTAAAAATTCCAAATTCATTTAAAACTACCGCAGCAGCCGGCAACAAAGTGTGTAAAACGTGCCACCTGAAGCATGTTTGGCGGGCTTAACTCGATTCCAACCACGTGACATAACCTCTCGTCACGCGCCAAGGCGTTGCAAATGTGTATTAATATCTCGCGCAAGATTAATTATTAACGTTACCACCGCGCACGTTGCATACAACCCACAGCACGTGCTGTCTTAACGCTTATGTTTTAATTTAATCATTCCCTGTACGCCATGAAAAACCCGAGATAAGCACAAGGCGTACTAGGTTACTCCTTGGTTGATGTGATACGCGAAGCTGTCAGCTGTGTGAAAAGTAAGGTTATGTTGAGAATGCTTTCTTGGCTTGTGAGTGGGCGATGCTAATGATTTTGAATAATGAAGCTGCTAATGAAATGTGCGGTGCTAATTAGGTACATGTTGTGGGTAATTTATATCAGAGTGCTACAAAATAAACCCACAGCGGCAGGTAATTGAAAAAAATATGAAAACTAATTTAAATTTACGTTGTAATTTTTTTAGGCAAAGAAGAGTTTTAATATGTTAAGCATGAGCTTTGCTTAACTTCCGAACGTTATATTGAATTTTTGATACAGCGACATAATATCTTTATAATCGCCTTACATCCAGTGACTACATTTACATTGCAGGAGATTAAGCCATATACCAGCAATTTCAAAGGCCCACGTATGGTTTCGAGGTAATCCCAAGATAATTGAAATATTTAACAATTATTACCATAATGCTTTAAATGGTTCGTTAAATAATGTCGTTAAACTTTACATTGTTAAACATGTTGTAAGGTGAAAGTGAAAAATCAGGAATTTCATTACGCTATTTTTACGTAATAATTTATTAAACTTCTGGTTTTATAATAATTCACGCTTTCGGAACCATTGTGAGACTTAATTTGAAATTTAAATTGGATTATTCTGAATTAAATTAACTGCACATGCTTGAAAATTATGTAACGAAACTACATTTTCTAAGATTTAAGAAACGTAAACAACACAGTAAACAACAAGTTTATAACCAAAATATCTGTATCCATAGTGCTAATGCTTGAGATTTATCAAGTCTCTTTAACTATGGTGCATACTTTAAAATAATAATGAAACATTGTTTTTTTTTTGTGAAATTTTTGTTAACTGACAACCCTTGATAAAACCTACGTTAAAATTCTTCATGGACAATTAATTTTGTTTGTTCTTTTAGTGATACTTTATCAACAGTATACGCATCATAAATTTCAGTCGTTCGTCATAAAAATCATTTGCACATCATAATTCCTTTACGCGAAATTTTATAGCGATGCAAAAAGTATACACAGTAATTTGGTACCACTGAAGCTATAACGTTGCTGATGTTATCATGTTTATTTCACCTATTTAAATACGATA
The DNA here is from genome assembly GCA_963942605.1 of Poecilus cupreus. NCBI lineage: Eukaryota > Metazoa > Arthropoda > Insecta > Coleoptera > Carabidae > Poecilus > Poecilus cupreus. Next base: position 31,029,546 of record OZ012720.1, read on the forward strand.
TATAGTTAATTTATGATACGTATTTTGATAGGCCATATAGGGTGCAGCAAAACAACATAGTTATAAATATGAAATAAATTATTTTGTACTCATACATTGAAATGTGTTGCTTAACGATGCCTAGGCAACGTCCAAAATGTCCATTTCCCAGGTCTCCACCAGATAGACAACTGGGAAATTTCAACGAAAACATTCCTATTTCTAAAACGTTTATTAATAAATTATATTTATAATAAAATAATATAGTATTTCAAACATTCCTTTACATAATATTAATATAAACAATGATTGAATAAGAATGAAATTGAATTTAAAAATAATAATAATAAAATAAAATAATAAAATCTGCCCGATATGACAGCTGTAAAATACATAACGTACAAATGTAATGTTAGTTACCTCAATATAAATAATAAATATAATAAATTTACAAGTGAACACGGAAAATATTATAAATATTTTAATTGTTTTATAATATGTTAGACAAATTAATTTGTGTGTTTATATTTATAGTGCAACTTTGACAATTATCAAAATAACTACTTGAAGAACTTTCTTTGTAAAGACTGTTATTAGTTTTATACTTTTTGTACAAAAAAGATTGTACAAACCTCTTGCGCCAAACACTCATCCAGGAACCAAGGGTTCCCGCATTTGGTGTGTAAATAACTATAACATTTCAGAAAACAGGTTTAATAACATTTTAAAGATTACTTTGTATTTTATATGGATGCTTCACTCCTGAGGATAACTTATCTGTAGATCAGTAAATTATTACATTATCTGGAACTACACAATATGGCCCAATTATTTAAACAAGGATTGTGGTTATAATTTGTAAAATGTTTATAAAATTTGTACAAATAAGAAAATTTAATACAAGTTCATTTACCATTGACATTGATGATGTTAAGAAAGTACTGCACAATTTCAGATTTCACGAAATATCACTAAAAATTGGCATATACTTTTATTGTATTTCTATATAATATAAACCCTAAGAAACGCAATGCTGTAGAGCGCATCGTCATATCTCTTAAACTTATAGAGATATGCCAATTTTCGATGTTTTTCGAAATGCTACTTTGAGTGGCTGCAACTCAAAATCTATTAAAGATATTGAAAAATAGACTCAGTTCTGTGCGTTTCATGCATTTTATTACAAATTAGGAAATTTTGAAAATTTTGAAATTTTTCGATTTTTTTCCTCAAATTTAGATAGGAGATAACTCGATTAATATAAGAGATACAGACTCGCAGATTATGTCCGATTATGTACGAGTTGCAGATAACGTTTTAGGTCCGACTGCATGGAAAATATTTTCTCTTAAAACATGATTATGTCAATACCTATATTTAAAACATTTAATTGCATCTCAAAGTGTGCTTCGTTGTTATGCATTTGTTGGTTTTGTTTAAAAATGTTATTTATCAAATTGTCAAAGTGAAAAAAGTGTTGAGATGGATGAAGACATTGAAGACGTTCCAAAAGAACTTGCATGTAATGCATGACAATGTTTATTACCAACGAGAAATCGTAACAATTGTATGAAGACACATATAATACATACAGAAAATTGTGTTTAAATATGAAAATAAAATAAAACCACCGAAGATTGTATCTTGGCATACCTTAATAGTATTTTGGTATACTTTAATAGTATTTTGGCAAGTTATAAAAGTTCCACATTGTGGACTAAATATTCTATGCTAAGATCCACAATTAATTTGAAAGAAGGTGTGGATATAAGCAAATTTTCCAGCGTAATTCCATTTCTTAAAATAAAAGGTGAATCAAATAGAAGAAATCATTGACATTAACTAAAGAAAATGTGGAAAAATTTCTAACGGAAGCTAATAATTTGTTAAACAAGCTATGTTTTACTAATGTCATCTTTATAATGCCGAATAATACTGTTTTTTTAATGTCATTCTTATTTTCGAAATGTTTTGATAAATTTTTGATGTTATATTATGTTAACTTGTTTAGTATTTTCTTTAAACTTGTTTCAATTTTAGAAGGCTATTTGCCATGTCTTATAATCGTCGCTTTACTGGGTTCCATCCAATGCACCAACGACTTCGCGTACACTACCGATAACCAAATTTCATCGATTTTCTCTCCCATCTGCAACTTCTTCCTCTCTTTCTCGGCGGAGTTTCCGGTGTCTGGGTCGGTGGCAGCACGCGGCATGCAAGCGGAAGTCGCCTGTCCGTTTCCTGTCGGATTTGTGCGTTTCGCCCGCCGCTGCTGCCGCCACCACACTCTCAGGTGGCGAATTCGATTTGAAATTGGTTACGTGAGCAGTCGACTTGCTCTTGCTGTTTACGTGTTACTTGGCCGCGTGTTCGAAACTGGGTTGCCGGCCAGTTATTTATTTCAATACGTGTTTGGGGAATTTTAAGTGGTTTCGGGACGCTTCGGTCTAATATGGGCGAAGTTTGATTCAAATTAAAACCTAAATAAATAAAATGTAAATCTATTATATTTTGCTGTTTAATTTTCCAGACCGTATTACAACTTTTCTATTAAATATTAATTTTATTTGATTGATATGTCGTGAAATACTCATATTTAGGTAATCAAATTGTCCTTATTATATGCATTTTAAAATTTTGAACAATTTTTTTATTTACAATTTTTCTGTAAAGTGAATAGGTAAAAAATACAGTGATATAAAAAATAGCATTGAATTCTTTATACGCCACATTTCAATGCTATACTCGGTATATCGGTATACAGTATGTCCCATTTAAGGTACGAATGCATTGGGATCTCGAGAACCGCAAAGAGATATGAAGTTAGTTAAATCAGACGAAAGTTTCCTCTTTAGAGGGGCAGTTTGACCATCAATTAAAAAAAAAATCTCTTTTTAAAATTGTCATGGCTTACTAATGACCTCCATATGAAAAATAAAAGATAATACAAATAACTCGTAAATATTAAGATATAAAAAAAATGAGTACTTCTGCAAATCCACCATTTAAAAGTGTCTTAAGAAAGTGTAAACCAGAATCTCGCATTATGTCATATAAATATGTAATCAGCAAGAAAATAAAATCGCCAAATTTACATTTTAGCCAATATATAGTGACCTATGCATTCAATTGGGAAAACAAATACTTGCTCAAAGTACTAATGAGATAACTTTCGTCTAATTTACCCAACCTAGTATCTCTTACGGTTTTCGAGATCCCAATGCATTCGTAGCTTAAAAGGGACACACTGTGTATCATCGTATTGTTCTACATAAAATGCAACATAAGTTCTCGGTATTAAATGAATTTGTCGTTAATAAAAATTCTTTTTTATAAATATATTACAAAAATTTCTGATACAAGAACCAGACTTATTAAAGAAGTGAAAGAAGAAATATTTTCTTTAGTAGTAATTATTCTTCAAGTATGATGAAAAGTTTATTTAACATTGGCATCCTATCCCTATGTTTACTCATAAAAAAGATATAATACATTACTGTCAATCACTTTATATGTAACTATGGTAATGGCAGATCCCTATGTATACTGATAAAAAAAACTCCCGGGGTATAGGAATACATTAGTAACAGAAAATTATATTTTGCTTCCAAGGGACACCTTGATTGCATCTTAGCTAAAACTCACGGAAAGTGACGCTAGGTTAAAACTCTATAGGGTACTGAATTGAGTAACATACTTATCTGCTATACTCTATTACTTAGAGAGAGCGTATCTACAGATCGCTGTATTAACTAAAAGTACTAAATGTTTAAGTACACTTACATGTTAATTATTTTGATATAGACATTTTGTACTCGAACACATAGCACACGACACAAACCACTGCAATGGTCCCCGCACTACTGAGGCAAACCAAATCATTCATGTATTTTGCAGACACTACTAATTAACAGGTTCGTAACAAGTTTATAGACGAAAATAATACATTTGTATTTCTAGAATAAAATATATATTTTGTGCGTTATTCCAGGGGTTCTCGAAATTTTATTGACTGTAATATTTTATTAAAATAAATACCTAACATATAATCGCAGTTAGCATATTCTAATGATTCATTTATTTGTATTTTTCAAATTTGCGGATGTAAGAAAATTACAAAAATATTGGCTGGTACCATAAACTCTATTTTTGGGTGTTTTAAGAGAAATGTTTTAGCCTCTGTTTTAGCTTTTTACAATGTTCTAAAATTATTTTATAAAAAAATGCTTCTAATAGAAAAGAAATATATTATCTTCCATTTTTAAGTATTTTTATAAAATAAATTTAGAACATTGTAAAACGCTAAAACAGAGGCTAAAACATTTCTCTCTAAGCACTCAAAAACAGAGCTCGTGGTACCAGCCATTATTCCTTTCATCTTCATGTGTAATAAATTGTACATACAATTTTCTTTGTCCAGTAAATTTACATAAATATCTAATTAGCTCTGCGCGTTGTTATAAACTTATAATTATTAAGTTTCGTTTCTTTATCTTTTCTTGGTCATGAGTTATTGCATGGACACATAGACGTCATTGAAAAAAATGGACAAATTGGATTTAAGAGACCTCTATACATGTATTGCCGCAACAATAGATATCTTATATGATTCCGTGTGCTGTATATAAGAAAGTAAAAAGAGTTATTGATGAAGAATTACGGATGTTAGAGCAAGAAGGAAATAAACCGACAATAACAAGGAACAAAGTACAACAATGTATTTGTCTTAATTTACTACCGGTAATTCAAACACGCCCATATACCAGCACCTACCTCTACAATTATAGACATCGGAGTACCTCGTGCTAACAGTTGAACTGGGCTAAATATACTTGCAACTGATTGGTTGAACAATTAATTTTATAGGATTTAAATTGCTACATGACAGATGGGCGGAGAACATCGTACGTTAACTGGTAGTTTTGTTTTATTAGTTGATTAATTACTCGGTGAAATTCAATATGGGACACGGGATTTTCTACATAAAACAATTTCAATTGAACACAGAACTATTGATAATACGAACCCTTTGGCACAGTGCAAATCACACAAAGCTAAATTGTATAATGTTTATATTTTAAATTATATCTTTTATACCTCCCGCAAATAGATGTATGTAAGGGAGGTATTATATTTATGTTACGAATTGATTAGATTTTGGGAGCAATTCATCAACAGTAAGTGGTAGATTATTTGAAGGCCTATCAGGGTTTTTGGGCATATCTTAGTTAATATAAGAGATAGAGTAAATTTCATTGGAATCGAAAAGATGTAGAATCATATTACCTACAATCTTCATTTGAAACAGTTTTCTATATTTTGTTGTCATCAGATAAAAAAATATTATTCGTGATACCAGCCATAATACCTTTGGACGAAATGAAATCTTTATGTTAGTAATTTTTGTTAATTTGTTATTGTTTCAGTTTTTATTTTTCCTTAAAATAACAGAAGACAAATAAATTGAGTACAACAATTTTCCCTTTGTAAGATCAGAACAATTTTTTTTATAGTTATTCAAAAAGTCTTATTGGACCCAGTGACATGATTCTGGGCTTACACGACCAATATGATTAGAGTTCAACTCTTGTTTTCAGCGACTCAATTCAAACGAATTTACTTCCATTGCGAATAAATGCGGCCGCTAATCTGTGTTTATTTATTCAGCATCTCACCAAACAAAATCAGAAATCCATTGTATTCACAAAACCGCGTTTAACAAGCCACCGAGAGTAAACACAATAACAGCAGTCGCGACAGCAGCAGGTGAAACCAAACGCCGGCAGATCACATCATTGTGTGTTTAACAATTTGTTTGAACTTTCTCGTCACAACAGCAAAAAAATCAGCGGCGGTCTGAATCGCTAAGAGGAATATTATTTGGGTCAGCGACTTGAGGGCTTCAATGAATTTGCGAATAAAAGGAATCTCAATCTCAACGAACACTTCCAAGTGATTGCGGCTACGTCAGAGAAACAGTCGAAATGCGGGAAGAATAAAACAAAAAGTGCCGGAATAATGGTTGTTTTCAGTGTGCAGTGAGCATACCGCGACTAACGATGCTTTTACACCGTCCGCGAATCTACAATCGGCCATATTCGGGAATGTTCGCCCAGACGAAACAAAACACGCTTTGAGGTTATGTACACCTTTGAAAATATTCCTATTTGCGGTTTGGTTGAATTGGTTTGGTGGATTTCACTCGATTGGAAATAAAAGAAGCAAAGGAATTTGTGTTTTTGAATTTAAAAGTAAAATGCTTTCTCGAATGTAAATAAAGAGTAGAAACGGTCACTGGAATTGTATTTTTAAATGTTACGATTCATCGCCTATGATCACTGACACCATTACTCTCACAATTTGTCTACATTTTATAGAAACGAAGAAGTATATAATTAAAAAGACATGGTATTGTAGTTTTTAATTTCTAGTTCACTCAAAGAAATTTATGAGACAAACGTGGAGAAGAAGTCGGAAGGTTTATTTAAAAATATCTGCCAAAAGTTAATCACTTTATTTTTTAGTATCGGCACGGCTATTTTCCAAGATAGATTTCTGACTTCTTTCTAAAATGTGTTTTAAGAGAAGTGTTTTAAGTTCGGTTTTAGCGCTGTACAATATTTTAAAATTCCTTGAATAGAAGTTGCAGAGAAATAGATTGCCTACCACTTATATTGGAAGTATTTGTTATAAAATAATTTTAGAACAAAAGCGCTAAAACCGAGCCATAAAACATCCAAAAACTAAGCTCGTGGTACCAGCTAATGAGTTTGATTGTTGTAGTACAATATTTAAAGTAGGAAAGAAGAATGAGTTTAACATATGTTCTTCTTATTTTCAGAAAGATTCTCCAAAATCTTTACCCGTGTGAAGCACACATACAAAAATATGTACATTGATGAAGCTTGGGAAAACGCTGCGCAAGCCCGTAAATATATTTGAAGCGTTTTCCGAATCATCTTCCAAATGTTCGCACATTTGTATACGTTGTTCAGCATCTATGAGATCATGGATCCTTTAAATCTGTAGTTCAACATCATGGTAGAACACGGTGTGATCATATAGCGAATATTGAAGAGAATGTTTTGGACAATGTTGAGGGATCAGCCGGATTGTAGAACTCGAAGAATAGCACTGCAACACATGGCAATTTGGAGGATATTAAAAGAGCAACAGTTACATCTTTAGCATGTATAAAAAGTCCAGTGTTTGCTACCAGAATTATGAGTACTAACTTTCTGATTTCATAATATATTAACAGTTGCTAATGTTGCTGCTTGCGGAATATCGAGTAGTATTCTCATTGGAATTTATTCTTCTGTTTCATTATTGTTTGAATATTTTGAAAAATATTATTTTTGTTTCATTGCAATAGAAGATGTATTTCGCAGTGTTTGCATTAACGCCGTCTATTGCTGATGACACGAATAATGCACGAAGCTAACTTCAGTTCCGTCAATTTTGGCATTTGACAGCAGCCATATGTTTTCCATTGGAGGGTAATCAAATTTGTAACAAATATATAATGGATTTGAACTTATAAACTTTTTAGAAAAAAAAATATTGTTGCACTCAATAGTTCTATTACTGGTTAAACTAAGAAATACAGATGTGTAAGGTTGAGTGAGGTATTGATACGATGAAAACAAGAGATTATATATGGAAGAATTATTGTTTAAGAACATTTCCACATTTCCTTCATTCCAGAATATCACTGCAGTGCTTAAAATTGAATTACCATCAACCCTCACTATTGAAGCTGCCATATCCAAATCTGGAGTAACTCCAAGAGCAACAAGAACTCAAATAAACCGTCAATATTACATCATTTCTCCTTCCATAGCTATGCACAAGTCTCCATCGGGGACACAATGTTATACCGCGCATAAACGTTGCTGTTACCTCGCTTCATTCAATTTCCATGCATCGAGCCATGCACCCAAGAACCACATTACGAAATTGAAACTTCCCAGAAGCGGCACCTACCGGGGGTGTGGAGGGTGCGCTGTCATATACACTGCAGCTCGGTGCATTAGCCAACGTTACCGTAGGGCTATACTCAAAGCGAACACGGATTACGGGAAGGGGTTTTCCTCGGGGTTAACGTGGGATAGCTTCATCCCTTAAGTGAACTGGACTGGGATAAGTGCAAATGAAGATTGTGTTTTATATAATATGAATGTATCGGTCAGAAATTATATGGAATAATTCTCTCTTAGAGATTCAGTCTATACTATAGTAGGTGTTGAAGTGCGAAATTTACAGATGAACAATTCACACGCAAATATTATATTAAGTACCGAGGTAGAAAGTATTTTCATAGCAGCTGAAGACCAAGTCAAACCAAGGCACAAAGCACCAAGATTAGATAAAACCTGAGGCTGTAATAGAACTTACCATCGAAAACATATACAAAATTACCTATATAAATTTTTGAAATTTGCTTTTCGGGTTAAAACTTTTTGTTTAGTAGGTAAGAATTTTACATTTGTTTTGTAAACAAATCAAAATTAGGGAAAACTGCAATGACTGACTCCACCCGGACTACGGCAAGTGGCAGGAAAAGCTACAGAAAATTTGCTTCCACAACAAAGCTTACATATATTATTAAAAATCAGTTAATAATCAAATTTGCACTAATTTCGCAGGTTGAAAAGTGGCAAATTTCCGACCAGTTGGAAAGTGAAATGTAAAAATATTTGACTTTCCAACTTTTTAAAAGTCCGAAATCCAACCGATTGTGAATAAAATATATTGCTTGCAGAGATCTGCGAAAGTAGAGTACCACACCTAAGATCAGTAGATATATGGCATATGATGATATACATATATTTGTGAAATGAATCTCAACTCATGGATTTGAACAAACATCGGACCATGTGACCAATCGTAAAATTATCTCAACAGAAAGCTTTAATAATGAGTAGTATTCTTAATACAATGAACTTGCAATATTATACAGGATATTCCAATATATTGTGACCTCTAGCAACCATAATCTTGAAGAAGGTTCCAACTTATTTGGTGGTCCAATCGAATGGTGTTTGAAAAAACGACCCAAGTATCTTATCTCAAATACCTTCAGTTATTATCAGGCACGCTAGGTTTATAGGTAAAAACAATTGCCAATAATTAAAATATCTGATAATCATCTATCCTGAAGAGCTATCATTTAATATCAACCATAAAGAATTCCTGGCAACACAAATGTGTTACTCGGATAATTGGCAGAGATCACTCCTCACTATGTTCCTCCCATTCCTATATTGAACAGAAATAGATGTTTCAACACTTCAGAAAAAAATTAAAAAGGTGATACTACATAGTCTACTGGTCCCAACCCAAAATATAATTGAATTTACCCATTTTCGAGTTACAATACAGGCACTTAATTTTAATCATATTAAGAAGAACTATTTCTTTTAAACAGTGACAGAAAAATGTGTATTACATATACCTAAGTGCAATAAATTTTAACCATCAAATGAAGAAAATAAGATAAAGACTATGAAAAAAAGAGGAGACAATTAGAAAAACAGATTTATTAAATGCTTACAGTAAAAGATCCCTTATCATAAATACATTGAAATTTGATGTATGTATATTATTATTTTGCATTGGTTATGAGGATTGTAAACAGCCATTGGTGGTCAAGAGGCTAAGAGCGCTCAGGTTTACAGTCTGTAATCTGACGGTCGGGGTTCGCGTCCCGCACGATACATCTCGAATTATAAAAAATAATTATAATTCGTAGCTCTGACAAGTGACCACAGATGGATCTGAATGATTCGGAGGTCACTATAAGCCGGCGGTCCCTTGCAGTTGTCTGTTGACTGACCATCAGCAACATCGTTAATGCAAGTAAAACATTCGGCCATTGAAACCGGTGGAATTCCGGCCCTATGCTCCCATGAGGAGAAACAGGAACACATTATTCATTTATGAGGATTGTAAGCCTAGTAAAACACTGACACAGATAAAGCAAAAAGAGTGTTAAATGAATGAGTAAAAGTGTCTTTCACGCAGGAGTCACGCCAGTTCCCAGCATTCAGATTCAGCATTCCAAGCGACGGAAAAAACCGGGAAACTCTAATTCCACAAGTTAATCCAAAGAACAATGCTCATGCACTAAAACACTAAATTAACAAACAAAACAAAATAAGCAAAAAAATGGAGCAGCACAATACCGGAATCGTGAGACCAATTACTTTGCGCTCGCTTTTGTTCCTGTATTCAAATTGGTCAATTTGAGCATCACGCCTGCGCAGCGCACGTCGTTTCCTCATTGGGCGGCGCATCGCACTGAATAACGCTTCAGAACGTAAATTGTCTATGTGTAACGCGGTGATGTTTATCTGTTAGCTTTGTTCACTTTAATAGATATTTGCTGACTGTGTACGGAAGTCAGTGTACAAGCCAAACAATTGGTTGTTTGCTGGGCTGCTTGCTGCATTATTGTGTCACGAAACTTTGATACTTTTGTATTATGATTGTTATTTGTTTTCTCCTATGTTTGTTTATTTTTCTTCGCTTTGTTTTCGAATTATTACGAAATAACGACTTGTATTTTCGAATTGGATGCTTCGAATGGTATTAACCACTGGAATGTGAAATAGATTCCACGGAGAAGATGTCTATCTGCCATGTGAACATGAACTATATTGTTCACGGTACATTACTTATAAAAATACAATTTCCAATTTTATTTACGTACTCTACAAAAGATACCTATCCAGCAAAAGATAATACAGTGACATTTTTATTTTGGTACACAATGTAAAATATCTTATACTACTTTAAAAAATAAATTGTTATCATTATACTGAGGATTTATCAAGAATTTCAAAGCGACGCACTTCACACCTAAAAATATATCACCAAATCAAATGCAACATAGGTTGTCAATGTTAAGGTCGAAAGAACGAATCCTTTATTTAAAAAAAAAACAGCAAATTCTGTATTCTTCATTTATTTGCATGTTCTTTATGATCTAACAACCTCCATCCGTTAAAATTTCATGGATTTTTTTACAGTGACTTGTACATTGCAATATCAGATGAAGTACATATTTTCGTTGGCTTCGTTCACTCCCATGAAAAAAAATTTAGCTGCTAAACGGACTGGTCCTGTTATTGCATAATAATTGTCCATATGTTATCAAAATCAGTTATTGTAAAATTGCGACATAGTAAAATACAGTAGCAAAAAATATTGAAAGTAGAATACATTAATAATAATTACTCGAATTCACACGATAACATTTAAACCGCAAACATTCACACACCGTTTATAAATCACGCAAGTCAGCATTCCATTTTGCGCGATATAAAATATACAATGTAGCGTAAAAACACTTACATATCAAAGTTTAATTATATGTGTCAAGTTAGTTCACTGTGTCGCCGGTCGCGCTGCATACATTTTGTTGTTACACAATCGTAATAAATAAATCCGAAATCGTATATTTCACCTTAATGTGTATGATACATCTATTATTCAAATTTAATATTTTAAGTGCTCTCTGGAATACAGTAAATTCTATTTCGTGTTATATTTTCTATTTTCTTGAAATATTCAATGAATAAAATATCGCCAGCAGTAGGTATGGCTGGAATATTCACGTATCTTATTCCATGTTATTTAAATGATAGTGCACCATAACCGTAAAATAATATGACGGTTCAATATACCTACTAAAGCTATCGATGTCTATAAAATAAATGCATCGCGAAGATATTTAACTAGTGCTGGAGCCTTCTATCGGTGTTAGGAGTGTAGTAAGTTTGAGGTTAAATTTAGTAAAATACATAATATTTGAACATCGAATGCGAACATTCCCTTACTCGAGATAGTCTGGTACATGAGTATATTAATATAGGAATAACAATTTATAACAATATCTTGAGATTTTGTATTATAGTAAAATAACAAGTAAACATTTGTCTTAACATTAGGAGTGCTATTATATATTTCACTATAGAAAACAACAGATGGCACTACAGACGCAGCACGTTCTACAGGCATCAGCAGATAGACGCTTCAAATACTCTTACTTAATCCTTTGCCTTTTTATGTAACGGTCTCAGGATTTAAGACATTTAAAAGAATATTTAAGACAATGTAAAACATCAAGTTGAAAATTATAATTAAAAATCTAATAGAATCTGGCAGAAATACCGCATTCTGCTCGAAGGGTATCATCACCCTATCTTACTTTCACTTTCTAAGTTGACATACAGCATATAGCACAGATTAAATTATCATCTCATCATCTATGGCACGACATGGAAGACCCGAGTCTTCAAGTACTCTGGTACTTGATTCGCGACCGGTTCGTCCAGGTGCAGCCAAAATCTCAAATTTTTACGAAGGCCTTTAGTTACTAGTGTAACCAAGTGGCATCAGAGAGGTTCTTGTACGACAAGAACTACATTTAAAGTGAACAAGTGGTTAGACTGTAGCTCTCGATTAAATTAAGGTGGACATAATTTTTATATAAGTTTTCTGATATTGTTTTTTCTTTCAATTCAAGTAGAAGTTGCCTTAAATGCATAAGGATAACAAAGGTACTTTTTAACATAGAGATCAAGGCCGGTTTACTCAATAACGTAAGTTAAGCAACACTACCTGCGGTCAGTAGTTGTATGGGTGACCGCTTTGCGAAAACCCATACCAGCGAACACTGCATGCTGTTGTCATAAAACAGAAAACGAGCTACCAAGGCTGCATATACCCACAAACTTGGAGATATGAACAAATGTCGAACTAGAAATCTAAACGGGAATAGCCATCTTACTAATTTAATTGTGTGAGGAACATAAAACTGATACAATGCTCAATACAATAAGTACAGCTGAGATGGTTGTGCCATGTTCATAGGATGAAAGAGGATGGAATCACTAAGAAAATATATGAAGCAGGATTCACCGGGAAAAGTAAAAGAGAAGACCAATCAAAATATGGGACCAATAAGTAAAACAGCTATAAAGAACCGTGGAGTAAACTGAAAAAATGTTAAAAATCAGCCGCTGATTGAAAAAAATGGAAAGAAAAACTAAACCTCATTAAGCCTGACCCCGTAAGGTATAAAGGCATTTGATTAAGTGGCATTATAAAATATAGTTAATGTTTAAATTTTGCATCATAATCGCCATAGTTTATCGCGAACTTGGAAGTTTGATAAGTGTATCAACCTCGTTTCAGATCATCAATATATAATTATTTGCTCTTAAATTATGACGTGATCCTGCAAAGTCTCCCAGTGAAACTACTCCAACGCAAAGTGCTGGAAATAGCTCCAAAACGACAAATTTAATAATCAAGTTCAGATAAAGACAATTACTCGCAAGCACTCTCAATAATACCAGCGTTTCACTTTCAACGCGACTTATCTTCCGCTGGCTGGAGCAGCGCGCATTATCACAAATTAATACTTCAAAGTGTAACAAAACATCTGTCGCTTTGAGCACGAGACTCAAGACTGCTCAATGGCTCAAGCTGGCTCTGCACGCTTAGGGAGACGCTCTGAAGAATCGACTTCATAAATTATCACATTCACTTTGCAGCTCTGTCGGGAACCTTTGTCGAAATTATAAATTATTATTAATACCAAGATAAAATTAATTTCGCCTTGCGATTTGGACGAGAGCATCGCTCTTAACACAGAAACAAAATCAATCCGCAAACTGGAACATCATCCCAAAGATGTTAGTGGAGACACAAGACTGAAGTTAAAAAGATCTCATGTTAATGTAATTTTGAAGTGCGACACCCGTTACAACGAAACACAACCTATAAGTGAACTGTCAGTTACAAACACAGAAACAAAATCAATCCGCAAACTGGAACATCATCCCAAAGATGTTAGTGGAGACACAAGACTGAAGTTAAAAAGATCTCATGTTAATGTAATTTTGAAGTGCGACACCCGTTACACGAAACATAACCTATAAGTGAACTGTCAGTTACAAAAATGAAATATCTGTCACCCGCTGCACAAAAAGTGGGAAAACTGCACCCGAACCAGATTCCATGGATCAGTACACTCGATGGCAACAATACAGCACAGTCACGACGTCACGAGTCACGCAAACAATCGATCAGTTCAGGGTGAAGAGATCCGTGATCCGTCTCAGTGCTAATGTGTCCTCGGCAAAACTCACCCGCGGTTCTGATCCGCGCTGACGCCGCACGCAGAGCCATCTATCATTGTCAGGTGTTTTTACGCGCTTTGTAAAAAATACGCCGGCTCCAGCGTTTGCACCGAGCTGGGATATAACATGCATGTCATTTTTGTAATTTCTTCGCAGACAAAATGTCACAGGCATGTATGTATCGCACTCTGGTATTTGAAGAATTATATCAGGGGAATCTTGTGATTTATTGTGAAGGTTTAAAATGTGATTCTACATGCATCGCAGTTACTATTTTTGAATTTCATTGCGCGACACTTCCATGCTGAATATACATACCTTAAATATATTAATCGTAGTTTCACAATCATAAATAAAATATTCCAAAACCAAATATTGTATATATTCACTTTCATATATTTTTTGGTTCGCCCGCTTTTGTAAAAAAGTTATTACATATATACATAACGTCCCGATATATTCAACTTAGTGGGGTGGCACGAAACCAGAAACCCAGTCAACCAACAATTAATCTCCTTGAAATCATTCCCATCCTGACACACCACTTTCGCCTCGTCCACATTCATAGTGCGATTCATACATGCTCGTCTATTCTTCGCGCTCGGAATCATTCGTTCACGCAACAAACCATCAATTCACCCGCATATATTAGTTTCACCAACATTTCATTCGATATTTGCTCAAGATGTCCAAATTACCTCAACTGACTCACTCCCACTTAATAATATTCTTCTCAATCTCACACTCACCATATACCAATGTATTCCAGAAATGATCACGTATCGTATACCCACACACTCCTCTTAAATATCTCATTGCCACAGCAGTTATATGTCGTTTATGCTTCTTCATCCACACCCAACATTCAGAACCATACATCAATGTAGACACTAACAAACTACTATAAACACTCAATCGCGCATCTTTAGATACATTCACATTTCGTGCAAATGTACCCAGAACACCCGCCTTTCAGTGTTTAGTAAATACAATTTATAGTTTTACTGTTAAAACGGCTTCGAAAAATGTAGGTATTAAAATGTGTTAGCGCTTAAAATGTGGTTTCACAAGAATTTCTTAGGTTTCAATTTATTATCACACATGTATGTATTAACTTTGGTAGATTTGTAGTTTTCACAGAAACGAAGTCATTTGAGACAAACACGACTAATATTCTGAAATTTCGTCTTGATATATCATCCGTATTGACATGTTTATATATATTTAGGCTAGGCTGTACCAAATCCATGCTTAAGATTACATCTTTTAGGTAATCTTTACGTTGGTCTTTGAAAAAGATTCCAATTTTTCTAGGGTTCTCCTTATTTTAATAATAATTTGTTTGTGGCACATGAGTCAAATAATGATGAAGAAATATTGGTGTATATTGTATATATTTATTAAATCGTATGAATTTTAAACAGTTGAAAATCAATAACAAGCGAACATGTTTGAATTTTGCAACATAAAGCAATTGATTGGTTCATATCAATCATAAATTATGCTTACTTCAATTCAACAAATATTGTTTTACGTTTCATGCAATGTTGTCATTACTGAGCCCTCGATGAAACCATCACAAAAAGCAAATATTATGGTAATGCTATACAGCGCAAATGAAAAAGTGAAAACACATTTAGAGACGTATTCAGCAAGCAAACCCTAGTGGAAAAGGGTGTTTGAAATGAAAATTTAATTTTCCCTAATGCGATTCTGTAATATTGGGAATAAAAACACACGCAAGCTGATGATGTTCATTTGAAACTATTTGTAAATTCAAAAATACAATTGAATTTCATCACGAAATGTTCGAAACATTCATCATATAATATTCAAGGCTTCATGCAAATAAAAACGGGAGGATTCGCTTTGTAAATTACTGTATTATCGACGCAACCCGGATTATAAAAAAATATTTATTTATTCGTAATTTGCCCAGCGTGGTTTTGAAATTTCGGATTTCTATTATTGGTATAGTGTCCAAGCGTGCCAAAGGACAACGCCATATGAAGGAATAGTGAACTAACTTGACATTTCTGATTATACGCACATATAATTCAACACTTTCAAGTGTGTGATTGTGTAAGTGAAAGGCGGGTGTCTGCAGGGTGCAAGGAATTGGTTGCTCTGGGAACGTGAATGTATCTAAAGATGCTCGATTGAGTGTTTATAATCATATGTTAGTGCCTACAGTGCGGTATGGTTCTGAATGTTGGGTGTGGATGAACAAGCATGAACGACATACAACTGCTGTAGAAATTAGATATTTGAGAGGAGTGTGTGGGTATACAAGACGTAATCGTATCCGGAATACATTTGTGTATGGTGAGTGTGAAATTGAGAAGAATGTTGTTAAGAAAGTGGGAATGAGCCAGTTGAGGTGGTTTGGTCATATTGAACGAAAGTGGAATGAAAGGTTGGTGAAAGTAATATAAAAAGGGTGGGATTGAAGGTGAACGATTGCGTGGGCGTCCGAGAAGTGGTTGGGAATGATTGATCGTTTATTGGGTGAACGAATGATTTGGACTGTGAAGAATACACGAGCATGTATGATTTGCACTATAAATGTGGACGAGGCGAAAGTAGTTTGTCAAGATAGGAATGTTTGGAGAAGATTGATTGTTGGTTGACTGTGTTTCAGGATTCGTGATACTCCTCACAAATATATATGTCGACATAATTCTAATTGATAAGGATTATTTTTTGACTGGACGATGGATGATAAATAAAACTCTTAAAATTCAGCCAAAGGTTTATTGTTAAAAAATTACCTCAACCAGTTTCGACACAAAAAATCACATAAGTTGTACACTTTTTGTAACTGTCCAAAATTTTTATGTCAACATATTTATTAATGTAGTTCCTGAAGAAGACGAACAATAAACCTATGGCTGAATTCCGAATGTTTTATTTATCATAATTCTAAATGATAATAGTAATTTATAATTAATTTGGTAGCTCAGAACGCTCTTAAGTTTGTATAGAATTGATGGAATATATTGTATTTATTTTAAACCTGGGTTAGTGAGTGAACGATTTATGGAAGTGTTAAAGTATGAACACCATTAATAAATTGTATATATTGAAATAGTAATATATTTCCTTATTTAACTAGACTTGCAGCTCGTTTTCTACTATTCTCCAAGTTAGCACTAAAACCATAGCATCCACCGCGCTATTCTCACTAAATCAATTTCATTTCAGCGTCGTCCACGCTGCAATTTGCAGCAGGGAATTGGATTATCCGCACTGAATTTAAACGCAAGCCACGGAACCGGGAGGGTGGATGTCCGGGGCGGTTCTCTTGCCTCTTCTTGGGATAAATACGCCTAATTACAGTGTCAACCCGCTTAATAGGTGCTAATTGTATATTCCCGACAAGAGGAGTTTATGAAGCCGAGATGATGTACAGACACGTGACTGAAATGCTTGCACAATGAGGATAATGCCTTAGTGTTCTAGTTGATATTATGTAAAATAAATAAAGGAAGTTTGCTGAAGTTTTAAAACATTGATTTAAACTTTCCAGACGCCAGGTAAACGAAAAACTTACAGAATAACTTGGAAGTTCTTAAACAAATAAATTATTGTCCAATGAGTGAAATAATAAACACGTGTGCTAATAAACACCGTCAGTGATTCGTTGCGAGTTGGCGAAAAGAGCTGTTAAATCTATAACATTGGCTTCGATGACAGGTGAAGTTAAGTTCGCGGAGTCTCTTTGCGATGTTACCGTAAATTAGCACGAAACTTCCAACAAGTTTCTCCGAACAAGAACTTTGCAGAACGAGCAGCGCGCTCCCCAACTCTCCTATCGTTGAATTATCGAAAATAAGTGTAGAATTTACCTTTCCGTGCCTCATTTGTATCACCGATAATTATTAAACTGGAAACTTCACAGACTACCAACTTAATAATTGGGGACACTGAAATACATTGTAATTGCTCACATATTCGCCGGAGACACAACATTCCTCTACTAGCATATTATATAGGTACTGGTTTAACACCTCTATGGAGTAAAGCAGCTTCTTATGAAAGTTCTAGATCCTTTTGTTGGAGTGGATCAATCTTCGTTTCTTTTCCTTTAAATACTTGTACTTATGTATTTACACATCTTATTTTTTGTCAGTTATTAATTCCTGCTTCTTTTAAATCTCTACAGTGTTTCACTCAAAGGATCCCGCAGATTTCTTATGGAAAGTGGCCTCCGGTGAAATTTGCTGGAAGTGACATATGTTCGTCAAAAATGCATAGTTTTCCGGATATTAGAGGTTAAAATACCACTTTTTGGTATCTTGACGCTTATAGCTTATATCTTTAAAATGGACCGAAGTAGTTCTCTGGAAGTTTCTGGGTGTTTTTTGGTCTAGCAAATAAGAAATCATGCATGCATGTTTTGGCTACCATTTTATTGAGTATCCATACGTTTTGACAGCTGTTAGTTGTCATTGGTTGTGATCGTTTACACCACCTGAAGCAGCAACTGAAAATGTCCCCGGATTGACTAAGTAACCAAAATGGACACCCAGAAACTCCCAGAGAACTCCCCAGTACATTATAAGAATATAAGCTATATGCCCAAAGATGCTAAAAAGTTGTATTTTAACCTCTAATATCTGGAAAACTTTGCATTTTTGATCTCGGTGCCCCAGAGAACTTTTGATCCCGAGATCGAGGGAAACAACAAATTTCATTTCGAGCCAATTTCTCCGAGGATACTACCCATAAAAATAAACGGGGCCCTTTGCTTTGCCCTATCGTTTTCTGTTATTCTTCCATTTTTATATCTTATGCCATATGTTTAAGTTTTGCTAGATCCATTTTGTACACTGATAATTTGGTAGAAACGTTTTGTATTTATTCTTTCTTCTTCTATATCCTTCAAAATATTATCTACACATTCTCTTATTTTTCGTATAAATTTATTGCAATAAATTCTAATTTGCCGCACTCTTTTTTGTCTTCCTTTTTATTAATTTTTTTCATTTCTATTTTGCATTTGACTTTTTTATTACAATGTTACAACATTGTACATTGCATATTTAGAGTTTGTATGTTCAATTTACGAGATGATCGCAAAAGGTAGTTTACTCAAAGGCTTGTCAGGTTGTTCGAGCATATCTTAGAAAATAATTGTTAAATCTAAAAGATGTAGTTGTAGAATAGTATTGATTACAATTTTATTTAAAACTTTTTCTCTATTTTGAACCGTTTATTATTTAATACAGCAATAATGGGCGCCAGTAAATGGGTAAATGGCGTGATATTGTTTGTTTTTCAACCTAAGTTGTCAAGTGGAAAATGCGTGGGAAGTCAATTTTCAATTCCACCTCAAAGGTGTAAAAAACAAGTCTGCAATTTAAAGTTAAAATTAAATCCGGACTTACAAACCCAGAAAAACTTTTTAGCATCTCAATCAAAAAACTACAAATTTACTGTAGATCCACCTGCGACAAACACAGCCAGTCTCGCTCGCAAAGACTATTTACAAAAAGTTGTTTACATCCCTAAATTTCCATCCTGTCCTTTGCGCGGATCGAATGCTAAAAATGTCGTTACCGCGGGCCGCGGCCGCGCGTTGTTTCCGTGTTTGCGAGCAGGATAATCAAAACGCGTTTTCGACACTGCTCACTAGAGCAGCGCTGACTCCACGCTCACCGCTTCACTCTGCCATGCCCATTTCGACTGAAGTTATATCATGATGGTGCATTTAAATTGTCGATGTATTTATTGCATTTACTTAATCCACGACATTCTTCGTACATTACGAAGTCTGTTCAGAAAATAATGGAGATATTTAGTGATATGTGGTTGGTAGCATTGCGTTGCGCATAACCTGCTATTCGCAACTGAAATCGCCGATGGCGGCAGCACTGTACCTAAAAAATGGCTACTAAAAGAGTAATCGGAGTTGTAGATAACATGTGCAACATAGGAAAGTGAATAAAAAAATTAAATTAATTTTGTATAGACGAAGTTTTGACGTCTAATATTCTGTATAAGGAGTATTGTTGCATTTTCTATTGCGCCGAGTACAGTTATACCACCCTTTTGGTTTTTATTTTTAAGTATTGACAAGACTAGCTGTGGGGACTCGTTCATCACTCGTTCAAAACTTTTTTATATAAAATGTTTGTCTATATTGTATAGTATGTTGTAATTACCTTCAAACGAATCACTTTATTATTAAAATGGTTTATTTCTTATTTTATCCTTTAGGTACGGGTATGAGTCAAAAATATAAAACATATAAATAATGGTTTGTATTATTGTTTGCATTGTATATGACTAACTAGAACAATACATTAAAAAATACATTTTTGTATTAAAATATTAAATTTCACTGCTTAAATAACTTATTCCAAAAACTTATCCTCACTGAAAATTGGTAACGAAAGGTTAGGTTAGGTATCGCACAAGCTATTATAAAAAACCTAGTAATATAAAATTCTCATATATTCGGCCATTTCAAGTTCTCCATATTTGATTAATATTTGCACTTTACTTGCACCCTTTCTTGGAAATATATGCAAAATAAATCACATATTCTTGATAGCACGAAAATGGCAGCCATGTATGTACACAACAGTTTTTGTTGTGATTTTTTCTTGATTGTGGAACTCATTATAAAACGAATCAAATTTAATATGATAGCTGAAGAATAAATAAATGAGAAAATAAATTAAATGGAATTATATTGCACTTACCAACTACATAAAGATCACTTTTATTAACATTGCGTCAGACGCGTCATACACACCATTATTCCACATAGCAGTTTATATTTTTACCACCGGATGGATACGAGTACATTTCATTTGCGAATATAACCACATGTTCTTACTACTATTAATCAATTTCGAGAGTTGAACATTGACGAATTAAATGCGCAAGTCAAATTAAATAAAATTCAGTAATACCAACTTAGTGGTTTTTGAGGTTAACATTTGTGCATGATTTTGGTTATAATCGATAGGAATTTTCTGTGGTGATAATTTTCGAAAATTTGTCAGCTGTGAGGCTTGAACCTAGGATCTTATGATCTACAGCCCGATGTGTTACAACGGAGCTATTTACAATTTCTAACTTTATTATTGTGTCAATGTGGGAATGGTCGAAATGGGAAGATGGCTTCTCTGCTCTCTGTAGGATCCAGAACGCCACAAAGGCACGAATGTAAATTGAGGCGGTATTTGTACTCGCCATCAACTGTGAATGGGATATTAGCATTTTGATGGCTTTAAGGAGTACATAGGTTTGCGCCTAGAGATGCTGCATGAGGAGGTTTAAATGGAAATTATGTTTTTCGGTTTGTTTACCGGACTATCAAGTAGTTGTAGTTGTCAAAACAAACGCAAATTTTGTGTTTTTTTCGTAATACAAAGAGATGATCATTATTCACACTCACACAACAAGACCAAAAAATAATGATTTATTCATTTGAATTTGAAAAATATAATCCAAAAAGCCATCATTCACTAATATTAATTTTGTATTTAAATGTCAGTAGACAAATGTTTAATATTCTATAAAAAATAATAAAGAATTAATAAAAAGAAAGAAAATGGGTAAAACCGTAGTTTACGGCCAATTGTGAAGCTACGGATCGCCATTGATGTTTGGTCGATATGGCAGTTTGTAGTGATGCAAGTCAAACAACAAAAACCTTGTAAATTTGCATTCTGAAAATGCAGTTGAACAAATTCGTATTTATTCAACCTCAAAACTAAAATAAATCTGTGTTTCTTGCTTTTTTAAATTGTTTTTCTTTAACTATGACCGGCTAAAGAAATTAGGACCTGCCACTAACCGTAAACTACGGTTTAGCCAGAAAATGAATTAATAAAACCAGGTGTCGATTTTTACAGTAGTATATTTCACTTTTATTAAGATTATCATGATTGTTATACTTTACAAACAACACGTTTATTTATATGTATTAATATTCATCAAACTTCGTGCCACCCATTACGTCAACTTCTGCCATATCTGCAGTTACATTTGACAGCAGTTGCAATCTTGTGTTGAAAATCAAACACGCTTGCGCAATGGAGTCTTTTACTATTTTTCAAATTTGCTTTTTATGAAACTTAATCTAAATTGAAAACTATCTGCAGTTTTAAAAAGTCTGAATTGTTATTAATTATGCTACAATAATTTTTTTAATATTGTGCCGTTGGTGTTGCCGTGTGTTATTGATTTCAAACATTAGGGATTGAAAATAATTTTAGTCTCATTAATGTTCTATTTTACTGTTAGGAAATTATTTGAATGGAATTAAAATAACTTTTCGTGGTTTTATTCCAAGAATTAACATAAATAAACTGTAACATTATTTTAGTCAAAAAAAATTTTCTAACCTATATCATTTTACAAATCTTAAGTTCGTTGTGTCGACCTAACCACGTGATTTCATTCTAAAACATGTGTAATTTGTGTTATTTGGTTACGAATTCCAAACAAACAAAAATCTTCATATTAGGTGCCAACCATTTGACACTTCGATAATCTGACAGCTCAATAATAAGAGAAGTACAAAGAATTTAGAATAGGATAGATGTGTGAGAGAAAAAGCATAAACACAGAAACATAATACTTTGACGGCAGAATTGCTATCTTCTAAACTTCAATATATTAATAATTCATAATATTTTTAAAATTCTGTTAAACTAGTATGCTGTTTTTGAGTCCAGTTATAATATAAATAATTTATTTGCGATTTTGAGACTGTAGTGAAGGACCTCCATTGTGAATCGATGTCAAGAAAATGTGTAAAGAAAAACAAAGGCGATAAATATTTGACAGTGTAAATTCCCGAGATTTTCGTTCATTATCTCGCATGACAAATTTCCCATGGCCCAGTGTAAGCTATTTAGAAAGTCAGCCGGTGGAGTTTTTCGTGGAAAGTTTCTTTTCTTCTTTGTTTTCCGGCGTGTTTTGTTTTCATTTTCTTTTTGCGCGGGAAGAATTACCGGCACTAATGTTAAAATTTTCTGGGGTTTCCCTGTTCGTTATTTATATATTAATGAATGGGACTCGACTACTTCAGAAGTGTTTGCTTAGGGCTGTGTGTACTTTTTTGTGCTGGTTTTTGTATTTTTTATTTGCGCAGCTTCAGTTTTTTACGAACTGTTTAAGTTGAGATATATTTTTACAACTTTTATTTGATAGAATAAACACGAGTCACGCGTTGTTTTCTTTTTGCTAGTTTACCCCTTTGTTCTTAAAATGTATAACAACAAAAAATACCTACAACATTTCTTTTAAACTTTTATTATTATTGAAGTTGCATTTAAAATAATTATAAATGAATGGAATATACTTTAAATGTAATTTTGAAAACGTTGTAATATAAATTCCGTAAATGCATCAACAATAAAGCAGGTATTCCTGGCAATGCATAAATTTGCGGCGAGCTTTGCACTTTGATCTTGTCGACAAAAGTATCACGGCGCCTTATCCCGACTTATAAGGCAGATAAAGGTGGAATCCTTTTATGATAAAAGTGCAGCTGCGGAGAACAAATATCACATGAATAAAGCGGATCATCTTTTTGTTTTGTGGGTTATTGCATAAAACAATGCTGCGGAAAATTTGACGCAAAGTACGACATGCTGTATCGTATTTCGCTATTGTAAATCCGGCTTACATGCTTACAAGTACAAGAAAGGAGATGTAGAGTTATTAATTTGACAGGCTTCGCTACAAATTTTAGATGAGTGACGTTGATTTGATCTAGCTTTGAAATATAATACGCCATCGACGGGAGAATAACTTGAATAGGAATTAGATATTTCTTAACTTTTTTGTTTCACAATTGAAGCCATAGAGAAGTCAAACACATAATTAGGAAACAGTTGCATCTAAGTTTTATCTGTATGGCTATGTGCAATTACCTGAACCGATTAATGTTGTAAATCATTATTTCCTGTTTTAAATATAATGAAGTAGTTAATTAGGAAAAAAGGGATTGTAGAACAACATATATAACATCACGCTATATCCCACACAGTGGGATATCACGAACCCTGGAATATAATCGACCAACAATCAATCTTTAGCAAACATCCTGGCACACTACTCTTACCCCATTCAAATTTATAGTGCGATTTATATATGCTCGTCTATTCTTCACACTCAGATTCAATTTTCGCATTTAACCATCAATCACACCTTACCACTTATTCCTCGGACGTCCACACAATCGTTCACCAACATATATTGTCACAACCTTTTGTTCGGCATTCGCTCAAGATGGCCAAATCACCTCAACTGACTCACTCCCACTTTTTTCAATAATATTCTTCTCAATCTCACACTCACCATACACCAATGTATTCCGGATATGATCACGTCTCGTATACCCACATACTCCTCTAAAATACCTTATTTCTAAATCATCCGATATTTGGTCGAGATGATCAAACAACCTCAACTTACTTACTCCCACTTTTTTAACAACATTCTTCTCAATGTCACACTCGCCACCGTAACAGCAAGTTATTTCTGACAAGACCACGTCTCGTATACCCACATACTCCTTTCAAATACTTCTCCATCAGACCTTTTAGGCCATGATTTACTGTCTGATAAGTAAACGAATGTCACACCTAATGTAATGCGCAAATAGCGTGATAATATATTTTAATGAATGCTAAAGAATATGGCTCCTTGTTTAATTCTCCTTTGAACATATTTTGTAAAATAGGTAGTAGGGGTGACAGTTTTAAAGTTCTAAAGATGAAGATGAAAAGTTAAATGACCCACTTCCTAACATATAACAATTTGTCACGCAAGTTGCAAGTTCGTATCTTTAATATCTAGTTTTCGCGATGCTTTCAGCATATAGTTGCTATAAATAACTTTACCCCAGTGCAAGAAGTTCTGTAATTAGTTCCCTGAGCACGCATCAGCACATTATACTCAGTTTTCGTCACGATTCATGATTGTATTGCAATCGCGAGATCTCTTTATTGTTTCCTTGACATTTACCGCCTGTGATCTGTAAGTACATTCCTTAAAGGCATTTACATATACCGTTCTTTTGTTTACACTGTTCTGATTTATTTAGAATAACAAATAACTGCGTACAAAATTACATTGCAAAAAACTGAAATGAATCAACCTTCAGCCTAAACATAAGCTATGAAGTTCAATGTAAAAAAAAACTTTTTAACAAAAAATTAAACCGATGAAAAAAGTAACTGAAAAGCGAAAAATAAAACAAACATTTTTAGTCTTAATAACTAAGCTCCTAAACTAATGTAAGTAACTAATTTTGAATCGGCGTTATTTAGACTAAAAAGGTTTTCATATATTACTTAGTTTTTTTTTCGTAGGTATCGATTATAAAACAAAAGAAGGGCACTACAATTATTTATACTTACATAATTAAAGACTCAAAATTTTATAATTATACATTCATTATCAAAAAAATATAATTCCTTTTGAGTAAATAATTATTTCAAAATTATCAATACTTTACGAAAAGGTTTCTTAAACTTAAATCATTTTTCATAACTGTACATATGAGCAAATTTTCAGCTAATTTGAATCAAAAATATAAATAAAATATGTCATAATGTTATTTACCAATTTTGGGTGTGGCACACTGCTGTTGCAGATCTGGGTAAGTAATGATGTAAGTGAACAAATAGCGGTTTTTGTGATAGATTATTAAATTATTGGAATAGAGATTTGATGACAATTTTATTTTATTTGGATTAAAATTATTATTACAGGTCTCATTCATATTAATAAAAGCGAATAATAAAATAAATTCTATTAAAAATTTGTGAACTGAAATATATCAATCAAAAAAGGCCTGCACCGCATTTTAATTATGATTGCAATTAAACATTTAATTATATTTTTCATTAAAGTGTGTATCTATAATGAATTTATGTGATATTAAATTTATTACATGAACGTGTATTTATTCAACAGCATAAAAAGTAGAAGCATAATTTTAATTGCAATTTACATAATAATGGACTATAATAATACGTTTCGCTGAATACATTCAGTATAAAAACAATCATATTCAATATTCAATTCACCTACAATCTGCTACAGTTACCACACACACATAAAAAATTCATTACCTAAAGAACTGCGTAACGGTCTGCAGCAATCTTGCGCAAGTGTTTTTCACAAGTTTCCACGCACGTCAGTCAAAACCTTACACCTAATATCGCGCAGTCAATAGAGTCACCCAAAAAGAAAAAGGCGGCTCTATGAAATTGCTTTCTAAACGGTTAAACGCTCTACAAATAAGATTCATATTGGCTTTTTATATGAAATGCCAGTAAACGATTTCTGTTCGTGATCGTGATGCTTGCATGGAATGGGCGCCGATTTTAGATTTTTTCTCAAGAGGTAATAAATAAAGTATTCTCGGAGAAAAATTTATTTTATTCGCCACTGTGGAATATTGCACTTTCCACATCGTTGACAAAACTAGGAACCCACTCGATTCAGTGCTAAAATGTGAATAGATGAAAAAGTTACTAAAAAAATTATTAATAAATTCAGAGTTTTAAAATTATGTAACTTCAATAATATAAATGCATATTTTTCTTTTGGTTTTGCAACAGTTGGTAGTACTGATCGCGCCTGCGCAGTGTAATCATGAACGGCAAATAGCTTGAACGTCACTTCTCGCGTAGAAAGAAAAAACGTTAATAATGTTTTGTGTTGTGTATTGTTAATCTCTAATGTATGTGATTTTTAATTTTATATTCAAAAGTTATTTGTTTATTTTCTAGATATGACTTTCGATGATTCATCTGTGTCAAACTGCTCGACAGTTTTTGATTGCTACTGATTTTTAGTGGATCACAAGTAATCAATGGAAGTTACCAACTGCGATGAAAACCTATTACAATTTGTTGAAACAGTACTTACAACCAGTAGCGAAATCATAGAAGGCGAATTGCGTCACGGCTTTGTTTCACTCACCTGAAAACAAAAGAAAAGTTAGTACAGTTTCGAAACTCAATTCACAGTCAGAATTTATAAATCAGTAATTTGTTTTAAGACTATCATTTATTATCCACGCATATGTTGTCTTGACGATGATACTTATTTTTATTATAAAGCGACAGAACCACTTTTACTGTTTACAGAATAAATTTACGTACAAACGGCAACAACTTTCATTACAAATTTTTGTAAACGACAAAGTATTACGAAGCTGACCTAGATTGGGTCACTTTCATGTGCTCGAGTGCTCGTATGTATTGGCATTTAATAACGAGAGCCATTGATGTATCCTCTGTGAGTAAAAGTACGCAAATTGATGACTCCAAGAGGCAACTTTTTACTACTTGTTAACAAGAGAATGTAGTTGTATTATGGTTATATAGGCATATTGAGAAAGTTGATATTATAATTGTGATTGGAAAAGTATATCATTTGACATTTTCTATTAAATAGTAACTTTGATTTTGAATGCCATTTTAGACAAGACAATTCCAATATTGTACCAAAGAACCTTTCATTTTATAAATGATTTTAAAGTATTTCAAACTCTAATAAGAAGAAACAATAGTACATACACAAACTGTAACGCATAAATTTGTCATCATTTTAAATTGGAATTTTCGATTAACATCGAAGCACCTAAGAACAACACAAAAATACCAAGAAAAGCATTAGCAGCGAGAAAAAAATTATTGTGTACTACATATGCATACTACTCGTACATACAGGATATTTCAGGACTAGTGTAACAAACTTTAACTTCTTATTCTTGAGGTCATTTTGAGCCAAAAACGTCATATGA
Source organism: Poecilus cupreus (assembly GCA_963942605.1). Lineage (NCBI taxonomy): Eukaryota > Metazoa > Arthropoda > Insecta > Coleoptera > Carabidae > Poecilus > Poecilus cupreus. The sequence goes on from OZ012720.1 coordinate 31,057,467, forward strand.
ATATAGGTCTTATTCCTTCTAGTTACCAAAATACAAGAGGTTGAAGTTCTATAAATTACAGGAAATTTTCTAATTTTTATAATCAAGGTACTTTCGAAAAACAAGAGTTTTATTGAAAAGTCATACCTTATTTGTCTTAATTAAAAATTGTTGTACTTTTGATTGTATTTTTGTTTCATAATGGATAGTTATAGTACTGCTGTATATGCAGATATGATTTTTATTTATGGATTATGTAATGGTAATACCCATTACGCGTCTAGAGAATACCAAAACAGATACCCAAACAGACGCCAACCTTATAATGTTGTTGTTATGTTCTGTGTTTAGAATTTATTTATTTGTCTATTTAATTGTGTCATTGTAGGTTTTGTTCCCTAAATTGTATTCGTTAATATTAATAAATAAAATTAATTAAGACAAATAAGGTATAACTTTTCAATAAAACCCTTGATTTCCGAAAGTACCTTGATTACAAAAATTAGAAAATTTCGTGTTATTTGTAGAACTTCAACCTCTTGTATTTTGGTAACTAGAAGGAATAGGACATATGTTCATATTACATTTTTGGCTCAGAACGACCTCAGGAATAAGCTGTTAAAGTTTGTTACACTAGTCCTGAAACACCCTGTATATTTTGAACGATTTACTAAAAATAAAACAATATGAAAAGAAATGACATGATCCTGTTTATAGAAATGGATGAAACAAGAATACCAAAAATGGCACTTGAATATAAACCTCATGGGAAATATTCGGTAGGATGACCAAGAGAAATGTAGAGTACCGGAACTGATCCTAAGTTCTAATCCATGAAGATGATGATTAATTTATGATGATAAAACTTTAGCTCCTTGGGTATGTGCAATAGTGCAATAGGTACGTAAAATATTCATTCGTCGATTTCGGTGGTGTAGCCGTTATGTCACTAGTACAGCAGAACGAGGGTTTGAATCCCACTGAAGAGCATGGTTCTAGATTCACAATCATCCATTCATATGGAGGCATAAGACCGAAGTAGTCGCTTCCCAACTTCATTCAATATAGTAACAATATATGCTGTTAAAATTATTGTGTTACTACTTTTGTACTACTTACAGTTGGGTAAATGGCGAGATATTGTAAATATTTGTTCCATTTGTAGAAAAAAAAAATCAGATACGATCTCGTAATACCAAAAAAGTCTGTTAGATTAATCAGATCACGATGTAGAAGTCTTAATCTCCTCATCCGGCTACAAAACAGAATATCTTCCAGCCCATTGCCTCGGCGGTCTAATCCACCCGAAATGAGGTCTATTAATCTGCGTCGGCCGCGATATTTAATTCCCCGATCATCAGTCGATATCCTGTCACCCCGACAGCCTAATGAACTGTCCAACGTCATTTTTACGCTGTTAGCCGTTGGGGGGCCGGGTTGGACAAAGGGCTGCTTAGGGACTTATTAAATTCGGAAGTTGGGCACACTGGCACGCATTCTCTCGCGGGATGTAGACCCGTCATCCCGGGTTAATATATCCTCGCGGCGACCAGCGACCGCAGTGTGCGAGATGGACGCTTGGACGCTTGCTGCCTGCGGTTTAGGGCATCTGTTTGGCTAATGCTGCAGGCTTCAGGCTGTGTCTGTTTAGTTCGTGTTCGCTGTTCGCACTTCGCTGCTTAAACAAATGCGAATTCTCTGAAGTCCTGGAACTCTCATGGCCGCCTTGTCTTGTTTATATGCATTTAGTGGGGTTTTGCTACTGGGGCGTGGCTGAAAACTAACGGGTCATTCGTTTCTGATTTGAACTGATTCCGAATACTTACTGACAACATGAAGGTTACAAGAAGTTTGAGAGACTATAGACTTATAATATTTTTAATTTTTTTATATGTAGCATGTTAAAAGACGAGGTCAACCAAAGGTGTGATGGTTTGACGCTGTTAAAAGAGAGTAGGATGAGCTAAATATTAGACACTGGAAGAACTTAATAGTCCTGAATCGGGTCCAACGCAGAAGAGCGTAAACAAAGCTATGGATCTAGGACTCTAATATTAAACTATATAAGTGAGAAAATAAAAACAATTTCTGGATTGCAGTCACAAATATAAAATCTTTATTTCGACCTCTACCGGTTTCTACCCTACCTGGGTCTTCTTCAGGAGGCGAAAGCCAAACATTAAAAATAAAATTTGTCAATAAATAATTAATTATTTATTATTTTAAAATGTCCATTTGAATTTACAGTTTATGAGAAACAAATAAAAATCTACCAAAAAGTGTGTTTTTTGTATATTTTTTTTATTTGTTTCTCAAAAACAGTAAATTCAAATTGAAATTAAACTTAGTATGTTATACGAGTAGACGACCATATTTTTAAATATACGAATTATTTTCATTACTGTAGTTGTTCATGGGAATGAGAGACAGTACCAAAGTTCTGAATTTTTGACCAATTAGACTTCAACTAATATATTTTTATAGTTTAATGTTATAGCTATCCTTTTTATTCACATGTATAAATACTAGAATGTTCAAAGACTTCATAGTAATAATTGTTTTGTTTTTCGATACGAATAATTGTAAAAAAATAATTTATTCAAATTTGAATTTGAAAAACAAAATTCATGGAAGTGAACGAACACGAACAGCCTGTGAAATGTACTTCATCTGACATTGCAATGTATAAGTCACTGTAAAAAATCCATGAAATTTTGACGGATGGAGAATGAAGAATACAGAATTTGCAGTTTTTAAAAAATAACGAATTCGTTCTTGTTTGACCTTAACATTTAGAGGCATACTATTTAAAGATCCATGAAATCCAGAGTGTCTCGCAACCTTTTTGGAGGCAGCAGAATTCTGTTAAAAGACCCTTAGAATAAGACGAGCCTCCTCAATAACAATAACATAATTAGTTTAACATAATTAAGTGAATAAAGTACTGCTAATTAATCAGTTACACTAGATTAAGTAAGTATTGAAGCCTGGATCGATTTCAAGTAAAAAATGGACTCAAAAAAAAAATAAACAACGATTCGGATAATTGCGCAGCAATCCACAAAACCGAATCTCACAAAACCAGTATTTAAAACAATTCAGTGAAAGTAACCCAATCACCTTGAAGACACGGCACAATTACAAGTTCACTCTACATTCAACAGACAGCCCAGGATCACAAACACAGAGCTCCACAGCTCCGTAGCCAGCTCCATGTTCGTGTATTTACCAAAACCAACAATACGGCGACGCCTGGGGCTGTATCTCCAACTTCGCTTAATTGTATCAGACAGTGACGTGTCGAGCGAGGCAAGTGAGCCAGGCGAGCAAGGTCGGGGTAAGCAAATAGCGATCCGCTGTTCCGGTTCACCGGGAATATCGAACTAGACGTGCTATCATAACAATCCTAAGTGGTGCACTAGTGGTTTGCTCGGAATATTAATAATGCGCTCGAATAAGTGTGGATGTAAGGAGGAGATTTGGACTATAATGGCACGTGCAGTCTGGGTTTATTCCTAATGTACACACAATCCGTAGAGATGAATTGGTATTAAGAGATTGATACATTTACTAACAAACATCAAGGATAATAATACCACAACAGGTGTATTATGAAAACGTGGTTGTATGGTAACAAATCACCAAAACATTAACATAAAAAAAAGATACCGCTTCTGGGACTATTTTGTCTAATGTAAATCACTCGAGTCTTTTTACCTCAAACAAAATTTTTGAGTGAAAAAATACAAGTTTGACCTACTCGTACATAGATTAAATCATCGTATGTTCAAGATAAAATGCAACATAAGTTGTTAATGTTAAATGAACTTCATCACCATACTCTAAAGATGTTTACTAAGGAAGAAAAAAAAATGGAATGGTTACTTGTTACAATTCTGGTTGTAGTTTGAGTAATGTTTGCTAATTTAGACCAAATCCTTCAACAGTTTCGAAAATATTTTCAAAATAAAGAATTGATGTTTAGATATTAAAAAGAAAAAGATTAAAAGTTTATTTAACACGAATGGTTATAGGCGTTTTACATATTAAATAATACTTATGAAATTTCCTGCTTCTCTTATCATTTTAGAGAAAGATGTTTCAAATAAAAGATTGATATCTGCATCTATATCAATGAACAAATTTAATTTTACTTATTTAACAAAGGCTAAAAAGACATTCAAAAATATCAAAAATCATGTTATTAAAACAATCCATAAGTACTAATACATTAATGACAGTATAGTAAATATTCCATCTATTGCACTATAGCAGAAACTCATGATATATAATGTGAAAAAAAAAAACTAATAAAGTTACTACACTACTTAATTTAATGGGGTAAATAGCTCAGTGGCAACGTATCGGATTGTGGATCGTGAGATCCTCAGTTCGAATCCCAGTACCGACAGTTGCCAATTTAAATTTACCCCTGTGGTTCCCCCTCCACTAAGAACTTTGGGGGCTATGACTTGACGGCTGGTAACCGCATTTCATACGCAAAAATATATCACCTACCGAGATCTGCGTAAGCAGAGTGCCACACCCTTAATGGGTAAAAGGCGTGATGATATATTTATTTTATTTTATTTATTTAATTTTCTTTACGAAGTATGACGTCAATAAGTTTTAAAAGCTACAAATTGTTCATGAAAATACATATTTTTTATAAAAGTACCCACTTAATTACTAGGATACAACTTTATACTTCTTTAATGAATTTTATTATTACGAGAATTTTTTGCATTTTTGCATCAATTATGTTTCAAGATCAACTTCATTCTTAAAACATATTTCCGGGTTTTCAAGTTGTCATGATGATAATTGCAGTAATTAAATTGATTAATGAAACATATAATTGGAAAATTTCGAGTATTATATTTTTAAATCCAGATTATAATTAATAATTAATTATGTAAAATGATACCAATAACGAAATCAATGTTAATAATTCATTTAACAATAATAATAATAATTTAATAAATGAACCAGGAATTATTTAAATGAGACTTAACGACCTTTTAACATAATTTAAATTTCCGGCCTGAAAAAGTCTCACTAATTTCGATGAGAAACGCAATTTAAAATTCAGTTTTAATTCACCGTAAAATTACAATTCAATAAATTATCCCAGCTCCTGCGATCGTTAAATTTGCATCCCCGATCGGGCAGCACAAAGAATCTAATCTTCATTAAATTCATTCTCTTTTTTACAATTTAACATCAGTTAGAATATTCCCCAAGCACGATGCCTTTCACGCATCAAATCTCGCGTTTTTCTCTTTTAATTTATAGGAAATGCAGAGCCCATCTCCAGTGGGATTTTCTCAATGTTGAAATTAGTTTTGGCGGTAGATGGCAGCACGTTGGGCGATGATAATGCGCGAAGTCGCGGAACAGAATACTAAAGTCGCCTTATACGAGAATGCGGAAGGAATCAAACGGCAGAGAAATTAATCTGGGGACAGGTGGAATCGTTTGATCACTTTTAATTAAAGGCCTGCTGATTCTCGATTCTACGGAGGTTTGTCTATTATTGATTGTTGAGGCACCACTAGAATTTAAAAAATATATTTCACGTTGGTAAGACTTATTTGACCTATATACCTATTCGAGTATACGGCTGTCAAACTTTCGTGTATCACCGTAGATCCACCAGTATGTCAAAAACAAATACTTTTTTTATTACAATTGGGACTAATATCTAAAAGTAACAACATACCTGCACAAATCAATATAAGTGAGGTCCTCCATCCCAGAATTATACAGTCAGAAAAAAAATATTAAACACACCATAGAACAACTATTTTTGTAATCACCATTGGCCGATCTGGGTGTCGTTGTAGATATGTTACTAGCCAAGCACGCCAGAGGTCGTGGCTTCGAATCCCACTGATTTGTGTTCACATAAATTCATAATCATCAACTCAGGAGGCAAAAAATAGTAGTTAGTCTACTTCCCATCTTCGTAATAAAAAATACAAATTATATTGTTGTATATTGCTCATTTCTACATATTTGATAGAGATCTTTATATAATCGCCGTTGATTACAACAATAAAATACAATGATTACAATAATGCAATGATTACAACAATACATTTATATTGATTAGTAATTTTTGTTGTATATTGCTCATTTCTACATATTTGATAGAGATCTTTATATAATCGCCGTTGATTACAACAATGAAATACAATGATTACAATAATCCAATGATTACAACAATACATTTTTTAAACTGGAATATAAAAACTTGCGGCTGCATCTTGAACTTTGCGAGTGACTCAGTTCTCATTTCAGTTAACTGTTTTTCAACTTATGTGAGATGAACATTTTGCAACCATTTTAACAAACACGTTCAATTTTAATAGGTCTTTAAATGTAAAGCTATAATAATTAAGACTACAGTAAATGTGTTTAATTATGTATTAAAATACTATTGAATAAAAGGTAATCGAACCAATATGTCATATGGTATAGAGAATAGTTTAACCTGAAATGTAAGTTATGCTGTTGGTGTAAATGGACATGTGTCATAAAAAAGTTTATCGTTGGTTACAAGTTGTTTTTCACATCAGTTCGTGATTAAAGGATAGTGACTTCGGCTGTTGGTGAGCTACGAAAAGAAAAATAAATGTGAGTTATGAAGTCTCGTAGGTACAAAAAACAACTTAAATTTTCTATAATGCCGCAATAACAAATCCATTATCCCTTCCCAAAATACTGTTCCCACATATCAATACTTTTGTTTGCTCCATTTTCTCCTCTACATCATCAAATTCCCCGCAGGAACTACTTTTATAATCCCTTTGAAGACATAAATCGCGTTCTAATGTTACCCCTATTGTTTTTTACCCTTTTCGGGTCGATGTGGATGGATCCAGGCGTATCTCCGCATCTCGGGGGTGAGTTTCACCCCTTTAACCCCAGATGTCTGTCGGTGTAGGGCGTCATTGTCAGCACTGTCTAAATGCATTTCCGAGTAAAATTCCTCATTCGAGTTAATTCGCATTATGATGTGAAAATGTAGCGAGCTGAGATGTGCTGCCAGTGATGCGTCGAGTAGGGGAGCTCTCTAAGTTCACGGTTCTCGGTTCGTTATCAGGGAATTACGGGACTCGCTGGGGGAAATGGGAACGGTGTTGCGTCCGATGCGGATTCGCCCGCATTGGGGACTGAATTGAATTTAGAAACCCTTATAGAATTGTTCCTGTTTTATTTTTATTGGTAATAGTCTGACAGCCATCGTCACAAATCGTCGATCATACTAACATCATTAAGATTTTGTAAATATGTTGTTTAGGTTAGTAGAAGATGTGTAGTGATCGTTAGCTGGGACACTCGGGTGCTACGGCGCTTTGATTGTTGCAAACTACAATTATTTGGATATATCTCAGTAAAAAAGTGAATTACAGTAAATTATGTTATATAAAAAAATATTTAGAATAGTATTGGCTACAAGCTTTATTTGAATTTTTTTCTATATTTTGAACCGTTCAGAAATAAAATTTTCTAGAAATTATGTGGTGGAATCTAATGAAATCTAATCAGCTCTTAATTTTGAGGTCTATAAAATTTATAAATTATATTGTCAGTAATAATATAACAATAGAGTGAGAACAAATTGTAAATAATTTGACAGATCTTTCGAAAACTTGTTGCCAGGCAATAGCCACGAAAGCCCTGGAGAATTATTTTCTAATTTATCGAACTCTCGAGTTATATTTAATTAGATTATTTTTTAGTTCATTATCAGGCACAGCACTAAATCTATCATTTTTGCACATTTTTACTTGTGTATATGATAACTATCTGACATCTGACATCTGTCAACAAAAACAAAAAAGCTACAGAGAATATTGCCAGGAATAATCACAAGAGCATTATTCTCAGTATAATAATGACAGGACTGGTTAAAACGGAGACACGTGACATACAATAAACCATTTCATTGGTTTAAAGAAACGTCAAAAAATAATAATTAAAATCTGATGTGCCCCCCACATAATTTCCAAAAAATGTTAATTTCTAAACGGTACAAAATATAGAAATAAAAATTGTAGCCAATAGCTTTCTACATCTTTTTTAATAAAACATAATTTACTGTAACTCAACACCTCAACAAAATTTTTAAACGGCAAAAACTACAAAGAAATTCCATATATCTAATGAATACCGAATTCATTTTCACGAAATAAAATTGAAATGAAAACTAAAAATGACAAGTTAGTTTGATGTTTCGTCGCTGGACATTACGCTTGGTATTTAGTACTTTATCAGAATAAATTAATTTCACATATATACATATTAGAGTAACCCATCAAAGGATGATAATTAAAATATAATATTTAAGATAAGCTCAACTGAGCACAATAAAGAACAACATAAAATTCATTATCAACAGTAACACAATACAGAACTCATTAAGAAATTAAACAATTAATCTTCTTGAAATTCGTCCAGCGGAAACAATGGTCCCTAACCTAAACCCTGACAGGTGGACGGACACACACCGCGCAGTCCGCCGTACCGCAGACAAAAGCAAACAAATTCCGAAACAAAACACCAACGAAACGAAGCCCACTGTCTAATTAGCGTACTTATCATACAAAGCTGAATGACAACCCGGTGTATGACGACACGATTCTCATTTGTTTCGAATATGTCCGCTTCGCGCGCCCTGACACGAATCAACAACCCGTGAAGAGACCCCTCCATACTCGAGGCGCCGATGGCCACGATTGGTAGAGAGATAAGTGAATTTATGGTATTTAGGATGTTAGGTTAGATGTGATGGAGATATTTTTTGTTTGTTTGTTGGCAGCATGTGATGTAAGAGGATGGATTGCGTAGCCTGGACAGAAGCTAAATGTTTGCCGAATGTTTGTTGAAATCGGAAGTATTTTGCATTGAAATCCCGGATGGGTTAGATGGAGATGCTATCGGGAAATAAAAGTGTGTCGCTGGTGTTGCTATCTTGCTCGTAAAATACAAAACGGATTAATGCAACCCAGGCTTGCCCAAATATCTGATTTTTGTACAATTTTAAAACACATTCTAGAAACACATTCTGAAACCACAAATACCAAGGTGAGCAGATACCTACACACTTTTTTACTTTTAACAATCGATGACGATAATTTCGGAGAAATACATGTTTTTAAATCTGTTTTAATCATTATCTCAAAGATCACTGTGGAAGAATGGCTGGTGAATAGATGAAGGGAGTCTTTATCTTTATAAAAGAGGAGACCATGTTTCCACGCGCTGAACTCAAGAACTACTGTACCGATTTTGACAAAAATTGGTATAAGTATTCTAGAGATCGTGAGGAGTAGTAAAAAATTGAGCATTTCGGTTTGTTACTTAGTTCTATGGGCACTCTATTACTTATTAGCAAACGCATACTGACATGGAAGGTGAGGATCGAAATGACGAGCTTGCTTCGCCAATGTACTGATACGGAAGCGAGGAACGTAGTGACGAACTTTCTTTGCCAATATACTGACATGGAAGCGAGGAACGAAGTGACGAGCTTGCTTTGCCAACGTACTAACATGGAAGCCAGGAACGACGTGTTTAACTTGCTTTGCCAATGGGCTGATATGGAAGCGAGAAACGAAGTGACGAGCTTTCTTCGCCAATATACATGGAAGCGAAGACTATATGCAGTGATATCTATTTAAATCGAGAAGCAATACAACACAACAAGCTTACTTAGGGCAAGCAACACGGACCGAGTCCAGCTAGTGTTCAATAACTCATGAACGAGAAAATATAAATACCGATTGCTTGTATTTTGCAAACCTCGCCTTCGAGTCGGCATGTCAAAATACACTCGGACTCACAAAAATGTTATTTCTGAACTAGTGATATAAATAACTAGATATTAGATTAGAATAAATAATATCCATTCTGATAACTTTTGTATTTACATTTTTACTGTAAAGTGAAAAGGTAAAAAGATATAGCAATAAAAAATAAAAAATAGCATGAAACCCTTATACGCCACATTTCAATTCTACACCCTGTATTTATGTATAAAAAAGTTGTGTGGTATCCACACCAGATGTATTATAAACTACATGCATCCTCATGATTGTAGTTAACATGTTTCAAACATCAAACTGTAAAGATCCCTAAAAATGTCAACAGTACTCCAAGTTTTTCAAGTAATTATAAAATGATTTACTGTTGTCAAAACTAATAACCCAGAGTGTTTTAAAAAATTGAGTAATTAGAGTTGAGTCTCCATGAGCACTTCGAACGTAGAACTCTGCCGAGAGTGACTCCGCGAACGAGAGTGAAAGGATAGAACGTGAATCGCGCCCAGCTGACGACAACAAGAACGAGATGATTACGAGTTAGACTGTTGGACGGAAGAGCAGAGTGCACAGACCGGAGCGAAGTGAAACTGAAGAGCTAAGAACCTACAAGTGTCGGCTAAAGACGTGGAGTCACCGTAATGTCACTCCTACAACACCAAGAATGTCGTCAAGAAAAATGAGTTTCATTCCTGTTAAACTGAAGATGTTCGCGAATTGTACATTTAGTTTGCACGAATATATGTCGGTTATTAAACATCCCTTTAATATATTAATAATTCATTTGATATAACCATATTATGGTTGTTAGCATATTGAAATAAATAACAATCTGAATTTGAATCATTAATAATAATTTGAGTCATGTTTTCGTTATTTAAATGTAGGTACTCATAGTGCTCAATTATGATTTTTGATGCTGCGGTAAGAATTGATTTCTTGAAGATGTTGGTGCAATAAACTATTAAACTTTTTTGAAGTTTAGCAATCTGTTAATATTTATATTTTATAGAAAATAAAACGTTTTTTGGAATTCAGTCAATTATTAAATTTTCAACCTCGACCGGTTTCGAACCCCACCTGGGTCATCATCAGGAGGTGAAAAGTCAAAACTTAAAAACAATATGAATCATTAGTCAATATTTCATATTGTTTCTGAAGATGACCCAGGTGGGGTTCGAAACCGGTCGAGGTTGAAAATATAATAATTGACTGAATTCCAAAAAACGTTTTATTTTCCATACACTTGCCAGTCAAGAAAAAAGTTTTCATCTTTATATTTTATGTTTAATACAAAAACATAACATTTAAGAAGTTGTTCAATATTGTTGAAATAAAGTTTTTAAATATCCTATTTCATATTTCAAAGCAAGTTTTAATTTTGAAAAAACTTCCTGCATTCGTAGGTAACCTCATAGATGTCCCCAAAAACATCTTTAAATTTAATAATGAAGTATTACAAAAATTCTTAAAATGTACATATAAAAAGAAACTATATAATATCTAGTAAAAAAAACATATATTGTGTTAGCAGTGGCAGAGTTCTGCAATGCAGTAATTTTGGCACAATTCTGCATTGCAGAACAAAAAGAATAAAACATAGTATATAAAGTGGGTAATATTTAAGAATAAAGTCAGTGGTTTCGCCTTGGCAGGGAACGGGGCCACGTTACATCACCGCGACTGACTCAGCAGATCTGCACTCTTACCAACGACAGCGACAGACACCGCAAAGTTAGTACGAGCAGATAACGTAAGAGTGCTCAGAACAGCTGACGACATTATACATGCCCAGGGTTTTTCTGCTAACTATTAGCCAGATGGGTCATTTCGTATAAGTGTTAATACAATTGGATGTTTTATCTTGTTGAAAATGATGCACCTACATTACTTATACGTAAAACTTTTTCCAGGCACTGCAGTGGCCCATCCATTTTATGCAAGACATGCTTATGATATTTTTGTATTTTTACAATCTGTATTTGGACCCTTGTGATAAAGCTTGGATAGAAAACACCTCTATAATAGCATTTTGTGTATTGCACGAGGGGTATGATATTTTCAGCTCATAAGATCTTCAGTTCGATTCCCACAATCAACAGTCGCCACTATTAATTTTACTTTTGAGGACCAGACCAAACGACTGATAATCGCATGTCACACGTACAAATATATCACTTACGGAGATTTGCAAAACCAGAGTGTTACATTCAAAATGAACAAGTGGCAGCATAATACAAACAGAACATTTATATGATTTCAAGTATTATAAATATCTACAAAGTTTTACTGTTCATCTTTATAATCTTTAAGTGTTCTGGGACTCCAATCTATTTCTTTCTGTAGGATTACTTTATTATTTAATTATTGTCTCTTACTATAATTGTGGAGCTTAAAATAAATAAATACTGCACAAGATATAAACTACACTTTATCGAGTATTAAAATTGCTGTATGATTCTAAATTTTGAGGGTGGATGAAGAAGCGTGAACGACGTATAACTGCTGTGGAAATGGGGTATTTGAGAGGTGTGTGTGAGTATTCGATTCGAGATGTAATCGTGTCTGAAATCTGTTGCTATACGATGAGTGTAAGATTGAGGTAAATGTTAAGAAAGTGGATTGAGTCAGTTGAGCAGATTTGGCCATATCGGAGGAATAAGTGATTAGGTATGATTGATGGTTTGTTGCGTGAATGAGTGAATTGCAGTGTGAATGTGGACGATGCAAAAGTGGTGTGCCAGGATAGGAATGTTCGAAGGAGATTGTTTGTTAGTTGATTGTGTTTCTAGGTTCGTGCTCTCCCACTGTGTAATGTTATGTATGTATATAAGATTATTAATAATTCACGGATTCTTAGTTTAGCCTCGTAGGTCCAGTGCTCTACCCGAAATTTGAATTATTAATTAAGTACAGCGGTAAAATTAAAACGTTAATGGAAACATAAAAATTAATTGCAGTTAGTCAAAACCCCATTACTTTTGTTTAACGACGACCTACTGTCAGTTTTTATGCGCTCAAGGCAGTAAAGTTTATGACGAGCTAACCAGACATTAAAATGTAACGACAGGTACTCGACGTTTTTATATCGATTCTAAAACCAGGCTAACGTCTTTCAGAGCCGCATTCACATGGAAAATCATAGGTCAAGGGATCAAATGCCAAATATCACCGACGACTTGATTTCACCTGTCACCATACATTTTTATTCTCACTGAAGATGGAGATTCACAAAAAGTATACCTAGTAAATGTCTGACACAAAAAGGTACCCAATTATATATGCCAGAGCTGTCAGTTAGATATATGAATAAAGAATTGAATTTTAATTTTATCTTCATCATGATATTTCTGCTTAATCTATCATGCATAGAATAAATTAATTTGATGCATAGCCGCTTCTTTTATACATGCATAAATTTATGTCTAGCTGTAAAAATTGTAAAATTTGCACTTTAACATTTAAAGCAGTATTCATCAAGATACACGGCAACTTTTTATGGCAATTCTTTATTTTTACAGTGAAAACAAAATGTTTAATTAAAATATTATTTAATGGAAATTTTATACTGGTACTTTTCCTTGTTATTAATTTTAATTTTGTCTATGCAACAAAACTATAACAAGCTCTAATAGAAACATTCCAGAATGATTAATGAAATTTATTATTTACCACAACACTTGCATCAAAATATAATTGCATTTTGTTTATAATATGTATCGTATGAAACAGTATGGAGATGAATGTTGTGTATGTATGAAAGAGCATGTACTATTGTGGAAATATGTCCAGAATGAGTTGGTGTTAGAGGACTGAGGAATTTAGAAAATTGTTTTAAAAAAGGGGGAGTAATAAGTCCATGTCAAATGAAATGTTGGTGGAACAGATTTATAAGGGACAGAGATTGTATGAGTATTTGAGAAAAAATATGTATAGGTATGATTAATGATTTAAACGTTTAGGCAACGCAGAGAATACTTGCTCAATCCAACTTCCAGTATATAAAAATATATAATACATTGTATGAATTCAACTATGAACGTGGATGAAGCAAAAGTGGTATGTGAGGTCAGGAATTTTTCGAGGAGGTTGATTGTTGATTGAATGTACTTAGTGAGCTGCAGCTTGAGGTTAAGATAATAAGAGGCGACAATGTATATTTTTAATTAATTTTAAAGTATCTAATAAATTATGCCCTTATATTGTATGTATGTGTAATTCATCTGCAGCCACGAAGCAACTAAAAGAATTGTGCCTAATGAAATGATACAGATAAATACAAACATCCATATTCTAGCAGGAAATCCAACCCGAAACTCTTGGCAGACGAGATAGGAGAGTCTCGAAAAGTTGTAACATTTAATTTTTGTCTATGAGTGTGGATAGTAGAACAGTTGAACAATCACTGCCCGCTGTGTTGTCTCAACTACCCGTAGTTGGAGATTTGAGCGTGGATACTGGATAGTATTGTTCAACAATCATCGTTCACCTCGCTTTGATTTGAGCGTGTTCAACTATTCGTTGTGGAGAATTTGAGTGTGGATAGTGATGCTGCTGTTAAGCAATTACCGTCCGCGCTATTGGCCCGTTTATCCATAGTTGGGGATTCGATTTAAAACATAAATTTCTATTGAGAAAACAAAAAGTAATAAAAATCTGAAAATAATAGCAAAATTTTAGATAGGCAATGAAGAAAAAAAAAATTAGTAGACAGGAGACGACGGCAGACAATGCAGAATATGCAGAAGAGACTTTGAGACAACACATCACTGAAGGACCTAAGAAACGATAAATCTGTACAACAGATACTAGACGAAGAAAACCCAGACATAGATTGAATGAAGAGAGTGCATCGAAATAGATCAAATATTTGAACATAGTATTAATTTTTATTATTATAAATAAATTAAATTACCACATAATAATGTATACAGGCTGTTTCATAACTTCAGGTACTTACGTTAATGGTATGTACTATTTGATATGCTAATTACGAATCAAAAAGAATTTTTTTTTAAATCGCAAAATTATTTTCCATGTTTCCCAGTCCAAAATTTTTCGTTGCCACTGCCACTGGGTGGATGATTATGTTAATAATTATCGCTTCATTAAAAATAATAAAATTTTGTTTATTTAATTTACTAGTATTATGTAATTTAAATTGTTGATTACCTACTTCATTGTTTGTGTTTAATAGGAATGCGAATCCAGTGGAGTACTACAAAAAATGTTTTAGGTAAACAACCCTTAATTTATAGAATTAAAAAAAAATTATTTTAGATTCGTAATCAGCATATTAAGTTGCTATTAAATAGAACCTATTTTATAAATGGTATGTTGAAGATTGAACAGATGTTGGTACTAAGTAATAATTCAAGGTTCCTTAAATTTATTACCAATACCAATTACGTCTGAGTGGTTTTGAGTTCCGCTTTAAAAACTGTATAGGTCCACTTGCACTGTGATTGTCCTCGCTATAACTTTCACAATTGTAACAGAATATGGAACAGCAGTAGATTCAATTAAAAAAAATAAACAGGGAATAAGAAAAACAAGGTTTGTACTTTGTAAGATTAAGGTTAGAGATAAGCCGTCATCGTAACCATGTATCAAATAGTTGCACCTATTGTGCTTGAGCAAATAATATAATCTTGGTAAAACTAATCTCCAAAATGCGCCCTTTATAACATTTCACAGCACATAAACTCCACGTCGAGCTATAAAATTAAAAAGACTTGTATCTTTGTAGCAAACTTCACATTTATCTCTGTCCCAATTCATTTCGTTTACTGCATTCGCCGTCGAATTACTTTCCTCCCTCGTGACTGTAAGTACTATTACTGTTACTGTCACACATAACCTTACACTTTAAATGCAAGATGGAAGACTAGGTACCCACTGTAGATGTAAATGTGTTACAGTGTTATAGTATTAGTGAACTTAATTAAGTGGTGCTATTTACACAGAGTGTACCGCTTAGAAATTAAAATTTGTGGTAGGTTATGTACTAGTATCACCATTTTTTTTGTAGTAGTATTTAAACATATCCTGTAAGT
Organism: Poecilus cupreus; assembly: GCA_963942605.1. NCBI lineage: Eukaryota > Metazoa > Arthropoda > Insecta > Coleoptera > Carabidae > Poecilus > Poecilus cupreus. The sequence continues at coordinate 31,073,329 of OZ012720.1, forward strand.
ATATTATTTATAGTTGTTTGTTTATACATAATCTAGATATCTAACTGGATGCGCAAAATTGAAGCCTCTGAAATCGTTCGGCGGCCATTTGCTAAAAAGGCAGAAAGTGTCAACATTTTATAAGTCTATATGTGTATTGGGGATAATCACATTTATGTCAACTTAAAGGTATTTATTACAATATACAGATTAGTTTTGACTGCAAAGTTAATTTTATAATGTTTTATAATCCCTTTGTATAGATGAGTACTGTTATTTGATCTTTTTTGTAGAAATTTAACCTAAAAATACCGGTTAATTTGTCCGTCAGAAAGTTTATTTTAAAACAATTACAGTAACTGAAGTAGAAATTGGTATTTTGACCATTAATTTAAAAACACTTTCGAATAATAATATTGCAACAAAATTAATTAATTAATAATTTGTCTGTTGAAAAAATATTTTCTTTTATTTATATTGCGAAATATATTTAGAAAATAATCACAAAATTGAGATAATTTTCTATAATTTCAAGCAATATGTATCTTCGATTACAGTGTAGGAAAATGGTCAAATCAAAAGCAAAATATGAGAAAAAAACATAAATTAAATAAATTAATTTAATTTTCAAGCCAATAAATAAAGTGTAATATTTGTATTACATTTCATATTTTAGCAGTTAAATTAAATTTAAAAACAATTTATTTGAGTCTAATTTTCTATTTACTATACATCATATGCCTTTCTAACAAATGGCCGCCGCGGCTTCACTTATCAAATGGTTTTTTTTTATATTGAGTTCGGTATCTAGTTTGTGTATAAATATCTATGATATTATTAGATAAAATAGTATTAAAATGTAATTAGTTTCGTATATGGTCATTTCGAAGAGTCAACTAATCATTCCAGTAAAAAAAAAAACTGCATTATCTTACAGTTTCTTGAAATATAATGTCTCTATGGCCTCCTATCCTTGTGTAATGTTGAACAATGCTCCCTAGTGTCTCTCATCAACGTTGTCGCCACATCATAAATTCCCGGCACCATCGCAGTCGCTTGTGTGCGTCGCCGTGTTGATGAATGAATCTATCAGGGTGCGTTTCCTGCGAATTAGATTCCACGATCCACAATCCTTCATCCTCGACCTTGTTACGCAGCCTCGCAGTTGTAGCATCGTTGCCCGAGAGAGAGTAGAGTTCAAAATCGATCCGCAGTGCTAGTGTGTTAGTCCACGTGGAGAATGTGACTACAGCGAGATTGGGAAGCAAGGCAGATAAGGTTAATTGTTGGTGATGCGACATGTTTCCTTTTATTGTTGGTGCACCGATGCTAGATATGATTGTTTGTGGATGAGGAGAACAGTGTGAGGTTGGGTTAGATTTCACTGGAACTAGGTTACGGTTTGTTATTTTGTTAACCTATATATACCGACATATTGTAATTGTAATTTTTACCTCCCGCACATATATACAGGAGATGTGTGCTGTGTACCTAGGTATGTTGAGATTTCATTTTCAAATTTCGTGTTCAGAATTTAGATGTTCAAGCCGATTATATTTTGATAGCAATCCTTCAACTAGAAGTAGCAGTTCACCTGAAGGCCTATAAGGTAAATTATTATATATTAGCTCCAATATTATATAGTACATTTTTCTCTATTTTGTATCGTTTAAAATTTGTTTAGGTGGAGCGAATACCTGAAGGCACTAAGAATCAAGAATATAAAAAATTGCCATTTACATTATGATCTATGCTTCAGAAATTTGAATAACATCAGAAGCTAAATAGAACAGAACATGAAGGTAAATAAAAGGAAAATCTATCATAGATAAAATTTAAAAAAAAGACATCAGAGAAGAACTACAAATAGACCAAGTAATACATAAAGAGCAATTGAAATGTTGAAGACATATCCGAGGAATGGGAAAAGACAGAAATATGAGAAAAATACATGAAACACGGACAAACGAAGAATAATCCAGGAAGTAACCCCAATAATTTGGACTGAAGAAGTTAAGAAAGCAATAGAAAGGAGTGGTGTAAAGTGGGAAACAGCAAGACAGTTAACTAAAGAGATAAATGGAGAAATATATGGAAGAGTAATTCAGTAGAATAACCAAGAAACACAACTCTCAATCTTGCACACTATTTTTTCCACAGACCATATTGTTCACTGACCATATTTTCTACTATTTTTTTTTTTCTTATTAAAATTTTTTATATTGCAATTTTATTTTATAATAAATTATAATTCATTTAAAATTTAATATTGTGGTCAATGGCTCGGAGTTACTCTCAGTAATTTGACCCTCTTCTTTACTATTTTTCATTAAAAATGAGAACTGTGATTGTTAAAAGTGCGAACGAAGCGAGCGTACCTTCAATTAAATATTAAAATTTTCGAATTTGTCGAATGAATATCCAACTTCAAAAAAATGAAAACTATTGAAATGAAAAAAAAAAAAATTGTGGAAAATGGAACTATAAGAAAAAGTTGCCAGTGGAAAAGAAACTATAGGTAAAAATTCAGTGGAATAAATGTAATGGAAAAAGGTGTCGTATAATCCTAACCATGTATCAGATAGTCGCGTACAATGCAACAGGAAGCACTACTCAAGGATCTAGAACTTCAACTCTAGATTTATCAAGTACTTGTAACTGGTCATTGGTCAAGCGCACGGTACAGAGCAAACAAGAGGCGCTGTTTGAAGTGCCATTTCAGTAACGAACATAGAAGAACAAAGTAATCTGACGTCTAAAAATATTAGCTTGAAATCTTCTATAATTCATTTGTAAGTATGTATAATTCCAGTGCATGGAAATGATCAAATTTCTGCCGTATTTCCGCGATGAAAAGTTCTAAAAATAAAAGTGTGCACTCAGCAAAAACCAGAAATAATTTGCAATTCAAATACCTACTTATTTAAATAAACATTTAATGACACAACCGTACAAAAATTACAGTCATAACCAAACCACTGACCTTTACAATTTTAATAACATACTTCGTAACATGAAACATCAACATACAACAAACCACAGCAATGACAACTTCCGAAAAGCTAATACACAGTTATTCTAACGCTAACGTATTATTACTAACACCACCGGCGCATTTTGACATTAGCGCAGACTTCAAACAATTTATTATAAGAGCAACTTACATAAAAATTTAGAAAATAATCTTAAAATGAATGAGAAACAAAGTTATCCCAATCATTATAATCTTATCTTTCTTTTGAAGGATAATTTTTAGCAGACGTCCATATATGTTGTACATGGAAGATGAAATTTTAAAAGTTTCAAACTAGACAAAAGTATAATAATATTCCTTTTAAATTTAGTCCAATTCCATTTTGCGTTTATAACAGTCAAGCGTATTTTTCGATTCTCCATGTCGACCCCTATTCTATTCATTGCGTTTTCTCTCCATTATCCGCGAGCTATGCGCGCAACTGTGACCACAATCTCATAGTCAAACATAACCTGGCGAACTCGCGTTTTAATCCAGAAACTAGAGCATTGCGCAGTAAGTACCACTCGTAATTTCATAGCTCAACTACAAAATGGCGATGCATTTAACGCTGCTTGTTTTTGAGGGAAAACGGAAAAGATTAGGAGATGCACAGAAAGACAGCGGATTTACAATGTTTATTATATGATGTATTACACCAGTGGTTTAACTAATTAATTAGTATAACTCGATAAACCTATATATGTTCCTGTGACCAGTAGCTCCAGAGGCTAGGTGTCACTAGTACATTTAATGACAAAAGTTTTAAAGAAATTATACACTTCGTCAGCACTATAGAGTTAAACTAATTTGTTTTCTGATCTGTATATTTCACGGAGTATTATTAGTCTCGGAAAGGGGAACCAAATGGAGGAGAAGAATTGAGAAGGCTAAAGCTCGAGTTAACTATAGCGCCATAAAAGAAGAAGAAGAAGGATAGGTCACGTGTGAGGTTTTAAGCATTCTCTATGAAATAAATAAACATCTTCGTATTTTTTTTACATTGTAAGTCCGGTAAATGGATTTTTACGGTACAAAATGAGTACATACAACTGTTCATTTCGTACCTATGTACCAATTTTTTTAAACTTTACTTTCGCACTTCTTTTCTTTCGGTCTTAAAAATAATCAGGTCATCCTGGTTTTAATAACAATAACAAAAAATTATGATAGGAACCAATTTTGTTTTATTGACATTTCTAACATATTTCAGAAAATGATATTGTGCAACAATAGTATATTTTACAACGAGCATGGAATGGTACTCATTTCCTACGAGTATGAAAGTTTGCAAATCATACGAGTATGAAATGGACATTCCATGCGAGTTGTACACTATACTTTTTCTACGACCACGATATTATGTCCTAATTAATTAAATTTTGATAATAAATTTGTCCCGCTTTTACTATTAGAATATTTAACCATTCGAAATATGTATCCTAGCAATGGCACCTGTACTTAAATGAGCTGACCTGTATCGATATACGCACAAAACAAATTCATTTCGCACGATGCTGGCAATGTACCTCATATCCCTAGCAACAACAAACATACAATGAGCAGATTTCTAAGTGGTCGTAGAAAAATACTATTAAAATATCGCTAAGTAACGAATACAGTTCCGTAAAAATTAACAGTAAGGTCTCATTTACCAGACTGAAAGAGTCCGTAAACATGCAAATGTGATACAGTATGAAATAAAAGTTATTAATTTGTATATCGAAGAGTTGCAAAATGTGCAGAAATTTATCTGTTTCATACAGGGTGCAAGATTTTTAAACGAGCGTGAAATACGTATTGCTACAATATAATATAATAACTGTTTCACGTTTTTCCCTGCCATTTTCGATGAAAAACAAATACCTTCAAAAGGTTATAATTTAACTACGCAACGTAAGAGTAATTAAAATAGTATTAGTTGTCTGTACCCTCTGAATTTTGCAAAAAAAAAAGAAACAAATTCCATGACACTCTGCGGTTGCTCTGCAGTTAATATCCAACATCCCAGGACTCTTTGATCCCTGGACGCGCTTTCACCACATTACACACAGCGCTGTATTACCAACAGCCACCACTAGCATCGCTACTAAAGCAAAGAGAACTACGCGCTGATGCTGGAACTATACAGGGCTGCCAACTATTGCCGAGCTACTTGCCTGACGCTGCTGCTGCTGCTGATTACCCTAGTGTTATTAAATTGGGTGCTGCATTTTCACAAAGAAGATAGCAATGGATGATGGAGACATGCAGCGAGATGAAATTGGTAAGTTCACTGGGAGTTGGTTTTTTGTTTAATTAATTTTTTCTAGCTATTAAATACTAATACAGCCACATAGCTTTTACCGTGTTGGGAAGATCAAAGAATTCTTCAGGAATTTAATCAAAATTTGTAGTATGTATGATGAAATAAAGGCCTTTGGTTGTTAGAAAAAGAAAACAACTGTACACATGTACTTATAGAAGAACCATTTGAACAAATCCTTTTAGTAATTTGAATAAAAAATCAAAACAATTGTCCCAAAAAACCTGTTACTATTGCCCAAGATGATTGCCGCAAAACTTGCTTTCCGTATGGAAAGTTAGCAAAAGAATGCTATTAAAAAACTTCAGTTGTTTCCGTAAATAACGAGCAGAACCAACAAATTATATTTGGAATACAAATGCAGAACACTGTTATTTGTTACAGCAGCCAAATAACAGTAATCACAATACGAAATTTATTTGTCTTCGTACCATAAAAAGGTAATTCGTAACATTATGTTTTTCGGCAATGTGGCACACTTTCAATTTCGCTGGTGCCAAAGTTAAATTGACCGCAGGAAAGCCATTAAGTTTTTCAGTATTAATCATGTATTCATAAAGAATATACGTGCAGAAAAAACTGTGCTAACGATATATTAAAAATGATTGATATATCTTTTAACAGTAAGTGATATTATTAAATACTTAGATATAATTTGAAATAGTAAGACAGCTATTCGATTTTTTAGAAATATTGGGAACGTGAGATATTCTTCACAAGGTTAATGGTACAAATCAGATGTCCAAAGAAAAGTGTAGAAGTGTAAAATATATAGGTCACTTACACTTCCCTTTAAAAAAAAAAGGTTGTACAAAGTCTGCTACAACCAGGCTTAAAAGTTATAGGGAGATTTAGTAGGATCTAAAGAAATTGGAATCCAAGGTAAATATGCATAATTTTAACAGTCCAAATCTCTAATTTAATGGGATAAAGAACTCCGTAGTAACGCAACGGACTTCGCAATTCGAATCCGAAAATCGCCAATTAGCGTTATTAATTTTTTCCTTTTAGTTCCTCTTCTACTAGTATCTTTGGTAGCCGTGACTTGACGGTAAGTAATCGCACTTCAAGCGCAAAAATATATAACTTACTGCAGCCTGCGAAAGCAGGGTGCCTCATCTAGAATGGGTAAATGGTAAAAAGATATATTTATTTTATGTGAAAACTATTAAAAATTAAGCAATAAAATTTGAATGCAACAACGAAGTTAGAGAAAATAAGAAACTAAGAAGAACGCTTAATTCTCGGACAGTGTGGAGAGTAATAGGAATAAATAAAGCAAATAGTCAACAATTAACAAAACGGGAAAATAGCAGGACCCAAATATTTGGGAAGAAATTGCTGTGCACTGAAAGATTTTAAAAAAAACAACAAGAAAATAAAATACATGAAGAAACAGTGCAGAGAATTAGGGACAGTTAGAAAGAAGAACAGGATAATATAATAAAGCACTTTACATACTATAAATTATACAAGTGCCGATTTCAGTGATATAATGGCAATGCTACTAGCCTGAAACACCAAAAGTCGTGGGTTCGAATCCCACTGAAGGTCATGGTCGTTTGTGATGTTCATAAAATTGGCCTAAGTAGTTAGTCCGCTTCCCTTCTTCGTACATAAGAAAAATTATACAAGTACATAAATACATTGGGAATTTAAAGATACTTCCAGATAGATGGACGTAAAGGACTTATAAGCACAGTAACCGGGTTCAAGTGTGGAAAATAGAAAAATACGAACAAAAGATTGTTCTATGAAAAAAAAAAAAAAAACGAAGTGGTAGAACATGCAAAAAAAACTATTGCTTATGGCATATGATGTATAAATGCAGAGAAGGCAGATAAAGAATTCTAATACTAGGTTAGATGCAGCATATTATTTAACCCGAAGATATTCCTAATGTAATAGTAGCATCGTTAGGAAAACAAATATGACCTACATGTAAACTAACTAACGATGAGCCATAGGGATTAATTAAGCTTCAGGTGACTAATAAATTAAATTTTATATATCTAAATAGGTCTAGAAATAATGACAAATTAACCAATTACATTTGGTTGTCCTATGGACTGATCTCGCATCTGTTCAGATTTGAAATAAATAAAAGGAAACAAAAACGATTTGACTGAATTGAAAAACAAATTAACTATGTGAATGTGAAAGTAAAATAATTGTAATTTAAAAGTTTTTGTGGAATTTGTCAGGCCCTGCAGGAATAAAAGCGGCATCACTCTCAACTAAATATCATTTCAAGAAAAGAATACCAACAGCATCTTTTTCATTTTTCATGACACAAAATCCTCTTAAACATTTCACAAGTTTTGATGAAATTTTTTCTGTTTGTGTCGCGAGGCGAAATTTTTTTGCGCACGTCCGCGAAATTCGCCGCTCGCTTGTTCATAATTGATGGGATTTTGCCACCGTAGCCACCTCGATCGCGATTCTTCCTGAACGGAGCGTCACTTCAAACATTTGCAGGCTTCGTGCACGCCTGCTTTGATCTCAGATGGGTTGGTAAAGATACATGTGTAAATTTGGGTTGGTATACACATGCAGGCCACTTTTTGCATAAATTTAAGCTTAGTAATTATTTATTGAGGTAAATCATACGCTGTAAAATTAGCATCAGATAACCATCATGCCACCGGCCAAAAACACTTGTTTTACGCATCTGAAAATCGTACAATAACTGCTTGGTTTCAGGCCTAGACCGGCAAAAACTAGGGACTTTTGTACGATTAGGGTTGGCATCAACTGGCTGTCAATTTTGTGCGTTGGTTTTGCTCTGTGTTTGAGTGCTTGGTGGTTAGAGATTTTTATCAATTTTAGAACTAATTGTTAGCTCAAATTGTAAATAATTATAATTAAATTTTCTGTTGCAGTACACAACCAATAAATAAATGTCACCGAATTTTTACAAGAAAACAAATGAATTGTTTATATTTATAAATCCTTCTTATCCTTGTTTACGAATCATGTTGCTACCAACCTAAAAAAATCCTAATATATCATGTTTAACCAATAAGTTCGTAATTTCATTTTACAAAATGACAAAATTTTCACTAAAAATTATTTGAGAGTGCTCTTAATTTGCTCGGCCTCTCAAAATACACTTACACTCGTAAAAGTGCAGTTTCTGGACTAGTGATACAAATAACTATTTTTAAACAAAATATTGTGATATTTTTGTAGCCAAAGTAAAAATTTTCTAGAGTTTCTAATATCTGAGAATTTATTCTATGTGACACATTTCTAATCTAACAAAACATCTCGTAGATATTTCGTGAGTTTTGAGCAAGACAAACTGACAAAATTTGTGCGTACATATGTCAGTAGACTTCTTAAAAAGTACTTTGATGTTTATGTGTGTCGTTTGCTCCATAGCACGATGGCACTTTTGAAATATTACAAGAGAAAAGTTCTCTTGGATTACTGGAATGATTCAGACACTTCATACAAGCCGCATACCTACGCATCTTTGTGAAATATGAAGGAAAGTATTATAAATATCTCTCGGTGTGTTTTACTTTCCATGATAAAAATAAAAGCTTTTTGTTGTGCAGTTTAAATGCCAAGTTAATGGACTTATCTAGAAGTGAGATTATATTATATAATAACACTTAACATATCTATTTTACTCGTATAGTGAATAGAGCAGCAGGTGTTTCACGTTCGTACTGTTATACGTATTATATATTTTATAATGGGTTTATTGTGAAGATCATTTTAAATATTAAAACTTGTTGTCATTGAATTGTCACGCTTTCAACCATCATTAGTTGACTGGATTATGAAGATTTGATGTTCGTTTACATATTGTTTTTGTACGACTGTTAACACTTGGAAGATTGTGTCTGTTTGACTATTAGTTGGGATGTTTGTCCTATGTTGTTAATCTTTTGAAGATTTCTAAATTTTCTGTTACGGAGTTTACTACTATTGTAAGTAATATATTTATCAAGTCTGTGTGTAATAAAGATGTATTATATTACTATAAATTCACTCTCACTCCACGCTGTGATGTTTCATTTACAAATTCAATGAACTTGGACATTTTAATTTGTTAGTTAGTCTTTTTAACTTTAAATCGTATTTATCTTCTCAAAAAAACACCACAACACAAAATGGCTACAGAGAAACCAAGCACCACCAGAGTCAAGTGCAAACATATGTGCACATTTCAGTCGACCAATTATACACAACTTTTCAAACAATTTATAAACCATGGCGTAAATACGAGTTTTGCTAAGAAAATGACGGAATATTTTGAATTACGCGCCAACTAAGATATTTAGTGATATGCAGTTGGCAGTATTGCGTTGCGCATAACCTCCTCGATAACCACATGTTCTAGGATTGTTAGTATTTCGTTTAGTTTTAGTGATATTGTTATTTAAGTGCAACGTGTTCAAGATTTAGTAGCAATTTTTTATATCTGCGAATTTCTGGAAACAAAATTTTGCGTAAAATTGGGGAAAACTTTACAGAAACGCATAAACATAAAGAGACCAGAGTTGTGTTGTTGTTAATTCGTCTGTTTTGCGTCAAAAATCAGATAAATGTGTTCTCTAAGCCTTCTTACTCGCCAGACCTGACTGCTTGCGAAGTTTTCTTATTTTTGAATTTCGAAATTTAAAGAAAATGCGTCATAGAGCTTGAAGACCATGTGAAATGAAGTTATCCCGAAATGAATACACTACTGGGAAAATTGTGTGAAAAGAGGAGGAAAGTACTTTGAAGGAAACAAGGACCAATAATCTGTAAAATTAATAAAAAAATAAAGTTCGGTTATTTTTTTAACAGACCTCATACATTATGTAATGAATGTAATCTAACAACACTAACCGATTGGTCCCTAAAATTAGTTTTTTCATATATTTATTCTGTGATAATATTAGCTTCTAATATCTTATTCATCAATTCCAACCAATAACAATCCCAAGAAATTTCCGCTAGAGAAAGTCTGGTTACAAGGACAGTTCGCACACATAACCTTTCTATCGAGAAAAACAAAACAGTCAACACTGCCGAGCATGCAGTCTGTGATATTATCGACGCGGGTGAGATGTGATGGTACATTTTCATCTTTTGTAGTGTGTAGGCTTCAGCGATCTCATTGAACATACACTAGGAAATGATATGCGAGATGCACAACTCTCGCAGTTGGTTTGAAAAGATGCCATGTGAAGCGAGAGGCGCTGCTCACCTGAAAGGGAGTAATCTGAAGAGCGACTAGGTTTTATTGGGCGGTGAAGATGTTTGGAGAAAATACATTGAAGTGAAAGTGCAACAGGAATTGGTAATTTAATAATGATGAAGAAACACGAACGTCATATAACTGCTGTGGAAGATATTTGAGAAGAGTGTATGGGTATACGAGAGACGTGATTGTGTCCGGAATACATTGGTGTGGAGTGTAAGATTGAAAAGAATATTGTTAAGAAAGTGGGGGTGAGTTGAGGTTGTTTGGTCATCTTGCGAGAATGTCGAATGAAAGGTTGGTGTAACTAATATTTGAGGGTGAACGATTGTGTGGGCGTCCGAGGAATAAGTGGTTAGGTATGATTGATGGTTTGTTATGTAAACGAATGATTCTGAGTGTGAAGAATAGACGAGCATGTATGAATCGCACTATGAATGTGGACGAGGCGAAAGTAGTGGAATGTTTGGAGGAGATTGATTGTTGGTTGACTGTGTTTCTGGGTTCGTGCTGCCCCCCTGAGTGGGATATACTGCAGGGATGGCGAACCTTTTTGAGACGGTCAAATTTGGTTTATATTTTTTCTAATACTAGCTCATGGGTCACTAATGCCCATTTGCACCAGAGTTAAGTATAACTGAGTATTTTTAAAACTAAACATTTTTACAATTCAATTAGATTAACGGGTAAAAATGGACGCGGTTTGACGATTTAAAATTTTTTAGTGGGGTTAAAAATTATTAAGTGTTTGGTGCAAATGGCAATAAGTGTTTGAATGAACAACGAGTTACGAAAATTAGCAATCGTGGGTCAGTGTGTGATCCACGGGTCATAGATTCGCCAGCACAGAAACACGCTATTATGTATGTTTGTATGAATGAATCATTTGAATACTACAATTTTATTTAAATCAAAGCAATGTAAACCATTGTATAAATATAAAATTTGACAATTTTTCCGTGACTGCCCATATTTACGCCTACTGTGTACTATTTTTAGAATTTCCGGTGTATTCACAAATAAAATACTAACGATCCTTTCAATACCCACAAATTCAGCAACTGATTTTCAATTAGTGATTGCTGCACACCCACACATTCTCGCCACATACATCACATTTCAAATGAATTCTTCCAGACTACTGGATATGATTCATAATTCACGGGAAGGTAGATCGATTAGTTTGCTATTGCCATGGAAACCGCCTATTCTGCTTATTCATATTCCACATCGTGTATAGGTACCACTCCACTATTCGCGATGAAAATGTACTCGTAGCCACCTAGCGGATTATTTCTGAGCACATTATTTGGCAAACTTTTGAAATCAGCTTATGTTGTTTTGCTTATATATTCTCTACACATGCTGAATTTTTAGTACTCCATGACTTCTATATTTTAATATTATAATGCTCCAAGGGCTGCTAATCTCTTACCGAGATTTTCGAAAGCAAAATGCCACATCCAAAATGGATAAATGACATGATGCTATACATTTATTTTTTCAACGACCACTTAGAAATCTGCTCATTTTATGTTTGTTGTTGCTAAGGATATGAGGTACATTGTAAGCATCGTGCGAAATGAATTTGTTTTTTGAGTATTTCAATACAGGACCGCTCATTTCAGTACAGGTGTCATTGCTAGGATACTTATTTTATTTAGAATTGGAATGGTGAAAGCGGAACAAATTGATTATTAAAATTAGAAATTAGGAAATAATATCGTAGTCGTAGAAAAAGAATAGTATACTAGCATAGAATATCCATCCATACTTGTTGTACAATATACTATTTTTTATTTTAGTGTATTATAAAGGTATAAAAACCGCACTGCAAATACGTTGTTAAAAGAATATATTCGTATAAGCACATTGCTTGCAGGGTTTTTGATTTTATAGTGCTGGTATGAAATTTTTGAAAACTGACTGATACTTGATATAAATGGTAGTGTCGAAATATTACTTTTAATTATAATTTTTTTTTTTTTGTCTTTTCTGTAACTATATTATTCAACAACGAATTTTCATCTATGAAGCGCTTCCATCACAACGGATTTTCTACATTCATAGGCATGCACTTATTTATTATTTATATTGTTATTCTACAGTACTTTGCTTCTAAATTATCAAACATCTTAAAACATCAAGACAACAATATTTTACTTAAAACATATTTATTTTAAAGTTGTTATCCCCCTACATACATTAGTTTGCATCACCATTAACAGACAGTGCCTCAGTGGACATTTCCATCGTTAACAGTTTAATTTTAATGTAGAAAAATTGCATTAAAGTTTAAACGCACCCCGTTTGAGCGTAAATCAACAGGATGCACTTCGAAAATAAATTTTCCCCCGGGTCAGAAACCTTGTGCTATCATTACATTCCAGTAAACTCGGTTAAACTAACCAACCCGGAGGATTCCAGGGCGTGAGCCATTACCGTCGCGACGCCATGGGCGCCGGAACCGTCGCAGGAGGGGCGCATCCGAGTGCCCTTCAGCACAGAACACACTAGCACTACTAGACAATAGGCTGCTCCAGGCTTCAGCTTTCAGTAACAGTGACACCAGGCGCTGTGATATGCATTATTAAAACGGTTCGATCCATTGTAGCTAACCCTCGATTTCCACTTGATAAATTCGCTACAGTCGAACTGTGGAAATGGATATTTAACGAGCGTAAACAAAGGAGAAGACGACTAAGACAGCAATGGACTGGCTCCAAGGAATATCAAAATTTCATGTGGGAAAAAACCCAGCAATATTTTCATCTATTTTCACTACATCATTAGTAAAAAAAATAATTGAATTTGTTGACCGAAATGCATATTTTGGGTATTATTGTAGAACAGAAACTGTGATTTTTGTAGATTGGGTCAATATTGCAACGGTCAACTTCGCGGGAACCTAAATCCCACTATCCCCAATTCGGAGAAAGTAAAAAAAAAAGCAGATTACCAGTGAGACAATGTTCCACTAAAATATTGGGATTATGACATATTTTTAGCGTCATTATTGAATGATAATGTAGAAATTTGAACAACGCAAGGTAACAAATAATAGTATATTACGTACCGTGAACTGTAAGTGATAGTTTTTAGGTCGAGAATGTAGTTTGGGATGTCGAGACCCGTAGGGTCGAGATTTCCTAAACATTCGAGACCTAAAAAATCACTTACAGTTCGAGGTTAGTAAGATATTGTTTGCAATACCTGCGTTAATATAAGAAAAGAAAAAATAGGTATGAAAATTAACAGCTGTCAGATTGAGGTTAAAAACAAAATTTGAATGATATATATTTACTTACCATCCACCATGAACGGTAAGTTTCACTTACCATCCACCGTGGACTGTAAGTAAATTATGTAACCATGGAAACCAATTGTGCAATAAAAGTTCCACTTACTGTGTTTAAATTTTGTTATTAATGGGTAACTTACAGTACAGGTATTGCAAAATTAGTTATTTACTTTACAAGTGGGCAAAGTAAGGAACTTCCCACGAGAGAAATTTTAGCACACGAAGCCGAAGGCTGAATGTGATAATTTTATCGAGTGGGTAATTCCACTTTGTCCACGTGTGAAGTATAACGTTTTATCCAACATCTCTTAATAACGCAAAATTTATTAAAGATATATTATTTGACAGTGACATATGCTTTAAATTTTTAAATTAATATGTTAATCGAAGTAGTTACCAAGGTGTTGTGTGTTACTATTATTGTTATAAATAAAAAAAATCTTACTAGTGACTTTCCTCAAAATTATACCCACTAGTGGGTAATCTGTTACTATGCTTGTTTAAAATCGCCATAGTTATAGAGCATTTATTGAGAGGTGTTGGATAAAATATTTACTTACTATTGAATGAGTTCTTATACTGTGGTTTTTGTACATACAAATCAATATACACATTAGTTTAGAAAAGAAAAAATAATGATATCGCATTGATACACATATAGAAAGTAAGTCTATAATGGCACCGGCATTGAGCTAGCGCCATCTCTTATTTAAGAGTTTCAACTACATGAAAGTTATTTTGTTTCTCATTGAATAGTCAACGAAAAAGTATTGATTTCCCTTAATCCGTCCCTGGATGCATTTTCGCAGATATAGAGAATGCGAAGGGGATGAACTTCGGGAAGCAATGGAGCAAAAAAACGAGAATGTTAAAACAGATAATCTGATAAGCGCCGTATTAAAATGCTGAAGTTTCGGACGAATACTCCCAAAGTCCCAGATTATACAGTTCGAAGAGGGACGTTGTCATCAGTCCAAATGTCTAATGCCATTAGGGCACGTGTGAAAAACGCCATCGTTAGGAGGGCACGAAAGAAAATTAAGTAGATAAATACTTACAAAGTAATAACATATTGGGTTTCCTTACAAATAATTTGACTCTATATTTGTACCGCCCACCAGAATAATTGGATCGTTTTTGTATAACAGTTCACAACAATTAAATAAATAGATCAATACGCAGGCAACGGCCATAGAATAGGGAAGACGCTATTTGCTGAATGTATCTATAAAACATATGATAAATTTATGAGAGATAAGCTGAAAAAATGTTAGTGATAAAGTGACCACAAGAAATAATGGTAAAGGTACAAATTAAAACAGCAAAATAAAAATAAACCGCAATTCGAATTAATGTTTTTAAAATGAAATCCAGTATAATTATATTATATCGTAATGGATGAGTATGTACATAAATGCTGCAAATGAAGCGAAATTCAATATAATATTGCAATTTTAATTTGTTTTATTACACGAGAAATTTATTAAAATAATCTCTCTCTACGTATATAATTTCATTAAATAAATTTCGCAATATATTTATTTCATTTCAAATACGCAAAATGGACGAGATATAAATGTACTGTTGCTATTAAAATATGAGTAGACGAAAAATATACAAAATATTATGTTACAAACCCGCTTGATTTATTTTTAGATTAATTTTCCACGGGTTATATTCCAGTATAATCTATATTATTAACCTAATTTCTAATTTTAAAACCTGTATTTTCTAATTGTAATTATACATAAGCAGTTTATCAAACCACCGACCGTTTGGATATATTACGCGGCAACTTTCAGAAACAAATGACCTAATAAATAACGAACTGTCAAACCTAGTTAAAAATCAAATCATGCCTAGTCAATCTGACTACGAGTTTTAAATTTAAATACCTGCCTATTAGTATTAGTTAAATGGTAAAGTGAATGTCTTTGAACATCCAACTTGAAGTTGGTTAATGAACCGCATACAACTTCATTAGGAACAGTTGTATGTTAATGCAGCCGACCATTATTTATGAAACTGAACCAATAATATTAATTCTAGTATAGCACACCAGAGGTCGTGGGTTCTATCCCACTGAATAACTTGGGCGTTTACGTTGTTCATAAAATTCACAATCATCCACTTAATTAATAGAATTTAGCACTCTATTTACCATAAATTATACAAGTGCCGATCTTGGTGGTGTAGCGGTTATGTTACTAGCCTACCACACCAGAAATCCTGGGTTCGAATCTCAATGAAAAGCCTGGTCGTGTTGTTCCTAAATTTCACAATCACCCACTTATGACTCAAGTAGTTAGTCCGCTTCCCATCTTCGTAAATAAAAAAATATGTAAGAGCCTAATTTGTGCCTCCTTCAATTTTGTCCATTCCTCTCATCTTCTTGTATGTCTTCCTCATCTTCTTTTTTTATGTCTTGGTATCCAATTTGTAATACGTTTAGACCATCTGTCATCATTTGTGCTTTGCATGTGAGATGCCCCATTTTTCTAGAATATGTTTCTTCATTATTTACTTGTACTGTGTTTTGTAGATTTATATTGGTTATTCTGTCTTTTATTAAGACACCAGCCATTATACGTTCCCTCTTTCTTTGTTGATTATTTTTGTTGACTTTCTGGATAAGAAGCCATGACTGATAGACACAGTATAAGAAAGGAAGAACATACTAGTTGTATATTTTGTTTTTAGGTACTACAACTTTCTTTGAAAATAGGCCATAGGCTCTAGAACTTTTTCCAGGCTTGGTTTATTCTTTTCTGTATTTCTCTTGATGGAAGCTTAGTGTTTACCTTAGGTAACTGGTTTCTGTTTTACATTCTATTAGCTCACAATTTAAAGATATTTCGATAGGTTCTCCGTTTGACAGTATTACGTTTTCGTTGTGTTTATTTCTAAGCCTGTTTATTTTCTAGCTCAATGGTATTTTTACAATTAGTACATCGTCCACAAATCTTTGCTTTGTTAGTCTTCTGCCATCTATGTTTATTCCCATTTCTTACCCAACTAGTTTCCTCAAAAGCTAACACATGAGAGTTCTGGAGATTAAGATAGGTTATGTTAGTGGTCCCTAAATATCCAACCGTAAATCTAATCAGATGTGAATCTGTTTAAAATTAGTTCGAAAAAAAAATAATGGGGTCTTTCATCTTTTTTTATTTTTTTATTAATTGTAAATAATTGTAGTTATATATTTTTTACTTATTTTATTATTATTATTATTATAAAATACAACATTTATTTGACAAAAATTATTTAAATCTGTACTGTTTGAGATCCACCAACACCTCTATAATGACGTCACAACATTAAAAAAAAAATCATTGTGGCTCAATGAATAACAATTAAGACTTTTTAAAAGTGTAGATAGTCTTCAATTTAGATAAAGTTTTATAAAAAAAATGGTTAAAGACCCCATTGTGAATATAGGAAGTGTGGAACGTATCGGAAATAAATATTATTAATATCTCGATTGTAGCCAGGTGTCGTATTAGTTATCTAATATTCACACACTTCAATCTTCGTATTGTTCTTGAAAAGAACAGTTAACGATATTTTGATAACCATTCCCCGAAACACATTCACAAATAAAACAATACTACAAACGCCCATTCGAAAACAGTTAAAATCTTATTATTAATTTACAATTCTGTTCACACGTCAAGAAACAGCCGCTTCGTCAACGTTCGTGCTTATTCGCTTCTAGAAATTATGACAGTTCTTGCATTTCAATACCTCCTGCGCAGACAATAACTTTCACATTCTTGTTATATGTTACTCAACGAGATTTCACGCCGTGCAGCTTGGCAACGTCGCAGGGCTTCATATAATTTGCAGCTTCCGTTTTAGATGGTTTATTTCCGGTTCGCAGATTTAATTGTTATTAGTAATTAGGAAATTTTAATAATGGGTGAGAAAAATATTGAATAGAACAGTAAATTATGAAGGACAAATTTTTAGAATTAATTTTAATGTTCAACAAGATATTTTTGGAGTAGTAATTAACGTTTTTATGCAGGTAAATATAAAAAATTGTTTGTGCTACTTTACATAAAACGTACCTAATTTAAATTTAAATATCATGATATTTACCATGATAGGCAGGCGTAGAAAGATTAAAGAAGATTTATTTTAAATTAAAAACACGATTTAACAATTTAGCACATAAAAAAAAATGATAATTCAAAATGAAAACCTGTTCATATAAATGAAACTAAATAAAGCTGTATGTAAAAAAGGATAACACGGTTAATTATATATTTAAACATTGTTAACAATGTTTAGTAATTTAAATTTATGTATCAGTTCTGTTCTGCCGAAACAACATTGTAATTTTCAATCATGCCACATTAAAATTTTAAAATATGGTGCATATAATTAATTAGCGAATAAATGAAATCTCGTCGAAATTATCAAAATAAATTGCTGCGTATTTTGTGTAACAAATCAGGATTATCATATTTTACATTATTATGCGCTCAGCTATATTATTTATTACAATTAATCACACAATGCATTGTTTATTTTATTATGTATTTAGCAAAATTGAAAACGATGACTGATTTTAATACGAGCAATTCATGCAGATCAAATAAGTAATTAAATAATTTCAAATAACTAGTTCGCTTTTTGACCGCAATTAAATATGAACTGCAATAGTATATTGTAAAACAAGCATGGAATGGTACTCATTTCATACGAGTATGAAATGGACATTCCATGCGAATTGTACACTATTCTTTTTCTACGACCACAATATTATTTCCTAATTAATTTATATTTTAATAATAAAGATGTCTTTATTTCACTATTTCAGTATGACAAAGAGGATTTAGCTACAAAACAAAATTTACCTGAACAACATTATTTTTCGTGAATATCTACTTTGAAGATTTCATGAGTTAAAATGAAAAGGGAGGACGAAGAAATACCTTAAATATACCATCGAAATCAATAACTAATAGTGTGGATAATGAAAACATTAAAATTATAACCTTCAAAGTTCAAACTAATCTAAAAGGATTTTTAATAATTGTACTAATATTAAATTCAATATTACTAATAATAATTAATAAATTCAATAAACTGTTACCTCCTAATAATATTGTTACAATAAAATAAAATCTTCAAGCAATTATTGAATTATTACTTGTTGTCTTTAATCTCTTTTTATGTTGGCAGTTCGAAAACATCCGAGCCGATAATATTACCCTTGAATCTTACCAACATAGTCCAGAGTTTATTCACTAGAGCGCTGTAGTTTTAAATTCGGAACTATTCGTTTTTGACAGTTAGTAACCATAAGAAATGAAAATGTATTTACAATGTACTGTTTATCCGTAACAAAAACATACATATAACAACCGAATATCTTAGTTCATAGAAAAACTTACACCACCATCTATAGGCAGAACCAGTGACCAACTTTCCTCATATGGCCTACCGTTACACAAAACCATAACACAGTCGGTAATACATTTACAGTTTGTCGCACCAGTTTTCTATACGTGCCCATGTGTACAGTGTCCACCAATGGCGACCACATGGAGTGTATTTCCCTTGTGATTGATGCGAGCCACGTCGCTGAACCTAATTTAGGTTTATGAAACGATAACTATGTTATAAATGGAAGCGAACAGAACACCGATGTGTTCTTTCTGTTGGAGTTGTTCGTTCCTAACAGTGTTGTAACGGAAAAATAATTAGGTAGACCTACGAAGGAGGAAATTTAATAATGCTGGTTTAGTGGTTTGAAGAGATTGGGGTGGTATTGGATTATGGATAATTTTAGTGAAAAATAAATTTACTAAGTGGAAGTTGAAAGTGCTCGTGGCTTTTACTACATTCATATCTTTGGGGACTATAATTTGACTAATTGACAGCTACATTGTAAAAATTTTACAAGTTGTGTGTAACTGACAGGGCTTGGTTATAATTTTAATTTGATTTACAAATGAGTAACAAGTAAAATGTTGTACAATACACGCAAGGTAAATGTTTTTACTGCTTCAAGGAGGTGAGAGGTAAATAACTATAACTTGTTAGTCGACAAACTGATATGTGTCCCCGGTAGTATGCTTGCTACCTTCCTTCACCAACTTTAAAATGGCGTTGACATCTACATCATGTGATTTGAAACAAATTACAAATAAATAAATTAATAATGACAAAGAAATTAATTTGTTTGTTATAATATGAATTGATGTTGTAACACTTTCCAGGAGTACATATCGGTTTGTCGACCCACACTGCGGTCTGCGGAAGAAGAGTGCCACATTTGAAAAATGTATAAATGGTGTGATTATATATTTGTTTAAATTATATTATTTTCCTACGCCTCCCAATATTATATTAATCCCTATTATATTATAGGATATTTGCAGCTTGCAATAGACCTCGAATCACTGTTGATATCTTGTAAAATTTTCCAGATTTTATACTAATGTGTGAAGAGTAATTAACTGTTTAAGCATTCATGTACGGATTTCTTAATGGCGCACTAGGGAATGCCAAATTCATAGTATTAATATACTTGTATTAGATATTAGTAGGGAAAACCGCATGTAAAATGTAGAAATGACGTAAAATATATTGAATCAAATTAAAATTATGAATTCTATACATTATTGCTTTCATTGAAATGAAATAATAAATTATATAATACAAAATGCAGAAATATTTTTGTATTATTTAAAAATTATATCAACTAATTTATTCTAATATATTGTGAATACTTTTATAAAACTTGATTCATATAATAATAGAGAATGAAAAAGTTACAGAATTCTTGTTATTATACCATTATAGTTATGATATATTTAATTATACATACAAACGGAAAGGATTAACTTCGTTTGATAGTTTGACAAATTGAATTATATTAGAAAATATGCAAAAGTAACCATACTTTGAAATGAGCTTAGTTTATAGTATAGCTCATCTGGTCTTTATGTGCATATCGTCTCATGTCCTACTTTTTACCTTTGAGTAAAAAAACTTACAGATAATACCGAGGAGCTAAGATTCAAAATTAAATTAACCAAATGGAAGTACCAATAAAAATATGAGCAGATTACGTTAGTTTTTTTAACAATCCTGTTTAATTAGATGCCCTATTATTAAGTTTTTGGATAAGGTAAACTTAGTGCCTGTAGATGAACTAAGACGGTTAAGCCCTGACTAACAGATGAATTATATTTAGCACTGATAAATGAGCATAACAAATTTTACATTAACAACCGATTATTTTATGAATGATTGTATACAACAAAATGTAAACTTATTTAGACACATACTGTCTATTCAATTGCATAAATATGCAGTGTATTATTTAAAGATACTTCATTGGCTATAAAAATAAATGCCATTTGAGTTATGTTTATAATGATGCTCTTTATTACTATTTTTATCTTTATAAATATATGCATTTATATATCCTCGAAATTAATCTCCTTGGTTCATTTGTAAAGGAGTGAACGTTGCAAAGAAAAACAGAGTATATTAACCAGAAGTTTCTAATTGCATAACCAAATTAAAATATTGTTTTCCAAAAACCGTTGTGTAAAATGATTGTCGTCACGGGCTACATACTTTCTTTCAAAACATAAATAGGTATAATTTTCATTACCAACTACTTATGAGAATGAACTATTATTACATAAACAAATATATTATTATGTTATACTATTATTAAACAATAAGTAAAACACACGCTATTCTCAGCCCAATTACCCAACCAATTGTCGCAACAAAAAAGTCGATTTTGTTTCACAAAGAGCAGGAATGCATTAACCAATATCCTTCTAGAATTTTTTGCTGTTAAGCTGTAACAAAGTGACTGTTAAATACTTGGATAAATAAGTCAGCGTTTTGCTCCAGTGGACAAATCAGGCGATTATAAATAACTTAATACCGCACCCAAACTGCATTCCGACCTTCACGATCAAGACAATGGGACCAGAAGAAATTTTCAATGAAAACCAGATCATTAATTAATTTGGCTACCATAAAAATAGCTCCGCGGTTTGTAAATATTAATAGAAAAAAATAATTTTAAATTCAGAACTCACCATATAAATATAACAATATTTCGGTGAAGTTCTGTAAAAATTTAATTAATACAAAGACGTTTCGACAGCGAAGTGCTGTCTTCATCAGGTAATAAATAAATATGTAGTCATTATATTAATTAAATTTTGACAGAACTTAATCCCAATATTTTTTAATTTAATATAATTTTTAGTCAACAATTAGTTCATGGTATTTATTATAAAGGACCCCGTACATTTCTATTGGGAAGTAGTCTCAGAGAAATTAGTTGGATATTGATAGTTTTAATAAATTTTGACAGCTATTATTAGTTGTGAACGTTCATACCATATGAATTAGCAACCGAAAAAGGTCCCTGGAACCAAAAGGACACCTAGAAACTTCAAGAGAACTCCCCCGGTCCATTATAAGACTATAAGCTAAAAGAGTCAAGTAGCCAAAAAGTGGTATTCCAACCTCTAACATCTAGAAAATTATGCATTTAGTAGAACAACTTTTATCAATTACAGCCAATTTCACCAGGAACCGCTTTTTGTAAGAAATGAACGCAATCATTTAATAATAATTTTGCAATGAGTACTTACATATTCTGACGTAAATTGTTGTTGAATTAGTTTGGCATTGCTTCACTTACCTGAAAAAAAAAAACAAACATTTAGTACAATGAAACAGAAGCAAGGTAACAACAATAAATAACTATAAATATAAATATATTAGTGCGTCTATTGGTGGAAAAATAGCTCCGTGGTTAATGCATCGGGCTGTGCATCATGTATTCTTGGTACAATTAACATTTTCTGGGACAGTGATCGTCCTTGTCAAATATTTATGTTCCGGATATCAAAGTTCCACGAATTATCAACTTAACTGTTATGGCAGAAATTTCCGTTGTCTTGAAAGTAAAAGTCTATTAATAGACAGCAAGGTCATCATCGCGCACTTTTTAATATAAATGTAAATTAAACAAACAAGTAATCGTATAAAAATTGCTGTTGTGCAATATTATGATTTCACGTTCAGTTATGCTCTTAGACTCAGACAATAAAATGAATGACTTTGACGTTGTTTGCTATTTATTCTCTGTGATATATGAAGAAAAATGATGACTATTTATTTATTATTACTCAGCGTACTGGGTGAATGTTAAGTGCAATGATATTTAACGTGAAATGTTCTTGAAGTTTTACTTTCTATAAGTATAAAGAAGCTTAAGATTAGGGTAATATCACAAGACGTTGGGTTATATCGGACAAAGATCTTGGTAAGTGATATATACTTGCGGTTACCAGCCGTCAAGTCCCGGACCAAAGGTGTTAATTAGGAGGGGGACCACAAAGATAAAGTTAAAATGGTAACTGTTGACTGTGGGCTTCTCAAGATTCACAGTTCGATGCGTTACCACTGAATTAAGGTAATAGAGGTAAATAATAGTACATATAGATATGGAAGCGAGGAACGAAGTGACGAGCTTCCTTCCCCAATATAATCACTTGGAATCGAGGAACAAAGTAACGAGCTTGCTGTGCCAATGTACATTTATGGAAGCTAGTTAACGAAGTGACGAGCTCTCTTCGCCAATATACTGACATGGAGGAGAAACGAAGTGCCGAGTTTGCTTCGTCAATGTACTGACATAGAAGCGAATAGCAAATCCTAAACAATCATTATCTTTTGGGTTTGCCTAATGCACCCATCTATCCTATATGCAGATAGATGCGGGGATTGGTATATTTTCAAGTTTCCGCAAAGCCTAGCTAGGATCATAATTATATGAATTCTGGTGATGCCTAAAGACGAAATGTCAGAATATTGCTGAGTTAGTCTCAAATGTCCTGCGAGGCAATAAATTAAATCCTAAGAAATCTCTTTCAAGTTAATTCCGAACAATACTTTTAACTGCTAACATAATTGAAAACGTTTCTTTCGATGTTTTCTTGACAGTAAAACAATAAATCGTATTCTGCCTAATTTCCCAATTTTCCAGACTTCGTAAATTAAAGGAAAATAATCCAAACGAAGCAATTAACAACAAAATCTAACAAATTCAAAGCCCAATACAAACAAAGCATCAATCCATCCCAAAAGTATTTACCCAGATCAGCAAAAACCAAACCCACAATCGGTCAATTAAAAACCCCTGAATTAACAAAACGCGGCATCAGAGAAATCTCCGAACCTTCGCCGGCCTTCATCCTCAAATAAAAAAGTAATAACAAGCTCGTGTTCCTCCACCCTTCGCTACCGCCTTCGACGCCGCTGGAGAGATTGCGGGGCGCGTGGAAACAGAAAGACAAGCGTTCGTTGCGTCGCGACGCCTCGATTGCGATTGGAACTAATAAAAACGAGGGTTCTCCACCCAGCGGCGGATGCGGTTTTCAAACAACATTAATCAGAGCAGAGGAAGAGAGCTATGCTGAAGATGGGTTTGCTTAGCAGGCCGCTGAGTGAGGATGATGTTGTTCATGAAGCCCTTAAAATTAAGCTTTCAAAAAGCAATATGTCTTTATTAATTAATATGTATTCAACGTTCAAGGAATGGAAGTTATGTGTTGGTTATTATATCTGTCTCACTATCAATAAGAGTTGCTTTGAAATATTAACAAAATATTTGTAAAATATGGGTGGATCAATTCCTGTGATTTTGTACCTACTTTCAGGACAAGAGATAATGACAGACAATGCAGAATATAATAATAATAAATCACTTAAAAAGAGACTGTATAGAAGACCTAAGAAATGACATCACACAACAGATACTAAACGACGAAAAATCTAGACACTGATTGGAAGAAGTGAGTGTATCAAAATAGATTAAATATTTGTACATAGTAATAGTTCTATAGTATTATAATAGATATTTACGATATAAGTGGGATAAGAGTATTATTAAGATAGGCATGTGAAATTTGCACAACGAGGTGATAGCCGAGTTGTATAATCACATAAGTATATTAATAATGCATTAGCACACGTGTATTGTACAATATTTTATCTACGCCCGCCCAAAGTTAAAAAATTTAAATAATTTGATTTTATTTTTTTGGCAAGTAGAAAATAAATCCAAGTAGTTGCTGTAAAAATGACAATTTGACATTAAGCAATTATGTAGTTGTTCAAAATTTTTTTTAAGCAATTCGTGAAAATGAGTGATTTAGAAAGTATTTCGTCTGATATAGAGGAAAAAGCTTTAAAAATTATTAATTAATTAAATAATAATTAATTTAAAGAATTGTAAAAATTGTATTACCAACATTAATAATAAATAGTACGTTAATGAAAACGAGTGCTTTAATGACGATTTTAACCCATGCAAAATGAGTGGGTTCAGTGACATTTAACTCACGGGCGTAGATAAATAAATTAAATTATTATTATCATTATTATAAATTTTTATTTGTTAAATAATTTGTTAAGTTTAGCTAAATTTCACATACAGTATTTAGAATTAAGCGCGCCTTTTCGATGCTGCATTGACTACTTCAAAAGATAATTGCAAGGGAGACAACACTATTGATATTTCCGCACTGCAGACAAAGAGAGCGAATCAAAATATGTCGTTGCTATATTGGCAACAAACTTAGAAGTTGTATTAATATCTAGGGGTACAAAAACACTAATCAATTCACAATTATTATTAGTTTATTTGCAAATTTCTAAGGTTGCTATGTGACTGAACAATTGGGAAATAAAACTATTGAAAATATATGTTATTGTCCCAGAAGTGACAACTATTATTGTTTGTTCTTGGTAACCAAATAAACAAATAAATGTTATAAGCCATTAACATCAGTATGTAATTAGTAATTTACTTTTCTACATAATTAACATCTTAGCAACAATTATAGATTTCTAGTCTTATGGTTCTGAATGTTGGGTGTGGATCAAGAAGAATGTTCGACGTATAACTGCTATGGAAATGTGGTATTTAAGAGGAGTGTGTGGGTATACAAGGCGTAATCGTGTTTGGAATATGTTGGACTACATTGACTACGAGATTGAGAAGAACGTTGTTGAAAAAGTGGGAGTGAGTCAGTTGAGGTGCTTTGGCCAACTTTGGTAAATTAATTGAGGATGAACAATTGCGTGGGCTTTCGAGGAATAGGTGGTTAGGTATGATTAATGGTTTGTTGCATGAATGAATTATTCCGATTGAGAAGAATATACGAGAATGTATGAAAATGTGGTCGAGGCAAAAGTGGTCTTGGTAGAAGATTGATTTTGTTTCAGGGTTCATGCTACACCACAGGATACAGCGTGATGTTATTAATGTTTTATAAGGAAAACAAATAAATGACAAATATAAATTTATCATTCGGAAAAACTTTAATTTAAAACTTTATTTTATTTAGAATGTGGAACTGAAAGAATTGTTATATATAACTTGAGATGTAGGTACCATTGACTAGTCTCGTACCTTTTTAGTAGTCTTTATTATCAGTCGTGCGCAAACGACTAGGAACATCCATTTTAGCATAAATAACTATTGTTGCTGTGGATGGAAGATGTATTTACATTACTCGTAATGGAATAATAGTTATTTACGATACAAGTACGTAAAGCTAGTCTTTAGTCACGAATGGGTCAATTAAAACACGAGCGCAGCTAGTGTTTTAAGACCTCTGAGTGACTAAAGACGCTTTATGTATGTGCATCGTACAATATTTTATCTAAGATATAATTAAAAACCTCAATAAATATTTAAAAAATATTTTTATTTATGAAGTAGGATCACAATATTAAATGAAAAGTTTGCCATGATAACAAAATTTTTACAAATTTGCCGTGTTTAAAAATTTTAATCACTCGTTGCTCGGCAACCCGTGACTAATAATAATAATAATAATAATAATATTGCTTTATTGAGAGATATCTCAATGGCGAGGTTCAGCCAAAGCTGATCTTCCACCTAATGGCATCGTGTTACTAAACAACCGTTTTACAAACTAGAAACTAACAGTTAAACATTAATTTTACACACTATCGTAGATAAATATTATTATATTATATTTATTAGCCACTCAAAAGTAAATGAATATTAAAATCTGGAAAATTTCGCAATATTTCATGTTTCCCAATGTGTTACAAAAGCCGATGGGTTATTGTCCATTATTCAACTACCCGGACTTCCACTAAGTTGCGTCTTTAACGAGGACGCTCTTGCTCAACCGCCGGCCATGGATCATATCCAATCTCGATCACAAACGTACTACTTTGCCGCCGCAGCCACCGACGATGACAATGCCGGAACAAATGGCTTTCACTGCCTTTTCGTTTGTGTGCGCCTCTTCATTACACTTTCATCCGACAAGTACCAATAACATTTCAATTGTTTGCGTCTCTTGTCGACAACTCGACAATTATGATTCCCGGATTTTCAATTTGATGGTAGCAGAGCTTTTGGTGTTCGCGTACTTTCAAAAGAAAGAGGAACTTTAAGAGTGCTGTTTTATCGTAAAAAGGCATGGATACCTGCCGATGATTACTTGACAGATATTTGTTTCAGTTATTTGTTTGTTTTTAGGGCAACTAGGATTATTCAAATATATTTCAAATTTGAAATAATTGAATTTATTGTTTTGTGTGTTTAGTAAACTTTCACTGCAGGTTTAATGAAAACTTAAAAAAAGAAACCGACAAAGAAAAAGAAACTGAAAGCGAAAAATAAAATAATCTTTTTTAGTCTTAATAACTAAGCTCCTAAACAAATGTAAGAAACTAATTATGAGTTGGCGACAAACAAACAATCAATGAACGCCAATTAAAACAGTTTATTTTATTTATGTACCAAAACACACACTTTTTGTTATGTTATGTTTTTATTTGTTTTTTTATGGGGTAAATAGTTCCGTGGTAACGTGTCGAACTGTGGATCGTGAGATCCTCAGTTCGAATCCCACAGCTGACAGTTGCCAATTTAAATTTACCCCTGCGGTTTCTCCTCCACTAACATCTTTGGGGGCTATGACTTGACGGCTGGTAACCGCATTTCATATGAAAAAAATATATCACTTATCGAGATCTGCGTAAGCAGAGTGCCACACCCATAGTGGGTAAAAGGCGTGATGGTATATTTATTTATTTTATTTATTTGTTTCTCAAAAACTGTAAATTCAAATGAAAAATATTTTTTTAGTTTGTTATAGACGATCATATTTATAAATATACAAATTATTTGCATTACTGTAGTCGTTCATGGGAATATGTGGTATATATTTTACTACTTTGAAAATTATATTCACGTATAACATGTAAACAAAATTAGCTTTTTAAAATTTATTACAAAACTTTGAACTTTTATCTACAAATGTAGGTATAAAACATTATATGTTTCATTTATTATAATAATGATATATTGTTTCAAAAAAGTCATGTTCATCTTGCGCTATCTTCAGCCCGTATGGTTGACCTTAACAATTATAATCAACTTAGTTCTGTGCTTTATCACTATTCAACCTTTTCTCGTTTATTAGTTTATTGTACATGGACACATTCATCGACCTATCCACTCAGACGTCATTTAAATAATGGGAGAGTACTATATTGTGTTTCTATATTAAATAAAGCAACTTTACATCAACTTGAAATGGAGCTTATCCACTATAACTAGTCGTAAAAATTATTATGATATTCTAAAATGATTTAGAGGTTATGTTAAATATCCTGACAGTAGATGGAGCTATAAAAGTTTAAGAAGAATAATAAATAGTCTCGCCAACTTAAAAATGTCGAAACAAAACAAAATCTCCCGTAACAACGAAGCTTATTAAGATACAAGAGTGCGCCATAAATCTTAGTAAATTCCAGTTAAATCACTTAAGTCTAGTTTAACCTACTTTTAAAATATTGAACATTGCGTGATTCGCGGCACGATTATTTTTATTAGAGGATAAAGAAGTGTTTGTTAGTAATGTTAATAGGCAACGTTTCTTCTGCAGCTGGCAACGGTTAACGGATAATTCTAGCGTAACAGTCATGACATTAGTTAGGTTAGGATTGCATTTGACATTTATTTTACGCAATTCGTGCCTGGGAAGTCTGTAAATTGTGGTAACATTTATCTTTCCTGCACTTTTAGTCTGGTGTTTTTGTCGTGTCGGCAGCCAAGTATTCATATTTTACTTCCACTTGTATTCCTAACCATTTTTATCATCACAATATGTACTGTAAGTAATATTTACGAATCTGCCATTGCCACTAATGTATTACTATTGGTATCAGTTATACAGGAAGAGTTTTTTACTGCAACTAATCAGCTTTGTTGGTTAACTTATCATTATAAAGAAAACATAAATATACAGATTAGCAAAGAGAGGGACATAATTGTTTGATTGGCAAAATAAAAATATTTGGGGGATGTGGCGGGGGGAATGAAATGTATATTTTCTTAAATATAAAGAGGTACTTTTTATTGGAATAGTTAGCCCGAAGTATTCCCTTTACAAAGATGTAACATGTTTCTAACCTAAAATTAAAATTAAGATCACAAAATTCTAAAAACATTAACATCTTCAAGATAAAATAAAACTTTGGGTAGGCTAGTGAACAAAACAAGTTATTGTTTTTTTATCGATACTACGGTCAACAATGGCTTTGCATCGGCAACAATTGTTGACCTATTGATGACAGGAGTATCAATAAAAAAAAAAACAATGTTTTGTTCAACAGCCTACCTAAGGTTCTATTTTCCATCTTAAAGATGTTAATCTTTCTTGAACCTTTTAACATTAATTTTAATTTTAGGTACAGGAACATGTTATATTTTTTAAAAAGGGAATACTTCGGACTCTCTCTCTCTTCCAATAAAAAAGTACCCATTTCCATTTAAGAAATTTTAATTTTCATTACCATCTGCCACACCTCACTAACAATTTTATTTTACCAACCAAAACGTTATGACGCCCTCCTTGCTGTGTGAGCCTGTGTATTTATTGTTTCTCTAAAGTTATTAGTTAGCCAGCAAAACAGATTGGTTGTTTTAAAAATCTTATCTTGTATATGAATGTACTGTTCCAGATAAAATGCAACATAGGTTGTGGAGGTTTTTGTCTAGGTCATTCAGGAAATCAATTAGCAAACACTTAAAAAAAAAATCTGAAATTATAGCTAGAATTGTACCAAGAAACCATTCGAATATTTTCTTTATTAGTATGTTGACAAATTCATTTTATATTGGCAACTTATGTTGCATTTTATCTGGAATAGTAAGGAATGAAAATAATAAATATACGATAGGATGTTCCACAATAAACACATTAATGATAGAAAAGTAGCTGAAACTTACGGTATATGAGTAACCTGTTCCTATTTCTAATACAGTACTTTGTCAAATGATAATTAGCATAACAGAAATATTTCACAATTCATGCATATGATTGTTTACAAAAAAAAAAAAACGTTTTTACGGGTACATCCTGTCATTAATGCCTGTATTATTGTTAATTAACTATTTGGACATATTAGAAAATTATGTTTAAATACTAGTAGCTCTTATTTTAACTCGAACGGATACATGAATTTGGATCAAGGCTCTTTGTTTTATAGTTTAACAACCCGTGAGTCTAGGTACTTGAGAACTTTTCTATTAAACCGCTGACAAACTGTTACAAATACAAACCGTGACCAAAAGATTTGTAACTTTAAAATAAAAGTAATTACAAGGTACACATCAATTACATTGAATAGTTAATTTATACTGTTAACATTTCAAATAGCGTATGTTGGTTTTCAAAATACATTCATGAAGTTGGAGAAATCAATTTTACAATTCAGAGTAATTATTGGACTTTATTACAATGCAATTTAACTATCAGTTGAATTACATTTAAAGCGGAATTCCGGAAATTAAAATATAAATTGTTCAAATTGCTTCACTTGGAAACATTTATTTCAATTAATTCAAAATTAATTCACATTGATTTTCATGAAGTAATGAAACCGATCAGAGAATAAACAGTTTATTTAGTGTGCATATTCATCGAGTGCACTCGCTCATCCACTTTTACATTCACAATTCAAATTACTGAATTAATATTTGTTGCCGTTGGTATACAAAATATGGTAATACTTGTGTAATTAGTATGCTTTTTATTTCGAAAATGATATGAAATTTTTATTATTATATTTTATATACTTTGTATAACTAACTAAACAATTTTTATTCAAATATGTTTATACACATTTTAAGTGTAGCTGATCTCAATATATATTTTGGCGCAATACAGTTAAATAACAACAAAAAAGTCAAAAAGCAGTGTCGAGGTGGGCTACTGCTAATGAAAACGAAGGCGTTAATGAAGCTCTTCACTCACGAAAAATGAGTGGGATAAGTGACATTTAACTCACGGGCGTAGATAAAATATTTTACACATAATTACAAATTCTGGGCATTAATGGGTTAGGCAGATTTAATTATTTAAATTAATTTAAGTAAATTGTTTACTGGAAAATAAATTAAATACTCCACCAAACTCAACTTGAAATTTATTACTTATGTATAATTTAAACATGAATAAACTCAATGCTGTAGTACGCATCGTAATATGTCTTATATTTATCGAATTATGACGATTTGTAATATTTTTCAAAATACGGAAATTTCCCCAAATATGACTTATAATTGTAAATTTTTTTTATTGCATTTCTTTATAATATTCGCGCCAGGAAACCTATTGCAGCAGAGCGCATCGTCATATCTTTAATAATTTTCGAGATGTGACGATTTTTTATATTTTCCGAAGAGCAACTTTGAGGGGCTGTAACTCGAAAACTATACAAGATATCGAAAAATATCTCCAGTTTTGTATTTTTCGCGCTATTTATAATAAATTAGTAAATTTTGAAAATTTTGAATTTTTTTTGAATTTTGTTTCAAAATTTCGATTGGTGATATCTTGACAAATATGAAAGATACAGACATGCAGTGTTCACCAATCGATTCAACTCAACGAAATACATAAACCCTGAAAATTTCAGAAAATTCGGACAACCGGTTGAAATGTTAGAGCAAAAGTCTGAAAATGGCCAAATTCAGGCCAAACGTCAAAGGGTACCTATTGACTTTTTGGACAAAAAACGCCACTTTAAGGCTTTTTGCTCTAACTTTCCATCCCGTAAAGCGATTATTATGAAACTTTGCATACTTATGTATTTCGACGAGCTGAATCGATTGATGAACACTGCAAATCTGTATCTTTAATATTTCTCGAGTTATCGCCGATCGAAATTTTGAACAAAAATACAAAAAAAATTCAAAATTTAAAAAATTTGATATTTTGTTACATAAGGCACCAGAAACGCTATACTGAACAGAATTTTTAGATATCTCGTGTAGTTTTTGAATTACATGCCCTTAAATTTGCACTTCGAAAAATACCAAAAATCGACGTATATCGAAAAATATTAGAGATCTGACGATGCGCTCTGCTACAATGGGTTTGTTATCGCTTATATTATAAAGAAATGTAATAAAAAAAATTTACAATTTTAAGTAAGGATATTCCGTGAGTCAAATTTTTCTATCGAATCTGTATTGAATGATTAACAATTACAGTTTCTGTTATTTGTTTGTTCCCATAGCAACTAAAATTAGTTTATTAAACATATAATTCAGTTTTGTCAAAAGAAGCAAACAAAATCTGGTGTGGGCACCACACTACTTTCTTCATTTTTTCATAAAACTTATAAATTCCAACTTTCGTTCACATATCTTGTCTAGTTCATGAGATATTGCGTACAAGGACATCCATCCATCCATCCATCCTCACACGCAGACATCATTGAAAAATTGGTCGAGAAGTGGCCTACTGCTATTTTTGATTTTTTTTATATATATATATTTTTATGTTAATGCGATTACCAGCCGTTATATTACGACCTCCAAAATGGGATAGTTTCTGAAAAAAAATTAAATGGTAACTCCGTTAGTTGTGGGATTCGAACGGAGGATTTTATGACCTTCATAAAAAAAATTTAATAATAATAGCAAATCATCAATCAGGATGTAACCATTTTTGGATGTGGCACTCTGCGAAACTCAAACTGAGAGCCTGTTAATCCACAGTCCGATGTGTTATCGCGATGTTATTAATTGTTATTGCCGAGGAATAGTTAGCTATTAATATAGTGATAATAATTTAGTTTTAATTGAGGAATCTTATTTTATTTCTAAATATCAGTGTTAGACATTTACTAGATGACTATATAGTAAAAGATGAATTAATTTACGATTAGTCGCCCAGCAGGTATTTCTGTTTTGCAACGCGCAACAAAACCAGAATATTTCTAGAATCGTTGTTTTCGTTATCATTTTGAAATTAATTACAACTTTCACATTCAACCTTCGGAGTGCGCGTCGTCGGGCCACAAAAATTCCTACAATTTTCGTAATTTCGAACAGTGCTTGATGTTCATTTGGTATTTGTTGTAAACAGCATTTGTTCGTACAGCCCCTGCGGCAGTTCAGTGGTTGGTAAATGTTTCCGTTATTATTTTTGAACATTTGCGCTGTTAGGGAATGAATGAAACGAAAATACATACCTATGTAAATCCATTATGCATTATTTTACCCAAGATATTAAAAGCACGTTCATTTAATTAATTAACATAACAATAATTAAATTATTTTAATTTCTTCCTTAAATTTCTTTCTTGGAATTGCATTAAAGCACAAGGCATAATTTGGGTTTATTTACAAATTTAAACTGGAATATTGTACTATGCTTTTTAGGACCAATAAAGATCCTAGAAAGTGAATATAGAATATGAATGAACTATGAAACAGAACAAGAGTTGGAAGGAGAAGGCATAGTGAAAAGATCAAGTAACAAATAATCAGATTGTATGGGCATATACGGAGAGCTGAAGAAAAGGATGCAATTAATAAAATCAGTAGTAGAATGAAAACCAGGAGGAAGAAGGCGAGGCAAACCCAGATAAACATAGATAAAAGAAGTAGAAGAAGATTTAAAAGCAGCAGAAATTAAAAACTAGCAAAGAAAACAAAAGATAAAAAGATGTGGAGAAAATTAACTATAAGGAATGGGGTCTTTCACCATTTTTTTTTTTATTTTTTTATAAAACTTTATCTATATTGAAGAATATCTACACTTTTAAAAAGTCTTAATTCTTATTCATTCAGCCACAATGATTTTTTTTTAAATGTTTGACGTCATAATAGAGGTGTTGCTGGAACTAAAACAGTAGAGATTTAAATAATTTTTGTTACATAAATGTTCTATTTTATTGTAATAATAACAATAAAATAAGTAAAAATATATATGACTACAATTATTTACAATCTGTACTGTTTTAGATCCAGCAACACCTCTACTATGACGTCACAACATTTAAAAAAAAATCATTGTGGCTGAATGAATAATAATTAAAGCTTTTTAAAAGTGTAGATTAGATAATCTTCAATATAGATAAAGTTTCATAAAAAAAAAATAGTGAAATACCCCATTAGAGGAAACGAAACGGGTCCACTCCAACAAAAGGGCACTACTGGAATGATTTGAATGTCTTTTGTTGATATTAACCCATTAATGCGCAATCATACGTAAAGATGTCTCACTTTAACATTATGTTTCTGCCAGGCTATGGCATTTCAAACTGGATAAACTATACCAGGTTATTCAATTTGATATATTTCTGTATATTTAAATGTAAAATATTTTATACATAATTATACAAGTTAAGCATACAGAAATACGAAATCAATGCTTTAATGTAAAATAATACTGGACATCAATGGATTAATAAGTTTACATAGGTACCCATCGAAATAATCCCTTTTGTATGACATTGTTTAGCGGGGAAAAGTGGCTCTTTATAGACAAGTTCCATGAAATAAAAAAGTCTATTAAAAAAATAAACGACATAATAAATTTCATTAATTTATTAGGTAAGTAATTAAATAGGAACATAATTTTTACTAGTAATAGTAACATTAATTACACGTTTAAAAGTATTATTTTGATGCTATTTGAATGATTACTTCCATAATAACAATAAATAAATAATTGAGATGTAAAATGACAGCTTGTATAATTTTTTCAAAACAAATAATAATAAACAATAAACAACTTGGTTACTAAACACAAAAAAACACACATCAAAATTTTCAAATTATTTCATGTCAACGTCATGTGTAAAATATAAATATTATTCTAAGCTAAAGAAAAATAATCTGCAATGCAGTTGAACATAAAAATATTGTATGTAATAAGTAAATAATAAGGTTATATTGACTCGCTCTTTTATGTTAGTCGTCTACAAATCCCTAAATTATGTACTTGTTACATATATATATATATATATATATATATATATATATATATATATATATATATATATATATATATCTTATCTATTACAATACCGAAATACCAAATGGGCCTTATTGCATGCATATTTTCATTTTAAACAACTTTTGTATTTACACTTTCGATGTAAGGTGAATAGGTAAAAATAAAAAATATTATTAAATGATATGTGTACATGAAGCATTTATTAATATAATTAACTAGATTTTGTAAAATACTTTTGAATAATTTCAGTCTTCTCCTGCCGAATTAATCTGCGTGGGCTATTTAGGTTGCGTTACGTTGCGTAGAGTTACCTCCCGGAGTTATTAGGCTTCTCGGCAAGTGAATTAAGTTGGTTAAGTTTAACGTTGTGCTACGTGCGCCCGAAAGGAAAAATTACACGCGGCTGTTGTAATGTTATGAAAAGTTGTGTGAGTGCGATGATTTTGTTTTGGGAATGAAGATTGTGTGGTTAGGGAAAGTGACGGAATTTTTTTGTTGGTAACACTTTCAAGGTTAATTGCTCACTGCCAGACTTGAATACTTAAGAAATGTTCTCATGAATTTTGAGAAGCTACTTTCAACGTTGATATCATTTACTTTAATTTAAATTAAAACTAAAAGTATTATACATTCAGATTTAATTGTCACAGAAGATTAAAGAGAAATCACAACAGAGATTCTACAGACGATCTAAGAAATGATAAATGTACATGTACATGACGAACATCCAGACAGTGATTAGATGAAGAGAGTGTTTTGAAATAAAATTTGAATAATGAAGGTAACAAATATTATACCTTTTCACTAGATGTTTCTAATTAGTAAATCCATGAAATTGTAAACGGAAGGGGTGTTACAATCCAGGTTGCATGTACAAATTTGACTGTTGCTCTTTATAATAGTAGGATTAACCCCCAAAATCCAGGGCGCATCCCCGCCGACCTGCGCACCCTACCTACCCTAGCGTAAGGGTAAGAATGATTGCGGTAGCGTTTGCGGAAAGAGCAAATATAAGATTAGCAGTGTTCATTACGTTTATGCGCTCAGATAAATCCTGTGTTAATTAACATCTGGCTGAATGTGCGCAGGCGACTTGATCGCGATCGTCAACCCTCTCAGGGTGCGAAATAAGACACGGTACTCACCACAGCGGCGTGCGTGGATATGGGATTAGAGGGGTTAGTTTGGGCGCGGAAGGATTGAGTTATTTATGGGGGATGGGAGTGGTGATTTATTTTACGGACAAATAAGAACACAAATATAGTAATCCGTATTCCATGGTATCACTAAAACCAGTAGTTCTCAAACAGAAGACGCGTAGTCCAAGGAGTATACAGGCCAGTGGATTATTTAAAAAAATAATAAATTAAATATATAATAAAATAAATAAATAAATCATCACACCTTTTATTTATTATGGATGTAGCACTCTCGGTATTTTTTGCGCATGAAGTGCAATTACCAGCCGTCAAGTCATGGACTCTAAAGGTGTTAGTGGAAAGGAACCACAAGGGTAAATTTAAAATGATACTGTCGACTATGTGGCTTGAACTGAGGATCTTACGATCCACAGTCCGATACATTACCGCGGAGCTATTTATCCCAATAAATATTTCATTGTCACTAGTACTAAAAATATTTTATTAGCAAACGAAATTCCGGAACACACTACATTACAAGTAGACAAAAAATGCTATGTCCATTTTGACCTACGACTTGGACAACAACAGA
Source organism: Poecilus cupreus (assembly GCA_963942605.1). Taxonomy (NCBI): domain Eukaryota; kingdom Metazoa; phylum Arthropoda; class Insecta; order Coleoptera; family Carabidae; genus Poecilus; species Poecilus cupreus. The sequence goes on from OZ012720.1 coordinate 31,110,223, forward strand.
AAGACATCGTAGTACATTGAATAGTATAGACTTGCGGTTGCTAAAAAATTATAATGAAAACCAGTCTTGGGCAATGTAAGAAATGAAGACCTAATAGAAGATGGGCAATTAAGATGTTAGGGACACATACAAAGACTAGAAGAAAAAAAAAACAAGACATGTATACAAGCAAGGATATTGAGGAAGAAGCAAAGAGCAAGACCAAGAAACACCTGAAGAGAAATAGTGAAGGAAGCATTAGAAAAGAAGAGCGTTAATTGGGAAAAAGAAAATCTCTTTCCAAAATAAGAGAAAAATGGAAGGAAATATGGAAAAGAAAACCTAAAGAATAACCTAGCATCCAGGCTTACACCCACAAGGCTAGAAAGGATTAGGATTGAGTAAGTATGTATTAAATAAATAAATAAATATTCCAACCCATTATGAGTGCGGCATTCGCAGAATATACACGAAATAAATATCCCCATTTTGACCTACGGCTACCTACAGAAAGACACCGTAACACCTTGAATCGTACAGAAATGCGGTTCCAAAATAAAATAGAGAGAAATCAAAGTAAGAAATGAAGATACATTTAAAGAATGGGAGAGGAAATAACAACAACAGAAGTATCCGAAGCAAGAATGAGGAAGATGAAATAAAGACCTATATGAAAAAAAAATTCCGTAGAATTTGCTGAACTATTCAGTAAATTAAACGATATAAGATATATTTTCTGACAATGTACCAAATTTTTTGTAAATAATTTTAATTGCTCAGTAAATAATCGTGTTTATTTTTTTAATTGCTATAAGCTCTTCAAAATTACCGAATAATTTAGTTAATTCTTGTTTTCGCGAAAAAACTTGGACGGAAGAAGTAAAGAAAACATTAGAAAAGAGGTGCAATAATTGGGAAGAAACAAAACATCTATGCAAAGTAAGGGAAAAAGGAAGGCAATATGGAAAAAACATAACCCAACATACAGCTTTACACTCGTAAGGGTATAAATTAAATAAATTTGTTAACCTATTTTGAGTGTGGCACTCTCCTTTCTCAGAGCTCGGTAAGCCAAGCTCTCAATGGGACTGAAGTTAAAAGCGGGGACGTTGTCAATTTGAAACGAACTAAGAATCTTAAGATCCACCAGGGAACATAAAATCTTCAGTTCGATTACTACAGTTGCCATCTTAAATTTTGCTAATGGAGTTCTTCCTCTACCATTATCTTTTGAAATCTACGAAAGCAGATGCCCACACTTAAAATGGGTAAATGTCATGGTGTTACATTTATTTATTTTAAGGGGTACTTGAGACAAAAGGGTGTGCCAAGAAAAACGGTTATAAACTATAAGAGCTATCATAAATAATAATTAACACCATTACATAATGGCATCGCTAAACTTGTCAGAAGTTTCAAATGTCAGTCATTGCAAAATTTGCAACCTCAACCTCTGCCCCCAGCCCACGAACCCCACTGCCCAATCACACATCCACAACATAGTACAGATCATTTCTGTAGCGGAAACCAATACGAGTCGTGATTACCAGCAGCCTCAGCGGCGCGGCTTGAATCATGTCCTCGTCTACACGCTTGGCTTCACAAGCTAGTTACGTTCACGTTACGTTAACGTACGAGCGTTCTGCTACGTTACGTGGTTTACGCTACGTTGTGTTATAAATACGTTGTGATTAGTGCTCGTAAATCCTACCCGGCAAATTATTTGGCGATTTCTTTCGCTGATCGCCCAAGGGAAGACAAATCGGTCTGGGAAGAGTGTAAATATTGCCTGATTTTTGTTTATTTTCTTTCCTATTGATTTAGCAATATAGACTGTCAGGCGAGAAAAACAATAAGGGAATGTATTGCGGTAGATAAAGCTTATGAAAATAATACTACTCGCATCTCTGTTTCAGTATTAGAACGGCATTTTCCCGCACGTTTTCTGATGCTAGTATTAGGTTAATTCCTGTACGATATTGGGTGACATTAGAATTTGTTCATTGTAAGCTCAAATGTAATTAATTAGAATTTAATTTTCAGTTGCAGTGCAACCAATAAATAAATATCAACTAAATAAATTGTCTTCGAATTTTTCATATAAAACAAATGAATTGTTTATAAATATATCATCACACCTTTAACCCATTATGGATGTGGCACTCTGCTTACGAAGATCTCGGTAAGTGATATATTTTTTCGCATACGAACTGATGATCTCACGCTCCACAGTCGATGCGTTACCATGGGGCTATTTATTTTATAAATACCTCACATCATTGTTAACGAATGATCTCATGTTGCCAACATTAAAAATTCCTAGTATTTCATATTTAACAAGTAAATCAGAATATAATTTAATAAATTTATGACAAAATCGACACAAAAATTAATGTGTATCACATGTGCAGAAACTGTTTTGCGAGAACGAGTATTTTATGAGCACGTGCAAAAGTGTAGTTTCTGGACTAGTGATACAAATAACTATTTTTCATAGTAGAAATAAACAAACAAAAAAATGACATGAGACTGACCATTTATATCATTTATTGTAATTAATAATAATTAATTATATACAGATTCTAGACCATCAGGCAATGAATAAAGATTTACAAGTACAAGTAATATACTAATACTATACATGAAATTTTAAATATTTAATAGCAATTTACTTTACAAGTGGGCAAAGTAAGGAATTACCCACGAGAGAAAATTTATCGAGTGGGTAATTCTACTGTGAGGTATAACGTTTTATTCAAAATCTCGTAATGCAAAATTTATTAAAAAATATTATTTGACAGTGACATATGCTTTGAATTTTCTAAATTAAAATGACAATCAAAGTAGTTACCAACGTATTTTGTGTTATTATTATTGTTATAAATAGAAAATTAGTCACTACCGACTTTTCTCGAAATTATACCCACTAGTGGGTAATCTGTTACTTTCCTTGTTTTAGATCGCCATAGTCATAGAAACCACGCATCAAATTTGATCATTCTAATAGTCCGGATAACACAACATATTCCCTTATCTAAGTCCTTATTCCGTCGGAGAAGCCCCAACGAGGCGCATATCCGCTCCAGAGATTCCTTCCTCCACAATGTCACAGTGCATATCCGCTGCATAATTCCCGGTATTCCCGGCGTCTTACCGCGGCTCCGGATGACAAACAGCGGCGTGGAGACCCGCTCATAGTCCAAGGGGACGAGCTTTAACGACCCCGAGGCGTCGCTGGACTTTAATGCATATAAAAGAGGGCATAAGAGGACTGCTGTTTAGAGAGAACACTATATGTAATAGTGGGGAGCAGACTAAGGTTATCTAGGAATAAATTATTTGCGGATTTCTATTTACAGACTTTTGATCATTCTGAGGATGTTTGTATGTAGTTTATATTTCTGATAGATAATTCTGACAACAAAATTTATTTGGATTCAATAGGTAAATTAAAGTAAATTCAGAAGATGACGACTAGATATGAAAACAAATTATCTATATTGATAGGTTCTTGAAAGATTTATAATTTTCTCAATATGTTTAATCGATTACTAATAGTAACAATAACAAGGATGGTTAAGGTAACTAATCAAAACTGAAATTTTTGATTGTTGTAAGTAGAAGATTAACAAATATGTCAAATATTGTTCATTCACTTTTAACTTTAAACCGATCAAAATTTTATACAACCAACATAATATGCTACTTCTACAGGGTGAGATTTTTAGAAAATAATCAATCAGTTTTGCTGAGTAACTAGTAAGTTTAGAGAAAAATAAATGCACAGGCTTATACAGCAAGGACGGGGACATAATTCTATGGTTGGCAAAATATAATTGTAAAGGGTATATGGCGAGATGAAAGTTACATTTTCTTAAATGGAAAGAGGTATTTTCTTGTATTGGAATGGATGGCTTGATGTATTCCATTTTCAACGATATATGTTCTTATACCTATAGTTAAAATTAAGGTAATAAAAATCTAAAAACATTAATGTCTTCAATATGGAAATTAAAATATCAGATAGGTCATTTGGCCATTGTTGACAGGAGTATATATATATATATATATTATACATTTTCCATATTAGATCTGTGTGACATTAACTTTAATTTTAGGCTTTGGAACCTGCTGCATCATTGAAAAGGAAAACTTTTGGGCTATCTATTCCAATATAAAATTTACCCTGTATTTCGGTGTTCTTATAAGGCCATAAACGCACTTCACATACATCGTTAAGAAGCTCTATAAGCGCACTATTTGTGGCGCTTTTTAATTTATAGTGGTAGTATGAAAGTATTTGACAGACATATTAGCCCGAAGTCACCTTGTTTCGGGTCACTCTGCATTCAACCAAATCGCGGTAAGCCAGCAAGCGAGCATTCGCTCAATACCCCAGGTGCGAAAAGTCAGCACCCAGAATACCCTGTTCCGTCATGGAGGACCAACAACTTCACCGATATTCACACTGCGCTTAAATGATATAATCCTACAATATATTAAACTGCTCCAGTTTTTCGACAGCATATGATTAACAGCCTAATTTAAATACATAACCATAAACAGCACTAATTCTGCAATACGCTCCAGATCACATTATAAATTACTTCTTACGCAATTCTTCTTGCAATTCTCTCGTTTGCAGCAGACTTTCGCTCATGAAAACCTAACAACCAACGCGGAAACAAAACGAAATCATTGAACTTCGATGAACTTGTAATCAGTACGGTTTCTGAGTGGTTAATGTCACTGATGGGTATAAATTTCGGGACCGATATGGCGAGTAATACGTGTGGGCAAATAGAAGAATCTTGAGGAGAATCTGTATGGAGGCGTATCGTCATGTTTAAATCACTTGTTTATTATGCGGGATGACTGAGTCGTATATAGTCAGAAGCCATTTGGATACGGCTGTTGATAGAATCTGTGGTGTCAATTTTATCTTTGTAATGTGTATATTACGAACTGAATAATTTATTATATTTTTTTCCTAATAATATAAATATTGCACAAGGTAAACAGAATACATTTATTTCTAATATACTCTCGTATATTCACTACGTGATTTTCTTCTACATTTACCTTATAGCAACTGAAATTATTGGTATACATTAGGGTGGATCGAAAAAAGGGTGATTTTCCAAATCGTCGATGCTCCCTTAGAACTTTGATTTTCTTGTACATTTACCTTAGTTATTTGTTTCTCATAGCAAATGAAATTATTGGTATACATTACAGTAGATCAAAAAAGGGTAATTTTCCAAATCGCCGATGCTCCCCGCCCCCTTAGAACCTTAGATTTTCATAAAATAAGTAGATTTCCGCACCTGTACGACCATTTTAATGCTTCGTGGTTATGCTCCGAGACCTCAAAAATGTCTATTTTTGCACTTTTTTACATTTTCTTTTGTAAAAAGTACAGTTATGCTTAAATAAAGTTCTTAATAACACGTGTAGCTGGGATCTGGGAAACCTCAAGTAAAGAAAAACTACTTTCCCCTAACAGGGGATTTTACCTATGGAATATCTTTATATATAAAATTCCGGTGTGCGTGTGTTTGCAATTCTTCAACTCCTAAATGGCTTGACCTATTTTGATGATTTTTTATTTTGTATGTACGAAGTTACCTGAATGATTCTTAGCTACAGTTGGACCCGGTAGGTGGTACTGTTGTCGAGATCCAGATTTTTTTTTTATTTTCCTTACTTATACATATAACCAGCCAGGTGATCCCGTAAATGCAAAACAAAAATTTTATTACATCAATGTATTGGAAGTATTTCAATAATTATACTGAATAACAGTTATTTAATTTACAAGTGGGCAAAGTAAGGAATTGCCAACGAGAGAAATTTTAGCACACGAAGCCAAAAACTGAATGTAATAATTTTATCGAGTGGATAATTCCACTTTGCCCACGTGCGAAGTATAACGTTTTATCCAAAATCTTTTAATAATAAAAAATTTATTAAAGAAATATTATTTAACAGTGACATATGTTTTAAACTTTTAAAATAAAAATGTCAATCGAAGTGGATACCAAGGTGTTGTGTGTTATTATTATTGTTATAAATAAAAAATTCCGCACTAGTGATTATTCCCATAATTATACCCACTACTGAGTAATCTGTTACTTTTATTGTTTAAAATCGCCATATTTATAGAGCATTTATTGAGAGGTGTTGGATAAAAATTTTATTCCAAGAAATATAACGTCTGTCTATCGAGTCCGCTAGTTTGTTTATATTTATAGAGATACATTAAACAGTAAACATCCTTTTTGAATAATATATTTTATCCAACACCTCTCAATAAATGCTCTATAACTATGACGATTTTATACAAGGAAAGTAACAGATTACCCACTAGTGGGTATAATTTTGAGAAAAGCCACTAGTGAGTATTTTTTTATTTATAAAAATAATAATAACACACAACACCTTGGTAACTACTTCGATTGACATTTAAATTTAAAAAATGCATGTCACTTTCAAATAATGTTTCTTTAATACATTTTTTGGTATTAAGAGATGTTGGATAAAACGTTATACTTCACACGTGGGAAAAGTGGAATTACCCACTCGATAAAACTATCACACTCAGCCTTCTGCTTCGTGTGCTAAAATTTCTCCCGTGGGTAATTCCTAACTTTGCCCACTTGTAAATTAAATAACTATTATTCAAAACACAGTATTTTACAAAACTTGACTTTTTTATTTTGTACTATAAGAACAAACACATTTTACTTATTGAATACTTGTTTAGGATTATAGAAACTGAATTTACAACGAAATACATCATGGGATTTTTTGGACCCCAGTGCGACGTTCCAGGGTTAATCGTAATCGTCAAGAAGGTTGCCATCGTTTTCGCATAATAGTTTACATCTATAAAATTGTTGGTCCCAGCATGTTATGTCAACCTCCAGAATTTTGAGAAACCCTGGTCTAAGATAGCTCCTAGTACACAAATCTCCATATGAGCTCTTAATGCTACCCAATAAAACCAAATAAAAATAATTCCATTCCATTAAATTAATCCTACCCAGCAACCACATTAATTACAATTAGCCTCTCTCTACCACTCAATTCCTTGGCGTGGTGCACCGTAACAAGCTTACAACCACATTTATAACCTCGGTTATAACTTCCAACCACTCCTGTGACCGCCACCGCCTCAACAATCCCGTCACGCACGTCCACAATCAAGTAGTTATGGTTACGCTCCGTGTGTGTGTGATTACAGTTACCGTGTCCAACGCATAGGTCTATGTTCTCGTGTTATGCAGTGGGGTACTCGTCTGACCGCACGTTGAAGTCACCGGTGCGCGAGCCTTCTATGGAGACACCGCGCGAGATTTGGGAGAATTTATAGTTTTTTTTTATTTGTAGGGAGATGTTGGCGTAACTGGTTGGTGTATGGAAGTGGGTTTCGTGCATAGGGATTCGTCCAATTGTGAGTTTATTTTTACTGATAATTGGAAGCATATACAAGGAAACTACTATAATATTTTTTTTTACTGATTGATAATAAAAGTACAATTTTTTTACAGTTAACAGTTTGTAAAATGTAACTATTACTTCCAAGGCAGTAATAATATTGTTATTGCTCATTGTTGCTAAGCTGAAACAACAAATTTGATATTTCTATATTTTCATGTTTTGACAGTCTCTGATGTAAATCTGGTTATACCAAATGTTAATGCTAATATATTTGATTTGAAATACTCCTATATTTTAGTTACGTGTAAAAAAATTATAAATCTTAAATTTCATCTGAAACTGCAATATTTTTTGCGTTTCTTTATAATTTAAGCCTAAAGCAACTCACTACTGTAGACCGCATCGTCATATCTCTTAATTTTTTGAGATATTGCGGTTTTTGATGTTTTATAAAATGCAAATTTAAGGAGATGCAACTCAAAAATTATTCAAGATATCGAAAAATTGTTTCAGTTTTGTGTTTTTCTTACATTTTATAAAACATCTGCAAAATTTTGAATGGAAATATCTCGAAATATATAAAAGATACTGAAACATACATTATTTGATTCAGCACATGAAATTATATAGGTATGCAAAATTTCATTGGTCAACGCGTTAATAAATTGGAGCAAAATGTCTAAAATAGACCAAAAATTAGCAAAAACCCTTCTACCCTAGAGGTAGGCCTGAATCTTTTACATTTGTCAACATTCAACGAAATAAATATTGGGGAAAAAATTACAAAATTTTTCAAAATTTACTGGTTTGTCGTAAAATGTATGAAAAATACAAAAGTGAAGACAATTTTTCGATATCTTGAATAGTTTTTGAGTTACAGTTTCTCAAAGTTGCAGTTAAAAAAAAAATAAAAAACGTAATATCTCAAAAAAATATAAAGATAACCTACAGCAATGAATTTATTTTGGTAAAATTATATAGAAACTTAATAAAAAAATAATTGCCCTTGCAGTTAATATATAGCGAAATTAATTTTTTTTTACATTTATAGTAGTTTATTTTAAATTAGCAGCATTTGTCCCTTAATTATTATCATTATTACATTGTTTTTAAATATTTTTCAAATATCTAAATGAATTCAATTATTCGTACAACAAGGAAATGCACTGAGTGCATTCTTGAAGTCCAAATAATACAGATTAAAATATTTCTTACTTTCTAAAGTGGATAATGTTAACTCATTCCTGTTTATTTGTAGTATATACTTTGCATAAAATGTATATCAAATAACATTACACATATGTTTATTTTTTATTTATACAGTTCAGTAGAATGTTATACATATTTTCACTGTAATAATATGTTATGAAACCGCAATAACTTTATTGTTTATATTCTATGTATTGAGTGAACTATAATCGGTCTAGTACATGCAGTAAAAGTTGATTATTATTTTTAATAGTAATTTTTCTTGTGAAATCAACATCAAAACAAAAATATTTATATATAGGAGCATTTGAAATTGTGCAATTTATACATTAAAATATTTATCGTAGTATTAACTGTTTGAGGAATCTGTAATGTATTAAAATTAATGGAAAGTTAATTTCTTAATGTATCTCCTGTACTCGTGTGTTAATTAATCTAGAAGCGCGATTCTAAAGATGCATTTTTGCCGGAATTAATCTTCATTATAAATGAAGCATACATTTTTTAAAAACTGTTTACGCGGCATCCTTTTCACTCATCCCTACTTACAATAACTGCCCTTTAGTGGGGGTAGCTAGGTTACTTGTCGCCAAGAGACAAGACAGGAGGACAGTGAAAAAGGAGACGAGCTCTTGTACAGATATCTTAAGTATACATATATCAAATAAAGGTGTAAACAAAATATAACTTGGTGAATTTATGTCACCTGGTCCTTCGAGTCACTTATCCTACCTCGAGTGTGAGCGGAACCAACAAAAAACAAAATCAACAAAATCTAAAATCTGATAACCTTTTAAAAGTTGGCACTTTTCCATTTCAAGCTAGTGTCTAAGAGATGTCAATTTTCTTCTCAGTTCTTTACTTAAAGAAATAAAACTTGGAACAAGAATATTACAAAGCATGCTCTCTACGTAAAATTAAATTTATATTTAATTGATTTCAAACGACATATAGATGCCGAGTAGCACAAAACGTTATCAGATACTAATCATCTTATTAACTATGACAAAACTTCGAGTTGTTAATATTCAATGACATGCATTAAACTACATAATTATTAATTATTGAAAACGTATTTGTTTACCTAAAATTGTGCAGTTATAAGCTTTATAGTAGTGGAATATTTCAGTTTTTTTTAATATAAATGATTACTAATTTATTTAATAAATAAGATTCAATCTTTAAATATTAAAACACAATTAATAAATCATATTTCACGAATGAAGTTTCCATAATCTACTCTATAGAGAATACTCAACTTGTTACCAAGCCATTGGTCAAGATTGAGTTCGAGTTATCCAATTGAACATACCTATTTACACTAAAGATCAATTTACGAAAAACTAAGAAGAAGTATAGAAGTAGAAGTAGAAAAAGTAAACAAGAAAACTAAATGGATGATAAATGGACAACAAAAATACAACTTGGATACCTTTGGATGGAAAACGATGTAAGTAAGAAAGAAGAAGGTGGGAATGCGATATAAAGATGACAGCTGGAAACAGAGGAAAATGGAAGAAATTGGAGAAAGCATTCATGTCCGCTGGGACAGATAGAATTAGGCTAAAATTATTAAACAATAATTGACCCACGTAATTGTCAACCAGGAACATTAAATTTCCGCACTGGTGCGATAAAATTATATATAAAATTGGATTTCCCCAAGCAATTTACAGTAAAATCATCTTAAAAATAACAAAATTTAGTTCCTAAATGTTACACCGATTTCCGTGAATTAAAATCCCCAATAAGTTTATCATCAAATTCCTTAGCAACCGTTCTTATGACTTTGCTGCTATAGGAGGGAATTGAAGTTTTGAGTATTTTGATTAATTTTTAATTGCATTAAAAGTTAAAAATAATTTTGTTCGTTACAAAAAGCATTCCTCTTACGGGAAAAAGTCATTTAGCATTCGCGATAATGCAGCTCTCGCTCGTGCTTCATAAAAGCGTTCTAGCAGGGTATATAAAAATGGTTTACTAAAGCGAAGGAATCAATTTAACTTTCTTACACACGAAGATGGCAATCGGACTAACTACTAAGGTTATATGTTGCCTCATGAGTGGATGATTGTGAATTTTACTAACAACACAAACGGTCGTCCTCTTCAGTGTAATTCGAACCCACGACCTCTGATGTGCCACTACACCATCAAGATCGGCTCCTCATTTTTGTCTACTAATTTACTATCTGTTATGATTTTTATCAAAGTTTCCATTAGCTAAAATCGCAAGCAAAGAGCAGCAGTCACCCACTAAAATCCCAAACGAATCAGCGTTATCCATTCGTGAAATCACTGTTTAAAAATAGCGTGTGTCCGTTACAACAAAGCTCCGTAGCGCATCAGGTAAAACCAACCAACAAACCGGCCTACACATCGCAGATGGCTGCGGTGGATACGTTCCGCGGTGAGTCGCGGTGTGCCGTGAATGCCAATGGCTTCATACCATCATACCTGTGCTGGTGACCCGCGCGGAATACGCGAATCATCATTACTATATGGGAAGAGTTTGCTGTTTGCGTATTGTGTGGTGTAGGTGGCTGTGGGAATTACATTAACTGTGGTGGGCTATCTCACTGGTCCATAGGTTGTGGTTTCAGAGATCGCCTCCAGTGACATCTTTGGAGGACGAGGCTTGACAGCTGGTAACGGCACTCTACGCGCCAATTGCCAATATTGGCCAATCACATTGGCAAAATCTTTCAAATGAATAAAAGGTGTGATGATATATTAAATTTTAAACGGTAGGATAACGCAGTGGTTCGAGTGTTTGTGATATAATAATCATGTTTATTTCTAGAGACATTGAGAACAATGTGTGAGAACAAGTCAAAAAAAAATACAGAAAAATTATTTACAATATGCATAATATTCGTTAAAATTATAAAAACAATTTAGAACAAGGAAACGTTTTAAGTTATTTTAAAAACAATTGAAAGAGTTTACAGATTTAATTTCATGTGGTAATAAATTATAAATGTGCAATCCAAGAAAATGAGGAGACATTTGCCCTATTTTAGTTTTACCAAATGGTTCTCGAAAGTTCTTTCGTTCTCGTATTTATTGAATGAAGGTCACTTTGTAATGCAAGTTTAAATTTGTTTTTGTAAATGAAACAGCATAATTCTAATATAAGAATGCCAGTAAGAGAAAGAATACCAAAATTCTTAAACAAATCTCTGAAGGTCGTACAAAGATCGTAGATCAAAGTCAGGTCAGGAAAAATTTTCATAATCAGATTTGGAATGGTACTCACTCCCGATACCATTCCAAGTTGGGATGCAATTACCTTGGTCATATAAAGTTATCAGGCACCCGCTACTAATTGTAACAAGGGTTTGCACCGAATGGAAAACACACAAACATTAATATAAATTATTTAGGAATTTTAAAGTAAAAATGAAGATATGTGTTGTGGTTCACCCTAAGGATATAAACTCTAAGGTTTCACAATCCCGAAAGGAAACTATACTACTACTAACAGACCTGGTAGGCAGACGTTGTCCTGCCCCAGACCTCACTATATATAAAATTTCGGTAATCGTAATTCTTCTCCTAAACGACTTGATCGTCTTGGTGAATGTACATAAGTCATGAATAGAAAATTAAAAAAAAGAATTCTGGATCTCGACAATAGGTGACATCCAGGTGATCCCATAAGTACAAAACAAAACATTTCATTAAAATCGGTCAAGCCGATTAGGAGGAGAAGAATTACGAACACATGCACACTGGAACTTTATATATAACTTTATATATAAAGATATATTTAAATTTTAAATCCTTTCTAATCTTCTACATTAATTTGTCCGAAAACTATCAGCCGCCTTTTTCCTTATATAAAAATGCCGTCCCCATATTTTTATTACAAGTATTTTAAATAGTATTAAATAATTTTAATAGTATGGTCTGTTGTAAACGTAGATGATTGTGTTCTGTGAACAACGACAATATAACCCGCAATTTCCTTCATTATTATGATTACAGAACATTTTCTGTAAAAAATGGAGGCGTAGGAAAAGTTTTAATTCATTGAGATATAATAAACAATTAGCAGCAATAAGATACGAGTACTGTTCTTGTGGAGTAGATGATACAAGGAATGTTTCACACCGTAACAATAACTTAAGGTATTCTCGGAAGTGATAATGAATACCCCCTATTGGATATGCCTGTATGCGGAACTCCGATCATTAAAAAAATATTATTTTCCAAATGTTTAAGGATACTTCTCGCATTAGTTCGCCCAAAAGAATATATTTTGCTAAAGCAATCAACTACAACCATGATATATAGGAATAGCCTTACCGTGATTTCGCCTGAGGTATTACTGCTTACCAGTTCTATCTCTTGTTATTGAAATGCAAATGTATTAAAAGCAATTCTAAAGTACTTATAACCATGTGTTAAAATTGATCTGTTACTCTTCTTTAACACGTCTGGTATACAAAACAGGTTTGCATAGAAAAACATTTCGATGACATAATAATGTTAAACTCTTAGCAAATACTTATATAGGTGTATGTGCAAGAATGTTGATTAAAGAAATATGCGAAGCGTAAAAGTATTTTAGGCACATAAATTTAAATAATTGTTATGGTGTATAAACATCTTCAGTAATTAAAAAAAATAATTAATGATGTCCAATATATAGTTTATTAAACATATCATGTCAATTTATTGTTTCATTTAAATTATTATTAATAATAAAAACAATTATATTTTCCCATGGTACGTATCACGTATAATGTCCTAAGCAATCTATGTGAACAAAACTGCAATATGAATTATAAATAAAACAATTCCAATCATGATGAGCATTCCAGTTTTCGGAAACGGAAATTATATTTTACAAACAACGCTACAAGCGGAAATTGCTTGTCGAAAACAATGCGTTCAATTGAAATTTGGAAATCAATATGTTTATAATAATGAAATATTTAAAATTATTTCGACATGGGTGCTCACATATTACAATGCGACAAATAACGATATATGTAATATTTGGAATATGTTTCATAACTACTATCTATATATTATCATAAATTATTACTTAATTTGCTTTTGAAGTTGATAACTCAGAAAAATGTTTCAAGTAAAGATTGTAGGTAATAATATTCTCCATCTTTTTGATTCCAATGAAATGTACTCATTTATTTATTAAGATATACCCAAAAATCTTGATAGGCCTTCAAATAATCTATCACTTACTGTAAATCAATTGCTCCCAAAATCCAATCAAATCGTAATAAAAACATAATCATTTAAACTCACAGATTATATGTATAACACTAGATTGGGCATAAGCCGCTACGGTGCGTTCCCAATTGAACGCCGTCATGATGGTCAAAATTGAGGTTCTGTGATACTTCAATATTAAAAATATATCTCTTTTGTCTATGGGTATGACCATACGTCGTGGTATGACCTAAAGAGAGGTGGTGGCGAGCGCAGTGTAGAGAGAGTGAAGGCAGAGCTTCAGATTGCACACTTTACTTTACAAAAGTGTCACAAAACCTCAATTTCACCCGTTCAGTTGAGAACGCTCTCAGATGGCAGAATATTACCTATGCCCAATTTAGTGTTATATAGAAATCAGTGTTTAAACTGGACTAAATGATATGATTCTGGTTTCATATATCGAGCAAAGCACATCATTGTTAGTGATTACATTTGTGGAAGATTATTACAATTTTGAGTAAAGTATAATAATTGTATGAACCAAGTGAATTAATTTCGCCATTAGGAACGCCACTGCAGCGTAGCAAGTATCTCATGAACCTGCTGTCTGCAAAGTGGTACAATTTACAACACCGTAATAAGTGGTATAGTATTTTACATTTCATAATACCTATTGTCTCAGTAGCCGAGTATCCGACAATTACGGTTGTTCTTTTATATTTCTTGCTTGCGCGAAGTGCGTTTTTCCTTGCTCAATGTTCTTTTCACCTTCGTTTTTGTTATTTCGACAGCTGGCGTTTCAAAGTTTAAAGACATTACCTACAAATGATATAAGTATAAACCGGAATCTTAAATGCCTTTCACAATTTATCGTAGTAGCTGTGGAATAGTATCACTTCTGCTTTCGGTGGCATGTGGTTAGTGTCAAAATAAAACAGTTATCCTATTAAGTGATTATATTTTCACACCAATGCTTTCGCTTTATAATAATGTAATTATGAAATTTGACGGATTTTTTGTTATTGAATATTGATTAATTTTCACTTTCCCATTTATAAACCGATGAGTAATGAATTGAAAAGGAAATTGGAATTACTGAATAGGACCTGAAATTAGTTACCGTAAATCAAACGCCATGAAGATGGCAATATATTTTTATACGTGAAAAAGTATACATTTATTACTACCTATATAAAAAATGATTTGGACTAAATACTTTTCAAAGGCGCAAATTATTTTATTTATCAAAATTGAACCATTTTTTCCGTATTGAAAATATATGTAAATTTAAAGTGATGTGCGCTATATGAACTTAACATCAATTAACACTATATCCATAATTTCTGTAAAATAAAATACTATTATTATTATAAATGAAAATGACAGTAATTATTGTACACGCCGGGTATCGATTAGAAATGTGAATTAAAGGATTTCAATGCTATTTTTTGATATTATAAAATTTTACTTATTCACTTTATAGAAAAAGTTGTTCAGAATTTAAAAATGCGTGGTTACCTAAATGTATTTCATGATATATTAATTAAAAAATTAACATATATTAGAAAAATTTTGATGGGCATGGAAAATATAACAAAAACGAAATAATTTGACATTTTACAAAATAGACTTAGATATATTTATAACAGTATTGTATTATTTTTTGTATAAATTTCGACAAAAACTATAATTAAAAATGGCGAATTAGAGAGTATATTTATTTTCATTGCTTTTTGGTAAATAAATAAATAACCCTAAAACTGTGTTATGAAATTCCATATTTCAGATCTATAACCGGTATATAAACGGTTGTAATAATTTGAAAAAATAATTTTGACGTTTTTTTTTTCAGTGGTTATTATTTTTTTCAGAACGTAATTCAAAAGTCTTTTATATTTTAACTATGAATTCTGAAAGTATTTTTTTAAAACTTATTTTAAGTTTATATTAACGTGAAACAGGATTTTGAACATCCATGGTATCCAATTAGACAACAACGTATTATGGCGGCCCTTTTATAATGAAATTTAAGATTATAAGAAAGTTTAACAATAAAACCAAACAAAAACAGCGAACTAATAAACAAAAATTATTATAAATCCCTCCGTTCCTGACTAAACAATAACTAATTTTATTATAAAACTAAAGAACATTGGAAATTTGTATAGCTGTAATTTATCCTGAGACTTTTCCATTTGAATTTTAAATTGTTTTATATTCGGTAGAGTTAATAGTTTCAATTTATCTCCTGTTTCACGAAAAAAAAAATCTAATATATTAATGCCCAATTCGGAACTACGGATAAGAAAAATCCTATGTTTTGCATTAAAATAAATTCAGGGTATACATATTTTTATAACTAAGGTAAAATGATTTTCACTTTACATTTAGGTATGTGCTTGCTTTAGTGTTTGCACAACTATATTTCACTTTAACATGAATTATTAGAAAATATTATAATGCCAAACTGTCGTCTGTTCGAAAATTTCTTCTAAAGGAATACAAATTTGCAGTTGTAATGTTCGCTGTCATTCGCAGAGACGACACTAACGTAATTTGACATTTTAGAGAGTTTAGTTAATCATTTGTGTCTGCATCTTAAATATTTTCACAATCAGAAAGTGATTGCTTCTTGGCAGACACCACAACTATTTGACCTACTAATTCCACAAAATCTCCAACGTTTATATTGAGTACTTGTGTAAATATTCAATTACAAGTAATTACAAATTTCTCGGGGAGAATCAGACTACATATTTAATATCTTTCTCGGTTTCTTGTATATTGTAATTTAATAACAAGACGATTTAAATTAAAACTCCAATAAAATGCTAATTATAAGTAGATCTCGGGCAAGACGCCTGAAATAATTAGAAATAATGAAATTAAAAATTAACGAAACTTCTCAACGCAACAATTTCATTAGGAACTTAATAATTAAGAATTCGCGATACAATTAAACACTTTACATTGTCTTGTAATAATAAATAAATATATCTACACGCCATTTACCCATTATTGGGTGTTTAGGTGAAGGAACATTACCACTGAGCTATTTATTATTTACGTATCTTTTTTAATAATTAACATCCGAATTTTTGAAAGAGTGTTAGTTTAAAATGAGTGTTACTTAGCACCGCAGTATTAAAATTTAGCCGAATTCTCGAAACAGAAACGATATTAGCCTAAACCGGTGATAGCGTAGCACAACATCGTATCGAAATGGTGGCTGACAGAACAGCTGTTATATTTTACATAAGCTTATTCTAGGCGGTTTTATTCCAATATTAATGCAACCGTTTACAAAATATTCCATTTTCAAATTTAGTGCGACAATGTAGAACCGTAGATGTCGTGAGTATGTATCTGCGCTGTGCGCGTGCGCCGACCCAAAACGTATTTGACAGTTTTTAAGTCATCTGGCATCTGGCATCTGGCCTGCATATTGTAGAAAATTAACTACTGTACTACGAGTTATGAAAGTGTTAAATTTTGTACCGATTTTTGTTGCACAAAAGTTAACTTCTGTGGTTGGAAATATTATATTAACTTAGTTTACATATAAGGATATGTGCAATTGTATTACAAAAGTTTTACAAAATTCGACTGCAACTCGACTGAGACACTAGAACTACATGTTCCATTATATTTTAAAAACTACCACTGACTAAAACCCGAAAAGCCATAACACCCGAGTGTGATCAGATAAAACATTTATATCTTCTAGTATTTCTTTTTCGTAGAAATAGTCTAACTAAATCACATATTTCCAGAATAAAATTATAAGTCTGTAACATCTAGTAGGTAAGTAAATAAATTAATAATGTATAAATATATCGACAATAAAATATATAATTACTGTTGCAGGGAATGAGAGATCTGAAATATTATCAAGAGCAAGATTTATTTTTTGTCTATTTGGACGATGTATTTGATTTGGACAATTCAAGTCATTATCAGTCTCTGTTTCTTCATTAAAAAGTAAATATCCCCTCATATTTATCAAAAAATAAACCTTAAAAATAAAGCATATCAGCTAATACTTCTGCCGACTAGTACTTTGGTGCTAAATTTAACCTTTTTAGATGGTGCCAGTCTTTGGGAATAAGATTAGATTATTTGTTAAATGAAGAGATGGTTGTTCGACTGAAGAAATAATGTGGAAAAATAATGATCGGGGATGCAGTCAAAGAACTTTATTTTCTACAATGCCGACGTTTCGACACCATATGTATCTTCTTTAAGGCTAGTAGAAAAAATTTATATAATTATATTAAAAATACATACAAGTAATGCAACTAAATGCTGATATTCTTAAGAAACAGAAAAGTAGTCACAAATAAAAAATATAAAACACGTCAGCAAATTTCTTATGATGCTTGTGTAAACAAAAAATATAGAATAACGGTTTAGGTTTTTAACCGACACAAGTCGGAATTGTAGAAAATAAAGATCTTTGACTATATCCTCGATAATTATTTTTCTACATATTAGTTTAATGTTGTTAAGGATATGGGAGGTACTGATACCCTAGCATTGGTGTTAGATTGGTCCTAAGAGTTCGGTATTAATACTTTTGACAATACAGTTAGCGGTAAATCTAGTAACTAATTCCGATATTAGCGCTAACACTCTTTCAAGAATTCGGCTGTAAATGATTTATGAAAATTAAAATTACAGTTAATAAATTAATACGTATTGTTTCCATCCGGAAATATATGTAAGGGTAAGGGTATAATGATGGGCAATGAGATTTTAACACGTTTGGGTTTCCCTACATCTTAGAATACGATTTCACTATTTTCACGATGACGTCTGTACGGGATAGCGTACGTGTGCGTTTGTGTGTGTGACGACTATTTCGTATACGATAATTCTAAATCTAATAAGATATTGGCATAGGCCATGGCAGGTGATCGCTTTGCTTTGGGCGGCAATATTTGTCGTTTTTGTTTAATTTTCAATTTCCGTGTTACAATTTTTCTTATAAATGTTAAATAAATATATCATCACGTCTTTTACCCATTATGGGTATGGCACTCTGCTTACGCAAATCGCGGTAAGTGATATATTTTTGAGTGGAACAGGGCCAGGAAGTGCGGTTACCAGCCGTCAAGTCATAATTCCCAAAGTTTTTAGTGGAAGGAGAACCATAGGGGTAAATTTAAAATGTCAACTGTCGGTTGTGGGATTCGAGGACCTCACGATCCACAGTTTGATGCGTTAGCACAGAGCTATTTACCCCATCTAAATGATAAATGTTAATTTCAATTTAATAGATATTTAGATTACCAAATGGGCCTTATTACATAAATTTTAATTATGATACAACTTTTGTACTTACACTTTTTTTGTAAAGTAACAGGTAAAAGATACAGAAATATCAAAAAAGGAACATTTCAATTCTACACTTGACATAAGAGTATGGCATTCTAATACAAGATCTAGAGAATTGAATTAAATAACAAAATAATTTTTAATTGTACAAGTATTTAAAAACCTTATATCCAATGGCAAGAAGTACAAATGTTTTCATATTTACATCATATAATAATTATGAAGAATATTGAACAAATATTATTATTTCATTAAAAAATTCCTCACGTCAATGTGAAATAATTTATTTATAATTTGTTTTCAATATACAATTCTATATGTAAATATCTCGATAAATATTAAAAATTATTAGTGCGACCAACAAAACTAAGAACGGACGCAACAAAGCGCTACTTGTTCATTCGAACGATTCTACGATTTAATCTGAATAATGTTTGCGAAACAAACATTATTTTCATTTTATACATTTATTCTGCAAAATATTCGTGATATTAAATTTCAATATTTATTGTCGTATTTTAAAAATTAAAGCCGATATTTCCTGATGAACATATCCAACTTGAATATTTATTACGGATTTAACTATGACTCATGATCCTCCAGAAAGGATTCAAATTTGAGGATACTGATTCAACGAATAAAAAAAAACATTTCCTACCTTGTGCACGTGCGAAGGCCGCAACTCCCGCGAAGAGAAGAAGCAGCATCATCCTTGCTTCATAACACGACCCCTTCATGTCCATTTCTATTCAGACTCCTGCAAAAACAAATCCTGCTCTAGTGAATCCACCCAACACTTAACACTAACACATCACAGAATCACAAACAATTTAGTCAACTTTTAAAAAACACAGATAATTTCCACGGTTCTCCAGACGGTCACATTCACATGTTAGCGTGCCAGCAAAGTGGTGAAGAGTGGACTTAGTGACGGATGAAAGTTCCTCGCACGTGTTCGTAAGAAAGTGAAACTCTGTGCGCGGTGTTTCACGAAGCACGGTCTATAGGCTTCTAAAACAGGCGACTGGCGACTGCCGCTGCTGAGTTGAAATCGCAGGACCGAGCCGAACTCGCGCGGAGCGATCAGCGACTGCGCAGCAGGAGTGGGCAGGAGTTGTTGAGCTTTTTTTGGAGCTGGATTGAGATTTTGGGGTGGTTTGTATCATGGAATATTTGTATAGGATAGTTGAGTTTTGTATTGGTAATAGAATATAGAAAGTGGAAGAAGATTGACATTCTTTTGCAGGTGTACATAAAGATAATATCTTGTATGTTTTATTAGTTAGCTTATAGGTACTAAAATATTAAATTATTATTATGTAGTTTGGTGTTTGAACAGACAAGAAACTTATACTAGGGTCCAATTAACCGAGTATTCGAAAATACGTATATTCGAGATATCCGGATCTTAGATCCGTACATTTGGGTATTCGGATAACTGTAAGATCCGGATCTACATTTTTTTATGTTTTTGTGGGAGTAGGTACATGTAAGATTTTCTAAAACTCTGTTTTCACAAATATTAATATACTTTTGAATATCGATGAGAAAGAGCTAACAATAATTCATAAATTTATAGTAAAATTAAAAGAAACTCATTCCGTAAATAGAAGAAGAAAAGCAGGAGTATCTCAAGGGTCAATTTTGGGTCCAATACTGTTTAGTTTATATATCAATGATATACCAAAAAACCTGTAACCAAAGTCGCCTTATATACCGATAATACTGCATACTTTACTCAATCCTTCCAAATAGATACAATCGCCAATAAACGTAGTACGAAAAAAAACTTTGAAAATTGGAAAACAACAGCGATAAAATGGAAGTAATTCTACTCACGAAAAGAAGACCAGATATTAAAAAATATATTAAAATAAATGGTGAAAATCTAGAATGGAGTGCCTCGTTCAAATACTTGGGACTAAAAGGTTCATATATATGGAGCACATTAATGAAACTGTCAACAAAGTAAATAAAGTACTATTTACAGTGTTCTCAATCTTCAATAAAAAGTGTGGCCTCAGCCTACATAACAACCTATCAATATATAAACAGTGTATAAGACCAATTTTAACGTACGGTGCTCCAGTATGAAATAATACTTGCGATACAAACTATAAAAAACTACTAGCTGTACAAAACAAATGCTTAAGGATAATTGGTCTATTTCCCAAATACACTATAATAGCAGAAATGCATCAAAAATTAAAAATTATATTAAAGACTATGTAAATAATTTAGCAAATGTCCGAGTAACTGTTAATTGTTTTTCTAAATGTTTACAGACATTAATTAATTTTTTGATGATACCATATGGTAGATCGTGCAGAGGGGTATGTATCAGATATATGCATTAAAGTGTCAACTGATTGTCAATTGTTTTTACCAAAAGTAATCAGGAACCTACTATTTTTGATAAGGTATCAAATAAAATATGTACCTATATCATATATGGTACAATTAATTTTCCGAAGTTTCTTAAATTTATTACCTGAGGCACATATATGTTAAGAAAGTATTGTGACGGATCATAATTTTCGATAGTAAGATTTCAACAGTTTTTGGAGTCTTTAGAATACGATTTTGTTATTTTCACGGTAACGTATGTGTGTTTGTGTGACGATTCTTTCGTCCACGTTAACTCAAAAGTACTACTTAAAGAAGTAAAAAGAAAACATCTAAATAAGTAAGTTATTATCATGGATAAAAGCAAAAGGGATTAAATCAAGATCACACCACTAGTAAACCAAGTCTAAGACTTAGAATGACCTGAATGGAAACAATTAATAGGATAGTGGAGGGAAAAGGCAAAACGATAGCTGAAGTTAAAGGATTGGCGCTGAATAGAAACGAATTCCAGAAGTGGATTTGAGGACCCGACACCCGGTATAAGGGAAAGAAAAAGAAGAAGTAAAACAAGTCAGTGGTCAAGATTGAATGCTACTGATTTTAATGATAACTTAGTTTCGAAATACATATTTATATATTTTCTTTAATGTTTTACGGCTTAGGGGATAAAGGAATTATTGTTATTATTTTAACTAATTGACCTATTTTCAAAAACAAAAACATTATTGTACCACTGTATGTACCAATGATTACCAACTTTTAATAAGGTAAGACGGCCCAATGATTGATTGAGGTACTTATATAGAATAGAAGAAACATCTTGTATTGGTCCAGAATTAAAAAAAAAAGCACGAAACGTTCGAATACATATGTCCAACCGGGAACACAATGACAATTTTTAATTTCCCTCCCTCCAACGAAATTAAAACCGATTGTGCTCCTACTGGGAATTACAAAGGGAACAAAAACGATTCATGGCAAGTAAATCACCGTGTGAAATATTATTGCGCGCAAAAATTCTCAAATAATTTCCCTGACGAATTCATTGTTCAATCCATTAAACGAAAGATGCATTCATGTGTTAAAAAATCAGAGCTGTCGGTAAACAAAAAGTGAATCTCACGCGACGGTGGCGCCAGTCGCCAGCAGCAAGTGAATTAGTGAGTCTTGCAGCGTAATCCAGGAACCTGATATTGAATTATTCAGTAATACAGCAAAAAACGCTCGGGCCCTTGGGACCAGCCCACTGGATTATGCAAAGTGGATCTTGGAATAGGGATTATAACAAAAAATACTTTAATTTTTTATGATTCACGGCTTTCATTTGCTATATGTGTTGGTAATGTTCTACAATACAAGAAACCAGCCGTTGCTTTATCTAATTAAAATTTATGAAATTTCTTCGAAGAAACTTGTAACAGGATTACAAGAATTTTATATGAAATTTATTTCTGCTAATATTTAATGCCAAGAATAAATAAGAGGAAACAAATTAACAAGTGTTTTGTTTTTATATTTACGTACATTTATATACATAAATAAAATTTTATTAGGTTTAGATTTATTGTAGAAACCGCAATTTTTATCCAACACCTCTCAATAATTGCTCTATAAATATGGAGATTTTACACAAGAAAAGTAACAATTACCCACTAGTGGGTATACTTTTGAAAAAAGTCACTAGTGATTATTTTTTTATGTCAGTGTCAAATAATATTTCTTTAATAAATTTGTCATTTATTAGGAGGTGTTGGATAAAACTTTATACTTCACACGTGGGCAAAGTGGAATTACCCACTCGGTAAAATTTCTCTCGTGGATAATAACAGTTGATACCTCTTAAATAAATAAATACAAAAAATTGTTTATATCCACTGTACAAAAGAGCAAGTATTTTTGCTAGCATATTTCATTTGAATTTTGTTTTCACAACTAATTCTATTTAAAAAAAAAAGCTAATGGAATTTATTATTTTGTTTGTTTAGCAATCTTCCTCTTCAGGTTTTTTAATTTCATTGAAAACTAAGCCCTGCGTATTTTCATGAAACTTATAAATTCTAAGTTTCGTTCAAGTATCTTATCTCATTCATGAGATATAGCACACACGGACACGCATCCATCCATTCACATTTACTCTCAGACATCATTGCGAAAATAGCCTTAACGGATTCAATGGCCCGCAAAATATGTATTTCCGCAAAAATCTCGTCAGCGATTTATTTCATGATTCCAATATTTCTGCATGTATAAGAAACAAGAAAGTAAAAAGTAAATTTTAAAACAAAAATCTGCGTAAGAAACAAGAAAACAGTAATGTATTTTACACATTATGTGAGCTTACTGTACGGTGCAATATACGCAAAATACGAGTCACACCGTCACCTATAACCTCGAGTAGAAATTGCCATATTCTCACCTGCAAATTCAAAATGTCAAGTACGTACAGATTCTAATTTTAACCTTAGTGTCATAGTCCAACATCGTTCCAAGTTGATATAAAATCCCTATACAACTACCAGCTCCCATAACATATGGCGGTGTGCACTGAAATATATTAATACTGGAACGCGTATTTGTAGGCGAAAAATGAGCCTGGAACAGATAATTGTCGTAGGCTACCCTTCTTCGACTAACACTTGTTTTTAGAGCGGTTGCTATGCGTTTGTTGAACGGTTGCTATGTATAAATAATATTTAACAGTTTTTACCTCCCGCCACATCTTGTAAGGGAGGTATAGGAATCATGCTAAAAAAATCGGTAGTGAGTTTTCAGTGGATGAGCACGTTTTAAGATCCCTACAATACGATTTTAATAGTTTCGCAATAATGTCTGTGTGTGTCTGTCTGTCTGTCAGTCTGTGTGGATCCCTGGAGTTATGGTTTCTCAAAAGCTACTAAACTGAAAATTTTGATATATTGTTTATATCAATTGTATCCCTTTTGAAAGAGCTGATTAGTTTTTGGTAATAATCCAATAACTGAAAGTGGTAGTTTACTTGAAGCCCTATGAAGTTATTTTGTAAATCTCAGTAAATTATAGTTAAATGACAATTCTTGTTACTAGAATAATATTTTCAATATTATTATCTACAATATTGTTTGAGACATTTTTCTCTTATTGTCTCCATTAACGAATTACATCAAAGAAAAATTATATTTTCACATTTTCGTTAAATCTGCTAATCTGTGCTTTTTGAAGTCCATGTTTCTGCATTGTTCGATAAGATATCTATGGCGGGAGGTATTGTGGTGGCCACACCAGATTTTTTTTAAGGGATGAGCGTTTATTGTTAGTGGTGGTCCGTGTTCTTGGATTGTTTGATATTAAACCTACGGCGGGAGGTATTGTGTTATCCGTAACAGATTTTTTGTTGAATTGTTTGAAAATTTATGTAAATTCACATACGTGATTATTAATTGAACACATTTGTTATTGTTAGGAATACAAATTTTACCAACATTTTTACATATTTACACAGAATTATCCATGATCTAATAATAAAACAATATTACTGGTACCAACACAACACATTATTTTTTAGTTGTTAACGATATAAATAAACAAAAAGTGACGTGTTATATTTTCATGTTTAAAATAAAAACATATTTATATTTTGTTCTGCTCGTTTATCCAGCGTTTCATTTTATATCTTCCACTAAATCTAGCAGTTATAATGGATTATTTAATTTTTATATTAAATATTTTATTTCAAAATCATTGAACGTTATTTATTTTATATTTTCTTATCAACTTATTAAACGGACTGTACAACAAAGATAGTTTGCCCTGTACTTTCAACACTGCTGAGTGTTCCAGTATTATTATATTTCAATGGCGGTGTCCGTATGACACATTAACACAAGCAGAGGCTTATTATAACAGAACATAACGCGGACGCAGCGAAGATACCAGCGCGAGGTGTGAGTAGCTATCAGGTTCAAGGTGACCATGGATATCATCTCTGGTTACTTGGTTAGTATGGGACGAGGAACGACCTTCCTACGTGAGATTGTTCATGTGTTCTTCCGCTTGGACTTTCACTTTTAGGCTGACGAAGAATTAAGAAATAAATAAGTGTATCATCACGCCATTTAGCCATTCTGGACGAAGCACTTTCTTATGTTTAGTAATAGAAGTGTAGGAATCATGAACAATCGAAAATGAGATTATCTTCTGCGTTCTGAAGTTCCTTGAATCCGTTTTAATAATTTTCTCAATGATGAGTGGGACTTTTAAGTATCTTCATTATTATAAGTACCTTGATAATGCACAAAGCTGATTAAAAGTGTTAATGAATTTTTAATATTTTTAGGCATTAACCATATTATTAGTATAGTGCTGACAATATGGCCAATGGAGTATTTCGGTATAATTGAATTTATCTAAAGTAATAACTTCTTTGTATAGTTTATATCACAATATATAGGATAATACAATAAAACATGCTTAAAAAGAAGTTTTTATTCATAATTCTATGATAGAAATATGTAAATTTAGGTTATTGTAAACTGTCCTAAAAATTGGTTATGCGTATATTTTTGTTAATTCAAATATTATTTTTAACATTTTAATACTCTAATTCCAGATTTGTGTTGTCATAACCAATGGGGTCTTTCACCATTTTTTAAAATTTTTTTTTATGAAACTTTATCTATACTGAAGACTATCTACACTTTTAAAAAGTCTTAATTGTTATTCATTAAGCCACAATGATTTTTAAAAAAATGTTGTGACGTCATAGTAGAGGTGTTGCTGGATCTAAAACAGTACAGATTGTAAGTAATTGTAGTCATATATTTTTTTACTTATTTTATTATTATTATTACAATAAAATAGAACATTTATGTAACAAAAATTATTTAAATATCAACTGTTTTAGATCTCTACTATGACGTCACAATATTTTTAAAAAATCATTGTGGCTTAATGAATAACAATTAAGACTTTTTAAAGGCGTAGATAGTCTTGAATATAGATAAAGTTTCATAAAAAAATATAAAAAAAATGGTGAAAGACCCCATTTCCTTCAAATATTTGATAATTATTAGACAAAAACTATAAACACACTCGTCAGACACTGACAGGTTAACATTGACAACATTATAACCATGAGTACGAGCTTGTTTATCCTGAAGTTAGCTGTAGGCGTTGTGAACTCATAGCCTGATTCTTTAAAATGAAATCTTTTAAAAATCATATCTCACTTAATAAGAATTTTGTTTCATTTAAAATTTCATATTGCATTACGAATGAACCAAACTAATGAAACCAAAATTAAACAGAAAACGTCGGAATCCTCATTGAAAGGGTTTAAAAAACACATTAATTTACGAGTATGTATGGTATAATAAAGTCATGTGGTGGTTACAGCAGATATTTCTAAAATTACTGGAGTAAACTTTACCCCTGCGATTCTTTCTCCTCTAAAATATCACGCAAAAATACATACCGAAATACACTTACCGAAATCTGCGAAAACAGAATGCCACATACAAAAAGGAAAAAATGCGTTGATGATATATTTATTTTATTGAATCCAAAATTTTCATTTTCCGCCAAATTTCCCGATTATCTTAACAATTACCAGCAATTAATGGATAATTTAAATTAGCATAATCAAAATGCATAATTAATATCTCGTGTCATGGGTTGACAAAGGAAGGTGAACATGTATGAATAATAGACAGGTACGTATAACAGTGCGTATTTAATAAATCTACGCATAGTAGGATTTATGAGTTCACATTATTATAGAGGCATTAGTAATTCGCAATTGAGTCTGAATTTGAAATGTTGCAATTTGATTTAATTTTATATAATTCAAATATAGCCATCATAGAGGTTTTATTTTGTGATTACTGAATATTAAATTTATTGTGAAAAAAATATTAAATATAATTTATAAATATTAATATTGTACAAAGGGTAATAGAAAACTAAAGTGTTGGACTAATACACGACAGGATTATTTAATTACATCAGAAAATAACATTTTATTGTTTTAATAGTGACATTTTATCTTGAGGGAAGTATCGTTTCAGTTTACTGATTCTTTTTGAAATCAATAATAATAAATTATTACTATAAATGCATACCTATTTATTTTAAAATTGATTGACAATTATAAATACTGACAAAAATATGGACTTATTTTTTAAAATTTATTTTATTTTTCAAACACATTTATTTTAGTTAATACATGTCGAATTATGAAAAATAATACTGTAGTAATCGCATTTCATACTCAAAAATATATCACTTACCGAGATCTACGTAAGCAGAGTGCCACACCCATAATGGTAAAAGACGTGATGAATGAAACTATAATTAATTTTAGATACAGGTCTTGAAATAACAAACGAGTCTACTGTTTGTTTTGTATCAACAGACAAATATTTTTGAATATGTAGAAAACAAATTAAAATTTGAACAATACAACAATATTTATGTAGATGGCTGTCATATAGGAGTTAATGTATAGTAGTGACTATGCTTCTTCATAAAATAGTTATTTGACATGAAATACAGTTATAGCTCCAGTACTGGAATGTATTGTAACTTTATTCCCGTGATTTATTTCTTACGATATATCTGACTTTTCTACAATGGATTGCTTTAGCTACAAAAATACGACATTACATAAAATACATAAATATACCATCACGCTTTTTACCCTTTCTGGGTGTGGCACTCTGCTTTAGTAGGTTATTTATCTTTTCGTCAGAAATGCGGTTACCAGCCGTTAAGTAATAATCATTATATATTTATATTTATATTGAATTATGGTGAACAAAATTTTTTTAATTATACAGGATTATATAAAATGTATTAGATATAAATTATAAGTCAAACTACAATAAAATGTATAAAACAAGTAGAATGTAAAATATGTTGAAAATTTTCTGTTGCGTGCAGCAAAATAACAAGTTGTGAAGTTGTAAGTGCAGTGAAATATGACCTGCAGCCAACACGCATCTAGATATTTATCGGATTATAAAATGTAGTAGTTTATGCGAAATAATATATTATTATCAGTACCATTTTAGAGACACAACAATTCATTATTAAACAAAAGATGTAAAATACATGAGCGATGTTTCCATTATAGTCTCTATAATATTGTTTCAGTAATAAAGAAATAGTTTTAAAGAAAAATTGTTGGGTATCAAATAATTTAATACAAATTTCGTTTAATACCATGGCAAGTCTCTTGTTGTTAAACATGACACTTTATGTAACAATTATTATTATTATTAGTGTTGTTTTTCCTTTTTAACCTTCACTCTTCAAAATATTACTTATACCCATGTACAAATTATTCTTTTGCTTTACTTTCTATAATATATTGCGCGAGAATTTTTTTAGCATTATTCATAGTTCGAATTATATGATTTGTAGTATTCAATAAAGGCAAAATTATATTATTATATTCATGTAAACTTGTATTCCAATATGTACTATTTATCGTTGTTTATTATTTTGGTTTATGTTTACAATATCATACAATATGAAAAGGATTTTGTAATTAGCTTTTAGTTTACTCGTATTTATGGTATGTAACAACCGTATATTAAACTCTGATCGGCTGTAAATGAAAATACATTATGCAACTGTGAAAATGTATTTTCAATGTAATTAAATGATAAAATTAAAATGCATGCAGTGATATGAAAAAAATATATTCTTCGCATAATATCACATATTTTATAAAGCATTTAGGTTTTGAAATCTGTGAAGGTTGCCAGTTCTGGAAAATCTATTTTGGAAATAATTTGTTTATGCTAACATACATCTCTTGTTATTAGATTTAAACCAATAAAAATAGGAATAACATATTATAAAAAAAATTAGAGAATTGTCAGCAATAGATATTTACGTTATAAGTCCGCACAACGGTTTATTTCAGACATGTGTTGCAATTTTGGACGATAATTTACTTTTTTATTTCCTTTCTTTCTTCAAAACAATCAGGTCGCCCTGGTCTTAATAAAAATACATAGATTACGATAGCAACCAATTTTATTTTGCTGACATTTCGAACATTTTTCAAAAATGAATTCGGAAAAAAATTTATAATTCTGTAAAGTCCCATTTACTGGACTGAAATCAGTCCGGTAAACGTGCAAATATGATACAGTATGAAATAAAAATGTCTATATTTTACTTGTGACGAATAACGTCGTATGTCTATCATCACACCTCGCATGAAAAGAGGCATATTGTACACTATTGCACACAATACTATTTTCTTTCACTATTCTTCTGCAACGCCAAATTTATATGTGCTTCCATATGTTTTGATATACATACCAGAGAATATCGCTCTACGGTTATTTATTGAGAGCTACGTGAGTATGTATACTATATCATTTCAAATACATATTATGTATATTATAATTGAAATATTTGTTATCTGGAAGATCTAAAAAATCTCTGGAATTCCACCGAAGAATACAATAATGTCATAATTTTCCGATAGCAATCACCAGAGTACTTTTATCGTTCATCGACTCCGCATTTCGGAAAACACGGGTAATCAAGTCATCGATTATATCGCTTGGGGTTTCTGATCAAGTGACAGCGAGGCATAAAATAATCCCTGAAAATGCCTCCCTTGATGATTGATTTTCTTTTTCGTCGCAGCGCGCCATCTGCCGAGTAACAAAGCTGTCTTATGCATAAGTACCTGGTGTTATTGATGATATCAGCGTGAGTGTACAAGAACCCGTGAACTTGAAGCCACGGTTCACCTTTAAAGTCGGTAAATAGGCCACTGGGAATCTAACTTCATCGTTATGTATTTGTCGTTTAATAATATTATACTAAAAATATAACAAAGTTCCTCACACATGTGTGGCACTAAATTTAACTCAAAAAAACCTATCAAGACGATTTTCGTTGCATTTAAGCAACGCAGTTTTGAAATAGTTTTGACAATAAAACAATAAATCGTATTCTAACTATTCGCCTTGTTACAGTAAATCAAACAGTGAAATAGAGTAATAGTAATCAAATATAATTTCTTTCCATTACATATAAAAACTTTTCTATAACACTGTATTGGAAACTAGGCATTCCACTACTAAAAATTGTTATGGAATCACTAACATTCCATACGCTGCGTATGGAATATTTTCGACGAATCAGAACCGCTTATTAGCGCGACATATGAAGTATCTTGATTCAGTTACTATTGTTACTATTGTCTTAATTTGATTTATTTGAGTTTGACGTTTTCAACAGTTTTATATTTGTATTTTTGTATAATTTCCAAAACCTTGTTATAGAAAGTGTAGTCTACAACATGTAACGGAATGGCCTATCCCACGCTCGCAAACCGTAGCCCGAGCCAAAGGTTTTTGCTCGCGTGGAATATGTGTCATTCCATTACTTGTTATAGAATATACTATTTCGCATTATTTGTAAAGATCCTACAAGAATATCTATGTATAATGATGTCTTGAAGTAGTTAAAGATTTCTCTACAATTTCAATTCAGTTACTTTCGTCTATGGCATCCAATTCTCAAATTAGAATGATTGAAAAATATTCACGTTTCCAGCGCTATATACCAACCTGACGGCATTGGGTGAAAGCATGAGCATCATTATGAGACGAGTTAACAAGACGAGTTACAGTAGCACAGTTCGAATGTTCCTGGAAACAATTAATTCTCGCTTTCAAAGGTTTTCTCTGTTCGACCAGCGCTGGAAGCTTCGGGAGATACGGTATCGATCATGTCGTTATTGCCACGGGATGATAATACAGGATACTCGTAAATATTTAAAATGTTGTTGCAGTGGGATGAAAACATGTTGTGTTTGTTGTGATGTTGGGCTAATGACGAATGGCAGGGTCGAATTAACACCATGTTACGTGCAAAATGTATTCGCTGCTGGAAAGTAGACACAGCATAGAAGAAAACAATGGCAAATATATTGTTGATAGCTAGAAATTCAGGAAGAATACCTACTATATTATGTTACTAGGAGGCCAGTTTGTGTTGGGCTAATATGTTAACGCCTCGATCGCGAATACATGGTATATAATAAATATCAACTTTTGGATGTGACACTCTACTTTTGTAGATCTCAGTATGTGATATATTTTTGCGTATAAAGTGGGGCAACCGTTGGCTGTGGGATTCGAACTGAGGATCTCATGACATGATCCAAAATCTGAGAGTTAATCAACCGATACCACGTTCTTAGGAGATGTCACATTTACAAAAAAATCTGATGTGGCCAGCACATAACCTCCCGCTTAAACAATTTTTGGACGGTGCAAAATAGAAAAAAGTTCGAAATGAAAATTGTATCTAATATTGTTTAATATATTTTTTATAATAACATATAATAACTCAATTATTCTCACTACTGAAAATTTTGACCCGTCACAATACCTACCTTACATATATGTGCTGGAGGTAAAAAGTAATTTTGAAAAAGTATTATTCGTATTTTCTGCAAATAATTAACATTTATAAAAATTGCTGTTTGTGTTTCCGTATTTCATGTTGAAAGTTTTAATTAGCCGATGTTCAAATATTTAGTACCTTTCAACAAAAGTCTGCATTTTATGAATTTGTTTAGTTAAAACTGAAAGTGAATGACGTTCTCTGTTACGAAATATTTTATAAATTCATTTTATTACAAACAGTGGAATTCCTTACATGTTGAAAAGGAAACCGGATTAAACATATAGTCAAGGTTTGCAAGTTGGAGTCAAACTAAACGATTAAGATTTCAGCGGCACAAAGAAGTGCTCCTTGAAACTCCAAAAAGTTTGCTTTTTGTAAGATTTATTGCAGGAATTTTAATATTCCGCATTTAAAGCCTTTCTTGCAAGATTCCCTCTTGACTTTCCTAGTGAAATATTACAGCAATTATCTCGTTTCAAATGTTTCAATATATTAAATTAGAATACTTATACCTATAATAAGAGTGTCGTTTCATATTTGCAATAAATTTATCTGGAGATGATCAGCTCAAATCCCACAACCGACAGTAGCCATTTTAACTTTACCCCAGTATTACCCCTCCACTAACACCATGGTGGTCAAAACTTTAGGCTTTATGTGTAAAATATATTACCGAGATCTGTGAAAGCAGATTACCACACTTAAAATGATCACATGATATGATGATTTTTTTATTTTATTCATCTGGCTAAAATCGTTATTCTCTGGAATAACAACTTCTAACATTTTACCTTAAATTCACTGGCTGTTGGCTGGAACCACGATCTGTGTTTTTGAGTGTTTTAAGAGAAATATTTTAACCTCGGTTTTAGCATGTACAATATTCTACAACCGCGGATAAAATACCCAAAAACCGAGTTCGTGGTACTAGTTATTATGATTAAATATTAGGTTTAGTCAAAAATTTATTTGAAACCTAATCCCAACAAAGAGAGCTGGCAAGACACAAATTTGCTTTAGAAACCCAATACGAAAGTCTAGTAAGGGGCTAATCATATAGTTTGTCAGTGAACATACAAAAATAAGTATTTACCGAACGAAAATAAGATCAATAACAATGTACTACTAAGACTTTGACACTGACATAAAAAGATAAAGGAGATTTAATAATAATGGCAAGG
Organism: Poecilus cupreus; assembly: GCA_963942605.1. NCBI lineage: Eukaryota > Metazoa > Arthropoda > Insecta > Coleoptera > Carabidae > Poecilus > Poecilus cupreus. The sequence continues at coordinate 31,143,323 of OZ012720.1, forward strand.
GAAATAAGAAAAATATTAAAAACAATTGAGATATCAAACGATGAACATAGAATAAGAATAAACTATGAAATAGAACAAGAGTTGGAAGGAGAAGACATAGTGAAAAATATTAAGAAACAGAGTCAGATAGCTTGGACATTCATATGGATAGCAGAAGAAATGAATGTAATTAAATCATTAGCAGAATGAGGACCAGGAGGAAGAAGAGCATGAGCTAGACCCAGATCAACATGGCTAAAGGAAGTAGAAGACGATTTAAAAGCAGCAGGAATTGAAAACTGGCGAAGTATAACAAAAGATAGGAAGATGTGGAGGAACCTAACTACTAGGATTTAAAGGAAAAGAAACGGGGATTCATCTACTCCAACAAACCTATACATTTATTTAAGTTAATTTATAATAAAGAATTATATTTTGTTTCAATAATTATATATGCAATAAATACTAATCACTTTACTCTGTTCAATATAAAATTTCTTATACATATATTTTTTTTGAAAAACTTCGACATAGTGGAACTAAAGAGATTAACTTACAATACCTTTAAGTGTAGAACCATTTCATTTTTAATTAATCCATTCCAAATAATTTTTCATCATACCCTATAATTCCCTTCAGACATGACAGCAAGGTTAAACTGCAAACATCTCGAATTAATCGTAGTTTAAAGTCACGGACAAATTATCTTTAATCTCGGATTGGTCGCGGCTGGCGGGGGTTGACATCACAACATCACAATTACAAACAAGGTGGGCGTTGCGCGATACAAGTAGTGGTAGGTGGTGGCTGCTAGCTACAGCAAATAACGCACAGAACTCGTTAAAAGTTTCATGGATGTGCGCGGCGAAGAATTCAATACTGGGATGAATTTGTGAATGAACCATTGTGAAGAAGGATGTTAAGTTGAAATTAATTTGTTTTAGTTGGAGATGAGTTTTAGCTTCTTCTGCACTGGGATCTGAACCGTGTTATAAGATACATATAGCTTTTAATTTTAAGGGGTATAACCTTTATAATAAGATTACAACTCAGACTTTGATACCAGTGATTCATTCATTTTACTATAACTTGGCGATGTATTTTAAATATCAGATATTCTGCTTGGATTTGTTTCTCTTTTTTCTAATAAAATAAAACTATAGTATTTGATTCTAACTGAATTTCTTTTTAGGTTAGCTCACTTTGATTGCTTTTTATCATCCACATATACATATACGAGGAAGGACCCAGAAATAACCGGAATCGTAATGCTACGCATCGTGTAATGGGCGCATAAACCATAAAAGAAATATCACAAATTTATATCAAAATCGTGTAACACTTATGGAAAAATTCGTTTTTTTTTTCTTTTAAATATTTTGCAGTAAACGATTTTAACATATTTTGACGTCACAGGTATTTGCATTGTGCTATTGGCCAGAAATATGAAAATTGCAAATTGCCGCTGCGCCCAACGCTAAATAGAACTACGAAATGTCATTTCATAGTTTTGTTTGTTGGTATTTAAGATTATATTATGATTACATTTGTTGGGTTTTTATTACTTGTTTCATAATTTCACTATTTTATTGTGCTGTGTTGAAAATCTATTGATTAAAATTGTGTGTTGAGGTTAGGTTACATCACTACTAGCGCCACTGTCCTCAAACTTTTGTATGTTATTTACTCGAATATCAAGTAAAATACCCTTAAAGTTGTCAAAGAAATTTTATCTTAGTTTATATTAAGTTTAATTGTTGTAAATTAAGACTTATAATATGAAAATATTATTTTTATATTAAAAAATATATATTATCTACTATCATGGAAAATCGTTGTTTTAGTGCCACTGGAGAAGTACCTGTGACGTCAAAAAAATTTTGAAAAATCATATCTCCGGTAATATATGAAATTTTCACGTCGGGTTTCCACTGGTCGCCATATAGTCTTATTAAGTTTCATAAAAAAAAATGGTTTATGGGCCCATTGTAATACCAGGTTGCGCCACCAGAGGGCTGTTTTGGGACATCTCCTAAGTACAATGCAGACGTGACACGAGAAGGTCTAATTTATCAAAAAAATCGAAAAAATATCAATTGGAGCATTTTGCAATTTTCTTTGCAAGTGCTCTGTAGAGTGGATCAAGATCTGTTAAATGTGAATATGTTAAATATCAACCGAAACTGGCTACACATGGACAAATATAGTTATTTTTTCTTGGTTTCGGAAATAAGTATGAGAGATTTCGCACCAATCAGGAAGGGTCGTCAAAATTTTGACTTTGACATGGAATTACCCAATTATTGGTGCGCCACTGCAATCCATTTGGCAGCTCGATTTATTATTCCAGCTCACTTCTGAATAAACTATAGTTCCATCCATTAATGTATATATGTTATTAAAATAATCTCTATGTATAATTCATAACAATTTTTTAATGTGTTATTCTAGTTGTAACGGTTTAATGAAAAAAAAAGTAGTAAAAATGCCTAGATTATTCATAACATTGTTATGTGATACATAGCGACGAAGGAAAATAATAATAAGTAAAAACTAACAACACCCACGTACAGAATTTAATTATTAGTTTGTTAATTAACTAGACAGAAACAATTTATTCCATGAGTCACACAAACAAATTTCAAATTCAATTAAGTGTAACAAAAAATATAATTAAACAACCTTTGATATTAATTTCAATTAATGCCCTTTGATGGAATAGATTCATTATATATTAAATTACTCTATTAAATTAAACACTCTTTGACCAAAATTAGGTTCCATTTATATTTTAATTATTCATGTATAATATTTTATCTATCAATCAAATTTCACTCATTTCATTCGTAAACATAAACAACACAGATTTCATATTTAAATGCCATGTCCCAGTTAATGTTTAAAATGATAATATCTTCAATAAACTTGTTTGTTTCTACGCTGAGTTTTGCTAATATTTAATTAGCTACGTAGGTAGTAAAATGCAAATTCGACACCATTAGAAAAAACATGGGGAAATTAAATATTATACAGACTGCTTCAATACTTCAGCAAACAAAATAAATAGCAGATACTGATCACGGACCAGAAATATATCTCCGAAATTCGCTAACTTAAATGAACTTTATATGAAGTAAATATTTAAATTGTACAGGTAATCACTCACTTAAGGTTGTATCCTTTTAAAATGGAATAATTATTTTAATCATTTGGCCTAAATAAGACTTTCAGAATAACTTAAAAAAATTGTTCTGATTTTACAAAAGGGAAAATTATTGTACTCAATTTAATTGTATCTTAAATTGTTATTTGTAAGAATATTTTATGAAAAAATTACAACTGAAAGGTATCATTTTTCCCAAAGGTACCTGGTACCACAAACAAAATATAGAAAAATGTTTCAAATAAAAATTGTATTTGTATTATTTTACATCTATTTGATTCCAATGAAATTTACCCTTTCCAATTTATTTACTAAGATATACCCAGATACCCTGATAGGCCTTCAAATAATCTACCAATTACTGCGAATGAATTGTTCTCAAAGTCTAATAAGTTCCTAACATAAGCATAATACCGCCCTTATATTGCACCCCTAAGGGTAGAAAAATAGGTATCCACAAAATCATATCAACCCCAGATGGTATCTCAAGCCGATATTTCAAATGACTATTTATGAAAACTAAAAATTTAACAAAGTTCCTCACATATGTGTGGCAATAAATTTAACTCAATAACTCCTGTCAAGACGATATTCGATGCATTTAAGTACAAACGCAGTTTGAAACCTGATATTTAAAAATCGTTTTGACAGTGAAGCTATAAATCGTATTCTGACTAGTCACCTTGTTACATTTGTATCGGCGCCAAACAAACAATCGACAAACGCCGACTCAACATATGTTACTTACATTAGTTTAATAGCTTAGTCATTGAAACTGCAAAGGTTTCTTTTAACAACTGTTCAGTTTAATTTTTGTTAAAAGGTTTTCATATAACATTTTTTCAATATGCAATTATATTTATGATCAGTATATCATGTAGCATCTCATAATTAATATTTATGTTGAAGTTTTTATTATATACTGTATGGGTTTTATATAATGTGTTCCTGTTTCTCCTCCTGGGAGCATAGGGCCGGAATTCCACCGGTTTCAATGACCGAATGTTTTACTTGCATTAACGATGTTGCTGATGGTCAGTCAACAGACAACTGCAAGGGACCGCCGGCTTATAGTGACCTCCGAATCACTCAGACCCATCTGTGGTCACTTGTCAGAGCTACGAATTATAATTATGGGTTTTAGGAGTAGGTAAATTAGTTTTTCTTATAAGAGGTTTGTTCAGAGAAAAATAGAGTAGACTTCTTTTAAGTAAGTAAACAGTCTCCATTTGTAAAAACTCGCTCGAAGCTATTGTCTCCAGAACTAAATATATCACAAGAAAGTTTAGAGCATTCAAGAACTTTGCACATTCAACGAAAGCAATGTTTCTTCAAGGTATATCAACACAGCAATAATTCAGTTGTGCGCACAGCGCTAGATATCAGCTATACAGCTTCTCCCATTTTGGCAATTAATACTCGCACCGCGGTAATTGGCCAGGTTTCATTTAACTTGTTGTTTATTGAGATGCCAGTGAAATAGTTGGCCGGGTAATTGATGTTTTTGTCAAAGGGTGCGCTGGGATATTAGGTAAGTTCAAATAACAATTCATTTGATGAAGTCAGTGAAACATAGTTTGGAACAATGGTATTTGGAATACGTGTAAGTGATATTTAATGGTGGAAAATATTAACAGCAAGTAGCAATGATAAGGACTAAGGACTATATAGCAAATAGCAAGTTAGTTGATAATTATTGCTAAACTAGTCCATACATATTGCTTTATCAAAACGATATTAATGCATTGTACAACCTCCCACATAATAACTTTTAAACTGCATAAAATAGAGAAAAAAATATAAATTAATAATATCCACACAATGATTGAACTACATTTAACTACCATATATTTTTTGTCAACAATTATTTTTACACTGTCATAAGACACATAAAAAAAATATGTTGAGTTAAATACAAAAAGAAGTAGAAAAAACAATAATATTCTTAAAAAGAAAAATAACCTTGTTAGAAGAACTGTTGCTCATAGTAAGAAAATATATATTTAAATTGGTATCAAGTTTATTCACCAAAGACCACGTTCTTACTTTAGATTTCAAAAGCAAATTCATACGAGCAAGATGGGAAGCAAAAATTAGGAAACTATTTCAAATGACCATTTATTTCTCAATAGCTTTTTTACTTTTAATCTCTTACACATATATGTGAGAAAGGTATTATGATGGGTCAAAAAACCCGTTTTGACCATTTACTTAATATCGCCTATATAGGTAGATGTGTATGTTTAATAACTCATAAACCAAAGAAGATAGAGTAACGGAACTGCATAAATAATAAATAAAAATGTTAGCAACAATATTTGGAACAAAACTATTTTTTGCAATATCTATGACAACAAAAAATTGATTCATCCATGTTGTATGTAACAAAAAATATTCAAATTGTTTTATATGTATATCGATTTTTTTTTTGTCCCCATTGGCAATGCTATCAAATATGTCCAGCACGCACCAAGAACAATTTGAATTTTGTCACTGTATCGTTGCATCAGATAGAGAGCCACCAGCAAAAACCATTGTTTTAATATTCAAGTCATAAATGCCAAGCTACTATCACCGGCACCAGGAAGACAATTGATATCAGAACAAAACACTCAAAAACAAAACATGTAATCTGTATGCAAAGCAAGAAACGAGAGACATCAGAACATCGAAAGTATCTTATAAATCAACCTTACACCTAGCAATTCTAAACGAACTTCAAACTGAGGATAATCCCACAATTATCAATTGTATAGGTAGTTTCTTCTAGCATGAAATTTTGGGAACAACACTTTCCGAAAACCAATGTCATTACAGAAATAAAACGTTTGTATTGTACTAATCACGTAGGCCATCACGTGACGCGAACATCCACTGTCTACCAATGATTAGACTGTTGAAAGAATATATACACTATGTATTAGAGTAGATATGTTAGCATTCAGTTAGGTATTTAAAAGAATAATAATCTACGACCTTTCCTGCACAAATTTATATAATAACTAATAAGCAATTGTGACAATGTGGAATTTTGTGTATTTTTTTTCCGATGATTCAGTCAAACTCATGGACTAAAACTTGGTGTATTATAGCATGGTCAGTTGGCCGGGCACTCCTTAGCTCTGCACAGAATGCAGGGCCTGTTTCTGTTTAATGTGCACAGCTCTTGTTTATGTAGGAATTCAAACAGAATATTTGAAGAGTTGTGTAATTTGATTATCCTGCCCGGAGCTGGAGAACAGATAGGCTGAAAGTTCCCATGAAATATGTAAATTTGCTACTAGGGACATTTTAGTTTGTTACCAGTTTTGGATACTAAACTGTGTACTATGTTAATTTGTAGTGAATTTATGAGCGTGCTACGAATATTTTATTGATCGGAATAGAATTTGAATTGGGTGTTAATTTGGAGGTGATTTATGAACTTATAAACTTTAAGGTGGATGAAATTTTATCAAATCAAATAATAAAGTTATTATCACTGTTCTCGTAAAGTTACTTGAACAATGTTTAGTTAAATAAATTCAAAATAATGTAATTTCACAAAATTTACGGCAATTTAAATTTTTCTTTTATTGTTAGTAAACTGTTGCCAACATTACAAACAATAATTACATAACTCATACGTCTGCTAATTTAAAAATCTGAAAATCAACTGTCTTGCTTCATGTTATCCAAATACACTATCTCATAAGTGGGTAGGTGAGGGGCAGGGAACCTCTAACAGGGCCAACACAAAAATTATATAAAAACTTAAAAAACCTAACCTAGGGTTCAACCAGGTCTATCAGTAAATCAACCCCAGATGGCACCTCAAGCCCAATTTCAGAATATTTGCCGCGATAACCTCAAATGACTATTTATGAAAACTAAAATCTAACAAAGTTCCTCACACATGTGTGGCAATAAATTTAACTCAAGAACTCTTGTCAAGGCGATTTTCGATGCATTTAAGTACAAACGCAGTTTGAAACTTGATATTTTAAAATTGTTTTGACAGTAAAACAATAAATCGTATTCTGAATGTTCGCCTTGTTACACCGTTGAAATTCATCAAAATGTTAATTAATTAAATGTCAAAGTATGTTTAGTACAAAATGGTTAATACTTTCAGTAATGAGAAATATGTGGACATGATTATAGTTTATGGAATAAGTTTCATGAATTAAAAAAATTTCAACAATTCCAATTGCCATTATTTCTTGTTGTCAGATTTGAAAGAAACAAACAAGAAAAAATAATGATGCTTCTCAATTATTTTCCGCGGTATTCAATAAGTGGGCGTTAATTTAAAAGTACAGAGGCAACAATAGATCGATTGTCAACTGTTTTCCCAAAAGTTGTTCAAGCATTACCGTGATCAATAGAGTTACATACACGTCAACGATTTCTGTAAAGATTTTAAACTAAGGAAATTAAAAACTACAAATCGCAGTAATTATTTCCACAATTAATTATCTCTTTGTTATTTTTCCGCATAACGAATTTAATTCAATTTGCATGATAAATAATTGGCAATCTTTTCAGTTACATATTCAATGCCAGAAGTCTGAAGCACATAATTATAAACGATTTTGAATCATTAAATCTGAATCAGAACTTTGCTCAATCCGTTATTCACATCCACTCATTTAAAAATTAGTTTTTAATGAACAATTCGACCTCGGTCGTTATTTCTTGGCCGTAGGTACCTACGGCATTATTTACATTTGCCATAAGTAGATACTAATTAAAAATGTGGAATTCTCATAATATAATAATTATTCAATCTAAAGGATAATGTATGTAAATTATGAGTTGAAATTCCGGATACCAATAAAAATTGCTAACAGCTATGCATGAAATATTTTATAAATTAATTAATTAAAACATGGCACAAATTTTCATTAAATAATTAATTTTTGTAATAAAATTGCAACAAATAGATGACCTGCTTTTACAAAATATTTATAGAAAATGTGATGTGGTCAGCATTGATTGCACCGGTCTAGCGTTAATTATTGCATTATGACATGCAAATTAAAATTGAAACAATAACACAAACACGGAAATAATTTGAAATTTGATTATTCATATTCGTGTTTTGTTTGTGTACATTCGAACGTGAAAGTTTAGCGAAATTCAGGATGTAATTGTAAATATTTAAATATATAATTTGAACACATTTACTCATAATTGATAAACAAATAATTATGTTGTATTTTTATTTATTTTTACCATTATTTGTACGTGCTTTTAAACAATAGTTCGTGTTTTTTTTTTTAATTTTTAGGTTTCAACCAGAAAAGCGTGCGAGAAATTACGGAAAAAATATTTCCATTTTTGAGGCATTTATAATAAATATATCACTATGCCATTTACCCATTTCTTGGTGTGGCACTCTACTCAAAGCAGATCTCGGGTATTATGACATATTTTTGCGCGTGTAGTGCGGTTACCAGCCGTCAAATCACAGTCTTCGAGGATGGTAGTACTGGACGAGCCCCAGGGGTAATTTTATTTTTTAAATTAAATTTAATTTCGAAAATTTGTTGGTTGTGAGACTCGAAACGAAGATCTAATGATCCACAGTCCAATGCGTTACCATAGAGATATTTATTTTATTTTAAGGGGGCGAGATAAGATTCTATACAATTATATTTTTTAATCTTCAATGTTTCAAAATGTTTCGACTTATTGAAACATTAATATACATGTACAGTATGATATTATTTGTTGTTACATATTGTTCATTGTTATATTTTGTTTACATTGCATTAGTCATGTTGATGTCCTTCAGAAATGTTCATTTCGGAGTAGCTCACTTTGTTTTCATTCAGTGTTTCCTTTAATGTAGATGGGATCTGGTATTGTACATTGAGCAATCTATGACGATATGGTTTATTGTAGTATTATTATTTAACAATGAAACAATTTACAACTTATTTATTATATTTGTAAAAATTGAAGGTACAACTCAACATGATTTGATAATTGCGAAAAATTCCTACGACTAGTTTTTAACCAATCATGATGCAAAACATTTGAAATTTCAACCAATGGGCACAGTATTATATTGATAAAATCCCGTTACCCTGATATAATCCCGCTACCAAGTAAACTAACATTTGTTGTTACTGTCAATAACTGTCAGTTTGATTAAATGTCAAGTTTCATTTTGCTTTGTCTTTGGAATTTATCTCATCAAATACTACACGACCTCTCTGATTTTTTCGGTTAAATTTTTATTTGTATGCACTATTTTATGCTTTTAAGCAAAATCACTCAAGCAAACTGACATTAAGTAAAACCCCTGCTCCTTCGGAGTCGGGATTTACCATACAGCTTGCTTTCGTGTTTGTTGCAACGCAAAAAAATTCTCTAAATCAGTTGTTAATTTTTAACCACTTGCTAAGAATTTAATCCAATGAAAATTCTTAACCCATAACAAAAAAACAAACTGTCACTTGTAACATTTGTTTCTATTTATCAAAAATATTAGCAACTGGTTAAAAGTTGACAACTGAGTTATGAATTGGGCCGATAATCCCCAATAATTAATTTGCAACAGAAATATGTTTATTAATATTATGTAAATGAAATGTTGCAACGACACTGCCTCAAAAATGAAATCAAATTTCGGTGTTCAAAAGTTCCTCATACCTACGCTGATGCAAATATAATGAAATAATTACAATTTAAAACGAGAAACCTACACTCGCCAAAAAACCTTTCAGTTTTGACGGATGTCCCAACAATTCAAGGCAAACATATTTGCAAATTATTGTTTTCATCGCTCCAATAATTCATGGAAGAATAAATTGCACACAGGCCTTTATTAGCTAACTTTCTTCATAGTCAAGTGTAATCAAATTGAAATCTGCCTTTCTGCAGGCGCGTGATCTATATAGCGGCAATCAACTGTTTTTGCATTGTCTCGTTCATGGCCAACTCTAGCAAGAACTATTTCTCGGCCTGCTTATATAGCCTTGAATATTGATTGATTTTATTGACATTAGGGAAATATTTGTAATTGATATAACGGTAGTTTAATGCTACGTTGTTACTGAGAAGAAATTGTATGTAATATATTCTTCTGGAATTTGCAGTTATGCTTCTTACCGATAGAGTACTTACTTTGTACAACATGAAGAACCAGTGATAGAAGTACTCAGATATCCAAAAACAAAACCACACAATAAAATAAAAAAAGATATAATAAGAATGTAAGGACATAAAAATACTGCATATACCTAGGTACTTATTAAAAGAAGCAGACACAAAGGCTATAGTGAAATATTGATGTGAAAACGAAGAAAGAAGAAACATGCACTGACTACCAGCGAAAGACAGGAGTTGTAGATTCTGTGGTAAAGAAGAGGAAGCATTGAAACATGTAAGACTATAATATAGAGAGACAGAAAGGAAAAGAAGACTAAATAACGAAGGCATAGAAAAAGTTTGTATGAAGAAGAGTCGAGAAAAAATGTAGCAAAAGTAATTATTGTTATAATTTGTTTAATCGAATGTACTCGTATCACCTAATAAGTAATAATGTTTTGTTTTATTCGTTTTAAATTTTACACATATTACAATAACAAAATTTTATATTTACTGAGTGAAATTGAAATATGGCATATATGTTTACTGTATTTTATGTGCAATATTTTTTTTATGCGACATAAAAATAAATTTTAATTATTTTTTCTTTGTGTTCGTAATAAAATTACATACGGGTGTGCTCTGTTGGCAAAATTGATTAAAGTGAGAAAAATATAAAAATAAATCGAATACACGATACATGAAATATTTTTATCATACTATGGGAAACAATAGAGCATACACGATTACTGAGATTAGAGCAGTTTTTTTAATAACAATTAATATTGTATTATTATACTTCTTTAATTTTTAATATTTTAAATGGATTATTGAATATAGTTAGTTTATTTATTTATTCATGCCTCTCGGCCCAGAACACATACATTATATAATCTAAACTAATAAAATATATGATATACTTTTTTTATTTAATTTTTTCCATCCAGCCTTTTCCTATTTCGTGATCATTTAGTAAGAAATTTTATCTCTTATTTCTCTTTTCATCTCTGTGCAATACAGTTTTAAATGTTCTAGATATCCCTCTTCTCAATCACATGATCTACATTTTTCTTCTACTGAAGACTAGTATTATTGGATATAGCATTATCTATAATAATACAATTCGAATTGTAAACAAATTTACTTTTTGTGATATTATGGAGACGGTGAAGTTTTCTATTGAAGACATTTCTGATGGTACATTCCCATTTTTTAAATATCTCTATGTTGAATATTGGCTATATGAAAACGATGATATTTATAAATTCAAGTAAAAATAATGCTTTATACCAAACTAACTTAGATGAAAATCACTGGCCAAAAAGTAATCGGAACAAAGAGATATATGTTCACTTTGAGTTAGTCTCTACAATTTAGAAAATAATTGCCCATTTTTTTGATAATAATGATCAGTAGGGTAAATCACAAACTGAGATTTTTTAGTTTTATAATTATTACACTTCGGCACTGAACAGTATGTTTTACTTTTGATCGTCATTGTCCATCACATTATAATTAAACTATGTATACAAAACATACTGTACTAATACTTACAAATATTATCCATTTCATATAATAATTAAAAGACTTAAGTCGCTTGTCGAGGTATAAATTAATTTTTCATTTAAATTTTACAAAACTATTAATTTTAATGATAAAGATCTGTTTCCCAATATGTATTCATAATGCAATATTTATTAACTTTTTTACATCAGTATAACAAACTTTTTGAAAATCAATTTACATGCAGAGTAAGTTACCTCATTATAACTTTCTTCCTTCGATGGTAGCGTTATGAAAATAAATATAACATATTTGATTATATCTTTACATACTTGTATATCGAAAATTCCTTTCAAACTGACACAAAACTTTTTGGAAATATTAAAAAGCTGCTCTAAATATCACAACAAAAAGTCATGAAGTATTTCCAATTTTTTACTTAATATATTCTAAAAAGTTTCGACAACAAAAACTGCGATACTCCGTGTCTAACACGGGTATCCTTGTGTACTCGGGTTTCTTCCCGAAGTTTTTCCAACCCTCGCCATTTAATATTCACAAACATGTTTTTCTGCAAACCCCCAGCGATGCTACACGCACTGAATGGCAATAAAACATTTTAATTGCATTGTTATGTCCATCTTTCATATCATTAATTAAAAATAGAAAATTCCGTATTTCTTCAGGTACGTTTGTGATTCTGAAGGTAATATTCCGTGGTTGGTTTAACAGTTATTCAATCAGTTTCATTATTGCGCTGCTTGTAAAGTTTTTATTTAGTTAATAATAAAAGTGGAAACTTGGTTTCACTTACACACATTAATTTATAGTATTGATGCACGATACTGCTCATAATTTGTACATAAACACAATGAAATATAATAATACTTGAATCCTAACATATGTCGAAAATGCGAGCCAAGAGAAACAACCAATTGTTGGTCTACCTGTTTTTGTTGTTCATTGCGCTTAGAAAGTTGATAAGAAAATAACATTCAATGATCTGAAATAAAATATTTAATAGTACATTAATAGAAATGATTAACTATTATAAAGGTAAATTTAAAAAAATTCAAACAACTGAACAATACGCTGTTAAACATTCTTTATCACTTTTGGAAAAAACTGTATAACTGTCTTAGGGTCGTTTTTCGCTTTCATAAAAGCCTACAAGTTAACGTTCCAGTATAACTATATTTCACTGATGCCATGAGTTTCAGCTAAAATGTATACATAAATACATAACGCCACGCTATATCCCACTCAGTGGGGTAGCACAAACCCAGAAACACAGTCATCCAACAATCAATCTCTTCCAAATATTTCTATCCTGACACACCACTCTCGCCTCATCCACATTCATACATGTTCCTCTATTCTTCACACTCGGAATCATTCGTTTACGTAACAAACCACCATCATACCCAACCACTTATTCCTCGGACGCCCACGCAATCGTTCATCTTCAATCGCATCGACATTCTCTCTAGATGTTCGAACCATCTCAACTGACTCACTCCCTCTTTCTTAACAACATTCTTCTCAATCTCACATTCTCCATAAACCAATGTATTCCAGACACAATCACATCTCGTACCTCACACTTCTTTTAAATATCTCATTTTTGCTGCTAGTTAATACGTCGTTCATTCTTCTTCATCCACTCCCCACATTCAGAACTTTACAATATAAGTACTAACGCACCATTATAAACACTCAATCGAGCATCTCTAGATACATTCACGTTTTGAGCAAATGTACCCAGAGCACCCAATATCTTGCACTCAGCAAACACCCGCCTTTTAATTTCCCGGTCAATCCCACGAAAATCCACTACCCAATATACAAACTCGTACACTATATTAGACACAAAACGCTGGCCTTACAATATCTATCTGTATTAGACTCATTTTTAAGTTTAATAAAACTTATAAGTTATCGTTCCTATATAACTATATTTTATTGTGCGCGCAGAGTAAGTTGGCATATTCAAAGAATGTAATGCTAACCAGTATGCTTATGAAGCACTATGTTAAATTTAAACTTTTGCTTAGATGCCGCACTGTGTGAAATAGTGAGTCCAAGTTTTAGAACCACGTAGAGCTCAACTTGATTGTAAGAAGATGGATGCGGCAGAGGGAAAGTAGCAGAAAATATCAGCGGTATACAATTTAGTTGCTCTGTCCATTGGCATAGTTAATATATAAATACATTACGTAATTTTACACTAAAATTTTAGCCGTACAAAAGATTTAATATATTTATATATTTAATTTAACATACCACAAAAATTATTAAGATTATTTTTCGTGCTCGTTACACAAACTAGAAAAACCCTCAGGTAAATTTAGTAGAATAATTTCTATAAGCCGACAGTATTATACAATTTAGGTATCTTTTGAAACAATAAAAGATTAAAATAATCCCTAACTGTTTACAGCCCAGCTATGCAAAGTTTTCCCGTGCGCACATTACTGATGCCGTTAGGTTCAATTACGAAGCGACTTTTTTTTCTTTATTCATTATTCATTTTGGTCACTGTACCCTATTTGTAATTTTAAACTGTATAACTCATTTTTATATAACAACAAGTTGAGATTTTGTCATCACAAAGTTTTGAATATTGTATAAAAGTTTATTTGATAAAATTAAATTAATAACTTTGTGGTCATTTATGTGCTTGCGATAAATATATTTAGGTTGTTTTAAATAAAATAATATAAACAAGATAAAACTTTATTAATAAAGCTCCGGTATTATCTGTTGATAACGAAATATTTTATATTTTAAAACTCTAAATAAATTTTATAATCCCGCAGACAAAATTCAAAAAATGTCAGCGTTATCCGTTCCAGATCCCGGGTGGCATTGTATCGCGATTTACATGATAATTAATGCAAATTCGTATTGTGATTTTGATTGACTGATATGTTCGCTCACTTTTTTCACTTATTCATGATAAACGACGGCATTGATGCGAATATTCGTATAGATGTCGAAAAATTGACAAACGACATTCGAATTCAATCGACGAGCGACTAGCAGAGCACTGAGCAGTGATCATCTCTATTCTCTCTCGTTCGCTTTACCAGCGCGAGCACAAAGCGACAAATGGTGCGTTAAAACACGGATAAATGTACTCGAGAGTAAACATATAATTCCGTATCATGAGAAGGGTGCCGCGCAGCCGAGTTCTGATTATGGACGGGTGAAATGGGAATATTTGCCGTCAGCCAATATGTTTGCAAAGAGTGACATTTCTCTGATTGGCACATCAACAGATTTTAAACCATTTACCACTTTGGTTTGCAGGGATAATACTGAAAGAAAGTGGCATGTTTTCGCGACACAATGGCTGGTACCATGAGCTAGGTTTTAGCACTGAATAATGATCTAAAATAAATGTACTTAAAAAAAATTTCTTAAAGATTGGTAGGTAATATATTTCTCAGTAACTTCTATTAGAAGCATTTTTTTACAAAATGGTTTTAAAACATTGTACAGTCGAGGCTAAAACTCTTCTTTTACAACACTCAAAAGCAGAGTTAGTTGTACCAGTCATTACGTCCATTTTTACACTTAACAACAATTATTTTTAACACGCAAAACAAATCATTTTTTTTCTGTTGCCCATTTGTGTTTGTACATTATTAATTATTAATTCGATAAACGAAAATAATCAACTCACAAAACGCAACAATAAATATCTTTCAAGAAATAACTATACCAATATTCAACTAATCACTCACAACTTTAAAGAAAGACAGGAGATGAACACAAACTTGCAATAAGTGTTGCGATAAGTGTCTGTAAAAAGACTCTCGAAGTGAAATTACACATGAACCCTCGATGGGTAATGGGGTCTTTCACCATTTTTTTTATTTTATTTTATGAAACTTTATCTAAATTGAAGACTATCTACACTTTTAAAAAGTCTTAATTGTTATTTATTAAACCACAATCATTTTTTTTAAATGTTGCGACGTCATAGTAGAGGTGTTGCTGGATCTAAAACAGTACAGATTGTAAATAATTGTAGTCATATATTTTTTTACTTATTTTATTATTATTATTACAATAAAATAGAACATTTATGTAACAAAAATTATTTAAATCTCTACTGTTTTAGATCCAGCAACACCTCTATTATGATGTCACAACATTTTTTTTTAATCATTGTGGCTTAATGAATAACAATTAAAACTATTTATAAGTGTAGATAGTCTACAATACTTATAGATAAAGTTTCATAATTAAAAAATGATGAAGACCCCATTCCACCCCCACTAAGTTTGAGCATCTTAAAACTACTTCACAATTGGCTAAAATTATTCTTTAACAAATCTAACTGGTCAAGTGATTCTAGGTTACTTCGGGGTTGAAAGGGTGCGTCACTTGCATAAACTTTCAACGGATTTTTACTTCTAGGAACTAAAGCCTCAGTAATCTAAGAACCACTGACATCACCTAAAATAACAAATATTTTTGATATAAATATTATAGTTCCTAATTTGATGACACTTGCAGACTTTTGCGCAAATTACTAGAGCTTTGTGTGGGGATAACATTGCAACACTCGAAAATTCTAACGCTGCCTCATTCATGCACTGCTTCGTGCATACGTTGCTTTCTTCTATCACTGCTTTATTCAAACACAGCTTCATTCATACACCGATTTCTTCTAACACCGCTTTATTCACCGTACGAAAGTCCGTCGTTCTAATGCAGCACAGAAAAAACCTAAATCTGTAATGCCGACAAAATGATGCTTAGGTTTCGCATCCGTAGGTGACGTATTAATTTATTTGAAATTACTTTTATGCACTATCAATGCTAAAAACATTAATTACAGCAAATTGGAATAAATTTGAAATTAGGTTGCATTAGGACAACAGACTTTCATACGGTGAATAAAGCGGTGTTAGAAGAAATTGGTGTATGAATGAGGCTGTGTTTGGAAAAAGCAGTGATTGAAAAAAGCAACGTATGCACGAAGCAGTGCATGAAAAAGGCAATGTAAGGATTTTCGAGTGTTGTATGCGTTCCCCTTGTGTGGTATGTGGAAAATGCAATATTTCGTAGTGGTCGTAGAAAAAAGTGACAATACGAATATAATTCCCGTGTAATTTGCGATAACTGTCGCCTTCTGCAAGTACTCGTGGTCCAATGCTAGTCGAACTACATACACTTGTATTGCCGTAGGTATGTGCAATGTATTAATATGCGATTCCGTTCAGTTTAGCAGCAGCAGCAGCAGGTTTTGCCAGTCGAATTTACATTATATAAATAATTCACAGCGCAATTCAATTAGGACTGTAATAGTTTGTGAAACAGCGACTGCTGATTTTATGAAATATTTAGCGAAAGTGAACATTGCGTCACACGACAGTTATTAAACGCATTGGCGGAGTTATAGACGCTATACGACACATATAATTACAAATTTATATTGTAAATTTACCAGACATACTGGCACAGCAAGGAGCTTAAGGCAAATATATTAATTATTATTTAATATATAAAGTGAAACTATTTCTGAAAACTATGAGAACTCCAAGTATATAATATGAAAACTATTTACGTTACTGTATAATGTCGAGTGTAAGAATAAAAAAAGGTTGGTGAAGCTGATAAATATGGACGAAATTGAGAGTGACCGATTATGTGGGAATAGGTATGACAAGTAGACATGATACATATGAATGTGGACGAGACGAAAGTGGATGAGTTTGAAGGAGATTTATTGTTGGTTGAATGTACTACCTCACTTAGTGAGATAAAAATAATTCCCAGAATTTCAGTCTTGATATATAGTGGATAAATAGAAAGCTGACATTTCACATTACAATTATTTTGACCTGTTAATTTGGAAGAAATCATTGAAATAGCATCAATAGCAGAAGAATCACAAATTGGACACAATTTTATGAAGAAACATACGCCTCATGGTAATGTGAAAATAATATATAAAAACTATTTTAAGAAAAGACTTTTTTACTTAATCCTTATGGACTGTCCACAAAAAGCCCCTTTATGGCCACTAAACAACATCATAAGCAATTTAGTCGTACATAAAATAATATCAAATATAGTAAAAAATTCTAAATTGAAGAACAGAAACAGAAGAGAAAAGACAAAAGCATTTACGATAGCAAAAATTAAAAGAGATTGCAGTACTTTAACGAAGATGCAAATTTTTTAAAAACAAATATTTTTATTAGTAGTACTAAATACACCGCAGGACATGAAAATGTAAAAAATTTTGTATGTTTAATTTCTGCTTTTAGTTTGTTTATTAATTAAAATGTTGTTGTTGACATTTTTATATCATTGTTTTTAAACATAAAGACTATCATCAACCGTTTCTTTTAAATTTAAATGCAATCATGGAAAAAAGTGTCTCATATTTTTTTTTCTAGCAGTTTATTTTGACTGACCAAATATAAAATTCTATAATTACAAAATAAATAGATAATATAACACCATTTATCAATTTCTAAGTGTAGTACTCTATTAAGAACAGACTTCGTTTTGACATATATTTGCTGTCAAAACATAACCTCCAAAGACGCTAGAAGAAAGTCTGCGCTATTATTTCTACGCCCGTGTTTTGCTTTGTAATATTGGGCCATGTATACGAGTGGTTTTATAGCCGTTAATGTATATAGCGCGTATTTTAAATTGAATGTGTATTCGTCTAGTTTTAATAGGCATTTGCACTGCAAATTGCTAGCAGTAATTAAAATTTTAAACTCGTTTTCAGTGCGACGCGCACGTGTTGCCCAGGGAAAAATAATTTAACTATTCCGTTCTGTAATTATCGCGAATTTACAACTGGTGTTATTTGCGCAAATACGTAACAAAGGCTTGGGAACTGACCAATTATTTATGTAAAATAAATTTTGTATTTCACAAAAATAAATTACATTTGGTTTGAATAAACAATACATACAAATAATAATATTTTACCTTATTCGATCTCATGGAATTTCGTAGGGTATATTTCCTTACCTGTAACAGAAAAAAAAAACAATAAATTCAAATTGAAATGAACTGAATGGTTTTTTCAAACATAGAGCAAACTCCGGCACAATAAAAGAATAAATACTGAAAGGCAAACATCTATCCATATATTTCTTTGACAAACGCAGCCAGCGAGTCGGCAAATATAAAACTGATGAGTGACGTGAGACGTGTTATTCACTCGGTTCATACGGACGTTGAAATGCTCACACGTCAACGTTGAATGCAGGTATAGAAATATCTCTGCAACGTCTGGAAGCATGATATGGTTTCAACGAGGCAGAATGAATGAGTCGGTGGAAGAAATGTAGCGATTGTTTTTATGGCAGCTGAGAAGTTGAGATCTTGATCGGAGAGGGATCTTATTGGGTTAGAGCTGTACAATATTGGTTTGTTCTGTGTGAACTGTTCATAATGTGAAATCTGGTCAGAACTGAAACGGTATTGATATTGTTTGCTTTGCAATATGCTTCAAGTAAAATCTTTTATAAATTAAAATATATATTTTAGATCTTTTTAAATTACTGATTGAAGTTTGAATGATAGGCCTGAGGATAAATAGATAGTAAGTAATCAAATATGAATTGTAGAATAAAGAGTAAGCAATGACCTAATATAAATTAGACGGCGCGTGACGGCATTTGTTGTGAAGCAGACACTTCCTGAAGTGAAGTAAGGGTTGCGCGCACTACATTTTTAAACTGGCATTGCCTAGTAGACAACATGCATTGTAGCCAGGCTGCACGGTCCTCCGCCTATGCGGGAGTACCTGCTTCAAAACAATACATAGGCAGTGCTATGCGACTTCTAATTTATATTACGCCATTGGGAGTAAGTAAATAATCAAATTATAAATCGTAGAATAAAAAATATGGTGTGGGCACCACACTACTTTCTTATACAAATAAGACCCACTGAATATGTATGACTTGTTCCTTACGTATAACTATTGTAACATTTATTTGACGTATGGATATTATACCTGTTTAATTTTGTGTTCTCAGCTATGATATTATTTTAAAATATTAATTAATATCTAGTCTTTAAAACTTTCTAACTAATAATACAAATATTGCTTTTATAATATTTAAAACGGCACATATTTTTAATACTTCACAATTATTAGACACTATTGGCACATAGATACATAGATGTTAAAAATGATTATAGTTTTTGTTCCCAGTGTAACTAAGATTAATGAAATGTATTACTAAATAAATAATTTAGTTTTTCCCAAAATTTGAAGCATGTACAAAAAAAGTACAAATAACATTTTACATTCCAAATATTCTTGCTAACATCATTCATTTGAAAAATCTTTCTATTTTTGAAAAAAAATTGAATTTATTGTTTTGTCTGTTCAGTAAACTTCCTCTTCCGGTTTTTCAATTTCATTCAAAATCAACCCAGCTCTTCATATTTTCATGAAACTTATAAATTCCAAGTTTAGTTTACATATCTTGTCTCGTTCTTGAGATATTGCGCACACGGACATCCATCCATCCTCAAACGCAGACATCATTGAGAAATTGGTGGACGTCAAAATATGTATTTCCGCAAAAATCTGGTTAGTAGTAAAAAGTAAAGTAAAAATATAAAAATTACAATAAAAATAAAATTATTTAGACAGTTTTTACATATTTACTGTATTTATTTCTGTTGCATCCTGTATGTAAAATATCAACATTTCGACTGCCTTATTAATAATTATATCTTTAAAATAAATGCCTTATTTTTCGTTCATTGTCTGAAGCAAAATGAAATTTAAACCATCAAAATCCAGATTTAATCCCATCAAATATAACAATCATCCTATCACATCATCGTCCTATCTCATGCTTCATATCCCGTCCCAGAATGCTGGCAACAATAAACGTCAGGACCGGGACCGGGACCGGGAGGATGGCATCGGGAGCAGTTGAGGGCGAGGACGGCGGCAGGAGAAATCTGGCAGCGAGCGCCGCGGCGCCGTGCGTAGCGAGAATCGCATGAACCGACTTCGAGAGATTCGGACTGATAACGTTGAATAGTAAATGATTCGAGGGGGGAAATGGAGGGGAAGTGAAGTTGATTGGGCTCAGGCTTACAAGAAATGTGGATTTTGCGAAGCGCTGGGTTCATTGAGCACTGCAAGTGGACACTATACTATTTTACATAAGCGAAAATTATATAATGCATTGCATGTACAACGAGAATAACTTATAAAAAAAAGATTTTGCGCACGGATTGAAAAATTTGAAAATCACGGAATATCCTCACTTAAAATTGTAATATTTTTTTATTACATTTCTTTATAATATAAGCGCTAAGAAACT
This sequence comes from Poecilus cupreus, assembly GCA_963942605.1. Lineage (NCBI taxonomy): Eukaryota > Metazoa > Arthropoda > Insecta > Coleoptera > Carabidae > Poecilus > Poecilus cupreus. The sequence goes on from OZ012720.1 coordinate 31,164,386, forward strand.
CATTGTAGTAGAGCGCATCGTCAGAGCTCTAATATTTTTCGAGATACGACGATTTTTGATATTTTACGAAGTGCAACTTTAAGGGCCTGTAATTCAAAAACTATACGAGATATCTAAAAATTCTCTTCAGTTTAGCGTTTCTGGTGCCTTATATAACAAATTAGCAAATTTTTAAAATTTTGAAATTTTTTGTATTTTTGTTCAAAATTTCGATCGGCGATAACTCGACAATTATTAAAGATACAAATTTGTAGTGCTCACCAATCGATTCAGCTCGTCAAGTTACATAAGTATGTAAAGTTTCATAAAAATCGCTTTACGGGATGGAAAGTTAGAGTTATGGTGTTTTTTGTCCATAAAGTCAATAGGTACCCCTTGACGTTTGGCCTGAATTTGGCCATTTTCAGTCTTTTTGCTCTAACATTTCAACCGGTTGTCCGAATTTTCTGAAATTTTCAGTGTTTATGTATTTCGTTGAGCTGAATCGATTTGTGAACACTGCAAGTCTGTATCTTTTATATTTGTCGAGATATCTACAATCGAAATTTTGAAAAAAAATTCAAAAAATTTCAAAATTTTCAAAATTTACTAATTTATTATAAATGGCACGAAAAACACAAAACTGGAGATATTTTTGGATATCTTGTATAGTTTTCGAGTTACAGCCCTTCAAAGTTGCTCTTCGGAAAATATAAAAAATCACCATATCTCGAAAAATATTAAAGATATGACGATGCGCTCTATTGCAATGGGTTTCCTGGCGCGAATATTATAAAGAAATGTAATAAAAAAAATTTACAATATTAAGTCGTATTTTGAAAAATATTACAAATCGCCATATTTCGATAAATATAAGACATATTACGATGCGTACTACAGCAATGAGTTTATTCATATTTAAATTATACATAAGTAATAAATTTCAAGTTAAGTTTGGAGGTGTATTTAATTTATTTTTTAGTAAACAATTTACTAGTTCTAACTTTTGATACGTTTCTTTCTTAATTTAAATAATTTTCTTAATTTAAATAATAAGTCTGCCTAACCCATTAATGCCCAAAATTTGTAATTATGTGCAATATTTTTAATCTACCCCCGTGAGTTAAATGTCACTTATCCCATTTATTTTTCGTGAGTGAAGAGCTTCGTTAAGTCCTTCGTTTTCATAAACGTACTATTTATTATAAATGTTTATAATAACATATTTATATATATATATATATATATATATATATATATATATATATATATATATATATATATATATATTATATTGTATAAATTCTTTCCACTTTTTACTGTTTCTTGCTTTGGTTTTCCAATTTTTCCAGTTAATTTTTTTTGGTCTGCCTCGCTTCTTAAACATAATTTTAAGGTTAAAATTTTAACGCAAAACAGATTTGATCCGTAGTTTCTGCATTAATGCCATCTATTGTAAATGAAATGAACATTGCCCCAAGTTAACTTAAGTTGTGTCAATTTTGACATATGGCAGCATTCATGTTTTACCTTTGTAACAAATCTTTACTTAATTTTAGCTTACAAACTAGCTTAATAGAGACAGTTATTAAGAAATATAATTGCACTTGGTAAAATATAATACTTATTTCTGTTACAGCCTGTATGTAGATTTCAAGCCCCAAGTAAGATTAATATTAAATAATAATAATAATGGTTAACTTCGCATTTGGTGTAAACATAATCTTTACACAGACCCTGTACTCTTTTGGTCTACCTCAAACATCAGTGCAGTTAACGCATGTCATAAAACAGATCCTGGTTTCATAGTTTGCACTAGAGTACAGTAGACCATGTCAGCGAAGGGAACTAGAACTTATTCTCTTATAAATGGAAATCTCGAACAACTCGAAATGACAATAAAAATTATAGTGCAATACTTGATGGTACAGTAAATGTTAAGTTCTATCTTGGATATTCAAAGACATATAAGCCTACGCTTTTACATATGAACATAATTAGTTGAAATGAGCTGCATTCTCGCCAATTTGCCAGACCCTCAACATACGCTCCCATCCTTTCGCTATGCCACCTTCGCTAAAAACAATAGGGTCGCTCTAGTGTACGCCGCGATTTATGAGCCCCGCGGGGGACCTGATGTGTTATCGGCTCCGCTTCGCGCTCTCTACGGAACGTAACGCACCGCTATGTAACGCAGCGCAGAGAGCAGCAGGTTATGTTAACGTTAACGTTAGCGGATCGGGGATCAGAGAGTGCGGTGTTTACTCACCGTGCGATCTGTCGATGCGTGTAGTTTTATAGCATGTGAGATCTAATTAGGCGAGGATATGGATGGTTATATGGTGCTTAAGGGAATTATTGGACGCGGGAGATGAATTGAGGGCCGTTAAGGAGAGAGGCATTAGGTTGCTTTAAAATGCGACGTGAAATGTGTTTATTGCTGGTTAGTCTAAGTCTATTGAAAATTATGTCATTTTAATTGGAATTAGTCTTGGCCATTGGATTGGTCCATAAGTTATGTAACTCTGATTTACTTCTCTCTCATAATACAGGATGTAATATAAATAAATACATTAAATTTTATCAGTGATAGAACTCGTAGTGAACAACAATATTGCTTAATAATTTTCTTCCTAAATCTCTTAATTTTTGAGTTAAAATCATTTAACACGTTTATCCCCGCACTGTAAAATCATGTTTCTCCCATGGGACCGGCATTTTTATTTATTGTTTATATTTTTTTAAATATTTTTTTAGTGTAAAGTATTTTGTCTTAGGACATTTTAAAAGAAAGAAGATTTCTAAATTTTAAAATTAATAATTTTGTTTGTATTTTCTAATAATCGTTTTAAAATTAGTTCTGTCAATCTACAAATGGGATTAGCCGCCAATGGGGGTATATTACTGCTGACCAAATGCAAAAATTGATAGAACTGGAGTTAGATTCCTGTAGTGTTCGTTTCATCAACCATAGATTACCATATAATAACAGAAAAATTTGCTGTATGTATGGCAACAATTCTGATGCTAATAAAAGCAAACTACCAATACTAAAGCACGCATTCACCATCATAGGATATCATACAAAACGAATTTGACATGTACCTTTCGTGAATTGTGATCTCTTGATAATTTGGAAGCCCAATTGTTAAAATATACTTCGAAAAGTTGATAAGTGGCATTTGTCTAAGTTAATAATTTTATTGCTATTGCTACTGGATAAAATTAATATAAATTCGTTAATTTATGAGGTGGTAAAAAGTTTTAAAAAAATGGGATTTGAAAGAAAAAGTTATTAAGAAATATGGTTGCTTTTACCGAGTTCTACAAGGGGTTAAATTTAACGTACACATTTCTGTTACACCCTGTGTGTAACCATAACAATAATAAAAAAAAAACTACTCATTTTGAACCCTTCACGCGCCACGTTCGGTAATGACTTCATTAAATCAAAACCAGTTTATTTTTCTGGATAAGATATTCATAAATTCAGCGAGGATATAAATCTGGAGGAAGCATTTAATTTTTCAGTACCTGGTGCATTATTTTAGTTGGAAGTTGGCACTACCGGCAGGACAACCTCGTAAATAATGGAGAGCGCACTGTGTAAGCTGCACTTGCTAGCAGACAACGCGTTTGCATGCCAACTCAGTTGGAGACGCAAAAGTATGCGCCAAAGATTTTGAAGAGCTGGGAAGGTTTCCGAACTTACAACTTTTAACAATGCGAGAGTAAGTAGTGTAATCCCTACAGTATGTATCACTAGTCACTGCACTTTAGCCAGTGCAAGGATGTTTTAATTGCAAATCTCAAACCCTAGATATCTTAGCCAAAAAATTTATATATTACATTAATTGTTAGGAACTATTATATGTTGTAGCATATTTGGTAACATAGAAAAATTTATTTGTTTTTATTTAAAATATTCATAACAAATTTAAAGTCAACATACGTACATATTTTATTTAACAGTTGTGCACTTTTAGTTCAAATAAAGTAACTTATATTTTACCTTTAAGAAACATTTCTTTTTTTCAGTTCCATTTAGCTCTAAAAATTGTAATAATCTTGCTAATTCTCAACTCTCAATTCACAGCAATAATATAAAAATAAATCACTTTGCAGATTTTAGTAACGATGTTAGTGGGAAACCACAGGAGTAAATTTAATCTAACCTGACAGTAAGAACAAACTAAATGGTGACACCACCAAAGGTATCAAAAACAAGTTTACTCTTAACGATTTTAAGGTTTAAAAAAACAATTTTTTATTTTCTCTAAGAAAATAGCGAAATATAAGAGGATATATCTAAGTACATGAATGGTGGAAACAATTAATTGGTTTACTTATAGCGGTCATTTCTGTCAGCTTTTCGTTGCGTGCATTGAGTATAACCTGTAAAAAAAACCATCCAGAACGTTCGATTTTGATTTGGTTATTTGTTTTACGTTCGGTTCGACAATTTTCCATTTTTCGTAATATAAATAATGTAAACAATTTACGCTGCTGAGACTATAGCATAACAAAAAAGCATAGATGAAAATTTAAGAACGATGAATCAAAAATAATAAAAGCAATGCTAGGACCAATAAAGGTGTCAGAAAACGAATATAGAATAACAATGAACTATGAAATAGAACAGGAGTTGGTAGAAGAAGTCAGTGAAAAAGATCAAGCAACGGGGAATCAAATTGCTTGGACATATATGAAGAGCAGAAGAAAAGGATGCAATTAAATCAGTTGTAGAATAAAGACCAAGAGAAAGAAGCCGACGCAGATCCAGATCAATATGGCTAAAGGAACTAGAAGAAGGAGCACAGGAATTAAAAACTAGCAAAACTAAATCAAAGATAGGAAGATGGGGAGAAACCTAAGCACAAGGATTAAAAGGAAAAGATCAATTCCAACGATTTACATAAGAAATAAATATATCATCACACCATTAATCCATCTTTGGTAGGACACTCTGCTTTAAATAATTTCGATAAGTGGTGATATACACTGCAGGACAAAAAATTGGGACACTTTTTTTTAAGATTGCCGTTAAATTTTAATAAAATGGGTAATGATAGTGTGTGAAAAGTTTGAAGACAATAAAATGAAAGGATAATAATCAAGAAAAAGTAAAATTATTAAAAAACTAAATACAAGAGCAACACTTATCTAAAATTTAAAAACCAAAGTAGTATTTTACAGTTTGAAGTTACAATAACATATTGAAAAACTTCGGCAATGAAAAATACACGAAGAGTAGAATTATAAAATAAATAATACTAAAAAGATTATATATTTGTTAGGAGTGTTGTTACAATTAAAATATATATTTCCACGGGCCTTATAATCCATATCAACAGGTCTCCAACGTTGTTACACAAGCACCCAACAAAACAACACCAGCATCTCGTGCTGTATTTTTGCTCGGAGCAACCCAGCTTAACCCTCGCTGCGATTCGAACACAATGCACATAAATATTTAAAAAAGAATCAAAACAGAATCTTGACGTAGGTTCAACGTCCGCTGGCCGTGAATTTGTACAGGTATTTAGTGTACATTTTGAGGTCTTCGAACTACTTTCACTCAACTGAAGACGATTTAATGATCAAAAAGCTGCCCGGGGAGATAAAATGCGTGAGTGCCGCGAACCAAACTTCGAATTTACTTTTAAATTTAATTAGTGAAGTTATTTTTAATTGACGTACGCGGGAACTTCCAAACTAATCATATAAATTTCTGTAATGGATAAGTTTGAATTATAGAAGACTATTTCCAAACTTCTGTGTCTATGTCTACAAGAAAATCCTGAAATATATAATTCTATAAACGGTGGGATAGCGCAATGGTAAGAGTGCTTGTCTCTGGAAACAGACGTTGTGGGTTCGAATCCGGATCAGGTCAAAATCACAGCCAAGAACCAGATTACCAGGTTTAAGGCGCAAAATAACAAGAAAACAAATGCAATTATACTATTATTATACTAAGCCAAACTTATAAATTTCGACAGCAAATCACGCAAATATTGTCCTGGTTTTCCGCAGATAAGGAAGCGCGTGCGTGCTTCGCAGATAGAGAAACGATGAGTTACGATTATTACCACCGAAAAATCCCAAAAATGAATGTGCTTATAAGAGCGCCAAGTTTGGAAAAATGTGTTAAAGTTAGCAAAAGTAATGTAAGAATAACAAGCGGAATTTATGTGCATCTTCTCGGCTGCGCGGCGCAAGAAAATAAAAGAACGGCGGAAAAACAAATGGAGAGGCGTGACAGAACGCGAAGTGATAAAGTGTGTAATTCTAAGTAGGAAGAATAAAACTGCATGCATGTATGAGAGGATGGCTGGCCGACGAGGACGGCAGGAGATTTATTCTCGAATCGAAATGAAAAGTCAGCGAATGATTAATTCATTGGGAATTTTTGACGGCGAGGGAAAATCGTTTTTATTTGACTCAAACTTTTATAATCTAAAATTTTCAGACAGTTTTTTAAATGACTGTATTAAATCATAAATTTTAAACTTTTCCTTTCGTACGGGAATTTTTCCTCTGGACAATGAAGCGCACCTTTTTAATTAATTTGAAAAGAAAACAAATGTATAAGTTGTCTCTAAACATGGATAAATATTCGAAACAGGAAGTTACGATACTCAATACCGGGATTCAGACATTACTAGATAATTAACTGTCTTAAAATTCGCAATACTTACCAAATTTATTATAAATATAAATACAAAGAAACAAGGAAATACAGAAACGTAAAGTTAAATTTACTATAAAAGTACTTAAATTTCTTTAAAATATGATATAAAATTAATAGTAAATCAATCGCACAATGCAAGCAAGAGTGTCAACTTAACATTTATCACAGCTTAATGTAGTAGATACTACACGTATATCTTCCTTATATACCGAACATTCCGGTACGAAAAAATCAAATACCAGGATTTAAATACCGATATCCCTGGATATCGAAATTTCAGTATCCCGGTATTGAATACTCTATTCAAGGTTATAGAGTATCGTCGAGACATAAAAGCAGTCTTTCCCTGAAACAATCAGATCAAATACGAATGTTGTCAAAATCTCAAGAATATCATATATTGTCATTGAAGGTGACATTAGTATTTTTCAAAATGCTGTTCATGACATAAAGAAAATGTATTACCGTTTCTAACTACGTGTTTTTCTTACCCTAGAATTGGGCTTGGCCTCTTGAATATTGTATTTAAATAATAATAATGAAGCGCACAAATAAACAGGAATACAGTCGGGATAATTATTGTTTATTAATAATAATAAATAATAAATTAATTCTAAAAGCCAACGTTTCACGGCCATTTGCAGCTTCTTCAGGGCTGAGAGAATAACACTCAACAATATATCAGCCCTGCAAATGGTAGCAAAATGTTGACTTTAAGAGTAAAAACCATATACTAATAAACAACAATCAATATCCTGCCTGTATTCCTGTTTAATTCTACTTTTCATCATCTAATACAGTCGTTTACAACTCCTAAGAATAATAATAATAGAAGTATAGAAAGAAATAGATATAAATTTGCCATGCCAATTATTACCAAAGCACCGAGCAGTTTATCTTTTACATAATATTAATTTATAATTTGCAATAAACAAACAAATAAATTCTGTCTATTTTTAAATTAACAATTACGCATTGGTAATGGCAGAGAGAAAGGTTGAAGTTCAAGACATCAAATAAGAGAAATTAAATAAATCAAGCATATAATGATGACTTGTTTTGAGGCGGATGTCTGTTGAGATTCTACTGTTTCGTTATTCAATTCTTTAGCCTCCAGCGAATGAATAGTAAGTTGGTTTCACTAATTTTTAACACCTACGTGAGCGAAAGTCGATCTACTCAAGTTGAAGTATTAAATATCATTAAGAATAATTCAATTATCTCTTCTAATTTATAGGAATATAGTTAGTTTGTAGCTATTTGTGATAATTTATGCTGTAGTAAATGTATTATATTTATGACAAAATAAAATTTTATTATAACAGACGTATATAATTATAAAATTCTTTTAAATGCCACTACAATAAAAAAACCTATCATTATTCCGTTTCTTATTCATTAACCAGTTTTATTAAACCCTGGATTCTCGCTCAGCAAATGATCTAGTTGGACAAATATACCGAACACACCGGTTTGTGATAATCAGAAATTTTTCCGTTGGAGGTCTTGTTGACCTTTTGCAAGTATCAAAAATTTATGGGACAAATATATTCTTGTTAAACTTGAGATTTTCATGGACGTTTATTGGTCAAGATACGACTATAATTATACTGGGTCGTAAAATCTAAGAAATACTGCACTTGGGAACAGATGACAGTCTAGAATTTCAGCGACGAGAAATGCGTTTGAATTATTTCATAAATTTGCTTTAGTTTTAAAAGGACAAAGGACTGCTATTAGATACTCCATTGCTTTTCCACTTAATAATGGAGAGCACTGGTTAACAACTAAGCAGATAATTTTTGTACTTTTTATAAACTAACATCTATACGAGTATATTGAATTATATACGGTATAGCCCAATGGTAAGAGTGCTTACCTCTGGATACAGAGGTCGTGGATTCAAATCCGGTTCAAGTCAGGAAAAATTTTCATGATCTAATTTGGATCGGTACTCATTCCCGTTATCATTCCAAATTGGGATACATTTAACTTGGCTACTATAAAGCTACCGGTCACCGGCTAGTAGTAGTAACATGGGCTTGTAAAGTATGTGGCAATTTTAAAGTAAAATTTAAATGTATAATGTTGTTCATCCTAGGGATATAAACTGTAAGGTTTCACAATCCCAAAAGGACATACACATACATCAGTAAAAGACCAATGTCCAGTATTATAAAGAAATTTAACTGTTTCTTAAATTTACTTTTAAAGTAAATTTATTTGTTTTTAACAAGTACAAATAATTTGAAATTACTTTATAACCTAAGGCCTGTGTCCACGATGATAGAAATCAGCCCGATATCTTGGATATATGTAGTTCTATATCATAAACTGTGAACTTGTATGACTACCGATGTCAGGTTAGTCGAATTTATTAAGTTAGCTTCAGTCAGTTCTACCAATACTAAAAACTAATAAAATATAACCCAAGAAATTATCCTGACATATTTAAAATATATTTGTTTATAAGTGAAATAAATAAAAAAATATATTCCAATATTTCTGAAACTGTTTAAAAATACTGATTTTCAGCTTTTATTGCAAATTTTTCAGCTTTTCAAACATCAAACGTCAAAATTTTAACTTGTAACATCTATATGAAGTTAGCAACTTGTATGAAAAAATGTGACAGAACGCGTATTTTTATTATAGTTTTCTATTCGATTTTTTCATCCAAATTGGTAGTGTTCACGATCCAAGTTTTTCTTTCGAGAACTATATCCGAGATCTCGGACCGATTTCTATCACCGTGGACACAGGCCTTTACTTAACATTGGCATCAAAAATTTGATTGTCATTTTGATAACTTGATGTAAATTTAACTGGAGTTTAAATTTCTTTAAAATATCGGGCATTAAATTTAAAACTGAACGTTTTGCATTTTTTTTGTACTACCTTCTTCTTGATTATTATTTCGTAACCTTTTGTTTTAGATTTAGAGATCTATATCAAAAGTCTTTTTAATTTTACAATTATGAGTGAAAGTTTTTTCCTCTTATTTAAGGTATTTTTAAGGATCCTCAGTTCATCTTCCACTAAATAATGGTAATAAATTGATGACAAATCAAATAAAGCCGTCCAGAACCGGCGATATCTGCGAGTATACCCCATTATTATTTGTATGTCAAATCCGCAAAATCAAATTACCAAATGCACATCTACTTATTGCACTAATTGATCCAGCGAATCAATTCATGCACCCTAACCCCGATGTCGGATGTTAGTTCAAAGCACACTAAGTTGCTCACTCCTGGTTGCTTTGGTTACCGGGGGCGTTTGACGACCCGACCTATACATACACACAGCACGTGCATTTCAGATGTGCTCATCTAATGCCGAGTTCATCCGAAGAGATCAGCAGTGTGTGAAGTTGGGTTAGGTGATACTGTGTTTCCTTTTACATCTAATTGCGGAGACTGTCAGTGGGTATTGTGAGTAGAGGAACGTGTTTGTGTTAACTAGAAGATTGAACTTTTATAGGTACTACATTTCTTTTTAGATTACGTACATGGACAAATGTTTAAAGGAATTTAAGGATTAGGTAAAAATTTGTTGACAGGGAGATTTAAAGGCGAGTGCCTGCAGGGTGCAAGTTATGGGCAAGGTACATTTGTTCGAAACAAGAATATATCTAGAAATGCTCGATTGAGTGTTTATAATGGTATGTTAGTGCCAACATTGATGTATGGTTCTGAATGTTGGATGGGGATAAAAAAGCATGACAACAGTATAAGGGTACTACAAGACGTGATATTGTCCGGAATACATAGATGTACGGTGAGTGTGAGATTGAGAAGAATGATATTAAAATAGTGGAAGTAAGTCAGTTGAGGTAGTTTGGCTATCTCTAGCAAATGTCGAATGAAAGTTGCTGAAACTAATATATGCAGACGAAATTGAGGATGAACGATTGTGTGGGCGATGGAGGAATGCGTGGTTAGGTATGATTGATGGTTTGTTTCGTGATTGAATGATTCCGAGTGTGAAGAATAGACGAGCATGTTTGAATGTGGATGAGGCAAAAGTGGTGTGACAAAATAGGTATGTTTGGAGGAAATTCATTCTACTATCCTAATGTGTGGGATATAGTGTGATGTAATGTATATATTTATGTACAAGGAAGACAGGTAGCCCAACGACTTGCTGTCTCTCTCGGCTCGCATTTTCAATGTCAGTTAGTGTTCTAATATTATTATATTTCACTGTCCTTAATCTTACGGTTTAGTTGAAATAGAACATATGTCTTAATAAAAAATGTATATTATTTACGTTTTGATGTATTTTATCATTTACTAAAAAAATATTGTGTACTTTAATAAAAATTTTGAACAATATATAACAAGGTGAATAGTGAGAATACGATTTGTTGTTTCACTATCAAGACGATTTTGAAAGATCAAGTGGCTAAATATGTTTGTATTTAAATATTGTTCTGAAAGTCGAAATGACAAAAAATTTTGGGTTAAATTTATTTCCATACATCTGTGAGTAACTTTGTTAGATTTTTAGTATTCATAAATAGCTATTTGAGATTATCGCGGAAAATATTCTGAGCCACTATCTATATATTTTACATCCGAGTGAGGCTTGGCTGAACCCTAGTTTAAGTAGTTTTTAGATAATCTTTGGGTTGGTCCTGGAAGAGTTTCCCATCCTCGAACCTACCCACGTATGGTCTAGTTGGATACATTTGGCCAATTCAAAGAAGAGAGCTGTTTTAAATGTTGAGTAGAGTGTTCACAATGTAGCAATTTTACATAATTTCGCTTGTTTGGTAATTGTACCTGTTAAGTATATTTGCATTGTGATTCTCATTTTATTGTTCAATTTTAGCCTTTTCAACGTTTATTAAACATATAATTTTTTTTCATTCTTTAAATTATGTCTAATAATTTTGTCTCTGTTCCACCAATATTTATAAAATTAGAAATCTATCTATAGTCTGCTATAACTAAATATATACCGCAGCATGCGTCTCAATGCATTTCTCCGTCTGATTTGAATACCATTACACCAAAAAACAAACACTACATAACCTATACACGTGTTCCTGACAGCTAGTACACCACAACAAACTCAGCTCTCAAATGCACGGCCTGCTTCATAAATACCCTCTCAGTTCCCAGACCGTGCTTCGTTCGTCCTCTTTTTGCTCGGAACTTCTGCATTTCCCCGTCATCGTCAGCGCATTTTGCATTTAACAGCGTTCGGACATCCTCGAGGACTCGGCGCCGAGTTGAGATCGTTATCATACGTGGGATTATGTGATATTGTTTGTGTTCTTGTTTTATTCATTTATATTGCACGTGTTATGACTATTCCGAAAGTTTTTGCAATGTATTCAGAAATTTCTAGGGATATATTCACTATATTTACATTTTAAGCTGTCGTCGAATAGGATTATATAACTTATTGTTAAGTACATCAATTGTATACCTAAACAGTCATATTTTATATTAATGTGAAGTCAAGCGCTGTAAATGTTAAGCTCCTTCTCGGCAGTTTGCTTTGCTTTTTATTTGTACATATTCTTAAAATATAAAAATACTCCTTAGGAGCTTATAAATTCACATTTATGAATATATTCATTATTCTTCTTTTATTTTCCTTAGAAATAAATACTAAAATACATATTTTTATCATCTTAAAGATATAACTTATAAATCTTCTTATATTTCAACATTTTACCAACAATAATTTGAATATAATGTCATGAACCGTATTCAGCACTCAACCTCATTAAATTGCAACACTAAAAATAACGAAACTAAAGCTTATACTAATAGACACAACTCTTATAAAGTAAGTTAAAATTAGAGATTATGTTCATACTTCATTTTATAACGAAATGGCAGCTATAAATCTTCGCTTTCAAAAGTTTTGTCCTTTTATAATAATTCACAACCAACTCAAGGTTTATTATAAATATTTAACATTTCACTAAAAATATGTTTAATGCTAACTTTCCTTAGTCATCAAATGAAACATCGTGTACTTGATATTCAAAACGACTTTTTTTATATTTTACATGTACATAAGAAGTAGTGATATTTTATATTCTCTTTGGTACATACACTTTAAAATACGTCATTTTTACTTTCCTATTAATATATAGTATTCTATTTCTGGTTTGGTCATTTAACCATCAATGGATGCATGGATGGATGGATGTCTGTAAGCTGTATGTTCTACAACTCAAGAATAAAAAAAGTTAAAGTTACAGAACTGCATAATAATAAGTTTCACGAATGGAAGAACTGATGTTTGATATTACCTTAAAGAATACTTTTGAGCGATCGACAATTGTTTTTATAAATATAATTACAATTCTTTCAAAAATCAAATGGAAGTTTTCTGAAGATGGGTTTTATACTATCAAGTTGTTTACCCATTTTGGATGCTATATGCTATATTATATTTGAATAATCATAAGAAAAGTATGCTGTGGCTAATCTTACCATTGAATTTTTCACAAAATAATTTTTTTGAAATTCAAATTATAGCCAGATCTAAATGTACCAAAGCAATGGCAGACTCGCTAGAGAAGGTATAGAAATCTACAATCAGAAGAATACAGTGAATTTGAATGAAGGCTACTGGTTGAACAAAACATGACTTCCTCTGTTTTATACAACATCTGTCCAGAAAGTTCGGTGAATTTGTCTATATTTAAAATGAATGGTTATCTTACCTGAAACGCCAATTACTGTCCTTCGAAGTAATTCCCGTTGATAGTAATGCACTTTTAAGAACAGCTGTAGAAGTCCTGAAAACTAGTAACATAACCTTGATTTTTTAAATTTTTATTATTTTAATTTAACGGAGTGATAACGTTGAATGTCCGAAAATCTCTGACCCTTCAAGGCTGATTTCAATTTTGAAACAAGAAGTCTGGGGGAGCAAGTTTGGGAAGTAGGATGGATGATTGAGTGACACAACTCTCCTGTTGGCCAGCAACAGAGATTTTCGGACATTTCGGACATCCAAGATAATATTACGACCCAGCTGAAGGCCAGATCTGGCCAACCGTTCTCAGAAGTGCATTTCCATTAACAGTGAGTACTTCGAAGGACAGTAACTGATGTTTCAGGTCAGATAACAATTCAGTCTAAATATAGACACATTCACCGAACTTTCTGGACAGAGATTGTAAATCTTATTTTATTGTTACTTAGTTATTTTTGCTATGTACTTGTTTATGCTGTTCATTTGCTTGCTTGATGAGGTATTAAGTTCAGTAATTATTAAGTTCTAAAAGCTTGCATGTGTAAGAAATCGTGTGTTGATCACACCATATTTTTTATTATCCTCACATGAACTTCATAAAACTACATATTCTCAAAAAGTTTACAAAGCTTTGAGTAACCATGCATAAGCAATGACATTCTTTCTACAATATTAAATGAAATTATATTGACTTATTTTCTAAAAAGTTGCTACCATGATAACTTGCTAATTGTAACAAAAATTAATCAGTTTTTGATTGCAAGTTAAACATGAAGTTTTGCTGCGGTTTTGTCACCAAAAGCACATAACAACTTCGTTACAGAATTAGGACGATTCACAGTATAATTCCCGCACTGTCCTACTTTATTCCATATTCCCACACGTCAGATACATCCACATCCTGTCTTCTTCACAGCAAACCACCAGTTAGCTTCACTAACACACGCTTGAGACAGGACGAGGGACGTGCAGACCCACATCCGTGAGACATTACTTCTGAAACTCCAATCAAACAGTTCACTGCCGACCTATACTCCCCTGCCGTCCACCGATGTTAGCAGAACACACAAACACTGCCGATTCGATATTAACTACGACTGAATGTTAAATGCCTGTCAAGTCGTCGAACTCCTGCTGATTAGTTTCCGTTTTGTTTGGGATGTTTTGAGTTTTGGAAGGCTTGACGACTGGGCAAATGTATTATTGTAGGCATGTGTTGAAAGGTTGTTGGTAGAAGAATATATAACATGGGCCTGAATAGGTAGGAATAGGGGATAAATGAGGTTAAGATAGGATGCAAAAAGGAAGATACAATTAGCACTAAATCTTTACAACCTCTCCACATACCATATAAATAGATATGGGAATCCTTCTTATTTTATAACCTCCTTTCACAAAGACTTTATGTCTTACTAGCTTATTGTATGTAGTATATGAAGCCAGTATACTTTAAAAAGCATTCAATAGATGGCATTTAAAAACAAATATGTTTCAATAATTAAATTGAATAAGCCGCCATTTAACTATCTTTATATTTTAAAAAATTAGTTAAGAATTTTACAAATATCTACAATTTTTAAGTAAACAAGTTAATCCTGATTTTCGTGGTGTAGTGGCTTTCACTCACTAGCCTAGCATGTCATAGGTCATAGGTTCGAATCTCACTGTAGAGTATGGCTGTTTGTGTTGTTCGCATATATTTATAATGATCCACTCGTAAGGCAGCGTATGAGTATATTACCATAGTAGTTAGTACGCTTTCCATTGAAAAATAAAAAAAAACATTAATATATTATTCTATTAAATACCTAATTGGTTTGACTGACTGCTTACATATCTACTCAAATATACAGTATATTTTAATAAAACACTGTGAGTATACTTATAATTTGACAATCCCAATAAATAAACCTGAACAGAGGGCTACGGCTGGCCAAATGAGTGGACATTCCAAAATATTGCGACCGTTAACAGTAATCCGTAAAAATTTGATTGTAGTTGATTGTTTTAGCAAATTCTCCTTATGTTTTCATTTTGGTCGAGCTAACGCGAAGAACATTAAACATATGGAAAATGATATATATTTAATGATCGGAGTACCCCATAGAGTTATATTGGATAATGCTGTTCAGTAACGCTTCCGAGATTATCTTAAGTTATTGTTATCTTATAGTGTGAAACATTCGTTCACTTCTTTGTATCATCCACAGGCACAATTCGCGAATTTTATTTCTGCTAATGATTTATTGTATTTCAATCAATTAAACCTTTTCTACGCTTCCACTTTTTACACATAATATTCTATAACCATAATCATACCCGAATATTGTCGTTCCTCACAGAACACAACTATTTTGGTCTACAACACACTACTAATACAATTATGTAGGACTTTAAAGTATGATATTATAAATGGGTCTGGATTTTTATATAAGAAGAAATGCGGCTGATAGAAATTCCAGATATATTTTTCGAAAATTAAAGCCACCTTATGTCTTGATTAATCAGCTACAACATCATCGCCTTATCTTATACAACGTTATTTATTGAGGTGAAATAGACTATAAATGAATATTGAAATCACACTGGAGATAACTTCGTTGTACTGGCTTTATGTGATCCGCGGACTGAAGTAAATCAAGCAGTATAAGTAGTGAAATACGCACATTGCTTTGCAAACAGAACAGCCATGCGGTTAGCAGGGTCGCCAACTGCCTCTTATGCGCAGAACCGCGGAGCAGTGCCACCACCTGAATCCGAAATGTCAACGGTAAATCCGGACAATTTGTACGGAATACAAAGCACACGCGTCCATCCAAGTATTCCAGGGCCGCACTAAATCAATTTCATTTGAAAACCGACGAACATACACGAAGCAATTTGCAACGGAGAATTTGATTACGCAGTGTGAACTGCGAACGATGTTGTGTAGCGTAAAATATTTTAATACGTGCTCGGCAAAACTAAATTTGTAGGGTTTGGGTGAGACTTTCATGGAGGCTGACTGTCTGAATGTGCTCAGCGCTGGAACATGAATATTTCATGCTGGAAAGCGATTCTATCCAGCCTCTCTACCTGCTTCTAAATTAACTACGATGTAAAACAGAATTAAAAGCTGTAAACTCGTTTGAATCCTGCATATTAGTTTCTCTTATTCAACTCGTACACCATTCTTGGTGCATAAAACCACAATATTTTATTTAATATTTCAAATTAATTGAACAATAGTTATTTGTCAAACTAGAGAGGAGGAAACCGCTACTTTTTCCCACTCGAGTTCGAAGTTCGAAGGCAATTCGAGCGAGAGTGGAAGAAGGGCTTTCCTCTCGTGTTAAACACAATATTTTTTCACGGCATATTTCTAAAAACGAATTGCTCCGGCCAAAACACTATTTGACTACACAACTAATACGTTAAAAGTTAGGTTAACAGACTCAAGGCGGTGTAGCAGTGTTGCCAATAAACCAATCTTAAATATAAATTAAAGTTGTTAAATTGTGATTAAATCTAGAAAAAGAAAAATATAAGACATAATTGTAAAACAATTTAAAGTATGCATATCACTAAATTAAGGATTTATAATAAAATTAAGTAGATATTTATAAGTTTTACACTATATTTTTGTAAATAACATTCTTGTTCTCACTAGAGAGGAAAAACACATTTTCGTCAATATTTCGGGAGCAGAGCGAAAGGGTTTCCTGGCATGTCGTGGAAAAATATATTGATGAATGTTTTCAAGTATAAGTATCAACAAATCAATTACGACTAAACGTCAAAATTATCCGGATTTTAACGTCTTATTTATTAATGAATAAAAATTAAGAAGAAACATAAAAGTTGAAAAATGTTTAGAGCTCAAAGTATATAAAACATTTTGTATTTAAATTCTGTAAAAATATTCTTCCAGAACTTAATCCAAAATTATTTTATAAAAAAGAAGCAAGTTAGTTGTTAAGCAAAGATTAGTAGCTATTGATTATATTTCATTATAAATGTTTTGAAAATCAGAAAATGACCACAAGAACAAAAAAAAAAAATTCAGGAACCTACCACAGAAATACAACCACGATCCTGAAATTATTTCCTGGTACCATCACGAAATGAACCATATCCTTGATCGCCGTCGTTGAAGTTTCGGAATATACTAAAAATGTACTACCATTATCTGCATATAGCTTGATTGTATGCTGTATAATTATCAAAAGATGACATAATTATTTTGACGCCAGAAAATTTTACTTTTAAAAATGATTGATGATATGGTAATATGTTTAACACAGAAAGTAATTTCTATACTTCGTCACGTGTTTGAATACGTGTTGGACGAAATTGTCATTTTGTCTTTTAGCGCTCTCACCCTCCGCTCGGCTATAATGAATCAGGCTATAGTTCAATGTCTCTTTGCTTGAATTGCTTTCTGTTCTATTTTCCTTATTTACTCACGGTACACTGCGTTGACTTTGTGATCAGCTCTTGATGGTAAATGGTAAATATACCGTCGGTGACACAGGCCGCTGCTGACTCGAGCGTCTAAAACGCGGGCTGTCGGTATAATCCCAGTTTCGCTCTAATCCCGATGAAATTGTATCTCCCAGCGCCTGTGAAGAATTTGCATGAGCACTGCACGGTCATTTGTGAATGATATTGCCGTATAATACAAATTTAATTTGATGATTGTTTGAATCTGTTAGTTTGGAGTTAACTTATGAGGAGCTATTTAAATAACGATGATTTAATTAAATCAAATCCTACTCTTAGCCTAATCAAAATTACTGGCATACTTGTTTGTCAAATTGTCAACAAGAACGAACAAATATTGTTTGTTCATGCAATAAACCATCAAACACATTAAAAAAATGCAATGTTTATAATGACACTTGGAAAATGTTTTGACATAAAATATGTTTCAGTTATTTGATTGGTCCCCAAGCAACAATAATACATATCATTTAGTTTTCTTCAAATATGGAAAGATATATATTTTTAACTTTTTATCTTCAGTCACATCCTGCAAGGGAGGTATAAGAATTATGGTAAAAATTCAGTAGTGCGTTTTCAGTCGATGAGCACTTGTACGATCCCTGGAATACCTCATCATTATACTTTTCGTCAGTATATCTATATGTTTATGAATCTCTAGAGTTAAGGTTTATCAAACACTGCTGAACTGAAAATTTTTATATTTTGTATTTTATATTTGTAGCCCTTTAGAAAGAAATTATTAGTTTTTGGTGATAATCCAAAACCCAGAAGTGGTAGTTTACTTGAATCACTATTATATTATTTTGAAATGTCTTAGTAAATTATAACAATTTTTTATATTAGAATAATGTCTAAATATGGGGTATATAGCTCCGTGGTAACGTGTCGGACTGTGGATCGCGAGATCCTCAGTTCGAATCCCGCTGCCGACAGTTACAAATTTAAATTTACCCCTGTGGTTCCCCCTCCACTAAAATCTTTGGGAGCTATGACTTGACGGCTGGTAACCGCACTTCATACGTAAAAAATATATCACTTACCGAAATCTGCGTAAGCAGAGTCCCACACCCATAATGGGTAAAAGGCGCGATGATATATTTATTTATTTAATGTCTAAATGTCTGATTGAACATTTTTGTTTCACGACATGCCAAAGAACCCCAACTTTCTTCTCCCTAAATAGTGAGGAAAATATGTTTTCCTCTCTATAGAGGATAAGTGTTACTAATATTTACAAGAAATATATTGTAAAAATTATAAACAAATTTCTAATTTTATTGAAAATCATTATTATCTTACAATTGTCTTATATTTTTCTTTTTCTAGATAAAATCACAATTTGACAACTTTAATTTAGATATAAAATTGGTTCATTGGCATTATTGTTATACTGCCTTGAATCTGTTAATCTAACTTTTGACGTGTCATTTATGTCAAAGTGTATTTAAGGTCCGTGCAAATCGTTTTTAAAAACATGTCGTGAAAAAATGTTGTGTTTAACACTAAAGGAAAGACCTTCTTGAGGCAAAATTGAAGCTTGAGTGGGACAAAGAAGCGCTTTCTTCTCTAGTTTGACAAATTACTATTGTAGGAGTGGATCTTTCCTTTTTAATCCTTGTGGTTAGGTTTCTCCCCATATTCCTACTTTTGGTTTAATTTTGCCAGTTTTTAATTCCTGCTGCTTTTAACCCTTCTTCAACTTCCTTTAGCCATAGTGATCTGGGTCTGCGTCGTCTTATTCCAAGAAAAGAATCGCTTTCCTCTCTAGTTTGATAAATAACTATTCTCTTACTAGCATCATTTAGAAATTATATTCCTTTAAATCTCTGCTTTGTTAAAAGAAACAAAAAGTAATATGAAAGTGTCATTTTTTGATACACCTAATTAATAAGTACATTTCAGAGAGAGATATATACTTCTTGGTGTACTGTTTGATAAGAAATCTATTATGATGGACCACATCAATTTTTAAAATATTAAAGACACTAATAGTATTAGTAATAGTAGTTTTATTTCCAGAGACTAAAATACATTAGTATAGGAATAGTCAGAACATACAAATTTGAAATACACACATCATGAACATTTTACGTATAATAATAATCTTGGAAAAGTCAAAAAACATACAAATTTAAAATACGCAAATAAGGACATTTTTGTTAATCGTTAATTCGTCGATTGTATAGAAACTTTTGTTTATTAAATATATTTTAAGCTCACTTTTAAATTTTTTATTATTATTTATTTCCTTCAGATATTGCGAGATTTTATTATTAAATTTTATACCGTTGTACTTTGGGTAATTTTTAGATTTATTTAAATTTATTTTGATATTCACTGCAAAATAATTTTTTATATAAAAAAGTCAAATTCGTGTATATGCTTCGTCAAATAGAGAATAATTTAAAATATTATCATGCCATTTATCCATTTCTAGGTTAAGAAACATAACAACAAGGAATCTCAAGTTATTCTTTTACAATTTTATTCAGCAGCATTTTGCAGATGCTTCCTTAAACATATTCACATTCAAATCATCAGGATTCAGAAATCTGTTAGCCTTATATAACACACCCATGTTATACATAAAAATCAAGCACACAATCTTCGAACAGCACACACTACCCAGAGCAACCCAGTCCGTATGACATTGTGACATTGATGAATCACTTGTAACATTGTCAACTTGTCATCACCGGGGCAGGAGTTTCCTCTTCCTCTTTGCCAGGTCTGCCACCCTCTCGGAACTTAATTCAAGCAGCTCCGCAATATTTCACCGTCGACACTAGCGACACCAGCGGCGGCGGTGGCGACGGATCTCGGCGCTAGATGCTTGTCGAATATTTGATCATCTGTTACATCAGCGTGCGTCGCGCGACGGCTCGACGTTTATAGATTGTTGGAAAATGACGGAGAACATTAAGAGGAGATGCGACTTGAGCTGTTGTTTACTTTGTACCCTAGCAACGATAGATTTTTTTTTGAGACCCACAGTATTTTGGGGTTTTATTACAGAAAGGAGTATTAGGATCACGGACAAATCCGTGACCATTTTCTCAATGACTCCACTATTATAAGTTTAGAGACAATGCACAATTTATTTCAAATATAATATCATCAATAAAAATCCTCCCGCCCAATACTACTCTTAAACGGTACAAAATGGTATTTGATGATACAGAGACATACCTTCTTATTTGTTTATTTTCTATTTATATTTGAGAATTTTAATTTTCTTTCCTATATTTATTTAATTTTTTGACATATATTTCACTAAGAAAACAGCTTCACAATCACAATGACTGATTTAGTAAAAATTTTAAATTTTTAAATGTGTCCATGGTGTACTAGGAATGCAAGATTTGTAAAATATAATTTCTTTATATTTTATTATCTCTAAATCTAATGAAAATTAATAAAATTAGTGTAATCAAAACACATGTAAAATTAAACATTCTTCAACTTTCAAGTGACATAAATTGTTGAAATAGGAAATTTAGCCGTGTTTTTCACGAAAAACTGTTAAGGGCTTCCAGTAAACTGCTACTTCCGGTTGACAAATTTTATCCAATATCTAATCAGTTCTTCATTTAAATATAAGAAGCAATAATGCACAAAATTGTATTTTTTGGTATTATAGTATTTGAGTTATGCTAGACGAAAACACACACACACACACACACACACACACACACACACACACACACACACACACATATACACACACACACACACACACATACAGACATCATCGCGAAAATAGTAAAATCGTATTGTAGGGACCCTAAAACGTGCTTATTCATTGAAAACTCAGTACCCAATTTTTGGACCAAAAACAATACCTCCCTTACCTAGAGGTAGGCGGGAGGTAAAAATATCAAAAGTGTCAGTACATTACCTCCCGCCGTAGACTTATTATTAAATTATACATCAATAAGCATTTAGCAACTGTAACAAGACGAACATTCAGAATACGATTTATTGTTTTACTATCAAAACGATGTTATAATATCAAGTTTCAAATTGCGTTTGTACTTAAATGCATCGAAAATCGTCTTGACAGGAGTTCTTGAGTTAGATTTATTGCCACACATGTGTGAGGAACTTTGTTAGATTTTTAGTTTTCATAAATAGTCACTTGAGATTATCGCGGCAAATTTTGTAAAATATCGGCTTGAGATGACATCTGGGGTTGACAGATTTACGGACAGGCCTGGTCAAACCCTAGATTAAGTGGTTTTTTGTTTTTATGCAATTTTTGTGTTGATCCTGCGAGAGGTTCCCTGCCCCGCACCTACCCGCTTAGGGGGTAGTTGGGTGAGTTTGGTCAACACGAAGACAGACAATTGATTTTGAGATTTTAAACAAGCAGTTTTCTCACGTATGCAGTGCTCTACAAGATGTAGAATTCAAGTAATTATTTTTTGTAAAATGTTTTGGTAACTGCAACTATTTAACATATTCGTACGTTGTCGTGAATTATAATATTTGTGTTTGTGTGTCATTCTGTTTAATTCATTTTGTAATATTTTATTAAATCTCAATTTTTATAATCATTAAAGTGTGATTTGTTCACCCTTATTTTCATCAGTGACCATCCATACTATATAAGCATGAAACTTATCGAAAGGAGAATGTCCTATTTTATGTTTGTGTTCTAAAAATTACATAAACACCTATTGAGAACGAAAATTGTGACAAAAATACTATGTGACCAAAATAGAAATAAACATGCGTAATTAAAATTAATAAAAATGTACTGGATTGTACTCTAACCCAAACTACGCTAAGTGGAAGAAAAAGCATCAGAAATTAAGATGATACATTTATTTAACAAATAAAAGACAATTTAGTACCCATAAATATATAAACATACCTATATGCCAAATACTAAAATATAAGATACTAAATATTAAATATATTTCTGGAAAGAACAGTCTTCGTAGCTTCAGCTGTAAGAGTACATACTGAATAAAAAAATTCAGTACGATCCCACGTCTGCAGAAACCATCGAACACTGAAAACGACTTAAATTTTTTTATCTCCAATTGTTTTAGTCACTTTGTTGTCCCCATTTCACATACAACATAAAACAGCACTAAACTAGTTTCGTTTTATAACCAAATCCCCTAAATAATAGATGATAAATTTCGAAATTCTGCCTGCATTGGAACTACTCTAAGGAAAACATCAAATTGTTTGTTACTGTCAGTACTTCAACTCTGAACTAGATATTGAAATCTTCGGAGTTCAACGCAACACGAATCCATATTTCACTTTGTGCAGCTCGTCCACGAATTTAAATGCAGTGCTGCCAACCATTGGCGGAGAAGAGAGAAGTTAGCTAATTATGATATTTTTATAAAATTTGATTTAATAGTTAAAGAAAATTCAGTTTTATTCTTATTATACAAATCGACTTCTGTTGTAAGGAACTGTGAACACGACGCAATTTATTGGTTAACAAAGCTAAGTTTCCTTGTCAATTTATTGTTGTGTGTAATACACTTTGCGTCAATTTTTTCTTCTGCAATAAATTGATCAATTTATTGACGAACTAGAACATGTTCTATTTTACTTCATTTCCAATCAGTCAAACATGTTCATGTTTCGGGTTTGTCATTTTTTAACATATATTTTTCATTCTTGGTGTTTCATATTAAGCGAAAATGCTATACAATTTTATTAGAGTCCATAAAGCTTATATTATATATCGTTAACAACACAAATAAACAAAAGTATTAGTAGCATAGGTGACAGCTGATATCGTGTTGGTACTACTGAGAGTGTCAAAATACCTTAACGGAAAACTTGATGAGTGTAAAAAGGACGACAATATTTTTGTTCTTGGCAATTTATTGACAAGAAAATTTTAAGAATTTATTGTCGAATAAATTGTGTACATCGTTTTTAATAAAGAAAGCTAAAATTGCTCTCCCACAAATCTGAGGTAAAGGGCAAAGAAAATTTAAAACAACCTTAAATGAAGAACGTTACTTTTCGATACACTGATTGCTGCGAGTGAATTGAAGAAAACAAGACAAAATATGAAGAATCCAATCAAAATATTAGATGGCTACTTGAACTAGATAAACAAAACGGTACAAAATTAAGACAGAAGCAAGTAAGAGAGTAATGAAGTATGAAGATAAACTAAAAAGAGAACCAGGAAAAAGTCTCGTATATTATTGTTGGGTAGAAATATTAAACAAAGAAAGAAGCAAGCAGGAATACAAAAAAGGGAAGTAAAAAGGACAAATTTTTATGAAAAAAAACGGAGATGAAGAAATCTAGGTCACCATGTGGTGAAAATGCAATGTTTCATGTCTGCCATTTTGAAACAAAATGGCTGAATAACATACAAGTTTCTAGCCGTTATCTTGTATATAAGATATGCTTCCTATTTACTCGCATTTATGTCGTTTGTATACACAGTGAACCTTCAATTTTGCGAAAGAATTTATGAAAAAAAAATGACGTTGTGCCCGTCCGCCGCTGGCGGCGCCACCGCCGAATTGCTTGCAAATAAATTCTAGTTTGATTCGTAGACGCTGTCGTTTGCGATGAAACGACGAACGACGAACGACGTATTTATAAAAGAAGCTAAACACGAGGACGAATGTAAAATTTATCATTGAATTTTGATTGTGTGCGCGCTCAATGCTCGTTTGACTTATTTCTTAGTATTTTGGTTACGCGAGGAGATTTGAATTGAGTGATTTACATATATAAATTATTAAACGTAGATGATTTGGTGTGCATTGTTGGTTCTGAACGCTGAAGGAAATGATTGCAAACGGAAGATTTATTTTTTGTTAGGTTACAATAACACACTCAAGAAAATCTTAAATCCTGAGAAAACGATGTAATAGTACCGAATACAAGTACTCGGAAGATATTTTAATCAGATTACGTTAAATTTTATACACAGATAGTGAATTATAAAAGAATTTTTAATTAAAGCCTGTAATAGATATTTATGTAGCAAATACATAATTCAGGGTTTTATGGACGAGGCACATAAAAGAACGAGTCAATAAAACCCTATTATCTATTTCATATCTAAAGGAAATTTATGCACTTTTTCCACCGTCGCGTCGTGAGGGAGAGTGCTCAAATAATGTGAAAAATGAACAAAATTAAACAAATCAAAGATACTTATCATAAATTATATTACAATTCAAGTAATTTTAAAATATATAAAAACCATCATAAATATTGGTGTTGTGAAAAAATAGTACATACACCACAGGAGAGTAGTGTATTTTTCCCTTGGCGTATTGTAGCCCTCGCCTACGTCTCGTGCTTCAATTTACTCCGCGGGAAAAAATCATATACTGCTCTCCCTTAATATGTAATATACTATTAGGTTCGACTGTATTGCAGATTATTTTCTTTGATCAGAATGGCAATTGACACATGACATTGAAATGAAAAAAAAAATGATAATTTCGAAATGTACTTTCTCTGTTGTATGGTTAACAAAATGAATATGTATTGGTTATTCGTTATTGTTTTAACTTTATCGATCGAGTCTATAATGAGTCATTTTATGGACTCTAAACAATATTACAAACAAGTGATTATAGTACAGTCGCACATAAAAATATTTTATTAGAATTTCGAAATACTCTACATAGATCTTCATCGGGAAAACAAAATAACAATAATTTATCAATTTCCTTTTTTTTCTGATCCAGAAATACGTGCTGTAATTAGAAACGTATTTAAATAAAATATTTTTACATAATTTATTCCAAAACTGTATTATAATTTCACTATGAATTCTGAAAGTTTTTTCAACGAATGTAGGTACTGAATGTTCATACATTGTCATATAATTTATTAATTTCAATTTGTGTGTTGTTTTGAGTAAAATAATACAGTAAATCAAATAATATTTTAAATGCAAATAAATTTGCTCTATTAACTTGTATTTATTTTTGTATATAATTGAATTTGTTCACCAAATAAAATTTTAATAAAATATTAAATATTAACTACATTGTATAACGTTCTGTAAACAAATTGCCCTGCATGAATTCAGATTATAAATAATATATGACCAATATTCCCAGCATATTAAACATATAATAAACAAAATTGTATTCATCCAGGTATTTAATTTCCAAACATGAAAACAACAATATTTCTTTATTACATCATCCCAGCATAACTCGCAATTTGTAATAATTGTTTTAGTAACATGAAATTATTGTAGTGTGAATTGATAATTATCAACCAATTATTTTTCTAAGCATTTGCATAAATTAATTCATAATTTTCTGACAAGGATTCTGCTGCAATTTCCGTGTGTGAAGTATGAACATAGAAACGGTCTATGTACTTATTATATTGCGGAAATTATACAAAATTAATAACAAAATCGCTTCTCGTGATTAATAGATAAACAAGCAATAGAAATTAGCGATAATTTAGTGTTTCCAATACGTTCAAGTTAAAACTTTCAGATTTTATGGCACGAACGGAACCTCACTTCCAATCAGGAAATTTCTGCAGGTAATTTTTTCAAATAAAGAGTGGACTGTTTGGATAAATACGACTTTAATTAAATCAAAATCTTTACGGAAATAATAAGTGAGACAGTAAAAAATATTAACTTAATTATTTCCTCAATTTATTCTCTTCTGTTTCTTATCCCTCTTAAACTCAAAAGTCAGTCGTTAATCCTGCCCTGAACTCATTACGAAAGTGAAATTATTAATTCAGGATAAATCTTTATTTTCTCTTATAATTTCATGCCCAGTTAAAACTTATGCCGTAATAGTATAATGCTAAGTCATTTGAAAATCCCGCACTTAAATGTGAAGGTAGTTACGAGTGCAATTACCCGAGCAAGATGTAGGTTAGGAGTTACGACCTTGACAAGATGTGATCACTAGCGGTAAAACGGTCACAGGAGTACCGCATAATCAAAGCAAGAAACTTGAAGAATAATTACGGAGAAAAACAGCGTGGATGATACTTGGAAAATAACAGTAATTTTTTTTTGTTTGACATATTATTTTTGAATAAGAATGTTAGTTGATATAATAAATATTGTGACATAACCTTTTATGTTTTTGTTTGTTGGTTGTAACGGAACAAAAAGTCAACAATAACAATCATGTTCAACACCTACACAATTGGAATGTCTGCTATTGAAATTATTTTAATTCTTGCGTCATTTGCCTGATATAAATGTAATAATATATTACTTTATAACTACAATAAAAGCACCACACACAAATTATATATCTATATTCACAATTTATTACAGATATTAAAATCAACACCTATGTAAAAGTTTGCATTTATTACAGATATAAGTAATTTTATACATTATTTTTTATTGTATTTTCCACAGACAATCGTTATTTAATGACAAAATAATAGTTATTTACTTTACAAGTGGGCAAAGTAAGGAATTACCCAAGAGATAAATTTTAGCACACGAAGCCGAAGGCTGAGTGTGATAATTTTATCGAGAGGGTAATTCCACTTTGCCCACGTGTGAAGTATAACCTTTTATCCAACAACTCTTAATAAATGCAAAATTTATTAAAGAAATATTTTTTGACATTGACATAAGCTTTAAATTTTTGAAATTAAAATGTCAATCAAAGTGGTTGCCAAGGTGTGTTATTATTATTGTTATAAATAAAAAAATACACACTAGTGGATTTTCCTCAAAATTATACCCACTAGTGGATAATCTGTTACTTTGCTTGTTTAAAATCGTCATAGTAATAGAGCATTTATTGAGAAGTGTTGGATAAAATTTATTATTATATTAATAA
This sequence comes from Poecilus cupreus, assembly GCA_963942605.1. NCBI lineage: Eukaryota > Metazoa > Arthropoda > Insecta > Coleoptera > Carabidae > Poecilus > Poecilus cupreus. Next base: position 31,192,073 of record OZ012720.1, read on the forward strand.
TTATATTATACTCTATTTTTAAACTACAAAGAGCATATTCAAATACTAGTTCCAAAGAAGATATTTATACTGACCCATCTAAACTGCTTTAACTCTTTATCTACATAACAAATATTATTATAGAAATAGGAATTTTTTATTCTACAAATATTATTTAATATTAACATTATTTAATTTATGATTGTAAAAGATTATTCGTACCATAATTTTTATATTTAATTTTAGAAGTTAATAAGTAGGCGGTATATTTTGAAACATATTGAAAATTAGTTAATAATTTTTAATAATGTTTCAAAAATTTAAAGACTATTTCGATGTATATTTAATTTCTTATTATTATTTCTCTTCATAAAAATGTATTGTATTACGAGAGTAATTAGTATTTAAAATACAGTAGAACAATAATATTCACTATTGAAGCAATTACTGTTTAAATAACACTAAATAACATTAACGAAATTGATTAATATATACATAAATGTAACCAACCACAGATTTATTTACTCATAATAATTGTATGAATAATTACAGCTACATGATAGCATTTCAGAAAAATTAATATTATAATCAATTTAATTTAATTAATTATCAAATTACGCGATCAGTTCTGGGAACGGAAATTCTACTCCTGCTAAATTTTCTTTGGTCCATGCATCAAATTTCGCGATAATTTCCGGTGCCATATCAGCTTTGTGAGCGCCGACTTTTCCTGATCTCATGAAGTTTCCTTGATCTTCACTTATTTTAAACTGTCGAATCATTTCAAGAAACTCTTCATAGTTCACTGATGGATTTTGTTTCATTGATTCGAAGCTCAAATGCATAGAGGTAAAATCAAATCCTACCACCATAGAGGTAAAAAAATCATCCTTCAGCAAAGATCCAACATTGTAGTCAACAGCAATCATCGTCAAACAAGCAGAATCTTAAAGGAAAGGAATTCAGGAGTCGACGTCCACAACAGTTATTGAGGTTGGAGCTTCTCTCTTTTCCATTTACCAATTCCTTAATTTATGTTAGTCATTAATTCAAAATTAAAAATGGATATGGCGACACTTAAAAATAAACGGGCTAATTTGAAAAGGCGAATGACTAAACTCACAAAGTTTTTAAAAACCTTTAAACCTGATGATAATAAAGCATAATTCTGGATGGTATGAATCCCCGCGGATAAAGTTCACCACTCAAATACCTCTAAGTGGGGGAGGTATATAAGTAGTCTTTTGTCATGTGCTCAAGAGGGTAGGATTACCCTATAAGTGCACCTCATATGCTTATGTATTTATATATTTATATGTATGTATTCTACAAACAAAAATAAACTATTTTCATTCATCCTTTCATAAGTAGTCTGCTTAGGCAAGGGGCAGCATCCAGCCGTTGTTCAGTATTCAGCAGTCAGCAATCATTTATTTCTGTATTTACTCAATATAACCTCATTCATTCGTTCAGTCAATTAAATTAATTTCGATCGCGTAATTGTCTGCTTTTTATTTTTGGTTTTATATTTAATAAACTAAATGCACGTTTGAAATTTTATTGGTTATGCAAAATAAATAAATTTTAAAGGTACCGCGAAAAAAAAATGTTAATTTATCTGGTGTTCTTCTACAGTGCAAAAATGACTTCAGCATTTTTTCCTAATTTAAAAATAAAGTAGAGGTATATTTATTTAAATTATTATTAAATTAAAATATTTTTAATGAGATTAATATTATTAAATGTATCTACAAACAAATTTCAAATATTTCTCCTTTATAAGGCACGACAAGACAGAATCGTACAGATGTGACTGGGGTTTAAAAACCGTTGGTATTACTGTGCGCGCCTGCGCAGTGTAAGCCAAGGAGCAAGTGTAAGCATAAACGTCAAATAGCTAAACAGCTGGAGAAGGCAGTTGATTGCTAAAAGTGGTTTCAATAGTATTTAGTGTTGTGTGTTGATATTATTAAAATAAAATTATAAAATACGAAAGTGGATAGTGAAATAGAAATCACTGACATGGTGACCAATACGTCAATATTGAAAATGAATTATTATAATCACAAAATCGACCAAAAGTTACTTGTTGCACAATACACTATTTCATTTCATTAGAATCCGATGATCTTCACGGTAAATTTCACCGTGACAATCAACACAAACCCTCCTAAAAATGTCGCAAAGTCACGATTCCGCCACAACTTCTCCCCGCTCAAGAGCAACGAGTTGGAGATCAGGGTCGGTCGCGGGGAACGATTAATCTTTTGTGTTTCGTGCGATGACAATGTTAATTACGCAATGGCGCGTGTCGCGGAAAATCCTTTACATCTGCACGATTACGGTTCGCGCGATGCGATTCATTTCGCGCTGATTAATTATTTACACGATGACAGAACGTTCGCGAGTGGAATGGAAGATGGAGATGAAGCTGGACGACGTACATAAACTCATAAAAATTATATACAGACCGTAAAATAAATAAGTACATTAAATTTAACCAGTTATAGAACTCGACGAGAACAACAATATTCCTTCATAACATTTTTCCAAAATCTAGTTTGAGGTTAAATTTATTTAAAGATTTGTTACTTTGAGAACCCAAGTAGATGGCGCTAGTGCAGACATTTCAACTTGAAATTTGACAGAAAAGAATTAAAGTAACTGGATTCTAATACTTTGTTTTATTTATGACACTTGGACCCAAAATGGCGGATGAGAATACTCATATATTCTAGTGCCTTACACTGTGCTACTGCGCATCATATCTGTTTTTGCGTCGTGAAAGTTATTACTTAAATATTGTATTTTTGAAATAAAAATTTATTCGAACGATAATGAAGCTGAAAAACAAATTCCAATGAGAATACCACCAGAATATGCGTAGGTAAGTAGCAACAATAGTAACTGAATTTAAACCGTTGGTATTACTGTGCGCGCCTGCGCAGTGTAAGCATAAACGTCAAATAGCTAGACAGCTGGAGAAGGCAGTTGATTGCACAAAGTGGTTTTAATAGTATTTAGTGTTGTGTTGATATTATTAAAATTTTAAAATAAGAAAGTGGATAGTGAAGTAGAAATCACTGACATGGTGACCAAACATTAGTAACTGAATTTATTACAAACTGAATCAGTAGCCATTAGCAAAATAAACGTTTGTGTGGTATATCTTCTTGTTCAAACACTGGACTTTTTGTAAGTTGTAAGGATGTAATTATTGCTCTTTTAATATCCTCTAAATTGTGATGTGTGTTGTAGTGTTATACTATGAGGACTCTGGCGAACTGTCGACACAGTCCGAAATTATTCCGTTCAATATTCGCTAGGTGATCAGAACGTATTCTACCATGGTCTTGAACTGGTTTAATAAGTTCATGATGTCGAAGATGCTGAACTATGTATAAAAGTGCGAACATTCGTAAGATGATGAATTGGAAAACCTCCAAAAATGCTAAAACAGTTACGGACGGCCATCTTGGTTTGTGGTGTCATTACAGTGTACCAACTTAAAAATTTAAAACCTCCGATCGTTGGGCGTATTAATAAATGAAAGCAATTCACTTTGAATCATTCAATATCACAAAAATCTTAACCAGCGTAACCATTCCAACCCTTTTAAAATTTAAACTGACCTCATTACCCTAAAACGCAGGCCTCAATTAGCGATCGCGTATCTCGGTTGTTGATTAAAATTAATTAAAACCAGGGGTGGGGCGGCGGCTTCCTGGACCCGGCTGCGGTTTTTGAAACGGCAGCATTAATCAAGAGCTCAGATTCGCTAAAGACGCTATGCGAGATTGGCGTCATGGTATCGCAGCAGGCGGCGGCTGCCTCGGATTGGATGGTTTTAGAATGATATTTTGGACACTTCCATTTAGATTTACTTTGTTTTAAATATTGGGAAGCGGATTGCCTACTTCGTCCATATGCCGCCTCATGAGTGGATGATTGTCAATTTATATGAATAGTATAAAAGACCGTGGCTCTTCAATGATATTTGAACCCACGACATGGCGTGCTAAGCTAGTGATATAATAGCCACTACTCCACCGAGATCTGGTGTTGAATTTTAAAGTCAAACGCTCAAACGTTCTACAAGCAACACTGAGATTAATAGACATTTGCAAGAGTTACCTCGTACTTGGTACCATACACCAATACCCAATACGAAGTGGTGTACTGGATTAAAAGAATAACCAATGATAGAGCAGACGCTGGCCAATACGAAATATTTAAACTCGATTCCGAAGAGCATTTAGAATAAAGACTTTTGGAGAAAATGGAGAGAAACATGTGGAAATTAAACACGTATTTGACAAAACTAGAATTATGAAAATTTTGTAATGGAAAAGAAGCAACATAAATTATAAAGACTTTTGGTTTAAGTTCTGTAAAATATTTTATTTGAAATTAGTACCAAAGAACGCCAAATTGTCATTAAAAGCTCTAAAATCGGTAATCTATTACACAACGATTATGAGCAATGCAGTTTTGGTAGCCGTATAATATTTACTGCACAAGTAGGAAAATTTCGGTAGATGTACGACGTATGATAGTAAATTTATACGTAAAATGATACAATATATGCAAGACAAACGAACTAATTAATTCCAAAGAAGAAATTGGGAACAAAACATAAAATTTTGAGTGTTCTTTACGATAATTTCAATGTACGAGGTTGGCAACACTGAATACAAGTTCCAATGTTTAACTTAAATGGCAACTGATAGATGTAAAAACTTAAGCCTCATTAACATAAGCAATTAGTTTTAAGGTTTACAACTACGTTTAAGTTTAAGAAATATTGTTTCCATGTTACCATACGAGAGCGTTCACACTACCCAATTGTGGTGTACAGTTAAAACTAAAGTTTGCATACTTCAAACTTTTGGTTTAGGTTTATGATTATATTTAGAAGTGAACCAATAGTAACACGCATAGAATGAAAGAGAAATATCTAGTTATCTCTCTGTATGAAATGTGAACAACATTCATTACCTTAATAGTTTTTTGTATTATTATGAATCGTTAAAATAGAATAATAGATACATTTTTTTTTAAATTACTCATAGATGGCAGTAGTCACTAAAACTTTAAAATATTATATGTAAACGCTCTTGTTGTATTAATCTAAAACGTAAAACTAATTTTTATATGAATGAATCTTAACCTATAAAATAATTTTTTAAAGTTGGTTCTAATTTTATATTTCAAATAAAATCGCGGCATTGAAGTTTCTTTTTATCACTCATATGGTTTATTTTCCTCGGCTCTACGGATCTTGGCAAATAAATTCCATATTCGTGATAAAAAGTAAAACTCCAGTGCCTTGATACATAAATAACTCTTATTACAATAAAATAAAATTGTAAACTATGCAATGCAAATGTCCATTTACTTGCACAAAGACAAATTCTTATAAGTAGTGCAACATTCTTCCAGAATATTCTCTGCAGCATAAAATAAATGAAAAGTGAAAAACATGAATTCTTCCCGCTCACACTGAACATTGTTTCCATTATACAGCCGACAAGAAAATGTCAAAAGAATTTTAATATTTTGTTCTTCATTTTACATTCTTTTGTACGCACGTGAAGGCCGTTGACGTACGTACAGTAACAAATGACGAGCGGAGAAGTGGTTGCAGCTCAGCCATTGTTATTATGGAATCTGTCACGCACAATCATTTTTTCAAACATTTTGAATTCACGGAAAATATTGAATCGATAAAAAAATAGAACAGGTTGGGAAAATATTCTGTCAATCAAATTGATTGAATTGTTTTTTTAATAATCAATCAACACTTCACTAAAATATAATTTTCATTGCTTGCAAAATAAAACGCAAAATAGATAAATGGCGGGATGATATATGTATTTATTTATACAAAATATTCGTAGTACTTAAATCTAACTATGAGAAATGATCGAATAATCAATTGTCCAATGACAATAATACGGATTAAAACATGCAGAACAAAGTGCATTAAATCCGTGACCCAAAAGGAAAAGTGTCATTAACATAACTCTATTCTGTATCGGAGTTTTCCATTAAAATAAAAGCTTTCAATGTAGTTAATAAATTGCTTTTAAAATTGTTTCGGGCACTGAACGTTAATCAATATCTGTAATAAAACTTTGTTAGATGAACTGAAGTATTTTAATTTTTTAAACAAGTTTTCCCTCATAAAATTTATTACTTTTAAACAGTTCTCCAGAATTTTAACAAAGTTGTTTGAAGAGTGTACAATTAAGACTTTCTTTTGCACTTTTTTGTTTCGTCACCTTGTAATTATCACACTTTACTCACTTTACATAAAAAACATTTTAAAATACAAAAGATAAATAGTATATCATCACACCATTTACCCACATTGGGTGCGACTGTCTGCTTCAGAAGATTTCGTCTAAATATATTCTTATACATAAAATGTGATTACCAACCATCAAAGAACGGCAGTAGTTAAACAGTGTGAGATCTAGACCACTAACCAACCATTGTGCTACACCTGCCTCAATCTTCACGTGACCTGGTTCAAGGTTACCCACGGCTCAGACACCGCTGTCCACCTGATCTAGGTCAATGGCAAAATGCTATTCTAACTTCATGTTTATATTAAAAAGAGATATATCACTGTAATAATACATGTTCACAATAGTAAAATAAATCAATTAATGCTGGTCGATTCCGGTGACGTAGTGGCGATATCAATAGCCTTGCATGCCAGAGGTCGTGGGTTCGAATCCCACTGAAGAGCATTGTCGTTTATGTTGTTCACATAAATTCATAATCACTCACTCATAAGATGACACATGACCATAGTAGTTAGTCCGTTTGCCATCTTCGTAATAAAAAAAATTAATGCTGACTAAAGAAAATTGCAACGAAATTACAATAACGATTTCTGGTAAATATCATGTCATCTTAAAAAAATATTTACTTACTAAACTATATCTAAGATACAGCCCATCTGGATCCCAGGTCACCGTCAATTACAACTCAAGATGCAGATTTCATGTTTAAAAATAGATTTTGCGCAGCTAGCTAGTCATGCTTTGAGTTCTTTGAGTATTTTTTGTATGGCGGTGCGCAGGTGACGGACATTTAGATATAATATAGTCAGTATTCTTACGGGTCATCATTTAGTATCTAAGATATCTGAAATCGTATTCTAAGAATCTTAAAATGTGCTTGTTGAAAATTCACTATCAAAATTTTTGACACATCGCAATACCTCTCTTAGATATATGTAGCGGGAAATAAAAATAAAATATTCTTCCGAATAAACAACAAACGAACATTTAGACAAAATGGTTAGAATCACGTTCTCCGCATTCAGCAGACAACAAAATACAGCTGATAAAGACATTCTACAATTTGCCCAACAATGTACCTATAAAATAATGTGCTTACAATTATTATCTACTGATCTAAATTAGAAAAAACTGTTAACAAATTCGCGTAGTTAATTTTCCACGCACGCATGTTCACGGTTGATTCATATTTCGTACTTTAACATAAAATATTTTACTGCTAGATTGTGACATTCGCGACCGTTATTTTATGGAACGTAAACTGCTGCGAGTCGCTTTAGAGAATTTAAAATTTCACTACTCCCATCTGACAAATATCCAGCGCAAATTTAATGCGGGATATGTGAGCGGCTATCAGGGATTTTCATATTACGAGAAATAAAATGTTACTTTTTGAAACAAGGATCTCTGGGGAGGAGTGTTGTTATGGCGGAAAACGAGAGTGGAATATAAAGCATTATTAACAATGGAGAAAAATGGAAATATTTCTTCTGTTTCATTTAGCCCTACATTTTTTAGGATTTTTGTAATAATTTAATTATGGGGTGAATAATACAGCGAGCAGTGCACGATTCATCGGCTCGCTAATTACGTAGTAATGACGGGACAAAGTAAGCACAGAATAACAGAAACGGTCAAAGTTTAAAATGTTATTAGTTCAAAAATATTCTAGTATGTAATATCTCCCTCACACATCCATTCTATTCCAAATTCATGTTACTTTTAGCTGACATAATTATTTTTTTTTATATTCCTGGTAACGCATATTGAGATCATCTGTTTTATTCTAACAGTCTTCTTCTTTTACCATATATCCTTGTGATTCCTCCTCGACTAATATCTTTGGGGGTTGTTATTTGGCGGTTATGTATGCGTAAAAACAAATGACTTATCGAGATCTACGAAAGCTGGATGTCACATACAAAATGAAGAAATGGTGTGATTTCGGAGACCGTCTTAGTCTAGGTAGTGGAATACCCTTCGTAAGAGGAGGAGTTCACCCTAAATTAGATAATGCTATCGAAAGGGTATACAAAATGAACATAAATTATGTAATAAACCAAAATAGAAAATTCAGAAATATTTGAGACAAAAAAACGGTCAATATTTATGGATGAAATTATGGTAGAATGTAGTACAAAATTCAACAAATTACATGTGGAATACAATAACCTAAGATCTCTTCAAATAAGTGGTTATAGCAGAAAGTGAGGAAAAATGCAATTGTCTAAATATGTAAATATTACATGAACGTTAATGCTAAAAAGACAAAGGCTATGATAAAGAGAAATAAACAATTAATAGGAATCTTGACTATTAAAATAATAAAGGAAAAACAAAACTAATCAATCAGGTACAATTACTTAGAACGATAATAGAAAATATTGGTAAACAAGAAAATGACATAAATGAAATAAGAACATAAAACTGGAAGAATCTTTCATGTAATGAAACACAGTTCAATAGGGAAAAAATAAATTAATAGGAAAATAAAAGTAACAGTTTAAAACACTATAATACAGATCTATATGGTTGCGAGTTACGGGTACAGTCTCAAAGAATGAAAAGTAATTCAGGCACTGGAAATGAAATTTCTAGAAAAAGTAAAAGGAGTAACACTGTTCGATAGAATAAGAAACGATATAATAAGAACAATTGCAATAGACTTCACAGAAACAAGACAACTAACTGGTGTGGCAAAATTTAATGACAAACGTGAAGGAAAAGAGGGATCGAAGGAAAAGAGGGATCGTGGAAGACCAAAAGATGTCTGAGATACCATCATCAACAACATTCTGAAGAATAGTAACGTTACACTACAGGATGCACGAAGGATGGCGATGAATAATGGGCGAAATTTATGTACTATTAAGGGACTTTTTACACCATACACCTTACGGTAGAAGGGTTTTTAACCACATATTTATACCAATACAGTACAGGAATATTATTTTTTGTTTATTGTCATTCGTTGTGTACTTGACTGGTGCAGTTAATGCGAATTCGTGTAGGGTACATATATTGGTTTGTGGACCTATATCATCTTCAAAGTAAGGGAAGTTAGCTTCATCCATTTTTTTTTATAAACGTGGTAAGCGGACTAATTATTTTAGGACATAAGCCGCAAAATGAGTGGATGGTTATAAATTTATGTGTACACATAATCAACCTTGCTTTTAAGTGGGATTCGAACCCACGATCCCTGTCATTCTAGGCTAGTTATTTTTTCTTATGAAGATAATAAACGGACTAACTACTCTTGGTCATATGCCGCTTAATGAATCGATGTTTGTGAATTTATGTGAACAATACACATAACCATGTTCTTCTGTGGGATTCGAACCCAAGACCTCTGGCGTGCTAGACTAAAGATAAAGAAACAGGGTATTTATTATAACTGATGTTGTTTTACTTGAAAATTTTTCTGAAAAAAAAAAATTAATTGCAATGGAGGGTTATACAGAAGCAAATTTTCGTGCTGCCATCTATTGATGTTTTCATTGAACTACGATGAAATTCACGTGGGCGAAATACAAACAAAACGCTGGCAAAATGACAGTTCTTATAATAATGCTAAATATGAAAAATAAAATGTGTGTATGGTTTGAGCAATCATGATTCCCGTTATTACTATGAAGAATATATGGCCAGTGTTAAATTTATTAAGTTTCCTAAATAATAAACATCAAAAATAAAAACATATCCTTGTTAAAACACCATCTCAAATGTCAAAACATGGATGTTTGTATTATGAACTTCCATCTCAACTTTTACCTCATCTTTTTCTTTCTTGTCTGTGACGTCAAAATCATAACCCTCCATTAGATAATACATAAAATTACAAATTCACGTACACTTATAATGGACTTCATTCTTCGAATTAACACTAAACTAAAGCCTTAAAAAGAAATTAAAATGGGACTAGCTTTCTAAAGCACAAGAACTAGCGCCGCCTAAATGCGTGCAGTAGATCAGAACTTCAGCAGCAGCAGTCGCAGCAGCAGCAGAAAGCAATTACTAGGTCTGGTACACACCAGTGCAAAGAACAATCAAATATGAAATTCGTTCAGGTAGAAAGTGTCGGTGCTATCGCAGCGAGATCGCGGGATACGCCACACAAGAACATCCGCAAAAACGGAAAGAAAGGTGTATGAACACCGCAACCGCGTAGCAATTAACAAAACCATTTTTGTGATGCGGCTATTCGTTACTGCAGAACGCCTGTCAAAATTCATTATTTTCGTGCGGAACGTGGCAGTTTTAAATGCCTTCATTTGTTTCGGCCGACTATTTACGTCGAATGAATTTTTTAGAGCCACAAAACATCATGACGGGAACTGTTACACATTTGACACAACTAATTATGTTTTTGAAACGATTGGCGCACGATGGAAAATGTGACGTTTGTCAATCACTTTTTTTGCTTTAAAGGGAAAAAATGTTTTGTCGTTTGAAAGGAATTATTGTTTATTTTAAATATTTGTACACAGGTCGACAAACCGAATTCTATCCCCGGCGGGAATACGCCTTAATTCCACCAATCCAACCTGTACAAATTGAATGTGTACACTTAAAGTTAAAAGTAACATACAAGATACAATATTCGAGTGCATTCACTGCAATTATTTTGTCAGCGTATTTAGTAATTTTATAATTAGATAGAAATTAGTTTGTTAACTTCTAGTATTGTTCTAATTTAAATAAGTTTAAACACAATCAGTTAGTAATATGCTTCTGCCACATGTCGTATTTCGGGCTACCCTAATTTTAGCTTAATTAATCAAAAGATCAAACATTTATTGACAAATATAAATATTACTCCGAAATTGTAAAATTTGTCATCTAATAAACAAAAATATTTAACCTGAAAAACAACTAATTGTTTTCGTCATTTTGCTTTATTCCATGGGAAACTCTATAAAATAGTAATTTAGTAAATGTTTAATAGTTATATCACGAGTGCTAAGAATTTAATCGATTAAATTTGACATGTCTAGCTTATGCAAAAAATTTTGCTTAAAAAGTGTTTGAGTACGATAACACTTTTTTAACAGTAAAATTTTGTAAATAAGATAGACATCAAATTTAATCGATTCAATTCTTTAGCACTAGGGGTATATGTCAAGATTATTTTATGAATTCATAGCATAAACTTTAATATTTACCGAAGAAATTGTACTAAAACGTTGATTTTGACACATTTTCACATAAACAAAAAGCACCATAAAATTATGTTGTTATAGTGTAACTATAGCAAATTGATTGTTTTTCTTTTTGTTTGTCAAATAAATGTCAAAAATTTGTAAATTAAAATAGCTTGAATTGAATAATTCAGCATGTTTAAAGACATAGAATACCAGTAAAGGTAAAAAACACGTAAGTATTTTGCTTCTGCAACTAATGATCCGGCTAAATATGCCTTCAAAATGTTCAAAATTTGCATATAAAAGCTAGCTTCAATTTAATCGCGAATAAACAACATGGTGCTGTTCATTCACTTATCTAAAATGCACAACAATTGAAAATGAGACATTCTGATTGGGCAAATTTGTAATGAGTGAAATAATCATATTTAATGTCTGCAGTTACAACCCATAGTACATGATTTTTGGTTACTGACTTATATGCAGAATTTTAAGTTCTACAACTTGAAACAATTTTGTGTAAAACAATTTGGGAAACTATGCAGGCGGACAAACTGTTTCCCATGTTAAACGCCTATAGCCCGTATTTCGTGTTAACACTGTAAGTTTCATTTAATAATTTTTAACATTGAATGAAATAGTATACAAACCTCGGTTGAAAGTATATATCTTACCCTTCGGCTGCAATGAAGCACTTTCCACCTCGGTATGTAATATACTATTTCCGCGTCCTAAATTTTGTATAAAAAAAACAGTCCCCTAGAATATTCACAACCAGAGTTTATGGTTCCAGATTATATTCTCCGGAGTTACGCTTAATAATACAACATGCAATTTTCCTGTACAGATTTCAAGCCATCATTTAAACCTGTCATTAATTATCCCTAGGTATTTCGAGTACAAAATTAAATGCAATACAATGTATGCAAGTTCGCGAAGTAGGAAACACCGTTGCTAACACCTATCAAACTATACGAAGTACCTGCACATAATATCGCATACGTAATAGTATAATACTGTGTTAATTTTAATTCCACTCCTGCGGGCTAACATGGTTCTCTACCCAAACATGCTTCATATCACTAATTTCACGTAATCATGCATGAATTTGTATGCTGTTTGCATATATCTGCATATAGAATATTTGTTAATCAGTCAGAAGAAATTGTCGGTGTCATGTGTACATGGTTACAACAGATTTACAAACTACTGTTTATTAATATTCCTACCTTTATCCACTGTAGATTTGGCTAAATCCCGATGATGGTATAAAGGCCACTCACATTCCAATCACTGTATTTAATATAGTCTACGTTTATTGTAAGAAAATTAAGCAAACACACGCGAATGCAACTAAAGTAAATGTTGCTGTAATATCTTAATACACTAGTAAATAAAGTACTACACTTGTTACACTGCAATCCAATTCACAATCACAGATTTTATTTAAAATTAACAATGCAACAAATGAAACATCTAAACGTCTTCAAATCTCAATACATAATGGTAAGCCTCTATTTATCATGACGCAGAATTGCACGAAACTTAAGTCTAGACAAGTTATAAAGTACGAACTAGTGCTTGCCAGGTTTTACGTATAAAATGATATACAAATAATTCAAGTATTGTATTTATTGTGAATACATATAAATCTTATGTGGACAGCATAATAATTAATAATTTTAATACATTTGTCAATTTTAGAAAGTTTACATATTATTTTTTAAATTAATAATAATTAATATACGAGCCCAGAATCATATCATTTGGCCCATTTGGGACATTAAGTATAACTTTAAAAATGATTATACTCAATTTATATGTATATTAAATTATGTTATTTTTGCGAATATTTAAGGAAAAATAACAACTAAAATAATAACAAATTAATAAGAATCACGAACATAATATCATTTGGCCCAAAGATATTGGCTAGTACCACGAACACTGTTTTTGAATCTGTTGACGACAAAATATAGAATAATACCTATATTCAACAACAAATAATGGAATGGCACATATTCCACACGAGCAAAAAGTTTGTAGTCCGAGCCGAAGGCGAGGGCTACGGTTTGCGAGTGTGGGAAATGCCATTGCAGTATCTGTTGTAGACTATACTTTCTATAACAAGATCTAAGAAACTATACAAAAATGTTGCTTATTTAACATCAAACTCAAATAAATAAATATGAAACAAAGAGACGTGACCATAGCAACCGAACCAAGATACTTCATATATCGCGCTAATATACGGCTCTGATTCGTCGAATTTAATCCAAACCCAGAGTATGGAAATATAGTTGTTCCAATACAATTTTTAGTTGTGGAATGCGTAGTTTCCAAAACAGTGTTATAGAAAAATGTTTCAAATATAAATTGTAGGTAATATTATTCTACATCTTTTTGATTCCAATGAAATTTACTTTATTACTAAGATATGTTCAAAAACCCTGATAGGTCTTCAGATAATCTAGCACTTACTGTTGATTAATTTTTTCCAAAATCTAATCATTTCGTAACATAAACATAATACCGCTATTACATATATGTAATTATAGGATTTAAGATGTAAATATAGTGAATTTCTAGATGTGATAGGTACTTAACCAAGAGTAGATCACGGTTTGATATATTTTTGTAATTCAAGTGCCAGCAAATAACTAAAGTCTATTCGTAAATGAGCTGATGTTTTAAATCAATCCGTCAAAGAATTTCCAGTGGTTCGTTATTAACTGTTTGTTAAGGAATACTCGAAAACACTGAAATCGATAGATATCGACCGTTTCAGATTCCTTAGAATTTTATTTAATTTTTTTTTTTATTGTTTACCATTTAATTTTTTTATGAAGAAAGAAAGAGGGCTAACTACTTCGATCATATACCGCCTTATGAGTGGATAATTGTGAAATTATGTGAATAACAGAAACGACCATGCCCTTCACTGGAATTTACACGGCAACGAGATCGGTTAAAATTTATTTAAGCTGGTGTAACCTACGTCAGATTATTTCCTCAAGTATTGGAATACTTTCCCAGTACGATTTTTTTGTAGAAAATTGTGTTCTTTGAACGACTTGCTGCGGATGTAATTCAGTCCCCATATTTCAATAACACCAAAAGAAACTCCCAGCAAACAAAACCCAGAAAAGAAACTGTGACCTCCCGGCCATTTGTGCGTAGAAGTGCGCTGTGCGTGCCGGTGTGCGACACACGAAGCTCATTTCCGCAGCAACAGAAAGCAGAAGGTGCTGTGCTTTACATTCTGCGCTCGCGTGCCGCGCCGTGTACCGGTTGTGCGTGGCGGAGTCAGGTGGAACGAATAGCAGGATAGTGGCATAGCGGACGCATTATAGAACACGGCGGAAGAATACTGGAAACTGGAACGGCGTCGCGGCGGCATCTGGTGCAGGGTGGAGGATGCTGAGACGTGGAATTACTAATGGAGTGGTTTGGGATGTAAAAAGAATATTAGTATTACGCATACCTATAAATATAGGAAAGAAACTACATAAGAATACCTATTTCGCCCATCCGAGTATATACAATATTGGGCTAAGGTCAACTTGTACTCGTACTAGTTTAAGTTGTACAAAAGTTCAGTATTGAAACATACAGGAACTAATACTCTATGGTTGTATGGCATTATTGAAAGCAACTATTTTACTAACATCTTTGAGAGTTGGAGATAGCCGCATCCAAAATGTTTTAAATATTTTTCACAATGCCGTCTATGTAGATGGATGTGTTTCCATATATTCCTAACTTATGATTGAGAAAAGATTAAGTAACATACTTCAAGATTATAAGTTGTATACCAATGAATTTGTTCTTAATTGTGAAACCGGAAGTAGAAGATTACTGGATATATAAAATAATAAACCGCGAGTCTCAATTAAGATACAATATTTACTTATCTATCATTAATGTATTACTATGGATACCAGTTATATGCAGTACTGTTTCAGATAAAATCAATGGGCCCATAAACCAATTAAAAAAAATTATTAAACCTTATTAGAATATATGACGATCAGTGAAAACCCGATGTGAAAATTTCATATATTACCCGAGAAATGATTTTTCAAAGTTTGTGTGACGTTTGTGTGACGTCACAGGTACTGCTCCAGTGGCACTAAATCAACGATTTTCCATGATAGTAGATACTATATATTTTTTAATATAAAAATAATATTTTCTTATATAAGTCTTAATTTATAACAATTAAGCTTAATATAAACTAAGACAAAATTCCTTTGACAACTTTAAGAGTATTTTACTTGATATTCGAGTAAATAACAACAAAAGTTTGAGAACAGTGGCGCTAGTAGTGATGTAACCTAACCTCAACACACAATTTTATCAATAGATTTTCAACACAGCACAATAAAACAGTAAAATTATGAAACAAGTAATAGAAGCCCAACAAATATAATCTTAAATACCAACAAACAAAAATATGAAATGACATTTCGTAGTTCTATTTTAGCCCACAATAGGCGTTGGGCGCAGCGGCAGACGCGCGATTTGCAATTTTCATATATCTGGCCAATAGCACAACGCAAATACCTGTGACGCAAAATATTTAAAAGAACAGAAATACTTTACTACTAATTATTCCATAAGTTTTACACGATTTTGATATAAATTTGTCATATTTCGTTTATGGTTTATACGCCCATTGACTGTTTTGTTAGCCAGTGCTGTTTAATTTTAATTTACAAAATATTTAACAGTTCTCATCAAAGTTTACTGGCACTAGAAATTAATATATAGCTGAAGGGCACATTGTAAGCAGTTATAGTGCATCGTTACATTAAATAACTTTGCCCAACATTTTGTTGTGATTCACACACAGCCTTCTCTCCTGGGAAGTAATGACAACCTGTGCATAAGCAGAGACCTAGTGATTTTTTGTTTACTTAAAATCTAGGACCCTCTGCTTCTAACACCACCAGAATCTGGAGAAAGGCTTCCACTTCAGCCGGTGAACTGTGGTGTATTTATTTATTAAATATTTCAGTATTTATTTTTATATTTTTTACTGGAATAATAGTGTTTTCTTCTAAGCGTAGGCATTTATTATTAGTGTTATTAAGATAAGAATCTATTATTCTATCTTCCGAATTAGAATGCTATTACCTTTCCGAAAACAACTTACAAAAGTGTACCATTTTGAGCAGTCCCGGTTTCGCTATCGCGTTCCATTCTTGTGCGCCTTTCTGTGTCGCAGCGGGATAATATTTATATTATAAATAAATTCCGGTTTGTCAAAGTTAAAAGCTTGCTCCATATTTCTGCAAACGCGTCCCAGTTCCAGGAAGTGGAGAACATTTTTTGCGGCGGTGCCGCGAACATTGGTCACAACGAATACAAAAAGCGCGTTCTGCACATTCCGTGTTCCCCGCACTCGGCCACTCGTACGTTGTGTATAAAAGAAATGGGCGCAAACAGCTCTACGCCATTTCTTAAATAAATAAAGAAGAAACCTGAACTAATAAATAACTGAAATGGGCCCAGCTAAAAATAGACGCACAAAATATCGAGAATTCATTGCAGTTGGTTTGTTTACTTTTCGCTAAGCCCCATCAAAATACTCAGCAAAACAACTTATTAAATCGCTACCAGAATCACGTAAGCAATATTTCTGATATTTATAGTGAGTGTTTCCTTTATTTATTTATTTACTGCACCCTAAGGGTAATAGCTTGTCCAACACAATGTAGTGTATCTAATGTTACATTTGTTACAAATCATTATATAATAATAATAAAAACCATGCATCACACATATATAAAACATGTACTATTATAGCATATTATTATATGAGGGATTATGATAGTCATTAAGCTGGATTTATAGTTTACATAGACTAACATAGCATAGCATAGTGAAAATATAAATACACGCAAGTACGTAGGAGCATTTGTAGTTCTCTTACATAACATAATATAGCATAGCATAACATAAGAAATGATCAAATTTTATTTCTTATGCTATGTTATGTTTTTCGGTAATGTTCGCACACTATCGGAAACTCTTGGATACCTATTGACGATTCGCAGCTGTCATGTTTATGTTTTGCAGGTTATATCACAAGGTAATGAATGACATTTGTTTATGTGTTTCTATACATTTATTATATTTTTTAGAAAATAGACTGAGGGAAACTAAAAATGCACATATTACTACTTTTACAATATCATCATACATTTTAAAACTAAAAATAATATCTCACAAAAGATCAAACTTGTAACTTGCAAATGGACAAATCAATGCCAAAACAATATTAAATATCGTACTTGGACACTGAACATTCTTCGAAAGAATCTTCTTCTTTTTATGCTTTGAAAACATAACATAATTTTATACTATAAAACCTACAAAATTTATTATGTTATGCTATGCTATGTTATGTTATGTAAACTATAAATTCAGCTTAAGGGTAATAGCTTATCCATCACAGTGTAGTGTATCTAATGTTACATTTATTACAAATCATTATATAATAACAATAATAAAAGAATATGCATCACATATATTTAAAACATATGCTATTAAAGTTTATTATTTATGATGGATTATGACAGTCATAGTAGGCGAGTGATACAAATTATCTGAGTGAATAATGACCATAATTCCGTATATAATAGCATAATTTCTTACTACTATGCATAAAAGAAAAAGTTTAAATAATGGGGATATATTTAAACAGGAGTAGAAAAAAAAATATGTTGTAACAAAACCAAAAACCAAGGAAAATGGTACATATCTGATTCATAATGGCCGAAAAAAGGAAACAAATTGTCAATGGAAACATATTTTCTCGAAAAGCCAAACTCGTATGAATAAATTCGCATCGGAAGCTCAACAAAGTAATGACTTCAAAGTCCCATTTTAATACCTATAAAAGCATTAGTGTTATTCTACTCCAGCATCGCGAAGCTAGAGTGCTCCTCCATGCATTAAAAATAATTCCTTTGAAAGAAATCTCCGCATTCAAAGGCACTGAACGTTTTCAAATACCAAAATACGGCCTGCTCGCTGCTTGAGATATTAGCGGAATAAAAAGTTTGTTTTTATGTCGTCGCTACCCTCAAGGTATCGTCAAAATCAATATATATTTTCATATAAGTTCCGCAACTTTTCATATCAGTTTTCAAACTAGTTTTTTATTGGAACACTACCTAAGTTTCTACTAACCGGGAAATAATACAAAAGAAATTGCTTCGCATACAAATACTGCTATGTGCTTGAAAATAAGTTCAACTAAATATTTTATTATTATTTATTGATGCTACTTCTGTACCGATGTTTCTTCTGTAACAGTGCTTCTTCGTTCTTCAAATAATTCAATTTCAATTACCGTCAAAGTAAACCTATTCGACGAATTATAATAATTATATATCCCCATTATTTATTTAACTTTACCTCTCTGGATACTTCTTTGTATCTTACCGGCTGGCAACCATACTACTTGCACAAAAATATATCACTTACCGAGATAATATATTTTTTCATGGTAGGAAACCCCACCGTTCTTCTCCCGAAATAGTGAGGAAAATGTGTTGTTCCTCTCTAGAGAGGAAAATATGGAAGTGTTACCAATATGAATGTTATTTACAAAAAATATATTATAAAAATTGTAAATAAATTCCTAATTTTATTAAAAATCCTTATTTTAGTGATATACATACTTTAAATTATCTTACAATTATGTCTTATATTTTTCTTGTTAAATCACAATTAGACAACTTATTAAAGATATTTAAGATTGGTTCATTGGCAACACTGCTACAACGTCTTGGGTCTGATAACCTAACTTTTAACGTGTCAGTCTGTCAGTTGTGTCCTCAAAGTGTATTTTAGGTCCGAGCAAATCGTTTTTAGAAACAAGTCGTGAAAAAAATGTAGTGTCTAACACGAGAGGAAAGCTCTTCTTCCACTCTCGTTCGAAATGCCTCATGAGCGCTTCGAACTCGAGAGGGAAAAGAATCGCTTTCCTCTCTAGTTTGGCAAATAACTATTATATGATTTAACAATATTGGCGATATACTAGATTTAACTCCGAAATAAACCACCTTTCCTAGGTGTGCACATCGGTTTGTCGATCTTTATATTACTAAAGTAAAATTCGTTTCGGAAATGGGATGTCTAAAGTTTGTCTACAAATGTTTTAGACGTATACAATGGCTTGATATAGACATCTGTTTAAATTTCTTTACAGTTACAATAATATTTTTTATACTTCATAGAACAATTTTATGGATATTTCTGTTTGCATAATACAGTTCTTAGTATAGGCTGTATAATATATTTATCACAAAGAGTTATTTTAAGTACAGCACATTACCAGAGCAAATGACATTACATCGTATATAATGCACCATAAAGATTTTTATCCAACAGCTCTTGCTTCTCTACCCTTTACACTGTGATAATCTAAACAATAACCTTAATCCTTAATGCGAGACCAGATTTATCACCGTGAAAATTTGCGAGAATCTAAATCCAACTCTATACATGCCAGCAGCTATTCAAACTCTACCTCCTTTATGTATGTATTATTTAATTCGTCTGTTCTTGATGCGCACAATTCATCAGCACCCACATTCCGCAAGAACTCTGCACACCGCTTCTCCAGGTGTTTGGTACCAAATGTTATTTAAAAAAGCTTGCTGAGCCTAGTGGTTAGACCTGCGAAGCAGGATGAACCGCTAGTCCAATATGCTAATCAGCTTAATTCGCTTTCTATAGATTCCTCAGGCGCTCAGGGTATTCCATTTTCGTTTGTATAATTGGAATTTAGATAATATGAGAGATACAATAAATACTCGTACATATATCCTCACTATACTTAAGTTGCAGTCTTCTTCTGTCTCGCTGAGCCCAGTGGTTAGACCGCTAGTCCAAAATACTACTCAGCTTCATTCCTTTCCATAGATTTCTCAGGTTATTCTATTTTCGTTTATATAATTGGATTTTAGATAATATAAGAAATAAAATAAATGAATATATCGTCACTATACGATACTTTAAATTGCAGTCTTTTTCAGTGTTGCGGAGTCTAGTGGTTGAAATTGCGAAGCAGGTCGAACCGCTAGTCCAAAATACTAATCAGTTTAATTCACTTTCCATAGGTTTTCCAGGCTATTTTATTTTAGTTTGTATAAATGGAAGTTAGATAATATGAGAGATACAATAAATGAATATATCGTCACTATACATTTAGTTACAATTTTCTACAGTATAGTGGAGCCTATAGGTTAGACCTGCGAAACAGGTTGAACCGCTAGTATTGGGATCTGAAATGTGGGCGTGGCTTATTCAATTTGGCGGCTTTAGTAGTCTATCGCGCATGTGTGCAATTTCTCGCACGGGTTCTTTTTTTTTTACAAAAAATGGCCTTGAATTGCAACGAACTTGTTCTCTGAGCAGGCGCAAACGAAGATCAAAGAAATTATGTCGATGCTAAGCGATTTTTGAGTACAGGACATCTGCTTAAATGCGGTATAATTGTTGACAATGTTTACAGTGCAAATGTAAACATTGTGGCATATGTGATGCAATCCTCCAATTTGAGAGAGAAACCGCAGGAAATTAAAGGTAAAATCCCTCAGGATGGTGAGTTTGTGCACATAGATTGTTCCTGCAAAGCTGGACTTGGTGAACATTGCAAACACATCATTGCAACTTTGATTCATTGCAGCCGGTAAGGACCTAACCTAAGCTTCAAATTTTGACATATGACAATAATTGAATTAATAATGTAAATGTATAAATATAAATGTATTTAATATATAAATTAATAAAAATTAAAATAATTGAACAATTAAGTTAAAAATTAATTAATGTAAAGCGTGTTATAAACTCCAAACGTATGACGTAACATAACCTCACTTACCAATAAAAAAATAATTTTCCTTCTTAAAATGTAATGAACATACCTTTGTATGTTTCTGTACCAGTAAAATTTTCGTAGCTCGTTGCCACACTTTAAATTTATCCATTATTTCTGGAACGTTGAACATATTATGCACTATAACAAAGCATTCAGCCGCCAGTGGAAAGGAGTGAAAACTTACACTGTCGTTTTTTCCTCCTTTACTTCCACAATTTTCAACTGCGCACTTAGCTTTGTACACATAATGAGTTGATTTTCCGTTTGGGTCATTATTTACACTCACCGAACTCATTTTTGTACAAATTGACTATAAATAATCAAATGTCACATTTGAACACGCCAGCCAGAGGACTACTATGCTAGTACAATCGTTATGCCGCTAGATGGCAAATGTTCAATGTCAGGTCCCAATACTTATCAGCTAAATTCGCTTTCAATAAATTCTTCAGACTATCCCATTTTAGTTTGTATAATGCAAATTTAGAAAATATGGGAAATACAATAAAGGAATATATCATCACAACGGAACTATTGTAATAAAGGCAACAAAAGTTTTATTCGTATTTAAAATTGCAGGTCTTACAGTGTGCAGGTCCCAGTGCTGGAACATTCTACTGAATCTCCTACAAGCTTATATGCACCGTTGGTGGTGATTCTCGTCGTGTTCCATAACAACTTGTTTTCACTTTGCGTTCGCTTGGCGCGTGGTGGTGTAACAAAGGAGCCCGCTGGGAAGTATTAGCAGAGGGAGTGCTATAGTGTTGGCGTTCCTGCTGGATGCAGTCACCTGCTGCCCTGGTCCACAGAGGCGTTGCGTTTAGTTTAGTTAGGCAATGGGGTGATATTTTGAATATTTTGAACGATGTAATGCAAATTGTTTTATTCATCACGAACCTCTATGACGCTTTTGCCCCTTTGCATAATAATGTTATTAACTATGAAGGAAAGGTGAATTGGAATAAAAAACAACGCATTTAATAAATGACTTTTCATTATTCAAACCTGTATAACCTTAATTGTAAATGAGAAGAGTGTGTGTGGGTATACGATACGTGATGGTATCCGGAATACATAGGTGTACGATAAGTGTTAAAAAAAGTTGAAGAAACTAATATATGCGGGTGAGATTAAGGGTAAACGATTGCATGAGTGTCTGAGGAATAAATGGTTGACGGTTTGTTACGAATGATTTCAAGTGTGAAGAATACACGAGCATGTATGAATGTGGATGAGGCGAAAGTGCTGTGCCAGGATAGGAATGTTTAGAGGAGAATGATTGTTGGTTGATTGTGTTTCTGGGTTTGTGCTACTCCAATGAATAGGATATAGCATGATGCTTTGTATGTATACACATACAAGATGTCCCATAAATAGGTACATTAAATTTAACCAGTGACTTGTCATGAACAAAAATATTTCTTAATAACTTTTTTGTTTAAATGATCTAGTTTGACAAATGACATTTGGCAACATAAAATATTTCATTACTATTGAAATAGAAATTGTTACTGGATCAAATTTTGAAAATACCTGAACAACTCAAATGTTTTTAAAAAATCAGAAAACACCTTGTATCAATAAATCTTTAGTTTGAACCCCACTGCTGACAGTAGACATTTCAACTTTACTCCTCTGGTTTGTCCTTTACTAAAATCTTTACTTAAAAGCTGGTAACCATAATTCACGCCACACCCAAAATGGGTAAAAACCGTAATGATATATTTATTTACTGAAGTATAGGTGACAAATAAATTAATTAATTTTGCCCCTCTTCACAATAACATCCCCGCCACCACTGCCCTACAGCCCCAGTGTCCAACATTCCTGGTCCGCTTTGGGCTACGTGGCCCTCGCCCCAGGGAGCGTTTGTTGAGCGTTCAGGGTGGTTTGTGTGACGGGGCCGGCGTCGCGGCGACCGACGTCTGCCGCGATGAATGTGTTGTGCGTTGCGACGTTGCTCGCTACTATGAACTGAAAGGTTTACATGTTGGGTTTTGAGGTTAGGGAAATATTTAATATTTCATTGTATGGTTTGTGGGGCTGGAAGTTCTTTCTGAGAAAGTTTTGTGAGGACCGACTTGAAACGCGAACGTGTTCAAGGAAATATACTACATACCTAGATGTAAACTTGGAAAACTTTATATCTGCGTATCAGAAAGTGTCACAACTGTGATATTGAAATAACGTTCCAATATTTGGTGCAAAACAATATCTATTTATGTTGTTGCTATAACAATAATAATCTGAATTAGTTACTTAATAGTATGAGCCAGAAATCATTACATCAAGAATGATACCGATATTTGAGTCAAGTTTGAACTTTCTGAATATCGTTTACTATAAAAAATATTGCAATTTGTTTTTCTAATTTAGTTTTATTTTCAGAATGTGTCAAAAAAAATTCTGCAGCACAAAACTAATATCGTCTGTATTTTATCGCAGCAAACAACAGTTTGAAAGAGAAAATATTTCGTGAAATAATACAAGCATCAAAACACTCATATAATCTTAATCCGCGGAAAACTGACAAAGTTTTCAAAAGAACATTTCATTTCTATTTTGTTCGTAAAACAACGAAGCAACTATTATTTCGAGCGTAGTAATTTCTTTCTAGTTTCGCGGTGCACGAAACATCCAAGTTTTAGTAGCTGGTTCTACGACAAAAACAAATTCTTTTTAATAACATTTCCGCATGTTTCCTGTTCATATGGCGTTCCCTCTCGCTATTATATCCGCGCTGCACAACAAAAACAGAAATATGTAACCGTATTTATTTTATTTTGCCTTTTTTCTTGCAAACCAAAGAATTCAAGGAAATAAAATGGTACCCGGAAAGCTAAAAGAAAAACTAAAATCGTTATTATCAGTAATCAGACCGGCATATTAACTGCATACCTATTTTAATGCTGATGTTTTGACACTAATTTGAAATATAACCTTAACATATAAAAAGTAATTGATATAATTATAGATAGTTAAACATTTCTACCTGTTGCAAATACTTACTAAAAGTAAAAATTTAATTACTTTTACAAATCAATCATCTGTTAAAATATACAAGTAATTATAGCGAGTTCTACATAAGTACAAAAAAAAATTCTTTAGAATTTATTGAACTATTCGTTAAATTCTTTCAATTGCTATGTAAATAAGCGTAATTAGTTTCTTAATTTTTATATATCTTGTATCCTCAAGCTACCGAATAGTTTAGTAAATTCTATGGCAATTTTCTTTCCGTGTAGGGTTATTATATTATATTAAGTATGGAAGAACAATTAACCGAAGAAAGACAATTTTGGCTGACATCGATAATTCCTTAACGTTCGTGATGCTCATATAATTTTTTGCACAATTGAAGCATGTAATAGTTATTTGTCAAACTAGAGAGGAAAGCGCTTCTTTTTACCCCTCGAGTTCGAAGTTTGCCTCATGAGCGCAGCGAGTGAGGCATTTCGAACGAGAGTGGAAGAAGAGCTTTCCTCTCGAGTTAGACACAACATTTTTTTCACGACATGTTTCTAAAAACAATTTTCTCGGATCTAAAATACACTTTGAGAACTCAACTGACAGCCTGACACGTTAAAAGTTAGGTTATCAGACACAAGGCGGTGTAGCAGTGTTGCCAATGAACCAATCTTAAATATCTTTAATAAGTTGTCAAATTGTGATTTGATAAGAAAAAGAAAAATATAAGACATAATTGTAAGATAATTTAAAGTATGTATATCACTAAAATAAGGATTTTCAATAAAATTAGGAATTTATTTTCAATTTTTGTAATATATTTTTTGTAAATAACATTCATATTGGCAACACTTCTGTATTTTCCTCTCTAGAGAGGAACAACACATTTTCCTCACTATTTCGGGAGAAGAACGGTGGGGTTTCGTACCATGTCGTGAAAAAAATTTATTTAATTGAAAATATGCAGATATAAATTTCTTCATTATTAGTAATGTTGAACCCAAATATATTAGGTGACTTTTCTGTAGTTGTTATCGTTTATGACAGAAGTAAATAAATTGCTTACGCATTTAAATAACAAGCAACAAAAAAAAAGCAGCATCATTGCAATGGGCGTTTCCGATAGTGAGAAATTAGACAAAGAAGAATCATGGAGTACTTGATGTTTGGCAATAATACCCGAAAAATCTAAATTTCGATATGAAAATACTAGCAAAATTTTCAGGACAAACTTAGCGTTCAGTAAATTACTTAACCTTCTATTTAACCTAGCAATCGGTAAAAGCAACATACCGCCTATGAAACACACATTGTAAGTTGTTAAAAAAAGACCAATCGTGCAGAAAAAAAAAACATTTACAGTGGAAAAATCTTTTAATTCAACCCGGCAATTTTTCAATTCCCTCTGTAATCTAGCTTTTAACCTCTAATCAGTAAAGATACCAAACACGAAAAATCCCCGCAACAAATTCGATCGTGTGTGCCTTGGAACATAAACAAATGCATCTACGGGTATACAGAGTGCTACAGTCCACCACACATACACACCCGTACATGTACGGAAACGGATACATGACCCCGTAATGAAGAACAAATCGCTTACCCTGCTCCGTAAATTCGCTTCGATTGCTCGATGGACGCGTCTCTTCCCAAATCTACCATTCCCATATAGGATCAAGGACAACAATATATAATCACATATATGCTCATTTTTGAGTGTGGTTTTCTGGTTATATCAAATTTAGTTTCCCTAACATGTTAGTGGAGGAGGGACCACAGAGGTTAATTAAAATAGTGACAATTGTCGGCGGTGGAGAATAATCAGAGGACCTCATGACCCGTAGTTCGATACGTTACCACGGAGCTTTTTACTCCATCTGTCTTATTTCACACGTCTAAGAGAAAAACAAATAAATATGAAGAACTTTTTTGGAAAGTCGTTTTTGCTCCATTTTCGTCATGTGGTTTTCCATTTTTCTATATTTTCATCTATCTTATAGACATGGTTGTACAGTATTGTTCAGAAGTTATGCCCCATAACCCCTCCACAGGTACCAAAACTGAACTAAAAACCGACAAAGTTTCTCGCTAGTTGAATGAGATAGATAAACGATACCAAATGAAGGACAGGTATATTATCCATTGTTTACCAGAGGCAGGTAAACACCTCGTAGAGATTATACAATTTCTCACTTCTGATCTTACAATATTTTGCAAAATGCAAATGAATATTGGATGCTGTACACAAGTTCGATGACGCATCCAAACTACTTGTCTCCGGTAACAATGGATAATATACTTGTCTTTCATTTGGTATTGTTTATCTTTCTCATTCGTCTAGCGAGAACGTTTGTCGGTTATTAGTCCAGTTTTGGTACCTGTCGAGGGGTTATGGGGCATAACTTCTGAACAATACTGTACATGTTTAACATATTTCTACCCTGACGGTTGGATTATATATACCTTTGTCTTCGTGATTCAACTCCCCAAGCCGTATAGCAGTGAAGAAGTAGACATTACGTTACATTACGTAATACATACATAAGAAAAGATATAAATATATTAAAACATATCTTCCGTCAAATATAAGTAACCCATCATTAATCATAAGATTTAGATGAAGCAATATAGAAAAGAACAATAGATACTGATTGATCGTCGATGCGAGATGATGCAAATTCTGCAGAAGAACAGATGAGACGATAGAACACTTAAGACTCTACTGTAGAGAAACAAACAGAGAGAGAGAGAGATGGAGACACCAATTAACTAATCAAAAAGGCTTCGGGTGGAGTGGATGAAGAAAATTGTAAAAAGTAGAAAGGAACCATGATACTTACAATTTATATCAGTTGTATACCATTATAAATATGTATTATATTCATTAATTAAATGTAGATTCCATCTCGTCAGGCAATGAATAAATATAATAAAGTACAAGAGTAGCCAATACGTTGTAAAACTCATGTTATATATCATTAAAAGTGTTTTTTTTTTTCTTACATAGATTTCTTCTATAGTTTGGAACAACGACTTTCCAAAGAAACCCTACAGCCTACACTATAAGCCAAAAGGAAAAAGATATATGAGAAGACCCAGAAAAAGATGGAAGCTTTTGTAACTGAAAATTTAAAAAGAAAACGAAGAGCCAATTTGTTTCAACATAGAGTTCAAATTTACCTCATGTACAAACCAATAAAAAATAACTCGTTCCAAAATAGAACTGACCAAATTGGCACCCACCCGTCGTCGTTTCGGAAATTTACCGGTGTCACGTAATCCCGGTAAATTTTCAATGTTGGACTAACGCGTCATATGGAAATTACGGATTACGCGTTTCCTGTAATATACAGATTGTAGCGTTTGTGTGTGTATTATGTGGTTGGTAATAGTGGACGCAACTAATTGCAGTGACTCTATTAGAGACGAAGGTGATATTAGCTCTGTGGGTGGTGTTCATGTTGGTAATACTGGTGTTGGCACCGTAAAATTAATTTCTGTGGAATTGTGGCTACCAGGGACTGTTATTCACATCATAATGTTTAATAAATATATTTTACTTGTTACTCACTTGTAAACATAACTTACCCAAACCCTCTATTGCTTTTGAAAATGAATCTTTATAAGTTACTATTTGACAGCTACATTGTAAAATTTTTACAAGTTAGTAAAGAAGTAAACAAGGTAAACAATGCACGTTGCCACAGTAATGCTTACAAGGCTTA
This sequence comes from Poecilus cupreus, assembly GCA_963942605.1. NCBI lineage: Eukaryota > Metazoa > Arthropoda > Insecta > Coleoptera > Carabidae > Poecilus > Poecilus cupreus. The sequence goes on from OZ012720.1 coordinate 31,220,100, forward strand.
TGTGAAATCATTTATAATAATTTTTGACAGAACAGTTGTGTGCAACTGACAGGACTTTGTTCTAATATTATTTTGATTTACAAATGAGTAACAAGTAAAATGTTGTACTTCAAGGAGGTGACAGGCTCGCCGGTCATTTCCTCCATTCAGCAGTAAAAACTGTTTTACCTTGCTTGTAATGTAAATAACTATAAATAATTATACGATAGTAAAAATAACTTTCTATATGTCAAACATGTATCAAGTTAACAAACAAAATCATGTGTGCTTCGAGTATGCGATTGTTTGTATGTGTGTGTAAATTAAATTTTAGTGAAATTTAAATTTAAATATAGAAATATCAATTTTAGTCACATTTTGTTGTGTACACAAAATAAAAATATAAATATTCATAAACAACCAAATTTAAATATAAAAATTTCACGCGGCAACTTATGCAAATAGAGTCATTAAATTTTATTCATGAAATATATTTTTAAAATTGTTCCCATTTATCTATTTTCACTACCACTAATACAAAGTAAATGCAACTAATTTACGAAAACATTCAAATGTAACATAAATCCATTAAACGCACATTTGATAATTATTCACGTGTACCAGCTGCTGCAATCGTTTAAAGTAATTATAATGATCTAAGTACAGAGTTTCCTTTTATGAGTTGAATCAGCTTTCAATTATCATAACACATGTCGTACCACAAGCCACGGTTCTCAAGGAATAATAACAAGAGTATTTTCTCTATTCCGCACACGCATAAAACATAACTATCAGCAAACGACTCTTGCAAGCAGTGTAAGCACCTCATTGTTGTAATTTTCGATAATAATTACACTTTCTAAGTGTAAGTGCACACTGCTTTAGCTTGTCAGCACTGTAAGTGCGCAAATACATGTGTAAGTAGTTGTCGCTTCATAGAGCGATCTGGGTCAATCATTTCATTCGTACAGCCATGAAAATGAACTAGAATAAAAGTGAAATCATTTTCAAATTATGTTCATTATATGTTTTTAAATAATAAATTTTTAAAATCTTATTTAATTAAAAAATTACGTGTGGCACTCGGGGACTGTCGCGGTAAAGCTATTGCATAGCATTTTTTATCAACTTATGCAATTATAATTATTTATTTATTTTATTTATGCAGTATTTTTTTTCTTTGATATTAATTCAAGTTACACTTTTTGAGCGTGGTGACCGATAAGAAAACAATTTTTTTTCTTTTATTGAATAAATGAGAAGTTAATATTGTTTAAAATATTTTTATTATCTTACACTATATGTAGGTTATTCAGGAATTTTTATCCTTGAAACTATAGGTTTATGTTAACTGAAATAAGAAACATAAGTTTGAGACTTGATATTCTCTAAATATCTGGAAAATACTGCGTCAATGGCATACGTCTAGTCGCACGCACACAAACACCGTGCCGAGATTTGCTGAACTGAAACGACGTTAGACGATGCACGGCTTTTAACGCCGCACCGCTGTGCCGGTCGGAATGGGGGGTGTCAGGTTTTTTTCGTTACGGAATTTCTTGATTCGGTCGCCGCGCTCAAAGCCCGACATAAAAGCTATGCAATAGCTTAAAAAAAACATATTGTCCTTTTTTTTATAAATATTGTAGTTTTTCAATTAAATAACAAATAATGTGTTATTTTCTGCATGTTTCTCTACTTCTTACATTACGCTATGTCCCACTTAGTGGGATAGCACGAACCCAGGAACAGAGTCAACCAACAATCAATCTCCTCCAAACATTCATATCCTGACACACCACTTTCGCCTCGTCCACATTCATAGTGCGATTCATACATGCTAATAATAATAATGTTTTGTAATAGACTTATTATAAAAATAACAAAACCATACAAAAATATGTCTGCTTATTAAAATAATCACAAGATTTGAAGTGGTGCAATAATTATGTCCGGCAATGTATATATTAAAAAAATAAAATAATGGAACATACAAATGACAGAAACATATGAATATTTTTAATCTTAGGAATGGCTTGAACTATAAAGCTATCGGACACCGATTAGTGGTAGTAACAAGGGCTTGTACCGGGTGGACAACAGACATGGCATGAATGTAAAGAATGTGGCAAAAGCACATAAATATTTGTAGCAAAGATTTATTCGAGCAAAACATAAAGTATTATGAGATTGATATTATTCAGAAGTAGGCAATTAAAGAAAAAAATACGGTTAAACGAAATCAAAATGTTTATTATGAATTTAAGTATTTCGTTATTTCCATAATAAGATTAGAGACAATGTAGGCATTTATTAATTTGAATTTTCCTTGCAAATTTGTAGCCAATTAGAATCCATTCAATTATGGAATAACAATATAATTGCTTTGTTCTTCAGTATATTAAGAGGATTTCCAGAATAAAATAAAATTCCACATTCACTTTTACTTCCGAATCACAATAAGGAAGTCTTATATTTATGTTCAAGAATATTAATAAATATTCTTAGTAATAATTAATTCTCATTGTTTAGAAATTAAAAGTGTTGCATGCAATTATACCGAAATTTTTACTCACGGTTTCTGTTTTATGACAGTCAACTTCCGCTGTAATATTTCATATTTTTACTGGAAGTGTGATAATAAGGATCTATTTAACATAATTTGTAGTGAATCGAAAGTAAAATTAATGAAAGAAACAGTAAACGGTGTTCCTGAATAATTAGTATACACAATAAGCCAGTGCTAAGGATTTCCTGTTAGAAATAATTTGCAATTGAAGATAATTAAATAACCCAATTTCTTGGAGAGCTACTGAAATGGATGTGGAACACTTCAGCGCAACATATCGTTAATTTTGTTCTCCTTTTAGATTAAAGATTACATATATATGAAAATTATTGTTACATTTGCATGTAACGTGCAAATACTTGAAAGGAAAACGTAATCAGTTTGTGACTAACAATGTAACAATCGTACGTACCTTTTTTAATTTGTAGTAATTTGAAAGAAGATGATTAAAGAAGCTCACCTGAAATATAAAACAAATATATTAGTAGGAAATAGTATATTACGTACCGTGAACTGTAAGTGATAGTTTTTAGGTCGAGAATGTACTGTGGGATGTCGAGACCCGTAGGGTCGAGATTTCCTAAACATTCGAGACCTAAAAAATCACTTACAGTTCGAGGTTAGTAAGATATTTTTTGCAATACCTGCGTAAATATTAGAAAAGGAAAAATAGGTGTCAAAATTGACAGCTGACAGATTGAGGTTAAAAATAAAATTTGAATGATATATATTTACTTACCGTCCACCATGAACGGTAAGTTTCACTTACCATCCACCGTGCACGGTAAGTAAATGATGTAACCATGAAAACCAATTGTGCAATAAAAGTTCCACTTACTGTGTTTAAATTTTGTTATTAATGGGTAACTTACAGTACAGGTATTGCAAAAAAAAAAAAATTTTATTAAACACCTCTCAATAAATGCTCTATATAACTATGGCGATTTTAAACAAGGAAAGTAATAAATTACCCACTAGTGGGTATAATTTTGAGGAAAGTCACTAGTGAGTATTTTTTTATTTATAACAATAATAACACACAACACCTTGGTAACTAATTCGATTGACATTTTAATTTAAAAATTTAAAGCATATGTCACTGTCAAATAATATTTCTTTCATAAATTTTTCATTTATTAAGAGGTGTTGGATAAAACGTTATACTTCACACGTGGGCAAAGTGAAATTACCCACTTGTAAAGTAAATAACTTTTATATGCATATGTTGTTGGAATTTGAAAAGAAATGTCACATTTGTTTAATAATATACAGATATATTAAAATTTTCATCATGGATATTTGTCCACATGCACATGTTGTTGTATATTCTTAAACTATTTGAGCTAAAATGTTTTGGTGTCTAATCTTCAACTCTAGATTAATTGTAGAATCAGGAAATATCACTTACGTTAATATATTATTTTTAATAAGATATTGGAAAATTAAAAATATTCATGTTAAAGTTTATGATATTTAATATATTTTTTGATGAAATATTTAATTAATTGCAATAAATAATCAGAATTAAGAGTATACTTATATTTAGAACAAGTAATCCTCCCCATCCCCGTTTTCTTGAAACTATCAAAATTAGGAGACAATAGCGGATCGTACGAAGGAAAATAAGTGAAGAGCTATTAGAAATATAACTAGCACAGATGCAAATAATATGAATTATTGTTCGTATCGAAATAAATTTATTAGAAATATCTTATATCTTTTCGTAACAAGAAGATTATAGTTATAGTTCCCTTAATTTAAAGGATATGATTAAAGAAGTATATCTATTTCTTGATTAATCATTCACCTTATGTTTATAATTTTTTCCCTGTCCCACTTAGTTTTTCATTCAAACTTAAAACATTAGTCATCCCGTACACTGTGTGATCGATTGACCAACCATCGATTATAATCTAATTTCCCTTTTAGCAATCGTACTTCCATTCTTTTCAGGGTACATTTTCACAATCATTTAGCAAACCTTGAACTCAAATCAAACAAAACCCATGTGATAATAATCTGGTTGCACAATGTTGTAGCAAGGCATCGAAGCGTAAAAATGAAGGTGCATCATCACATCATCTTGAGAAGCACGAAGGCATTAATGAACGGAAAACGGTGTGGAAACAATACGAGTAGTTTCCTTTGCTGCCTCCATCGCTCCGCCAACCGTTTCGCAACCAAACGCTATATTTGCATTAATGAGAGGGAAATCATTTGAATATACAGGTCACAGACTTTAGCTGCAATTATACGAGCGGCTCATTCTGTAGTATCTTAGACTTAATGACTTTACTTGCACTGGTACTGGAGTTTGAGAAACTGTTACTGAAATGCATGTTGATGATGTTTGACATTTGGATTAAGTATTGGAGGTTACTGAAGAAACTAGCAAGGTTTTCAAATTAAAATCATAAAGGCCTACAGATGAAGAGGTGAAAAACAATTAGCGAGTGTTGAGTATCAAAAAATACATTTCTACAAGGTTAAGTATCAGAAAATCTACGACATGACTGCTGCCAAATAAAGTTATTATTATTATTATTAATGATTTGGTGGCTGATTGTAGTGTTTCAGTGAATAGTGTGAGAGATTGGAACAAGCGATTGAATTTGTACATTTGGGTAGTATGTTTTCGCGGGATAGACGTATTGACCGGGAGATTGAAAGGCGGGTGTTTACAGTGTGTAAGATATTGGGTGCTCTGGGTACATTTTCTCGAAATGTGAATGTATCTAGAGATGCTCGATTGAGGAATGGTGTGTTAGTGGCTACATATTGGGTGTGGATGAAGAAACATGAACGACGTACAACTGCTGTAGAAATTAGATATTTGAGAGGAGTGTGAGTATACGAGACGTGATTGGGTCTGGAATACATTGGTGTATGGTGAGTGTGAGATTGAGAAGAATATTATTAAGAAAGTGGAGTAAGTTAGTTGAGCAATGGCGGATCTAGAAAATGTTCAAGCAGGGGAGGGGTAATTTTGCATTTTTTAGGTTAATAGTAAATAATTATTAAGAAATTTTAAGCCTATCAAAACGTATAATTATAATTAAACACATTATTATAAACAGACGCCACTCAAGCATAATACACACTACTTTATTACATTTTTACAATTCACTCAACAAAATAATTGCAATTAATTACAAAAATAAGCTCATGGAGGAGGAAATTGCCTCCATTGCCCTCTCCTTGGATCAGCCCTTGTAGTTGAGGCGGCTTGGCTACTTAAATATAAATATTTCACGATATATGAATTATGGAATGTTATATATATATATTTTCATTTTTGCAAAAGACTTTTAAATTTTACAATTATGAGTTCTGAAAGTTTTTTCAACTTATCTGTATCTCGTTTTAATTAAATGTCATATTTTGACAGCCTGTTTTGAGATTACTGTCTCTTCAAATATTTGTTAATTGTACTTTTCACTTTTATTCTTTTACTGTTTAAAAGTAAACTTTAAAAGTTTCATATACTTCTTTAGAATTAGTAAAAAAAAAATATAAGTTCATAGAAAATACAGTGATTTTCCCTGATTTTCGCCCTCGTTAAAGACGTACTGATGATTGTCAGTAGCAATCAACTCAAATAATCGTGGAATTGTATTGTTTATTCCATTACTTAAATTATAAGCTACATCACATTTCTTATGATTAAAATCTCCAACGTGTTCCACAGTCTCAGATCTAAGTTAAAGCTAGTGGAGTTCCCGGAAAGGTGGCCGTCCCTATTTTGCGTTTAAATTTCTTTTTCGGTATATCAAGAATACGTATATTTAGGAAGAAACCAGGGTGCTAAGTATTAATAGAATTTTAATAAATATTTCAAAAGTTGCCAGCTGGCATGTAATTCCATATTTCACAAAAATATTTTCGGGAATCCGTTTGAAATGTGACGCGTCTTGTTTTTTAATAAAGCAAAATTTACATAGTATCCGCGAAAATAATGAGCAAACTTTTTCTTCGCTGGCAGAATTCCGCGAAAATGATATGTATTAAAAATAAATTGAATATTTTTCATCACACATCTTTTTCATTCTACTCTTTGTGTTTCCAATTCTTCGTAGAATATATTACTCTAGTATCATATGTTGCTGGCATAAGAAAGGAATATATTTCACTTCGAACTTCGGAAGTGGGCAGGTATGCATGTTGGACAATTTTTCTTACTCGCGAGCCCGAAACGAAAAAATTGTCAAGTATATTTTATGTTCTGGGTGAATGATAAAGCTGTTTACAGAGAAGTAAAACGCAGAACTGCTGCCACGCGCAACGCCATGTCGCACACTTGGTTGCTGAAAACGTAACCTATATTGACAACTGCATACAATATTTTATAGTTTTCAATGAAATTATTTTGCGAACCTTTGAATAACAATAATTATTATAAATTAGTTGTTGAATTTCAAAATCTAATATTGTAATGAATTTGAATTTGTTTATCTCGTTATTTCAATGTAATTTCAGTAATTTATACAATTAATCAAATTTGTTTCAATTTAGCTGTCTTGTTTCAACTACTGAAGAGTACAGGATTCAAATAGGTAGGTATATTCTATTTATTTTCTATTTTAAATTAAACCAAATTCGAGGCATACCCTATTCAATAAATAAAGAATCATCAAAATCAGAATTCTCTGTAATATATTATGCGTAGTCATACAAAAGAATACAATATACGACCGTATTGAGAACCACCTTCATTTATTTTATCCTTTTAAAAATGATTACATTAAAATGTACTACACTTACATTTAATTAACTATAATAAATTACTCAATACTCACGAATTATTAAAATTTTATTTATTTGTACTACAGTAATTAAATTAAAATAAATAATTAATACAGATAATTTACAAATTAGCTTGAAAATTAGATTAGGGGCAGGTCTAGCTGAAAAGAATATAAAATAAATAAATATGAAAGTTTGAAAAGTAAATAAAATATCTTTATTTAGTCAAGAATTGATCCAGACATAATTCCATAATACAAAAACAGCTAATAAATAATGACTTCAGAATTGTAATAGTTTTTTGAGTAAAATGTCAAAACTTAGCCATACGTATCAATAAGTATGATGAATACATATTTTAATTCTGATTCAAATGACCTGTATTAGCTTTGAAGTTATAGATTATCAAATTTGTGGGATTTTTTAATATATTCGATATTTTTCTATCAAATTTGATAGTTTATAAAATTTGTATTTTATGAGACATTCTCATAAAAATTTACATGGCAAATAATTAAAGTGTGCTGAATGTACTCATTGAAAGCAATTTTAATTATCTTTTATATTTTCTGAGATACAAGCACACAATCAATTTTTGTGAACTTTTTCCTGAATTCAATACCACATAAAATCGCTCATATTTAAAAAATTAAAGCTTATTTATCGCTAAAAATACTTTTTTCGTAAAATTCGGGTCGAAAATAGGGAGATAGGGTATACAAATCTAAATTCTATGACATGAAAATTTTTGGCAAAATCTTAATACCAACCCCTTGGATTTTTGCAGATTTTACATCATTTTCAGACTTTTTGCTCTAACAATTCTTCTAGTTGAGCTATTGCAATGAATCTTTGCACACTTAAGTATTTCACCGAGCTGAATCCAATAATTTAATGCCCAACACTGTATTTCTTCTCGTTGTTGAGATACTCGTCCTGGAAAATTTTCCATGGAGCCGATTTTGAGTAAAATATCGAAAAAATAAAAATCGCTGAAAATTTGTTTATAGGGTAATTAAAGCATGGAACTTTCAAAACTGGAGACCGTTTTGCGATATCTCGCTTAGATTTTTATTTACAGCCTTGTAAATTTGTAATTTTAGACAATTTTTATAGATTTACACCATTTTCAGATTTCTTTCAATTAAAATTTAATCTGAGCAAATATCGGATTGTATAGCTAATTGCCAAACTATCGAACAAAAACTGCGAATTATGGATCAGATCATTGAGTTCCTTTTGGACATTCATCTATTAATAAAATTGACTATCATCTATGGTTAAATATACTAAGAGGGGATAATAATATATCTTTTACTGAAATGTAAGAGTAGAATAAGAAGATAGATGCAAATAAAAAATTGTGACGCCGCTGTTCTCGCAACAATAATAATTCTAGAATTCATCACAAAGTTCATGAGCAATCATTCGTTACTCTTTTTGAAGGCTTCCGAAACGCGTCTAAAAATTCAAGTCATAATCAACCCTTTCGTTCATCACCACATCAAAGAAATCACAAACTACATTATCTGCAGACGCTTCGTCAACTCGCTAATCTGGTAAGATTTTAATCCACGGATTCCAGGTCGTCGGTATGGAAATAATTAATCAACCTACGACTTCGAGTCCTCACTAAACCAATAGAAGGTGGGCAAGAAACGTCTGAAGGTCCCGCCTGGGCCATTTGTATTGTCGTCACGTGCTAGACGCCTTATTAATTAAAAACTCTGACAAAGAGGAATTTTTTAGGCCGCGTCAAATAATGCAACGTGAATTTTCCGTGACTGAAATTTAAGTTTTCGTCGGTACTCAGCCCGGCGTTTTAATTACACGATTTGAATCAAAAGATGAACTCAGGCTCTCCGAGGAAGGAACGGATTATTGAAAGATGAAAGTTACAAGGCTTTGATGTTGAAGTACTATTGACAAATATTCGACGAACGCTGGAACTTTCCGTAATTTCAACTTAGGTTTAAACTGCGAAAACGAAAGGGATTGATATTAGGTACTTCGTTTGGGAATTTTTGAAACAATGCTGAAAGAAAGTTATTGTATTACCTTAACAAATTTTCTTTGAAAAATAACATTTCTTCTACAGCCTGGCGCCACTTTTTGTTTCCAACAATACAAGATATATTTCCGTAAGCTAAGTTTTCAGCTGTTGAACTCGAATCGATTAAAATAAGTACATTAAATTTAACCAGTAAAAGAACTCGTCAAGAATAACAATATTTCTTAATACTTTTTTCCTAAATTTAAATTTAAATATTATTGCGGCCAAATTCTAGATCTCATAAAATTGAAGCTCGCTTTTTAGAGGTATAGAAATTTAAAATGAAATAAAACACATTAAAATTTTAGTAATGTCCATGGTATTGACTTTTTCGAAAGATAATTTTATGCCATTTGTGATAGATTTAGAAGAAAAAGTTATTAAGAAATGTTCTAGCTGTGTTTAAATTGAATGTACTTTTTATGTTATCTTCAAACATAAAATTGTTCGTGACAATTTGAGTTTTACTGAAATATTGCACTGTAATCTACCGGTTATCAATGTGTCATACACAAGCTCAAAACTATCACGTATTTTCCATTCTGTTTCATTTTGACATTCGACAAAGCGATAAGAAAATATTGACTCTTCAAAATGGAATTAATTCGAAAACATCAAACTCCATACAATCTGCAAAATAATTAATTCCTCTTGTAGTTTTTCATTATATCGACGTATGAAACACAGAAAAAAACATGTATAAAACAAAAGGAAAACATTGGAACCAACAACACAATTTAATCAACAGTTCTCTCTTGTCCAATCTAAATATTACGCCGGGACGAAGTATCGACACATCAACGAGATGCAATTCACATGTGCAGTGCGCTGTACACATCCGTAGTTTTAATTATGTTTGCAACTTTTATACTCGTTAAATTTAGATACATGTGCATGTTAATCCAACAAAATCACTAATTGGAATAATTGAGAATGAAATGAAGGTAGGTAATTGCAGAATCAATGAGCGAATTTTTAATTAATGATTATGAAAAATAAAAGAGATTGTGACCCTCTGCTGATAACAAATCTCGGTAAGTGTTACATTTTTGTTTGATGTTTATTCAATTAAAGACAAAATTGGGCACAATCTGAAATCAAGTGTACAGGAAGAATTGAAATACAAAACCAGTAAGACATAATAGAACTAGAAGGACAGCTAAGAGGGAGGAGGACAAACTTACAGAGTGGGAAAACAACAAATAACAATTAGTTATTTGTATCACTAGTCCAGAAACTGCACTTTTGCGTGTGCGAATATATTTTGAAAGGCAAAGCCGGTGGCGAGGCTTGCAAATTATGAGCACTCGCAAAATAGTTTCAAACGGTGAAATACACATTATTTTTCATATAAACAATTCATTTATTTTCTTTGAAAAATTTAGTGAGATTTATATAGTAGATATTTATTTATCTGTAAGTGAAACTGAAAATTTTATTTTAACCACTTAGATTTGAGCTTACAATTAACGTTTCAGCTCTAAAATTCTTGAAAATCTTGAACCCCTAGGCACTCAAACACTGAACAAAACCAACGCACAAAATTGACAGCCCGTTGATACCAACCTTAATCTAACTAAAATCCTTGGTTTTTACCGACCTATATCGGAAACCAAGTTGTTCCTTTTCGATTTAGAAATATGAAAATTAGTATTTTTGGACGGGGTATGAAAAAAATTACGATACTACTCACGGAAAAAAGAGGAGGAGAAATAAGAACATCAATGAAGAGAAGAAGTTATAGAAGAACGCCGAAGCAAAATATGATGCTACTCACGGTGAAAAAAGGGGAGCAGATGAAAGAACATCAATGAAGAGAAGAAGTTATAGAAGACGTACCTACGGTACAAGACATACGGATTAAGTAAGTAAATATATTCAATTCATTACAAATTTATTTGGTGTATAAATAAATTAATTAATATTGAAATCGTATGCAAGTGCAAATGTCAAGTTAGTTCACATTTCCGGCGCGTGGCGTGTCGATTACTCGCGCTGTATTTGCTTAATCTAAAATAAACTATTTATTCTCACATCACACGTCACGTGCAAATGCAATCTGCTTGGCTCGTATCCCAAACACCCCACTTAATTACAACACCCTTGACACACAAACACACTCATCTGCCGATCAGCGTTTCCTGACTCCCTCTCGTTTACTCGGCCCTCAATCCCTGACCAAGTCCCTGGCATTCGCCGTCTGATCATTGATCCGCCACCTCATTACACCATGTCTATTGTTGATAGTCCAGAGAGATCCTCGCATTGAAAATAGAGCGTGCACTACCACAGAACTTGTAATGTATATTTTAAATATATGTGACCTCCGAATTACTCACACCCATCTGCGGTCATTGGTTAGAGCTATGAATTATAATTACAGTTTGTAATACCGGGCGCTCTTAACCTCTTAACCACCAATGGCTGTATATTGTATGAAATATAATTATATTGTAGAATATATGTATTAGATGCATTTCATCATCATTGATCACGGTTGGTGTCATTTTTACCCAACCGATTGTACATACAAAGTATGTATATTTAAGATTTAAAACCTGCACAAAATGAAATTGTAAATTCATGTGAAGAACACAAAGGACCATGCTCATCAGTAGAATTCGTACCTACTACTTTTAGATTGGTTATTTAATTTTTTTATTACTCATGATATAGTCTTGCAAGACCGAAAGTTTTTAACCCTCTATTGCATATTGTTCCCAATCGGGAACATAAAATTTAAAATTCTTATTTTCTTTTCTTATGCAGTATACATTCATGGCAATCATGTTGTAACCATTTGGGAACATTATGTAAACTTTGTCAATTGCCAATTAGGTCATTCCTCCTAATTTGTCCAATATAAAATAAAATTGAAGTAGAAAAGGATAATTACAGAAACTGAGTTAGAAAATGTAAAATTTGAAGGAAGCAGCTTATTACCTACTGATATATTACAGCTAAATACACCTTACAAAATTTCCAAATTTTTATTTATCTGATGTATTCTTAGAATAGGTTGTTCATCAAACAATTTTCTATAGTATTTACATTTGTTTTGGTGAAAGTGACATTTGTAGATCTGTACCCATCTGTTTCTCTCCCAATATGTTCTATGCTTCTATTAAGTTTTAATAATTTGTCTCGTAAACTTAATCGATTTAAAATATACAAATCTGTTATTTTCTTTTTTATAGTCAAATACATATAAGTGAATAAACAACCAATTTCGCATTTATTGTGAAAATATCATTGACGAAATTTTATGTTTTAAATAGATGATGATATACACGTATGGTATAGTTTTCACTGTGCTTCTTCAAATTTGATTACAAACTCCATTGCAATTAAATCGCACTATACGAAAATAATTAAAATTTGTGCAGTGTTGTTGATGTAACTTTTAATTTCTAGGATGTTAGAACGAACGCTATTCCACCCACTACACCACTGCGCCAACCCTGCCCTCGTACCGTCGATGTCTGCCACATCAGCCGATCCACTGCCCATGAATTTCACCCGTCAGTAGAGTGGATCATGAGTCGCTGCGCCACGCGTGGTCGCCGGGCACAAAGGCCGGCGCGATAACACCACCGTCCACAACCGTGCGCTTTGTGTATCGCGAGTGCAGGCTTAACTGCGAACATCAGCGCGAGCGAGCGTCCGTGTGTTGGTTGATGAGTGGCTGTGTGTTGCTGATTGGCGATTCTAAAGCTGCCAGGGTTAGGGAGACACGTGTGCAATAATGATATGAGAGTGGGTTTGGTGTAGGTGCACTCGGTTGTTGGTGGTAATTTATTTGTAAACATAAACAATCTATTTTCTACAATATTTTGACATCCCACTTTTGCTTAGTCCATCAAACAGCACAGTTTATTCTTAATAATTATATATAATATAGTATCCTTTTGGGATAATTATAATTCTTAGCTCTGACTAATGGCCACAGGTGGGTCTGCGCGAATGATTGGGAGGTCACTAAGCCGGTAGTCCCTTGCAGTTTTCTGTTGACCGACCATCGGCAACTTCGCTAATACAAGTAAAACATTCGGATAATGAAACCGGCGGAATTCAAGCCCTATGCTTCACAATAGGAGTAGCAAGAACACCTTATTATTCTTCTGGAATTGTGAAACGACACGGTTTATATCCCCAGGGTGATGCCAAATGTGTTACCCTCCTGGTGCAAGCCCTTATTTAAACTACTAGCCGGTGCCCGAATGCTTCTAGTTAATTGAACCACCTTGAAATGGTAACGAGAGGGAGTACCGATCCAAATCAGATATTGAAAAATTTTCCTGACCTGAACAGGATGAAAACCCGCAACCTCTGTATCCAGAGACAAGATCTCTTATCACTTACGCTATCCCGCCGTTTATTCCTCATAATTATATAGATTTATTTATAATTAAATGAATCGGTGGATGATGTTGAGAACTTTTGTTATCTAGGATGCACGGTCTTAAAAAAAACTTTTGGTATGCTAAAGAAAATATGGAACTCCTACACATCTCGTTAAAACCAAACTCAGAATCTTTTCTACAAATATGAAATCGATACTATTTTAAGCATGTGTAACCTAAATATTACTGATCAGATTACCTAAAAACTCCTGGTTTTTATGAACATATGCCTACGTAGTCTGTATAATATCCGTTGTATGGACTGCGTAACAAACGAGGAAATTAAGAGCAGAACTAATCAGAAAATATTAATGTCGAGTTTAAAAGGGCAGAAAGTAGAACTGGATAGATCATACGCTAAGAACAACAATTAACATTGTAAGATGAGCATTTGATTGTAATCTCCGCGGATCACGAAGAAGAAGACGTCCAAGTTTGACATGGATGCGCACCATATTAAAAGAAGCAAAGCAAGTAGACAAGACCAAACCAAACGTCAAACCCAAATGGAAACCCTTTGTTGAGTTCCTATGCTCCTCATAGAAGATACAGATTTACTCCTCGGATTCTCACACTTCTAACAACATTCTTCTAACTCTTTCACCACCAAAAGTACTTCATTTTAACAGCAGTTAATAGTAGACAGTTTATTATTCATCCAGAAATATTGGCATATCCTCACAGACATAGAAACACAAGATAACAATTTTTCCGGTATGATACCTGTATACTTGTTTATTTAATATAACTAGTTAATTTTCTAGTCCTCAACACTGATATCACAACCTCTAAGTTCCAAGCTTCGTTGCAAACACTAAAACTAAACCACTCAGAAGCACCTTCAACTCGCAAACCAGCAGACCGTTATGAACACTAACTGCAGCGAATATCATCAATGAGAGCAACGCACACTAATGTAAAGTTTTCATTGAAGGTTGTACGCGAAGTCCTATCAACGTGCACATAACTTCGCCGAATAGAAACAGTGCTGGCATTAAGTCTAGTAATCGCAAAACCTGCTATAGGCTCGTCTCTCCCATTCGTGTTGCTCAAAAGTAAAACAGTCGAATTTCAATGTACTCGATCACGTTGTAGTAGGGATCAGTGAGTTCAGTTTCTTGGAGTTCTCATATGTGATAATTCATTTACGAACATCTTTATTCCCTTTCTATTAGCTAAGCAATGCGTCACCTATGTATTTAAACCATAGATTTAATAATATATATGGATGGAGCGTTGGCTATGCTTAATACAGAAATCTGTAAGCAACATAAGATAGAGATAGTCATATCTAAAATGACGCAGTGGGAGAAGAACAGCACATTTTCATGCCACCCAGCACGTGGTACGCATGTGCTGTTCTTCTCCCACTGCGTAATTTTAGATATCACTATATTGGCATTAAACTGCTGTATGTAAAAATCAAGAAAATGTTTCCCACAAATTCATGTAGTTTCATTATGTTGATTTTTTTTCACGTTTCTCTAAACCAATGAAATGCTTTATTGTATGTCACGTGTCTGCGTTTTAACCAATCCTGTCATTATTAAACTGAGAATAATGCTCTTGTGATTATTCCCGGCAATATTCTCTATAGTTTTTTTTTTTGTTTTTGTTGACAGATGTCAGATAGTTATCATCAACACAAGTAAAAATGAGCAAAAAAGATAGATTTAATGGCGTGCCTGACGATGAAATCAAAAAATAATCTAATTAAATATAACTCGAGAGTTCGATAAATTAGAAAATAATTCCCTACGGGCTTTCGTGGCTATTGCCTGGCAACAAGTTTTCGAAAGATCTGTCAAATTATTTTCAATTTATTCTCACTCTCTTGTTATATTATTACTGAAAATTTTCTCCTTTATAGCTAATATCCATTTCTTGCTTAAATCCACATTTTTCAGAAAACTGCAATAAATATGTATATATACAGCGTTCTAACCTAAAGTGACATATTTACCTGTCAAATGCAACACCGTCTTTTGTATCCTGTTTTTTTTTACAATTATATGCACAACAGGATTGTACCATATTTGATATAATTAAATATGACATAAATAATTGACAAAATTCTAAACGAGGGACAAAAGCTCGCACAAAAGTCTATCAAAGCAGTATTCTACTCACACATCAAACGTCAAACCAAGTTCTTGTCATCTTGCCACCCATCACGTCATTTTCATCTCTCTATCTCTATCGCACAGTGCTGGTTACAGTCTATCTTTTTCTATACTCATTCCATACATTTTATTAGTTCTATGATTTAAACCATGCTTTACACTGTATAAATGCAACCTCCACTAAACCAGCTTCGTGGTAATACTTGTCGACATCTTATTTAATTTTAAATTCTAAAATAACTCTCTGCACATATAGCTTGTACAAATTTGCGTGGCGATTGATTCCATTAGTGTTTCTCAGCAGGTATTCCATAAGAGGATTAAAGAAATTTATGAGGGACTACTTTACAGGGTTGTACTAGATAATATTTTCAAATGAGTTTTACACAAACAGACACATTATCACTTTGTAGAAAGTTAAACACATTCAGAACTATTTCTTTTGCGTCGTTTGATAAATATTTTTGTGTTGGATTCGCGACCGTGGTAATTTCTTCAAAATCTTCGTATTCAACTTGCGACATTGTGTTCACTGTTACAGTGCTGCTGAACTAATGAATTTTAAATGTCGTTTTCTGAAGGGTATATATGTATAAAATTATCTTACTTAACAGTTTTCGGGGAAACTATTGAAAAGATAATCGTATTAAAAATTTCGGAGATTTGAAGCATCTAAGCCCAAAATTATAATAATCCACTCCTGAACATCAGACAAACTTGCACCCCGCTGGCTAGGGCTGGCTTATCCCATTAGCAAGTCAAGTCAATCGCCACGCAAATTTGTACAAGCTATAATATGTATGCAATGGTACCGGTATCAGTGTGTTGAAATACTGGGCAAGTAAGAACGTTAAGGCGTTGACAGGAACATTTTATTCTGCCGCCGCTGGTGTATTTTTTGTACAATTTCAATCGAATATAAATATCATTCTGACATGTGAGGAGATAGCGTATGAATTCATATTTATTTTTTCTCTTTGCTGAGTGGCCTATCTTGCACAGAAACATGTTTTTATTTATACAGCCCGAAAAGGAAATTGAACCGATATTTAAAGTTTTGATATGTGTGCTCGTTTTTATTTCCTCCGGTTGATTTAAATCTTTATGTTTGTGTTTTCCAACGTTTTAGTTTGCATGTCCATGTCAGCGTTTACGGAAAATCAATGAACTAGACCGGGGTTGTGTGCATTAAAATTTGATGAAGCTGTTACTCGCTATTCACTGATTAATGAATTTGCTGTTTCTAAAACATGTTTGCCGTAATATGACGAGAAATTTAAATTACTTTTCGTTCGACTGCTAATGGCTTAACATACAGATACAATGCGTACCTTCAACTGAAAATTGGAAGGTGCTTAAAGGTATTATCCAAGTTCAGATTTACAGTTAAATGTCTGATCAGAGAAATATTGATATAAAATTTGTACTGATTTGCATAGTTACCTGATGACAGATATAACAATTGTTTGATTCGGCTAAATTTACAGTTCTCTTAGTAGCTCGCGTGGCAATACGAAAGGTAGCACAAATTTTTGCATTAGGGTTATCGACTCAGTATTAATCAGAGAATCGATCTACCTGAAGCTTATCACATATTTTCCGAACGTATAGAAAAAATTAGACGCGAAGAGAAATGAGATTTTAATTAGAGATGAAACAAATAAGCTTTATAGATTTTATAAGAGCTGAAATGAGATTGAAAATATTTCACTGATTAACGGTTTGTTGAAGGGATTATAAAAGTTTTAATTAATATCCATAAAATATTTCAAACTTTCAACGTTAAACTAATTGTGAATTCATGATAATAAATATGAAAATAAATATTACCTACAGGGTATTCCAAACTTTTTATAATCATCACAACTAAAAAAAAATTGTAAAAAAGCAAGCTGTCATCTCGAACGTAGCAGGCTATCGCGTCCCCAAAAAAAAGCCACACAACTTTCTAAACTTCTCCGATCCAGTCCTTGGAGACAGCTTCCCAGAGATACGCCCTTGTTGCCCTCGCCCCTCGCTCACGGACGCCGCTGTATATGGACGTACATGCGTAGAACATTTACATATTTTATATGCAGAGACACGGTACGGAATCGGTAATATCGGGGACAATGAAAATACATGCACTGATATTGTGAGATGTAGCGACGCAATACAATGAAAAATCCTTTTCAATTGTTTTTGTTGGTAAGTAAACAAAAGAGCGGATAAGTCTTTTGATATTTTCTCTGGACGACATGATATATATTCTACATTCATGTAATTTTTTTAGTATTTTTGACGGTTGGACAAATATGCAATATTTATTATATGTAGGTACACTTGGATTTTATTATATCAAACTATTTATGTCATGCAAATATTACATATTTGCATAGGAGATGTATAAATAAAATGCTTGTAGGTATTTTCATTTCAAACTCTAGTTTGTAACCAAACATAAAGTTTCATAGATTTAAAAATCGAACAATATTAATAAACAAATGATTTTAACAAGATTAATTAGTTTTTAAAGGTATTCAAGATGAATAAATTTACATAAATAACACTAGGTATTGGAATTAAATCAGAAGTTTCCTAAATAACATCATAATTATCACTAATTTACTAAAGTGTTTAATAATTGGTTAAACCGTAGTTAACGCACTAGAATATATGAGTATTCTCATCCGCCATTTTGGGTCCAAGTGTCATAAATAAAACAAATTATTGGAATCCAGTTACTTTAATTCTCTTCTGTCAAATTTGAAGTTGATATTGATTAATAATTGTGATATATCATTCTCTTAATTATTATATTTCATATCTAACAGGTAAGTGTACAGAATACTTTCTAATATATTACCGTATGATTTGTGTAGTTGGATTTTACAGAATTTCAAGAAATATGTTTTCAAATTTGACAGATACAAATTTTAAATGTTTTTTTTTTTTTTAAGTAACTGGATTCCAATAACTTGTTTTATTTATGACATCTGGACCCAAAATGGCGGACGAGAATACCTACATTCTTCTAGAGCTCTACCGTAGTTTACGGCCACAAGAGAAGTTAGCTGCAGGTCCTAGTTTCTTTAGCCGGTCATAGTTAAAGAAAAACAATTTAAAAAAGCAGGAAACTCAGATTTATTTTGGTTTTGAGGTTAAATAAATACGAATTTGTTCAATGGCATTTTCAGAATGCAAATTTACTAGATTTTTGTTGTTTGACTTGCATCACCACAAACTGTCATTGACGTTCCGTAGCTTACTTCACAATTGGGCGTAAAGTACAGTTTTACCTAATAATTATTTGAAGCGTATTTAGTTCTATTTGCTACTGAATTATTAATAATTATTCCATTTTGTTAAACTAAGATGACAAGTAATTTATGTTTTGACAATGACATTTTAAAGAAAACTGTTATTAAGTTGGTATTCTGCGTGAGCATGCGTAGTGTTCCAGTGTTATCTTTAACGTCAAATAGTTTTGAGTGCCATTTTTCATTTGTGAACAGTAATTTTTAATACTATTTAATGTTGTTGTATGTTAAAATTATATAATTTTTTGAGTGTTAATAGTAATGAATGTACACTTATGTATTACTAAGAGAAAATGGAAAACGACGAAATCAAATTAGGTTAGTATACGTTTGAACATATTAACAGATTTAAGTACTTAGGAGTTATGCTGACAAATAGGTTAAAGAAAAGCAGAAATTACGACGAAGTAATACTAAAAAATAAAAGCCTAACCAAAACAAAAAAGATGACCAATATACAAAATAAATAGTAAAACATAACTATGTATGTCGTAAAAACTATATTGAAAAAAAAATTAAAAAAAAGAAGTACAACGGATAGAGAAATAATTAGATAAATACTAGGACCAAAAAAGGTATCAAATAATGAATATAGAGTACAAACTAACCATGAAATAGAACAAAAACTAAAAAGAGAAGACATAATAAGGAAAATAAAACAGAAAAAAGTAAAATGGCTAGGACACGTCTATAAAGTTGAAGAACAAAACCCTATAAAGTTTATGCTAGAATTTGGACCCCAAAAGGAAGTAGAAAAAGAGGAAGGCCAAGATAAACATGCATGAAAGAAATAGAAAAATACTTACAAACAGTAGGAATTAAAGATGGACAACAAAAAGCAGCAGATTTGAAGGTGTGAAAAAGTTAGTGAATAAAATTTAAAAGTAGAATCGGATTAGCATCTCCCCCAAATATTGGATCTAGAAATAATTATGAGAAGAGAGAGTGTTGTCACTATTTAGTTATCTATAGTATGCATAAAGATAATAAGTTTTTGAATGATCACTACATGACTGCTTTCAAAATTTCAAGATGCCGAGCTATGAAATAAAGTCTATGATCCAGGTACAAACATATAAATGATTTACAAAATTTCCACATTCCAAAAATTAACATCGTCCAATCTTAGAAATTTGTTCTTCTTTGAAGTCTGTATGAATGCGACGTAAACGTCAAAATACTTTCACAGGTCACCGACAACATAATTTCCTTGTGGCCGTATTGCTACGAGTTCAACCCACATTTTAACCACTTCTCCAGCTTCACAAACCAAACCTCATTCAAATCACGTCCGTGACAGATCCATTAAACCAAATAATAACTTAAAACCTTCAAAACAAACGACAAACGAACCAAAACAACAAACGCAACTCATGAACAGCGCAACATCGAACATTACAAAAGCAGCATGGCGAATGGCGAATGTCTCAATCAGTGCAGTGAGAAGCGAAGTTAGTTGCTGTAACTTTGCACCAGTGCAGGGGACAACTGAGGTTTGTAACTTCATGGGTGTTGGAAGGGTGGAAACTCCCCAGAAGAGGGTGTAAATCATGGAGGAATGTCGGCTACACGCTGCGCGACTAACTGGTTACGCATGTCGATGAATTATTGACGATTGGGGGAGATATTTTTGTGGTCTTGAAGATTAGTTTGCGGTTTGGTTTCTGGAGGGTTTTAGTGGCTTTGACGATAATTTTTATAAACTTTAAATAAAGTAACGACTAAAAAAAGTGTAAGAGGAAAAGGTGTCTTTTAGTTATCCTGCAGCAACTATAAAATGGCAAATCGTTTTAGATTGACTTCCATATATACTTTAAAGGAGTTACCAATTGTATAAATAAAAAATATAAAATAAATATATCATCACACCTTTTACCCTTTATGCGGTTACCAGCCGCCAAATCATAGCCCCCAAGGATGTTAGTCGAGGGGGAACCACAGGAGCAAATTTAAATTGGTAACTGTCGGTTGTGGGATTCGAACTTAGGAACTCACGATCCACAGTCCGATACGTTACCAATTGTACTCGTATGAGATTTCAAAATAAACAAGGATAAGAAGAGGCTTTTTTCTAAGTAAAAACTGGTTGCATTCAATCACAACAATGGATCACGCTATATCCCACTTAGTGGGGTAGCACGAACCCTAGAAACACAGTCAATCAACAATCAATCACCTCCAAACATTCCTATCCTGACACACCACTTTCGCATCCTCCTCATTCATAGTGCGATTCATACATGCTCGTTTATTCTTCACATTCGCAAATATTCGTTCACGCAACAAACCATCAATCATACCCAACCACTTATTCCTCAAATACCCAAGCAATCGTTCACCTTCAATCTCACCCACATATATTAGTTTCACAAACCTTTCATTCGACATTCGCTTAACTTTGTAAAATAATAAGTTGAATGATATTTTATTGAAACGAAATTCTATTTATCGTTATCGGTTCTTGGAAGTGTACGCTTCCAATTAAGTTATATTACAAAATGTAATTATCTAGTGTTCATTTTTTTTATAAACTTAACTTTATTATATATCATGACTGCATTATAAATATATTTTGTAATTTTAATTTAGACCTGAAGATGGCTGTAATCATAGCTGAAACGTCGTCGACGACGATAAAAGTTGAAATAAATATATTTAAAGCATGATATCCAATAACACATAGTGAATTATTTACTATTTTCTTAGGAAATTCTATTTAGTTAATTTAAAACCAGGCTACAGATACAAAGCCGCAAAGCCCGAAACCGTCCAAAACTATTTAACCCAAACTAAATTTTCATTTTTACATTCCAAGCTCACATTCAGTGCGCAGTAAATTTCCTCATAAACCCTTTAAGAGAATGTAAGTATTTACCCTGTAAACTAAAAATTGATATTAGTGACACCCATGCGACACTATATTTGCATTTCTGCGACAGTTATTGCAGAGCTCCGTTAAAAAACCCCCTATAAACTAAAAGATTTCTGCTGCTTTAAGCCGCGGCAGAAAATTATGTCAACCTTACACAGTGCGCTAAATTTTATGGATAATATCCTTGGTGAGCAACGGATATTTTCCTGAACACCGCTGTAAAAACACTCCGTCAAAGAGAGAAAAAACGAAAAGGGAGATAAGAAATGTGTTTCACTTTCACAATAAAGTCCCGCTGAAATGATACACGTGCCGGCAACCTGCACAAAAACGGGAGAGTTTTGAATTTAATTATTTCCTATTTATTTTTCAGCATTTTATTTTCAGGATGTTTTCATTTGTGTTATTGTACAGTATAATTATGGTCCTACAAATGATACACGTGTACGAAAAGAATAAAGGAAAACCATGTTTATTTTTGTTTCCAGAAAAATTAAGCGCTTTTACATGGAAATATTCCATGCAATTAAATGAAAACAAATGAACTGGCCCGATTGACAGATCTAACATATACTGCTTCCATATTGTTACAATTTGATATTCAGTTTCGATTTCTTTAAAGCTTTGAATGTTGATATAAAAAACAATTATTTACTGTTCCTACAATGAACTACAGCAACGACACCTGTTGGCAATTGCATTCATGACTGGAATAAAGTTTAATATTATCATGAAATGATAAAAGATCATTATCTAAGTTATTTGAACGTAGACAATATTTAATATACAAATTATAACCTTATTAGTTACTTGATGGCAGGTTTAAAATTCCTTAAGCGAAAGATTATCATTATTTAAATTTTTTGCTCTAGGAATAACGTAAGGTAAATATGAAAAATGAATAAGAAAATATTGTTCATTATCTGCATAAAGGCAGTATAAGAGCAACAAAACTTTAATTCATATTATACTTGCGACAAAAGAAGGCAAAATGGCTTGCTTCATTAGTTGGAGTCAAGTCGGGATAGTTGATGCACATTTGTTTTAATTTGCACAACATTTTTATTTATAGAATTTAGAAAAATATATAAAGGACTTCAGTTAATTTGAAATTTGAATACTGTACAACAAAGAGACATCTGTAAATAAAAGTTGATAGTTAAATTCTGACACTAAAACATAAGTGAATGAAAATATATTAATAAAATAAATATGGAAAATATTATGACATTTAAGCATTTCAATCTACCTACTTACATAATAGAGAAAGAGACAAAAATAAAAAAAATTAAGAGCAGAAGTTTCAAGAAAAACAATGAGGTTTTGATGTTTTAAGGAAATAAAAAAGATAAAAGGAAAAATTTCATAATAACGGGAAAAAATCTATGAAGACAGAACTATTAACCAATGTAATAGGTGGGTAAAAGGCACTGATTTCTATATAACACTAGATTGGGTATAAGACGCTATGGTGCGTTCTTAATAGAATGCCGCCATGATGGTCTAAATTGAGGTTTTGTGATACATCTATATTTAAAAATCTATCTCTCTTGTCTATGGGTATGATCATAATTCGTAAAATAATAATAATAATGTGTTCCTGTATCTCCTATGGGAGCATAGGGCCGGAATTCCATTCCGATGTTGCTGATGGTCAGTCAACAGACAACTGCAAGGGACCGCCGGCTTATAGTGACCTCCGAATCACTCAGACTCATCTGTGGTCACTTGTCAGAGCTACGAATTATAATTATTTTTTTATAATTCGAGATGTATCGTGCGGGACGCGAACCCCGACCGTCAGATTACAGACTGTAAATCTGAGCGCTCTTAGCCTCTTGACCACCAATGGCTGTGATCATAATTCGAAGTATGACCTAAAGGGAAGTGGTGGCGAGCGCAGTGTAGAGAGAGAGAAAGCAGAGCTTTAAATTGTGCACTTTACTTTACAAAACCTTAATTTCACCCTTTCAATTGGGAACGCTCTCAGATGGCAGAATATGGCCTATGCCCAATCTAGTGTTATATAGAAATCAGTGGTAAAAGGAGACAGTACTGCAAAAGAAATAATAAAATGCGATACAGGTGCCCAAAATCAAGAAAAAAGAAATAGAATAGGCCCGGTACAGAAATATGCAAGGCATATCTAGATACCTAGCCCAAGAGACCGAACATTATGGAACGGTTAAACTAATAGCCAAATTCTGATGTGGAAATGAAGAAAGAAGAAACTGCTCCTGGAAGAAGGAAGACGACAATGTGTTGAAGATTATGCCACAATAAAACACAAAAGTGTTATAAAATAACAGATCAGCATAACACGATATAGAAAAATTACTAGATAACCAAGGGGCGGCACTGAGATGGATGAAGACAATTATTGAACGAAGAAATTATTGAAAATAATAATTATATATTCATAGTTGATAATAACTGGGGAAAGTTTTAAAATGATTTAAAAGCCGAATTGTAAAAATATATACTATGTATAATATATATTAAACCGTTGTAATAACCGGGTACTTATTCACTGTGTAGTCGGTTAGCCTTATTTCACTGAAATTTCCGCAACAATGTTTATCAGAATTATTCCACCGATAGAGTTTAGTGATAGCCTGTCCGTCCTATAATCCGCCGCTGCATAACGACCTGCATCTGTGGCACATTGACGTACAGCGGAAAGTTTTAATTTAATTTGGCAGCGTTTATGGTCGATTTTATAGCTGGAATTGTCCGAAGTTTAATGAGAACTTGAAGGGTGATAACGCAGCCACGCCACTGCGCTTTGCCGAACGCTCGCTTTGAGTGACTAAGTTTTTATGTTTCAATGATTTGTTTCACTTTGCTGCTAGAATTTATGGACAGCGATTTCGAAGGAAATTTAAAAGGGATGCTTTGGAAGATCCGAGTTTGTTTGGTTGTAGTGAAAAATAGTGTCATGTAATATTTAAACCCTTTTAAGGTTAGCGCCGTCCCTAATGCTTCCGCAATCTGTTCTTGTAATTATTGGTTCAAGAATACGGGCCTAACAAATATATTTCCACAAATTTTTAATAAATCGACATGATTCCCCATATTTACCTTCCGCCACATCCTATAAGAGATAGGAATCATACTGAAAATTTTGTACTGAGTTTTCAATGGATGAGCACTTATTAGGATCTCTAGAATATCTCTTTAAGGGGTTAAGCAATTTGATAGGCCAAAGAAAAAAACTCTTCGATATTTGCTCTTAGTAGAGTATCACATCCAATGAAGGGAATAGATAAAGGAGTTTTTATAAAGTTTAAACTTAGAATACCTACCCATAAAAATGATTTCACGACCCTGTGTCTCAGTGCAGTGTCTGTAACGATTTGGCGATTCTTATTAGCGAGAAATAATTTACAGAATATTAAATTCTAGACTTAAACTTTGCGAAGAGTTCCAGGGAGAGACGAGGAGCAACACAGTTCTCCGGCTGCAGAAAATTATTTTCTTTTGATTCGTCGAGTCAGCAGCGGACTGCACGGTTCTATACGATTCTATGCCTCGGGTGATTCCAGCGAGGAATGTAAAAATATTTGAAGTTTGTTTTATTCTACAAATATTAAATGGCAGACTGACGCTTCTAATTAGATCTGACGATTAATAAAACGGTATTTATAGCTCAAATATTTAATTTACTACAATTTCTGTATCTTGCTTCTTGCAGAATTTATTATTAAACTAAGAGCCAACGCAAAAGCTTCTGCAATTAAACTGAAATTCTTGATAAATTTTTATTTTAAAATGTTGTTATTCATTCAGCATTCGCTTAAATATTTATACATGAAAGTAACTTTGCATTTTATAAATATTCTTTAAAAAATTGTTCCATTTATAAAGGACGTTACAGTACATCACGCTATATCGATATCCCACTCAGTGCGGTAACATGAACCCTGAAACACAATCAACCAACAATAAGTCTCTTGCAAACACTCCTATCCTGGTACACCACTTTTGCATCGTCCACATTAATAGTGCAATTCATACATGCTTGTCTATTCTTCCCACTTGGTATCATTCGTTTCATCAGTCATATCTAATCACTTGTTCCCAGGCAACGCAATTGTTTAACCTCAATCTCATCAACATATATTAGTTTCAGAACCTTTCCATTCAACATTCACGCATACTGGCCAAATCACCTCAACTGACTGACTCCCACTTTCCTAACAACATTCTTCTCAATCTCATAGTCACCGTACATCAACGTATTTCGTATTACGTCTCGTTTACCCACACACTCCTCTTAAATACCTCATTTCCTCAACAGTTATACATCGTCCATGCCAATTCCTTCACGCCCAACATTCAGAATCATAATTCAATGTTGACCAAGGATATGGAAAAATACTGTTTTATGTATGTTGTAAATACTTAGGTGACGCATTTTGGAAGCTGCGTACTGCAAACCAATCAGAACGTTCGCCAAACTTAAGAATCACATTATCATGATACTTAAAAAAGGTATATATGATTAATTTATGAATGTCATTAAATTCACGAATGTGGTAATAATAAATATCGTACCAAATAATGGCTCACCTGATGTGGATGTTTTTAGGATGCATACTGTATAATATATTATAGCATATTTGGCGAACGATAGTATTGGTTAACACTTAATTGTCATTCTCCTCTTATAGCTGCTCAATGAAAACGGATTATTTATTTAGTTACACTATGAATTCACGTTAAAATGAATGTACAGACATACATGATATAAATTTCAGTGTATGATCTAGCTACATGGCGCTTTTCCGATTCATCTGTTTGGAAGAAGCTCTTAAATATGTATTGTTATTTAATGCACAAGTGGGTTGTGCCGTAATGTGGCGTTGACAGGAATTTGCATTTTGATGGTCCGAAATGAGGATTATGAAATCCAGTAGGCCACGGTATGTTACTGACATCTGATCTTTAGACAGGAGGTAAAAAAAAGGAGAACTGATTATCATGTAATTATGTAAATGCCAAGCTCATACATATTTTCTGTTTTCTCCCGACTGTCATCTGAATAAACAATTTGTTTGAAATTATGCCAATCTACAAAGTTTTTTCGTTGACGCAGTTCTATTAATATGCAGAACTTTCAAGTTGTGCTAGGAAGAAAAAACAGTTCGAACCATTAAATTTACTCCACTCGTCGGTTTCTTCCGGAGATAAAGACAAAAGAAAGCGTCTAACAAATTGATGGCGGTCGTTCAGCCGGCATCAGCTCAACGTTAATGCCTTGCCCCACACTCGACGCCTCTGGCCAACACCAGGGGCAGTTAACGTATGTGCGACTCTGCCAGGCTGGTTCGTTACGAGGTAGTTACGGACTATGAAACATTCGTTTCGACACTTACAACGAGAGGATTGAGGTACGAGGAGGGATTTTGATGAGGAAATGTGAAGTGAGGGCTATTCATGAGGGCTAGTTTTCTATTTTCATTAGAGTTAAATGGAGCTAGAGGCTGTTATTTCATTGGTTAGATTAAGACACTTGAGAGAAATCTAGTAGAAAGAAAGAAATATATGGAGGACGAAAACAAACTTTTTTCAAAATGATGTGACATAAGGACCATTAACTTGCTAGAATGTTCATAATTATTTCAAGCATATGTATTCGTAATTGTTACAAAATTATTGATAATTATTTCAGACAAAGATTATATTTTTTGACTATGCAATTTTAAAGAAACCTTTTTGTAAGTTGGTATTCTGCGCGCGCTTGCGCAGTGTTATCCTAAACGTCAAATAGATTGATTGCCATTTCTCGTAATTTTTAATAAAATTTATAGTTGTTGTATGTTAAATCTTGGATAATTCTTAGTGTTATTGAGTAATGTAAGTATACATAATGTATAATTAGGAAAAAAAGTGAAAAACTACAAAATCAAAATAAGTAAGTATACGTTTGAATAATTACACAGATTTAAGTAAGAGGTTACGTTGACAAGCAGGTAAAAAAGAAGCATAAATAAAAGAAAAAAGAACAGCTACTAACTATTCTTCAACGCTAACAAAAAAATTACTAAAAAATAAATGGCTTACAAAACCAAACAAGATGGGAAATAATAAAATAATAAATACGACTTATAACTATATATTCCGTAGAAACTGTAGCAAGTACAAGGAAAAACGAAGGAGAATTCAGGATGAAGGAACGAAAAATAATTATATCAACGTTTGGACCAAAAACGATATCAGAAAATGAATATAAAGTATAAACAAATTATGAAATAGAAAAGGCAGAAAAAAAGAACAGTAAAAAGTAAAAGGCTAGAGCTAGTTTATGGGATTGAATAGTTAAACCCAATAACGTCTATGGTAAAATGAGGCCCAAGAGGAAGAAGAAAAGTAAGGCCAAAATTTACATGAATATAAGAAATATAAAATATTTACAAACAGCAGGTATTACAAATTGAAAAAAAAAACAACAGAAACAGATAGAAAGAAGTGTAAAAAGTTAGTGAATATAATTTAAAAGAACAAACGAAAGATAATCTCATCCAAATAATGGAAATGGATAGCAAAGTAAAAAACGGACTTTTAATCCATTGTACGTTAAAAATAAATTATTATTAATTATAAAGTGAGTGATTGACATATTACGTACTTGTTGCAGAATATGCAATTATTCTAATTGATCAAAACATGAGAAACGGGATAATTATAACAATCGAGTACCTGTACCAAACAATGTTGGTAAAATTAATTTTCATTGAACTGTCATTCGTACTGTCAACCCAAATATACAGATCAATGGTTGGAATTATTTCGTGTATATTGAATTTATTGCAAACATCAATTAATTAATAAATCATAAACAAAGAGCATTTCAAATTTTGACATTTGTAGCATTGAAACTGTCAATAATACATAAAGTTGTACATGACAGAAATTTGTGAGATACTAAAAAGCATATTTCATTATTTACGTTATGATTATTTTAAAACCAAATGGTGGCAGTTGCAGAAAAACGTGAAAGTAAAAGAGATTAATATAAAAACTACACTTGCAAATATTTTTTCTACAAAAAACAAGTATGGCATCTGTAACGCTGGTATTTCTCATGAAGGGCTCTTCGCTCGCTAAACAATGGCAAGTGGTGCTCTTTGCCCTGCGAATGCACTGAGAGTGCACGGTTACACTGAACAGCGCTTGAAACAAATTCTGGTTAGATTTATAGGTTGTTCGCTCGAGCACTTCAATCGCAAAGTTCCTGTTCTTCAAAAAACAACTGAAAAGAAGTGAAATCCCTAAATACGGGAACATGTGTAGGTACTTGAGTCTAAGCAATATCGGAAAACCAGAATTCTTTGAAATCTAATATTAAAGTGTAAATAAATAATTAGTTCTTTATGAAACTTCAGTTCAAAAACAATGCCGAAATGGAAACAAAAACACGTTATATTATAATTTAAAATTAACCATAGGTGATGACTGTAGAAAACTTAGGTTTTCTACTATGAGGCTACAGAGAATCGTATATTTTACAACAAGTAATGGAATGGCACATATTCCATGCGAGCAAAAAGTTTGTAGTCCGAATCGAAGGCGAGGGCTACGGTTTGCGAGTGTGGGATATGCCATTTCGTTACATGTTGTAGACTATACTTTCTATAACAAGATTTTGGAAATTATACAAGAAATACAAATATAAAACTGTTGAAAAATCAAGCCCAAAAAATTAAATTAAAACAAACAGACCTAACCATAGTAACTGAATCAAGATCCTTCATATATCGCGGCTCTAATTCGTCGAAAATATTATATACGCGGCGTGTGGAATGTTAGTGATCCCATAACAATTTTTAGTTGTAGAATGCGTAGTTTCCAAAACAGTGTTATAGAAAAAGGTTTTTTTATTAGATGTTGACAAACTGGTATGAAGCTGGTGTTATTATTCAAAACTTGCTTACATGAATTACACAAAACAAATTAGACAAATACGAGAAATAGACAAATCCATTTCTATTTAATAACATTGCTAAAAATCCACGAAAATATTTGCAATCTTAATAATTCATTTGAATATTGTATATTGTTTGGTACAATAATGATTTGTTGGCTCGAAATGTATAGAATTTAATCTTGTATAAGTAGATATTACGGCACATTCATTGTATACTCTCTGACATATCAGAAAGATTTCTACCTATAACTACTCTTAACTTTAAATTGTTAGATGTACCTCCATGTCATATGAATAACGAAATCAGTCGAATTTAATCTAATTAGTATATAAGTTATTTGTAAATGCTCTCACTTCTGCTTATTTTAGTAATTAAGGTTAATGCACAACGCCCTTCATAGGAAATATAGGCCAAAAAGTGTTGATTAAATTATCCTGTAAAATTAATTACAGGTTTATTTCATCATAAATTCAATACGTGCACAAAATATATAATTAAATAACTAATTAATTGTTGGGGAAATCCGCTCCCAACGCAGATTCAGGCAATAATCAATATAATCCAGGGTAGAATAAAATTAAATCTAGCGATTATAAAGCTCCGCGCACTCGTGAGTTGGGGCCAGACCAGCGAGGCAAGTACATATGGCATTCCACTCACATTTAATAATAACGTTATAGGTTTATATTATTACTATTACAATAATACAATAATAACAACACATGATTTATCAACAAATGGGGTAAATATATTGCAATTTGACACACAGTTTGATATCACCTAACATCATCTACGGATTGTCCAACTTTAAAAAAGAAAACTATTGAAATGAAAATAAAAATTAGTGGAAAAATATTACTGAAAAAAATAGCTATAGGAAAAAGTTGTGGGTGAAAAAAACACAGGAAAGAAAATCCAGTGAAAAAATGGAATGGGAAAAGCGTCGTACAATCTATGAAACCCCTGTGTTCTTCACCAAGATTTTTAGGAGCCGTGATCTGGTGAAAGAAAAGGAAGCTTATCTATATAATTATTTATTAACAACCTTCTCCATTAATCAATTCCGAAATTAAGAGTGCGTACTTGTAAACGAAGTTTAAAATTTTGTTTTCCATTAATTATAAATGCGCTTAAAAAACTTTCAAAGTATTTAACAGCCAGTAAATTTTCCCGAGTTCTTTTTCTTGTTATCTCGACCCGAGGGTCTGGTTGCAAACTTAACAGGACTAAGCGCCTTTATCCCGCGAAAATAGTGCTGAGAAACAGTCGCGCTTTAGCGAAGCAGGCCATGTATAATAAACTACAAGGCTGTAACTTTATAGAGCCTATTTATGTTTTGTTTTCCGATGTTAACTGTTTAAAGTTTCTCATTTTGATTAAGAGAAATTTAATCAAATTACACACGATTTTCAAGGGACCTATGAAAATTTGTGATAAACGGAGAAATGTCAGAAAGAGCACTTTAAGGGGAACACGAATTCTGTTTTTGGGTGTTTTAAGAGTAGTGTTTTAGCCTCCATTTTAGCGCTGTACAATATTCTAAAATTATTTTATAAAAGAATTCTTCAAATAAAAGTGGTAGATAATCTATTTCTTTATAACTTCTACTCGGGGCAATTTAAAAAAAAAATTTTTAGATCATTGTACAGCGCTAAAACACCCAAAAACAGAGCTTGTGGTACAAGCCAATGTCTCATTTAATGTGAAGCGAAGTTAAAAAAAAAAACAATGAAAGTCTGTTGAAATTTTAGTCAGAATATTTTACTTTAAATAATAGTTATTTACTTTACAAGTGGGCAAAGTAAGGAATTACCCACGAGAGAAATTTTAGCTCACGAACCCGAAGGCTGGGTGAGATAATTTTATCGAGTGGGTAATTCCACTTTGCCCACGTGTGAAGTATAACGTTTTATCCAACACTTCTTAATAAATGAAAAATTTATTAAAGAAATATTATTTGACAGTGACATATGCTTTAAATTAAAATGTCAATCGAAGTAGTTACCAATTTGTGTGTTATTATTATTGTTATAAATAAAAAAATACTCACTAGTGGCTTTTCTCAAAATTATACCCACTAGTGGATAATCTGTTACTTTGCTTGTTTAAAATCGTCATAGTTATTGAGCATTTATTGAGAGGTGTTGGATAAACATATTTTTTATACACAAAGAAATGATTAAATTGTGAAGAAATCAATCCTCAAATGTTCAATTTTTTGTAATATATTGTCGAATAAAAATGGATTAGTTATCATACTCAATACAGCCACTGGCGGTCATGAGGCTAAGAGCGCGCAGGTTTACAGTCTGTAATCTGACGGTCGGGGTTCGCATCCCGCACGATACATCTCAAATTATAAATCGTAGCACTGATTAATGGCCACATATGGGTCTGAGTGATCAGGAGATCACAATTAGCCGACTGTTCCTTCCAGTTGTCTGACTGACCATCAGCTACTTCCCTAATGTAAGTAAAACACTCGGTCAATGTAACCGGTAAAATTCCGGCCCTATGGTCCACCTTACACCTTACTAGTTATTATGAAACTTTTGTTTCATGGTTACAATAATATGTATAACACATGGTATGTTTTAATCATAATAACAATGATATATAACATATTGTTTCAAACAAATTAGGGTCGAAGGAAGCGTACTTATCTTCATAGCGTAGGTTTCGCCTTCATCGACGTCGAATCTCGTAGTTTCTCAGATTACAATACGGACAAATGAATATAGGACAGCCTGTATGTAGGTTTAATTAATAATATATGTTTTTATGCATCATAACATCTATAAAACGGTAATTATTTTAAATAGCTAGATATTAAGTATTATTCCTCCATGTAGGTCAATGAAATTTCTTTCATTAGAGTCATGTAATTTTTCTCAATTGAATCTCACGTTAAATGCATAAACATTAGAAATGAACTCATTATTTTAAATAGCGTATATTTATTTATTATCTTGAAATATAATACAATGTAAATCTCAATTATAGAATATGAATCCTAATCGAAAGAAACTACCTTTAATTCAGGGCATATTCAAAATTATTACAATACTTATTTATTTTTTTGAGCAATTAATTAATTATAAACATTTTTCATAAATAAATAGGTAAACAGCTCAGTGGTAACGCCGGACTCTGGATCAAGAGATACTCAGGTTGATTCCTACAGCTGACAGTAGTTACATTTAACTTTACCCCCTGTAAAATTATAAAAGACTTTTGGATTAAGTTCTGCAAAAATATTTTATAGTTTTGATAATAATTTTGAAACTTTTTTCAATTTATCCCTGTGCCTGTGGTTTCATCTTCACTAACATCTCTGGGATCCGTGTACCAACAACTGGCAACTGAATTTAACGTACAAAATATATCATCGAGAACTGATGACATATTTATTAATTCCATTCCATTTTTCCTGGAAACTATAATATTTAATATGTATAGTATATGTACCGAATATTTAATTTTTATTGTATAGGAAATACAATAGTAAAATTTAAATCTCTGAAGTTTGTTGAATTCATTTGTATTTTGTTTGTTGTCACAAATATTTCTTCTGTCAGTATTATACAGCTTAGATTTTTGGAAGAGGAATTTGGCATGTAATTCTGCATTGAAAACTGCATAGTATCTACAAGTTTTTGATAATCTTCTCTGGAGAATTAATCCCAAATTTACTACAGTCTGTGTCCCAATTCTTCAATTGTCTCCGCATAATTATTTCGCTTTTTTTTCCTTGATTCTATAAAGTTTCGATTGGGGATAAATTGAAACTGCTAAAATGCCATTCCAGCAAAGGAATACTGTTATTATTATTATTGCTATAACACAGCTTTAAAAAATAGTCAGTATATTGAATCTAATATAAATCATCAGGAATAGGGAAATGGCATAAAATTTATGTAATTTGTAGTGGACAATTCTTTGTACAACACTTAAATTTAAAGTTTAATTTAAAAATGGGGACTATCTATCGAGATATATTTTTATTTGAACATTAAACATTTAAGATATTTTACCTTGGGTAAAAACAGAAACAGCTTGCCAGCAAACCAACAACACCAGCACGTTGTCCTTGTCCATAATTCCACTTATCACAAACAGTCAATCCAGGTTTTCAAAGAAACAAAACCTTACTTTCTTTACATTATCGCGCGCTAAACGACAGTGGCTCTACTCTTGTCCGGGCTGTCAACGTTGGGGTAGAGGCTGCATGGATGCAGTCACGTGCAGGATCTACGTACGTCAATGAACGAAGAGGCGGCTCGTGAGATGGGAGCCGCGCTGTGTAACCTCGAACGCTCAATACACGTCTGACGAGCTCGCCGGAGAACAGATCTACTACCACGCCTACTGCGCCACTGCGCATGGAATCGGGAAATTTGGAAGTTACGAAAACACATTTTCAAGGGGTGCAATATTTGGCGCATTTTAATTGATACTAATCTCAGCGCAAGTGATATTCCAGTGCATCAAAAAACACATATACCTGTCCCTAATAATAGTATAATATTAAGTCGTTGTGACATTTACATATTTTGGATGTGGCACTGAAATTTTCGCAGTGTGGGTAAAAGATAATTGTTTTCTATAGCCCACTCAGAAACGAGCTGGAATAATAAATAAAAATTAGCACGAATACTATAAAAATTTAATATAACTTTACTATGGTGGTCCTAAAATCCATCCTTGCTCAATAGATACTTTTACTAAAGGAGGTACTATTAAACAAAGAAGAAGTGAAGTATAATTAAGAATTAAATCATAACTATTCTATATTTGAACTGAATCTCCACTCAGTGAAATCGGGTGTACTCCAAGGAAGTGTTATTGGACCGATTCTATATCTTCTGTATACCCTGGATCAAACAACAATTCCTATACTATTCGCAGACGATACAGCAATACTGGCATCACATTCGGACCCAAAATTAGCTTCGCAACTGATGCAAAAGAATCTGGATTTAATTCAGTGTTGCTTAAAAACTTGGCGAATTAGAGTCAACGAAAGTAAATCACCTTTACCACCAGAAGAAACGCATGCGCCCCAGTATATCTAAACGACCGCCAGCTACCTCAAGCTGAGGACGTCAAATATCTAGGAATACACCTAGACAGACGTCTGACTTGGTGTAAACACATTTGGACCAAACGAAATGCTGCATGGTTTGTCCTCAACTAGATAATTTCATAAGATCGTCAAATGTCCCCCATTAAAGAAGAAATCCCCAGACTGAGTGCAAGATACATTCAAAGACTAAAGTGTCACAAAAATAAACTAGCCGTGAATCTTGTGCAGTGCGGTAGTGTTAAACGTTTAAAACATAAGTTTCTCTTAGGATTAAGTATTTTCATAATACTATCTAATTAGTCAATTATAATTATAGGAACTAAGTATTGGTTTTGGCAATGGGCACTTCCTTTCCTATGTCATATAATCTTTTTTCTACGGCCACTGAGAAATCTGCTCATTGTATGTTTGTTGTTGCTAGGGATATGAGGTACATTGCAAGCATCGTGCGAAATGAACAATTTATTATTAAAATTAAATTAATTTTGAAATAATATCGTGGTCGTAGAAAAAGTATAGTGTACAACTCGCATGGAATGTCCATTTCATACTCGTATGATTTGCAGCATTCGCCTTCGGCTCATGCTACAAACTTTCATACTCGTAGGAAATGAGTACCATTCCATGCTCGTTGTACAATATACTATAATCACATCATGTGTTGTGGTTCGTCCTAGCAATATAAATCGTAAAGTTTCACAAATCCAAAAGGACATACATACATAGTGTTCTTTATTTGCGTTGTGTTTCCTGTAACAATATGGTGTCAAGTTGAGTTAGAATCCTCAAAGCTTGGCTGAGTCTGCCAGTGACAAATCTTATCATCCTAACACATGATTCCAAGCCGATCAATAGCAACATCCCTTCAATCTAGTTACAATTAACACAGGAGTGCATTATACCTAATGATCTAAATTGAATGTGATTGGAGGTTATGTTGTCATTACTGCAGACACCACTTCAAACGCACGAGCACCATTCTCCACTATCCGTTCACATCCAGGCGACGTAATACGACGTTATCCGTCTGTTCGCATATTGTCACCTCTCGGCGTAAGTGGACGGCGATTGATGAATTTTTTGTCCCTCGCCATTACGGCACGCGGGAAGTGGTACTCCACTAACAACCAATTTAGCTCTTTTTTGCGACGAAAGGCTGATGGGAAAACAGCGTAGGCTTTGTTTGTCTAGCGCATGATTGAATTTAATTTTCGACCGTGTTGGGATAATTTCGTTATTTGTTTAGAGTTTAGAAAGTGTGTGCGGGTACAGGAAACTCAATTTTCTCCCCTTTAAAGGGACCTTGATTTTAAAATTTAATAGGGTAGGCATAAATAAAATGTATAAATGTATTATCACTCCAGTTATCCATATAAAAGGGTAGCAACGTAATAGTAGTTTATATACCAAGGGACTGAAGTGTATGATTTAATCCTGAGAGTGAAGTTTATTTTACGTGCCGTAGGCGAG
Source organism: Poecilus cupreus (assembly GCA_963942605.1). Classification (NCBI taxonomy): domain Eukaryota; kingdom Metazoa; phylum Arthropoda; class Insecta; order Coleoptera; family Carabidae; genus Poecilus; species Poecilus cupreus. The sequence goes on from OZ012720.1 coordinate 31,256,628, forward strand.
GGATTAAAAGTATGCACTTCAGTCCTCTTGGTATATCCAATATTTTTTGGCACTGCCAATCTTCTTTCCAGTAATACATTTAAAATAATGATTAATATTAAAGGATTTAAAATAGATATATACTCGTATAATTCACAAGTTGACAAAGGTAGGCTTTGATATCATATCATAAACAAAGTAAAAAATTCGGTGTTTATTTTGGGTGACGTTTCAATATGGACAATTGAAGAAGTAGCCATAGTGGAAATAACGCCGATAAAATCTAGAAAATTATATAAAAACAATTCGAAGCTTTCAGCAAGTGGTGTGACTGTAAAAAATACAAAAATCGGAAACTGTGCTATTAGTATATTTTTATGAATAACAAAAATTGTGCAAGCTTCTATCATTTGAGTGCAATATTCGATGTTGAAGGCAATGTAGGTAGTTAAAAAAATGGTGGCTATTAACCTAAAAAGTCAAAAGTTAAGCAGATATGGATAAATTATTAAAAGATGCACCAGACAAAAAATTTTTAAGGTCAAAGTAATTAATTTTAGCAAAAATGTTTAAATATGCTCTGTAGTTATCAACTGTATTTAACTATTAATAAGAAATGTCATTATATAAAATAATGTTAATAATTATTTTACTAATTGCCGAGGTTACTTGTTTATTTGTCAATTTAATCGCTTGGGATTTAATTTTGAAATTTTATCCCTGCGAGATTAAATGTGACACTTCAGTCCACGAGAAGGAAGAATAAAATAAGTGTAAAAATTACAATCGGCCCAATTCACTAACTCAGTTGTTAACTTTTAACCACTTGCTAATATTTTTGACAAATAGAAACAAATATTACAAGTGACAGATTGATTTTTTCTTGTATGTTAAGAATTTTCATTGGTTTAAAATCTTAGTAAGTGGTTAAAAATTAACAACTAAGAGAATTGGGCCGATTATGTACCTAAAATGGTAGGATAGCGCAGTGATGTGTTTCTGGATACATAGATCGTGTGTTTGAATCCCGGTCAGGTCTGAAAAAATTCCACTGCCTAATTTATATCGTTATTCAATCTCGTGACCATTCCAAGTTAGGATACAATTAACTTGGCAACCACAAATATATCGGGCAGTTGCTAATGGTTGTTACAAAGGGCTTGTACCACGTGGGCAACACACATGGTAAATACGTAACATAACACGTGGCAATGCAAGGAAATTTAATAGATATCAATGTGTCTCTACATCCCAGGAATATAAGTAACCCCTATGGTTGGAAGTTCCTTAATACATACCTACATTAAATACCGAAGAAGAATTCCTGGCCTCTCAATTTATTTCCGATGTATGGGAATTGTTTATTAAATCACGAATCGCTTTTTAAATTTCCCGCGAGTGTTTCGAAGCGGGATTGTATTTTATGGGCGGCTTTTATTGCGCGGGTTTCCATTACCTGAGTGCGTAGAAATAAAAGCTGCCAGTTGCCAACCTCCAAATGTTATATACTCTTAACAGTAAAATAAAGTTAGCATGAAGTCAGTCACGTTACGAAACAAACGTAACGTGAATTTGAAATAAATATATCCGCGGGATTTCCGTTTCAGTTTATGAAGATGTATTTTATTTCGCATATGAAAATGAAATATGAACCCTTCTGTTTCATATTTTTATGTGTGATAAATATTTACATATACAATTTATATGACGGCATTTGTAAGCATTACGTAAAATAAAAATATTTCTTCCTTAGCAGAGCATATTTAAAATAGAAACATTTTATTGGAATTGTTTGCTTATTTTGTTCAAAATCACAATAATCATAATCAGGAAATGAAATAAATCCTATTTTGAGAAATATATTTGAATAAGTTAATGCTAAATAAAATTACTACAAAAAAATATAATTTATTTCCGCCCTATGTAAATGACACTTTACAAGTACCTTGGTAACTAAGTAAACAAGCAATTATAGCGCATAGACGTACAAAGTTTATTGGCTTCTTTTATTATTATTAATATTACCAGCTCAATTCATTTAGTATTATTCATGGTATTGTTGATTACTGGCTTCTAAAAGAGACCTATAGAGATTTACTGACTTGTAGAATAGACGTGCAGAGTTTTACAGGTTTGTTGAGGAGACTGGTAAAATTTTACGGGCTTATATTTAATTTAAAAAATATTGTGAAGGTGGAAATAAAACTTTGTACGATGAAAGATTTCCAATAACTTTCCAGCTCGCTCGTAAAGATTTATTTACTATGCTTGCTACGTAAATAATTATTATTAAGCAATAACGAAAACCTGTTACAATTTAATATTGAAATAATACGGGGAGTTTTTTTTTATCAGTATACATAGATATATGTCTACCATAGTTTCAGTTTAAATGATTGACAGAAATGTATTAAAGCATTTTTTGTAATTAAACAGGGACAATTAACAGTAATTAAAAAGTAATAATTTTAACTAAATTAACTTCTAAATAATTTTTTTTTAATAAGTTTTTTTGTTTTAATTTGGAATATGTCATTTAATATAATCTCTGGTAATGTAATGATTATAAAATTTAAAAACTGAATACATATTAAAATATTTGTTTTGCAAATTAAATGCTTGTTTAAATGTTAATTATATTAGTATGTAGTGGTTGTGAATAAGTCCACATATGAAGTTTAATATAAAATAACGTATAATGAATATTGTATGACGCCTCCGTAATATTCTCGTAGTGGAAGTTTGCGAATGAATTTTACAAGGCGATTTAAAATGCAAATGAAATTGACTTACAATATTTCCAAATCAAATTACAAATGTTCAAAATGGTACCTATGTTGTTCCAATTTGAATTACAAATGTCAAATTTGCGACTAAACAACAATTGCTCCAGAATCTCACTTCATTTGTCACTGTTAAAACAGAGCATTCTGTTGACAACGTTGAACTGTGTCTGCAAAATTTAAATATATACATTCTTACCGTTTGCTAAATGGAGATAAATTCTGCGGAACGGCTTTATAAATGTCATACTTACTGCATGAATAATATGATTCGTTAATTCTGCGCTGAGCAGTGCTTAGTGTAGATGGAAGGGCCATTCCAGGGCCGCCCTCGACCATATATCACTCGATCTTTTCTCTTAGGGATTTCGTAATAAACTCGCGACTATTAACGTAATTAATACATCGTTTGGTTCTATTTGTACCGCGGATAATTTCTGCCATAACTTGGGCTCTTGTGCACAATTAGGCCTCCAACTATTTATTACTAGAGATTAGCTACTATTTTCAGCGAGAATTTGAATCTCAAAGTAGTTTTTTATGGTTTTATTCATTGAAGTAATCACTTCAAATCTTTTACCTTACATTATCAAACATTTGTTTAGTTTGCATACATATAATCTCACAATGGACCAATATCCCAAATATTGTTGTCTTAACTTAACTACAAATAAACAAAAATAATGTTAAATTAACTCTGCCCTACCTTTTGGAAGCCCTCTACGACGGCAATCACCAGGAAACACCTTCGGTATCGGCAATATTCACCAACAGCACTACACAAAAATATAAACGTACACTACAAAACCCCGCACTCAACTGACTAGCTCATTCAAAATATTGCTGTTATTTGTTAAGTAGCTAACTCGAAAAATCATGTTTAATTTCTTTTTGCTATAATAAAGAAGCTTCGTATATTCAATGCAAAACAATTTTAAAACCTATATTTTGCGAAATACATATACAGGGTGATTCATACAGCACGGAAAATATTAAAAGTGTAGCTAGGGGTCTAAAATATTTTTTTATTATAAACTTTTGGAAAAATTCAATAACTAAGAAGTTAAAGCTATTAATTATGTTTTAAATAGAAATTGGGATTACTTTAAAGTTAGTTGAACAGTGTTTAAATTAAAAATATAATAACAATGTATTGTCATAAAAGTTAGGACTATTTAAATTTTTCTTTTATTGCTCAGAAATTGCCGTCCACTTGTAAACACGTACCCAACTAGAAAACAAGTAGCCGTTGAAATTCTTTTAAATGTCAATTTATTAAACATCAAGTATGTTAAATACAAAATGTTGTTACTTTCAATAACGAGAAATATGTAGACATGATTATGATTTATGGAATAAGTTTCATTAATTAAAAATAAATAAATAAATAAATATATCATCACGCCTTTTACCCATTAAGGGTGTGGCACTCTGCTTACGCAGATCTCGGTAGGTGATATATTTTTGCGTATGAAATGCGGTTACCAGCCGTCAAGTCATAGCCCCCAAAGTTGTTAGTGGAGGGGGAACCACAGGGGTAAATTTAAATTGGCAACTGTCGGTACTGGGATTCGAACTGAGGATCTCACGATCCACAGTCCGATACGTTACCACTGAGCTAATTAATTAAAAAGATTAAATTAAATATCAGCAAATTGTAATATTTGAAAGAATTATATTTGTATGGTAACGAGAAAATCATGACAATTCCCAATTATTTTTATTGGTAATGTTATTTAATAGGTGGGCATTAATTTAAAAGAACTTTCATTTGCTGTTAACATTTTGGTTATTGAGTTTTTGACGAAAGTTTATTAGGGAAATAGCATTATTTTGGGCCCCCCTATATACACTTTAATCTTTTCCGTACGTAATAAATCAGCTCTTAAATTAATTATAGAAATAATGGGATTAGAATATTAGGTATTTGCCTTGAGCAAAAAAGTTGCAAATAGGAAGTATCTCAATTTTAATTTAGAATCTTTATTCTTTGATACAATTTTTTATTTACGCCCTTGACTCCGAAATCAGAAACACTCAAAAAAATTGGGTATAAATGCAATAGAGGTTGCTTATAACAAATCAAAGTTTATATTTTCTTTAGATTTCGTATATGTAGCAATTTAAATTTCCATAATCATGCTTACTATGAAAATAAATAAATAACTGTAACATCTATTTTATTTTTAAAATATTTATAGGTATAAGAAAGTCGTGTAGTAGCCACACCAGATTTTTTTGTCATTGTAACTTTTTTAAATATCCTAATAATAGTTTTTATTCCAAATATTGTTGCTAATATTTTTTATATTTAATTATTTTTCGTAGCAGTTTCAAAATTTTTATCTTTAACGAATTAGTAAGTAAACAATCACTTCCGGTTTTGATTTAATCAAGGAAAAAACAAAAACCTACCGTTCTATATACAAATCGTAAATATTGTTTTGCCTTGAATTTATTCAACTAGAACAGCGGCCAAGTGCAGATTGCCAAACTGGAATATTCAAGTTCGGTAACGAATGAATTGCAATAATCGGAATTAGCTGGCCATTCAAGTATGTGATTTTGTAGCGTACGTATGTATTTGTGTGTAGTGTTGATGGTGAATAGATTGACGTTCTTGAAGGAAGGTGCTTCCTGCCGACTTCCGCCGTAGAGGAGATCCAGAAGGTAAGACTGTTAATTTGACATTGTATTCTCTCTTATAAACGAATACTTCGATTAGATTTACGTGCGATCTTTGCTCCTTTAAGATATTTATGGATACATTTATTGCTATAATTTAAACTACTTCAATAATCTCATCTGTAGTAGTACAATGTGTACCATCTATCTAAGGTACGAATGCATTGGGATCTCGAGTACCATAAGAAATACGAGGTTGGTTAAATTAAACGAAAATGCACAGCTCACTAGATAGTTTAGTTTAGTTTTTATTGACTATATTACATTGGCATGTTTATAGTATGTCAAATTTAAAAAATTACAAATGAAAATACAATAGTATTAATTACAATAAAAGATTATATTTATGGCTAAAATTTAAGTATTCATCTATTGTATAGAAACAGTGTCTTAGCAAGTATTTTTTAAAAATAATTTTAAATTTCTTTTCATCCAGAAGTTTGACTTGTTCAGGTAGAACATTATAAAGGTCAACATTCAAGGAGGATATTAGATAAAATGTAAATTTAGTGATTTTCTTCTATTGCTGATAACTTTGTTATATAACATAATACAGGATTCTGGTTTGCACTTTCTTATGACACTTTTTAATGGTGAATTTGCAGAAATATTCAAAAAAAAAAATTAATTCTAAACATTTACGAGTTACTGGTAATAAATTTTATTTTTCATATGGAGGTCATGGCGAGCCATAACATTTTGAATAGAGATTTTCTTTTGCTTTACGACGATATAAAATAGTAATAAAATATTTTTAAAATTAATATATAAATTAACAAATTTTTTTATTCATAATAAAGTTGAACTGAATACAATTGGAAAAACAAATACATGTTCAAACTACCCTACTCAAGTGGCAACTTTCGTCTATTTTAACCAACCTCGTATTTCTATGGTTCTCGAGATTCCAATGCATTCGTACCTTAAGTGGGACTATATATTAAAGAAATATTGAAATGATTGTTCAAAAGTGACGAAATTGAACCAATATATATATATATATATATATATATATATATATATATATATATATATATATATATACATAACATCACGCTATATCCCACTCAGTGGGGTAGCACGAACTCAGAAACACAGTCAACCAAGAATCAATCTCCTCCAATCATTCCTATCCGGACACACCATTTTCGCCTCATCTGCATTCATAATGCGATTCATACATGCTTATTTATTCAAATGATTGGTTTATTTTATATTATATCTGGGAAATAGTCAGAATCTACCTCTTCCTCTCGTCTGTACTCTTTTCGTTAGCGTATATATTTATTGTGATAATTCGAAATAACTCGATGCCATCAAACTACCAAGAGTTAACCTACATCATCCCACCTTCCCTAGTTTCCACCACGTGTCACTTTCACCTCACAAGTCAGCAAGTCACAAACTTCAGCATTCCCCAGCCAACCCTCACTACCCCGTCACCCCAATGTGTGATCCGCGGTGTTCGAACTGTTCGAAGTTGTGTAAGTCGCGCTACGTGACTGCGGCGTGCGAGTTGACCGACGTCGCCGTCGCGGTGCCCGGCATCAGCATTGTTCGAGGAACTGCACGGCGATGGAAACGGGTCAACTCGCCGGGGATCAAATGTGATGTCAGCGAGTGCGCTGGCTGGAAAGGTGGAACTGTTTGCAGGGGAAGCTGATTGGATTATTATGTTTTTGTCATTTATATTTTACCTCTCATACATACCGGGTGTAGAATTGAAATGTTGAATTTAGGGATTTCAATGCTATTGCTGTATATTTTTACCTATTCGTTTTTCCGGAAGAATGTAAAAACCAAAGTTGTTCAGAATTTAAAAGAGCATGTATGTGGTCAGGTTGGGTACCTAAATATTAGTATTTCACGATATATTAATCACATTGAAATCAATATTTATTCGAATATTTATAGCACGGCCTTGAAAATTAAGCAAAAATAAAAAATCTGATGTGGCCAGCACATAACCTTCCGCCCAATACTACTCTTAAACGGTACAAAATAGTATTTGATGATAAAGAAACATACCTTCTTATTTGTTTATTTTCTATTTATATTTGAGAATTTTAATTTTCTTTCGTATATTTATTTAATTTTTTGACATATATTTCACTAAGAAAACAGCTTCACAATCACAATGACATGTGTCACATTTCGTAAAAAATTGAAAATTTTCCATGGTGTACTAGGAATGCAAGATTTGTGAAATCTAATTTCTTTATATTTTATTATCTCTAAATCTAATGAAAATTATTAAAATTAGTGTAATCAAAACAAATGTAGAATTAAATATTCTTCAACTTTCAAAATAACATAAATTGTTGAAAAAGGAAATTTAACCGTTTTTTTCACGAAAAACTGTTAAGGGCTTAAAGTAAACTGCTACTTCCGGTCGACCAATTTTATCCAAAATCTAATCAGCTCTTCATTTAAATATAAGAAGCAATAATTCAAAAAATTTTATTTTTTGGTATTGTAGTATTTGAGTTATGCGAGACGAAAAAATTGCCACAGACTACACACACACACACACACATACATGCATACATACATACAGACATAATCGCGAAAATAGTAAAATCGTATTGTAGGGACCCTAAAACGTGCTTATTCATTGAAAACTCACTACCCAATTTTCTGACCAAAAACATTACCTCCCTTACCTAGAGGTAGGCGGGAGGTAAAAAGAATTAACATTTCAGAAAACAGATTTAGATTTAATACAGTGTTGTAATATTTTCTGTAGAGATTTCGTTGAAGATTGTAATGATATAATGGCGAATTTGAAATCTCTGATAAATAAATAAATAACAATAAAACTGTTTTATGAAAGGTCAAACATACACAGTAAAAAATTTGAGTTGCGATTTGTTAATTTTGCGGTTGTTAAGTATTTTTGGTTAACATTGAAAAATATGACAATTTGTTTAATTAAAATTTTGTCAATTCTGAATTTTTAAGAAGAAAAATTGTTTTTATTTATTTTCTGGATTTATAAAATTTAACAAATAGACTCGACAATAACAACAAGTAAATTTAACTAACTTATCAATTTGTAATGGTTAAAGAAAGTTTGAATTCTTTTTAACAACTTAATTTCTTATAATAACTATGATTTATTGTTCTACTTCAAAATAATTACTAAAATATTTAGTCAAAAGCACATAAAAATAAATGTTAATAATTATTATATTCATAAATATATTTAATTACGTAATATACAAAAATAATTCTTTACTTGCTAACAAATTTGAAACAAAAATTAACGGTGGATCGTCTGGCACTAAAAATTTTGTTAAAATTTTGTCACAAGCATGTGTTTTGGTCTTTATAATATGCTTTCACTGGTGAAGTGCTTATTTGCTTGAAAGTCTATCTAGTGTTTTTTAGGCATATCTCAATATTTGATTTCTGATAAATATTATTATATTAAAAAAAAGTGTAATAAAAATTGGGTACAATTTGATGAAATTTTATCTACGATATTTTTTCATTTATTTCAAAGCATGAATTACTACAAATGAAAAAGCACATTTTTAAACTAATAAAAAATTTTACACCAAATTTAAGTTAGTGACTTGCGCAGTCAATGCAATTAATTTATAATAAAAGTCGAATATAAAATATAGCAGCCGGCGAACTTTTAGACGATTGAAAGTAAGGCTAAACCTGAAAATTCCTGAAAAGTGATGTTTCTATTTTTAGCTTCTAATCGCTTGAACTAAATCCGCGATTTTGCACGTATTTTACACAAATATACACGAAATAAAACATTGAAATATTATTTGAAAAACTTTGCTATTACTTGTTATATCAAATCTGTCTTTTATATTGTCTATTGCAAAACTATTAGATATATATCTTAAAAACATATACAGCTATAGTTTTACTATTTAGAAGTGCATATTTTCCTCGCTTATGGCTTGTGCTTCAATTTTCCTCCTTAGAATAAAATATTGTCCTTCTCTCTCTTAAAATATAATATACTACTCGTATTATAAAACTTTATGCAATTGGTCCGTGTTGTTGAAATAGCTATCTCCAAAATTAACTTTTATTACCCCTCGCACATATGATAAGGAAGATATTATTTTTAATATTAAAACTGTTGTATTTTACAACATAAATATTTATTTTTTAAGGTCAAACCGTTTTATAAGCTAGTTACTGAAAAAATAAATGTTTGCGAATCAATAAAATTTAAATTCTAATGCAATTTTCCCTCGAGAGTAATATCACAAGAGATTTAGGTTTTATCGGATTTAACTTTCCTTTACGACAACGAGGTACAATTGACATAAAATTTTGTTCAATGTCAAATTGCTCGAGTCGTTATACCTCCATATAACCATGTTTAAGTGAAAAAAAAAGTTTGGCCAGATGAAAAACAAAACGTCCAGTAGAATTAGATAAAACTGTTTTACTGAATGCCACGATTTGTTAGTTTATCCACTTGCAAATTATATATCGAATATCAACCAGTGAAAATTCAGGTTTCTATAGGGAGTTTTTATACATGAGGTGAATTATCGCTAATAAACTTTGATTTAAAATACCTTAAAAAGGAGTAAAAGCGCTTGACTGTGTGAGAATTAGTGGGTAACGATTCTGTCGCAAAATCTGTCTTCATTAACATTATTAATGACTATTCCGTGGCGTAAGTTTGAATCAGAATGGTCTTACGTGTGAAGTGATCGTTTAATATATTGGCAAAGACGTTTCCAAATCGTGATTGATATACTTTTCGTTATAGGCAGGTTTGGAAATAATAAATCTGTCCTCTGCAAAATACGTTCGGTTATAAATAGCACTCGTTTGAATAACATTCGCTTCTGTATTCATTTCGCTGGACGATATTTCAACGTTCAACCTGCCTTTCTTGTAATAGGTTATACACCTAGTTTATATTTGCAGGTTTATTTTTCACCTACGACCACATCATATACATATAGTATGGAAAGAAGTTACTGAAACAGGGCAGAAATTTCAACAGGGAATTAAGCATGTTTTAGAAAATTTAGAGTACGACGATAACTGTATATGCATGTATGTTTGACGATTATTAAATTTACTTTTTAGAATTATGACGTTCAAATTATGAACTACTGGTTAAAAAATTATAAACCGAAGTGGTAGTTTAGTAAAGGAGCAATTTTTTTTAAATAACCCGAGACGCAAAAAGTTTTCAGAAATTAAAAATAAATTGGGTTGAAGCAAATATTCTTCATGCCACTGGTATGATAGGTTACAATTTTGAAAAAAAAAAAGTAATCATTATAATTTATTTAGCTTAACACGCCAGAGATAGTGGGTTCAAATCCCACTGATGAGCATGGACGTTCCTGATGTTCAAATAAATTCACAATCATCCACTTATGAGGCGGCATATGATCGAAGTTCTTAATCCGTGTTCTATCCTAATAAAAAAAAAATATTTAGTTTAATTAAAATTGTATAACACAAGGAATTAAAAAAAAATTGAAGTACCCTGTACAGTATCCATCACACTATATTCTACAAAGTGGGGTAGCACAAACCCTGAAACACAATCAATCTCCTCCAAATATTCCTATGCTGACACGCCACTTTTGCCTCGTTCACATTCATAGTGCGATCCATACATGCTCGTGTATTCTTCACTTGGAATCATTCGTTCACGCAACAAACCATCATATACTCAAGCACTTATTCCTCGGACGTCCACGCAATCGTTCACCTTCAATCTCACCCGCATATATCAATTTCACTAACCTATTATTAGCTTAATATGGCCAAACCACCTCAAATTACTCTCTTCCACCTTTTTAACAACAATCCTCTCACATGTTCACATATATACTTGTCGTGCTAAATCAAATTTATGTCTTTTACATAAAATTAAATTGACTGGTATTCCTACCTACTTATACAACAAATTCATACCTAAACTCTATAACTATGAATTGAGAATTAAGGATTTGTATATTGTTCCATCCTTTAGAAAATCTAAATCTAAAAAACCTTTTTCCTATTTGGCCCTATTTCTGTATAATAACGTACCGGATCATCTTAAAATGCTAACTTTAAATAGCTTCAAAAAGCAGATTAAAATATTCATAGAGTATTAAGTAAGTTTTGTGTATAAATGTATTCCAGCAAAAAGTGATCAAGTTATGTTTTTATGTTAGTTTCTATTTGTGTAATAATATGTCTACTAGTTGCCTATTTGTTATTTTCATTTGTATGGTTAGGTGAAAGAGCAGCTTAAGCTGAACCTCGCCTTTGATTTTGAAATCAATAAAGTTCATTATTATTATTATTATTATTGTCAATCTTACACTCACTATACACCAATGTATTCCGGATACGATCACGTCTCATATACCAACGCATTTCTATCAAATACCTCATTTTCACAACAGTTATACGTCGTTCATACTTCTCCATCCACACCCAATATTCAGAACTATTCATCAATATAGGCACTAACACTCAATCGAGCATCTCTAGATACATTCATGTGGAAAACTAATATAAAACAATTATAAATAATATTTTTCTAAAATATTTAATAGAGCTCCAAGAATTCTACATTTCCATACCCAAAGAAACTTCAATTTGAATTTCTAATATCATTTATGAGGTGCGCGTTGCACGATGCTCGGTGCACGAGCTCATATCCATAAATATGCTACACGATGCAATTCAGTGGTGTAATGCGCGGAGTAATGCGCGCATAGAATTCGTACAATATAATGCTTTATTGTCGCAATTTCCATATGAACTTGCGTCGAGCCGTCGGTCGCCTTTATTGCCAATCGCACTGCATTGTTCTTGGTTGCCAGGCGATCAGATGCAAATTGTTTTCGTGGTTGCTGCTTGTTTCACATCATTGGAATGAAGGCACAGGGAATGTGTTTTTTTAAAAACAAGTGATGAATGTAGTTGAATTATATTGTAATATTTTCCATTGTTGCAGTGGATGTGAAAAAGAAATTTATTTGCTTGAATTTTATTAGTAATTGAGCTGTATTGAGAGGTTGGCCATTGTGGTTTCTCTTGAAATTGAAACTGTATAAATAAATGCAGATATTGGGTTAAATTCGGAGTTAGCTATTTCACCAACATGGATTTGTTGCATAAAATGTTATATTAGTATATTATATATTAACGGACGGAAGGGCATATGTTTTTCCTGTGGATATATGAACGAATTTTTAAACTATTGTTAAATATGTTTCTTTGATTTTAATTTTTTATGTTCAACTTTACCAGTTCACATATTTATTTATTTGTTTTATTACATGCATGAATTTTATTTTATTTATTATTTTAGATGTCTTTACTTAATATTTTTATTTATTAATTTATGAGAATGTATGTACCAAATTAGTTAACTTGTATGTTAACCTTTTGGTTAAATTTTAAACTAACTATAATGTATTGATTTTTTAATGTGTTGATACTCTTTTATGACTTGTTCGTAGCTCCTAGTTTGTACTAATTTTCTGCAGACAATAAATTTATTATTATTATTATACTTCTCTCATGAGGTATATACGAATATACTATTTTTTCCAGATATTCTTAAAAATACTATAAATAATTGAGTATTTAAAAATGTAATACATACCAGAGAATACTACATGCAGTTGTCACACCACCGATAATGAGAAACCAAGGCGGCATAAAACCGTAGCAGTTGAGACAACTTTAACAAATAAAAAAAAATGTAACATTGTTAGCAAATGTAGGTATTTCTAAATTCAACATTTGTTTATTAAAACTATTGCAGTATACATATTTAATATAGACAGTAAATTTGAGATTGAATCATATCATATTATCTTTTAATTTAAATTGAAATATATAAATCATTTTGAATAAATTTGTCAAATGAAATATTTACTATGTCGAACACAAGAAAGGTATAGGAATCATGTTAAAAATTCGGTAATAAGTTTTTAGTAAATGAACATGTTTTAGGGTCAATAGAATACGATTTGTCTGTCAGTCTATGTGTGTGTGGATTTCTGAAGTTACAGTTTCTGAAAAACTACTAAACAAAAGAATTGTGATATATTATATTACATTAATATCCCCTTGAAAGGAGATGATTAATTTTTAGTGATAATCCAATAACCGTACGTGGCAGTTTACTTGATTTTTGTTAATAAAATGACGTTTAAAATATTATTGTCTACTATTGTTGGAAATATTGTCTCTTGCTGTCACCATTTACGAATTAGAACACATTAAAAAATTATATTTTGACTTTTCGTTTAATTTGCTAATCTATACTTTTTGAAAAAAATAAAACAACTCTTGAAAATGACATTTTTTGAAATGTGTCATAATTGAAAACTATTTTTTAAGGGATAAGCGTTTCTTGATAGTATTGGTCCGTGTTTTTGCATTGTTTGATAAGCAATCCATAGGGGAAGGTATTGTAGTACCCGCAACAGTTTATTTTTAATTCGGTTTTAAAGAAAATAATGGTGGAAAGGAATTATAAATTTCATGAATCCTTCTATAAAATATTACAATTATGTTTTAAATGCTAATAAAACGTCTGAATGAATCAAACTTAAGTCCAAATAATAGCGTCCATCCAAACACAAAGCACCCAACTCTTCAAGCAGACAATCCAATCCGATTTACAATTCAAGTCAAACAGCCAATAAAATTACCAGCTCCATCGGGCAATATTTTCATAGGGTCTTTTCACCGTTCAACGAACCCATTACAAAGACGCCGGCGTCACCATGGCGTCCAGCCCCGACCGGAGGGCGGAGGAGTCAGTGAAAGAGCACCGATCACTGAGCACCACCGACAGAGGTTATAAATATAAATAATTAAATTATTGAGGTCATATTGAACCATGAAAACTAGGCGATTTACACACAAACTTCAAAGAAAGTTTTCGAAATTGTTTGAATTCCAATCATTCGGTACAAACTTCAAACAACAAACTCGGAAATAGTTTTCGGAACGGGCAACGGGTTCCGGGACAAAGTTGAAATTTCAAATTGAAGTCGAGGATATGCAGTTGCTGACATATTTCAAATTTACATTAGTGAAACTTAATATTCTACGTACTGTGCATATTCAAATTTAAATTTATTACTCGTATGTGTGTGCTGGGCACAATATAATATGAAAGCACTCGAAAAGTTTCTAATATTATCTGCAAAATGTAAGATATATCTTTTTCACTTATTTTATATTTCTTTCTACCGTATATTGCACCAACTTGCATAAAATGATAACTTTCTTTTACACACTCTTTTATTACAGATCATTGTTGTATACCGTATGGTAATAAAGCAACACAAATACAATTTTGCTGCTGCCATAGGACGAATCCGGGAACCGAGTTCACGCAAGAGGTTTGTACAATATTTTTTGTACGAAAAGTATAGAACTAATAACAATCCATACAAAGAAATGAAGTTCTTCAAGGAGTTCTTTTGATATTTGTCAAAGTTGTACTATAAATATAAACACAAATTAATTTGTCTAATATATTAGAAAACAATTAAAATATTTATAATTTTTACCGTATTCACTTGTTAATTTATTATATTTCATATTTCCGTAAAACATTCTTCTTACTCATTTTTAATAGAACTATTCCAGGAACCGAGTTCACGTAAAAGGTTTGTACAATATTTTTTGTAGGATAAGTATTAATAACAATCCATACAAAGAAATGGAGTTCTTCAAAGAGTTCTTTTGATGTTTGTCAAAGTTGCACTATAAATATAAACACACAAATTAAGTTGTCTTATTTACCGTATTTACTTGTATAATTATCAAAATATCAAAAACCGCCATATCTCGAAAAATTTAAGAGATATGTTGATGCGCTCTGCACCAGTGAGTTTTTTAGGGTTTATATTATATAGAAATACTATAAAAGTATATGTCAATTTTTAGTGATATTTCATGAAGTTCATCATATGAATTGTGTTTAAATGTGGAAGAAGAATGTTTTACGGAAATAAGAAATATAATAAATTTACAAGTGAATACGGTAAATATTATAAATATTTAATTGTTTTCTAATATATTAGACCAATTAATTTGTGTGTTTATATTTATAGTGCAACTTTGACAAATATCAAAAGAACTCCTTGAAGAACTTCATTTCTTTGAATGGATTGTTATTAGTTCTATACTTTTCGTACAAAAAATATTGTACAAACCTCTTGCGTGAACTCGATTCCCGGTTTCGTTCTATGGCACTCATCCGGGAACCAAGCGTTCCCGCATTTGGTATGTAAATAACTATTACAATGATGTACAACTTATGTTTATGTGAAATATATCTATAGGCTTCGCTCGAATTTTTTAACAAAAATCCCTAAGCCAACAGAAGTGTGCTTGCTTCCTCTTTCCACGTTGAACAAATAATTCGATCCATTGCCTCACTGACTAAGTCCTTGGAAGGTACCAAGTTCCGCCAAATGTTCAATTAAGAAAATCTTAAGATCTGAAATTCCTTGTAATTATGTTTGTTCTTTTTATAGTATTTACAATTTTTAGATAATTAAATATAAATATTTAATTCTCTAAACTAATTTTATATTTATCAAATAACCTGGGAAATATTTTCCACTGTATAGCAACAACACTATGTTTCCGCACGAACAGTAATTTTTCATTAAACCTTAATGAGAAATTTTATTAAATTATAAAATGTATTATATTCATGCCCCCCGGCATTTCATTTTTGTTTCATACATATTTTATTTTTAATATTTTTGCTTTACACATCACGGTAAATAAAATATCAGTTTACAACACGAATTTCTTTGTTCGTTTACTTTGAAAATCTACAGAAACACAACAGAAAACAAAATTATATTGTACTAAATATTTATGTAAACCATTTCAGATATACTGTACTGTCATTTAGTAAAATAACAGAAAAATATCATATAGGTAATGTTGATAAATATCCGAAAAATATAATTGTCGATATTTCTCTAACGTCAGCAGGACTAGAAGGACTGGTCGGACCAATGACAACGGTCACGGAAACACACAATATTTCTCTAAAGTAAACCTGCTTTTATTTGAGGATATCGTTCTTATTTTCCAATAAATATGTCAAGGATTTAACCTTTTATCTCGCTCAAGGAACTAAGGTCTAATTCCAGATAAATTGAAGCGCTTTTTTACGTTTCCTTCTGGCTATTTTCAACGGAAGGAAACGTCATTCAGTGCTTTTCCAGCAGTAATTTAAACTCTAAATTTTCAGAATTTAATACTGGGTTTTCCAGAACAAAAGAGATTTACTTTTATACAGGATGGTGAATCGAAGGATGCATTATAGTGTTTTCGATGCTATTTCTAAATTGTTCAATTATTGGCTTATATAACACAGTAAGTTAGAAGACTGTAAACGTGTGCAAAATAATACAATTTAACTGTGTCTAGGCTGACACACTTAGTAAGATTTCTTATAACAAAGTAAGCTATGTATAATTTTTTACTAATATATAGTGTTTGTTGAACCCACGAAAAATTAAAATCAATAAACAGTCCTAGAACTTTAGTAAAAGTGACTGGTCGTAGAATATTATTGCCAATGGAGACAGAGACATCGTAAGTATTCCTTTGCAAAGTAGTTGAGTTTTTTCTGCATTTTGGACAACCTCATTAGAATTACACCATGATTGCATATTGTTCGCACATTCATTAAGTTTTTTGTTTAACAATTCTTTTTAGAACATCTTTTGAACAAAATCTAGTGATAATTTTATCGACGTCAATCGGAATCTGGCGGTGAATATGGAGTAAAGGTAATCAAGTAAGCCGTTCCTTATAAATATTTGTTTTCGGCTATATAATTAAACATATTTTTTATTCAAATCAGATATATTGAGAATAATAAATTAAACTATAGTTTTTAATTAACAATCATCTTAGAATCGTAGATTTTTAGAAAACATTTTCCATTTAATTTCCTAAAAAAAAATAAGTTCTTTATGTTGTGTATCTTAACTATTGGGACCGTAATAAAAAAAAGCTTCATGTGTAAGGGGGGGGGGGGACACGACCCTCATGACCCCCCCCCCTCCCCCTGGATCCGCGCCTGGTAGAAGAAGCTACAATAAGAGATGTGTCATCAGCAAAGAGACAAACTTCAGCATTAGAAAAGGAGAGAGGAAGATCTTTAATACAGAGAACAAAAGTAAAGGGCCTAGCACACTACCATGAGGTACACCATAAGCCAGAGAGCAGCGGTTAGAAACAAATTTGTTACCATTGAAATAAATGCAGACAATTTGATATCTGTTTACTAAGTAAGATGTAAGCCATTGTAGAGAAATTCCTCTAATACCAAAAGTAAACGGGCGCCATGATCAATTCATTTGAGAAACAATTTGTTCCTTTCTTTGATATGGGATTTCTAATTTGGCAAGTTTTCACTGTTTATAACTTACCAAGTTATAAATCCCACATTAAAGAATTGTTTTTAAATGAATTGACGATTGTTGTACATTCCTAAAGCTATGGAACATGGCGCCCGTTAGAAAAAATATCGTTTAAAATTATACATAATTGATGTTAAAACTTCTTAAAACAATTCATATCCCAGTGTATCACAATCTCATGACAAACGAGTGTTTCTCTCATCTCTCCCCGGACACGTAACAAATAGCACAGAATACAAAATCTCTGGGGTTGGAACTAGAAGTCGGTTCTCCCGCAACGTTGGCGAACGCAGATAAAATCACATCGTGTAGAGATTTGAGAATTCTCCGCTGGCCGCTGGCTGCCGGGCTTCCCTGGACCTCAGCAGGCCCTAGTGGATGTAGAGACTACATATATGGGGGGACTAGTGGTATGTACGTGATGTGAGACCCAGTGAAGGATGAGGAATTCGGCGGCAAGAGGAAACGGTGCTGATGGAAAGTGCTAGGCGGGCTTATGGTGTTTTGTGTTTTGGATCGTGGAAATTGGAAACGGTTGTTTTGTTCGAATAAATTTATTTTATTTGTTCTTGACTTAAGGAGGAATGTATATGTACAATGTAGCATATAGGTGAATTTTTGAAATAACAATACAAGTTGTTGGAATTGGAACTACAGTAAGACTTCTTTCTAAACATATATAGATTGGAATCCGTCCCCAGTCAGGGGTCGCTTCTATTTAATAGTTGTACTTCCCAAAAAAAAAAAAAAACAATGAAATGAATATACCATCATGCAATTTACCCATTTCGAGTGTTGTATATTATAGGTATATTTGACAGCAACTAATCTAATTCTTTAAATATATACACACAATTCAATTTATACGTTCTCTACTGATCATGTTATGACTACAACGAATAAGAAGTGTTTTAAAAAGAAACTAAAGATCTTTAAAATTTTGCAAAAATATATAGCGTGTTCCACTATTAAATATACTATTGCGCGAAAATAGAATATTCGCATAAAATACAAAATACAGACTGATGGACCATCCAGTATACCTATTTCGAAAAATATAACATGTGCTGCAATTTTTTTAAAAATATTTATGATAGATTTCAATTAAAAAAAACATTTTCTGTTTATATAAAAATTATACGTCATTACTGTCAACAAATATAAATAGAAATACATACATAACATCACGCTATGTCCCACTTAGTGGGGTAGCACGAACCCAGAGACACAGTCAACCAACAATTAATCTCCACCAAACATTCCTATCCTGACACACCACTTTCTCCTCGCCCACATTCATAGTGCGATTCAAACATGTTCGTTTATTCTTCACACTCGGAATCATTCGTTCACGCAACAAACCATCATTCATACTCAACCAGTTATTCCTTAGAGCCTTAAATTTTAAACTATTCAAAATAGACCAGTAGTTTATATATTTAATATTACAAAATTTAGCATGAATCAATTATAGTGATAGGTAATGACTAATGAGATATGTTATAAAAGTAAACTACCACTTATGGTTGCTAGAAACATCTTATCTTACTTTTGTAGTCCATGGTAAGCGATACATTTTTACGCGTCAAGTGCTTTTACCAGTCACTACGGAAACCACAGGGCACAAGTAAAATGGAAATTCTCTGGAATACATATGAAATGTTAAATTACATATATGTGCAACAGACTTCATTTTATTTAAATTTCCTATAAACTCAATCGTTACATTTTATTTATTTAAATAGCAATTTGCATATTTATCGTTCGTAAATAATTGATAAAACAGTAAAAAAGTGTATTAATTTTTTGCATGTAATAAAATAGGATCGTTATGCCATTTCACATAAACATGAAAATGAATGCAGCGCTTATTAATGCATGTGGCAGTTGTGTTTGTATTCATTTTTAATTACAAATTGATCAATTTTTCATTCATTAAATGAAAATAAAATGTTACACCAACATCATGTTTACATTTCTGTTTGATGAGCAATTTTTCATTAAACCTTAATGACAATTTCCATTAAATTATGTAAATTTTTTCTTTCACAACAAAAATCTGTAACATGCTACTATTTTTACCCATTTACAATAATTAATTTTAATATTGCAATAGGTAATACAGTTTAAAACTATAGGAAAGAGAATAAATGTCTAGCGAGAAATAAAATTGGAGTATCGTTATTAAGAAGAGCCGTGGAAGAAATGTAAGCAATTTCAAGAATTTAAAGTGAAATTTTATGTAAATCCGTTGAAGAACAGAAGGAAAAATCTTTTTCCTTCTTTTCAAATAAATCTAAGCACCGTATAATTTTATTACGAAAATTGGTTACTTGTATTATTCGTTAAATTATCAATGGATTCAAGTTTTCAAACAATAATTTGAAAACTTTTTTAATCAGAATTGAATTTAGCAGCATTAGAAGTGAAACCTATTATGATTTATATTAAATCCAGGACGGTACAATTTTTTATTACATAGAAAATAGCTCATAGCTAAAGATGGAATAACTAAATAAATATATCATCATGCCACTTACCCGTTTGCCATTTATAATATAACTCATCGTTAAAAATCCATACTGGAAATAAAAATAATAAATTTAGTTTATTTAAAAAAAAGAACCAGCTGTTAAAAATAGTTCCAAATGAAAGATGTTACAGTCCATTCGGAAATAAGCTGTAGTAATAAATCCATCCGTCAAAAATATTTCAGTGGTGCATCAATAATTGTTTTTCTTTTTACCTCTCGCCACATCCTGTAAGGGAGGTATAGGAATCATGCTAAATATTCGGTAGTGAGTTTTCAGTGGATGAGCACGTTTTAGGGTATACCTCGAAGTTGGTCCCATTTAAATTTCAAAATTCTACCCTTAAGGGTATAAAAATTGGTAACTACTAAAAATAATAAAATAATAGTATATTGTGTATCTAATAGGAAAAGTGATATATTCCCGGACGATGGTGGTAGAGAGTCAGGGAAGTTTACTTTTCCTACCATACTATTTTTTTATTTTGATCGGTTTATATTCAATAATTAGTTATTTTATATTTTTATAAAAACGGTAGCATATTAAACAAATTGTACCAATTGTACAATAATTGTAAATATTACCTATAATAAATATATAAATAAATATGACTGTACTTCAATTTGCAGAAAACAATAAATTGTACTGGAATACTTTGCCAGTGTTCGGAAAAGATATTCCCGTACTGTTATTTATCGTAACCTAGCATCGATACTAAAATACAGGATTAATGCACTTGGCGCTTTGAAAACACACCGTAAAAGAGTCAGTATAATAAGTATCAAGAGGTTAGTACTAGTAAATTGTTTACTAGAAAACAAATTAAATACTCCTCAAAACTTAACTTGAAATTTATTACTCATGTATAATTTAAAGATAAATAAACTCATTGCTGTAGAACGCATCGTAATATGTCTTATATTTATCGAAATATGGCTATTTGTAATATTTTTCAAAATACCGAAATTTCCCCAAATATGACTTAAAATAGTATTTTTTTTTATTACATTTCTTTATAATATTCTCGCCAGGAAACCTATTGCAGCAGAGCGCATCGTCATATCTCTAATATTTTTCGAGATATGACGATTTTTTATATTTTCCGAAGAACAACTTTGAGGGGCTGTAACTCGAAAACTATTCAAGATATCGAAATATATCTCCAGTGTTGTGTTTTTCGTGCCATTTATAATAAATTAGTAAATTTTGAAAATTTTGAAATTTTTTTAAATTTCGATTGGAGATATCTTGACAAATATGAAAGATACAGACTTGCAGTGTTCACCAATCGATTCAGCTCGACGAAATACATAAACCCTGAAAATTTCAGAAAATTTGGACAACCGGTTGAAATGTTAGAGCAAAAGTTTGAAAATGGCCAAATTCAGGCCCTTGACTTTCAGGACAAAAAACGCCGTTTTCAGGCTTTTTGCTCTAACTTTCCATCCCGTACAGCGATTTTTATGAAACTTTGCATACTTATGTATTTCGACGAGCTGAATCGATTGGAGAACACTGCAAATCTGTATCTTTAATATTTGTCGAGTTATCGCCGATCGAAATTTTGAACAAAAATACAAAAAAATTTCAAAATTTTAAAAATTTGCTAATTTGTTATATAAGGCACCAGAAGCGCTAAACTGAAGAGAATTTTTAGATATCTCGTGAATTTTTTGAATTACAGGCCCTTAAATTTGCACTTTGAAAAATACCAAAAATCGACGTATCTCGAAAAATATTAGAGATCTGACGATGCGCTCTGCTACAATGGGTTTCTTAGCGCTTGAATTATAAAGAAATGTAATAAAAAAAATTTACAATTTTAAGTGAGGATATTCCGCGAATTCTTCATTTTTTCATAAAACTTATAAAATCCAAGTTTCGTTCACATATCTTGTCTTGTTCATGAGATATTGCGCACACGGACATCCATCCATCCATCCATCCATCCTCACACACAGACATCATTGAGAAATTGGTCTTAACGGATGCAGTGGACGTCAAAATATGTATTTCCGCAAAAATTTCGTCAGCGATTTTTTTTTTCGTGATTCCAATACTTCCTTATACTTTGTAGAAGAAAGTAATAAGTTTGTTTTATTTTTCAAATTTCAGTTTCTTTTTCGTCGGTTTATATTTGCTTAAAAAGTTTTGTTTTTTATTATTTATAAGAAAATCATATGTTGTCCACACTAGATGTTCTCAGTAATTCTTGTGCGTTGAAAATCTCCATTCCATTTGAATGTTAGTGTAGTGGCATTCTCTGTTTGTATAATTTAGAGCAGATATTATTTCAATTACAATTTAAGCGTCGTGTTCTGCGCCACTACCGCTCGCAGTTAAATACCAGAGATAGTTCATATAATAATGAAATTTTTGCAATGGCAGTGAATCCAGTGCAAGAAAGTTAATTTAGGTAAGAATCCCAAGACTGTAAATTTAATCAAATCGCACATTGTCGGCAAATGGGCGTATCTCTCGTGCGAATAGCGCACATAGAAAAGGCACTTTTCGTGCTGTTGATATAACCGCAAATTTAGCGAGATTTAATCACAGTATTCAGTTACTCCATCGAGATGAGAGTTTTCACTGTGACCCGAAATATCTTGTAGCTGTTTGCATAGCACATTACACCCCAAAGCTGGTTAATTGCGACCCTTCCGCATTCGGCCCCTGCCTTTGTAACCAGTATTCCTACAGACAAAATGTACAAATATATATACAAATACAGAGTGTTTAAAAAATAGAGGTCATGGAGTTAAAGGTGAATAATACATCTCAAAACAATGAAAAATGTTCGTATAAACATATATCAAAAAATGCCTAGTTTCAGAGCTATTGGGCTTCCAAATTATCAAGAGATGGCGTTGATCACAATTCTTAAAAGGTACATGTCAAATTCATTTTGTAATGGCGAATGCGTGCTTTAGTATTGGTAGTTTGCTTTTATTGGCAGCAGAACTGTTGCCATACACACTACAAATTTTCCTCTTTTTATAGGTTTTTTTTTGGATAAAATTCAATCTTAACCTATAATCTATAAATACAATTAACCTTTCATTTTTACATCTTATTTAAATAATACGACTTAAACAAATGTTATACTTATATTAAAATATTCGTAAAATAACTATTATTGTTATTAATTTAAAAAAAATATCAATTAATTTCAAATTTAATGAAATTTATGTACCTTATGGTTAGTTTAGCTTTCTACCACTAGTTAGCGTATTTTAATTTTGGAAGCCCAATAGCGATTTTAATATTTTATTTCTGTTGTATATAACGCATACTTTTAACATTACAATAAAATCATAGTGGCCGTTGGCAATGGAAAACATTTAAAGATAGTCTTTTGTTTTTCCTTATTTGTCATAATTATTGTTATTGTTTGTTACAAACTTTATAACATTTATAATTGACTGTTTTCCATTGTAAACGGCCACTATGATTTTATTTTAGTGTTAAAATTATGAGTTGTATATGACGTTAAAATCGCTATAGCTATGAAACTAGGCATTTCCGGATATATGTTTATTTGAACTTTTTTTACTGTTTTGAGATATATTATCCACCCTTACATCCGTGACCTATATTTTGTGAACAGCCTGTATGTATCAATAAACCATTTACCCATTTTGGTTGTGGCACATCTCTTCTCTTGCTTCTTTTTTTTGTCTACCAATATTTGTCTCAAATCTTTTTTCCGAAGTTTCCTTGGTCATATATATATATATATATACTTTTCGGAACTTCAACCATAGGATATATATACCCAGGATGGAAAGATACACTAACATCTATTTCCTTGCATTAACACTCGGCACAAGCTCTTGTTATAACCACTAGCCAGTTCCCAATTGCTTTATGGTTGCCAAGTTAATTCTATCCCAATTTCGAATGGTGACGAGAGTGAGTGATCCAAATTAGCCTACGACCTCTGTGTCCAAAGGCAAGCACTTTTACCACTGCTCTATCTCGCCATAGCTCTAGTTCAGCACATAATCAACTGCAAATTTTAATTTATAAACAGTATAAAATATAGAGAAGTTTTAAATAAAATTAGTTTCTGAATATAACTTCAAGTATTTATTTACTGAAATATGGTCAAAATCCTGATAGGCCATCAAGTAAATTAACACTTACAGTTGATGGATTGCTTCCAAAATCGAATTAGCTCATATCGTGAAAAAGCAAAATCTAAATATCAAATTTAACATTGAGAGCCCTTACATATCTTTTGGAAATAGAATAATTCGTAAGAAGCAAAAGGTGATGAAATGAATAATTTTAAAGTGTTTTCTGGAGAAAATATAAGGGTCGGAGTCGCACGGCACTGCTTAAAGCTATCAGCGAACGTTATACAGACACAGCACAAGCTCAGCGAAAGTGAATAAAGTATACGACGTAGGGATTTCTCCCAACTTAAATACGACTTGTTGTTTATACGAGCATTACTTGAATTATGCGCAAAAATTGTTTAATGTTCCCATTGCCATGGAATTTACACTCTAGTTAATTAAAACACGGTACCTACTAATTCTCTTTAAATACTTGCAAGTGTAACACCACGAATTGCCTGACGAACTACGTAGTTACTTCTAAAAGATAAACGATAATGAATAAAATATATTTTTGAACACTGCTTAGAACAGTTCTCAGCAAAATCGTATATGTTTTTGCACGTGCAGTGCTATCAAAGCTACAGAAAGAATGTTATGATGTATATTATAATTTTTTTTTTTAATTTGTTGGCGTATAACAGCTGCAGAAATGAGATTTTTCGGAAAATTGTACGGTTACACATGGAAGCGAGAAACAAAGTGATGAGCTGGCTTTGTCAATGTCCTGATATGGAAGCGAGGAATGAAGTGACGAGCTTGCTTTGCCAATGCACTGATATGGAAGCGAGGAACAAAGTGACGAGCTTGCTTTGCCAATGTACTGATATGGAAGCGGGGAACGAAGTGACAAGCTTTCCTCGTCAATGTACTGATACGGAAGCGAGGACTACATGCAGTTCCATCTACATAAATCAAGTGGCAATATAACAAAAAGCTTACTTAGGACCAGCTAGTAATTTATAAAATATTTTGTAGAAGTACAAATGAAAAATTCTCACTGGGATAATTCCATACACGCGGACATCCACAAACTAAATTTAGGGTTTTGATGGACTACACTGTACCATGCGGGCTAAAATTGAAGATGTGCGATTGCGCGTGCGTAAGAAGAATAAATGTATAGATATGATTGATGGTTTGTTGTGTGAACGAATGATTCCAGTTGCTTGTACGCATCTATAATTAAACTCTCGAGATAAGAGAAAAGAGAGATATTGTAAACTCAATAATGAGTTTCATTACTTCAAAATTGCATTAGTGAATGTTTACAGAGCAAATACGCACTTCGTATATCGACCGAAAACGGTCACTTCACTGAAACAAGTGACTGTTAATTGCAATGTGTAATACTGTATCTATATGGTGTATGCAGTGCTTTGTGAAGCACAGAAGCAATTAGTCCACTATGCTACTAATTATCAATTAATTGCTAACTCTACAATGACCCACCAACCCACGGTTCAACTGACTTCAAGGATCTATGGACCCGGTTATCTATAAGTACACCCTAAACTGATGCCATATTAGAGGTCATCTGAGCCATTGAATTAGTTAATCAGGTATCCAAAACATTCTTTGGTTTTTCTATTGATACCGTTGGTTTTAGTAGCAGTGTACCGGGTGCTTTTAAGAAAATTTGCATTGCATAATGAAGTTTTATGCAGTTTTGTTTACATTAACTTACCCATTTACTGGTTCACTTCACTACTGAAAACGCGGTACAAATTTTTGCATAAAACGAGACTGTTTGCTTAATAGTTCGCGTTTTTCTCGGAAAGTAGCTTCCAATTAATTTTAGTGCCAATTAATTCTACAAAGAATATGCTGGTTTTAGTATAATTACACAAAGTTTTAATTAGTTTTTAATAAAAAGCATAATTTTCCTTCTGCTGCATTTTATACTTATTACTTATTTATTTTTTCATAAAAAATTGATACAAAAACATTTTATAAAATGTTCAAATGGAAATATTTTACGCCATTTAAACATTTTTAGGCGTAGAACTTATAATGTTGCTTAATTCTGTAGTTAATTTGTTGATGTATCAACTTGAAAATTACCAAAATTTATAATTGCGGGCAAAAGGCACTAATTAATACATATATTCCTGACGATAGCGTAGTAGTAGGAGTGCTCACCACTAGCAGTAGAGGTCGAGGGTTCGATTTCGTGTCAAGTCAGAAAAT
The DNA here is from genome assembly GCA_963942605.1 of Poecilus cupreus. Classification (NCBI taxonomy): domain Eukaryota; kingdom Metazoa; phylum Arthropoda; class Insecta; order Coleoptera; family Carabidae; genus Poecilus; species Poecilus cupreus. The sequence goes on from OZ012720.1 coordinate 31,283,342, forward strand.
TGTACATGATCTGATTTGGATCGGTACTCACTCCCGTTATCATTCCAAGTTAGGATAAAATTAATTTGGCAACTACAAAGCTAACGGCCACCGTTTCTTGTATCTTGTGGTTCATTCTAGAAATATTATTCGTAAATTTTAACAATCCAGAAAACATATTCCTGGGAATAGGAACCGGGATGATACAGACTTCCTACATATTCCTTATTTTCATTAAAACTAAGCCTTTTAAGACTACAGTCAACGAGCGAATACTCAATATGTACCTTTCTAAATAAATATATCTACGCCATTATGTATATTTGACTGTGGCACTCTGCTTACGGCAGATTTTAGTACTGATATATTTTCGGGCGTACAATGTTACCACCAAGTTAGTGGAGAAGGAATTGAGGATTAATGACAACAGTCCAATGGGTCTCTTACTTCCGAAATTTTAGAATAGTTACGAATGTCCTACTGTGATGCGTCCCACAAAATTTGTTCATTTGTAATGAAAACAGCTTAAAGATATATTCCGAATCGACCCTAACCTAATCCCTTTTATCTTAGAATACACAATAATGGGAATTTTATATCGCAAGGATCTTGTAATTTAGTTTATAATAAGTATATCTGTAGTTTCTGTTTTGCGTTATAGAGTCGATTTTCGATAGCTTCACTAAAAGATTCCTTTATAGTTTTAGAATACGAAAACATTTTTGGTTTCATGCCAATCCCTCGATTTTTAAGTGAAAATACAATTCATATGTCATCTGTAAAGAATGGTCCAATAGATTTTGAGGATTTAAAATTTTCCACCAAATGAAAATTATACTAACATTTTTGCTCGTTGAATTGTTCTCCGAGTACCATTCGTGTTACAAGTTATGTAGACAATTTTTGGGGCTGCATCGCTCATGGTTATTACGCTTAAAAATATCACTCGTGTTATTTCAAATCAAGTGTAATACCCATTCGTGATACTGAAACAAAAACTGTCGACATAATTTGTAACACTAATGGTATTATATATGAATATACTATATTTGGATGTACTTCAAATTGCCATTTACTTCTGTCATTACTATAGGTCGCACGACTAATATATTTGGGGGCCATGATTAGACGGCTAGTAAATGTATCACATGCCGAGATCTGCTTATTAATTTATTAAATCTATATAAATCTGCATGGTCCTCTGGAATATATAAAATATTTTTCTTCTCCATAGAGAACTGATTTATCTTTTCCAATATAAATACCTTCGTCATCGATTCTCCATAATAAAATATAAATCACCCCATCCCCTTGCTAGTTTCTCCCCAGGGCGTCTCCACCAGCAGCACTAGCACGACACTACGCCACCACGAAGCACGAGCCAATGAAATACCGTGAATATTCCCGACACCGCTACTCAAGCGCTCAGGAATCCTTTTCGCGATTGTTTGGTGATTCCAGAGGCACTCACACAGATGCTCTATTGTTTTGAGCTTACAGGGCCGCGCAGGTGAAAGCAGAAGCTTCATGTCGAGATATCTTAGGCTGATATATGAGTTGGGGTTATGTAAATGTATTAGGCATAAACAAATAGTTTCTCCATTCATAAATATAAAAATAGATATTGTTGAGGGTCAGATCTTTAGGTGTTATCCTAACTTTTATTTACGAAACGATGTTGCTTGGTATCAATTGTATTCTATTCTAACATCGAGTCATAGTGCAACCTGTATAGCCAATGTTATACATACATAACGTCACGCTATATTCCACTCAATGAAGTAGCACGAACCCAGAAACACAGTCAACCAACAATCAATCTTCTCCAAATATTCCTATCCTGATACGCCACTTTCGCCTCGTCCACAATCATAGTGCATCATTCGTTCACGCAACAAACCATCAGTCATACCAAATCACCTATTCCTCGGATGCCCACGCAATCGTTCACCTTCAATCTCACCCACATATATTAGCTTCATTAGCCTTTCATTCGAAATTCGCTCAAGATGGCCAAATCACCTCAACTGACTCACTCCCACTTTCTTCACAACATTCTTCCCAATTTCCCACTTACCATACATAAATATATTCTGGCTACGATTACGTCTCGTATATCCATTCACTTCTCTCAAGTATCTCATTTCTACAGCAGTTTTACGTCGTTCATGTTTCTTCATCCACACCCAAGATTCAGAACCATACATCAATGTAGGCGCTAACACACCAGTATAAACACTCAATCGAACATCTCTAGATACATTCACGTTGCGATGAAATGTTTCCAATTTAAAACTGAAAAAAGTGACTTTTTATAGGGAGTATTGTCTGGTAACACGAGTTCTTTTTTGGTTGTTTCTAGAGAAGTGTTTTCGCCTTGAATTTAACGCTTTTCAATGTTTTACAATTTTTTTTTCATTTGTTTCTCGAATTGGTAACATTTTTTTTCTACAACCACTTAGAAATCTGCTTATTGTATGTTTGTAGTTGCTAGGGATATGAGGTACATTGCAAGCATCGTGCGAAATGAATTTGTTTTGTGAGTTTTTTAATACAGGTCATTCCATTTAAGTACAGGTGCCATTGCTAGGATACATATTTAGAATTGTCAAATATTGGAATGGTGGAAGCGAGACAAATTTATTATTAAAATTAAATTGATTAGGAAATAATATCGTGGTCGTAGAAAAAGTATAGTGTACTCGTACAACTCGCATGGAATGTACATTTCATACTCGTATGATTTGCAGCATTCGCGTTTGGCTCAAGCTACAAACTTTCATACTCGTAGGAAATGAGTACCATTTAATGCTCGTTGTACAATATACTATTTCAGCGACAGACAGTTTGACAGCTGACAGCTGTTTTGTACTCAGTTTTAGAACTATTTTATAAAAAAACTACTTCAAATAGAAGTGATAGATTAACTGCATTATCTAATCGAAGAATTTTTTTATAAAATAGCTTTAGAACATTGTATAGCGTTAAAACTGAGGCTAAAACATTTCTCTTTAAACACCCAAAATCAGAACTCGTGGTACCAGTCAATATGTCAACAATAAAACTTCATAATTTCATTTTAATTCTGTAAACCCTACAACGATTGTATAAATTCCATCGCTAGCGTAAAGTGTTTGATAATTTCAAAATCCCGTGAATTTTATGAGAGTTTTGGGATGCCCAAACTCCAAACATGGCAATATCCATGCAGGTTATGTGCAAAATGGCGGCAGAGTCGATTAATAAGTACGGCACGTAGCACGTGGCAAATGCGTGTGATAAATTTTAGATAACGAACGTAATGGCAACGTAACGTAAGGGATAAGTGAAACAGGGCCATTGAAATCAGAGATGTAATCATCTAATAGCGATTCTCCCAAATTTATTATAAGGATACTTCGTTTATGAAATAGTATACTACAATTGTTCGGGAGATATGTTGATTATTTATTGAATTTTGTTGAAGTATAATTGGAATTTATTGAGCTATTGTATTGAGGAAACGTGCGGACAAAGCACAAATTTTCTCTGCCTGATTTATTTTCCAATGAAAATATAAAATTACGGTTTCCTTTAGTCAAAATTCCTTCTATACAAATTCACTTTTTATTATTAATATATTGTACAGCAATAGAATAGCATAGCGATGTCAATATTATATCCATTCAGCCGCGAATTCAATTTTATTTCAATCTCTTTGAATATGCGTGGGTATCTCGCAGAATCTTTATTGCAAAGAGAAATTAATAATCTACATTCAATACAATTTAGTTCAGCGCGAGATGTCGTTTCGACGCTGGGGCGTCGAATAAATTAAATCTTCCACGCGTTTCATGACGCAATAAAATTGAGTGAAGTGTTCAAAATCGACGCTTCATAACAATGTATTTGCATACACATTTCCATCTATATGAGACACAACATCCAAATAAGTCTGCTCTAATTTTAATACTCAGCTGTAGCAACAACGAAGTGGAGATAGTTTGTTACTCAATTCTTGAAACACTGAAGAAATTTCGGGTACTTGTTCATATTGTTCTAGATGGCAATAAGTAAATATATACAGGATGAGTTTTTTAAAGCAACCAATCAGTTTCCTGACTAATAATTTTAGAGAAAATAAATACATAGGCTCATACAGCACGGAGGGTGACATAAATGCACGGTGGGTAAATAAAAATTAATAGGGGGATATGACGGGGGAATGAAAGTTATATTTTCTGAAATGAAAATGGGAAGTTTTTATTTTTGAAATGGATAGCCCGAAGTATTCCCTTTTCAACGATATAAAATGTTCCTGTCCCTAAAATTAAAATTAAGATCACAAAGTTCAAAGAAAAATTACTGTTTTTAATACGAAAATGTAACTTTAGGTAGGCCGTTGAACAAAACAATTTATTGTTTTACTATTGACACTCCTGTTATCAAATTGTCAACAATTGTTGTCGATGTAAAGCCATTGTTGACAGGAATAAAAATAATAATTTGTTTTGTTCAACGACCTACTTTAAGTTATATTTTCCATATTAAAACTGGTAATTTATCTGTGTGACCTTAATTTTCATTTTGGATATAATAACATGATATATCGTTGAAAAAATAATACTTGACCATGCCTATCTGTAAATCTGTCTACCCCAGTTGACATCTCAAGCCGATATTTCAGAATATTTGCCGCGATAATCTGAAATGACTATTTGAGAAAACTAAAAATCTAACAAAGTTCCTCACACATGTGTGGCATAAACTCCTGTCAAAACGATTTTCGATTACTTTAAGTACAAACGCAATTTGAAACTTGATATTTTAAATTTGTTTTGACAGTGGAACAATAAATTATATTCCCAATATGCGTTGTTACAATATCTATAAGCAATTTCTTTTTTCTTCCAATGTCTTATACAGAACTTATAGAAAAAATCTTTAATTTTTTTTTAATTCAGTATATATTTTACATTTTATCAGATAACATCTAGTTTTCAAAATTCTTATTCCAACCAGAAAATGCTGTAAAAAAGCTGCAAATATATTTTTCGGCAAACTAGAAAATAATTTAAAACGTTGAATACAGTTAAAACAATTCTCAATGGGAGAGGGATTTGAAGTCTGGTAACACGTGCTAATATATCATGTACGTCGTGCTCTAAGCAATGGCCTCATCTATGATATAATGATATATTTATTTCATCAGACAATCTTGATAATTAAATAAACTAGAATAGAATTAAGAAGAATTTCTGTAATCTTGTTAACATAATTATTGTATGGAGCATCTTTATACCTGCACTAGAAATTTGTGTTGATCCCTAGGATAAAAACATTAAAGCAAAATCTCATTGCAGTTTTATAATTACTCCAGAATATAATTTACACTTTTAATTGGATTCCAACAAAAACTAAAAACAAGTCCGTAATTATACAGCACGGAAACTGCAAAAAATATTAGTTACGTCTCATTATTAACACAGCCCTTGATCCTCGATAGCTGTATATAGTTACAAACACAAATTGCATTAAAATAACCAGCACATTTTCGCAGATCTATGCACTCTGCGTGTTCGCATTCTATCAAACGAGTGGATTTGGTGAATTTATGGAATATGTTATTAAATAAGGGCCCATAAAAGTGAGTGAAATGGCAGATATCATAACGCGCGCCGGCAGCGCCGCCAGATCCCAGCGGACGTGGATGAAATACACAAAAATACGATATCTGCCCATCGGTAATACAAAGCGGCGCATTAAAAAGATTAAATTGATTCCAATGGGAGTATTTTTATAAATCGGACTCGGGCAGTCGGAGGGAGCCGGGCAATGCTCCAGGGGACTGAAGAATTAAAAATATGAGCACTGCTCGTTAAAATGATCTTCCTAAGTGGGTTCGCACTTTTTTGTTTGTTTATAAGACCTGAGTTGTTACTCTACCTGAAAGAATAACTCAACAGAATATTCGGAATAAATTTGAAATAGAATATTAAATTGTAAATTTACGGTATAGGTTCCCAAGCCATATTGTTTATTGTACATGATGTAATTAAGTAAATATTATGACGGAGAAAATTTTATAAACCTATTTTATTCTATATTCTTGCCGTCTATAAACTTGTTACAAATCTATTAATTAGTAGCGACTGCAAAATACATGAACATTAGCTGTATTCTTTTTGGAAAGTTTTAGCTCAACTCAGTTGACAAGTGAGTTGAGATGAACTGAGCTGAGTTGAGCTGAAAGGCATCCAAAAAGAACAGCATTTTATGTATAGAAAGGTGGGTTTGAACAAGAATATATACACATATGTTATTAAAATTGATGACACTGAAAATATTTTACTATAAGTTTACACATTTAATATATCAATGCAATAGATCGACATATTTTGTTATTGTAGCAATTTAGTGCACATAACCTAATAAATATGACAGTTCTCCAGACAACACAAACCAAACATTACCCCTTCCACCGAACTGAGTTGCGTAGATCATTTTGAGTTTATTTCGCGGGTGGTGCAGCATCGGTAAGGGGGGAAGTGAGTTCTCTCAGTTTGTCTCAGTTCAGTTCTAACAAAAAGAACAACACTTTACTGAGTTTATCTAAAGTGAGCTGAGACTAACTGAGATTTTGACCAAAAAGAATACTGCTAATATTGTTTACAGGCAGTAGTGCGGACTCTTCGCAGTGATCTATGTCGTGTGCTGTGTTTCAATGAAGCAATGGAGATTTTCTGCAGCAGAATCATTCAAATTGTTAAGAAAGTGGGAGTGAGTCAGTTGAGGTGGTTTGGACATGTTGAGCGAATGTCGAATGAAAGATTGGTGAAACTAATATATGTGGGTGAGATTGAAGGTGGCTCTAAGAATGTGGACGAGGCGGAATTGGTGTAAAAATTCAATGGCATGATGTTATTGTACAGGGAATCGAAATGTTGATCTCATGGTTCGCAGTCCGATGCGTTACCACAGAGCCAGTTACCCCAAATTTATTTATAGGCGAAACATACATTATTTTTTTCCGGAACCATTTTTGTTGTTGGTTTATGTAGTAAAGATTTATTAATTAATTAATGGTATCTACTAATGTGTTTGGGAATATTTTTATGGGGTAGATATGTGCCTTTTATTCTCGATATGAATTCACATAAATATTTGAGTAGAATGGTTAAGGGGAAGTTTTATAGGTAATTATATGACTTTAATTGCGGACCAGAGATGTATGGATGTATGTACCATATTAATAAAATTCTGCGCCATTGTTTGGGAATTTTATTTCCCTGAATTGGATTTCCAGAAAGAAGGAAAATATTTGCGTACAAAGCCCATTGTTTGTGTTAGTATATGGCTTACATATAGAATGTTCCAGAATTTGTATTATTTAAAGACTAAATATATGTACCTCTATATGTTAATGGGGATCATAACATATTCAATTGTAATAAAATTATCACTACAAAAATTTACAGTCATGTGCGGTTTGCAAAGTTATTAATTATATTCATGAAGCCAAAGGGAACATTATTTATACTTTAGTTGGATGTTACAAGTAGGCTATTTAAATTTGATTCAATAAATCTATACAATAAAAAAAGAGTGGTATTTACTGATTACAAGTTAATAAAGAACTAATTTTCGCTCCATTGCTGGTTTAGAATGTTGCTTTTAATCTAAGATACATTTGCAACATGTTCCTATTTCGTATCCTAGCCAGCGCAGTTTCGTTGAAATTCATCCGGGAATATGCGCTCGCGCCGTCGCGTCGTGTGACGTCAAGTGGCGTCGCATCACATCACGGCGTCGCGTCCGTCCGCTAATGCCCTGATTGTGATTCTAACGGTGACAACAACGGCGGCGAAGTCAAACGATCGATGTATGAGAAAAGATTACATGATGAGGGGTTCTAAGATGGTCGACGGGTTTAACTGTTCTAAAAGTTTCAAATTTTACAGCAAATATATTACTAGAAATACTAGAAATAGTGTGTTACATATATTACTTACTTAACCTTTCTGCTTCCAAGGGGTTTCAATGCAATGTTATTTATATTGCTGTATTTTTTTACCTACTTACTTTACAGCAAAAGTGTAAATACAAAAGTTATTCAGAATTTAAAAATGCTTGCAATGGGTACCTAAACATTAGTATTTAATTATATATCAATCAAATTAAAACCTATATTTATTGGAGAGCCATTGTTGTTTGCAGTTTATCTTTTAACTTTTCTAATTCATCTGGCATCATGATTACGTTCGACTTTAGCAAACAAAAAATCTTATCACTGAAAGATATTTAGTTTTAAAACTTTGTAGTCAGGTTTGATACACTTTAATTCAAACCTCATATTTCACCGGAAATAATTCATAGTAATAATTAATTTCAATGGTTAAATTAAGTGAGAGGTAATGGCGGAAACACTTCACAAAAATGTGCCAATTTATCCAACTGATACCGTCTATAAATCATGCAGCATTACGAGAAGTATACGTATAAATATAGCATTCAATTTCAAGTTTGCAACTCGACTCAATTACATTTAATAGTTTCTAGTTTTGCTGCTTCGCGTATCTGCAACAACAGACAGACTGCACTGATGCAAAAAGTTTTTTGTTCTTGGACCCGCAAGCCACATGAAATATATGAGAAACGTCTTCGAAGACGAATTCGCTTCGTTGTTTCGCTAGTTTGACCCACTTGTATTCTGCAATTTTCTCCACTTCGTGGGTTTCCAAATAAATATTCAATAAAAGATAATCTTCTTAAGTTCATAGACAGACATTTTTATCTTCTGTTCTTTCGTAAACTATTAAAATATCCGGAAAATCGATGGCAGTATCAGGTATCATGTGCTAATAATTTAGCAGCAAATGGAATTAATGTTATGCACACGAGGAGTCAGAGTTTATGCGTTTATGGTAATAGCATTATAGTAATCAATGCCTCGGGCCTATATTGGTGTATTGCTGTACATTGTTGCATCGGGCTAGTATACTGCATTACTGCATAGTGCACGTGTACGTAGTTTAATTATGCTATCGCATAATGCAGAGGCAATCTGAAAATCATAAATATAGTTCGACAAGTTAACTAAATTTCTAGCAAATCTAATCTAGCCTGTCATCAGGAATACTGTGTCAAACATACCAGATATTGGCTACCGTCAAATATTTTATAATATGCATGCTAGACCCGGAGGTAAAACTAGAAAGCTATATGGTATCTATGAGAGAAAATAATGATTCTATTCAAACTAGTTTATTTTTGTGACACTTTAGCCTTTGAATGTATCTTGCACTCAGTCTGAGTATTTCTTCTTTAATGGAAGGCATTTGACGACCTTATGAAATTACTCAGTTGGGACAAACCATGGAGTATTGATAATCATACGAAGAATTTTTGATTGAAATCTTTCAATGATTTCGTTGTTGGAGGTACTTGCTGACTTCCATCGTTCGATGCCGTAGGTCCAGACTGGCTTGATTATTGCTTTATACAGCAGCAATTTTTTGTTGATGGAGAGGATAGATATTTTGCCGATGAGCCAATACAGCTGTTTTATCTTCAAACCCAGCTGCTTTCGTTTGGTCCAAATGTGTTTACGCTAAATCAGACGTCTGTCTAGGTGCATTCCAAGATATTTAACGACCTCAGCTTGAAGTAGCTGGTGGATGTATGGATATACAATATGTAAATTTCTAAATAAATATATCATCACGCCATTTAACATATCTGAGCAAACCCACAAAGTCATTCATATTAGTGATTACAAACATCATTCAACATTCTCCAACCATAATTTCATTTCCACTCTATCCACAAGATAAAAAACCAACCCTGATAGCATCAAGTATACATAGCATCCCTTCCTGCCATCGAATACGACGTTGCCAGGCCATTTTAGCTCGTAAGCGACATCTAAGATACAGTGCGACTGTCAGAGATGAATGCGAGAGGTCACAACACTGTCCCTCTCATACCGGCCCTAAAACACATTGCCCTTGTGCAATATTTCAGCGCTGTCGCCGTAAATATACAACTTAGATGTTTCGGATCCTGTACCGCGGCAGGACGGATAGTAGCCGGTTAGAGAACAGTTGAATTAATACGGGCAAGGACCAATGTACAACAGATCTTAAACATAACTGTTTACAGTTAATACGAACGATGATCGGCTGATATGAATGCATTAAAAAAAAATTATTATTATTTTATAACTCTTTACATATTTTATTTTACTATAAAAGGATTATAATTATTATTATTAACTATTTTTCCGAGGATTTTAAATGAAAATATATTTCTAAAATACAAAAATAATACGTAAATTTCATTCCTTGCAATAATTATAATTTCTTCTTTCAATCAAATTTAGGTCGTAGAGTTAACATAAACGAAAACTGTCTATGAAACATATACTCGTATATAAAATATATAAAAACAATAAAAATTGTCAACTGTTTCATAAAATACAGTCAGAATAATAACAAAGTTATTAATTCACAAAGAAACGTTTGACAATTTTTATTGTCCTTATATTTTTTATCATAGAGTTAACTGTTACTATCATCAAGGCGTATGATTCAGTATAAAAATAAATTTTACATATAAATATTCTTATTCATTTTAACATCGTAAATTGTTGACACCATAATTTTTTAGCGTAATCACGGAATTTTCAATGTCAGCATTCTTAGTTCCCCCTCCACTAAAATCTTTGGGATCGTAAGTAAAGCCCTGTAGAACTCCGGATTTCATGGATTCATATAATTTTACAAATCTTCTATGTGAATGCTATCTGGCTGTAGATTATATTCTTGCGGATGTGGTTCATATAATATTTGTGTACTTTTTAAAATATTACAGCTATATATAATATATTAAACAAAACGTTTTGGTAATCTCCTATCCTGAAGATCAAATATATTTTACATTTTTTTGGGTCTATTCTTCGAAACTTGAAATTTCCTAGAGTTTCTTAAGTACATAATTAGTTTATTTCATAGAAAATTGCAATAACCTAAATTTGTTAATTTACAATGTTCTTTATATCTTCGAAGATTGATAGTTTTATTGTAATACTTATTCTTTCTAATCATGTATACTGTGTGCAATAGGTATTATGAATAATAAGGTTTCCACTTTACACATTATTTATTCAAGTAGTATTAGAATTTTAGTTTAAAAAATCCGATTTGTTTATAAAACTTGTGGATACGAATCAGTTTTAGGTAGGGCTGTTTGAAATCTTGTTTTAAATATCGATGTTCGATGTTAAAAAAGTATCGATAATATCAACATATCGATGTTACTGTATCGTTGTTCCAATGTATAGAATAGAATCATTTATCTAGAACGTTACTATTACAATCGAGTTTAGGACTCTAGAAATATAGGTGAATTAAAGTCAAACTTTTCTAGATAAACATACTTATTTTATTGTAAATGATTTAGCACAGATTGTACGTACAAGCTAAACTACCTCCCCTAAATCCTGCAGGCAATGCACATATTAGCTCATTAATAATTAATGACAGAATCATCATTCCAGTTGAAATCCAGCATGCACTATTACACAATTAACTGCAACCAAAACTCCTAATTACAATTTGAAAATGGAATGCAAACACAAACAATGCGAAAATAACCAGCGGGCGACTACCCGAGGTAATAACCCTGCATTGTTGTCATTATCTCGCTCGGGCCAAGCTCCCTGTCCTGCGCGGGACATAGTTCATTACGTTATCACAACATTGCAACGACGCGGTCGCGACGTGCAACAGGGGCAGTCGAAGAGGTCTGCACTACCTGTTTCAAAATATTGTTACTTTTTGAGTTATATTGTATAGTATTTATTATATTCCGTAAGGAAAAAAGTATATAGAACAAGTCAAGATACACCAGATTAAAAGTATGAACTAATTTTCAAACAAATTAGATATTTTTATATAACATAATCAATCATATAAATAACATTAATAATGTACATCAAAGTATTCTTCTATCGCATAAAAACATTTACATGCAGATTCACAAAAGGAATTAACGCTAACTCCTTTTTTTCGTCATCTGTAACATCGTTTCTAAATTAATTATTTCATCCAAATATGTCAAATTTAATGCTAACCAATCTTGACTACAACCTTAGTTAAAATAAATATGTTCTAAGAATAGAAAATGAAGTTACAACTAATAATAAAATGGAGTTACTGCTAATCCTTTTTATGAATCTACTTGTATGAGACTAGAAATTTTTTAACTTAACTTTAAAAGAAGTTCTGCCCGAACAATTATTAATTTCAATTGGCAATTGGTTGAAGATTTTGATTAGCATATAACAGATGCTGTTGTGAAAAAATTGTTTTTCTATCTAGTTTCGTGGCTGACATTCCATGATCTGTGTTTCCCTTAGCACCGTATTATCTCCTGGGCAACTCAGCATCTGTCTAATGATGTTCGCTTGTTCTTGGTGTGGTGGATCCTATTACTGACCATGTCCCATGGATAACGCGATTTCAGATAGCCAGTTACTAAGTCTGATGGAGCACACATTAAAGTCGAATAGTAGTTGCAGGGAAATGTAAAGTGGAAAGATGTGTTTTGACGTTGTGAAGGATAAACAGGGAGGGAATTAATTGATTTTAAATTTAATTCAAGGGTTTTGATATTTATATTTCATATAGTTAGGTAATTAGTGACAATAGCAAGTTATAATATATAGATTAATGCAATTCAAGTACAGCAAAAAAAAATTGTTCTACAGTCGAAACGTTTTCATTTATAAAACATAAGATTCTTTTCATGACTGATCACAGTCGAGAAAACTAAATTAATTAAAAAAATAAAAATAATTTTACATTTAAATATTAGCAAAAATATTAATTGTAATTTTGATTTTATACTTCAGGGGTATATTTAGTGCTAAAGTAACTATATTAGATAAAAACTCGGATTCGATTTTTGTATTTTCAGATTACAAGAATTCAGCATTTAAATGTTTGAATTAAAAAATAATAGCAAAAATATTAAATATAATTTGAATTTTTCACTTCAGGTGTGTTTTTTTTGCTAAACTAAGTACGTTAGACCAAAATACTCCGATTAGATTTTCTTATTTTCAGAATACAAAAATTTAACTTTAGAAATTTTGAATTAAAATATAAGCATAAACATTTATTGTAATTAAAATTTCTCACTTCATATATGTTTCTAGAGCCAAACTAAGTATATTAGACTAGAAAACCAATTTTCAGATTTCAAAAATTCAACTTTTAAAACTTGGAATTAAAATATTAGCATAAATATGAATTGTAATTTGGATTTTTCACTTAAGGTGTATTTTTACAGCCAAATTTAGTATGTTAGACCAGAAAATGTGGATTAAATTTGCCTATTTTCATATTTAAAAAATTCAATTTTTAAAACTCAGAATTAAAACGTTAGCATAAATATGAATTGTAATTTTGATTTTTCCCTTTACGTGTGTTTTTAGAGCCAAACTTAGTATGTTAGACCAGAAAACGGAGATTAGATTTGCTTATGTTCATATTTCAAAAATTCAACTTTTAAGACTCTGAATTAAAATATTAACACAAATATTAATTGTAATTTAGATTTTTGTCTTCAAGTGTGTTTTTAGAGCCAAACTTAGTATGTATAAAAGTAACAAAAGTATTCATTGCAGTTAATTTTTTTCACCTAAGCATTATAGATGTGATTCTAGTTCATAACGTAAAACCTGAAAACGCGAATTAAAAATTCTAGTTTCTAGGTCCTTAGTGTTATTAAAATCATTTAAAAATAAAGATTTATTAGAGCAAATGGAATTCCTAGCCGAAACTATATGTTTTACTGATGTTTTTACAAAATTATATTTGCTTCTTAGGCTTCATTGGGGGTGGGATTGTTGCCTGCGGCAGAGCCAATTTCAGTGGTGCCACACGTCCCGGATAGCGCGAGCTTGACATTTATTTGATTTCGCACCAGGTCTATTTTCGTGCAAAGGAAACGTGACGTGTCACCTCGTAGATATTTTCACCGGTTTTCCAAATAATTGTGACCACTTCACTTTACTGCTCGCACTACCTGCGTCAACAACTGAAACGAATACTCCATAGAATTTAACATTGAATTTATTTGCATGTTCTTATAAATATACAAGATTTATAATACAAATAATAACATTTTATTTGTATTTTCTATTTCAGAATCTTTACTCGGGCTGCCATGGAAGCCATCGCCTTGCAGTACCTACATGGTCTACCAGTTCGTCCATTCAACATACATTGGAGGAAAGGTTAGTTTCACAATGTTATTTTCTAGAATCATCATCAATCACTGTTCGTTATCTTACTCTTTATGGACAATATACCCAAGTCCAATAGTCTCTCTTGCCCCATCGAATTTCGCAGATAATTTTTGATAAATTTCCATTTTGAAAAGGATCGCTCTGCTCTGCGTCACGGAAATACTCGTAGTTTAAAACAGTAACATAACTGAGCAAACATCCGGAAAGCTCGCCGAAATAGTTAAATACTCGATCAAGACTAAGTTAACAAACTTCCAGATGGAATGGATTTTCGAAATTTGATCTTTTCAATTACGTGAGGACAATATAACAGTTAGTCGGTTACAGTTGGGGGCACCATGCTATTGTACCCACTGGACTGGCCACTACTATCCATATATGTATGATGTATGTTGAATATTCTGGAATACATTACGTTTTTCATATACTTTTCAAATCTGCAAAGTGCTATTGAATAACTTACTGATATACACTAATATTAGAACGCCAACTAACGCTATTGGGCATCCAAAATTAAAATACGCTAAATAGTGGTAGAAAGCTGCACTAACCATAAGGTACATCAATTTCATTGCATTTTGAAATTAATTGTTTTTTTTTAATTAATTTTTCTAATAAGGGCACAAAAAATTATTTTTTACAAAAGAAATATTCATACATTGAAAGTAAGTATGTTACATAATTTTTTCCTAAAAATATTTTTTTTTACGTTGTGTTCAATATTGTAAACATTATGAACAAATTCAACTTGCATTAGAATTATGGTCTATTGGGTCGTGTTTGCGTACTATACAAAATTGTTTGATGAACAACCTCTTCTAGGAGAACATCAGATAAAAAAAAAATTTTGGAAATTTTGTAAGGTGTATTTAGCTGTAATAAGCTGCTTCCTTCAAATTTTACATTTTCTAACTCAGTTTCTGTAATTACCCTTTTCCACTTCATTTTTTTTTATGTTGGACAAATTACGAGGAATGACCTAATTGGCAATTGACAAAGTTTATATAATGTTCCCAAATGGTTACAACATGATTGCCATGAATGTATGCTGCATAAGAAAAGAAAATACGTATTTTAAATTTTATGTTCCCGATTGGGAACAATATGCAATAGAGGGTTAATAACAACAGTAGTTATTTTAAGAGTATTCCAATGCAAGTATTACATTTGTTTAAGTAGTATTATTTAAATAAGACGTAAAAATGAAAGGTACATTGTACTTGTAGATTATAGGTTAAGATTGAATTATCTTAAAAAAACCTATAAAAACAGGAAAAATTTCAGTGTGTATGGCAACAGTTTTACTGCCAATAAAAGCAAACTACCAATACGTTAAGCAAACATTCGCCATCATAAGATATAATACAAAATGAATTTGACATGTACCTTTCGCGAATTGTAATCAACGCCATCTTTTGATAAATTGGAAGTCCAATATTCCACAAAGTTACGGTATATATACACAATCAACCAACAATCTATTTCAGCCCAACATTTTTTTTAAGACCACTTTCGTCTTCTCCATATTTATAGTTCGATTCACACAATATTGCCGCACATAATATAGTTATTTTATTATTTGAGGAATTGAATTATGATTCCAACCAAAAAAGCCCTAATGGAATATACCCGCTGTAAATGCAAGCCCTCTCAAATGTCGAACCATTAATGTGGCGGGATGGCGGACAGCAATGCACACGATAAATTAGCTTAATGCGTCCGTGATGTATAACTAACCGCTGTAATTTTTCACTTTCATTTTTATTTCAACAATAATTAGTGCGATTCCAACAAGCAATTAGTCCCAGAGGCGCGCTTACATTTACATATCACACGCACTAAACAAAAACACCGAAGCACTCGTCACACTAATTTAGCAGCATAATATCATGTGGACACAGCGACTACCCGCAGTGGCGTGCTACCAGGGGGAGCGAAAATTTAGGGTAATTATTTTTCTACACTGCTTTATTTGTATGACTGGTAAACTCAGATTTACACCTGTTTTACGCGACGCAATTTATTGGTCAATAAATTGGCCAAGTTTTCTTGTCCAATTTATTGAAGAAATAGAGCATGTCCTATTTTAGACAGTTTTCTTAAGGAATTATAGAGTATTTCAGTAATTTCCAACCACTTAAATATTTTCATGTTGAGGTTATTTGTCATGTATGTGCATATAGCTTGAACCGTAGCTTGAACCAAAAATATTAGTAGCATTTATGATAGGTGATATATTGTTGGTACTAGGTACTGAATATGTCACAATAAATAGATGAAAACTTGAGGTGAGTAAAATGAACGACAATATTTTTGTTCTTGGCAATATATTGGACAAGAAAACTTGCCTAATCTATTGACCAATGAATTGTGTCGTTTAAAACAGGCATAAGAAATAATTTCGGTATTTGATTGTTGCTCATATTACGAATCCTATAGATGTTTGTGAACCCTATCTTGACATGGACACCTTGATAGGTTTAGGTATTACCAGAAAGTTTAGTTCTATACTAACGATATTCGAGTTTTACTTTTACGAAGCAATTTCTGCTAAAAGAGAATTCTGTAAGATTTTTCTTATAACAAGGAATCCATTAAATATACTAGAAATAATAATGCTCGACTCTAGAACTTAAATAATTTAATTGATTTCGTTTGAAATCTGTGCTAAAGAACACCAAAATCGTCAATAAAAGCTTTGAAATCGGCATTAAAGTAATATACCTATTATACCAAGATTTTGAGCAACGCAGTGTTGGGAACATTATAATAATTAATGTGCAAGTAGGATAATTTCTGCAGATGTAAGATAGTAAAATACGTAAAATGAAATAATACTTGCAAAAAGAATGCACTATTTAATTCCGATGAAGAAGTTGTGAACAAAACATACAATTTTGAGTGTTCTTTACGAATTGAATATTTGAAGTTGACAACACTGAGTGCAAGTTCCAGTTCCAGTGTTTGAATTAACTGTCAACTGACAGATGTGTAAACTTAAACTAGAAAATATATTTGTTTAAAGTTTATTCTAATTTTATATTTCAAATAAAATTTAATATGTACCGTGGCTCTGAAATTTCTTTTTATCACGTATATGGAATTTATTTGCCGAGGCCCCTAGGCGATTATACAGAATACTTTAATAATAAGTAGAAAAGAATATATTTAATATTCAATTCGTTTCTCTTTAAATAAATAATTTAATAATCAAAGCGAATACAATACACACAATTAAACAAATTACATGAAAAATATTTTATTTTTTATTTTCCATAAATCTGCATTGAATGAATTATGATATTTATAATCAGTAGGTGCCATGAATACCGCGATATTTGATTTTAATGTTTGCAATTCAGATTTTGTTTGGAAATAATCTGCGTGGGTTCAATTTGAGCCCTTGATTTCAGGGCTGAATGTCGACACCTCAACCCTTCGGACATCCATCATATCGAGTGGATTATCACCCCCATGAAATCAACTGAAATATCGAAATATCACAATATTGTCATTGAGCCTATATCACACTTTGCCTAAATTATTTTATATCAAAATAAAAGTATTGTATAGTATAGTAGTAGTTTCAGGATTGTGAAACCTGACGATTTATAACCCTAGGAAGAACCACAGCACATGTCATTTTAATTATTACTTAAAATTGCCACATACTTTACATAGAGGCCGTATGTGTTACCCATCGTTGTTACAACTACTAGCCGATGCCCGATAGTTTTGTAGTTGCCAAGTTAATTGTATCCCAACTTGGAATAGTAACCGGAGTGAATACCGATCCGAATAAGATCATATACATTTCTCCTGAGTTAATCCGGATTCGAATCCACGACCTCTGTATACAAAGGTAAACACTCTTACCATTGCGCTATCCCGCCTCGCAAAATAAATATCAATTATTAGTGAATTGCATATTGTAATTAACATGGAACTGTAGTGTGTCCTCATCCATCGATAAATTACATTGTAGTTCACTAATTACTATTAATTTTACATATATTAATCATATATTAACTTGTACACTTGTGTGTTGTTGAACGCACAATTTCGCGGTTGGCACGCGAGGCTTGCCTGCGGCTGCACTGGTTTTAATTAATTATCATCCCATCCCTCTTCCTCTCGCCGCTTCCTGTATACAACATACTCTCTCTCACCAACACACGCCCACATCTCGTAATGTGAAGAACGCTGTTTGCGATACAGGCTTAATTTCCCGAGGTGATCTCTCTGATAAATTCATTATGCGATGTTATCGCAGCTTATGGTGCGTTTGCGTTGCGTTGGGTTACGTCGCTGCCAAGATTACGGTTTCCGCATCGAATGTTACAGCTTGTTTGGTTTTTCGCGGTGAGGTTTGATGATGCAGAAAAACGCTTAATAATACATGGGTAATTTGTAGACTTTTGGTAAATCAAACGCTTCGAGTTAGCAGCAGTTAAATATTACCACCATCTTCTCTTCTACTTATTGTGCATTAAACGTATATCTGTAGCCCATTAGTTAAAGTCATAATCAAAATTCTATTATGATGAAACTGGCTGCGTTCGCAGAGCCAATAGATATTTTCTTCATGCTATACGTTTTTACTTGAAGTAAATTTATATCGTTGTCTTGGTTATTATCTTTGATATATTACATTTGGGCCAAAATTCTAATTTGGCAAAAGTTTTTTGTTTATCCACCTGTCACTGATTATTTGGAGATGTTAATACATAGCTTTTGTAACATTCTGTAAGTTCATATTTTCCATTTTAAAAACAAACATTATGTTGTTATTGCATAGTTTGTGGTTAAGTTAGGTCGATGTTTACGTTATGCCTCGCTCAGATGTGAAATACCTTCCCTAAAATTCCCATATATTCATTTTCTGTTATATTACAACGGTTCAACTGCAAACCATCCATGCTCTCCCTCTACAATATGGATTCCACTCTACTTGTTTAAAGATATCAGACAGTGGATTTCGAGTAGTGCGAATCGTATGAATAGTGGACAAAGACCAGTTAAATGTGAATATATTAAATATCTAACGAAACTGACTACATATAATAAATGAAGTTATTTCTCCTTAATTTCAAATGAGAATTAATCAGTATGAGAGATTTCGAACAAATCGGGCGATAAAATTTTGACAAATTTGATGTGGAATTACTAAAATATGTATGTTAGAATATATCGTGAATATTATGACTGTTTGATTTATTTCTTTTTTCACGACATGGTAGGAAACCCCACCGTTCTTCTCCCGAAATAGTGAGGAAAATGTGTTGTTCCTCTCTAGAGAGGAAAATATAGAAGTGCTGCCAATATGAAAGTTATTTATAAAAAAAAAATTATAAAAATTATAAATATATTCCTAATTTTATTGAAAATCCTTATTTTAGTGATATACATACTTTATATAATCTTACAATTATGTCTTATATATTTCTTTTCGAAATTAAATCACAATTTGACAACTTATTAAATATATTTAAGATTGGTTCATTGGCAACACTGCTACACCGCCTTGTGTCTGATAACCTAACTTTTAACGTGCCAATCTGTCAGTTGTTTTCTTAAAGTGTATTTTAGGTCCGAGCAAATCGTTTTTAGAAACATGTGAAAAAAATGTTGTGTCTAACACGAGAGGAAAGCTCTTTTTCCACTCTCGTTCGAAATGCCTCACTCGCTGCGCTCATGAGGCAAACTTCGAACTCGAGGGGGAAAAAGAAGCGCTTTCCTCTCTAGTTTGACAAATAACTATTTATCTACGATAGTGTGTAAAATTGATGTTTAACTGTTAGTTTCAAGTTTGTAAAACGGTTGTTTAGTAACGCGATCCCATAAGTCACGGGCAGTCACGGGTTGCCAAGCAACGACTGATTAAAATTTTTAAAGCACGCCAAATTTGCAAAAATTTTGTTATCATGGCAAACTTCTCATTTAATATTGTGATCCTACTTCATAAATAAAATATTTTTTGGGGTTTTTAATTATATCGTAGATAAAATATTGTACGATACACATACGTAAAGCGTTTTTAGTCGCTCAGGGGTCTTAAAACACACGCTACGCTCGTGTTTTAATTGACCCATTCGTGACTAAAGACTAGCTTTACGTACTTGTATCGTAAATAACTATTATTCTTCTTCAAAATTAAAGCGACAAACGTAAAATTTAAAAAAAAAATTGTACATTTTTGGGGTTTCCAATTTGTTCGGGTCCAGAGCCCTGAATTATACCGTACAAGACGGTATTGTTTATTCTCCTTTTGGTGAACTGTCTACAAAAGTCAACTTGACTATGCCTATACAGACTTCTCCAACGTTTTCATAGGACGAATTAATGCCATTTTAATTCATAAACCTCAATCTTTTCCATCTCTTATATATCTTCTTTCTTCGTATCACTCGAATCATACTCTTTTTGTTCAATTCTCTGATCAGAAATCTACCACATATGTTCCTACTTTTAGGGTGCCCCAAGGTTCCAATTTCGGTCCATGTTTATTCCTTTTAATTATTAATGCATTAAAATGTGGCATACTTTTATTTGCTGATGACTTTAAAACATTCCATCCAGTTACACTTTTATAGACTGTAACCTTCTCCAAAATGATCTAATCTATCTATTGGGTGTTCTAACAATTTCTCTCTGAATTAAAAAAAAATGCAACATTATGTCTTCCACAATAAAATCATCCCTAGCTCCATTTCAGTATACAGTTGAACAAACTTTCATTTCTCGCTATTACGATGTTCGTGATATTGAAGTCACTTTTGACCTTAAATTATACATTCACTAGTCATAAACTTATTCTTAAACTTATATTTATCAATATAAATCATGTTTACCCAGAACTCAGACAACACTTTTCTTGACATGTTTAATTTCCCTAGTCTGCATGAAAGGCGCGAAATTAACTCTGTAACACGTAATACCGTATAATTTTCGTTTTTCAACAGCTAATATATTCCTCCTTAATCCAACTCAACTATTATTACTATGTACTTGTCGTCATATGTCCTGCTGCTTTATTAGGCACTTTCCTGTTCGGCAGTCTATTTTTAAATATATGAATAAATAAATTCTTTTCTATTCTTTGCTATTGTTCAAGAAGTCTTTCTGATTTCCTCTTCCTTCAGAACTGTTCCTCACAAAATTTTCCTCTTGTGAACAACGCATTACATATTCAAAACTTCGTTAAAAATAAACGTGATTTATCTTCCTACTTTCCACGTCATATAATTCATTAAACTGCAACAAATTGTCACATATGTCCAAATCCACCATACATTTATTCCACATTTCAGGAAAACACCGCACATTTTCATAAATATCCGTCATTTCACCCTGTTGACATCTTACAAATGAGTCTTCTCACACACACACACACACACACACACACACACACTTGCACGATGTGCATAGCTCGCATACAATGTTGCCATGTCGCGCACCCTCCACTGGCTTATTCCACAATGTGCCAACAGCGCCAAGGCTTTATTCCTCATATCACTTGACTGACGTTTTTCGCACGTAATGGCGGAATGGTTTTCTTGTTACGTGTAATTGTTCGCTAGTGTCACAGTAAAATATGGATAGGGAGATATTTTTCAAAGTGACATTTTACTTTAATACAGGCTGTAACATAAATAAAAATAATAAAATTAACCAGTGATAGAACTCGCCGAGAACAAAAATATGTCTTAATAACTTTCGGCTAAACCGTAGTTTACGGCCACAAGAGAAGTTAGCTGCAGGTCCTAGTTTATTTTTTTCAGAATGCAAATTTACTAGGTTTCTGTTGTTTGACTTGCATCACCACAAACTGTAATATCTACCGAATATCATTGGCGATCCGTAGCTAACTTCACAATTGGCCGTAAACTACGGTTTTACCTCACTTTCTTAAATCTTCTAGATTAAAATTCTTTAAAGGTTTGTTTGACCCACCAATGGAGAACATATTACTGTATCCAAATAACAAAATTGACATAGATGGCGTTAGTGCAGACACTGCGGTACTGCGCATCACGTATGTTTTCGCCTCGTGAAAATCATAACCTAAATATTGTATTTTTTAAATAAAAATTTATTCAAACAATATTGAAGCTGAAGAACAAAATCCAATGGGAATACCACCCAAAATTAGGCAAGTAGCAACATTAATAACTGTTAATTTATTACCAACTAAATCAAGACGGAATATCCATTCGCAAAATTGACGTCTATGTGGTAAATCTTCTGGTATCAAACACTGGACATTTTGTATGTAGTAAGGATATGATTGTTGTTTTTTTTAATAGCCTCCAAATTGTCATCTTCGAAAGTTAGACTCTGGCGAACCGTCGACACTGTCCGAAACATCCTGTTTAATATTTGCTGTGATCAGAACGTATTCTACCACGATCTTGAACTGGCTTAAAAGATTCATGATTTCGAAGATACTGAACACCATGTTTAATAATGCGAACATTATTATATATTTGACATTATGGAGCAGCCTTTCCTTGAGCTGTTCGAAAAATCAGGCACTTTTATATATTATTACTTTTATAATAATTAGTATTAATTGGTGTATTTGATATTGCCAAAATTTATTTGAAAAAGTTGACAAGTGACATTTGTGAACATCAATTATTTCATAACTATTGCCATGGATGTTGCTACTGGATCAAATTATGAAAATACCTGATTGAATCGTGACTTTATGAGGTGTAAAAATGCTTAAAAATTTTGTTTAGAAAATAAAGTTATTAAGAAATATTGTTGCTCTCGATTATTTCTATCAATAAGTTAATTTAATGTACTTATTTATGTTACGCTCTGTTTGACAAAGAGTGCTTTTCTGATAATACCGGACTTCATCTTCTTCACCTTTTGCTTTGCATCGCTCAGTCTTTCCTTGTACCTTCATCTCGATCGCGTTCGACAGTCGCTCTAGGCTTGTATTGGTTTTACTCATTTCACGTTGATTAATTATTTGTACGTGAGCAGCCAACTTCCAGATTAGGGATTAAACTCTTAAGGTCTTAGCGGCGCGACGCTGGAACCCTGGAAGCTGCCGGCTGGAGACACTGCATTTGCCGGCGACGGAAGATAATGTATTTTGTGGCTGCTTAATGGCGGATTTACAGCGCTGATTTAAATTTTCTAATTAAAGTGTTTTGTAAAGAAAATGAGAGATTTACGATGAGAAACTGGAACAATTACGCTAGTTTTCGGTAATGGGATCAGGCGACCAGGGAGTAAGATGTTTTAGGTTTACACGACGATAAATTAAACTAATGACCCATTTGCACTTAAGTTAACTCTAGATTAATTGCCCGTAGTTTTATGATAAAATCAATCTGTCAAATTTATTTATTTCATTCCGTTTTACGGTTTAAGGGAAGTATTGTGACGGGCCAAAATTTTAATATGTACGTTTCGGGATCTCTAGAATTCTGATGACGTCTGCATGTGTGTGACATGATTTTTCGTCCACGGTAACTCATAATCTAATATATCCTTTACCACCTTTACATTTATATCCCGTATCCACTATTACTGTATTAAAATCGACCTTCCAAAAGTTATATTAAATTCGAATTCAATTATAACGTTGACCAATAAATTAAAAAAAAAACTAACCAATTATGTTTTGTATTATTAATTCACGGAATACGTTCTGTAATCTATCTGAATAAATTATCCATTTCAACATATTTTGTATATTATACATCATGTAACATAAATAAGTATATTAAATTTAACCAGTGATAGGAACCGTCAAGAACAACAATATTTCTCAATAACTTTTTTTTTCTAAATCTCATTTCATTAGCATTTTTACCGCCGCATAAATTGATGAGCCGTTCGGGTATTTTTATAATTTGATCCAGTAGCAAATTCATGACTATAGTAATGAAATAATTTATGTTGACAAATGTCACTTATCAATTTTTTCAAATAATTTTGACAATATCTATTTTAAAATTAATAATATGTAAAAGTGCCTGATTTTCCAAAAAGCAAGGTCATAAACATTGTGCTGAATTTCAAGAAGAGGCTGTTCCATCCTGTCAAATTTATTTGGGGCGTTTCCAAATCATCATCTTACGAAAACTCGTACCTTTATACATGTTGTCCAGCATCTTCGAGATCATGGATCTTTTAAGTCAGTTCAAGATCGTGGTAGAATACGTTCTGATTACAGAAAATATTAAATAGGATGTGTCGATAGTTCGCTAGAGTCCTCGTAATGTAACACTACAACACAGAACACACATATAGCAACTTGGAGGATATGGAAGCAACAATCACATCCTTACCACATACAAAAAATCCAGTGTTTGATACCAGATGATTTACCGCACATACGTCAATTTTGTGAATGGATACTGACGTGTTGATTTAATTGGTAATAAATTAACAGTTACTAATGTTGCTATTCTCTATTGAAATTTGTTCTTCTGCTTCATTATCATTTGAATAATTTTTTTTTCAAAAATTCTACATTTAGATTATAACTTTCACGAGGCAAAAATAAATGTGATAAGCAGGAGCACATTGTCTGCACTAACGCCATCTATGTCAATTTTGTTATTTGGGTGCAGACATATGTTTTCCATTAGCAGGTATTCTAATTTTAAAGATTTAAGAAAGTTATTAAGAAATATTATTGTTCCCGGCGAATTCTATCACTGGTTAAATTTCATGTACATATTTATTTTACCACCTGTATTTATGTCTTGCTATTTTCATGGCATTTGAATTTCCTTAAACAGCAAAATATTCCATCCAGTTCCCAATGCATCAAACTACGATAACACAACTCAAGATAGCGTGGTCTAAAAACCCGTTAAATCCAAATCAAGCGAAGAAGTTTCTCGGGCACACGTCTACATTTCCAATATCAGTGCCATAAAAAGCCGAATTCTAAACTGAAGCTACAGCCAGCGCGTTCAGTTTGATATATTGTGAGTCCTCCACATCCAGTCCAACTTGCTATCAGGTCTGCGGCTGCTGCAGAGATTTATAACAATAGTATCCTCCATGTGCGTCCGACACTACAACGTGAACGTGGAATATAGAGATGTAGCCGCTGTGGAGGGTACACTGCGCATTGAGATCAAGTAAAAAAGAAACGTTTTGCTTCTCCAAGATCACTCGATACTTCTTTATTACGCGCGGTACGCTATACGATACTGTTATGTTTTTGACAGTTTTAAACCATATTTGAAATAAACACTTGAATTGTAGAATTTAGTAGAGGATGAACTACTTACTACCATCGAAACGTAATCTTACATATACCGCATTATATTTTGCAGTAGCCGAATTAGATATCAAATGTCATTTTTAAATCACTTGAAACGAAAAACTACCTCGTGTAATCTACGCTTTAGAAATATTTTAGTTTTTGTTCCCATTGTAACTAATATTATTGAAATATATTATTAAATATATAGGTACCAAATTTAGTTTTTCTCAAAATTGGAAGCATGTACAAGAAAAGTGCAAATAACATTTTATATTCCAAATATTTTTGCTAACATATTTCATTTGAAACATTTTTCACAGCTGATTCTATTTTTGAAAAAATATTGAATTTATTGGTTTGTGTAGACAGTAAACTTTCACTGCAGGTTTTTCAATTTCCTTCAAAATCAACTCTGCTTCTTAGATTTTCATGAAACTTATAAAATCCAAATTTCGTTTACATAAATATTAGCAATGTTAATGATGAAATAATATAACAGTTACACCAATATCCTTTTCTACGACCGAGCAGAAAATATACATTTCCAACTGTCAGTTGAAAGCAGAAAATTGACGTTTGCCGCTTGCTAAGCGGCAATAAGATTTTTGCCCCTCACCGAGCGGCAAATTAAATTTCTCTAGTAGAATAGAAAAATGGACAGTTGTTATGGAAAATTCTAATTTTCAAAGAAAACAGTACATGATAATAGTATAGGAAATATTTAACAATAGTATCTTACTAGCGGTCCGACCTGCTTCGCAGGTCTGTCCCCTAGGCTCCGCGTCTCTGAAGAAGATTACAACTGAAAATGTAGAAAAATAAATTGAGTAACCTTAAATAACTTTCATTTCATACCAAATAATTGGCGAAGCAAGCTCGTCACTACGTTCCTCGTTTCCATGACGAAGATAGCTCGTCACTTCGTACCTCGCTTTCAAGTCAGTGCTACGGCGAAGCAAGCTCGTCACTACGTTCCTCGCTTCCATGTCAGTACATTGACAAAGAAAGCTCGTCACTTCGTTCCTCGCTTTCAAGTCAGTTCAACGGCGAAGCAAGCTCGTCACTACGTTCCTCGCTTCCATGTCAGTACATTAACGAAGAAGGCTCGTCACTTCGTTCACACAATTGACGATTTACCAAAATAACTTTTTGACACTAGAGTAAATCTCCTCTACGAGGCCTTTAATTTGATACCAAACACAGTAGGATTTAAATAATATTTATAAAAAACAATTGACAATCATCCAAAACAACTTTTTGACACTTGAGTTCAAATCTCCTCCGCGAGGCCTTTAATTTAATACCAAACACGGTAGGATTTAAATAATATTTATAAAAAAACAATTGACAATCGTCCAAAACAACTTTTTGACACTTTAGTTCAAATCTCCTCCACAAGGCCTTTAATTTGATACCAAACACAGTAGGATTTAAATAATATTTATAAAAAACAATTGACAATCATCCAAAACAACTTTTTGACACTTGAGTTCAAATCTCCTCCGCGAGGCCTTTAATTTAATACCAAACACGGTAGGATTTAAATAATATTTATAAAAAAAACAATTGACAATCGTCCAAAACAACTTTTTGACACTTTAGTTCAAATCTCCTCCGCGAGGCCTTTAATTTGATACCAAAAACAGTAGGATTTAAATAATATTTATAAAAAACAATTGACAATCGTCCAAAACAACTTTTTAACACTTGAGTTCAAATCTCTTCCGCGAGACCTTTTATTTGATACTAAACACAATAGGATTTAAAAAATATTTATAAAAAACAATTGACAATCGTCCAAATCAACTTTTTGACACTTGAGTTAAAATCTCCTCCGCGAGGCCATTAATTTAATACCAAACACGGTATGATTTAAATAATATTTATAAAAAAAACCTTCAATTTGATACCAAACACAGTAGGATTTAAATAATATTTATAAAAAACAATTGAAAATCATCCAAAACAACTTTTTGACACTTGAGTTCAAATCTCCTCCGCGAGGCCTTTAATTTAATACCAAACACGGTAGGATTTAAATAATATTTATAAAAAAACAATTGACAATCGTCCAAAACAACTTTTTGACACTTTAGTTCAAATCTCCTCCGCGAGGCCTTTAATTTGATACCAAAAACAGTAGGATTTAAATAATATTTATAAAAAACAATTGACAATCGTCCAAAATAACTTTATGACATTTTATTTTAAATCTCTAACGTGAAACTTTTTATTAAGTACCAAACACGGCAGGATTAGAAATAAAAAACAACTGATGATAAAAAAAGTAATTCTGAAATTGATTATAAATATTTAAAACAATCTTTTTATATTAGATAAGTAATTAACTTATTTAAATTTTACCGCCTAAAATACTTAGAAGCATCAAGGTTGTCGAGCAGAGACATGTGTGTATATTTTGAGAAGGAAAAGAAACCATATTATGAAGTGAAAAATAATTTTCATCTTTTTTGTGTTTGATACAAGGAGCACTGTTAGATAAAAAATTAACATTCGAATTTTACCGCCTAAAATTCTTAAAAGAATCGAGGTTAACGAACAAAGACATCTGTCATATTTATTCTGAATTTGAAAAATGTATAAAAAAGAAATTCACATTTGAAAAAATTACAAAATGGTAAACATGTTTCCTCATTTATTCTAAACACAAGTAAATTAACAAACTTGTCTAACTTGACTACAATTAAAATAATTAATTCCAAATAGATCTGTCAAAAGTGACACGTTGCACACAAATTTATGAAAAGTGACAGCTATGATTTAAATATTTTAATTGACTTAAAAAATATTTACAAAATAGTACACATGTTTGCTCATTAATTCTAAACACAGATAAATTTACAAAACATCTTCTAGTTGTCTATAATATATGTAATTTATACTTAATTTTTGAAACAGATCTGTCAAATGTCAAATTGAACACAAATTTTTGAAAAGATACAACTAGAATCAACAAAATTTTCGCAGTAATAGCAACGGTGATTCAACAAACGCTACGCAGTCGCACACTTGCTCTAAAAAAATTTGCCTTATTTCTTTAATATCTCGCACATCATGCGTAAGAAAAATCTGAAACATACAAAAAGCACTGCTCCAGAAAAATCTTTAAATCCCTAAATAAGTTTCACAACAATCGAACGCGCCGTTTAAGCTGTAGCGAGAGCGAACTGGTTGCTAGATTGGCTAAACTATAGAGAAATACTCAGCCTGATTAGTATATTGGACTAGCGGTCCGACCTGCTTCGCAGGTCTGACCCCTAGGCTCCGCGACACTAAAGAAGTTAGCAGTCTCTTTGTTCCTCGCTTCCAAGTCAGTAAATTGGCGAAGAAAACACATCACTTCGTTCCTCGCTTTCATGTCAGTACAATGGCGAGGAAAGCTCGTCACTTCGTTCCTCGCTTTCATGTCAGTGTCTCTTAACTTCCCATCCCTAAAACAGTGTATTTAATATCCCTAAGTTAAGTTTCTAGTAATTTCCACAAAAGCAATTGCTGATCGTAATTATTTGTGATAAAGAAGGTTCATCACTACTTTTTCCAACTTTTTGAGCCTGAAACGTTACATTCAATACTTCACAAGCTAGCTTTAGGGGAATTTTCAGAATAGCATTTGCCAATCGTACAGATTTATAATAAAGATGGCTCAATATTTCACTTATAAAACATTTTACTTGGTACCCCACAGGTCGCAAATATTCATGAATTGTAAGGAAAAATAATTGCCGATCAGAATCGGTTTGCGAAAAAAATTACAACAAACACAATTATTAAATTTTCCGTGGATACTCGTATTACCAAGACCAAGTGTTTGAATTTTTACCCTTGCAATAGATTTCAAATGACTTAAAAAATGATTATCTGGGAACTCTTAAAACATATCATTTCATACACCACAAGTTAGATACCTAAAAAAAAATTTAAGAATTTAAATTAAATACAAATTACATTAATATTTGATCATATAACAAATATTTTGCCAATCTGACATTCCTATTGTCTTCTTGGCAATTTATAACTACCGCCAATAATAATGTATAATAATTTGCATTCCACATTGTCGACTTTACCTAATCTAACGTCAAAGTAGAATAAAATCGTGAAATTGTAATGGAATTTTTTTTCATTTAAATTTCGCGGTTTTTAAAATTTTTATAAAATTTGATCGTGTAATACCAACCAACCAGTCTTACGTTATCTTGTCAGTTACATTTCAAAGTACAATCAAAGCTAAAAAATTTTAACTTGTCTATTCAAGATTCTCATTTGATACCAAACACTATATTTTTGTGATGTCTTTTATGAAAATATTCGACAGCCGCCAATTTTTATATTATCATTTGTCCTATTCGACATCTTTTTTTGGATACCCAAAAAGTGATTTTAAAAAATAATTAAATCAAACACAACTTAATTAATATTTGATCATGTGATAAATAATTTTGTCAATCTGATTTTACTATTGGTAATTTTAAAATATCAATAATAATGTACAAAAATTTGCATTCTCTTTTGTCGACAAATTTGACGGATTTACTTTATTATGACTAAATTAGATCGTGTAATACCAAAGTTACTTATTGTAAAGTCAAGTAAAATAAAAAAAAAAGGTTGGAAACTTTTTTTTTCTCAAAATTTCATGTTTTTATTTTATTTTTATTAAATTTGATTATGTTACAAAGACTTCTCTAAATCTGACATTTCTATTATTATCTTGTCAATTTAAAAGAACCGTCAATAATAATATATAATAAATTGTACCCTACATTGTCGACAAATTTAATGCATTTACTTTATTTTTAATAAATTTGTCGTGTAATAGCCACTTTTCCTAGTTTAAAGTAAAAGTAGCATCAAAATAAAATTTTTTTATTTTACAACTGAAAATGTAGAAATATAAATTGATAGTCTTTAATAACTTCCAATTAATACCAAACAATTGGCGAAGCAAGCTCGTCACTACGTTTCTCGCTTCCATGTCAGTACATTGACGAAGAAAGCTCGTCACTTCGTTCCTCGCTTCCATGTCAGTGCATCGACGAAGCAAGCTCGTCACTACGTTCCTCGCTTCCATGTCAGTACATTGACGAAGAAAGCTCGTCACTTCGTTCCTCGCTTTCAAGTCAGTGCATGGGCAAAGCAAGCTCGTCACTTTGTTTCTCGCTTTTATGTTACTACTATTTGGCACTTCAATTTAAATCTCTTCCGTGAGATATTTAATTCAATACCAAACACGTAAGGATATAAATAACATTTATAAAAAAACAATTGATGATTTACAAAAATAACTTTTTGACACTTGAGTTGAAATATCCTTCATGAGACTTTTAATTTGATACCAATCACGGTAGGATTTAAATAACATATATACAAAACAATTAACGATCGTCCAAAACAACTATTTGACACTTGAAATCAAATCTCTTCCGCGAGACCTTTAATTTGATACCAAACACGGTAGGATTTAAATAATATTTATAAAAAACAATTGACAATCGTCCTAAATAACTTTTTGACACTTGAGTTCAAATCTCCTCCGCGAGACCTTTAATTTGATACCAAACACGGTAGAATTTAAATAATATTTATAAAAAAACAATTGACAATCGTCCTAAATAACTTTCTGACACTTGAGTTTAAATCTTCGCTGCGAGACCTTTTATTTAATACCAAACACGGTAGGATTTAAATAATGTGTATAAAAAACAATTGACAATCGTGCAAAACAACTTTTTGATACTTGAGTTCAAATCTCTTCCGCGAGACCTTTAATTTGATACCAAACACGGTAGAATTTAAATAATATTTATAAAAAAACAATTGACAATCGTCCTAAATAACTTTCTGACACTTGAGTTTAAATCTTCGCTGCGAGACCTTTTATTTAATACCAAACACGATAGGATTTAAATAATATTTATAAAAAACAATTGACAATTGTCCAGAATAACTTTTTGACACTTGAGTTCAAATCTCTTCCGCGAGACCTTTAATTTGATACCAAACACGGTAGAATTTAAATAATATTTATAAAAAACAATTGACAATCGTCCTAAATAACTTTCTGACACTTGAGTTTAAATCTTCTCTGCGAGACCTTTTATTTAATACCAAACACGATAGGATTTAAATAATATTTATAAAAAACAATTGACAATTGTCCAAAATAACTTTTTGATACTTGAGTTCAAATCTCCTCTGCGAGACCTTTAATTCAATACCAAACACAGTAGGATTTAAATAATATTTGTAAAAAACAATTGACAATCGTCACTTTATTTTAAATCTCGAACGTGAAATTTTTAATTTAGTACTAAACACGGCAGTATTAGAAATGCAACACAACTCATGATAAAAAAAATTATTCTGAAATTAAATAAATATTTAAAACGATCTTTTTATATTAAATAAGTAATAAACTTATTTAAATTTTACCGCCTAAAATACTTAGAAGCATCAAGGTTGTCGAGCAGAGACATCTGTGTATTTTTTGACGCGGAAAAGAAACCATCTATGAAGTGAAAAATAATTTTCAACTTTTTTGTGTTAGATAAGAATTTGAATTTTACCGCCTAAAATCCTTAAAAGAATCATGGTTGACGAACAAAGACATCTGTCATATTTATTTTGAATTTGAAAAAAATATAAAAAAAATTCACATTTAAAAAAATTACAAAATAGTAAACAATGTACGCACCATTATTCTAAACACAAATAAATTTGCCAAATTTATCTAACTTGTCTACAATTAAAGTAATGTATAATTAAAACTTCGAAGTGAACTGTCAAAATTGACAAGTTGTCATTCTTTTTTTCAAACAATTAAAGATAAAGTGTATTGACAGTTTACTTTGAAATTGTAAAAATAAATTACTTTATTTGTAGACAAGTTAGATAAGTATGGTAAATTTATTTCTGTTTAGAATAAATTAAAGTACATGTTTAATATTTTGTTAAATTTTTAAACATCAATTTAAAAATAACAAAATTAATTTCAGAGTGATCTGTCAATTCCCTTTATCTTTGAATTTTTAACAGTAGTAGCAACGCGTGTTTATTTAACATAAACTACACGGAATACGAGGCCCCCCTTGATGGAAAAATTTAATGTCTTTCGCATTTAATATTTCGCACATCATGTGTAAGAAAAATATGAAACATACAAAAGATACTGTTCCACCGGGTCCTTTAACACCCAAAAAAAGTTTCACCCGAGTACATCAAACCGTCTAGGCTGTAGGCGATTCCGATGGCCGTTGTTAGATTGGTCAAAGTATAGAGTGCATATTGCCGAATAGTATATTGGATAATAACAGCAAATTTATTTTTAATCACAAGTAAGTTTGATCAAGGCATATTCCTTCTCATACCTATTCTTCGACTTTTCAGGTAATAGATTTTATATTACATTCTTCGCAGCTTCTTTGATGTGTGGTGGAGTACATTCCATTTCACATTCGTCACTATCCATCATTTTATGATGTTTCACAAAATTTTAACGTCATAATTGAATTGAAAAATTAATATCTGTCATGCGATTCAAACAAATAACAGAAGAAACAGTATCCATCACCTTGGAAACGGTTTAACATGGCTAACTGTAAAAGGATCTGAATAAAAGTTCAAACAGAAAATGGCAAATATAATATTTTCATCCAGATTTTTTTATCATTATTGAATCGGTCGTAGAGAAAATAGAGTGTGTTTCTCGAGCAGAAAGTGTCCTTGCCGCTTATGCATGGTTGCTGGTCTCGGCTGCGCCTCGACCATTAATGTCCATGCGCAAGTGGCAATAGACTACTTTCTGCTCTAGATACACAAATAACTATTACTGTATACATACAGAATACTGATTTTTTGAGATTTAAGGGATGTTAGAGTTTCAGTAATTTTGATTTAATATCGTTAATTTTCCACTATTTAACAAATACCTCTTCGACCCTAAAAGAATAATTTCTATCAGCGATTTAAATGTGGACCTTTGTATATTGAAAGCACTAATTCCCAACTTAAAACTTCGTATTTGTTTCCACATTCCGAAATAATCACACATGCGTGAAAAGCAATTATCTTGTATTGTTGACCCATTAAACTATCTCTTTAATCTCAAACCATTGTAAGCACAGACAACACACTAGCTCAACAAGAAGAATAACTCGAACAACTCGGGACTTAGGAAGTTTCCGTTTTATCTGTTGGCAGAACCGGCTGTAAAATGAAGTTTCACGTCGTCACTCCCGCGAACTTTGTCGAGTTAAATACGCACGCATTTCGTCTTGCTTCGAACGCAGATCTTCAGATCTTCTGTCTTCAGTGTCTTCTGTTCTTCTCCTTGTTGCATCGTTGCGGCCCGTTTGTATGATTGTGAGGGAGACGGGAATATAGTAGGGTCTTTGTTTGTGTTCTCAGTTCTCTGTTCTTAGTTCGCGCCCTCGTGTTTCAACACCTTGTGAAATAATAAAACAAATAATCTAATTTTACGGTGGGCTGAAGTGTTATTTTAAGAAAGAGGAGTTGTTTTTATTCCAGGGTCATCAAAACTTGTTTGATTAATTTTGTTTCTGTCAGCGCTGTTATTTACTTTTTATTTTTACGGATGTGAACTTGGCAATTTATTTTCTTTTAATATACAGCGACTGCTGGCTAATATAATGCTAAAAGTAACAAACAAAATATATGTGTAAACGTAGGTACATCATATTTTCCTTAAGGGTGAATATTGTATTACATAATATTACTTTTAATTTTAATGAATTCGCTGGCTGTAGTTATTGACTTAAAAAGGTTCTTTTAGTTTCCTACGTAAGTTTAAAACTTGTTTAAAAATTCATTATAAACTTTTCTTGTACAACCCAACTCTGGTGGGTTTCTAAATCTAATTCCACGTCTTACGTATTGGTATATCAATATTCAGAAACATGATATATATTTTCATGTGAATATATCTGTTCTGTAGAATTTTAGCATTAATATTTAAACTATTTTTGAACGGATATAATTTCGGAGATCTGTAAACTCCTTCAATAGTGTATTACATTTCAATTTAATAAAGAATATTTATTTTTGAAAGTATTATATTTATACTGTCAATTTATTCTTATAATAAGGTATAATTTACTTAGTATTTTGACAGCCAGGCAAAATCACTTCTACAAGATTATTGTAAAATATTTTTACAGAACTTAGTTTAAAAGTCTTTTATAATAGTATATTCTACAACAAGTAATGGAATGGCACATATTCCACACGAGCAAAATGCTTGTAGTCCGAGCCGAAGGCGAGGGCTACGGTTTGCAAGGGCATATTATGCCATTCCGTTACCTGTTGTAGACTATACTTTCTATAACAAGATTTTGGAAATTATACAAAAAAATTGAAATACAAAACTGTTGAAAGGATCAAACTCAAATAAATAAAATTAAAACAAGCAGACGTAGCCATAGTAACTGAATCAAGATACTTCATATATTGCGCTAATATGCGGCTCTGATTCGTAGAATTTATTCCAAACGCGGAGTATGGAATGATAATTGTTCCAATCAAATTTTTAGTTGTGGTATGCGCAGTTTCCAAAACAGTGTTATAGAAAAATCTTTTAACATTTCTTCTATTTTCTTCTTATGATTGGTTGGGTACTAATCCCTATTCACACGATAACACATTTAAAATATGCCATATATATTCATAACGTATGTTATACCCTATATTGCAGAAAAAATGTATTTCTTATAAATTTTGTTTCAATTCATTTAGAGAATAAAGCTATTATAATGTACGAATAAAATTTAAAAACCAACAAAATATGCCCTTGGGCAGTTGATGAATGTGTATTATTGATATTTTCCCTTTGCATATTCGATTTCATTTTTAAATTTTATTGATTAGTTACCTCCCTTTTTCAAAAACAGATAATGTGTAGATTTCCTCTGCGCAAAAGTATTCCCACTCTATTGGTAATAAAACAACTAACGACATCTTTCAGCCAAATATTTTTTGATGCTAATTGCTCTTATGTGATGTTTCCACACAACCACGGTTTGGTAAATAAAACCTAAATCGTTCAGTAAAATTACCTGGAAGTGAATTTGGCGAGTAATGTTTGCTACAAATGCAAATATAATATAAAATTCAATTCGGTTAACTATTTGAAAATTACGTGAATAATTCATAATCTGACAAGACAAGAGCATCATATATTATGTATGAGAAGTTAAATTTCTCATGCCCGAACCTAATATTGGCTTAACCTACATCTCCAGCTTATCAAATTTTCTATGAAGGTAACAAACGCAGCCTGCGGTAATAAAAACCCAAGCTATAAAATCTAAAATCGAATATGCAAATTGTGTAATCGACTTTTAGTACTTTTAATAAACTAGTAGAAGCATCTAGACGCATCCATGCGCTGAATACCAATCGCCATAAAATTTTATCAAACTCATATTGTCCCAGATAATAGTGAAGTATTTTACAGCTTTCTGGTTTTATACCTATGCTGAGAGGAGAGTTTTATTGAAAATAAGCTCACGGTGAGTGCTGCCGAAACTATTTTGTTTATTGGAAAATAATACTTATATTTTACAACTTAAATCTCAAATCAATTTAGAGATTGGAGCTCCATTCGATATATGAGCTAAGTATTGTATTTTATTTGTTGTTTCGCTTGAAATTTGGTAAAAGTGTTAAAACAAAATAAAATATAATAAACTTATAAGTGGTGTGGGGTGTTGCTCGGCAATATAGTGTTAAAATTTTCGCTTATTATAATTCAATGTATTGTTACTAATTTCTGAAAGTAATATTGTAATTTTGTAATGCATATTAGGTTTGTTCCAAGTGGTCATTTCGGACATGTTTGTAACATGTTTGTGACAAATGTCAGTGCGCCTGCGAAAAATGTAAACAAGTTAAGTTTGAAACATAGACTGGAACGGTGAATGGAATGAAGCGTATGTGCATGCTCATTTTTTGTTTTTACAGCTTACCTTAAATATAAATATAAATAAAGAAATTCATACATTTTTCGCCACAAAAAAGAAATGAAGTTTATGTTTGAAAGTTAACTTGTTTACATTTTTCGCAGGCGCACTGAAATTTGTCACAAACATGTTACAAACATGTCAGAAATGACCACTTGGAACAAACCTATTGTTTAGTAATTTAATGTGAGAAGTTTATCTTTTTTAAAAATATTTCGACCGTGACAGGACTCGAACCTGCAATCTTCGGATCCGAAGTCCGACGCCTTATCCATTAGGCCACACGGTCATGTTATGTACTTCATAGCACAGATCTACTAGATGAACATAATTTAATATAATCCATGAGCTAATTTTATTATAAATATTTATAGATATCGTACTATTCCAGATGTTTGTCAATGTTGCAGTCTTATCTTCTATGATTCATACCTAAACATCAATCTTTTTAAAATTTTCTAAATATTCTTGAAGTTATGGGAGGATTTAATCTGGGACGTGCAATAAAATAAATTAGCAAACATTTCTCAAACTTTATCCAGAAATGTACCAAGTAGCTAACCATTCGAAATTTCTCTCATATATATATATATATATATATATATATATATATATATATATATATATATAAACTGATATCCATAGTAATAGTAATATATTATATTAATAGTTATTTTCATAACGTGTTACGTACAAAAATTTATCTAATTCCGTAATTTATTCCTCTACATTCCAAATTATTCATTGTCAATATTTGAAAGCAATAAATTATTTTATTTATTGGAGTAGGTATCTGCATGGCATTTGATTTAAAATTGAATATCAGTTGTGTAATATTCTTTACGTACCTCAATTATGTAAAGATTTTTATCCAACACCTCTCAATAAATGCTTTATAAGTATGGCGATTTTAAAGAAGGGAAGTAACAGATTACCCACTAATATGTATAATTTTCAGAAAAGTCACTAGTGAGTAATTTTTTATTTATAATAATAATAATAACACACAACACCTTGGTAACTACTTCGATTGACTTTTAATTTAGAAAATTTAAGGCATATGTCACTGTCAAATAATATTTCTTTAATAAATTTTGCATTTATTAAGAAGTGTTGAGTATAACGTTGTACACGTGGGCAAAGTGGATTTACCCACTCGATAAAATTATCACACTCAGTCTTCGGTTTTGTGGGCTAAAATTTCTCTAGTGGGTAATTCCTTATTTTGTAAAGTAAATAACTATTACAAAACTCATTTCATATCAATTAAGTAAAAAGTGACATTTCATAACGTCATAAGATTAGGTAAAATTCAACTTTTCAAAACGGAATTAGATAAAAGTAAATTTTGCGTCGTAGCTAAAACTCACGGTTCATTATACATATACATATTTTACATATAATATTACCTATATAAATACATATTATATTACATATTAGCACGATGATTAGGATATAAATATCCAAAGTACTGTATCGTTTATTAGTTCTATTTTTTTTTTAAACTCTTCATCTCGATGTATACAGTAATGACGTACTATTTATATTATTAGATACAAAGCAGTACTTATCCCTAAGGATATGTAAAAAAAAAATTTTTCTTGGACGAGTGAATATCAGACATACATTTGAGACCAAAAAATATATTCATTATTATCTTGTTATTAAATAACTCCAACTATGGTTTTGGAAATTGTATTGCTTGAAAATTATTCAGACCTAGAAACAATGAGAAGCTGATATTCCTGAGGATATATACCACCATGGCCGGCGAACATTGTCTGGATGATATGGAGCACTCCATACCTCAGAAAAGTCTAGGTAAGGAATTCCATACCTCAAAAAGTAAAAAAAATAATTGTATTCAATGTTATTAGGTTTGAAGATTTAGCACCCTTTTCATTTGAACCCTCTACATAATTAAATAGGAGCGGCGGTGGACAATAATTCAATATGTAAATATATATCCCCTTTGCCCCCCCCCCCCCCCCCCCCCCCGGTCAACACTTTACAATGTTACTCCATACTTCAGCAAAATTTACTTCGCCGGCCCTGTATACCACTGCACGAGGCAGACTTCCTAATAATCCAGGAGGAACTATGCTTTTTAAAGCTGCAGTCAACATGTAAAGGTTCATGTAACACATGTAATGCATAAAAGCAGCTTTGTGCATAAATACAAAACAAAGCATTGTGTTAATGCGCTCCAGCAGCTAAATCTAATACAGCGCAGTGTTTTCCATTCAATTTCCAATAACAATTAATACTCATTTAGCTTGAAACGGCCACGTTTAGCACACACCACACAGGTATTTAACGTGATGTATTTATCTTGTTTGCGGTTAGCTCGGCTGTAGCTAGGTATTGTTGTAAAGTACGCAACGCAAACATTTACTAATTAATGTTAGACGCAAGTTTACTGACAACGTGTAAGATTAGACACGCAATTACTTAGCGAGGCGTAAGTCGTGGCGTGGAGTCACATGTGATGTACGCGTT
The DNA here is from genome assembly GCA_963942605.1 of Poecilus cupreus. Lineage (NCBI taxonomy): Eukaryota > Metazoa > Arthropoda > Insecta > Coleoptera > Carabidae > Poecilus > Poecilus cupreus. The sequence continues at coordinate 31,322,355 of OZ012720.1, forward strand.
CTACATGTGTCGTCAACTCGCATGATACGTTACTGGGTTTGTTACACGTGTAGGGTAGGAAGGCAGGCTACAGGAATTTGGAGAGAAGACATGTTAACGTGTAGTGTTAGTAACCTAAAAATATTATTATAATATTTAATTAATTAAGCTGGAAAGACACTTATATCCAATTGCACGAAGCGTAGTCAGTTATCTACGGAAAAATCTAAATCAGAATAAAATACATGAAAAAGAAATAGCTCCGTGGTAACGCTTCGGACTGTGGATCGTGAGATCTTCAGTTCGAATCCCACAGCTGACAGTTGCCTATTTAAATTTAGCCCTATGGTTCCTCCTCCACTAACATCTATGGAGACTAAGATTTGACGGCTGGTAACCGCACTTCATACGAACAAATATATCACTTACCGAGATCTGCGTAAGCAAAGTGCCACACCCAAAATGGGTAAAAGGCGTGATGATATATTTATTTAATTAAGAAAATTTTGAATTTTCACACATACATATTTATAATTATTAAAATTTGTGTAGTTTCAGGCTTAACCAGATTCTAATGGTGTTGAATTCATATTATACAGTGCAAAGACGAGGAAGTATTATCAAATTATCGTATAGAGTTATAATTTTTAATAACAATTTGCGTAATATATGTAATTTCGGCTATCGAAATCATTACGCCATCTTTAAATAATTATACAGTTCCAAACGAAAAAAAAAAATTACTATAGAATTTATCGAAATATTCGACAAGCTGAGGATATAAGAAGCATTTTCTGAAAATGTCGTACCAGTTATGAAACTAAACATGATTATTTAATAAGCAATTAGAAATAACTACAAAAAAAATAATTTTTAGAAAATACATCTTATATCCTTAGTTTTTTGTATAGGAAAAGGTCGGTAAATTATAAGGAACCTTTTTTCCGCGATCGACCAAAAATAGAGGCTCCTCTATTTCCATCAAGGAGTATCGATAAAAAAACGTGTCTCATTGCAGACGTATATAATATATTGTATTTTTGAAATTAATATTTGTGACTTTTCATGTACATTGTACGTTTGTGAATAAAAATATTATTATTATTATTATTATTATTATTTTGGGTCTCATTTCACGTTAATTTTTTTGTCACAGAGAAATTCGCTGTATTCGTCATTGTAACAAGGCGAACATTCAGAGTAAGATTTATTGTTTTTACTGTCAAAATTATTTTAAAATATCAAGTTTCAAACTGCGTTGGGACTTGAACGCATCGAAAATCGTCTTGATAGGAGTTCTTGCTTTCTTGAGTTTAATTTATTGCTACACATGTGTGTTAGAATATTAGTTATCATAAATAGTCATTTGAGTTTATCGCGGCAAATATTCTGAAATATCGGCTTGAGATGCCATCTGGGGTTGACAGATTTACAGTCGAACCCTAGATAAGTTTTTAGTTTTTAAGTGTTCTAGTTTTTATGTAATCTTTGTGTTGGTCCTCAAGGGATTTCCTGCCCCCGCGTACCCGCTTATGGGGTAGATGCGTATGTTTGGCCAGCACAAGACAGAGAGCTAGCTTTTGGTTTTTGAACTGAGCAGACGTCTGCAGTACGCTACAAGATGTAGAATTTAAGTAATTTTGTTTGATAAATATGTTTTGGTAATTGCAACTAAGTTAACATATTCACACCTTGTCGTCGTTTTAAATATTTGTATTTGTTTCTAAATTGTTCTATTCATCGTTTTACTACTTTATTAAACATTATTTAGATAGTGTTTGTGTTTAGTTTGATAACCCTAAGTGCGTAATGTTGTTTCATTGAAGAGCTCATTGATGCTCTCTGGTGCTCTTCGACCAGTGTGTCATAAGCATACTCGTAGAAGAACAAAGATGAAATAATGCAATTAACTTATACATGTATTAGTTATGCCGGGTACAATCTGTCACACAGATATTATTTCGCAATATGTAACTAGTTTAAGATAAAAATGCTTTTATTATTAAAAATTCCAATACATCGCACGTGTCTACACAGTGTCGCTTCTAGCATATTAATTTAAATACATATTATTGTGCTCAACAACAATGAAATCTAGTTATGCATCATGTGCCGGAAACACTCGAAATAACACGATTTACACTGCAATGTATCACAAATGCATCTCAGTCTCAGCTCCAGCAAGGCAACAAGCAAGCTCTGCTATGCACCACAAACATTTCATTTGTACACAATTGTTCAGAAATTATGCCCCATAACCCCTCCACAGATACCGAAACCGAATGAAAAATCGACTTACGTTGTCGCTGGTCGAATGAGAAAGATAAACGATACGAAATGAAGGACAGATATATAATCTTTCTTTTACCTGAGTCAGGTAAACACCTCGTAGATATTCTGATATTACAATATTTGGCAAAAGTAACTTCTTGAACTCTGCGACCCATGTTGAAAATTAATATCATTTTCAGCAGAAATAAAACAAAAACCTTCTACTACATATTAAATTCAAATTATCTGATAACTAACAATATTAATGGTTAAAATCTGAATCAATTAGCTACAAAGAAATTATTTGTAACCGTGTCACCAATATAAAATAAAGGAATTTCAATGCTATTTTTTGATATTGCTTTAAATTTTTACATATTCACTTCACAGTAAAAGTATAAATATAAAAGAATTAAAAGAGGCATAAAATACAGTTGGTTACCTAAATATTACACATCAAATTATAATTAATAGTTATTAGGAAAATTGTAACACGGCCATTTAAAATTTAATCATCAAATATATTAATATATACAAGTATCATGCAAGTTTAAAAATAAATATCACAAAAAGTGTCGTCAATAAATACAACAAATATATCATATAAGTTTAAAAATAATTATCACAAAGTGTTTATAATTACAATTAATATATATCATACAAGTTCAAAAATAAATATCACAAAAAGTGTCGTCAATATATACAAAAAATATGCCATGCAAGTTTAAAAATAAATATCAAAAAAGTATTGTCAATATATACAAAAAATATATCATGCAAGTTCAAGAATAAATATCACAAAAAGTGTCGTCAATAGATACAATAAATATATCATACAAGTTCAAAAATAAATATCACAAAAAGTTCCGTCAATATATTCAACAAATATATCATACAAGTTTAAAAATAAATATCACAAAAAGTGTCGTCAATATATACAAAAAATATGCCAAGCAAGTTTAAAAATAAATATCACAAAAAGTGTCGTCAATATATACAAAAAATATGCCATGCAAGTTTAAAAATAAATATCACAAAAGTATTGTCAATATATACAAAAAATATATCATGCAAGTTCAAGAATAAATATCACAAAAAGTGTCGTCAATAGATACAATAAATATATCATACAAGTTCAAAAATAAATATCACAAAAAGTGTCGTCAATATATACAAAAAATATGTTTGCTGCGCTCAAAAGATTTCATGTTCGCAAAATAATACTGTCAAACGATTTTAAAATGACCGAGAAGTTTACTAATTCCTTTAGATCTTCCAACATTAAATATTAAGCGGAGACTTAAATGTTTGTTTCCATGTTACATTGTGGTATTAACAATATATTCAAAAAACAATTCGCGACGTGTTTACGGTTTTACCGCAATTATGGTTATACCGTTACTGCGATAAATAAATTGAACACTTCTGCACAAACTGTATAATATTTAACGTTTACCATATGAAATGATACTTTATACACGTCCCGGGACCGAGATATATAAAAAAATATTTCAATTATTAAAAAAATACAAGCCGAACCTAGGCATTTTACAGTTTTAATAATGAATAACCATAGAAATGGAATTAAATTCAAGCAAATATTTAACGTTTTTCATAAGCAAAGTAAGGAAGTGGACATTTCCATTTTTGATATTTTTGACGGTATTTTTAGCCTTTATCAAAGAAGTGAAATGAAATTTGTTCTCTAATTTAGGTGTAAATTTTTAATCTCTTCAACTTTTATGCAAAACATTTTTCTCCCCTAATTTATTTATTGACAAGATAAAAGTTCGAATATCGAAATATATATATATATATATATATATATATATATATATATATAATTGTTATTAAATTTTTTTAATAATATTTTTATTTGTATGTATATTGATAAATATTTTGTTATAAGTCATAAATATTTGATGATATTTACATTACAATATTAATATTATTAGATTTCAAGAAGTTTGGATGTCTCATCGAACTTGTGTTCGCATTTAACATTCACTTGCATTTTGCCAAATATTGTAACTTCAGAAGCGAGAAAATTTTTAATCTCTACGAGGTGTTTACCTGGCTCAGGTAAACAAAGGATTATACATATATCTGTCCTTCATTTCGTATCGTTTATCTTTCTCATTCGAACAGCGACAACGTAAGTCGATTTTTCATTCGGTTTCGGTATCTGTGGAGGGGTTATGGGGCATAATTTCTGAACAATTGTGTACAAGTATGCGCGAATTGCAGCGCCAACTCTGAATGTCAGTCTGCAGTCTACAGTTTGAAATATCGAATATTAAATGGAAATCGCAGTGAATGTTATTCAGGTAGATATCATTTATAACAGAACGCGAATGTAAAAGACAGCTTTATTATCTTTGAATATCCATCATCTGCTGGAATATATTAGGAATTCGCGGGAACGAATGACAAGGAGAGTATTTTCTTGTCGACGCCCTGACGACGTCATTAATTATCAGGGTTGATTGAGAGAAACCAGGAAATTATCAACTGTCGATTACTGAATTTATTTTATACAGTATTGCCTGAATAATAATGGAAAAGAATCAAACCTGTACTGAAATGGTTTACCGTAAACATTATTACTGGTACCACGATCTCTGGTTTTGGGAGTTTTAAGAGAAGTGTTTTAGTCTCGGTTTTTGCGTTTTCCAATATTCTAATGGTTTATTTTTTTAATTGGCAACACTTTTTTCGCCGACAACCAATTTGACAGCTGGCAGTTGTTTTGTGCTAAGTTTGCCATTTTACCATAAATAGACTTAAGCCAGAACTACGCTTGAAAATTGTGCAAACTTATTTCTAATATTTTATTCAGCCATGAGATTCATTCTTTGTTAAGGTCAAACATACGCGTCGAAAAAACGAATCCCTTATTTTTTTAAAAAAACAGCACTTTCTGTATTCTTCATTTATTTTCATGTTGTTTATGGTCCAACAACCTCCATCCGTCAAAATTTCATGGATTTTTTACAGTGACTTGTACATTGCAGTGTCAGATGAAGTACATTTCACAGGCTGGGTTCGTTCACTCCCATGAATTTTGTTTGGCAAATTCAAATTTAAATAAATTATTTCTTACAATTATTCTTATCGAAAAACAAAACAATTATTACAGTAGGGTCATCGAAAATTCTAGTATTTATACATGTGGATGAAAAGGATAACTATAACATTAAACTATAAAAAAATATTTGTTGAAATCTAGTTGGTCAAAGATTCAGAACTTTGATACTGTGAAACAAATAAAAATATACCAAAAAACACACTTTTTGGTAATTTTTATTTGTTTCTCAAAAATTGTAAATTCAAATGAAAAATAATTTTAGTATGTTATAGACGATCATATTTATAAATATACAAATTATTTTCATTACTGTAGTCGTTCATGGGAATGTGTGGCATATATTTTACTACTTTGAAAATTATGTTCATGTATAATTTGTAAACAAAATTAGCTTTTTAAAATTTATAACAAAACTTTGGACTTTTATCTACAATGGTAGGTATAAAACATTATATGTTTCATTTGTTATAATAATTATATATTGTTTCAAAAAAGTCATGTTCATCTTGCGCTATCTTCAGCCCGTATGGTTGACCTTAAATGGCTACGTCAACAAAGACAATTGCAGCCTTTGAGGTGAAGTCATTACTGAGACGACGTTGTATTGTATTTTTTATTTGAAGAATTTTTTTATGAAATAATTTTGGAACATAGTGCTAAAACCGAGGCTAAAAAATTCCCTTAAAACGCCCAAAAACAGAGCTCGTGGTACCAGCTTATCCGATTCATGTTATTTTATTATTGGCTTTTTGCTAGCTTCCGATGTGGAAATTTCGGAATTTATCAACGTGTTGCAAAAAATATTTCCTTATAAAGAATGTTCTGTGTTCAGGCTCTTGTTTTACGCAGCTGAATGTTTAGAATTTAATTCAGCGGAATCCTTTTTATTCCTCGATGCATTTTTAAGCTCCGTATTCAGTTATTCCCTTTGGATTTATTTTAATCGTTGTAATGCACTGCTGTATGAAACTGATAATGAAAATGGAGTACGAATTCCGAGCTTCTGTTTCTATTCCTGTTCAGCTAGTCTGTCCTTTGTAGTTCTGTTCTCTGTTCTATTATGCAAGCAGTCATATTGAAATTATGCTACTTTGGCGTTCGCAGGTAATTATTACAGAGTTGTAATTACACCAAGATGAGTAAAGGTAAATTCATTATTATTAATACAAATTTTTGTGACAGAATACCTGTCAGGAATTCGCGTACTCCATCCAACCTAGTACACAATGAATACGTTGCCGTTTATACATATATATTAGCAGAAGATCAAAAGTTGAAATCTTTTATTAATATTACTTGCTGACAAAATGGTAATCGCGGTGTCATCATGGTTTTGGGTTCTTAATGTTGATACAATATTTTAAAACCGCTTTACTGTATTTAATATAAAATTAATAGCAAGTATACTTTCAACGTGGCTGCTTTCATTGCCATTCAAAATTGCACACTGATTAATTTGTACTTCAAAGCCAAAACGAAAACGTCAAAGAAATTGTAATTTAGAATCAATTACAAATTTCCTTAACGTCGAATTTTATGAAGAACCCAAGAACGGACGGAAGAAAAATTAAGAAAGAAAAGAATTCAAAGAGCTTCAAAAATCAACAAAGAACAATGAAGTTATTCGGAACTTATTAAAATTTTCTGCAGATGCCCGGTTAATATTCTGTAAAAATCAAACGGCAAGAAATTTCATTTGTACAAACTTTGCTTAACAATTAAGTTCGGCTCTGGAATTTGTAATGTTTCACTGAATCACTCACTTAAAAATAAATATTTCGTTTATCATTATGATATGTATCTTTTGATCACAATTGACAAACCGCCTGCACTTTCAGTAACAAAACTATTTCATTAAATTAATGAAACATGTTTATTACAATTTACATTGACAGTTGTTCTCCCAACTAATACTTTTTTTGTGAGCTGTACATTTAATTGATGAAGCACTGAGCACGCAATTCGTTATGTACTTGAATGGACGGGAGTAGTGTGCGTTCCTGTCATGGACCCATATCATATTGGTTTATTGAAATACATATAATGACAATGTATTAGTAGCAACCATAGACAATTATATTAATATAACTAGATGAAATCTTATTCATCTTCTGCCTTTATCTAGAGATGTTCCTGTTTACCGTTCCTCATTCCATGGGCAAGGAACACCATCTTTAAGACCATCTTATGAGGTTTCCTTTCTTCTGGTCGTTTTCTCCTCCAGCCTACAAAGAGGCTCTTCTTATTTTTTCTTTATATTTTTAATCCACATGACTTAGTCTTAAATTTTGCATTTTTCTCTTATAGAACTCTGTGTTTTTTTTATGTTTCAGAGAAGTAACGCCTACTTGTTGAATGATAAATATGTTTTAACGGAATTGGAGGCAAAGTATAAATGTTGCGTTAATCCAATATTTCGCAAACAATTTTGTGCTTTCTGCACTTCTTCCTACTTATTTAAAATTTGTTTGTCTTGCGCAGTTTACCATAGATCTCAATACTCTCATTTTTTGTTACTGTTTTGGTTTTGGTCATGGAAAGAATCCAAGATTCATTTGTATAAATTAAAATTATACATTTTAATCAAAAGTAGGTATATTACAATAACGTACAAGAAATAATATTCAACAGCATTATTACCGTTGCAAATTTCCTTGTAGCACAAAAATTGGTTCAAAAATAAACCGCTAGGTGTCTACAAGTACATTTTCATGGTAAATTCTTGGTTTCACACTGTACCTACATTTATGGACTGGAATATAGAGTTGCAATGTGTGTCCTTATTCATAATGGAAGTAAGAAAAGAACGAGGAGAAAATAAAAATTTATGTCAAAAACACGAGGTAATCTAAAATTTCCAATTTCAAGTTTCATCCCATTTTTTCACGAACGTATAAAGAGTGAAATAAATAGAAGAAAATGCCATTCCGCTTAAACGTTTGTTTACAGTTCAGCGAAGAAGACACAAAGTTCTCTACGTGAGGGAAAATCACATTATATCGAGCGTGTATACTTTCTATAGCGCTATACCGGCTAGCAATAATAAATAACTTGCGGTCAACGGAATTCTATTAAGAAAACCCAGCCACGAAAGGGAATTCCAACAAAAGCATAGACACTGAACGCGAACGGGGAAATATTCTGCCTTCCCTGGAATTTCTTATATATCTTCCGGCTGCGATCATTTTCTTTAAAATTACTGCCATATATTAGGATCTCAAGGAGTTATTACGTTTATACGTCAATGTTGCCAATTACGCAGGTATTTTGCAACCTTGCCCTTTCTCAGCCAAAATCTGATACGTGATGTAGGCGCTGCTAAAATTTCTCATTAATTTTCTATTACAATTTATTATTACGCATGTAATATATATTAATTAACGAAATTACTTTGGCAAGATATAGCTACGAAGAAATTTCATTATTGTATAGTTTCTGACTCGAGCATATTCTAATTGTATAGAATGTAAAGATGGTGTAAACAATGGTAGTATTTTTTAACAGTTATGAAAATAAAGCCGTCGAAATTATTACCCCTTTATTTATCATTTCCACAGCAGTTATACATCGTTCATGCATCTTCATCAAAACCCAACATTCAGAACCGTTTGAAAAAGAATGCCAATTTAAAATAATAAAAGCACATTTGAACTTATCAAATATATTTAATGAAAATAATTTTAAGCATAAAAGTAAATAATTAAATGAAAATTATTTAATATTCTCATTACCCTGATTTAATTAAAAGTTTAGCGCTTGAAGTTAAAAGCAAAAGCAGATTCTGCGTTTGCAAATTAAACGAGACATAAGGTAAGAGGAAATATAAAATAAAGCAAATAAAATTAATTATCCATTCTGTACCTGGAAAGCAACCTGGAGCATTTAAACCGTCCATTGCTTAACGAAATAGACACGTTTAATTATCCTAATGATAAATGTTGAATGAGACTTGTTGCGCTGCAGGATGGTAGTTGAAGTATTTATTAGCGAGCAATTGAATACGATATGACTCATAGTCCGTTTGTAGGACATACATTTCCTTCATAATCAATGCATGCTGAACATTACCTAACATAACATAGACGTACAACCCAACGTCCAAAGCTGCAGTGCAATTCTCCATTGCACGAAGAAGCTTTCTGTTTTGTACAGTGCGGTTTCGGCATAAATTTATGCCTTATACCTAGGAGTAAAGAATTTTAGTGATAACTAGACAGCGGATTATATGCAAATAGCATATATTTTAATTTTTGCATATCTTTAAATAAAATCAATTTTCTGGCCGAATTACTCTGATTACAGTTAATTAATGCTAATTACTAATTGCATATATTGCATATTTGGGCATTCTTATGCATATTTTTACAAAAGTTGTATATAATTGCATATTTCAAAATTTTTAAGACCTTGTTTAGTGATAAACAATCTGAAATTTCTGGCAATGCACATTGATAATTCCCAAATATTGGAGGAGGTCGCAATAAATAGAAGAATGTAACGGAAAAAGCAATAAACAATACAATAAGCAAATACACAAACCAATAAACTCTTATATTTCTCTCTTTCTCTCTTGTTTGATTTGTTCTTATTTTCTTATACGCAATACAACAATCATAAGATTTTCTCGGAAATACAAATATTGAGATCCCTTAAATCTGATTTGACCATTTTCTGAATGTTATATGTGACATACCTTCAAATATGAGAATCAAAGTTTTTTTTATTTTCTAGATATTTCCTACACATGATGTGCGAGATATTAAATAAATAAGGTCGGAGTTTGTATGCGTTCCTATGAAAGTGACATTTGTTGATTTTTAAATAAATGACAGGGATAAAAACACATTTGACGTTTTAATTTCCATGTATGTTTAATATCATTTCAGGGCATTTTGAATGAAATTTGAAACAATTATATCAGTTTAAATGCTTTGCATATTCTAACAGTTGCAATAATTGAGTGAACTAAAGAATAAAATTTAGATATATAGGTTTATCCAACACCTCTCAATAAATGCTCTATAACTATGGCGTTTTTAAACAGGCAAAGTAACAGATTATCCACTAGTGGGTATAATTTTGAGGAAAGCCACTAGTAAATATTTTTTTATTTATAACAATAATAATAACACACAACACCTTGGTAACTACTTCGATTGACATTTTAATTTAAAAATTTAAAGCATATGTCACTGTCAAATAATATTTCTTTAATCAATTTTTCATTTATTAAGAAGTGTTGGATAAAACGTTATACTTCACACGTGGGCAAAGTGGAATTACCCACTTGTAAAGTAAATAACGATTATACTTATCGTGTGATAACCACTCAGTTTTTTTTTTATTAGAACAAATTGCTCCTTGGTTCGATTCCCAGATTGACCAATTTCCGGAAAAAATTATAGTCACAACGAATAGCTCCTCTTCCACTACAATATCAGGGCTTGTGCTTCGAATGTTAGTTACCACACTTCACTCGTGAAATATATGTATAGACGCCTGTAGGATGAATGCTTTATTTAGAAATGAATGAATATAGCGTCGAAGATATATTTCTTCTATTTTTATTTATTATTTTACTTGGTATTATAATTTAGTTTTAAAATAAATCGTGGCCTGTCAATATGAAAACCTATAAAAGATTCAATTTCGTTCTTATCGCGAAAATAATTTATATTCTCCATAGAACCACTAAGTTCTTGACGTATTGCGAAAAAATTCGTAAAACGAATATAATTAAAATTTATTCACAACACACATAAAAGGATATTCGTGTACATCCCATTAAAATATATCACTGGCGTGGAATTCAGGGGCTCGATTTGGTTTTGGCCTGGGACGAACAGCGCTGCGCTGTAGGTGTATTTGCTATCCATTATATTTTAGTGCCCATAAAAAACTGATTTATAGCACCCAGATGAATTTTGCCATTTCGCGATCATTACAAGTTTTTCGCGAGGAACTGCAGCCAACTAAATCTGGCTAATATCTACGCGTGGCGTATGTACCTAAATAAGTAGCACATAACAAACTTTATAATGTTCAACAACTTACCTACCTTTCTACACGGGATGAGTTTTTGTTTTTAAGTCTATCTGGAAAAATTTTAAATAACTGCCACAAAGTTGATTAAAATTGTAATGTATGAGGGTCCTCCAGAAAGTAAAGAACGATTTGGCATAACTAAGTGAAGACGAAAGATATCAACAAAAACTTTTATTTACAAAGTTACAGTATATTGTTATATTTTTCAATATAATCCCCCATAGCTGTCAAGGCATTTATTGTAACATGGTACCAGTTTTTCAATGCCGATGTTATGCTATTCTACCGTCAAAAATTTGAGCCAAAATATCACAGAATTTTAAGGCCTTCATCGTTTGCGATATATCTATCGAAAAATGATCATTTACCTAAGAGTACAGTACAATACCTAGATGCCGTAATAATTTAGACAATAACATCGCAAAATAAAAATATATTTGATTCTAGCATTTTTCAGATGGTAAGAGTAAATTTGGGGTTGGGCTCGTAATTATACCCATTTTCATCCTCCTTATTTACTAACATTTTTGAAAGTTTATACTCTGAGCAAAATTGAACAAATTAGTATCTTAATCAGGCTACATTTTTGACTTTATATTAATATTTATTGAGACTTAAATATGTATTATCTATACACAAATAAGTATAATTGGTAATTCAAATTTTAGGTAATATTAAACATCAATTATTATCTTTTATTTTAATTTGTTTATAGGACCTACAACATCCTCTTATTCTTCAGCATTTTCTTGGGCCAACTCTTAGTACCATCATCGTACACGTAATGAATGATGTCTCCAAAACTTCGTCGTCTCCTGGAGCAGTCTGAAAACTATATCATCATCTTATATACTTATGTTGACTGTAATCCCTGCTCACATCGTTATTGTAAGTTTATTTTAAATAATTTAAAACACTTATTTGATTGAACAATTTTCTATATTACAACAAATATAAGTTTTGTATTACTCGTACTGTATTCATTTAGAAATAATAAATGTAGTTTAAACAAAAAAATTTGTTTTGTTTTGATGTATCTAGTCATTGCAGAGTCAACCACCATGGAAAATGGGCAATAAAGCTGAGACTGCAGTCGTTGGAACAGTAGCTGAGCCAGCCACAGTAGGCAGTGGGCAATGTTCCTGTGTTTACCATCGAGGGATGAAGTTGCAGATTCTACCGCCGATGGAAATGAATCATCCGCCGTGACACAGAACTTCTCGTCCTGAATTTATTTATTTATATATTTGTGTGTTTTTTTTCTTCCTTTTAGTATAGGTGTTTTCTGCCTCCATTGTTTGTTTTAATTTTGTGGTTTGTCTGGTTTTGTTTCTTAAAACAGGAATGACACAGTGAACTTAGTCGTCTTCCCTGGACTTCTACGTTTTTACTTTCTATTTCACACATGTAATTATACAGCTGTACATTTACCACAGGTTGTGTTTAAACTGTTATTGTTATTAAAAATTTTAAAAGTATTTGAATACACAGTTTATTCAATACAACGTTTGGACAGCCTCGTGCAGTCTTAAACTAGTCTTTAAAATATTTTTAAATGAGTTCCACGTGAAATAATTCATTTCGATTCAAATTTCAAATTAAATATCATTTGCGCCGAATCCATTTTATTGATCGATGACGTATGATCCATAATGGGTGTAGCCAAAATCTGCTTTGGAATTTGAAATATGCGGAAGTAGAGCACAAAGCATAGTTTACAAATTTAGCAGGAGATGGTACTATGATTTACAAATGAGTTTTTGGCGATTTCTAGACAAAATTTTTCGTAATGAAAGAAAATACTTTATTTCGTAAAATATGCTGAATTAAAATATTGTCTTATTGTTTTAAGTACCCTAGCGTAATCTGTTTTATTGTTAATTAACTACTATCTACTTAATAGCATTGACATCCCACAGTAAAATGGCTGCGTTGTTTATTTATTTCGTTACAGGTTAATGACATTTTAAGTGTTTTAAGTATATTTCTATACGTATAACAATAAAAATGTGCTTCAATGTTGTGCAAGGACCTCCAGGAATACTTAGAAAATAGGACAGATGTCTTAATATTCCCAAATACTGTAACTATTGTCTATAACTGCTCTTGACTTGTAATTTCGTTTATAGTTTTTCATTATTTGGTTAATATTTACTGTATATATAGCTGCAGAATGATGTTGAACATTATAATAAACATTTCATTTGTTTATAGGTTTCTATTAGTACAGAAGTCGAGCTGATAAATAAATATATCATCACACCATTCATCCAAATATTAATGTTGCAAGTTTACAACTACAAATCTCTATCAACTTCATCTTCTAGCAGGATAAACGCTGTTAAATATTAATGTTGCAAGTTTACAACTACAAATCTCTATCAACTTCATCTTCTAGCAGGATAAACGCTGTTAAATTTCAGCCTCTAGGAAGAGGTGCAAGGATGATTAAATAACTGAGATTGAATCATGAGGATTAAAGCTGTTTGAATATTGTTTGACTGTCTGTCAAATATCAAGAGGGCACAGGTATTTAAAACAATAGTTATTTGTGTATCAAGTGCAGATAGAGCATTGTTTGTTGCACGCGGCGAGAAATTGTTGATCGAGGCGAAGCCGAGATCACCAACTCGACAAGTGCACCGAACAAGCTCTATCCGACGAGATACACACAATATTTTTTCTACAATCGTTGAACAATGTCAAGCTGTAGAAAAAAATTAATTTTCAAAATTATCTTTGGTCCCGCCTATAACAATTCAGTAAAATTGTAGTTACCCATGTCACCGTAATCATGACAACGTTTATGAACAAAATAAAAATTTTCAAAGAAACCATAATTTGACACATGGAGTACATTTGACATATGGAGTACATTTGACATAAAGTCTTCAGAGTGAATACGTTTATGGTGATTAAGTTGAAGTGTATGTACGTATATGCCTGTATTTGCAATAGCAAGGTTATTACCAGAAAAATCCAATGCATCATTTACTTCTTTTACCTAATTTATTTTTGTTTTGTTTTTGTCGCGCTAGTGCGACAATATGTCACTTTGTCGCTCTAGAGCGACAATTTTGTACATTTCCTAACCAAAAATGGAATGACAATGTCGATATTGTGCAACGATTGTAGAAAAAGTAAATTTGTAACCAAATTATTTATTGAAATAAACACAAATTAATTTTCTGTTCTCTTGTAGATTCTGGAATGTAGAATCATCTGCTAGATCTTCTATGATCGTGACGATCATTCTATATCAACTGAAAATCATCACCAGTAGCTGCTGTCAAATTTGACAATTCTTCTGCCGTTACTTCGTACTTCAAAATGTTGTAATTTATTTATTTCAATATTTATTAATAAAAAATGAATTTCAATATTGAATTTAAATCTCTATTTTTATTTTTAATTGTTTTACAGTATTTATTAACATTTGATTTATATTTTTCAGGGTGCAATGAAGATAATAATGTTTGCTGGGTTCCAAGGATTCTGCTGAGTTCTGGTGACACAACTATCCTCAGACGATCAACTTCTAGAACAGACGACTCACCTGCGGGCCCGAGATAAACTGCTGCAGCAGCTTCCTCAAGGATGAACGTCTTCACACCAGGAAGAATATATTCAGTTGTTTAATAACTCATAAAGTAGTTAAGTTAACATTCCAATGATTGGATTCCTTGGGAACTATAGCATTAACAATTGTTAGATTTATTAAATTTTTTGTTAAATACTTGAGATATTCAAGAAATAAAAATGTACGAGATGACGTGATACAATTTGTTTTTATTTTATTAATATCTCAAAAAGTTTTAAAGCTATGGCATCAATTATGACACAGATGGATGGAACATGGTGTCTAGTATTGAGAATTAGTAGATTTGTAAGAATTTTGCAAAACATTACTGACTGATTGCCAAAATAAAATTTTTATGTATGACGTCATTTTGAAATTTTTGTTTTGCAAATTTCTTGTGAACTATTTGAGCTACAATAGTCTAGTTTGAAAATTTCATCCCTAATTTAATCATAGAGTTAGGAAATATCACATTTTGTAATTTATTATTGTTAATTAATAAGATACAGTCGATAGAAAAATGCTCATCTATCTGTTATGGCGGCCATTTTTCTTTTGTTAATTATTCTGAAACTATATGAGCTACAATTGTCTAGTTTGAAATTTTCACCCCTTAATTAGTCGTAGAGTTAGGAAATATCACATTTGTTAAATTGTTATTGTTAATTAACAAGATACAGTCGATAGAGAAATGCTCGTCTGTCTGTCATGGAGGCTATTTTTCTTTTGTCAATTACTCTGAAACTATTTTAGCTACAATTGTCTAATTTTAAAATTTTAACCCTAAATTAATCGTAAAGTTAGGAAATATCACATTTGTTCATTTATTATTGTTAATTAACAAGATATAGTCGATAGAAAATTGCTCGTCTATTCATAATTAGTCGTAGAGTTAGGAAATATCACATTTATTAATTTATTATTGTTAATTAACAAGATACAGTCGATAGAAAATGCTCGTCTGTCTGTCATGTCCGCCATTTTTGTTTTGTTATTTATACTTGAACTATTTGAGCTACAATTGTCTAGTATGAAAATTTAACTCCTTAATTAGTCGTAGAATTAGGAAATATCACATTTGTTAATTTATTATTGTTAATTAATAAGTTATTGGCAAATTAAGAATGTTCATGTTGTATTGTTAGTTATATTAATTGGTTATTTGTTTATTGTGTTAAAATGTTTTATTTATTGCAATAAATAATTAAAATGATGCTTGTGTTTCATATATTTATCCTTCATCATCCTTGTTTTATCGAGTAACCCTTTGAAAAACCCTTTACACTAAGGAATTAGTCTTTCATGTGTGAGAAAATGACGTCACATTTGTCAGAAGACTCTGGGCTACTTGGCTGAAAACACAAATTTTTAACTTTGTATCCGGGCAGCAGAGACTGGCAGAGCCCTCGGATAAGAAAATAAGAAATTCATTTTTGCTATGGTTGGCAACACTTAACATTCAATGTTGCCAACCATAGCAAAAATGAATTTCGTATTTTCTCATCCGAGGGCTCTGCCAGTCTCTGCTGCCCGGATACAAAGTTAAAAATTTGAGTTTTCAGCCAAGTAGCTCAGAGTCTTCTGACAAATGTGACGTCATTTTCTCAAACCTGAAAGACCTAATTCCTTAGTGTAAGAGGTTTTCAATAAAAAAAAGGATAGGGAAAGGTAAATATATAGAACATAAGCATCATTTTAATTATTTATTGCAATAAATAAAACATTTTAACAAAATAAACAAATAACCAATAAATATAACTTACAATACAATATGAACATTTTTAATTTGCCAATAACTTATTAAGTAACTATAATAAATTCACAAACGTGACATTTCCTAACTCTTTGACTAATTTACGGATGAAAATTTCAAGCTAGACATATGTAGGTCAAAAAGTTTAACAATAATTAACAACAACAAAATATCCGCCATCATGAACCGACGAACATTTTTTTATCGCCTGTATCTTGTTAATTAACAATAATAAATTAACAAATGTGATATATCTTAACTCTACGACTAATTAAGGGATGAAAATTTTAAACTTCATAATTGTAACTCAAATAGTCTAAGAATAATTAACAAAAGAAAAATGGCCACCATGATGAATAGACGAACATTTTCTATAGACTGTATCTTGTTAATTAACAATAATAAATTAACAAATGTGATTTTTACTAACTCTACGACTAACTTAGGGATGAAATTTTCAAACTAGACAATTATAGCTCAAATAGTTTCAGAATAATTAACAAAAGAAAAATAGCCACCATGATGAATAGACGAACATTTTCTATAGACTGTATCTTGTTAATTAACAATAATAAATTAACAAATGTGCTATTTCCTAACTCTACGATTAATTAAGGGATGAAAATTTTAAACTAGACAATTATAGGTCACATTGTTTAAAAATAATTAACAACAGAAAAATATCCGTCATCATGAACAGACGAACATTTTTTTATCGCCTGTATCTAGTTAATTAACAATAATAAATTAACAAATGTGATATATCTTAACTCTACGACTAATTAAGGGATGAAAATTTTAAACTTCATAATTGTAACTCAAATAGTCTAAGAATAATAAACAAAAGAAAAATGGCCGCCATGGCATTTTTCTATCGACTATATCTTGTTAATTAACAATAATAAATTAACAAATGTGATATTTACTAACTCTACAACTAACTTAGGGATGAAATTTTCAAACTAGACAATTATAGCTCAAATAGTTTCAGAATAATTAACAAAAGAAAAATAGCCACCATGATGAATAGACGAACATTTTCTATAGAGTGTATCTTGTTAATTAACAATAATAAATTAACAAATGTGCTATTTCCTAACTCTACGATTAATTAAGGGATGAAAATTTTAAACTAGACAATTATAGGTCACATTGTTTAAAAATAATTAACAACAGAAAAATATCCATCATCATGAACAGACGAACATTTTTTAATCGCCTGTATCTTGTTAATTAACAATAATAAATTAACAAATATGATATATTCTAACTCTATGACTAATTTAAAGATAAAATTTCAAACTAGACAATAGTAGCACAAAATGTTTAAGAATAATCAACAATAGAAAAATTTCCGCCATGATGAATAGACAAACATTTTTTATATTGCCTGTATCATGTTAATTAACAATAAAAAATTAACAAATGAGATATTTTCTAACTCTACGTCTAACTTAGGGTTGAAATTTTCAAACTAGACAATTGTAGCTCAAATAGTTTCAGAAAAATTAACAAAAGAAAAATGGCCGCCATGACAGATAGACCAGCATTTTTCTATCGTCTGTATCTTGTTAATTAACAATAATAAATTAACAAATGTGCTATTTCCTAACTATACGATTAATTAAGGGATGAAAATTTAAACTAGACAATTGTAGCTCAAATAGTTCGCAAGAAATTAGCAAAATAAAAATGGCGTCATACACAAATATTTTATATTGCCAATAAGTCAGTAATATTTTGCAAAATTCTGACAAATCTACTAATTCTTAATACTAGACACAGTGTTCCATCCATCTCCTTGAGGAAGCTGCTGCAGCTGTTTATCTCGGGCCCGCAAGTGTGTCATCTGTTCTAGAAGTTCACCGGCTGGCTATTTGTATCACAAGAACTCAGCAGAATCCCGAGGAACCCAGCGAGCAAGATTGTTATCATTGAACCCTGAAAACTGTAAATCAAAGGTTAATAAATACTTGAAAACATTTACAAATAAATATAGAGACTTAAAACAATATTGAAATTCTTGTTTTATTATTACATATTGAAATAAATGAATAACAACATTTTGAAGTACTAAGAAACGACAGAAGATTCTTCAAAATTGACAGCTAATACTGCTGATGATTTTAAGTTTATATAGATTCTAGAATTCTACTTCCCGGAGATTTCAACGCCTTCTTCAGATATCTGCAGCTGTACATTTACCACAAGCAGTGTTTAAACTGTTATTTTTATTAATAATTAATAAAAGTGATTGGATATATTTATATATAGTTAATTCAATACGTTTCGACAGCCACGTGCTGTCATAAATAAGTCTTAAAAACATTTTTAAATGAGTTCTACGTGAAATAAATTATTTCAAATCATTTCGATTCAAATTTCAAATTCAAAAGCATTTGCGCAGAATCCATTTTATTGATCGATGACGTATGATCTATAATGAGCGAGGCCAAAATCTGCTTTGGAATTTGAAATATGCGGAAGTGGAGCATAAAGAATAGTTTACAAATTTGGCAGGAGATGGCACTAGGAATCTCATCCTAAGATTTACAAATGAGTTTTTGGCGATTTCTAGACGAACGATTAACTTAACAAAATTTTTGTAATGAAGGAAAATACTTGCTAATTTTTGCTCTATCGGTTTTATTTGAAGTATTTTTTTGTAAAATGAGTTTTTTGTTCCATTTTTGACAACATGTAATATTTTAATAAAATTTTGTCTTAGTCAATTGATACACATATATAACTGAAATAAAATTCAGCACCTTTTCAACTAGTGAGAAACAATTTAATAGAGTTTATTGCAGTACTAGTGAGTTTACATTAAAAATGTATATAAATTAATTGTATAATTCATTTCTAATAACACCGCAAAAGTTCAGCTAGCGCGTAGGTCGCTGACATTCGACAGCTAATATGTGCGGACTCAAGATACTACGGATATTTAAACATTTCTTCTATTAAATATAGAGATTATAAATGATAAATTTGTTAACTTGAGAATTATTTAAAACAAAATAAAAAATTATTTAGGTACTTTTATAACAAATTATTATTAAAAATTTCATTTACTATTTTGCAATCTTAATATATTTTTGTGTGAAAAGGGATTAATATAAATCAAAATACATACTTATTGGTTGGTAATTTGTTTTATTTTGTTGATGATGATCACATAGTTGGTGGTTGGTAATTTGATTTATTTTGTTGACGAAGAGTATATGTTTGTTTAACTGTATTGACGATGTTTGTATTTTAAGTATATACAATTTAATTATTTGCATATACAACATTTCAATTTGAAATGTAAAGCCTGGATCAGTCTCCTGCATTGACCAGAGAGAGAAGGCTGATCTCACCCCCGGAAATTCCTCCCTAGCCCTCCAGGAAAACTCTCAACAATACCGAAATTAGGGGTGCGGCTTCATCGCTGCTGCAACTGTATCTGTAAACACACAAAAGAAAATTAGAAACAAAGAAAATAATTATTGAAATAGTTTAAACATTGCTTTCTTAAAAAATAAGAAGAACTTAAATATTAAATTAAAATTCTATTTATTTCTTTAATGAATAAAATTAATTTTCTTACATCGTAGTTACTGGCAACGGGCGTCGGTCCTGTTGAATCTGTTGCTATAGGATTTTTGAGCCCTCTAGGTGCAGATATTGATGACGTTTTCCAAGATGATGCAGACGTCGTTGACGGTGTCCAAGATGATGAAAAATGATTTAAGCTTTATATCACACTACCTCAACAGAGCTGGGAACCTTTGGCCCGCATCACATAATGTGAAGCTAGGCGCGGAAGAAAACCCAGATGTTCCTGGTGAGATGAAGAAGGCTCCGGTGACGTTGTTGACGAGCTCCTATAAACATAAAAACAAAGTATTAAATAATATAATAATTGTGAACCTGAACAAATACATACATGTTGTGGTTAATAAATATTTATTGATGTTTGATGGTATCTGAAACATAAACTCAAAATTCAAGGTATGAAAATGATTTAAGTTTCATGAAAATAGATTTCTTATTTTGAAACCTTGCGTACAGTATCATGAACGATTTTTGTTCCAAACAAATTTTGAAAAAGTGAAACCTCTAATTGTAAAGTTTAACATGATAACAAAATGGAAAATTCAAAAGCAAAATGTGTGTAAAAACATAAATTAAATAAACAAATATTATTTTTAAAACAATAAATAAAAGTAAAGTGTAATATTTGTATTACATTTTATATTTTAGCAATTAAATTAAATTAAAACAAATTATGTGAGTTTTATTTCCTATTTTACTATACATCATATTCAAGTATTGCCTTTCTAACAAATGGCCGCCGCGGCTTCACTTATCAAGTTGTTTGTGTATATTGAGTTCGGTATCTAGTTTGTACATAAATATATAGAACCTTAACATATACATGGACTATTAAACATAATTAAAACTCAGTCACAAAAATAAATTGAAGTTTATGTTCAAGAAAGAAATAACCTCCTTTATCTATCAGCTTTCATCGCGGCATCACTGTTTTGCCGCGAGAGAGCTTCTACTATGTAATAATATTATATCAGTGGATAGAACCAACAGCCGTAATATCCGGACCAGGACAGATTGACTCTGATACAGAAATATTGATCAGTCCTGCGACTTCAACTCGTTTTAACTCAACTCGCTTGCAATGTCGCTGAAGTCAATCGAAAGAGAAGCGATCGCAGCTATCTTCGCGTCACAATGTCATATGAAGTTATAGTTGAGTACCCAGTGCTACCAACTTCTAGTGTGAGTGAATGAGTACTCGCTGCGCATTGCTTTGTGAAAAGTGGACAAGTATATATCAGCGGTAGTTCTTTTGCTCTTCATGATTGGATGAGCCACTGGCGTGAAAACTGAAAGCCAGAATAACGGATTGAAGTACTGAAACTGAATTATTTGATTGGAAATGGTGTATTGAGTCGTAATGGTCGAAAAGGATTACTTATCTACGATTTTATTTCCATTACGCTAGAACCTGATATTTGTACTATTTCAATTTAATCTCTTTTGTCAAGAGAGGATGATTTCTGCACGTGATGCACCATTGGGATTTCGAGATCTGTAATAGCTACGATGTCATTTAAGAAATTTCTTTGTTTTTATAACCTGTCATGAACTATCTTAATTAAAGTTCAATTTCTGTTCACATATATGAACAAATCTATGCTCAGATGCTTTGACGATTGGCACAAATTGTGATATTCTAAACGGATATAGCGTGAATCATAACGCCATGAAGTTTGCAGCAGTTAAAAATGCTACGAATACTAAAATGTCTTATAAATAAAATAAGTTTTTTGAAAGAATGAAACTCATTATATATTGAATATATATTTTATAGCCAAAATAGTTGAGGTTTTATCGGACAAATTATAGTTCAGAAAAACTTGGTTTTTTGCTCAAAACTAATGAGAGCAATTGACATGACACTTATTTGAAGAACAAGCGAGAGCGAATGTGCGAATGACTTCTTTCCGCAAGAGTTTTATACAATGCTTTTTGTAACAAATAAATGTTTTTTTACGGAATTAAAATTTAATCAAAATACTTATAAAATTACAAATTCACAGCAGCAAAATCATAGCAATTACCGGTTGCTAAGAAATTACATGCTATAATAGTTGACAGAACAATTTGTATACATATACTGAGTGTAAAATTAAAATGTGCAATATAGGGATTTCAATATTATTTTTTTGAAAATTGCTGAAAATTTTTACTTATTCACTTTACAGCAAAAGTGTAAATACAACAGTTGTTCAGAATTTAAAAATTCGTGCCCTCGGTTAAGTAAATATTAGTATTTCACAATAAATGAATCAAATTAAAATCAATATTAGGAAAATAGTAATATGATCATGGAAAATTGAACAAAAACTAAATATGTTAGACATAGCAGTTTTAGGATTATTTATTTATTTACCAGAAAGAAATGGAAAAGAATGAATTCTCATATTCGCCATTTTATCATTACAATCTTCTACGAAATTTCTACAGAAAATAATAAAACATTGTAAATAAAATAAATAAATAAATATATCATCACGCCTTTTACCCATTATGGGTGTGGCACTCTGCTTACGCAGATCTCGGTAAGTGATATATTTTTGCGTATGAAGTGCGGTTATCAGCCGTCAAATCATAGCCCCCAAGGATGTTAGTGGAGGAGGAACCACAGGGTTAAATTTAAATTGGTAACTGTCGGCAGTGGGATTTGAACTGAGGATCTTACGATCCACAGTCCGATGCGTTACCACGGAGCTATTTACCCCTTTGTAATAAATAAATCTACAACTGTTTTCCGAAAGGTCAAATATTTTACGTTTTTGTTATATTTTCCATGGCCGTTTTACAATTTTTCTAATAAATATTAATTTTAATTTGATTGATATATCGTGAAATAGTAATATTTATGTAACCAAATGGGCTTTACGACAAGCATCTTTAAATGCTAAACAACATTCATGTGTAAAGTTAATAGGTAAAAGTTTACAGCAATATTAAAAATATAGCATAGAAATCCCTATATTCCACATTTCAATTCTGCACCCTGTATTTCTTTAAATTGTAAGCAATTATCGATAGTTTTTGTGAGCTTTGATACATGAAAATTTTTGTTAACATTCTATGAACCAAATCTTATAATTTTTAGGATTATTTTGCTTTAGAATGCAGGAGGAGTCAGTATTTTTTTACATTTTACTACACGAGTTTGTGAATTGGAATTTCCTAGTTGTCAGTAGTGCGAATCAAAAGTTGTTTCTAAAGATGTGAGCACAAATTATTTTTTTTTAATATTCAGATATGCAGTATACCTGATACCCTGATAGGTCTTCAAGTAAAGTATTATTTCCCGTTGATTAATTGATACAAAAAATCTTGTATATCCCAAATTCAAAATGATATCGCCATTAAAAATTTGACTAGTCACAATACATCCCATTACATATACGGGACGTAAACAAATATTCAAATGCTCCTACATTTCTTCAAAATCTTACGGTGTACGCTGTATGCTGTAAAAAAGCTACCGGATATTTATTTATTTATTTCGATTATGTATCATATTTGTATATGAATACAAATATGTAAACATTCACGATTAATTCAGAAGCGCAATACGAGTAGTAAATAAACTACAAAATGTATATAATGTTTAGTTTATTTATTAAATATTTAATGAATATTTGTAATATGCCGTAGGTAGCTTGTGTACCGAGCCATGTATCCCAGCATGATGAAAGGGCGGTAATTTAGGTGTTTGTACACAGCCTACAGCTCACGCAACCTACATGCTCCACGTACGAATCCGCAGCCTTTGCCCGGTTCGTGAGTTTCAAACTTTGCGTTATTCCCTCAGGCTTTTCTTTACTTAAGACTTTAATAACGCCTTTAGACAGCGCGTATTATTCTGACAGGATGTTAGGATAAACCAACAAGCCAACCCACTCCCCCACGCTAATATTGTACAAGTTAAGAAACTCAAATTGAAAGCAATGCAATTTATATCTGGTGCACTAGTGTAATTAAGTTTGCCATAATTGAATTTTGTGTCATTTGGTTGTATTATGGAAATTACACAAATTGATAACAGTCATAAATTATATTAGTCTAAATATAGATTGTTTGTATTACAACTGGATACGTACTGAAACTTTAATTAATTAATTAATTAATTCAAATGTCCTAATAACGAAATTATGAGCGTGTTCTACTTTATACAGCTATAAACTCAATTATAATTTTATATTAAAATTTAACTTACTACCAAAATTAATATGTAGGTAATTAATAATAAATAATATATTTAGTTTGTAATGGAGACAGTGGCGGCTTGTCAGATGAAGTGGGTGAAGAGCTACTACAATATTTTTTCATAATTAGAATTTTTGAATCATTAAATTTTCAGCCATTTTTGTACGATGAGTAAATAATGATTTGGTTGTATGAATTTGCCCCTTTTTAAGACATACTACAAATTTTTATGGTAACAACAATGCATTGATTATTATCTCTATTGTATTGTTATCAACAAAAATTATTGTTAAAACAAGATTTTTAAATTTCCATTGTTGTAATCAACGAATGTTCGTTATTTTAAAATAAGTTAACAAATTTGACATTTATCATTAAAAATAAAAAAAAATTATGCATTTTAAACCAGTATTAGGTACAATAAATTATATATATCATCACATTTTAAAAACTAGGAGGAGCATTTTAAAACCTTTAATTTAAGCTTGTGATTGATTTAGGTGGAGCCCATGGCATAAATACATGGGTGACGCATTGCATTTCTATGTGGAAAGGGAAAAAAGGTGTTAACCAATAATATCGTTCGCTAAACTTAGGCGAACAATGAGTCTCCTATAAATTTACACCATGACTGAGCCTCATATACACCAAACAAATCTCTCTAGACATAAATCACCAACGTCAATTAGTTGTCATTGAGGTTGAAGTTAGTTTGACAAAATATTACAATACTGATTTTTATAATAAATATCAGTTATATATTTTCGATTTTGTATTTAATAAATTAATTGCATTTTTAAAATTATTTAACCAGTATAAAATTATAATCGTAAATTTTATATGTCCGTAAAAAGTTCTGTTATCTTTTCTAGTGATTTTCTATAGTATTTAAATTTGATTTCAGCATTTGCTACTTCTATATTAAAAGGTTGATTAAAAGTAGACCATAATGGAGAGGAACAACAATAGAGATTGTCGGCTGTTGACTTCCAACTGAGGACCTAATGATCCATAATGCGTTACCATATAATTCAGTGCAGATATTTAGTAATTGTTATTCATAAAAGTGAAGAAGAAATTTTCTCAAAAAAGCTGCACAACCTAATAAAAATAATGATCTTTCCATAACGTTGACAGGTAAGTTGTGTGCATGCAAGCCTAATCCATTAGCACTGAAACAGATATCAGTGAAAATCTGTCGGGACTTAATTCGTGATCACGGCTGGTTGACACAGAGGGAAAATTTAATCAAAGTATAATTAGACTGCTGGCCACAATGTCGGATATATCCGCATCCGGGGAGTTAATTAACGAACGGTAACGTTGTTAATTAGTTTATTTAGCATTCGTCCCTGGCCTGTGCACTGTAGGTACCGATATTACCGCAGCACAACCACACACAAGACTGTTGTTCACTGACGTTATTCCAATGTGTTCAATATTCATTAGTGATCCATCGTGGACAACGGACAGGGAAAGAATTACAATGAAAACTCTAATTATTAATACTGGTTTAATAAAATTTCACCTCATTTTTAACTTAAAAATATGAGGCAAGTATTTTATTTTTTTGAATTGACTGACTATTAGAATCTTAAGTAGAGCAAAATTAGATAATTTACGAAAGTATACAGCCATATCTAGAAGCTAATTTAGATTAAAAAAATTGTTAAACCAAATACCAAAAATAGGGAATTGAATTAATAGTTATTTACCGGTTTCAGGAGATTAAACCTATGTTTACATGCACAAAAGTAGGCAGGGTAAGTATGTCATAACTCTATTCTGTAGGGTAATATTACCTTACTGACCTGTCAAAATTGTCAAGAAAATGAAAATAAGACACAATGATAATATAACGCTATTTATTAATACACACGGAATTAAGCTGTTCAGAGATTCACCTGCTGCGTTCCAAATATTTTCAGGCAATTCAACATCGCCAAAATCCACTTTTTATCTAGCCATGAAGAACACATTTGACGCTTAAGTAAAAAAATAATTTTAAATATGATACAAAAGAAGTGTAACCATGGTGTTAAATAAAAACAAACAGACTTACTTGATCACCTTCTAAAATTATGACAGACGTTTTTCATAAAAGAATTTCAATAAATAATATTTATTAATGACATTAACGTCTTCATATTCTGAAACCGGTAAACTATTGAACAAACCACGGATGTTATGAGTCACAACAGGCCTTAGATGTCTTAAAATCCTCGCTCTACGAGCTCGGATTTCAAACTGACATCTGCGGCAGTTACGATACTCATAACAGCACTAGGAATGTTAATAGCTATTACTTTACAAGTGGGCAAAGTAAGGAATTACCCACGAGAGAAATCTTAGCTCACGAAGCCGAAGGCTGAGTGAGATTATTTTATCGAGTGGGTAATTCCACTTTGCCCACGTGTGAAGTATAACGTTTTATCCAACACCTGTTAATAAATGAAAAATTTATTAAAGAGATATTATTTGACAGTGACATGTGCTTTAAATTTTTAAATTAAAATGTCAATCAAAGTAGTTACCAAGGTGTTGTGTGTTATTACTATTGTTATAAATAAAAAATTACTCACTAGTGGCTTTCCTCAAAATTATACCCACTAGTGGATAATCTGTTACTTTGCTTGTTTAAAATCACAATAGTAATATAGCATTTATTTTTCTTTGTATCAAACCCAGAAAATTTTGAACAGAAAAATTGAGGAAAGCGCTGTAAAGGAGAGTTGTTAAGTGCGAAACAACAATACAATTAACTAAAAAAAGAGAATTATGAAGAAATATATGGAAAACTAATCCACTAGAGACTAGAATAACCATTAGAATTTTTCGTAACTTAACCACGACTATGTTGTTTTAGTTAGTGTGATTGTGATTCAGAATATTACATGCACGAGGGATATTCGAAGGACTATTTCCCGATTAAAACTTAGCCAAACGCTGTTTCTTTCATAAAAAATAAAGCAAAATTTAAAAACTTCGTATGACAGCATGTTAGAATCACCTTGGTAATTTGCACTAGTGCGAATTATCGATAAATTGCACTAGTGTAAAATTATCGTATAATTCTACGTTGATTGGATGACATTCAGAAATGTCAGAATTCTGATTGGCTTAAATTTTATGAGGGAAATAGTCTGGATAATTTTTGTCGGTAATCAGGAATTCCGCAATTTTATCGTGCTTTATTTATTTATGAATGACAATATTTTAAAAAATAGTCGTTATAAGGACATAAATATCTATTAATTACTTATATTTTATTATAAATATAATTTTCTATATTTATAGTATCATGAGAAATCAGAAAATTATCAAAACCACAAAATGTTATTGTCGTCGTGGTCCTGAAAAAGTAACCAAAATTTTCAGGAACTACATTCCGAAATGCAATCACGATCCTAAAATTATTTTCTGGTTCAATTAGGGAGTGCTTGACCAGAAGCTTTGTCGCTGTGGTTAAGTTACGAAATATACTACAAACATTGATTAAGGAATACATTATTACAGAATATATTCTTTAATAAATGCTACAAATAACACAACTCCCAGCCTTACAAAGAAAGGATAGAAAGGCATTAGGATTAAGTAAGAATTTTATTTGATGGTTTTCGATTTATGTCATAAACATTCAAATTTTCAGACAAAAAATTACATAATTGAAAAGTAAATAATAATATACGCTTACCCTTTATAATTCTTAAGAAAATTGGTGAACAATCGAAACATGGAAATCTTGAAAAATAATTGTAGTGTGATCAGCGTCTTCTCTCAGTAGTTCAAAACATCGACTGAAAAAGAAATAAAATATTAGCTTGTTACTCTATGTATGTAAAACTAACTGTTTATATAAAAGACATTAAAAAATAATATTTAAATACGTTTCGATTTACTGTATATAATAGGGTTTTTCACCATTTTTTTTTTTATGAAATTTTATCTATATTGAAGAATATCTACACTTTAAAAAGTCTTAATTGTTATTCATTAAGCCACAATTATTATTTTTTAAATGTTGTGACGTCATAGTAGAGGTGTTGCTGGATCTAAAACAGTAGAGATTTAAATAATTTTTGTTACATAAATGTTCTATTTTATTGTAATAATAATAATAAAATAAGTAAAAAAAATATATGACTACAATTATTTTCAATCTGTACTGTGTTTTAGATCCAGCAACACCTCTACTATGATGTCACAAGATTTTAAAAAAATCATTGTGGCTTAATGAATAACAATTAAGACTTTTTAAAAGTGTAGATATTCTTCAATATAGGTAAAGTTTCATAAAAAAAAAATAAAAAAATAGTAGATAGTTTTCAATATAGGTAAAGTTTCATTAAAAAAAAAATGGTGAAAGACCCCATTCTTCATCAAGAAAACAAATGAATATGTGCAATAGTACAATAATTCGAAACGTTGTACAAAAATAAACTAAATTCAAATATAAAATTAGAATGAAATTAGCTTTGCTCAAAATTCAATTCCAGTATTTTCAATACATAAGTTTGTGTTAAATATTAAATTCTAGTAAATTCAATTATGGATTAAAGTTCTTAGCAAAAACAGTTTTGTTCAGTAAGTAAAAGTAGCCGAGTTCCGCAACGCAGTCTAATACCAGCATAATATAAATATAGGTCAGAAAGTTTCGCTTTATTTCAGAACTAATTTATAACGGGCTCCACGCTGCGCCGTACTATTGCTACAGTGCCACGCTAGTTCACGAAAAACGAGATAAATTGCTTTAAACTCCAGTCCGAGTTCTACACTTTAATTCCGATACATCTATCATTTGTCGAATGTCGAACTTCTCTCTTTCATGTACTTTTATATGACTTCTGCAACTTTGGAACTTTGCCTGCTAACATTCAAGTTTGCAAGATAAACATTGAAATTTATTGACATTTTATTGCATTTGATTGATATATCATCACTGAATCAGTCAAAAGGGTTCAACCACTAAATCATGTGTCATTTCTTTTTATATTTCTTCAGAGATTGAGATCCAGTAGAAGCAAATATTTCAGATACAAAAAATGTAAATTTGTCTGCTCACTCGTTCTATGTGTGGTAATGGCGCTCGTTAGCCAGTGTTACCAACAATAAAAGCACAAAGCCGGTTAACAGTAACCTGTCACACATATCAAGCTATTCTTTATTATTTACTTTTAGAAACAGTTTTTTTTATATTTTAATAATATTTCTTTACGAAACAAAACAATTTGGATAATTGTATTTACTAGTTTTTTTTTTGGGTAAATTTGAAGATACGAGAATGACACAGATACTAGGAGAGCCTAAAATAATGCTTTTTTCATATTAAACTTTTGACAAAAAACCAATAATCAAAAAGTTATAGAAAATTCAAGTTCTTTTATTAACGCCCACCTATTGAACACTGTTGAAAATAATTGGGAAAACTCGTTGCCATAGAAATGTATTACTTTCAAATCTAACAATTTGCTGATATTATAATTTTAAATTATGCACCCAACAAAAAAATGGTAAAAACGGTGGGTTGTAGAAATATTTTTAAATAATGAAACTTACTCCATAAACCATAATCATGTCTACATATTCCTCGTTAAAATGTAAATAGCCGTAACTTTTATTATAATACCTACATTACTATTATTTTTTAACTAAGCATTGTTCAACTAACTTTAAAGTATTCCCTATTTCTATTTAAAATATGATTACCCGCTGCAGTTTATAACGACTGCTTATTTATTTGCTGTTACTTTTTTGTTATTGAGTTTTTTCCAGAATTTTATTATGGAAAATACATTATTCTGGGCCTCCCTAGCTACACTTTCAATATTTTTCGTACGTTATGAATCATCCTGTATACATTACCGTAGTTCCAGATAAAATGCAACATAGGTTGTCAATGTTAAATGGAAAATCGAATGGTTACTTGCATAATGGGGTCTTTCACCATTAAAAAAAAAATTTTATGAAACTTTATCTAAATTGAAGACTATCTACACTTTTAAAAAGTGTTCATAGTTATTCATTAAGCCACAATGATTTTTTTTAAATGTTGTGACGTCATTGTAGAGGTGTTGCTGGATCTAAAACAGTACAGATTTAATTAATTTTTGTTACATAAATGTTATATTTTATTAAATAAGTAAAAAAATATATGACTACAATTATTTACAATCTGTACTGTTTTAGATCCAGCAACACCTCTACAATGACGTTACAACATTTTTTTTCAATCATTGTGGCTTAATGAATAACAATTAAGACTTTTTAAAAGTGTAGATAGTCTTCAATTTAGATAAAGTTTCATAAAAAAAAATTTTAAAAAATGATGAAAGATCCCATCCTGATTATATGTTTGTGATATATTTGCTAATTAATTTCCTGAATCCTGAATCCTTTTACAGTTTTGAATAGTTATAAAACTTTAAAGGGATTGATATTTAGATATGAATCATAGCAAAGAACAAGATTAAAAACTGCAATAAAATTGACAACCTATGTTGCATTTTATATGGAACAGTACGGTGATATATAAACTGGTATCCATTAATACATTAATGATAGATTAGCAAATATTGCATTTTAACTGAAACCCACTACATTTTACCCTATTTGCATAAGAATTCGTGTTTGCACGTATGGAGCGACCTAATTTTTTAGGCGTTTCAAAAAGAACGAACAAATAGAAAGGGCGATATACCCGTATGTGAAAAGTTCTGCATTGATCTGATCCGAGCCACTGATCAAAACCGGGTGTGTAATTACGTCGCTCAGCGCAGCCTTCAAGCTTTTTCAAAACCGGAAAACTCCGGACTTCAGTCCCAATCCGGAGTTCGTTTCCTTCGTCGTCCTCGGACCACTTCCGTTCCCGTTCGTTTACAGTAATTACTAAATTACTAAGTTTTTCTTATTTCCTCTTTTTATTTCGCGAGAAAATATAGAAAATGAGAAACTTTCCATGCTTGCAATGAGTTCTAAAGAAGACAAAGTTTCTTTTATGTACTTTTCTAATAAGTCATGTACATACTTCCTTTAAAACTAAAATATATCAAATGTTTTTCACAATTATTTTATAAATTAACATTCATAAATTATTTATTATTAGTAATTGTTTAAACCCTGTTTTTCATTAGATGGCGTTATACAGGCTGTACGTTATATATACGTTAATGGTATTTGTTATTTGATATGCTGATTACGAATCAAAAAGAATTTTTTTTTTAATCGCAAAATTATTTTCCATGTTCCCCAGTTCAAAATTTTTCGTTTCCACTGCCACTGGTTGGATGATTATGTTAATAATTATCATTTTATTAAAAATAATTAAATTTTGATTGTTTATTTTACTAGTATTATGTAATTTAAATTGTTGATTACCTACTTCATTGTTTGTGTTTAATAGGAAAGCGAATCCAGTGCAGTACTACAAAAAATGTTTTAGGTAAACAACCCTTAATTTTTCGATTTTTAAAAAAATCCTTTTAGATTCGTAATCAGCATTTTAAACAACATATACCATTAACGTATGTACACGAAGTTATGAAACACCCTGTAGTTGCCTCAAAAAGTGATAGCAAATTAGACTTCCATATTGTGCTTTAATTGAGGCGTCTATCTTTCAGAAATCATATTCAAAAACTAATGGCATAAAATTATCTTTGCAAAGAAGAAATACCTTAGCCATTATCACAATTTTTATGTACTTTTTCATTTTAAAGTTTTATACCTTTAAAAAAACCACCCATTATGTTATACAAGTAAACCTAGTATGAATCTTGCCAAAGTTTCTTACAAAAAAGTATATTCAATGAAGATTTAAACAAAAAATTTAAAGTAAACAGTATTTCATTTCAAAATTTTCAAATGGATTAAAATGAGAATTTTACACAGAAATTTAATTAACAAAAATAAATATCTATTTAAATAAATATTCTAAATTGGTTTACTTCCGAAATTAATTATATATAATTTTCATTTATTTATTTATTGGGAAGAAAAATATACAGTATAATTAACATATTTTCGCATTTGTTATTGAATAATTAAATTGCCTGCTCATCTGTATAATCGTGGAACATCAAATGAATTAACTACATACTAATTAAAATAAAATTAATTAACAACATTTAAAATAGACCTAGCAACAACCTTTCCATTGGAATTTGTATAATCAAATTTCTGATTTGCTGAAACGTAAAAAAATATATCTATGCGACGACATATTTCTAAGAAAAATTCAATTTGAGTGGGACACCATATTCCGGAGAAAAATATAAACAACGTTCTTTTTCTATTTCCGGTTATCGAAAAAATCTTTTGTTTTCAGGAAATCTGACAGCTGAACAAGAAGATTTACGGACACAGCGGATATGAGAGAATACATCAGGCCTTGAGGTTGTATATCACATTTATTTATAAAGCGAAACCAGATGGATTCCAAATATAAATAAACTGTAGCGAAAAATATTTTCTTCCGATCCTTGTAACAAAACAGGAAATGTTGTTTGGTTTAGGATTACGACAAGAAATATTTTCGTGGCCTGGACATATTTTCTATGTGCGATTTTTGCCAGTCTTTATGTTGCCTAAGGCTAGGGTAAAATAAATCTTGTGCGGTCACAACAAGGCTTACTTATAAATATAAATCTATAGAGTTGAATGTTCAATAATTTCACTTGACACATGTTTCACTGTTTTTATCCCATTAAAAGTTACAATGTATCTTTATAAAGATATTCTGTAAATTTTATGTCAGAAGTTAAATGTCATGTGAAAGTAATTATCCATAGGCATACATTTAATTAATTACTTTATTACATTTGGCTAATAAAATATTTATAAGAAAAATCTTAATTCTAAGATAAATTATTTACACAGCATAAGAATTTATACAGCAACGACACTTGTTGTTGGCACTTTTGATCTTTATGTCACATCGACCGAAGACCTTGAGGAGGAAGCAGTCATATTGGCAGTAGCTGTATACGGTGGTAAATTTGACTACCTTTCGAGTGCAAGTTAGATAAAATCTGAAAAAAAACTTATTTCACCTGTACTATAATTGTTCTTACAATTTTTCATAGTACAAATAAGTTTTCCTTTCTGTTTTGCACACTTTTATTAACTTAACTTGTACGAAATACTGTGACTGGATATTTGACTATACAACTGACATACACTATTGGACTTCCAAGTTATCAAGAGATGGCGTTGATCACAATTCACATAAGGTACAAGTCAATTTCATTTTGTATGATATCTTATGATGGCGAATGCGTACTTTAGTAATGGTAGTTAATTTTTATTGGCAGCAGAACTGTTGCCATACATACTATAAATTTTCCTGTTTTTATAGGTTTTTTTGGAGAAAATTCAATCAACATATAATCTACAAATACAATGTACCTTTCATGTTTACATCTTATTTAAATAATACGGCTGAAGCAAATGTAATACTTACATTGGAATACTCTTAAAATAACTACAGTTTTTATTAATTTTAAAAAATAACAATTAATTACAAAATACAATGAAATTTATATACCTTATGGTTAGTTCAGCTTTCTACCACTAGTTAGCGTATTTTAATTTTGGATGCCCAATACTCTCCATTCTATGGTTAGGTACTAAAATATCAGCCTATCAGCTGACACAAGCGGTCATCTTCTCAGTAGCATCCCAGTGAAATATTGAGATCTTGAAATATTTACAGTATCGTTACCTACTTTATGAATTCTTATTTTCTTCTGATGTTAAAGGTGATGTGAATTTACCTTCGTTAGCTCTAATTCGTTTTTAATCAAAATTTGATTTGATCTAAATTTTTTTGTAATAGTTGTGAAGTCAATTTTGGGTCAGAATGAAAGGTTAATATTGCGGTTGCTTGTTGTTGGTCCAAGGATGGAAGATCAGCTGTATACAATGGATACAGATTTGGCCCAAGAACACTTCCTTGAGGTACACCCTATTGTACTGGATGGAGACTATTGACGGCATTTTGATGTTTCACATAGGTACAGAATATATGTTTCAGTTATTTTTGTTCCCATAGCATCTATTATAATTTAAATACCAAGAGTTTTATTTATCAGTATACATACAGATGTGGCATTGCCATAAAATTAAAATGGACA
Organism: Poecilus cupreus; assembly: GCA_963942605.1. NCBI lineage: Eukaryota > Metazoa > Arthropoda > Insecta > Coleoptera > Carabidae > Poecilus > Poecilus cupreus. The sequence goes on from OZ012720.1 coordinate 31,356,992, forward strand.
GCAATATGTATAATCTGCACTAGAAAACAGTAAAAAGGGTATTTCTTAAACTATGTTGTATACTCATAAGAAAGGCAAAACATGATAGTCTTTACCTTTCTCTCTCCAAGTCTGACATCTATCACCACCCAAATTAAGATGTAGGATCGGACATCTACATCAGGAGAGGAATTTAGCAATTTAGCAAATGAATAGTTAATGAAGATCCGCTATAAATATAAACGTGAGGTCATTTTCAGGGCGATTATCATACCTTAACTGCTGGATTGGGGTTGTAACCGGCCGGCGACCGAACACGCAGTCTGTTGTCAGTTACACGCAGCGAGGATTCGAGGAGGCTGGGGATTTAGCGGCGGTCGTAACCGCGAATTATAACTGAGTACGTTGCACGCAAAGCTTATTGTTAGAAGAGATACTCATACTACACTAGAACATGTTTCCACGATAGAATTGTTGCCATACTTTCCAGTAACTCATATTAATTTGTACATATCTGTCTGTACAATCTCTTTTAAGGTGATTCGTGACAATAATTTTTTTTAAACTAAATATCATATTACTCTTGCGATCTTTGAAATCGCGACACAAAAAAATTTATAGGATTAAACAGATAAAATTTGATACTGCTTCTCCATGTCAAGGCATTGATTGAATAAGACTGCGAATAACATTTTGCGATATGCCCTTTCGCCTACAGTCCATAGTTCCTCTACATTTTGTATTGGTATCTGGATATGTCGTACTATGCTTCCTAAGACATCCAACAGAGTTTCAATCGGGGACAAATTTAAGGTAAGGGTCGATTATGGAAGCGCTGATATTCTGTACTTTTTAAAAAAGCTTAATACTCTTTTCCCGGCATGGTGCTTACATTTTCCTGCTGAAATACGGCTATTGGATGGAGATAAATATGTGGAGAATCTTCTAGTATAAAGATCTCGTCAATGTATCGCTGACTGTCTATAGTGCTGGGAATGTGAATTAGACGTGATTTCTAGTTAAGTATAAGATTTTATTCCTCATACCATAATTTCTTATATAGGTGCCTTAGATGGGAGATTTAAAATTTGAAGAGTTTGAAAATTTATAATATTTCAGCATTATGCTAACAAGTAGAAAGAGAAGGAGAAATCCAAGAAAAAATAATGGAAACAGATAGAGCTTTCCTCGCTATCAAAAATTACTGAAAAACAAGATTTAACTAAAGATAAAAAATGAGAATTCACCGAACGATAATAAACCAGGTGACACTATATGAATGTCGAAAAAGATGAAGATTATTTAAGACGACAGAACGAATAATAATAAGAACAATATCAGAAAACGAATACGGATTAAGAATGAACTATGAAGTAGAACAAGCGGTGAAAGGAGAAGACTCAGTGAAAAAAGATCAAACAACAGAAATGTGACTTGAACATATATTAAGAGCAGAAGAAAAGGATGCATTTAAATCAGTAGTAGAATGGAGACCAGGAGGAAAAAGGCTACTAGACAGACCAAGATCAACATGGCTAAAAAAAGCAGGAATTAAAAACTAGGACAGTAAACCAAAAATTAGGAAGACGAGGAGAAACCTAATATCGTTGATGATAATGGTATAATTTGATGCAAATAATATACAAAACTAGTAAATTTTACGAATAGTTACCTATTTTGTGCAACGTAACGTATAGTAGAAATAAAATTGAAGTCGCCGCATTTATTTAAAAATGAGTGCTCGTAAAAAAATCCCGAGCAAATCAAACAGCAAGACTTGTAATAAATCCCGACACGTTGTCAAGATGGTTTGTGTGAAAAAGTAACGGTATTAGCCCCACATCTTAAAAGTTGAGTGAAGTTGACGTTAATTTGAAGTTTTGTGGATCCGCGCGACACACGTGACTACACCGCACGCGTGTACGTTGAACGCTGCGTCGCACGAACGTGACACGTTCGTGTTTTCGTGTTCGCGGTGTTAGTGGTTTACACTGACAGAATTTCTGCGGGTGACAAACGCAAAAACACATATTTTTTCCTTTGAGGATTTCTTTTCCAGGTTTAACAGAATTGAAGAAATGTGGGCGGCAGGAAATTAGGTTTTTTAAATGGAATCGGCGCCTACACAAAGTATGTATGTTACAACTTTAGTATATAGAGCTCAACCCCAGATGTATTCGTACCACATGAAAAATATGCTATAATTAAATATAATTATTATTTTTTCACGCTGCTATTCCACTGTACTATTTATATAATATGTTTATACATAATCTAGATACATATCTTGATGCGCAAAAGTGAAACCTGGGCAGCTATTTGCTAAAAAGACAGAAAGTGACATTTGTGTCACTTTGAAGGTATTTATTACAATATATAGTTCAGTTTTGATTGTAAAGTTGAATAGTACAGAAAAATGGTCAAATCAAAAGCAAAATGTGAGTAAAAGACATAAATTAAATAAACTAATATCATTTAAATACAATTAATTAAGTAATAAAATATATTTGTATCACATTTCATATTTTAGCAATTAAATAGTTATTTGTCAAACTAGAAAGTAAAGCGCTTCTTTTTCCCCCTCGAGTTCGAAGTGGCATTTCGAACGAGAGTGGAAGAAGAGCTTTCCTCTCATGTTAGACACAACATTTTTTTCACGACATGTTTCTAAAAACGATTTGCTCGGACCTAAAATACACTTTGAGAACACAACTGACAGACTGACAAGTTAAAAGTTAGGTTATTAGACACAAGGCGGTTTAGCAGAGTTGCCAATGAACTAATCTTAAATATATTTAATAAGTTGTCAAATTGTGATTTAATAAGAAATAGAAAAATATAAGACATAATTGTAAGATAATTTAAAGTAAATCACTAAAATAAGGATTTTCAATAAAATTAGGAATTTATTTACAATTTTTATAATATATTTTTTGTAAATAACATTCATATTGGCAACACTTCTATATTTTCCTTTCTAGAGAGGAACAACACATTTTCCTCACTATTTCGGGAGAAGAACGGTGGAGTTTCCTACAATGTCGTGAAAAAATAAATTTAATAACTATTTATTAGAATTTTATTTCCTATTTACTAATACTTAACTTCAAATTTTGCCTTTCTAGCAAATGGCTGCCGCGGTTTCACTTATCAACTGGTTTGTTGAGTTCGGTATCTAGATTATATATTTACATCTATCGGTAAATGATAATTTACATTGTTTTTAATCATTCAATATTATAAATGTGGTTGAAAATATTTTCATTATGGTCCGTGGAAGTGCGTTAGATGCGGATTTACGAAAAAGTATTGTGTTCTCTTTAAGACTGTCAATCTTATAAATATCTATTGAAAAAATATCATTTACCTAAGAGTACAGTGCAAAACATAGATGATGGAATATTTTGGATCTATATAGCGACAATAACAGCTTAAAAATTAATTATATTTTTCAGGTGGTGCGAATTTGAGGTTAGGCTCGTAGTATATTTTATAAAGTCATTTGCATTTCCAGCTTAAGGGCTAATCCTTTTCATATTTCTGGTCCAAGCTGGCTGCGAACAAGATGTGCAGAAAGTACAAATTACCACGCACGGTTTCCTTTCACAGGGGTTAATTTGTTACGCATTACACAGTCGCTCGCCAGCATCAGCGCCGCTCTGCGTCGTTTAGAGGAACTACGTAACATAACCTCTATTTCAAGATGCGCTTTGCTATCTTCAGCTTTCACTGGCAGTGTTTCTGACAGAGAACTTTTTTCTTGTTTGTTTTTAAATTAACAAGTCTGTTGTTGAACTTGGAATGTTTCAAAGTAAATATTTCACTGCGGTTGAAGTTTTAAATTGCGGATGTCATTTTTTGTTAATTAAAAGAGTATTGTCCAACATAACAAAATACGAAATTCAGGGACGTTGTGTCTTTTACAGATATATACAGTTACATAGGCATATTGCTGATATAGCCTTTGTGTAATTTAACTGAATTTTCACAGTAGTTTGGTTTGCCACAGTATCGAAAAAGGTAAATATATTGAATCCATGATGTTCCACATAGATCAGGGAAAAAGCAATCGCGCTCTATGGACTGAAGTAGGGATAGTCGAACAGAACCTGAGGGACATTACGAAAATTGCTACTGACACTTAAACACGTTACACTATAATAATATCACAAAAAATATACGAGATACCAACAATCCAAGAACTATGCCCAACGCAATGCTGCCAACCGCATATCACTAAATATTTTCGTCAGCGTGTAATTCAAAATGTTCTGTTATTTTCTGAATAGACCTTGTATAATATACCAGAACGAACATTGCGAAAATAAAAGCAAAAAATGGAGATTTAACAAAAAGAACACTTCTGTATTCTAGAAAAGAAACTTAGGGTAAACTCATACGCTATGAAAATAGTTGCAAAAAAAAATAAGGCAATTTGAACATCTTCCGAATTTGCTTCCGTCGACAGAGAATTCAACAATTTTTGTTTGTTTTACAGTACAATTTAATTATGTGCTTCATTAAGTTTCTTAACAAGTAATCCCGAAGGAACAGTTTTTGTGCAACAAACTTAACCTTAAAACACGCGCAGCAAATCGGGCGTTTGTCCCGCATACAAACACCGTCCCTCGAACATGACGTAAAGTTGTTAAATCAATTTCGTTACGAGTGCAGCCCACTGGCCCAGTGTGTGCTCGGAGCGCACTCAGAGCAGTCCGAGTGCAACTCGATGGAGTTTACAAACCAGCGCTGTAATTCCGGGGCTTTGTCTCGTGAAAAGAACTAATTACACGCTGATATACAAAAGTGCTCGAAGACCAATGTGTTGGCGTAATTGCAGGATTGATATATTAACTGGATTTTAGTTGAGAAGTTCAATATGCTGTTGAAAAGTTGGGAGAAATGAAATAATAAAACTTTTCAAATTAATAGAGTTTAATAGTTGGAATATGCTTTTTAGCCTATTTTGCTCAGTAATGTAACAAGACGAACATTCAGAATACGATTTATTGTTTTTACTGTCAAAACGATTTTAAAATATCAAGTTTCAAACTGCGTTGGGACTTGAACGCATCGAAAATCGTCTTGATAGGAGTTCTTGCTTTCTTGAGTTTAATTTATCGCTACACATGTGTGTTAGAATTTTAGTTATCATAAATAGTCATTTGAGTTTATCGCGACAAATATTCTGAAATATCGGCTTGAGATGCCATCTGGGGTTGACAGATTTACGAAGAGGTCTGGTAACCCTAGAGTTAGTTTTTGGTTCTTGAACTGAGCAGACGTCTTTTCACGTCTGCAGTACGCTACAAAACTAGAACTTCAAGTAAAATTTGTAATAATAGTATATTGTGTCATTAGGAGTAAATGTGATAGTACTTTGGGTGCTGAGCATGTAAGTTTGAACGACGAGCGAAGCGAGTCGAACAATTACATGCGAAGCACCCAAAAAGGCACATTTACTCCGAATAGCACATGCTATTTTTTCTTCACACATAGAAAATAAAATTATAAATATTATAAAATGCTCAAAACTTCAAAAAATATTCTGTCTTATCTAGCATTTCAAGTTGCCGTAGAATATGCTGTTTTGTTATTTTTGTTTATTTGTTTCATTTTTAACTGTCAAATTATTGAATTACAACCTAACTATTTTTCATAATATTTTACTTTGTCCGCCGCCGGCGTAAATGTGTTGCCAAGGAAACACTTTTACGCCGGCGGCGACAATATTGAACTTCTGCTTGTTGAATACAAATACATAACAACGTACTTTTATGACGTTTGAAGAAAAACATGTTTTGATAACTGCATTCGTTGTCGTCGTATTATTTGTAAATTGTTTGTCAATTGTTAAATTCACCGTTTTAACATTTTATTAAATATAATTTTTTCTCATCCTAAAAATGTTTGTGTGTTTGTTTGACAACCACTCTCAGTTTCAGTTTCTCAGCCCGTCGTGATATAGTAAATATCAAGCTTTACATATTCTAATATCACATTGTTCGTTTAAGTAAGTTCTATTTTGAATTGCAATAATATTGTTGGGTAAATTGTAAAAATGTAATAAAGTAGTATGTATTATGCTTGAGTAGGCTCTATTTATAATATTGTGTTTAATTATAATTATATGTTTTGATAGGCTTAAAACTTCTTAATAATTATTTACTGTTATTCTTTAAAAAAAATGCAAAATTGCCCCTCCAAATGTGGCACTAAATATCGAAATACAAATAATTCAATAAACAATTCAAACTAGTATGCCACAGGTCGTGAGTTCGAATCCCACTGAAGAACATGGTCGTTTGTGTAGTTCATAAACATTCACAATCATCCACTCATTAAGCTATTATTAAAAACCACTAACCTTGCTTTTATGTGACATCCCTTTGTTATTTAAATGTTAACTATATTAAATAAAGTGAAATGAATTATGAAAACAAAAAACAGTGTACAGTCTGTTTGATTACTTTTTCTATTGCATTTTCTTTTATAATTAAGCTGCAAATTGTTTCGCTTTGTATGTTTCTACTCTTCTACATGTACCCTGTACAAGACACATAAAAGAATTATAACATCACTGAGTTAAATAGTTCATAACAGTAACAGCAGTCTTACTAAAGATGTAGCCGTCATATTTTAATTAAAGTGTCCGTATCAGTCGTTGCAATGTTACCGTATCTAGTACAAGAAAAACATTGAAAAGAAAAGCAGAGCAATTCAGCCGCGGCCGTTACTGCTGCTGGTCTGCGATTGACATTTCAAAGATATTGGTCCGCGCTGAACCCAGGAAATATCAATAACATGGTGTTGAATAAGACGAAATAAAGTTAAGAAAAAGGACGAAATTTATTGCGATAAACGCTATCGACGTTCTGCCGAGTAATGTAATATTCAAAATATTAAATAAAACATGCCTTTCGGTACAAGAAACGAAAATATATTGTGCTTTTTTACAAGTGATAAAAATTTGAGGTCAACTGTTATTTGTGTGTAAATATATTATGTATGAAAGTGGATGCAGAGCAAGAAACTATATTTGTTCTTATCGTAGATCTCAGTAATAATATAGTGTGAAATCACAAGATTAAAATTAAAATAACATGTGTCTATTTTATCAAATTGGCGACTAGATGACATACAAGAAGAAAAGGGGGGGGGGGGGGGGGATATTTTCTCTTCGCCGTCTGCTAATGAAATGGAGTTCTTTGATTTAATTTATACGTGACAGGTGTTTCTGAATTAATGATTGTGAAATAATACTCTTTCAGCACGTGTTGTACACGATACTTTTCCGACGACCGCAATTAACCCTCTTCTATTGCATGAATTATTATTTTTTTAATCAGGGCTCAAAAAAAATATTATTCATAAAAGAAATATTCATATGTTTAAAATGTGTTACATAAATTTTTTTCTTAAATTTTTTTTTTTTAATTTTGTTCTCTATTGGGAACATTATTAACAAATTCAACTTACAATAGAACTTTGGTCTATTGGGTCGTATTTGTGTACTATACAAAATTGTTTGATAAACAACCTCTTCTAGGAAAACATCAGATAAAAAGAAATTTTGGAAATTTTGTAAAGCTGTTTTTAGTAGCTGTAATATATCAGCAGGTAATAAGCTGCTTCCTTCAAATTTTACATTTTCTATCTCAGCTTCTGTAATTATCCTTTTTCCATTTTGATTTTTTTTTATGTTGGTCAAATTAGGAGGAATGCCCTAATTGGCAATTGACAAATTGTATATAATGTTCCCAAATGGTTACAACATGATTGCCATGAATGTAAACTGCATGAGAAAAGCAAAGAAGAATTTTAAATTTTAAGTTTCAGATTGGGTACAGTATACAATAGAGGGTTAAGTAAAAAAAACACAATATAAAATTTACATAAAAATATTGAAACAGATTATGTTCCTGCTAATATGACTATATGATTTATGTAAACGTGTGTTTCTGGAAATGGATTAACTTCTCATGAAATGGACAATTTCATTAGTATCTGCGACATAAATCTAATCTTTAGCCGCGGACCTTTGAGGTGAATCCCGCACATAAATTTCTTTCTAGCGACGGCCGCAATCAGCAGCGCCGAGATGACCTCGCCACATATATTTTAATCTGAACTGACAACTTCGTCCCTGTTTCAAATTCACCAGCAGCCGTAGTCCCGGTGGTTTCTTCTGCATGCGCAATTGAGGCCGGTCGTCCAGATAAAAACGGCGGAACTGTTTATTGGAGGGTTTTTTTTAGATATCTGACGATTTATTGGAAAGATTTAAGAGGGTTCGTTTTATCATTTGCAATCCTGCAAGGTGAGGACACATTCATTTGTCAAATGTCATTGTTAATCTTCAGTTGTCTACATTAATTAAAACTAAGATTACTAGTTTCTAGATAGAAACTGTTTGTCTGTTATCGAAAATTTTGGTTGACTTTCTTATCCAGGGATATATTACTTTTACTTGTTACTCATTTATAAACACCATTTACCCAAGTCCTATATTGCTTTTGAAAATGAATCTTTACAAGTTACTAATTGACAGCACATTGTAAAATTTTTACAAGTTAGTAAGCAAGGTAAACAATGCACGTTGCCACAGTAATGCTTACAAGGCTTATGCGAAATCATTTCAAATAATTTTTGACAGAAAAGTTGTGTATAACTGACAGGACTTGGTTATAATTTTAATTTGATTTACAAATGAGTAACAAGTAAAATGTTGTACAATACACGCAAAGTAAGTGTTTTACTGCTTCAAGGAGGTGACAGGCTCGCCTGATCGGCTCGCCGGTCAATTCCTCCATTCAGCAGTAAAAACTGTTTTACCTTTCTTGTAATGTAAATAAATATAATAGAGGAATTGAATAAGAAAATTTGTGCGGCAGAAATGTAATTCTAACGGGTGTTTTTTTGGTTTGCTATTTTACAATAAATAGACTTACTCCAGAATCAAAAAGCATCTTGGCCAGAACTACGTTTGCAAATTGTGCAAATTTATTTTGAAAATTGTATTCAGGGATGAACTAATTTTTTGTTAAATGGCTGCGTCAACAAGTAAAATTTCCGCCTTTGGGGTGAAAAAAATCCACAAGCCATTAATGAGACGATGTTACATAAACAAGAAGTCACTGTTTGGTGTGCTTTACGGGTAGTTGGAATCATTGGTCCATATTTCTTCAAAAGTGATACCGACCAGAATGTTAGAGTCAATGGAGAACGCTATACAGCCATGATTACTGACTTTTCGTTCTCCAATTAAATGGCATTAATGTGGAAGAACGGTGGTTTCAACAAAACGGCGCAACATATCACACAGTGCGCGCCTTAATCGATTTATTGAGGGACACATTCGATGAGTGCATAATATCGCGCAATATACCTGTGTGGCCTCCAAGATCTTGTGATCTTTTGATCATTTTCTATGGGGATATACGTAATCGCTAGTCTACGTCGATAAATCCGAGACGATGGACGGCATAGAACACAACATCGGGCGTGTTATTGCCGATATACAGCCCCAGTTGCCTCGAAAAGTGATGAAAAATTAGTCTTCCACATTGCATTTAATTCGAGTCAGCCATGGCGTTCATCTTTCCGAAATCATATTCAAACACAAATGGCATAAAATTATCTTTCCAAAAAGCCAATATCATGGCCATTGCCACGATTTTTATGTGCTTTATTTCATTTTAAAGTTCTATACCTCTAAAAAAAACTAAAGTTTATTATAGTAACGCCTAAGAAATAATATTCAATTGCATTACTGACTGCAAATAATTAGGTAGTATTTTGGAACAATTCTGCAATTATAAAGTGTAATTTACATAAACTTATTTTGAACCCAAGATGTACAGACCAGGTTAGAGGCCTCTGAAGTCCTTTTCCAAGGCTGGATATTCATTAATTTATAATCATTTTCAGCTCTTGTAAAAAAATTTATATAATTGAGCTCAGACAAAAAAAAATCGTTGTTAATTTGTGCAAATGAAATTATTTGTACCCGTACTTTGAAAGCGAATTCGCAGAACTGAAGAGAATTTTAAGTTTTTAGTTATTAGGTACAGAAATAAATGAGTCTGCAAAGTTTTAGTCAAATAAACTTTTTTAATCAACAGTCACGGAGCAGCAATCTAAAACTAAAAAACACTTATTAAATGCCATGACTCTATTTTTAACGTAATATATCTGTTTTTCAAAGAGAAATCAATTTAGATGAAACATTTCATCACGCTATTTACTCATTTTGAAGTGTTGCATACAGTAGATTTTTTAAATGTTCAATTACTGGCTTCCCTAATTATTTTATATCAAAAAAGTTCAATAGTTTATTGCAGAGGAAGAATTTCAGAATTTTTTACTAATATTTATAATTTTTCTTTACCTGGAACCTGAAAAATGATTGAAATATTTGTTGGTATTTTTCTTAAAATCATCAGTGCCAACAAAACGAATGTACTAATTGATAGTTATTTGTTTTATCCTTGGAAGAAAGATAATTATATTATTGGCTAGCGGAATGTATTTTGGTGAGGAAAGACGTATACAAGACAAGGTTGGAGTGGGGTTTTGCGCGGTATATTTAAAATGAAACATATTTGTTTATTTTTTAGATCATTGTGAATACTTTTATAAAATTCATAGAAAAAACGTGAATTTGCAGAATTGTAATAAAATAATTTATTTTTATTTACTACCTCACATTATTATTTATTACAATTTTCATTAACCATGCATATAAATATAGGTATAAATTTTTGTTACACCTATGAACAGCAATTCTTTTTTTATTTCTCCTTGTATCTGCTGCCCAGATTTTGGCGAAGTACAATTAAAGCACCTCAAAACGCAACAATTCATCAGCTTGGAGAAAATTTATATTATTTCAATATAATGTCAAACAATAAAACACACAAATTCTCAATGGTTGCTATAACAACGCGATAACAGCGGTCCCATCACCTGTATCTTCTTTCCTCCAAGGTTTTATCTGTCATTTACTGACATCAATGTTTGATTTCAAATATCTTGATTAAAAATTTATAATTTGGAAGAGAAATAAGATACAGTGAAATGGTTTTATGCTCAAGCTAGTGCTCGATAAAGATGCATTAAATAAAATAAACTCTTAATTAATATCACATTTATTTTGTTACTTTATGGCACTGATGATTTTACGAAAATTGCACCAACGTTAGCTAAATTTTAAACTTGGTTTAAATAAATAAAAGCAAATCGAAGTTATATGTCATAAGTAGTAATTGACATTGATGTCAAAAATTAGATACACTTTTATTTATTTAAACCAAGTTTAAAATTTAACTAACGTTGGTGCAACCGGGCATAATAAACATGTTCGTTTTTTTTTTCGGTTCTAGGTAGAGTAAAATTATAAAAATTAGTTTCACAATATTCAGAAATTCTTTCTCTACAAATACTATTTAACTTTTTTGGTTGTAAAATAATTAGGGCAGCCAATAATTGACATTTCAAAAAGCATTGAGCCAGACGTTATATTTGCACGTGTAGTTTCGCTACTAAAAGGAAATTTGTCGGCTGTTTGGATCGAAAGGTATCAATAAAAATGTTTTTGCATTACAAAATTTAATATGTACAAAGACTTTTATTGAAAATAGGCAACATATTTTCATGATAATATCGCATTCTTTCCGAGAATAGCTTTCATATTATTAAAAAAAATAGAACTACGAGTCCCTAAACGCCAATACTAATTTAGCTCGAAAACATCAACCTCTCTCATCTTCATTCATAACAAGTTTAGGCCGCATTGCCGCTAAAATATTCACACATTCCGACATCCCTTGACGCCGGGCTGTAACAGCGAGCCTGGCTTCGGGGTTGATGCTAAACTAATGCACAATGACCTGGTGGCCGTGTCGCTAATCCCTGGTGACGCTATCTCGCGCCCGGCTGCATTTGCGCAGGTGGCCGTGGTATATCCCGGCAACTGCACCGCCGCTAGCGGAGATATGCTGACGCACAAGACACCCAAGGTTGAGTATTACTCGCGGATAGATTTATATTATGTTTCAGGTCAACCATTCAGGCTGAAGATAGCGCAACATGAACATGACTTTTTTGAAACAATATATTATTATTATAATAAATGAAACATATAAGGTTTTATATCTACATTTGTAGATAAAAGTCCAAAGTTTTGTAATAAATTTTAAAAAGCTAATTTTGTTTACAAATTTGTAACAAGATGACTTTCATCGGTTACGCTCTGAGCTATCGCTATCTCGAGCTATTTTTAGAAACGATAGTTCAGATTCGATAACACGCCCTGGCATCACTAAGGCAGACGACCCCCTGGAATTTTGGGCGTCTGGAATAAGTTCTGCGTTGGTTGTGAGCAGATTCAGTTTAAAATGTAGTCGTACTACGTAAAATATGTATTTTTAAGTAGATTTAAGTTAATTAAGTAGTTTCATTTATTAAATAAGTTGGTGCAACGTTAAGTTAGTTATAAGAAGTTATGCATTTTTATAAAGTCAATTTTTACAAATTTTCCATTATTTAAAGTTTTCGAGTGTCATGATTTACCAGCTCCCAATTCATCCGCTCCCAATTTAACTACGACTGGTTTGCCCCCTTCCCTTCAATAAAGTTTACTACTTTTTATTATCCCTATCCTATAGCCACCTCCGCATTTGCTACAAATTATACATGAACATAATTTTCAAAGTAGTAAAATATATGTCACATATTCCCATGAACGACTACAGTAATGCAAATAATTTGTATATTTATAAATATGATCGTCTATGACGTACTAAGATGATTTTTCATTTGAATTTACAGTTTTTGAGAAACAAATAAAAATATACCAAAAAGTGTGTTTTTTCTGCACTTTACGTGCAAAAATTTATCATAATGCGAGATTTCCTTTAAGCAGAGTGCCACACTTATAGATAAGGGTAAATGACGGGAGAAAAACCGCTGTAAAATTTTTATTTATTTTCATTACTTGTTCTGGCGCTGCAATCCCAAATAAAATTAATAAATCAAAGCCTGCACTCATTAATGAGAATATAACGATTCGTTCATTTATTAATTTAAACTGTGAAAAAACCACCAGAGAAGCTTTTAATACTTTCAAAATTAATTAAATATTACACGAAACGAAAATGATGGGAAAAATTGTACGGCTTCCATTCTTTTAATTAAATCAAACTTGTTTTTCTTCGTTGACGTCACATTCGAAGCAATTTCGCGTTACGCGGATTCATTTCAACTTGATGAATTATTCTATAAGAAAAGAAGTTTGGATGGAGATAAATTCCAGATGAAACGCAAACGAAAATAACTCCGAAAACGGACACTGGCACTGAATTAATTTTAAATAAGTCAAACTAAAATATTAATTATACCTACTCTTTTTCGGATAGATAAAATATTAATAATTCTTTGTGTTGTGCTTGATTCTATTTAAGTTTTTCACCTTTTCACTGATGCTTACTAACTGTACTAATATAAATGTATAATTTTCGACAATTCATGCTCAAGAGGATAACGTTTACGAATTTTCTTCTACATTTCTTATACGTGCAAATAACCTATTTTGATTTGATATTATTTATGCAGTATTCATAAGCACGGGCTAAATTAAAATAAATAAACTATAACAAGTCTAATCAACAACGAAGAATCTGGAAAATTGAGATGGCTAATTTAACAAATATAAATTGATTAAAATGTAGAAATAACTTTAATTTTTTTTCTTGCTTTCCTGACCTTATTCTCCGGTTCTATAAAAGCGGAAATGCACCGCTAAAATTTAATTTCACGACGTTTAATTTCATTTTCGATGGAAGTAGCGCATTTTAAAACAGCGCTAAAGAATATTACTTTATCGATAAAAACACTCCTATAGCAGCTTCATACTTAAAACGCAAACTCAATTTAAAAAATTATATTTCTCAGTTCGCAATATGAATACTACACTCTAAAACATTTTTAATATTTAAAATTGACTACAAACTTCACTGTACCGTGAACGCTGCAATATAAAAATAAGACATATTTATAAATAATTGACGTTCGTAAATAATGTCCTCAAAAATTTATTAAATTTTGTTCGAAAATTGGTGTTTTAATAAACAAAAAAAAAAAAATCACATAGCAGTTTTCAATTTATTTTTTTCCTTTTGTCAATTTTAAATAATAAACGATTAAAAACGCTTCTACATTATTCATTCCACTGTAATGAATCAACAGAACATAAATCACACATTCAGGCATTTCGCAGAGATTAAATATTCTGATAAATTGAAATGGTAAACGAATAGTTATTAATTGGGTATTGTACACATAGGTTTATTCAATGCAATGAAAGCTTTTGAATTGATTTTGAGATATTCGTGTTCCTGTAAGAGTATATTTTGATAGGCTGAGCCAAAGGTGAGGCTTGCAAATTACGAGCACTAGCAAAACAATTTCTGGACGTGTGTACACATTATTTTTCGTGACAATTTTGTCATATAATTATTAAATGACATTAATCATTTATTTACCACACATTAAATATTAGGAATTTTTTATGTTGGTAACATCAGATATCAGATCATTCGTAAACAAAGAAAAGAGGGATTTATAAATACAAACAATTCACTTGTTTTTTTTGAAAAATTCGGTGACATTTATTTAGTTTATATTTATTTATTGGTTGTGCAATTTAATTATAATTACTTACATTTGAGCATTAACAATTTAGCTCTAAAATTGATGGAAATCTCTATCCTACAGGTACTCCAACAATGAACAAACCTAACGCAAAAAATGACAGCCAGTTGATGTCAACCCCAATATAATTTTTTCCGGCCTAGGCTTGAAATCAAGCTGTATCTGGACGATTTTCAGATGTGTAAAACTAGTGTTTTTGGACGATGGCACGAAAACTATTTTATTTAAAAATGAATAAATATAATGTTAAATTTATTTTATCTTTAGTTTATGTTTATTAATTTAAAAAATAGTGATCTTCAACCGTTTTAGGTAATTCACCCTTCTCGGCCAATCACAGAACCAGAAATCAATTATTCCTCTTTATTTTAAAGCCATGATGTGGATCACCAAGTTACGGCCGTCTGACAGTTGACAGTGTAGTCAATTGTTATTGTGTATTTTGATGTTGTCGTTTCCCATAGTGTGTTTTCAACCGACTTCGATCATTTTCAGAAGTGATTTCCGATTTTACAGGAGTAGAATAAGTACAGTATTATATTCGGGATTATGGTCATTATTCACTCGGATGTTTTGCATCACTCGCCTTAGCAAAATTCATTTTCGTAAATAATGACTATCATAATCCCTCATATAATAATCTACTATTGGTCTAGCAGTAATGTGACAATAAACAAAGTCACAGATATAGAAAAATGATTGTCTATATCTTCCGATAAAACAATACTAAAATGAAATTTCTATTTGCGTTCAAGTTCCATTTACTTTTAGAAACTGTGTTTACAGCCCAATGTTGAACAAGTCCATTTCAGAGAAGCACACTCAATATTTACCAAAATAGAACAATCGAACAATACTATTATAGCGTAATCGTAATAAAATGGCGGTATTAGATCGTAATCCGATTAGCGATCGCTCTTTGTTCCGTGGTGAGCTTATCTACACTCAACAACTGGCTTCAGAAAAAATCACTTCATCATAATGGCGCCAGAAATAACGAAATCCCGAAGTGGTTTGTGATTCGTACCAGCGACTGTTCGCACAAGTTTATTACGTACTTTATTCTATTTTTATGGCAAAGAACGAAAAATTAATGGGAGTCGACGAGTACTTGTCGTAAAATTACACGGCTAGGTATTGTTTTATGAGCTTCATACACTTAGCTTACGGCTCTTAATTTAAGAATAATAATGGCTCGAAAAAAGGTAAAGTAGATCAGAGAGTTATCAAGATATGACATTATTTTTGTTGTCATTATATTTTAACTAAAATTCGTAACACAGTTGCTAAAAAAATACCTATTTATCAGTATTTTATAATATTTCCTTTCGATTGTTTCCAGTGTAACTAAGATTACTGAAATGTATTACTAAATACATAATTTAGTTTTTCCCAAAATTTGAAGCATGTACAAAAAAAATTCAAATAACATTTTATATTCCAAATATTCTTGCTTATGTATAATTTAAACATGAATAAACTCATTGCTGTAATACGCATCGAAATATGTCTTATATTTATCGAAATATGGCGATTTGTAATATTTTTCAAAATACGGAAATTTCCCCAAATGTGACTTAAAATTGTAAATTTTTTTTATTACATTTCTTTATAATATTCTCGCCAGGAAACCCATTGCAGAAGAGCGCATCATCATATCTCTAATATTTTTCGAGATATGACGATTTTTTATATTTTCCGAAGAGCAATTTTGAGGGGCTGTAACTCGAAAACTATGCAAGATATCGAAAAATATCTCCATTTTTGTGTTTTTCGTGCCATTTATAATAAACTAATAAATTTTGAAAATTTTGAAATTTTTTGAATTTTTTTTTCAAAATTTCGATAGAAGATATTTCGACAAATATGAAAGATACAGACTTGCAGTGTTCACCAGTCGATTCAGCTCGACGAAATACATAAACCCTGAAAATTTCAGAAAATTCGGACAACCGGTTTAAATGTTAGAGCAAAAATTCTGAAAATGGCCAAATTCAGGCCACTTGACTTTTTGGACAAAAACGCCATTTTCAGGCTTTTTGCTCTATCTTTCCATCCCGTAAAGCGATTTTAAGGAAACTTTGCATACTTATGTATTTCGACGAGCTGAATCGATTGGTGAACACTGCAAATCTGTATCTTTAATATTTGTCGAGTTATCGCCGATCGAAATTATGAACAAAAATAAAAAAAAAATTCAAAATTTTAAAAATTTGTTAATTTGCTATATAAGGCACCAGAAACGCTAAACTGAAGAGAATTTTTAGATATCTCGTGTAGTTTTTAAATTACAGGCCTTTAAAGTTGCACTTCGAAAAATACCAAAAATCGACGTATCTCGAAAAATATTAGAGATCTGACGATGCGCTATGGTACAATAGGTTTCTTAGCGCTTATATTATAAAGATATGTAATAAAAAATATTACAATTTTAAGAGGATATTCCTTGAGTTTTTTCTATCGGTATGTGAATCTGTATTGAATGATTAATAATATACAATTTCTGTTATTTATTTGTTCCCATAGCAACTAAAATTAGTTTATTAAACATATAATTCAGTTTTGTCAAAAGAAGCAAACAAAATCTGGTGTGGGCGCCACACTACTTTCTTATACAAATAAAACCAACAGAACACGTATGACATGTTCTTTGCGTTCCTTGCGGCGTTATTTCGTTGATTTCACCGCATGAATTACTATAAATAAAATTGCGTATCTTCAAACAAACAGTTCATGTATTTAATTTATAATCTAAGTCAAATTTTAAATCTAGCAGTCGGCGAACATTTTGCTGATTGAAAGTTATGGCTAAACCTTGCTAAAAATCCTGAGTTGTGATGTTTCTATTTTTAGCTTCTGAATGCTGAAACTAGATCCGCGATTTTGCAAGTATTTTACACAATATACATGGAATAAAACATTGAAATATTGTTTGAAATATTTTGCTATTACTCGTTTCATACTGTCTTTCATATTGTCTAAGACAAAACTACGGTCTATCTTAAAAACATATACTATATACTGCTATAATTTTATTATTTAGAATATTGAACTTGAGAATACATATGGTCATAAAATATATTTATAGTTGAATTATTACAATGACTAATAGTAACAATATGAACTTCATTTGTGATTTTGATGGATGTGTTTGCACTTTGCAGGCATTAAAATATAAGTTACTATATAGGTATTAATTTTATTCTGAACAAATATTTCAATATATCTTTCTGTTTCAGAAATACAACCATCATAATGTTTTCTTGTAGTACATTGCCACCAATACCAGCATCTGCTAATACATTTCAAACAAATATTATGCCCAATATTTTCTACATCTTTTTAACCGACAAAAAAGAGGAAGTTCTCAAGTCGACGTATATATTTCTTAGTATGACCACGCATAACTTTTTACAGAGTAGTCCGATTTTGCTGATTCTTTTTTTATTGGATAGGGTATATCTCGAAGTTAGCCAATCGGGCTACATCCCACATCCTTTTCAACTTTAGCCTTATGGTTTATTTATTTACTTACGTCAGAACTTGAAGTATGTATACGGTGTTTTAAATCTATTAAAACTTTATGCATATATCGTATTGTCTAATTAAATATTGCAATCAGTGTGGTAAAGAAATTCGGTCAAAAAAGTTAACAAATATTGAAATATTCATTGGCTTACAATTATTATATAAATATAAAATAAACAACAAGTAATAAATAAATATTCCTACCTTTTCGAGGTATGTACGTCTCATGATAACAGGCATCTTCCACTTTTTCCTCACATATTTTAACATATAATAGTTTGTATACACATAAACAGAAATTAAACTTAAATGAACCAAGTAACATACTCGGCGGTGGTAGTAAATTTCACTTCCAGTATCTTGTTTTGGGGCGAACATAGGCAAACTCCTAATTAGATGGTAATTGAATGGTAAATGACCCATCAACATTGAACACATCAGAGTTCTCTAGAGCAGCACGTAAACGCAAACTAAAGCCATAGTTCATGCATTTCATACTGAACGACGTTGGGACGCGACGCTATTTCAGCGAGCTGTTGCTTGTAGCTTGTAATTACAGGTTCCAACAATTAATTTAGATTAAATTTTGCACTGGAATCGTAGATGTTTCATATTTAAATGTTACAATATGAAATACAAATTTATTTACATGATTATTTTCCTTGTTGATCATAAAATAACATGTAATGTTCACAATAATAAATAATACCTTCTGTTAAATGTTACACTGAGTGTAGAATTGAAATGAAGCATATAGGGATTACAATGCTATTTTTTATATTGCTCTGAATTTTTACCTATTCGTTTCACAACAAAATTGTAATTACAAAAGTTGTTCAGAATTTAAAAGTGTCTGCTATATCCTCACATACCCGATGTCTACTTTTTTTTGAACTGTAGGAAATACAAAGTTTTTTTTTGTAATTTCGCTCTCAGAATTTATATATTAATTTTAGAGCAAAAGTATAAATACGTAAAATGTTTAGAATTAAAAACTGCATCAAATGAGCTGTGATGTGATACATTTCTGTTATGAGATAGACGTAAAAGAAAATGTATATTTTTTAGCTATTTCCAGAGTGCCACGGTAAACAAAACATACAAAAAGTCGTATTGTTTGAGTTTGACACATTACATTTGGCAGAGTTTTAATGATTATTGACTTGTTAAATTATTTCTCAGTAATCATGGACACATTTACCATTTAGAAATAATTAATAAATATCCCATGATGCTAAATTAAAAGAAATAAGAAGAAAAGATATACAAACAATCTTAAACCGTTTAAATGCATTTATTTTCCCTTTTCCGACAAGCGGAACTTCCAATTTCCCTAAAATAGGTCGTTTATTTTCGGCTTACTGCTTACTGTCACTGTTTTCCCAGGCTGCAATTAAAACACTGAAATAATTTTACTAAAACCGTCTCGTTTTCGAAACTAATCTCTTTAAACCCGCCGGAATCAGTTCATTACGATTCACATAATTTTTCTTAATTAAAATTTTCGTCACAAAAAATTTACAAATTTTGTATGTATCATACATTATTATGAATGTAATTGATCATAATCAAATTAAAACATTGATCTAATTGATAAATTGTTTTACCAATGGTATCAAATGGTAACAAATGAAAGGTCTTGAATGAGTTATAAGATCAACCAAATTATTGTTAATTGTTTTAACAAAAATCATAAGAAACCTGGCGTGTTTGGTATCAAATGAAAGGTCTTTAAGACAGGAAATTAATTTTGTTAATATATGAGGCAATTGTTTTACTTAAAGTTTTCAGAAATTAACCGTGTTTGGTATCAAATAAGAATCTTTGAAAATAGGTATCTAGCAGAAATGTTAAAAAAGACAAATGTTAATTGTTTTAATCAAAAGTCATCAGAACCCTACCGTATTTGCTATCAAATGATAGGTCTTTGAGGAAGGAAAATTATTTAGATATAATGACACATGTGGCTTTCAAGTTGACAGTCTAGTGTTTTCTTTTTTTTTTGCAGAAATATTAGTTGGATCATCAAATGACTTGAAGCTTTCTTCGTCAGTGCCAAAGTGGGAACAGGAAGTGGAGTAATATAGTGACGACTCTTCTTTGTCAAATGTCCGGCCGACAAGCAATTGTTTTATCATAAGTTTCCAGACATTAACCATGTTTGATATCAAATGAGAAGTTTTGAAAAGAGGAGTTTAGCAGAAATGTTAAAAATAACAATCACGCTAGACGCGTTGTGGGATCGAATCCCACTAAGAGCATATGGTCGTTTGTGTTCACATTATTCACAATCTTTCAATCATGAGGCGGAATATGGCCGAAATAGTTAGTCCGCTTCCCACTTTCATAAAAAAAGACAAATAAATTATTATCCAACACCTCTCAATAAATGCTCCATAACTATGGCGATCTTAAACAAGGAAAGTAACAGATTACCCACTAGTGAGTATTTTTTATTTATAACAACAATAATAACACACAACACCTTGGTAACCACTTCGTTTGACATTTTAATTTAAAGCATATGTCATAGTCAAATAATATTACTTTTATAAATTTTGAATTTATTAAGAGATGTTGGATAAAACGTTATACTTCACACGTGGTCAAAGTGGAATTACCCACTCGATAAAATTATTACACTCAGCCTTCGGCTTCGTATGTTAAAATTTCTCTCGTGGGTAATTCCTTACTTTGCCCACTTGTAAAGTAAAATAACTATTAATTGTTTTTATCAAAAGTCATCAGAAACATAATGTATTTGGTATCAAATGATAGGTGAATTTTGGTAGCATATGAGGTCTACAAGTTGACAGTCATTTGTTTTTTCCCAAAATGTTAGTTGGACCATCAAATGAATTAAAGTCTTCTTCTTCAGTGGCAAAAAAAGGAACAGGAAGGAGAGGAATAAAGTAATAACTCTTTTGTGTTATATATCCGGTCGATAGGCAATTGTTTTGTCACATATCTTCAGAAACTATCCATGTTTGGTATCAAATAAGATATTGACAAGAGTATTCGCCGGTATGGGTCACCCATTCAACTACTGACAGCTTGCAGAGCTGCTTAACTTGCGTTATTAAGTGAAACGGCTTCAACGCACCATGCCATGGCCGTTGCCGGATAGCTAATTGTTTCAGTTTTTGTCTAAAGTGTGTTGTTGCTCACCTGTATCATAAATTACTATTATTTTATGAGTATTAAATAGTTTTAAGCTTCATAACAAATCGAGAGACCTTTTGAATACTCCAGAAAGTTTCTAGGACAACGTTTACCATTTAACAAGCTTCGATAATGATAGCGCAGCATCCCTTTTTTGTTGGTTCGGTATACAGCAAGACAACGTCTGCCACATACGACCACAAGCTCCTTGGGTCGCCAGCTCGATAGAAACGCTAGAAAACACTTGTAACACGGACTCTTGACACAACGGATTTCCTTGGTTGAGCTCGAAGCCTTGATTATATTATGAAGTTAAGTTGCCGCAAGTTCTGCAGCACTCAGGGCTAACTGAACAACAATTTAAAAGCCGAAACACGAACAAGGAAGACGAAGGTAGACGCTGCCAGGCACGCAACATGTCAGTTTGTCTTGCGTAAATAAATTCTAATCTTCAACTGCGACAAAAAGATAATGTGAACTTTGTTGCGTACCTGCCAGTTGTGCTTGTAAGTTTTCTTAAGACGTGACGATTTAAGCTGTTATATTTAAGTTGAATTTATGACTCAGCGTTGTTCGTGAAAACTTTACGGCAATTTTATGCGAATTAACACCATGCTACATTAAACAATACGCTTCGGCGGCTTACATTTGCAACTTCCTAATTTACTTCGGTTTTATTCAAGTAACAATGTAATGATTAGTTAGACAACTTTTTGATCAATGAAAAAAAAAATGGATACGATAATCAGCTAATGTTAAAGCTAAAGGTTCATGATTGCGATGCTTAGAACAGCAGTCGCCATTTTGTCAAAAATACAGTACCTGTTTGAATTTGAACGCTTGGAAACTTTGGTTGTTAAAATGAATTACCTATTACTTATTACCTATATTGATGTAACTTTAAATATTTAAATAAAACAAACTTATTATATGTTGTATATATTATTGTAACCAGAGGATTAACGTTTCATAATTAATTATCAATTACAATGAAAATATTATTGATGAGAGTATTAAATTTTAAAAAGTACGACTGGTTTTCTCAAAATTGAATCGTTTTTTAGAATGTATGATATATTTAAAAGTATTTTTTATTATACCTGCATCATAATCCGTGTTTAAAACACGCTACAGCGTTCATAAACGCAAGATTAAAACACGCCGTGCTTTAAAGGTTACTAAGCAACAACAAAAATATTTACTATTAATATCTGTCAAAACTGTAAACGTAAACAACAAATGCTAACCAGTTTCCATGTAAACGATATACGTCAAACGTCACACGCGCAAAATTATGAAATGAATCAAAATCAAAATGTTGCTTTCCAGTTTTTCCAGAGTATGATGCAGGTATAATAAAAAAATAGCGTATGACACACGTGTATAAGTGCTTTTAAAGCACTAGCAACGTTAAAAGCACTCCGCTTCGTGGCGTGCTCTTAAACTCGTCGTACGTGCTTTAAAAGCTTACTTATACACTTGTATCATAATATACTATTTTAAAACACTAGCGACGTTAAAAGCACTCCGCTTCGCGCCGTGCTCTTAAACTCGTCGTACGTGCTTTAAAAGCTTACTTATACACTTGTATCATAATATACTATTATTTAAACTACCTATTTATATTTTTATGAAAACTGATTTATGGTATAAAACCTTAATTATGGCTATTCACATATGCACAATACATATTATATTTTGTTTATATGAAATTATAATTTTATGGTCATGATATTCTAATGTTTTAGTGCTTTTCTGATAATTAAAATCGAACTGTATTAAATTGTAGTTACAAAAAAGGAAATAAAATTACAAATATAAACTAATGAATATTACAGATAAGGTACAGCAAGGATTTTGGCAAGATGGACATTGAATAGAGAGGCTGTAGGTATGTCGGTTCACAAGTTAATAATACAACACTCGCCATTTTGTCGCAGATAATTTTGATAGTGAGACTTCACATACTTTTTGAGAGGATGGAGGATAAATATTTTTTCATAATTAGAAGTTTTGAATCAATAATTTTTATGTTTAAAAACCTATAAAAAAGTTCTCGCATTACGAGTATGTATTGAGTAACCTTAAACCACATCAAGTGAAGAGTTACAATTGTCACTGCACCATTGCGCGCGCATCCTACAACGTATACAGGATGTTCAATTTGAGTGTGCCACCATTGCTATCTCGAGAACTATAAGAGCTACGAGGTCGGTTAAATTGGTAAACAATTTCTATATTATAAGACAATTAAAATGAGAGAAACAAGAATTTTTTTAGACCAGTGGTTCTCAAAATGCGGGGTGCAACTTTCTTATTTTAAATGGCAACCTATATTTTTTATTTGCTTATTCGATTCAGTATTTTTTTTCTGAATTCAATGATATTCACATGTAATGACCAAATAATACAAAATATTTGAGAAAAATGCAAAATTAGAAATGTATCATTTTTATTTAAATATGCCCATACAAAGTTTGCCATGGAAGAAAACAAATAAATCAAACAATGTTAATATTAGTTTTTTGAAGTGTAACAACAAAATGAATAATTATTCTCATAATTACAGTTTTTGCAATTATTTCTGCATTTGATTTATTGGTTTTCTTCCATGGCAAGCTTTGTATGGGCATATTTAAATAAAAATGATACACTTCTAATTTAGCATTTTTCTCAAGTAT
This sequence comes from Poecilus cupreus, assembly GCA_963942605.1. Taxonomy (NCBI): domain Eukaryota; kingdom Metazoa; phylum Arthropoda; class Insecta; order Coleoptera; family Carabidae; genus Poecilus; species Poecilus cupreus. The sequence goes on from OZ012720.1 coordinate 31,381,054, forward strand.
TTTGTATTATTTGGTCATTACATGTGAATATCATTGAATTCAGAAAAAAATACTCAATCGAATAAGCAAATAAAAAATATAGGTTGCCATTTAAAATAAGAAAGTTGCACCCCACATTTTGAGAACTACTGGTTAAAAAAAATATTTTTTATGCTCATTAAAATAGTCTTGTAAAATAGAAATTGTTTGCTAATTTAATCAAACTTGTAGCTCTTATAGTTCTCGAGATAGCAATGGTGGCACACTTAAATTGAACACCCTGTATACTAGTATCTGCTATATTAGACATATTTGAATTAGGAAAATTTATATGTGTAATGATCATGTCACTTCTGATTTATAAACATATTTTTGAGAGAAAATTTTAAATTAATGTCATTTAGTACCAGCCTTCTCCAACAAAAAATTGCGTATCGAAATGAAGATTCTTTCGACACATAATGACTTCATTATGAACGCAAAATATACAAATTTTATTATTAATTATAACACGAAATAAATATTCAACAGCAGACACTGAATTTGAAGAATTAAATGTCAAATATACATGATATAATTGTGATGAAAGTAATATAGAAATTGTACTTACATTCTGGAAGATTAACTTTTCTAGAAACATACGAAATTAAAACCAGAAAAATATTATGTACACGTACTTACCTTATTTTTAAATTGCAATTTGTTTGATTAACTGTTTGTTTCTAAATAAAAACAAATACTTTGTGCTTTCAATAAATAAACCCTTTAATAAAAAACAGAAAACTCTTAAACAAGAGTAAACATTCCTATTGTACAAAAATTACTACACAAAATTAAACATTAAATTAAGTCTTTTTCTCAATTTTCTTGGTTCGTGTGCTTTTACGTATAGTGAAAATATCTGACGAACTATCCGACGATGACGAACTTGAAGTTGGTAAGATTCTGTTATATTTCTTACGTTTCTCTTCAGTCTTAACACCGCTACTAGATGCCGCTGTCTCTGAATCCTTGGTATTAATAGTTAATTTATCAACAGATTCAGTAACTTCATCCAAATCATTGAGCAACTTCTTACGTACTTCAGTTTTTTGCGGACCTTTAGGTAATGGATTAGTGCAGTCTTTTTTTGACTCCGCTTTCAACTTTTGCGTCAGGAGTTTTGTTCGTTGCTCTAATTGTTTATTAACACTTTTATTAATTCCCGAGTTGCCGGGATTTGAAATCGAAGTCGCAGTTTTGGACGTAGTTCTTTTTGGTTTGGCAGTTTTGGGGGTGTAAATTTTAATTTTGGGTACTGGAGCTGGAGTTTTAGCCGGCGTTCGAAGTTTGAAATACATATTTTTATTTGACTCCGGAGTTTTTGGGAATTTTTCATCTTTCTCCTCTTCGGATAAATCAAAAGTTAATTTTTTGAATGTCTTGATTTGCTTTGCTGCATCAATTGGACTAAGTGACAAATTAATTTTAGTTTTTGATATTTTGTTTGTAGGTGTTTTATTCCGAGGAGAATCTTCTGGAAGTTGCAACTCATTTTCTAAGTTTGTTTTTTCCTCAATGGCTTTGTCTTCAACAATTAATAGGTTGAATTTTTGTAATTGAAGTTCGCTCCAGAAATAAATATTTGCATATTTTACAATACCAAGTAATTTTAATATTTTATCTACTACTTTTTTGGCATCAGACATAGCATTTCTTTGAACCAAAACATACGAATAATCCAGCAAAAATACACAGTAATTTTCAGAAATACTTTTGTACAAATTCATGCATATATCTTTGTTGTCAATTCTTAAACTTTTGTACGAAAATAGCTTTGATTTTTTTATTAACTTATCGTAAAGATGCAAACCACCATTAAAATATTCTTCTCCTTGCATATTTATACCCTGGTACAAATTTAAAAGCGCTTCAATATGAATAGAATCTAAAATTAATTTTTGGTATTCGCAGTTTGAGCACATAAAACAATCGCAATCATCACAATGCTTAATAAATTCCGGTAACACAAAAGACTTTCTCCTAAGCTCAGGAGATCCAGTTAAAACAGTCTTAATATTTATGTGCGCTGTTGGGATATCCAAAACAGTTTGTATCATCGGAATGGAAGTATCCATTTCTGATAATTCACATCCTGAACTTTCCAATGTGATGTCCTTGGTATTTTCATCCTGAACTGGAAGTTTTTCATAAGTTACATGAGAAGCATAGCACAGCATCTTCGTGAGTCCGTTCAGTTTAACTTCGCAATCAGAAAATTGCATATCTAGTAAATCAGTGAATGCTAAAAGGGATAGAAACTGTGCAGTTCGAATTGGAATGACGAATTTTTGAGCGAGGAGGATGCTTTCTTTGGTGTAGCAACGGACTTCCCGAGGCAGGCGGAGCCACTTGTACATCCAACCGTTGGCCAGGGAAATTTCAAATAGGATTGAAATTAAGTATGGACATTTGTAAGACCCTGCAACAAAATAGTACATGCGTCAATAGTGCAATTGGTAAATATATTATCACGCCATTTAAACTCATGTTCTGGACGGTTAACAACACATTCTAATACAAATCACGGCTAAACCGTAGTTTATGGCCAAAAGAGAAGTTAGCTGCAGGTCCTAGTTTCTTTAGCCGGTCATTGTTAAAGAAAAACAAATTAAAAAAGCAAGAAACTCAGATTTATTTTAGTTTTGAGGTTGAATAAACATGAATTTGTTCAACGGCATTTTCAGAATGCAAATTTACTGACTTGCATCACCACAAACTGTCATATCTACCAAATATCATTGGCGATTCGTAGCTAACTTCACAATGGGGTCTTTCACCATTTTTTTTTAAATTTTTTTTTATGAAACTTTATCTATACTAAAGGCTATCTACACTTTTAAAAAGGCTTAATTGTTATTCATTAAGCCACAATGATTTTTTTTAAAAATGTTGTGACGTCATAGTAGAGGTGTTGCTGGATCTAAAACAGTACAGATTGTAAGTAATTGTAGTCATATATTTTTTTACTTATTTTATTATTATTATTACAATAAAATAGAACATTTAAGTAACAAAAATTATTTAAATATCTACTGTTTTAGATCTCTACTATGACGTCACAACATTTTTAAAAAATCATTGTGGCTTAATGAATATCAATTAAGACGTTTTAAAAGCGTAGATAGTCTTCAATATAGATAAAGTTTCATAAAAAAATATAAAAAAAAAAAAAAATGGTGAAAGACCCCATTGGCCGTAAACTACGGTTTTACCCAAATCACGAAAATCCTTTCTCGAATCAACAAATGTCGAAAATTATGATGAGGAATTGTACATTTACCGAAAATACAAAAGTCGAATGTTGGAAAAGTTACAAAAGTCGAATGTAACAAAACTCGAAAATACAGTTGTAACTTTTCCAACTTTCGATTTTTGTATTTTTGGTAAATGTACAATTCCTCATCGTAATTTTCGACATTTGTTTGTATTTTTATGAAATGTTTTTTCGAGAAGTAAATGCGTTCCAGTTCTGGACTATTCAGAATCCAAAACCCAAATAATAAATGTCAAATCTGAGACCTATTAACAGCTCAAGCGTAATCGACATTTCAAAATGGTGGAACTATGTTTAAAATACAAATCTACATACATACATATATAATAGTAAAAGAAAAGTGGAGTGTAGTTAGAAAATATTTATTTTAATCAACCTCGACCAGTTTCGAGCCCCACCTGGGTCATCCTCAGGAGATGAGTAGACAAAAATTAAAAATATAAATAACAGAAAATTTCAGACAAAACAAAATTAAAATAAAATGTTGGATGGATAATCGTCTCATGCTGTTTGAACAATTTTCATAAATTGTTGATAGTTGCAGATTTGACAAATGAACATTAGAAAAGTTTCGAAGAATTGCAAATTGGATAGCACTCAATGAAAATTTTAGGCACGCTCACTACACAAATCACACATGTTTGAGAATTCGCACGATAATGACACCACGTGATTAGGTCGACACAACGAAATTAAAGACATGTTGAATGACATAGGTTCACAAAATTTATCAGTGGTAATAAAATATGTGTTTTTCTTCCAACGTCATAAAAGTACGTTGTTTTGTATTTGTATTCAACAAGCAGAAGTTCAATATTGTCGCCGCCGGCGTAAAAGTGTATCCTTAGTAACACATTTACGCTGGCGGCGGACAAAGTAAAATATGAAAAATAGTTAGGTTGTAATTCAATAATTTGACAGTTAAAAATAAAACAAATAAACAAAAATAACAAAACAGCACATTCTACGGCAACTTGAAATGCTAGATAAGACAGAATATTTTTTGAAGTTTTGAGCATTTTATAATATTTATAATTTTATTTTCTGTTTGAAGAAAAAATAGCATGTGTTATTCGGAGTAAATGTGTCTTTGGGTGCTTCGCATGTAATTGTTCGACTCGCTTCGCTCGTCGTTCAAACTTACATGCTCAGCACCCAAAGTATCACATTTACTCCTAATGACACAATATACTATTATTTGTGTTTCTTCATGGGATAAATGATATTCATGCATATTTTAATTATTTACCAAGAAAAGTTATTTTAATTCAATTGTAAATAATTTTCTAAGCAATAAAATAGAACATTTATGTGACTACAATTATTTACAATCTCTATTGTTTGAGATCCAAAACAACCAACAAATTTGACGTCACATTTAAAAAAAAAATATTGCGGCTTAATGAATAACAATTAAGACTTTTTATGTCTTCAATGTAGATAAAGTTAAAAAAAAAATTAAAATATTGAAGGAGTACTTACTTGTGGTGTAATATTCAGCTACTGTGGTAAAAGAGTTCTGGGCTGTAATCAAGAAATTTTCATTATGACTCAGGATTTTATCAGCACACGGTAGCAGCAAGTAACAAGTCTTCAGATGTAGTATTCTTGCTTCGCAAATTTTCAAATTTATTTTCTCGGATTCTTCCAAAACCTTTTCCGCTGTACGCAACACCGCATACCCTGCCTCCATTAAATTGTTTTTAAAATATCCACTACTCTTGTTAATATAGTAATTCAAATAGGCTTCAAGTTGCACTGGATCACTTTTATCCAAATCCACCAACAAATCTTCAGCTTCTTTTTCTAGAGCTTTAACAGTATCAGATTTACAATCAGAATATTCGATGATGAAACCAATGCTGGTCACAGTTTCTGCAGCGTTGCTAAATAGCTTTGCAAACTTGTAAAATAAAATCCAGGTTTTTAACATTTTTATGTTTAAATGTTGCATCCTATATTCCCAAGCAGTTAGCTTCATGAAATTGCCCAAGTTTACAGTTGAAATTATATTAGGGTCCAAATCATTATTCAGTACTTCGTTCCATATTTCTAACGGACGATCCAAAATGTTATAGATCTTCAACAAATTATCGATTTTCATGTTGTAGAATGCGGGAACAATATCGCATTTATCATTGGGATTGGGAGGTTCCTCATATGGTTGAAGCGGGACGCTTTTCAACGGAATGTATGCTTCGTTCATGTCTTCCAGATTTTTTTTGACAATTTCGTTCATTTTGTATTGATACTGAATGAAATACAAAACGGACAAACATATTTTTAAATTGACATTAGTTGTTTCAGAGATCATTTGAATGGTGGCTTCCAAGTTGTTGATGAAGTTTTCGTCACGCATTACAATAAGTTTTTCCCAAGTCATGGCAAAACATTTGGTGCGGTAAATTATATTTTTTGAAATTGAGCACAGATCGTTGCAAGCGCCATTTAAAGGAATTTTACTCGGCCAATTTTCAAGGTAATATTGTATTTCATACATTAGAAGCTCTTCGCAATTTTTCTGATTGTAAGTGTATGATGGATAGATGTCTCTGATGGCGTCTTGTTTTTTAAATAAGAAATGGTGCACCGTTAATGATTTTGTTGAGTCGTTTACTGTATCACTCGACTTTAATAATATCCATGTTTGAAAAGCCTTTCTTTTAAATTCTGGACTCAACAACACGGTTAAAGATAAATATAACATACAGTCATTATTCTCTTTGAGAAATGAACAACAAACTGCGAGTAAATGTAAAGAAGCACCCAACGAATTTTGAAAACATAGTTCAGGATTATCCACACCTTCCAGAGGAATTAAATTTGTGACGAACAGATGTGCATACAATTTAGCAAATTTGTAGTCTTTGTTTTTATACAAGATGACAGCTATGTTGTAAATGGACGTCCCTACAATTTTCCATACTTGAGCATATTTTTGGCAGGATTCTTCCTTGAGAACTTTTATGACTTTACAACAGTCTGTCAAACAACGAAGACTTAAAACGTGAAATTCTTCGGGGCAAGCCAAGTTTTGTCTCAAAGAATTGATTACTAAAACCCCGGCACAGCTTTTAATAATTGCTGCATGATAAATATCTTCTTGGAATTTACAATTTCCGCAGCATTTTTCAATGTCTAAACTGTTTTTTGATATGTATTGCCCGAGAATTTCGATCATTCTTAACAATTCTATTTGCATAGGTACGCGAAAATATTTGGGCCACAAATGTTTGCAGTTCTGGAAATATTCAAGCAATATTCTAAATATTTTTGATATTTGGGTACACGTGCTAATGATCACTGGATTAGTGGCGCGTTTTCGTATAAGTGCTTTTAATTTTTTGTTGCAGTCTTTTAAAATTTCTACGTCGGTCTCAGTTCGACTTTTTAAGTTTTTTATTACAGACTGGGAAAGACATTCAAGTATGTTTATACAATCTGTATATTCTTTACTCTTGCAGTGCTTTTTCATTACATTACTTATTACTTTAATATGATCATACACGATACGAGGAAAATTTTCATCTTCACAATTAGATAAATTATGAATACAAATATTTAATAGATTAAGCAACGTAAAGTATGTTTCTTTAACATCAGTTTGATTTTCTGCTGCAGGTAATTTATCCAGTTTACATAAAGTAAATGCACAAAATTTAAAGCGATGTTCATTCTCTATATTTGGATATTTGAATAAAGAAACATATAATTTTAGTTTTGCTATAAAACTGCTGAAATCCTGTTTCTTTAACAACTTTTGAAACTGAATAGAACTAATAACAATATTCAATAGAACATAACTGCAAATATTTCTTGCATTATGCAGTATATAATTATGAAAGAGTATGACATAATAAATGTAAACATCGCTTCTAAAGTTCTCTTTAACGCAATATTCTTTGATAAATTCGAGCAAAGTTAAAACTTTAGAGTACATTTCGTGCTTGCAAAAATGTTTCATTACGTGATACAATGACAACAAGAAGTTTTCCCTATCACTGTCATTCAATCCAGAAAGATTTTGACAGCAAATGACTGTTAAATCAAATGCATCGTTAATTGAAATGTTTTCATTTTGAGAGATTGTTTTGCACAAAGTAATTAAAATTTGAAGTGAAACTTTGGTTGCTAATACTCGTCCGTTCCTTGAGATGATGTCTTTTGCTTCAGCGATTTCACCTTCCGATATTTGTGAACAAATCTTCTTTACATCCATGGTGTACTGAAAAATGTAGATATATTATTATTTACACTATTATCTTAAAATGTATATACATTACCTTCTAGGCAAAATCTATTTCATTTAATATTAATGTTTACACTAAATAAGCACAATACTTCGCAGTCACAGTCTTCTTCCTAATAGTTTAACGGACACAACTGACAGCAAACGTTTTCAAATTTTCAAATATGTAACTGCGTTAGTTTTACCTTCAATTATAGGGGAGAATCTTTATAATTGTTCTAAAATAATTTATTTAATAAAAACATTAAAATTTAAGTGCATGTATTTTATAAAATAGCAACCGAGATATTTTGACAGGAAATACAGAAATAAAATAATATGTATTCATTTTCGCTTGGGAAGCAAATAAACGCACCAACTATAAAGGCCTACTTTATCGACCTGCTCATCATCTGTTTTTCTTCATTTGTCAAGTTTCAAGTATATCTAAAATATATCGCTGTGTATATCACTGAAAATGAATATAAAAACAGTTCATATTAAAGTTAGAAGAATAGATTCCAATGGTTGATTAAATATTTACTCATATATGTATATTCGATAATATTAATATGTATTTATTCCAGAACTCGATCGTGATGTTACATTAGAACTAGATCCAGATTTAAGTTACAATAATTTAAAACAAAAATTCTTGGACTTATTAGAGATAACAGATACTGATAATAAAGTATTTAAAATAAGAAACAGCGATGGATTTCTTGTACCACTCACAGATGTTTTACAGCGAGATTCTTCCGAAAAGTAGGTTTTCATTTATTTATCACTCTTACCTTTTTATTTAAAGTGATATTTTTTTCAGGTTGTTTATTATAGACGTAACAAATGTTCATCACGATGGTCAGTACGCAATATTATTTAGTATCTAAATATTCTGACCATTTTATCATATTAGTTCCAGCTATTGAGTGTACTTCGCCGCTACATTCCGTGTATGTAGATGCAGTCCAAAATCGATTGAAAACTATGGAATCACGGGTTTCTCGCGTTGAATCTTTCATTCCACAACTCAAATGGCGTCGTCAATCTCTACTCGAACGTACTACGCACACATTAGAGTCGCGTGTATCGTTCTTAAGTCGCCGAATAGATGAATTAACACCGACGCAGTGGAATGATTACACGCAAAATGCACAAAATCTTCGCGAAAATTTAGCAGCTACAATGCCATAAGAGATATTTTGTCAGCGTATCTATATGCATGTATTTAATTATGTAAATTATACCTGTCAGTATTGACTTGATTTTTAAATGTTTATACATATTTTATTACTGTTTTATTATTTTAAGAACTATGATGTAACCAAAGATTTTATTTGTAAATAAATGTTAATAATGAAGACTACTCGATTGCAATTATTAATCTACAGGGTGTATCACAGAAAGTGAAACAGATATGGGAAACGTTTTTTCATGCGCATTGCTTTCCAAATTATTTTAGACAAAAATACTTCAAATAAAAGTTGTAGAGCTTAAAATTTTGAATGTAAATCAGTAAAAATTCATTTACTGTGGGGTGTAAGTGCAGAAATTAAATGCGAAAAATACAATTACTATATTTTATAGTGTTCGCCATGGAATAAAACAAAAGTGTAATGTCTTCCTGTCAAATATTTTGACATTATTTTAAAAAGCAAAATGGCTGAATTAGCAGATATACGAACCAAAATTATATTATTTTTTTTGGGTTAATGAAAATTAAATTTTCTAAAGGGATAAGCGTTTCTGATAATGGTGGTCACTATTACTTGATTAGAAATCTATGGCGGAGGTATTGTGGTGCCCACAACAGATTTTTTGGTCAGAGTGTCGCCTGTCCATTGATTTATTGATACAAATCGTTAAAAGTAAGAATAAAATCACTTTTAATACGTTGCTGTTACTTTTAACACTAATGTCAGAAAACGACACTTTTAACTTGCTAAGCAACCGTTAAAATTCTACGACAGTGTTAGTGTGTAAAAAAATTAAATAAACAAAAAAACTGAGTATCCAATTGATGGACGCAAGTTATCCAAATGAACTTTGAACTCGAAAGCCTCGAAAGTTCAATTTATACTTGTACAAGTAGACGTTAATGAAATTAGTTGTTTTGGGTGTTATAAGTAAATAACTTTATATCTAAAAAGTTTATTCATGTAACGAAACAAGTGTACAGAAATATTTTACAAGTGAAAATAGTAATCTTTTCATTTCTTTCGTTGAAATATAAAATAGGTATTTACATATTACTATTTTCAGGTACTGTTTCTATATACAAGTTTATAAATCGAATTTATTTTACTTAAAATACGCCCATCTTAATAACTAATTTTTTACAAAAATACATATATTAAATTTAAAAGTTACCACGAAATTTTAAATAAAATAAATATATCATCATGCTGTTTACCCATTTTGGGTATGGCATTCTGCTTTCACAGTTCTGGGTGGGTGATATATTTTTCGAATCTTAAGGAATTTTTTAAATTATACATTAAATTTAATATTGCACGCTGCAAATGCAAAACAGAACAATAAAATTATTAATTGATTAACATACAATACTGATTAATAAAATTTTATTAACATTCTTGTTAATATTAACTTTTCTTATCAACTATGTCGCTTATCTTACAATAAAGGCACTTAATATTTGTTTAAAAAAAAATGGTTTTTTATTGCTGCGTTCTAATTACTACTACTTAAATTTAAGCAATATAAGGTAACTAAAAGCCATAGTAAAGATAAAATATTTATAAATTTTAATTATTATACACAATATTAGTTAAAATATTTTCTGAGTGACAATAGGATTAATTTAATAGTTATTTATATACCAAGGCCGAGAAATCACTCTTTAGCGTACCGAGAGAAAATATGTCGCCGAGGCCGCTTGCGGCCGAGGCAAGACAATCTCGAGGGCGATAAAGGATTTCGTGGACAAGGTGTACACACTATTTTTTGTGCAACCGTAAAAAATATTCATTAAAAATTTTAAAGACTACGGGATTGAAATTTGATAAACAAAACAATTAGTTTTGAAAAAATAATGTCAATTATCAAGGATCAAAATGATTGTTTTTTACACTATTTCGCGGCCGTTGTTATGGTAGCGGCCGCGCAATAGGGTAAAATACAATTATTCTGGATTTCGCGGACGTTACCATATGTATGTATGGCGGCTGCGAAATGCTAATTTCGCGTCCGGTTGCACAAAAAATAACTATTATGTACCTATTTTCAAATATTAAAAGAAATCGGAAGCTAAGCAACAAAAATAAATAAATCGGGTACGAGATCAATTGACCACGAAATGAACAGAAATCAGGAAATATGGTCAAAATCAAGTAAAAAATAATTTAACCAATCAAGCTTAGAATAAATAATCCTAACGCGATTGCGAACACATTGAATAGGATTTTAAATCTAGCATAGCTGATTAAAATCTGTTAAGAGGAAAAACTAAAAATATATTCGAACTTAATATAATTTAAAATATAAAATGCAGCCGCTTGAATTTAAAAACTCTTAATAGAAATGTTCAATAATATATTAAAGTCTGATATGATGTAAATTAAACCTGCGCTAAAAGAATCATACACGTTAAAAGAAACATGCTTCTTCATTTCATTACAATTCAAGCGACTGCACCTTTGTCTGCAAATTAACATTTGCTAGTTAAAAAAAATATATTCGTAGCAGTATCCCTGATACTACAATCACAGAATTTTGTTACCTGCATATTTGATCTCATAGAAATTATAAATATTTTAAATTAAATTTGTACCATTAAATTAATTTTAGACGACTAAAAATTAATGAAAGTTACACTGTATTTCGAATTATTACGTATAATCAATTCGACGTCTTTTTGCTTTATGAAACGTTTGATTTTGCGTTGTATGGCGCGGTGTTGAATGGCGGTTATACCCTGATGATGTAGAAGCCAAACTTTCAATAAACTGGCTATTTGGAGAGACAAAAGTTCAATTAATTTTTTGTTTTGTAAAGAGATGGGTAGAGATTTAATCAATGTCACTTACCTTTCTGATGGTAGGGGCAAATTTAGCTCGTCCAATTCTTCGTGCTGTCGTTCATCGCTCAAGAATTTAAGATTAAATCCCTCCGCGTTTACCTCCCCTTGACGTTCATCACAGATTTCTACGTTATACGTATTGGCCTAAAAATTTTTATTTATAAACCAAGTGTGGAAAGACTTTTTTCCGCATAAGCGTTTAGTTGTAAAATGCTTTTCTCTCAAGGGAGTTTGATTTTAGAATTGGCAACAATATTTCTAGCGACAGCCAATTTGATTGCTGTTTTGTGTTCAATTTGGATTGGCATTTTACCATAAATTTACTTAGCAAGAACTACGCCTGCAAATTGTGTAAATTTATTTCGAAAACTTTATACAGCGATGAACCTCATTTTTTATTAAATCAACAAGCAAAAGCAAGCCTTTGAGGTGAAGAAAATCTTCCAACCAAAAGCTGTTGGAATCATAGGTCCATATTTCTTTAAAAATCATACCGAACAGAACGTTACAGTCAATGGAGACCGTTATAGAGCCATGATTACTGACTTTTTCGTGCGTTAATGTGGAAGAGCGGCGGTTTCAACAAGACGGCGCAACATGACACCCAATCGATTTATTGAGAGATACATTCGATGAGTGCATAATATACTCCAAGATTTTGCGATTTAACACCTTTGGATTATTTTCTGCGGAGATATTTGAAGTCGCTAGTCTACGCCGATAAACCAGAGACGATGGACAATATGGAATTCAACAGTAGCCGTTGCCTCAAAAAACTGTTCGAAAATTAGTCTTCCAGATTGTGCTTTTATCGATTCGAAATCATCAAACATTAATGGCATAAAAATATCTTTCCAAAAAGCCAATCATGGCCATTACCAAGATTTTTACGTGTTTTATTTCATTTTAAAATTCTATACCTCTAAAAATACACCTATTACAATGCCATTTGTAATGAACAAAATTATTTATCCAATACCTCTCAATAAATGCTATATTACTATGGCGATTTTAAACAAGCAAAGCAACAGATTATCCACTAGTGGGTATAATTTTGAGGAAAGCCACTAGTGAGTATTTTTTTATTTATAACAATAGTAATAACACACAACACCTTAATAACTACTTCGATTGACATTTTAATTTAAAAATTTAACGCATATGTCACTGTCAAATAATATCTCTTTAATAAATTTTTCATTTATTAAGAAGTGTTGGATAAAACGTTATACTGCACACGTGGGCAAAGTGAAATTACCCACTCGATAAAATTATCTCACTCAGCCTTCGGCTTCGTGAGCTAAGATTTCTCTCGTGGGTAATTCCTTACTTTACCCACTTGTAAAGTAAATTAACTATTTTAGCAAAATTACAACCGTCAAAATACTCGCAAATTTTCAACTTCACAGCAGCAAAAGTCACAGCAACCGGTTGCTAAGGAATCTGATAAATATGACAGTTGAAATAACAATTTGTACACATATTTTTCTTTAAGTTATTGGCAATTATCTATGGTTTTTGCTAATACACAGTTCATGAAAATAGGTGTAAGTAATAATTAATTAAATAAATGTTGTTATTTTAAAAACGATTTTGCTGTAGAATTACCGGGGCAGCTAGTGTTTATTTTACCGCACGATTGTGAAAATTGAAGTTTCCGATGATTTTTGTAACGAACAAACTTATTTTTAACTGAATTAAATAATATCAGTTGAAAAAAAAAAACTTGTACATAGTATTCCTTAAATTATTGGTAATATCGATGGTTTTACGGATTTTGATTCACGAAAATCGGTGCAAGAAACATTTTATGAACTCATTTTATTATTTTTTAGACTGTATTGCTGTAAATGCCCGTGGAACGTTTTACCACACGAGTGTGCGAAATGAAAGTTCCTGGTTGTCAATAGCGTGTGTGCAGTGTTGTGAGTACAAAAAGTGATAATATAAAATTTTACATGTCTCATCTGTATAATTTGTACGATATTCAATTAAATGCTTCAATGTAAAATGATGATAGTAGTAAATTTTCAACTAATATCGTACATAATGATAGAGATGAGACAACAGTTAAACAATAAAATAACTAACCAATTGTAGTGCGGAAACGAAATATCGACATATATCTCCAACAGATTTATCCTGGACGACGCTTTGGAAGCTAATTTTTTCGCCTTTGGATTTAGTTGGAAATGTATTTAAAATATCGGATCCATATTCATGTATATTAAATTCCACATCTTTTGCAGTTTTATTGTCGATAAATTCTTTCCACTGCACATAATCTTCGCTTACTGTTTCCTGTGAATTGTAACAAGTCATAAACATATAAATGTTATCAATTATGAAGTTGAAAACAAATTTGTTATACGAGAATGTTATGACTCGTAAAGTCTTATCGCGATGTTTATTACTTATTATATTACGGGAAAGGAATTTATATGTTCAATTTAACAAGAAATGGGTGTTGTAATATGCACAATAAAATAATAGCTACCTTTTCTGGGGGACGAACCAAATTCTTCATTAGCTCTGCTCTTTGCGGATCCGCAAACGTATTCGGGAACATTTCCTTAAGCTTGAGTAAAGTAGGATCTTCATTACTGGGTACAGGTTCGGAAGAAAACGGCAGCGCGGAATCTATTTCATGCGGGGGACTCATTATGCAACAACCGGAATCGGCCCGGCTTAAACTTTGTCTCTGGTCGGATTCGTGTTCCATGTCGAAGTCCGTGTGTTCGAACTCCGAGTCGTCGGCCTGGAGCGTTACGGAGAATCTTCCAGAATCGGGAGTTACCGGGCATCCGTAGCTCATTTCGCTGCGGTTATCCACTGATTTGCGGTTTGAGCTTAACTTTTCTGGAATAGGAACGCATACGCCTAAAAAAAAAATCAAAATGGAAACCAATAAAATACATTTATTTCCACCTTCTATGTAAATGACACTTTACAGGTACTTTGGCAACTAAGTATGTTTTACAAGCTTCTAAAAAAAACCTGTGAAGGTGTAAATAAAACTTTGTACGCGTGCCGCTTGCAATTAAACTTTACTGGGCTCATTTTCCAGCCCGCCCGTAAAGATTAATTTATTACGCTCGCAACGAAAATAACAATTATTTACCAAGTCCAACGTAATATTTATAGCAAAATTCTTCGAAAGCTTCCAGGTCATAAGACTTTAACTTCTTAACCAAATTTTTGCATTCGATTTCCATATCTCGTTGTCTTTTTCTTGTAAGAACGTTTGGTGTGTTTAACAATTTTTTAAGTTTCTTTTGTGCTTTTTTCTTATGTTTCTGTAATATAATATATTTAAATACATAAAAGCAACTATTTACACCTCAATTTACCTGAGAGAAGTATTCAGATGATAAACGGAAATAATCAACTTTCAATAAAATTCTATCTGGTAGTCGCAACAAATTAATTTTAACCTCTCTAAACTCAACTTGGCATTTTTGTACAATTAATTTTTGTAATCGTGAGTCTGAGAGAGACTTTTCATGTGTTGTCTCAATGATCACGGTTTCATGATTATCATAATCATTATTCGAAGTTTCGTCGCAGGAATCTGGTGTTTCAGTACCATCTTCGCCCGTGGATGTAGGTTCACTAACAGCAGATTCTTCTTGCACATGCGATACTGTTTCACTGTTTACTCCCGTATCTTCATTATTACTGTCCTCATACATTTCATTAATATTTTCAACGCCGTTTTCGCTAATTTGTGTACAAGTAAGCGTATTTTCAACCGTCGCACTAACAGTATTGTTGCTTTCTGATGACATAACAGAATCAAAATTAGAGCTACTTTGGCTAGGTTGTGCACATTCATTGTCTTTATTTTCAGTCACATTTCCCGAACTGTCTTGTGTTTCGCTGTTGGCTGGCATATGTTTGTTCAATAAGTTTTCTAGAATATATAAAATATTCCAAGATTTTCCAGATAAGCTAATATCGTTGTATGTTATTAGATTTTTAGTTCTAGAAATCTCATCACCGATTTTAGCAAAAACAGAATACAGCGGATGACTCGCAGTTAATTTACTCATGCACTCACGTACAACGTCATCAATATTACAATCAGTAAGGTTTAATGATTCTAAAATTTCATCAGGAAGGCCTGGTATTGAAATTTTTTTAGATGATTCGCCTACCTCTTCTATTTTACTTTTTTTCGCTCTTTTACTCTTTGCTTTCTCCTTTGGAGTCTCAATTTGTTGCTGTGGATTCGGAGCATTATTTTGAATATTCGGGGCTTGTTGTTGCGTCTCAGAAAGTTGTGTTAAGACCACTCTGGGTTGAATTAACTCCACATTACCTTGTGAGGTGCTTGGTTCATTTATGTCCTCCTCTGGACGTCTAAAATATTAAATTCGATAAGGCAAATAGTATTATCGGAGAATGCATTTGTTACCTTAAAGTGTTACAAAGATGCAAAGAATATGCAAATGATTCCTTACTCAAGAGATCAACCCTTTTCGCATAGATATTTGCAATGTCCTCGATAATTATGCCTGTTTCGGCAAAATTTATTACCCCACTGTTTGCAATAGATTGATATTCATCTATAATCTGGAAAAGCAAAGTTTTATAAACATGTCCTCCTTCCAATATATTGTCACTTACCTCGGTAAGTTCGTGGTCTATGGTTGGTTTCTTATACAATTTTTTTAATCTGCTAATAATGTTTCTAACTCTAACTCTATTATTAATACTTGTCTGTGACATTTTTAGAAAATTAAACTATTCACAAACACATTAACCTTACACAACACTAAACATGAATAAAACTTAAGCTGACACTAATAGTCTATTACTATGCACTCAATTTTATAAATGTTTGGGTCATACAAATCACTTTTAAAACATTAACTTCTCTTGTTACATCCCTGGAAACATATATGCTTGCACTGATTATTTTAAGCAGCAAAGCATCACACATCGCTTCCATTTTGTTTATATGTCAAGTAAAGGTTCGTTCAGAAAAAAGAAGCTCGCTCAACTGAACGAATTCTCGAGCAATCGCTGGTTGCACGGTTGCACGCTAATCCGTGCGCAGTGATTCATCGGCGCCGACGCCTGCTTAGTCAATAAACCGCTCTTACTTCCATGCATGAAAGGGGAGTTGCATATATAAAAGCAAATTTCCACTATATTTACTAATATTGTGCGCAATATTTTTTTAATTAAATAATTAAATAAATTAAATATACTAACGCATAATCTAAATAATGAAGTTCATTGTTAATTCAATAAACATTTAGCTACAATTTATTTATCTTTAGCACTAATTTTTTTAAATTCTGTAATTTGAGTACATTTTTATATTAAACAAAATGTTCTGACGCCAACAATTAATATAGATATTACAGAACATTAAATATCTGTGAGTAAATGCATAATTTTAATATACTATTCAAGTATATCCATATTTTTAGCAAGTGTTGTGTATTGTAAAACTTAACCTTTTTGTAGTATGCGCATGCGTTTCTTAATGTATAATGTAACCGTAGCTTTAGTGTTGTGCAGAAACGCTAACGCTTCTGTTTGCAGTGGTGATTGGGTCTGTCAAATTATTTGAGGAGTATTGTTTAATTACGGAATAATCTGCGACAGGAGTACAACATCACAACAATGGGGTTGACAGGATGTTATGGTGTAATTAAGTACCTCATGGTACTAATTAATTTCATCTTCTGGGTATGTGTAAACTCGTTATTATATTTAGGTTTAAATGGCATCTGGTATAATAATACTTTGCTTATATTGTTGTTTTAGTTTTATTTTTGTGATATTACTAGGATATTAAGTTTAGGTGAAAAGTACTAAGAATAACAATAACGCTATGCTATACTTAGTAGTGTTTTGTCTTGTCTTTTTTATAAACAAAAGCAGTAGTAACATTTGAATTGGTGGATCATTACAATTGTTTATGCGCCAGCATTAAAATTAAATATTGAGATGAACATTTACATGTTCATACATAATTTTTGTCGGTTACAAACATGAAGTATGACTCATTGCTATATTACTTCATTTTTTTAACTTTTGATATTCTTCCAATTTTATAGTTGATATAAATATTATAAAACTATAACTTCAAGTTTGGTTTTAAAAATTAACATGTATGATATTTTTAGGTGTATTTGTAATTATTAATGTATAATTTATTCTTAAACCGCTAATTAACAGGGCAATTAAATCCTAATATTGCAGTTGGTTGGGGCGGCAGTTATCGGTTTTGCAGCATGGATGATCCTGGACCCCACATTCTACTTTTCTATGACCGAAGATGAAAGTAATTACAAAATCAGTGTCTACATTTTCTTAGCTGCAGGGATTTTAATGATTACTGTTGCATTCCTTGGGTGCTGCGGAGCGTTTAAGGAGTCACAATGTATGTTGATCACGGTAAGTTGACGTATAAAATTTGCATTATTACATAAATTATCATGCCACAACTATTAAAAAAATATTATCAAGGTTGGACTATTATAAATACATAAACGTTCATCTGTCTATAGTTGATAGTTACAGGAAATGAAATCATATCACGAGTTATCATTTGTTAAATATTTGAAAAATCGGATGTTTACATACTGGATAACAATGTCACAGTACTTCCCCATAAGTATGATATCATAATATTTAAAAATATTGAAACCTCCAAAGCTAATAAAAATTTATAAAATTAGTGTAATAAAAACAGATGTAAAATTAAATATTTTAAAATTTTAAAAATAACCTAATTTGTTGAAAAATTAAATTTAACACTGTTTTTTCACGGAAAACTGTTAAGGACTTCTAGTGAACTGCTACTTCCGGTTGACCATTTTTTCCAAAATTTAATTAGAATCATATACACAAAATACACGAAAAAAAATCATATATACATACATACTTACATACATCCATATACACATACATACAGACATCATGGCGAAGATAGTAAAATCATATTTTAGGGACCCTAAAACGTGCTTATTCATTGAAAACTTACTACCCAATTTTTGACCTAAATAATACCTCCCTTAATCAGAGGTAAAAATGTTAAACTAATTATTCAAAGTAGCTGAATTTAGTAGAGTTTAAAATTAATATTGATTGAAATCACCTTAACAATTGCTAATAGTCGTGACTGAAATCACAAGTAGTCGCCACTAACTCATTGACTAGTAATTCGTTATGTCATCCCACCAATTCGGAATATGGTAATGTGATGTTTTTTGTTTAGTTCTTCAGCTTCCTGTTGGTGATTTTGGTAGCTGAGGTTGCAGCGGGAGTTTGGGCGTACACCAAGTCCCACGACCTAGAGATTAAAATTCGAAACGCAGTGAAGGACACGGTACAAGAAGAGTATGATGTTGTTACTTCGCGTACTCAGACTTTTGACGTCATCCAGCAGCAGGTATGTGCTTCTTTAGTATAAAGTTGTGGGTTTGTGACTAATCATTTCGAGAATTTAATTAGCGCGAACCCAAATATGTCACGATGTCGGTCAGTGCGGTATCGTTTATTACATCATATGTTTGTTGTAAAATGTAAATATAACTTATTTTATCTATATGTTGATATTTAACTAGCTGATTGACTTGTTTGTGTCATGTTTACAAGTTGATTTGAATATATTAGTTAAGAGTTACAAATTTAAACAAATTATGAACAGTGTTCACTTAAGCAACAAATAATGAATATTAATATATTCGTTAATTATAATTTCGTTGTTAAAAAATACGGGTATGGTCATCATGATTATGTAGAATTTTAGAAAATGAATAATTGAGAAATCACATTTTTACGTTCCATTATGAAGATTACTGCGTCTCTAAGTAATCATTTTTATTGATATTTTGCATTAACTTAATGTTTTGATATCACGGTTATAAAGTATAGGTTGACAACGTGGATATAGCCCTGAGAGGTGTGACTTGGAAAACTGAATATTTTTTTAAATTGAAAACATGTTTTCTCGTGTATTTTTGAATCGGATTATACAATTTAAATATGTACAAGTAAATTGTTGATTTTGTATAAATACAGAGATAATTCATAAATTACTCAAATATTTTCACAATAAGTAAACTTGTGAAACATGATTCACTCATTCGGTTTTGTTAATTTATTAGTTAAATTTTCTAAGAATGTCAAATTTACATACAGTATACACCACTGAAATATAAAAATACTGGAACGCCGACTGACGTTGAAAATGCAAGCGGAGTTTTTGTTGCACAGTCCGCTTAGAAAATTGATAAGAAATATAAAAAAATTAATATTCATTGATTATTAAATAAAATGTTTAATATAAAAATTAAATAATACATTTTACACGCTAGAGGTCGTGGGTTCGAATCGCATTGAAGAGCATGGTCGTTTGTTTTGTTCACATAAATTCACAATCATCCAATCATGAGGCGGCATATGACCGAAATAGTTAGTCCGTTTCCTATCTTCATAAAAAAATACATTAAAAAAAATGAGTTCAATTAACTATTACACATGTGAATGTAAAGGAATTTTAAAATAAATATTGAATAATCCACTGTTAACTTTTGGATAAGACATCTATCTGCCTTAGGCACGTTTCTCGCCTTTATTAAAGCCTACAAGTTCGTGTTCCAGTATTACTATATTTCAGTGAAAATCATGATTTATCTCACACAGTGAAATAGCAAACATACCTATCCTGGCACATCACTTTTGCCTCGTACATATTCATACATGCTCGTCTATTCTTCACACTCCGAATCATTCGTTCACGCAACAAACCATCATTCATACCCAACCACTTATTCCTCTTTCGTCGGACATCCACGCAATTGTTCACCCTCAATTTCACTCGCATATAATCGTTTTTCCAAGCTTTAGACATAGTAGAACCACCTTTACTGACGACCCATACCTGAGCAATGACAGTTACAAATAATACAAATAATAAATACTCCAAAAACAGTTGCACAAAATTCAATTTTGTAGTATTGTTTTTGAGAAAAACAGTGTCACAATAGTATATTGAACAACTAGTGTTACAATGACCTTCTTTGTAATACGAGTATAGTTTGCGTAAACGAGCCGCAGGCGAGTTACGCAAAATACGAGTATTACAATTAGGCATTGTAACACGAGTTGTTCATACTACTTTTCCTATTTCACGTTCATAAATTCAATAAAAATAAAAATAAAATAAAATTGTACGGCATGGTTAATATACCACTGGCCACCAAGGGGCTTAGCCCGCGGAGCCTATTGGGTCCCAGGCTGCAACCCCGACGCAGGGGCTCCTATTTAACGATTTTACGTGAGAAATGACAGCCCCAAGTTTGACAGACAGTTAATTTTACAAATAATAAATTCCCCAAAAACAGTTGCACAAAATTCAATTTTGTAGCATTGTTTTTGAGAAAAACAGTGTTACAAAATTGACTTTGTGTACGTGAAATAGGAAAATTTCATTTAAAAACAGTTGCAATGTTGCGGAGGAAACGGCCCGCGCGATTGGGCTGCAAGCGCTTACAACAAGAAGGACAAGTCAGGCTTCATGTTGGGGGTGTCCACCCTTGCCCAGATCTATAAGATCCCCCCGAGTTGCTGCCGCCAAGGAACTGACAGTCAAGTATGCGCTGAAGCCACTCAACTTGGTCTTGGTGCTACTATCGCCCAAGTTATTTACCCACAGGTGAGAAATTTTTATTTAAAAAAATTGAGTTTCGATTTTTATATATATCCGGATTCTATAATTGTGCGATCAATTACCTAGTGTGAGTCAGTGCAGAAGTAGATTATAAACCGCTTGCGGTCTTAAAATAGATTCTCTATTTTTACTTCATCGCTCATTCATTCATGTCACCACTATTTCGAGGAAATGATATTCCTTATATTTGTTGTTTATTATTAACATTAATCCATTTTATTTTTTATACGGTCCAATAAGACTCACATACCCGGTATTATAAAGAAATTTATTAAATTTATATCAAGTTATCAAAATGACAATCGAATTTTTGACGGCAATGTTAAGTAAGTCATAAAAGAATTTCAAATGATGTGCACTTGTTAAAAACAATTAAATTTAATTTAAAAGTAAATTTAAGTGGCAGTTTTAATATCGGACATTAGACTAATTTATACTTTGAGCGTTTCCATAAAAATTTTTAGTTTAAAATATTAAAAAATAAAAAAGTTAATAACTTTTGTAAAATTTTGCATAAATCATTTCTATCGGATCGTAAATATACCACAGAATTTGCTTAGTTCCATCTATCCAGTCATTGCAGAATGGTAGATGATCAAAATAAATATTGGTTTAGATTGACCCAGAATGTTTTCCGAAAAAATAGGTGTGTTCTCAGCGAGTTAAAAAATATTTGAATGAATAAAATATAGAATAATATGTCAAATAAAAATTGTAGATAATATTATTCTACAACTTTTTGATTCTAATGAAATTACTCTATCTCATTTATTTACTATTATATTCCCAAAAACCCTGATAGACCTTCAAATAATATACCACTCACTGTTAATGAATTATTTACAAAATGTAATCAATTCGTAACGCAAGCATATTCTTTTCATATATGTGTGTGCGGGAGGTAAAAATGATAAAATTAAAGATATAAATAGGGTGAAATAAACCATTTTCCTTTGTATGACGTGAACTGGGCCAAATGATATAATTCTAGTCTCGTATATTTAAAAGTCACACTCCGGTCATTACTGTAATTAGGTACTGTATTAATTAAATTTGTGAATCATTTTTAATATACGTAAAAGCTTTGTTTTGTTATTTTAATCTGTCAAATTGTATTCTTGTATTTTAATTTCTATTTACTTCTCTTAATAATAATAATAAGATCTAGTTAGTATGTAAAACATAGACACATCTACTCATATTTGTATTCAAGATAACACCGGGAGACATATTTGTTTTATGGCCTTAGTTACCATGGCAGTGTGTTTGTTTTTAAATTAGTTTTGTTAATACAGCAAGACTAAGGTCACTGCAATTTAAGTGAACCACTGACGGACTTTGTTTTTAAAAATTGTTATCTCAATCAGGTCATGAAACATTTGCAATATTTTGCTATATTTATTAATGTATTCTCGCTGATTTAAGTAAATGTTTTTTTTTTTCTATAGGGTTGCGTGGACAAACTGATTGACGTGATCAAATCGCACATGAACATAGTAACAGGTATCACCATCGGCGTAATCGCTATAGAAGTCCTCGGCATTATATTCTCTCTAGTGCTGTGCTTTGCAATCAACCGCTCTGACAGATACAAAGCTTAAACAGAGCTTTCGTAAACAAAGCCTACTACGACGCATCCCCTCTTCATCCATTGTTTCTCGTCCACATCTGGAACGACATTCCATATTCCAGAATAATTATTTCATGTAGGCTGAATTGACGGCAGTACGATCATACTGTGGCGAATGTTTTTGCGCATTTTTATTATTTTGAACTGTGCCTTCTTTTTTATAAACTTAATGGGAATTGATATTATTACCAAAGATTTGTACATTAAAATATTTTAAAATGTTATATATGATATACGTAAGACGACGTTGCGTATAACGAGAGTTTATGAAACAAGACTATTTTATGATGACCAATTTTTACATCTCGTGTATTGGATTTATTAGCACAAACATGCTATCATAGTATGGTGGTACTGAGATAAACAAACGTTGTAATAGTTTTTTTATTTTCTACAGTTTTTATGACAGAACATAAAAGTTAAGTAACATTGTTCAACAAAGTACTATAACAGTTCCCAGTGTTAGTGACGTAATAAGTGTGTAGTACCTGAAATTTCTTCTACATTTGCACCGAACTATTCTTACATATGAATTAATGTTACTTAACAAATTTAAGAATTTAGTCTTTCATTTCAAATCTCGAATAATCAGCACAATTCAAATCAAGAAAACGCACTATTTTACGTAACGATTTTTGTTGAATAAACTATTTTTGCTAATATAATTTAATATATGATAAAATTGCTTAAAATATATAACAGACGAAAATATATATTTTGGAAGTTTATTTGTACAAAAAGATCTCTATATAAGATTTACTATTCACATATACCTATATATTTGTGCCATAACTGTAAAGATAGACGTTAGATTATATTGTAATGTTAGTCGCTTTATTCTAATTAACTTTGTTGCACATGTATTCATTTTCGAAGTTAACCACGTACAAATGTCAAGATGTCGAATTGTTTAGGCAAGGTTAACAATAATTATTACATCACTATATTGATATAATACATGTCTAACATATTTAATGTTAATACAGATATACAGTACTATTTAAAATGTCTGCTTCGTATTATGATCTGCTATAACTAAAATGTTTTGCTGTATTTAAAGTTTAATAGTAACAATAATTACGATTAAGAAATTAGAAATAATTTACTTGTGGCTGGAGAGGAACCATGTAAGATGTAATTTACCATAACTTTGCTTTTTTCATTTCACTGAACCCCATCTGGACAATTGAGCATTCCAAGACAAATGACTGTGCTGAGGGGCACCTGTCAAAATCCATTTTCAATCAATAATTTAACTGTTTCAGTCAACGATTTGTGGTTTAAAATTATATTTACTAGAATATCTATACATTTCAAACACAGATTAAATATGTTTTTTCTCCAGTCTATTAAAATTAATTTGAAAAATATATAAAAGTTAGGTTAAAATTGTAGTCTTGAAGGGCAGGTGACGTCATTCTGGAATGATCAATTAACGCAACAAAAAAGCTGTTTAATTATTATTGTTAAATGTTGGTACTAAGTAATATTTATTTACTCGTACTCCAATCATATTAATTTAAACTTCAGTGTACTCACTTGTACAACATAGAGCCAAGCAATATGGCCGACAGTGAAATGAAAAAAGTGAGGTTAAACCCACTCAACGGAGAGTTATTTAATGCTGTTTGAATTATAAAATAATGTTATTCAACAGTTATATATGTGGTACGATATATTTAGAACTGTCAACAGGCTTTAATGATTTAATAATTGTATAGATTTATAAATATTCATTGGCAGCAAATATATCTAGATTAATAAGTATCTGTATGTATCCATTGAACTTCATTCTTATTCATTAATAATTATTATACGTATATTCCATCATTTAATCATTTAAAAATCTGGATTTTATTGAAAAATCAATAAAATTTGCCAGATTAACTGATAAGTCTGTATATTTTGTTTGAAAAATTCTGAAAATGCTGTTCCATCGAAGTCTGACAATTTGCATCACAATTATCAGTATTAAAAAGATTTGCTGTTTTTACTAAGTGTAGATCTGAAACATCACAATTAGAGTAACAATGTTTTTAGAATTTTACCTCCTGTATGAATCTCAATTTATAAATTCACAATGATATTGATTCCTACGTAGATCTGTTGTAGCAATAAAAACCTTTGTATACGTATTCGTTTTGTGCCAAATACTATTCACTTTTTTCCAGTTTGGAATTGTTTACACCTACAAATGACCAGTAATGTACTTCTATAGGATCAGTGTCTCCTTCCAATGTTAAAAATATTTTGTAAATTTTTCTGAAATCGTAGAACTCACATAAAACGTCTTGTGTACAACATAAATGTATATGTAAGTTATGACCTAATTCTTTGATGTTTTGTAAATCGTTTAAAATATTTATTAATAAAAACTAATAAGCACGTATAAATCAAAATACTGATGTTTATATTTGCTACGTAATAAGTTTTTGTTTGGACTTTTGTTAGTTTTTGTCGAATATTTATGCTTGAAGCATATTTTTGATATAATAGCTCTCTAGAATTCATTTATTTTATTAATAAGCAATATGTTATAAGACGATGCTTTATGGAAATATGTTATATAATTATAGCATTTCATTAAACAAGTAATTTTGTATGATTTCCTATTCAATTACGAAACTATCCTCAACTTTAATTTTTTAATAAGCAAAGTAAAAGCCAGTCGCTGATTTTCCTAGATTATACTTTCATTTCAAAAACTTATATTAGATTTAGTTTCTGTATAAATATTGGCTGGTACCACAAGCACTGTTTTTGGGTGTTTTAGCGCTGTACAATGTTCTAAAATTATTTTATAAGAAAATACTTCCAAGTAAAATTGGTAGATAATGTATATATAATTTCTACTGAGAGCATTTTTTTTATGAAATAAATTCAGAATATTGTACAGCGCTAAAACTAAGACTAAGGTACCCAAAAACATTGCACATATATAAAAAGCCTTAATTTTGTCAGGAGAACATAAATGAGTTGTTTTCTTGGTCGCTTTCCGAAAGACTGTATTCCCGCTCCCGCTTATATAAATAGAAAATAAACACAACCTTAAAAGTCAAATCTAATGTGAAGTTATCAACAATAATTGACGTTTAATCTTTCATCGTTTGACATACCGCAAAATATTCAAAACTACAGTAAATACTGGTTTTACTTAAAAATTGTTCTACAAATTATGAAAATATCAGAAGCACTTGCATATACTTTATGATATTAACATAATAATATATGAAAATTTAATTGTATTTTAAGGTTATGTTGTGATTCCTTTCAAATTTACAAGAATAAAGCGATGGCAATGCATAACGAAGATAATAACTGGCGAGGCAGTATAATTACTCAACTTCAAGATAGAAATAAAACGCAAACACAGTGTTTCATCGATTTAATTACGTTTCGTATGTCACCATCAGGTATTCAAAACTGAATCTTGTTTTTATTGCTGTTTATATCTTTTAGATAACAGATTGTTCGACAATGCGAATGCTTTAAGAGCTGAGAATCTCCCATCAGCAGTTCAGAATGGTACAACCATAGGTGATGGAAATGGGGGCCCCAGCACATCCACCGATTGCAGAGTGCATGAAACTAAATTAAAAGCTCTAGAACAGAAACTTTTAACGCAACAGGAGGAGTTAACAGAACTGCATCGTAGGAAAGGAGAAAATGCACAACAAATTATAGATTTGAATAATAAAGTTCAGGAGAAAGAAAAACAAGTAGCTTCCCTGGATGTTAGGTTAATAATGAAAACTTACAATATTTTTCTTGTGTTTTATTTTCTTCTATATATTTCAGCTTAGCGGATAGTATGGCTGTAAATACTAGTTTACGTGCAGAAATTCGTATGTTTCAAAATAATATTCGCGAATTAGAAAATTTAAATCAAGTTTTGAGAGATGAGCATCAAGCGCTGCAGCTGGCTTTCGCTGCGCTGGAAGAAAAATTGCGGAAAGCACAGGTACGTTTTTTTAGTTCAAAGCTTTCTAAAATGATCTGGGATCAAATTTGATATTTAAAAAAATAATTATAAGCAAAATAAAAACCTACATATATTTTTTAAAATCGATGAATTTATGGAAACATCCGGTTACCTGCGTCAATTTTATTATTCAGCAATTAATCATGCACGTGTGTAAGATTTGGATTAAAGCCAATGCAACAACTGTGTTTTACGTGTATTTCAGAATTATTAAAATTAGGACAATTTGCTTTTCTCTCTTTTCCTCTTGTATGAAAATAGATATAACGAATGGCATAATTTTAAATATTTTTGATTTTCCAGGATGAAAATAGACAGTTAGTTGAAAGACTGATAAAGTACAAGTCGAAAGACGCTGATAAAATGAATGAAGAAAACGAGAACTTCTTAAAGTGAGTAACAATTCAGCATGCCTTATTTGAGTTTTCAGTAACATGGTTTTAAGTTTTTTTTTTATTTACATAATAAAAGTAGGTAGAGGTTTAATTTTGAAAATAATTTATTAGGTACAAGAGTTAATTAAACACAGCATTTAATTCTGTACTGCATTATCATTTGAAATTTACTGGACTGTAAATATTTCAACATATGTAAACCTTGCTTTTAATTGGAATTCATGAAATTTAATCTAATTAATGTGTATATTATTAATAATTTAATTCATATTATTAATTAAATTCAAGGTTTACTTTTTATTATTATCACAATACATATCCATTTTTGTAAATAGCGCAATCATTTTTATTTGTACATGAGGTTCTTTAATTGGCAATAATACACTCAAATATACGATTTAGATTTTTTTAAATATGAGATGATACTAGATTTTTTAAATCGATAAATTATTTATAGGTTATTAGGAATTAATAATTTAAAATAAATCTTCTGTCTTAATAATTATCAATTAAACTTAAGTAATTAAATAATTATGAATCGGCGACGTTATTAATTTGCTTGTTTGTTTGGTGTCAACTCAAAATTAGTTAATTATATTAGTTTAGAAGCTTAATTATTCAGATTTAAAAGACTTATTTTATTTTTTGTTTTTCAATTTCTTTTTTTGTGGGTTTAATTTAAAATAGTTACTATGTTTTTTTTCAAATTCAAATGGAACCAACTTCGATGTATATCCTATTCAATAAAATAAGAATAATCGAAATAAGATAACCAATTACAAAGTTATGCGTGGTAGAATCGGTTAGCAGGTAAAAATTCAGTAGGTGAACAATCAATTATCTCCTATTTTCCTACCATTAGGGGTAGAATTTTTTAAACATTTAAATGGGACCAACTATCCAATAAAAATAGAATCACCAAAATCGGACTATTCTATAAAAAGTTATGCGTGGTCATACATAAAAATATGCGCGTCGATTTGAGAACCTCCTCTTTTTGTCGTCGGTTAAAAATTGTTAAAAATGTTTTTTCATGAGCGGAAAAGAAATTTGGTTTCCATGATACCAAAATCGTGATAGAAACAGCCAATTTCATATCAGCGGGAGATTTATGCACTTTCACTCCTGTTGGGAGGCATTTGTTGAGAAAAATAAACAAAATAAATCAGTGGTAACTATCATAAATTATATTACAGTTGAAATAATTATTAAATATATTTTAAACATTTATACACCGAAGGAGAGAAGTGTATTTTACTCCGCAGAAAAAAATTATACACTTCTCTCCCTATTACATTGCTGAGTGATATTGTTCAGGAGTTGTAGTTTCACATAATTTAATAATATCTTTGTATGTATTTCACACTTGGTATTTCATTCATTGTAATAACTACATATTTTAGTGTGAGCCAATAAAAAATCTCATTTCCGTGTTTCATCAAAGTTCCGTGTTAAAAAGTTGCACCTCAGATTCACATTTTATTGCGGTACCCAGATTAAATGCTCTATGGAGTTTGTAGAATTTGGAAACTTTGTAGTTAGTGTATAGTTGGGCTTGTAGCTGCAGACTGCTTGTTAAAATTCTTCCTCTCTTCTGTTTTAATTTCGTATTACTGAGTTTCTATGCAAGCGATGGCACTTTATTTCCAGCGTGGGTGCCACAAGTCCATCACGTTTTTTCTCCCAGAAATTTAGTAGATTTGGGTAAGTTTGTACATATTTTCATTGGCTTACCTTAACACTAGCTGCAAGGATGTTCGCACATCATTCTTGCTGACAATTTACGCTTCCATGAAATTATAACACGCTTGGCTTGCATGCGTAGAGGTAGATTGAAGCATACTTATAAGTTGTTTTTATAAAAATTAAATAGTTTAAACCCTATTTTAATTTTAGGAAGAGGCAAGCGAAAATGCAGAAGGAACTGGAGGAGGCTGCCAAAGATACTCGGGGACTATCACCAGATAAACTCAAAGACACGGCTGGTTTCTTTTCCTCTGCGTTGCCCACCAATGCAGCTATTAAGTTTGTAAGTATTTTACTAATTTTCGGTTTCACCATCAAAATCCATTTAAATTTAGCATGATGCGCGAAGTCTTGCCGAATAGATGATTGTTTTGTTGTTTGATTCTGTTACAGTTGAAATTATATCAAGCGCTAATAAGAATATCAATGAACTCAGTTTTGATTAACTTTGTTTTCTTGTCACCAAAGGTTCCAAATAATTTTATATTTTTTTTGTTATACTATAGCAGAACCTGGTATAGCATATATTTAAAAAATGTATTATTTTATCTAGGTTTGACAATAAAGTTTAGAATGTCACTAGAATTACTTGCATAGCTTAAGTTAAAAATATGCTTATTACATAAAGTATATTCTACGGTTTCAAAATCAATTCACTACAAGAAAAGATAAATACATTTATATTTCATAAAATTAATTAATAATCTAAATATACTTGGCTGTTCAATAATTTAACCGTGTTACTTGAAAAAGATGATCAAAATTATTTTTAACGAAATAAAAACTTTTGCAATAAAAATTAAATCGACGAAAAAAGAAACTAAATGTCGAAAAATAAAATAATAGTTATTTGTTTAACTAGACATCAAAATATCAGATTTGCAGCAGAGGCTGCCGAAGCTATAAATCTGTGTTTGATGCCGAGTTGAACAAATAATTGTTTTTTAGTAATTATTTTATATAGATATCTTGAAGGTAATCGCTGTCAAATTGACGGTTGATATGCATTTGTCGAGCGATTGTTATGTAAAATATTTTTAGAGCCTAGGCATAAAAGTGACACAGTGTGTTTAGCAGTCCGTGAAGTGTCATCTTTAATGTCAATCGGCAAAAAACATTTTTAATCTTAATAACTAAACCCCTAAACTAATGTAAGTAACTAATTTTGAGTCAACGTTCGTTGATTGTTTATTTGGCGCTTAGGAGTGCAATTGTTTTTCAAATTCAAATAAGACCAACTTCGAGGTATACCCTATTCAATAAAAAAAAAATCAGCGAAATCGGACAACCTAGTACAAAGTTATGCATGTTAAAACGGTTAATAGGTAAAAATTCAGTGGGTTAACCTTTAGGGGTACAATTTTTTTTCAAATTTAAATGGGACCAACTTCGAGGTATACCCTAGCCAATAAAAAATGAATCATCAATATCGGTCTAGTCTGTAAAAGGTTATACGCCGTCAAACATAATAAAAAAATATACTCCTGGACTTGAGAGACTTATATTACAGATATTCCGATAATTGAGTAGCGTATCGCAATTATTTTTATCGATCATACAGAGTAATCGAGATTGATTGACCGTCAAATTATTATTTAATTTTAAAGAAAATTGCTTCAAATACCTAAATGTTTAGATTTGAATTTATTTAGGAACGTTGGTTAGTAGATTGTCAAAGTTAATAGATAGTTCATTGCTAATCTTATTTACTGATGATGAAACCGCTAGACGATGCATGATTAAAATATCTGAAAATTTATTTCCTTTTTTGCAGTAATGCACATCATTTATTTGCCCACCTGCACTATTAAATTATTTTCATCGGTTTCTGTTAACTTATTACGTTAAGTTTTTAATTGTTGACATGCCTAGTTTGCATTTGTTTAAGTTTTGTGTAAAATTGAAATACAAATGTAAAATAAATTGTTTATGATTACAAACAGTTATGTTACAAAATTAGTTTAGTTTCATTACATTGTCATTTGAAGTAGGTTATTATTAATTGTGTAAAGTTGGTTTGTGTGACTGAAGTTCGAATTGAATAAAATACAGGATGCGCACGATGGGGAAGTGAATGCCGTTAAATGGAGCCCAGTAGACAGGATAGTAGCAACAGGTGGTGCTGATAGGAAAGTAAAACTATGGGATGTGTCGAAAGGTCAGTAAATTGACATTTTAGTCATTTTGTTCGTGTTTCTGTTTTGTCATAATTTTATGTGGTGCTTTCAATGTTTATGTTTTATTTATTATTGTTTATAGTAATATATGGGGTGTCTATCTTGTGTTCATACGTAGTAAATATAATTTTAAATTTTAATTTGAAAATATTTACTGTTATATTAATTGTAATTCTGGAATTAAACTATTCTTCGACAAACTTTTAGGCACACAAAAAAACAAATGGATTTTTATTCTGAAGATAAATATAGATTAAGTTTACTGTAGAGGGTGTGAATCAAGGGCGTACCATAGCGATTCCATACTGTTTTTGAAATGTTCAATTAATACACTAATTTTTGAATTTTTTCTCAACGAAGAATCGAAAAAATGACGGAAATGTTTATCGGTAATTTTCTTAAAATCACCAGTGCTATGAAATAACAAAATAAATGTGATTATATTATTTTTTCTTCAAAGGTCATAAAAGTACGTTGTTATGTATTTGTATTCAACAAGCAGAAGTTCAATATTGTCGCCGCCGGCGTAAAAGTGTATCCTTGGCAACACATTTACGCCGGCGGCGGACAAAGTAAAATATTATGAAAAATAGTTAAGTTGTAATTCAATAATTTGACAGTTAAAAATGAAACAAATAAACAAAAATAACAAAATAGCATATTCTACGGCAACTTGAAATGCTAGATAAGACAGAATATTTTTTGAAGTTTTGAGCATTTTATAATATTTATAATTTTATTTTCTATGTTTGAAGAAAAAATAGCATGTGTTATTCGGAGTAAATGTGTCTTTGGGTGCTTCGCATGTAACTGTTCGACTCGCTTCGCTCGTCGTTCAAACTTACATGCTCAGCACCCAAAGTATCACATTTACTCCTAATGACACAATATACTATTTTTCTACTTCTCTAAAATATGTCCCCATTATTTAAATTTTAGGTTGAATTATAGTACCCATAATTCACGATAGTGAATTATTAATCATTCATTCATAATTCACGCTTCTCAACCAATCACAGAGCCAGAAATCTATAATTCACTGTTATTTTAAAGACGTAATGTGGATCACCAAGCAACGACCGTCTGACAGTTGACATGTAGTATTTTTGTGTTGATGTTTTCAACGAATTTCGATCATTTTCAAAAGTTTATTTTTTTCGGTTCCACGTACAGCAAAATATAAATATTAGTAAGAAAAATGCAGAAATTTTTCCTCTGCAATAAACTATTTCACTTATTTGATTAAAAATAATTAGGACAGTCAATAATTGTATATTTCAAAAATAACATTGAAAACCTCTATGGTACTTCCTTCGATTCTTGTATATTTTCTATATAATAAGAAAAAAAAAATAGACACCCGGTGTATATATATTTATAAGTAGCATTAAAATATTTTTTTTTCGAAGTCTATTTTAGTTTTCGCAATTAAGAAATTTGGGTATTAGTTGTTAGTTAAAATATAATATAGTCCGTCCTTATATGTAATGTATGTTGTTTGTATTAATAAATTAAAGATTGTTTCTAAATTTAATTAACAAATATTTAATTATATTGTGTATATACCGTAGAATACATTTGAAAAATATTGAATATTGTGAAGGTGTCTGAATGTAAAATGTTCCAATATTTATCCGACTTGTTTAAAACGAAAGTTTGCAAGTACTGAGTAGTTTTGAAATCGGAAATAATCTTATTTTATTTTAGTATGTAAGCGTTAGTCGTGGTGTGTGGTTATTGTGTTAGTGTTTATTTATATTTGGTGTGGAATCAGTGATTGTTTAAATATTGCTAAAAGTACAGACATACGACTTTAATATTTTGATGTATGTATAAATATTTATTCAAAACTCAATCTAAAATTTACATAATTATATTTTTTGTTTTGTAACATGTTAGAATCATGTATTTGTTAGATGAATTACTTTGAAATATGATATTTATGAATTGATATTTTTCAGGAACTGCGAAGAGCAGAGGTGTGTTAGTGGGCAGTAATGCCGGAGTGATGTCAGTGGACTTTGACTCAACTGGAACTTTGTGTTTGGGAGCCTCCAACGATTTTGCGAGCCGGGTCTGGACGGTATCGGATCAGCGATTAAAGGTAGGATTTTCCGAAATTTAGCTTCTTCATCTTGGGGATATTTTATTTGTGAAGCGCTGATAAAAATATTTACGATATACTGAATCGTAAACATATATTGAACTCTGTCTCTAATGGTAAAGAATTACGGACTGTACATATTTAACCTAGCCTATTCTCTAAAATGTTCTTAACAATTTGCTAATAGTGACAAAAATGAATCGATTTTTTACAACTATTGACTTATTCCCCATTAAACATGAAGTTTAGATTCGATTTTGTCACCATCAGCAAGTTGATACAACTTCGTTTAGAGAATTGCTTCGATTGTGTATTTCGATCGAATTGTGTTATATACTATACTGCACTTCCAATAAATGTGAGATTTTTAAATATGTATTTATGATTCAGTAGATTATAAAACATACAATACTCGACTGTAACCCAAACTTTAGGTGCCCGCGAGTAAAGATATGTGTAACAGTCTACCGGGCGAAAAAATATTTAGAAATTATTTTAAAAAATCTTTTTTATTATACCTGCATCATAATCCGTGTTTTAAACACTCTACAGCGTTCATAAACGCAAGATTAAAACACGCCGTGCTTTAAAGGTTGCTAAGCAACAACAACAATATTTACTATTAATATCTGTCAAAACTGTAAACGTAAACAACAAATGCTAACCAGTCTCCAAGTAAACGATATACGTCAAACGTCACACGCGCAAAATTATGAAATGAATCAAAATCAAAATGTTGCTTTCCAGTTTTTTCCAGAGTATGATGCAGGTATAATAAAAAATAGCGTATGACACACGTGTATAAGTGCTTTTAAAGCACTAGCGACGTTAAATGCACTCCGCTTCGCGTCGTGCTCTTAAACTCGTCGCACGTGCTTTAAAAGCTTACTTATACACTTGTATCATAATATACTATTAATTGTACCCGGAATTTTTTTTATCTGTTTACATAGAGAATGTAAAATGCTTTCATTTATTACTATGAGTTCTGAAATCTTTTTCAACTTGCTGAAAACGAGAAAATTTGCAATAATTAAAAAGTGTTTTAGAGATATATAATATCAAAAATTATTATATATTATAAAGTATAGGTGAAAAGTGTATTAGAGACGAAGATAATTATGAACCGGAACAAATTGCAGATAATGCAAATAATGCAATATATATTTTACTAACATATGTATTCCGAAATTCAACATTTTAAAAATTGCTGTATATATTTTTGAGATAGACTGTAGTTTTACCATAGACTCTATAAAGGCCAGATTTGTTAAAACGAGTAATAGCACAATTTATCAAATAATATTTGAATGTTTTATTTCATGTATTTTGTGTACTGTAGAATACTTGCAAAATCGCGGATCTAGTTTCAGCGGACACAAGCTAAAAATAGAAACATCACTCCTCAGGATTTTTCAGGTTCAGCACTACTTTCAATCGCTTGAAAGTTCATCGGCTGCTAGATTTTGTATTCAACTTATTATTATAAATTAACTGCATCAACTGCGCAAGTCACTCAATTATAATTGGTGGGAAAATTTTTTGTTAGTTTAAAAATATGCTATAGTAATATATGCTTTGAAATAAATAAGAAAATAGTGTAGGGTACAATTCTATCAAATTGGGACAATTTTTTAAAATGCTTTATCTAAGATAGTGTGTAAAATTGATGTTTCGTTGTTCGTTTTAAAAAGGTTGTTCAGTAACACCATTTCATTAGTTACGGGTTGCCGAGCAACGTGTGATTAAAATTATAAATAAGCCAAATTAAAAAAAATATATATATCATGGCAAACTTCTCATTTAATATTGTGATCATAATTCATATATAATTATTTTATATATATTTATTGAGTTTTTTCATTATATCGTAGATAAAATATTGTACGATACACATACGTAAAGCATCTTTAGTCACTCAGGGGTCTTAAAACACTCGCTATGCTCGTCTTGTCTAAAGACTAGCTTTACGTACTTGTGTCGTAAATAACTATTATTTTTATTTATTAAAACTACAGTAATAATGTGAAGATCTGTATTCAATAGTATTGTGCAACATGGTAGGTACCATAGTTGTTATCAAGACATTTTTTTTTTATAAAATATTGTAATATCTACATTAACGCAACTCCGGGCTACGACATGTTATATGAATATTATTAAATTAATTTAATAGCATAATGTATAAATTAAATTGTATTTATAATAGTGCACAAATAATTAATTAAGTACAGTAATTAATTATTTAATGTGTATGTTGTATGCAAAATGGAAAATAATAAAATAAATTTGTTTCGGTGACATTATTCTTCAATGTATTATATATAAAGTTCAAAGTTGGCAATTATTTAAATAAGTAATTATGTTAGCTTGCAATGTGTTGTATTTCATAGAGGAAACATTTTAATATAATACAGCGTCTAAAGAAGGAAAATACTGCAGCTATTGTAATATAATCCAGTAGAGTTCACACGATGAAACCCAATCTCTAAAAACGCACATAAATACATTTATTTAACGAAGCGTTGCAAAGAAAATCATTGACGTAAACTCAGAGATAAGTAGAGTTTATTTATCGTCTATTGTTTCAAGTCAATCAGGTGACGCAATATACGATATCTCGGTGCAATAAAGCCTCGAGCCACGGGGTTCGTTCTGTCGTTAGGGAAACAAGAGAACTGACCCACCGTCCGCCGACCAAAAGCAAAGCTGTTGGTGATTCCCGCAATGGCAAGCTATGCACAAATGTTAGATTGGTTCATTTAGATTAGATGCGCATGCGTTTGCATCTCGAGGAAGCATCTGTACTTCTTTGGTGTTGATTACAATCAATATAATCTACCATCGGTGAATAATTCTACTCCGATTGCCGTTTCCTACTTGAGACGTGACGCTGGATATCTTACAAATAACTGTTAGATCTCTTCAGAAAAATTTATTTACCCACAGATTGGCAGATTAAAAATTCGGAAATTGAAAATTTAAATGTAACATCCCAGATATACTTTATCTCATGTGCCAGTTACCGCACGCTGAATGGTTCACTTTTCAAATCATTCAATTATTATGAAAGATGTCATTTTGTTTCTTAAAATCATATATTTGCATATGTAAGTATCGAGTCTTAAGATTACAGTTTTTGTTTATTATTTTATTAATATTATATTTCTTTTATAATCAAACAAAACACGGTATTATAACAAGGGATATAATTCTGGGCGCTATAAGTTTATTATTTTTGTCACTTATTTCTCTTAAAAAGAATTGAAACTAATTTTAATGCAGAAGGTATCATCTATTTACTAGCCGTCTATGTTGTTGTCACATACATTAATAATATACAATAAAAACTATTACATGTTCAGAATTTAAAAATACATGTAATAAGGCAGATTTGATTACCCAAATGTTAGTAATTCACGATATTCAATTCTATACAATACAGCAGTAACAGTAATACATTCGTATCCAAAATTAGCTTTGCAACTGTACAAAAGTATCTAGTTCTCATGTTGGTTAAACACTTGGCGAATTAGAGCCAACGAAAGTAAATCTACCCACATCACCTTTACCACCAGAAGACACACATGCGCCCCAGTATATCTAAATAACCGCCCAGATACCTCAAGCTGAGGACGTCAAATATCTAGGAATGCACCTAGACTGACATCTGATTTGGCGTAAACACATTTGGACCAAAAGAAAGCAGCTTGGTTTGAAGAAAAAACAGCTGTATTGGCTGTATAAAGCTATAATCAAGCCATTCTGGACCTACGGCATCGAACTATGAGGGTCAGCAAGTACCTCCAACATCGAAGTCATCAATAGATTTCAATCAAAAATACTTCGTATGATTATCCATGCTCCATGGTTTGTTCCCAACTGGATAATTCACAAGATCTACAAATGCCTTCCGTTAAAGAAGAAATCCCCAGATTGAGTATGTAGAATCCTCGTTGTACGTTACTGGAACTATCAGTGTGACAGGGAAAAAGGGTTCGTTGAAACACTTGCATCCGTTCGCTTCTACCGTTTATTACTAACTGTTCACCTTTTACATCAACATCTTAATATTACGTGCCTTCATAACAGCTATTTAATTAATTACAAAAATATCCTAACTCTACTATATAACTTGATTATTTCCAATACACTACAGAGTGCAAGATTTATTCAAAGACTAAAGTGTCACAAAAATAAACTAGCCGTGAATCTTGTGCAGTGCGGTTGTGTTAAACGTTTAAAATGTCACAACCCTCTAGATTTACCGTCCGATATAAATAAGTTTATCTTAGGATTAAGTATTTTCACAATATTATCTATCATTAAATGTTAAAAGTACTGGCAATGGGCAGTTACTTTCTCATGTCACATAATCTTTAACCAATAAAATTTACTGAATATTTCTGTACAGATAGATTGTAAATATGAATGGATCACAAAAAAATCTATATCCGGTATGTATTGCAAAGTAAAAACAGCATAGAATAAATAAAAAATAATATTTTACCTTTCTCCACTGTAATATTTGGCGGCTATCAGGTACTGGTACAAAGTTCACTCACAGTGCAAAAAATTTAAACTAATAATCGCGAATACATGTAAACTAAATGACGTCATAATATCTAAAACCACTACTTAACAATGTATTGCACTTTTTTCATTTAAATTCATTTCATTATCACCGATTTTATTAATAATTAACACTACAAAAATCAAGCAACTATTTGTAACTGTCAAAAAAAAACAAGTGACTTGCGCGAGCGAACCACAGCACTCTATGATCAATGAAACAAAATTAATTCCGAGCTAGGCATTTGTTTTATATAACGCATAAAGTACTAAAAATAAATGTAATTATTTTGATTCTACAATAAATGTAAATAGTTATTCATATAATTATTTATAAATGATTTCAATAAATAAATAATAATATAATCAATTAGTAATATGTCAATATCGGGCTTATAAAAAGTTGAAAAGTCTATTATTTCCACCTTTCACTTTCCAACCGGTCGGAAAATTATCACTTCCCAACCTTCGAACTCAGTGCACATTTCAATATTCGTGTTCGAGATAAAAACATAACTTTGCGCTCTTAATATATAAATAATATGTTTCATTGTTAATGTCCTCAGCGCTATGCGCTGTGGCTTAGCTATTTCAGCTTTCGGCTGCAATGAAACACTTTCCATCCCAGTATGAAATATATAATTGAACCGTAATTTTTAATCTTGTTTTTTTCGACAAATATATATTAAATCTTGCCGCTTCCCAGAATTTACCATCCTGGACAGTTGCCCATATGCTCTCTAAAGATGTTGATGTTTCTGTACAATGAATAAGTTCAAACAAATAAGTTTAGTATATTTCACTCCCTCCATTGCGTCCACCTTCACCGATTCCATTCAATCTTAGTTTACGAGTCAGGAACCGATGCGAAGTTATTGTATCTGAGATATCTTTCGCGGCGGCACGACTACCCGTTTTACTCAGATTGGAATTGGCAGCATTTAGCATTTGCACCTTTATGTGCTGCTGCTGCTGTTTGTTGCAAGCAGCGTGGTCTTGGGCGGCATCACTTGCAAAAAGATTTTAACGATGTTCCCATTTAGTTTATCAGCCATCGCTGTGTTTGTATCTGAATGGATTGTTTTGTGGTTGTTGCAGGGGCGTAGCACCTGAATTTTACTTGGCCAATCGCTTGTTGATAGTCAAGCTAAATCGAAAGCTGTTGGTGTTGCTTTTAAATTTGTAGCCGTAATATATTTCATTTAGTTTTCGCTGCTATGTTTACTTTTTCTTCCTTGGTGATTTTTGTTAGTGAGTTGTGTTATTTGCTTGTTTAGAGTTAGAATCAGATAGCTCAATTTTTTTTAGTTACGCTGTATAATGGGGTCTATTCTGTAACTTACTTTTTAATTTTCAACGGCCTGTTACAACACCTTGGTAACTACTTCGATTGACATTTTAATTTAAAAATTTAAAGCATATGTCACTGTCAAATAATATTTCTTTAATAAATTTTTCATTTATTAAGAGTCGATAAAATAATAATAATAAAATTATCACACTCAGCCTACGGCTTCGTGTGCTAAAATTTCTCTCGTGGGTAATTCCTTAATTGGCCCACTTGTAAAGTAATAGTTATTTACTTTACAAGTGGGCAAAGTAAGGAATTACCCACGAGAGAAATCTTAGCTCACGAAGCCGAAGGCTGAGTGAGATAATTTTATCGAGTGGGTAATTCCACTTTGTCCACGTGTAAATAACTATTATCCAACACCTCTCAATAAATGCTCTATAACTATGGCGATTTTAAACAAGGAAAGTAACAGATTATCCACTAGTGGGTATAATTTTGAGAAAATCCACTAGTGAGAATTTTTTTATTTATAACAATAATAATAAAACACAACACCTTGGTAACTACTTCGATTGACATTATAATTTAAAAATTTAAAGCATATGTGACAGTCAAATAATATTTCTTTAATAAATGTTGGTGTTGGATAAAACGTTATACTTCATACGTGGGCAAAGTGGAATTATCCACTCGATAAAATTATCACAATCAGCCTTCGGCTTCGTGTGCTAAAATTTCTCTCGTTGTAATTCCTTACTTTGCCCACTTGTAAAGTAAATAACTATTTATAACGTGATATGAATGCATGAGCAATACATAAACGGTTTTCGATTGCATCGTCCAGAGATGTGTCTGTATTTTTATTACTATTAAATTATTTCTCACATCTTCCCCTCGTGAAGTTCCCCCTGTTTTACAAATATCCTCAGCTCTCGGCAAGCGTTGGACGGGCGCCACCTGTTGACGACGCATCGTAGGCATCGGTGATGTTTACTCGACGTCGCGTTGACTGTCATCTGTCATCGGACACTACAAACCATCCCAGCGCGGTCGATTACTTTTCTTTTATAAAGCAAACTCGATAGTTTCCATCCCACAACCGGGAAACGTGCCTTACTCATTCTACCACGCGAATCCACAAATAGCAACTCAACAACTCAGTTCCAGATGCAAAAGATATGCAAACAAAACCAGCGAACAGAACCAGAGCCAACAACGCAATGAGTACTGATATTGTGTAGAGTGTAGGTAACGTAACGTTAGCGTGAATGTAACGTAAGGATTTCTTATGTAAACACATAAGTCTTGGGTTGTCGGAAACTCCAAGAGCAGGTTCACTTTCCGGATGGAATACTGTGTGAAATACGCAAGACTATAGGCGCAGGGAACAGTGTTAGTTGCTCCACTCATTGCTGCAGAACGCATCGTAATATGTCTTATTTTATCGAAATATGGCGATTTGTAATATTTTTCAAAATTTCCCCAAATATGACTTAAAATTGTAAATTTTTTTTATTACATTTCTTTATAATATTCGCACTAGGAAACCCATTACAGCAGAGCGCATCGTCATATCTCTAATATTTTTCGAAATATGACGATTATTTATATTTTTCGAAGAGTAAGTTTGAGGGGCTGTAACTCGAAAACTATATAAGATATCGAAAAATATCTCCAGTTTTGTGTTTTTCGTGCCATTTATAATAAATTAGTAAATTTTGAAAATTTTGAAATTTTTTTGAATTTTTTTGAAAATTTCGATTGGTGATATCTCAAAAAATATGAAAGATACAGACTGGCAGTGCTCACCAATCGATTCAGCTCGACGAAATACATAAACCCTGAAAATTTCAGAAAATTCGGACAACCGGTTGAAATGTTCGAGCAAAAAGTCTGAAAATGGCCAAATTCAGGCCAAACGTCAAGGGGTACCCCTTGACTTTCAGGACAAAAAACGCCGTTTACAGGCTTTTTGCTCTAACTTGCCATCCCCTACAGCGATTTTTATGAAACTTTGCATACTTATGTATTTCGACGAGCTGAATCGATTGGTGGACACTGCAAACCTGTATCTTTAATATTTGTCGAGTTATCGCCAATCGAAATTTTGAACAAAAATTTCAAAATTTTAAAAATTTGCTAATTTGTTATATAAGGCACCAGAAACGCTTAACTGAAGAGAATTTTTAGATATCTCGTGTAGTTTTTGAATTACAGGCCCATAAAGTTGTACTTTGAAAAATAACAAAAATCGACGTATCTCGAAAAATATTAGAGATCTGACGATGCGCTCTGCTACAATGGGTTTCTTAGCGCTTATATTATAAAGAAATGTAATAAAAAAATATTATAATTTTAAGTGAGGATATTCCGTGAGTTTCAAATTTTTCTATCGGTATGTTAATCTGTATGGAATGATTCATAATTACAGTTTCTGTTATTTGTTTGTTCCCATAGCAACTAAAATCAGTTTATTAAACATATAATTCAGTTTTGCCAAAAGAAGCAAACCTAATCTGGTGTGGGCACCACACTACTTTCTTATACAAATAAAACCAACTGAACACGCATCACTTGTTTCTTGCGTATGACTTTATTTTAAAATAGAAATCTATTAATATCTAATCAGCAAAACTTTCTAACTAATAATACAGATATTACTTACATTTATAATATTTCACAATACACATATTTTTGACACTTCACAATTATTTGACACGTTTGACACATAAATATTAAAAATGTTTTCGTTTTTTCCCATTGTAACTAAGATTATTGAAATATATTCTTGAATATATAATTTAGTTTTTCTTCAAACGTCATAAAAGTACGTTGTTATGTATTTGTATTCAACAAGCAGAAGTTCAATATTGTCGCCGTTGGCGTAATAGTGTATCCTTGGCAACACATTTACGCCGGCGGCGGACAAAGTAAAATATTATGAAAAATAGTTAGGTTGTAATTCAATAATATGACAGTTAAAAATGAAACAAATAAACAAAAATAACAAACAGCATATTCTACGGCAACTTGAAATGCCTAGATAAGACAGAATATTTTTTGAAGTTTTGAGCATTTTATAATATTTATAATTTTATTTTTTATGTTTGAAGAAAAAATAGCATGTGTTATTCGGAGTAAATGTGTCTTTGGGTGCTTCGCATGTAATGGTTCGACTCGCTTCGCTCGTTGTTCAAACTTACATGCTCAGCACCCAAAGTATTACATTTACTCCTAATGCCACAATATACTATTTTTTCAAAATTAGAAGCTTGTACAAGAAAAGTGTCGGTCAAAGTATGGGGTAGCACAAACTCTGTAACACAATCAACCAATAATCCTATTCCTATACTAGCACACTTATTTTGTCTCGTCCACATTCATAGTGCGATTCATACATGCTCGTCTATTCTTCACACTCGAAATAATTCGTTTATAATTATGAATAATAAATAATTTTGCTTACTGTCTGAACATTTTAGATGTAATAAATGTAGCTTTTTAATCGCGAATTACTTTCTATCAATCATAGTAAACAAGCCTCATTAACTTCTACAATAATAATTATCCCTCCGCCACATTAATCACTTCGCAAAAATACCCTGAAAACAAAAATCCTTCCTCAATGACAACGAGGAACAATTAGTCAATAATCAGCCAGCAGACAACAAGCGTTCAGTGTCTCTCGGTCTCGTCACAGAACAATCCGTGCAGAAACCGAACCGCGAAAGATCTGACCAATAATTAATGAGAACAATTTATCGAATGTTAATTTCCGCTACGGCTGTGTTGTGGTTGAGGAGGAACTCTACCAGGGGTGCCCAACAGTTTCAATCGCTTTCGGTTTTGGGATTTTAAATGGACTAAGTGATATTCAGACCTGGGGGTGCAGCTTCGTAAGACGCTACTGTTGAAGATCTGAACTTTAATGTTTAATAATTACAATTGTCTACATATATGTATAGAACAGATGTTTTAGTTATTTGTTTGTTCATATAGCAGCTGTGATTATTAAAACGTATTGTTGAAAATAATTTTTTTTTTACTGGAAACATTTTCTATTTAAGACTTGTTGCAGATGAGTCTATAGTTGAAATAATTTGCATGGATTATTTTGAGTGTCCAGTTAACTTAAAAAAATAAATAAAAATATAAATCATTTTTGTGTTCGTAATTTTGCTTTGCAATTACATTTTTTGCCGCAAAAAAACAATG
The DNA here is from genome assembly GCA_963942605.1 of Poecilus cupreus. Lineage (NCBI taxonomy): Eukaryota > Metazoa > Arthropoda > Insecta > Coleoptera > Carabidae > Poecilus > Poecilus cupreus. The sequence continues at coordinate 31,424,425 of OZ012720.1, forward strand.
CCAAACAAAACGATGTGCCTGCTTCAAAGCAGGTATTTTATGAAATTTACGATGCCATTTATCGGCACCTTGTTGTAACAAATAAGTGAAATTTGTTAATAAAATTGTTCACTATATTATGAATGATTCTTCCAAGTGCCTAAACCGCGCCCGGCAAATGGAGAAATGTGCGATTTTTCGTCTAATTGCCTGATTCCGCCAGTCAAATAGAAGAATAAAGTAAAATTCATCTAATTGCCGGCATTTCGCTAAATGCCTAGACATTTAGCTAAATGCCGGATTATTCTAAATGCCTACGACATATATAAAGAAATATATTTTGCTAGCTAGGTCTGTGACAGGACAACGTCTGCATGCCGGGTTTGCTAATTTAATTGTAAAGATACGTTAGTCTATCTTCTCTTCTTCATTAATTATTGCACATATGGATACACATACATATGTACATCCATCCATCCTACACACATACCGGGTGTCTACTTTTTTATGAGCTATAGGAAATACAATGTTAATATTTTAATTTCGCTCTAAGTTTTTGCCTAATAATTTTAAAACAAAAGTGTAAATATGTAAAATGTTCAGAATTAATTTTTGTTTAGTTTTTTTTTTAATGCACATGTGTGCTCATTTGTTAGCAGATTAAAAATTGGTCGTACGATACGTTTGGACATCAAATATTGTAAAAACCGTTAGTTGCCTGAGCAAGACCTGGCAGAAATCCATGGCAGCCCTATATAAAGGGGTCGTGTGCTGTTGACTTTAAGCGTTCGTATGTTAATAGCAAAATTTGTTACTCTCGTGAAAGATAATTCAATTTCCTTTTCATCTGTATATAGCAGCCTAGACAATAATTGACCATATGAGAGGCAGCACAATAAAGACCATTATCTTGTAATCAGATTACGACCTATAAATAAGTGTAAAATAAATAAAATAAATTTATTTTGGTAGTAATGATTAAACTTTTGAATTATTCTTTAAACTTCACCAAAACTGTGTTACGAATAAGACGTTTTAATAATAAAGATATGCCTATATATAAATTCCACAAATTAAAGCAATTCATGAAATGTGTGCTTTATTAAAATGCACTCGAATATTTCTTGTGTGTTACAATAACAAATTTTTGTTTGGAAATGTACAAGTAGAGCCCAATTCGTTATGTACTTGGATTTGCGGAGCTAGTTGCTGAGTTCTGCCGGGGACATTTTTTTTTTATTTAATAACTTTTCTTGTTGTTTTTTGGTTCAAAGCAAGACTGAAGTATAATGTTTTTGTGTTAATAATAATAGATATTTATTTGTCGCGTGTGTGCACCCCTGAAGAATCCTTAAAGAGCGACAGAGAGCAGAGAGTTAGAGAACAGATAACCCGCGGTGATATATTCACAACAAACGTAAACAAAATGAATAATTCATGTTACGTTATTGCCATACATTACAATACAAGTATTCAGAGATTACCTGACATCGCACGCGATAAACAAGCAATATCTACCGGGCGAGTCGATAAACGCGCACGCGCGGAATAGTTATGTGGTACGTGGGAGAACTGCGAACATACCCGCGTGTGGCGTGTTTACCGAGATTTAGTGGGAGAGAATAAATAATGACGATTATAACTATGGAGTTTTTCACGGGAAGGTTACATTGAATAACAACGGTTTCTTCGACATTTCTTACCAGTAGGGTTGAGGATGAGGTCATCTGGGATGGAACCCACACTTACTCTTCAGACTTTCATTCCGAGAGAGGTTCTTAGCTTCACCTGCCAATCAGTCGCCTTCAAATAGTACACATCACTTTTACCTGATTGGAGTTTTACCCAATCTATTGCTCCCAAAAGAAGTAATTCCCAAACATGTATATTTCTCAAAACATTTTTTCCTAGATCAAAAATATATTTGTAGTTAATTGGGCACAGTATCAAAATTTGAACTGTATTTCAATCTGCATATTAAAATTAATAAATACATTTGGGAATTAATTTCTTTGGCAAAAAATGATTGGAAAAGAATAGAAAGAAAATGTGGGTCCCTACTGTTTTGGCTTCTCCACATTCATACAACTAAATCTATCTATTTTTTTTTCCTCTGACGCCCACTCTCAAATATCTGGTTCACCAACTTTTTCTGCGACGTCCGCTCGACATACCCAACCACCTAAACTGCTTCACTTCCACTCTACATTCTTCTCAATCTTGCACCTATCATAGACCATTGTTTCCGTGTACGATCATCTTCATGTAGCTACACACACTTTCATGCATCTTTTTTAATGGTCACTGTTGTGTTTTCGGGTTTAAGTTGAAGGAAACAGACTGTGTTTAATAAATACTTGTTTTTGTTCCTGTCCAATCTATTAGGTTCGCCTGTCTGGGCAGTGTATTGTAATAATAATAATAATAAAAAAACTAAATCTGAATAAAATGTCATATGAAATATTTGGTATTTTTAGTTAATGCCAGACCTTAAATTTAAGTCTCGATGTTTCAAACGGATATAAGTATCCCAGTTGGGTTATGGATGATAGAATAATTAAATATTAGTCCACCAACTTAGAAACTTCTTGAGAATTTTCATTACTCCAAGAGAATTGTATTTTGATTAGGTAGTTACAAACGTGAGTTAAAGTTTAAATCGCCATCGTAAAACAATATGGCTACTAGTTTCATGTTTCATCAGTTTGATTATATTGTGTATATTAGTAAAATGTAGTTACTATTTAAAAAAAAATATCTACTCGCGTTTAGCTTTATTTATATTTCATAGTATAATAAAATATGCTATGATCAGGCAGCAAAAAAAAAAAAACAACAAAAAAACATAACATAATTTGTATAGTTAAATGCAAAATACTAATACAGTGGGAAGAAAACTGGATAAACACGACTAACAAGAAAACAAATTTAAAAATATTAAACCGAATACTGAAAAATGGATAAATATGGGAAACGGATGAACAAAATGAAAATAACTAGGCTAAGAGTAAGACATTTAAACCTAACGCATAAAAAACAAAATAATAAAAAAAAAACAACCTGAAGTGTGTGATTCTTGCAAAACTCAAATCCCAATAGAACATCTACTAATACATTGCTCTAAATATATACCACAACGTATTCAACATAATATCCCACAAAAACTAAAAGAAGTATTAGAAAACATAAAGGACAAACTAAACACAACCATCTAATTTTGCCAAACTACCAATATGTACTCAACTATATAAGCATAATATCCAAATAACATAATGTGAAACTATAAAAACATGTAACCTCTTATATAATTAAATACTGTACCGATCAGTTTTGCTGGAAAACTAATAACTAAAGAAAAAATAAATACACAGACTTATACAGCAAGGAGAGGGAACATATAAAAATGGTAGAGCTGATGACAGAAGATAAATGGAGCCAAGTTTACATTTGATGAAACAGATTAGGAAAATTTGCAGTGTACAATCAATTAGTATAAATGTAATCAACCCTTTGCCGATAACTGCGGTGGACATTTGGGGTGGGAGACGGGATCCATAAATACTGTAATTAAACTCTATCGTGATTGTGTAAATTCGCTACACCGCAGATATAGATTCCTTATTAATTTTCCGTAATTAGTTCCAATGCTGTGTTTGTTTGTGGTTTGCGGAAATGCGAATTTAAAATTCTTGACCTGATTTTAATTCATTCTAACTCAAGTATTGTATAGTTTGCTTGTTTTAAAAAAACCAAATTGTATAGACTACCAGTGTTTAATCTAGTCCTAAGATAGTATTTAATATAATAATCGTCTTTATGAAATCAGCTGAATCAAACAATTTTCCTCTAATCATTATCAAATAAATACAAATTTAGTTCAGTGTTCAACAATGCTAGTCGCGACGGCGGCCGATGCTAAAGATCAATGAAACCAATATCAATATCGCTTTTGGGTTCTTGGGTCTGGGTGATCGCGTGGAATGCGAGCGGTGGTGGCGTTGTCAACGGCCTCCGGCCCCAAGAAATGATTTATCTGAAACAGAGGCAGTTTATAATAAATTCCTCTTGGTTGTGGTGTACTAAGATTACCTAGAATTCTGGAGCTGGTGTACGATGGTCGCTCGTTGATTAGGGTTCTAATTTTTATTGGGGAATGTAGAGCACTAATATGGAATAGAGATTTGGATGTTTACTCATTTATAGGTGTGGCACTTTGCCTAGAACAGATCTCGGTATAGATATATGTGCAAATGCATCAAGGAGAAGGTTAATAAGGATATTTTAAGAGGTGAAAAATTTTCGGCTATGTGATTGAACTAAATATTTTATGATCTACAGTTTGATAGCTTACCACAAAGCAATTCACCCTAAAAGATATTTTAATTAGTACTTCTAAAAATTATTATTTGTTACCTTTTAGTATTCAAATTTCTATATTATCTATTTACATTAGCATGTGATAATTTCATTTAATTATAATACTATAATGCCCGGTATCATAAAGAAATTAAATTCCATTTAAATTTACTTCCATATTAAATAAAATACATCAAGTTTTCCAAATGACATGATAAAATAATTTGAAATGATGTGCACTTATTAAAAACAAATAAATTTACTTTTAAAGTAAATTTAAGTGACAGTTAATTTTCTTTATAACAGCAGGCATTAATCAATTATTATATAAATATGTAAATTATTTCGATGCACTCTCTTCATCCAATCAGTCTGAGTTTCCATCGTGCAGTATCTATTGTGTAAATTTATCATTTCTTAGGTCTTCTTTCTTCTGTACAGTCTCTTTTTAAATTATTTTTATTATTTCTTGTCAATTCTATATCTTGCATTTTTTTTTTTAGATTTGTATTTACTTTTGTCATATATTGAGACCTGCTTGTAGTCAATAGGTATTTATATCCTGGATTATAAGTAAAAGTAAAAAATATTTTAAATGTAATGAATATTTATAATTTTTGCACGTTACCGGCTTTTTAGCTAAAGCATTAATTATTAATATTACAGAAAAATTAAAAGAAACGTGGACATAAATATGAATCAAAACGAATAAATAATAGGCAACGTCTATGGCATGGAGCGTTGATGCCGATTCACTCGGTAACGAAAGTTAAGCAACACTGATCGCGGTGAGTAGTTGGATGGATAACAGCTTTGTGAAAACCCATACTAGCGAACACTGTGTGTCGTTGTCAAAAAGAAGAATTAATAAATAATAGTAAAAAGATGAAAAATTACGTATTAAAAAGAGAGGAATCCACATATTGTAATAATTGGAATACCAAATTCACGGTGGGACACCTATTATTTCAATGTCCAAGACTCAGGCTAACAGTAACCCTCAATGCAGGAAAAATTAATTATTAAATGTAAATTGTCCAAGATTCAATAGTCCCCGTAATTGAGAAGCTTGTCACATAAAAGAATTAGTACTTGCAATTCTCTGCATTAGCATTTTGCGTTTATGTAAGGAAAATGTGCGGTCTAAGAAGCTGTAAACCAAACCATTAACTGTCCCGTGATGGTTCAATTTTTTCGCTATAATTCATCGGGGTTAATAAATCTTTGGGTCGGTTAGAAGGAATTGAAACTTGTTCTGTGAATTCTCGCGTAACTCGCGGTAGATAAGCTGGAAAACTGGATGGAGACGAGAAGACGCCGAACCCGAATGAACGTCTATTGTGAAGTGGCCGCCGAATGAACGATTATGGTGAAATAGTCGCCGAGATACGTTACGTTGCTCTGGCTGTCGATCGGTCGTTATGGCTTTACGACTGCGACAAGGAAATATGACTTACAGCAGCGCTGACCTCACGCTAAATCATAAATGAACTGATCCGGATAATTACGTTTTTTGTCACTTAATGTGTTAGAAGTGATTTATCTCTGAAATTCATTTCATGGGAACCTCTCAAGTACTCTGTGCTGGTCTTATTGGAAAATTAACTTTTAATGTAAGACATACTTTTTACAATTTCTGTCAAGTAACGGAATAATTTAAAAATTATTACTACTTCTCGTTATTTATGGCTATGGGAACTAAAACCACAACGATTCTTATTACGAGTATATTAGCTAAGAACCCATCTCGCGTAAGCTGTAGGGTGTAAAAAGTCTGGTATTCATTGTCATCCTTCTCTCCAGCCTACTACTGCCTCCAGTGTAAAGTTCCTTTTCTTCAAAGTCTTCTTCATGATGGTATCCCAGGTGTCTTTTGGTCACCCACGACTTTTCTTTTCCCTCACGTTTATCACTCAAATTTGTCGCAGCGGTCTCGATTCATTCATTATTATCATAAGTCCTCACCATGCTACCTTGTTTCTATGAAATCTAGTATTGGTTTGCATTGTAATTGTTCTCTTATTTTTTTTTATGACGATGGTACTGACTAAGTGTTTCGCACCCACTACCTTTGGCGTGCTGGGCTAGTGACACGGTTATAGCTTGTACAAAGATCCGTGGCGATTGACTTGACTTGCTAATGGGATAAGCCAGCCCTAGCCAGCGGGGTGCAAGTTTGTCTGATGTTCAGGAGTGGATTATTATAATTTTTGGCTTAGATGCTTCAATCTCCGAAATTTTTAATACGATTATCTTTTCAATTGTTTCCCCGAAAACTGTTAAGTAAGATAATTTTATACAAATATACCTTCAGAAAACGACATTTAAAATTCATTTTATTAAAATTTTTCATATTTTGATATTACTTGTGTCTGTTTGTGTAAAACTCATTTGAAAATATTATCCAGTACAACCCTGTAAAGTAGTCCCTCATAAATTTCTTTAATCCTCTTTTGGAATACCTGCTGAGAAACACAAATGGAATCAATCGCCACGGAAATTTGTACAAGCTATACTTCTGGTATATTTCTTATATACTTCATTTCTAGCGCCTGTATTTTGCTTTTCATTTTTTGAAACATTACCCATGACTCGCAACCGTATGTCAATATAGATCTGAGTTTATTTTTATATACTGTTACTTTTGTTTTCGTACTGATTTACTTTTCCCTATGAAGCTGTGTTTCATTGAATAAAAGATTCTTCAATTTATATCAATATCCTGTTTACTACATTTTCTATTATTGTTCCAAAATACTAAAACTTATTTATTTTTATATTATTAATAGTCAAGTTTCCTATTATCTTCAAAAAGGGAAAACTGTCTGTGAAACAAGTTATATAAAAAATGTAAAGACAATAAATTGTCAATGTTTCATAAAATTCAGTTTCTGAATAATAACTTAGTTATTAAGTTACAGAGACCAATCCAATCAATCAGTAACTACGGACGCGTTTCGTTTTTATTGGCACTCATAAAAAAAGTATATATCATCACGCCTTTTACCCATTATGGGTGTGGCACTCTGCTTACGCAGATCTCGGTAAGTGATATATTTTTACATATGAAGTGCGGTTACCAGCCGTCAAGTCATAGCCCCTAAAGATGCTAGTGGAGGAGGAGCTACAGGGGTAAATTTAAATTGGCAATTGTCAGCTGTTGGTTTCGAACTGAGAATCTCACGATCGACATGCTTTAGAGGCAGTATTTATTCTCTTTTCACTACCATAACCTTTGTATTTTTAGCAATAATTTTCATAACTCATTTCTCAATCCATTCTATACATTAATATTATTTTGAATGTTTTCTTCAATCCCTACTATAACCACTAAGTCGTCAACAAATGCACATACTGATATTTGAGTTAGTTTTAGGTCTTTGTATCCTACATGTAACTTTCTGAGCTTTGAATCACATTCTTGCATGATTTCATCCATAAATATTGTAAAGAGAACCTGAGTTTTAAGGCCTTTTGGAAAATAAGCTTTTAATGTAGGACAAATTGGTGTCAAGTAATTGAATAACTTAAAAATTATTGTGGAAATATAATGATCGGGGATGCAGTCAAAAGATCTTTATTTTCTACAACGCCGACGTTTCGACACCACTCGTGTCTTCTTCTAGGCTCAACACACAATATGAAAAGTTGTTATAAAATCGTAAAAGTTCATTGAAATTATTCCTACTTGTAGTTATTTATAGCTAGGGGAAGTAAAATCACACCGATACTGAATAATTTAAATACAATCTTCAAACGGGTTAGTTTTAGTGTTATGTATTCTCTTCGGGTCTTGTATGGAAGCAGGACGTAGTACGTTGCTTTAATAAGACTCCGCGCGATGTAGGATGTGAGTTGGGAACTAGGGAACGAGGAGATTTACGAGAACTTATGCCCCGGTCCGTGTACCGCGAGTATGTGCATGATATGCGCGCAGATAACCAGCCAGAGCTAGAACCCACAGCCGGAGGAAGTAGCTAGTTATTCACATGAGCAGTGGACGGTGACCATGCTCTGACCTACACCACCATCGTTTCATAGGTTAGCGCAGGAATTTAAATTGGAGCTGGAGGTAAACTCAAGGTGGAAATATTCAGAAAAATGAACTCATTCAAGACTTTCTTCAACCATTAGAGCACTGGTTACTTTCACAGTCACCCGAGTCACTTACTTTACATCGACATTCGGGCCTATTCTCTAAAAAGTTGCAACTTGGTAATCGTGACAAAAATTAATCAATTTTAGACACTACTGCCCGGTTGCACCAACGTTAGTTAAATTTTAAACTTGGTTTAAATAAATAAAAGCAAATCGAAGTTATATATCATATGGAGTAATTGACATTGATGTCAAAAATTAAATACGCTTTTATTTATTTAAACCAAGTTTAAAATTTAACTAACGTTGGTGCAACCGGGCATTAATAATATATTTCACATTAAACATGAAGCTTTGATGCTATTTTGTCACCATGAGTAAGTTGTTACGTTACAACGTTACAGAGAATTGGTCCGATTACATTACTAATAGGTTCGTAGTTAATTGTTGCTAGTTTTTGTACTGCAAAATGTGCAATCTTAAAAAATTTCAAGACCAAAGTTTTCTAAAGTGTGCATTACGTGATTTAGTTTTTCTTTTCAAGTCTATTTGTATAATCAAATTTTCAGTGAATTTAAACAACCAAGTCTCAATAATTCAGTTTTACTAACATAATAATATTCATTGATTTTGACCACATGAAATTTTAGGGATATATCCACTAATTTCTCAACGTATTCCCTACTCCACTGTGCCACTGTAAGTTTGTTATTAATTAAACCCTTGTAACATCAAAAACATAAACACAAATGACATTTGACAGGCACTTATCACTTCGCTTAGTTGGTAGTGATGTAGAAGCTGTAATCTTTAAAGAATTTTACAGAAAAAGTACCCCATTTAACAGTAGGTTTGTTCCAAGTGGTCATTTCTGACATGTTTGTGACATGTTTGTGACAAATTTCAGTGCGCCTGCGAAAAATGTAAACAAGTTAATTTTGAAACATAAACTTAATTTCTTTTTTGTGGCAAAAATATGTATGAATTTCTTTATTTATATTTATATTTAAGGTTAGCTGTCAATTCAAAAAATGAGCATGCACATACGCTTCATTCCATTCACCGTTCCAGTCTATGTTTCAAACTTAACTTATTTACATTTTTCGCAGGCGCACTGACATTTGTCACAAACATGTTACAAACATGTCCGAAATGACCACTTGGAACAAACCTAGTTTCTCGTTGTAAGTTTCACGTGACAAGTCGACTCATCTATCTCTCTTACACTTACGTAATTGTGCGAGAAAAATTTTTTTTAAGTCACTTAAAAAGTAAAACTTAATCGTGTAATGCACGCTTAATGAAATTATAAACATTTTACAATAATGTTTTGTAGATCTCCAATTCACACTACATATCGCCATGGAAGTTCTCCAGATGTTAATTTGTTTGCAGAGAAACCTTTAATACAAAAATATATTTTCTTTGAGCATCTACAATTATTTTGTTAACTTCATTCCTGTGGTTCCCTCTACAACATCTTTCTAAAATATCAAAGTCGCTACTTTACTTGGGAGAAAGATTTTGTGTAACATTACAAGCTTTCGCAGTAGTATCAGTATTGACAGATATTTAAAGTGGCGATAGGTGGCTGTGGGGACCGAAATGAGGATACATACCGTGTGTCCCACGTAAATGTTGGCATAGGCAATTAACATGTAAAATCAATTTTTTGTAAATAAAAAGTGTCCGGCAAAAAATTATGCATCCAAATTTTATATCACAATACTGCCAATATCCCTACTTCTTATTTAATACAGATTAATTTATTTTGATACTGCAATTCAATGAAATTAATAATAATAATTCCTAATTTTCCGCCTACTCTTTTTATTGCTACTGACGTATAGTGCTTGCAATTTGTTTTAAATATTGTAATCTGCCACTGTCATCATGAATATATTAAATGTCGAGAACCGTGTAAATACTATTAGAATGTATTATGTGAGGCGCAATGCAAAACAAATATCTGAATACTTCACAGGAATGAACGCTGAATGCTTTCCATCGCCAGAAATTGACAGTGACAGATTAAAATATTTAAAACAAATTGCAAGCACTATACGTCAGTAGCAATAAAAAGAGTAGGCGGAAAATGAGGAATTATTATTATTAATTTCATTGAATTGCGGTATCAAAATAAGTTAATCTGTATTAAATAAGATATAGGGATATTGGCAGTATTGTGATATAAAATTTGGATGCGTAATTTTTTGCCGGACACTTTTTATTTACAAAAAACTAATTTTACATGTTAATTGCCTATGCCAACATTTACGTGGGACACACGGTATAATGAAATAAATAAATACATCATCACGCCCTTTACTCATTTTGCATGTGGTACTCTACTTTCGCTTTAACTGGCTACCAGCCAGTCACACCTCCCAGAGATATGCGATTCGAACTGAGGATCTCATGATCTATTTTTTTTGTCGTCCCAAAAGTTAGGAGGCAACCTCGATATCTGTTGATCAGAGCCTGGCGATGGCTCGCAATAGACGTAATGTAATTGTGTGAAATTTTAAAAGACATATCATGTCGGTTCACTCAACCCCATCCAGCTCTCCGCTTGCTCGCTGGAGCTCCGTTTCGCCCGCCACACAAATCGTGCTCAAGTGTATTACACGCGAACTTACGAGGCGTACGTGCGCTAAAAGATAAGCCACTTTACTTCGTCGGCAAAATAAACGCACACGGACCAGCAGCGCAGCCGCCGCTCGCCGGCCACTGAGCTCTAAACGAATTATTCGTTTGTTCACGCCACCCGAATAAAGCATGGAAATACAATTACCCGCCGTCGCGCACGCCTTTTTATTGTGGTAGGACTATGGCGACCAACGCTAATGGATGCTGTATTAGGAGTTATAGCTGGGCTTATATCTGGATTATTTCGAACAATTCTCGCGAATTATTTACACCTGTAGCTGCACATGATAACGTCCTTTTAGTGTCCTTCATCGTACTTTATGTCCTATAGACACACTGTAGATCTGCTGATAGCATTTAGAATTCTATGTAAACTCATATATTTGAATATCCGAAAAAGAAAAACACTAAGATAACGCACTATAGTGTAACGATTTTTTGTTGTACTGTCAACACAACTTATAAGATGCAGTTCCAAAATGTGTCACTGATTTCTATATAACACTAGATTGGGTATAGGCCATTATGGCGGCGTTTAGTTGGGAACGCACCCTAACGGCTTAAGCCCAATCTAGTATTATATAGAAATCAGTGGTTACAATGAATTGCGCAATATTTTCCACCAAAAAATTTCTTTAATTTTGGGATCAAATGAAAATTGCTTGGTGCAAGAACTTCATCATCTTAAGTAAAAAAATTAATTTTATAGTCCTGATCTGGCACCAACCAAACAATGAAGACCTTAAAAAAGCAGTGACATCCTGGCTCAGATTTTTGGCGGTAGAAGAGTATATACTCTTTTTCAATTTTAAAGGCCAACTTGTAAAGAGATTTATGAATTACCACAATAGTCTAACAAAGACCGTTGTAAATGTGCGGCTACCTACCTACCATAAATCTTTCTCACAGCCTACACCTGGTCCAATGCAATATATTAGGGTACATTTTAGATGGCACATATTACGAAAATTAAGTTTTCAGAAATGCATTGAAATAATGCAGGTAAATCCCTAATTACGGAATTTCAAGTTCAAATTAAAAATCAATTTTCAATTTCCTATGTTTAATCATTCCAAATTTACCAGAGTTTAGAAAGGAATATAGGAAAGGAAACACAAAATCTACTTTGAGTAGATAGTGTTGTATAATTAATAAGAAAAGAAGGCAATTCTGTACCAGACGAAATATGGAAAAATTGTATAGACCAGGGGTGGGCAACCTTTTGTATAACAGGGGCCAGAATAAAATTTACGTTTCGTACGCGGGCCGTAGTTGTTAATTGACTCATTTTTGTTACTTATATTTTTTTCTGAAAATATAAAAATAATTTAAACTTGAAGAATTATATCGAAAATTAAACTGTAAATCTCCCCTTTTTCTTTATGTTGGCTACTAACCTAATCTAAAATTTTTGTTTTCGAAAATATTTATTATATCTTCTAAAGATCTCGCGGGCCGGATTGGAACTTTACGCGGGCCGCAGTTGGTCCGCGGGCCGGAGGTTGCCAACCCCTGCTCTATAACATGTAAAAAGAATTGAAAATGGTTTTATTCACTCCAAAAATTTTAATCAAATTATTATAAATTTAAATAGTAGGTTGTCTTCTGATTCTGATACCGACGTGTAATCTACTTTTTTTTATTATTTCATATCGTGATTTGTATTGTGTTACTATGCGTAAATATATAACTTTTCTTTCAAAATAAACGACTATTCTTTTACTTTCCTTATGTAATTGAGATTTTTTCGTAATTGTCATTTAAAATATACCCTAATTTTTCGCCCAGGTATAGGTTGCTGGAACGATTTATGGTGGGTAGGTAACTGCTCACTTACAAAGGTCGTTGCTAGATTATTGTAGTAATTCCTAAATATCTTTACGACAAGTTGGCTTTTAAGATCTAAAAAGAGTATAACTTCGACATTGAAAAACTGGTACCACGTTACAATAAATACCTTGATAACTATGCAGATTACATTAGAAAAATAGAGTAATGTACTGTTACTTTGTAAATAAAGTTTTGTATTAAATTTTCGTTTTTATTTTGTTATGCCAAATCGTTATTTACTTTCTGGGCGACCCTCGTATTTTTGGTGATGTATTTTCGTGCGAATTACAATTGAACAATCGCCTTTAGCTTATAATACAAGGCTGAACAAGACTCACATGTTCCGGAAGTTATTATGTTTTAACCCCAACGGAATAAACATTTGAATATTTGTTCATTTTCAACTGGAATAATAACTCTTGTTCCACTTGAACCTGTTCAGTGGTTACGAGTGTGCTTCTAGTTTTCAAAATGATCATTGAAGAAGTATTTGACCATATATTTAATTTTTCATGGTATCCAGCCTTCATGGACATCCATGATATGCCCATAATTAGATTATTTAAAGTAGGTAACTCACCATTCATTCGAAGCGAAACAGCTTATTGCAATGCTGAAGTTCACTGCATAGTCATTTGTTGATATTCCCTTTACAAGCATCACATTTTCCGTGAAAATAAAACATCAGCACTACATTTTTTCCCAAAGCACCCTTCAACCCAACAGGCCACCAACAAAACAGCAAAAACGCCAATCGTTTCAGCAGTGACCCGAATCAGGGCTGTACTGTAATTAATAACAAGTTGGCCTGGCTGTACGTTCGTTGGTTTAACGCACGCAAATTTGCTTCGACATCGACATTTCAGCGTTTCTGCAACATGAAAGTGCGGTTGTGTTCATGAACTGCAAAAAACTGATTGCTCTGGAATTGCCGTCATTATATCGTCATTGGGATGTGTTTGCTTCATTGGAGATGTATCGCCAGGATAATTAATTAGGTTTTAATGTTGGCTGAAGCTACTTGTTTAATTTGCAGTTTTATTACTAATTAGTAATTGATTGATTCAAATGCTTTCTTTAGATGAAATTGTTTACATACTTATAACATCCAGCCCGAGGGGGTATTAATGAAGACATCAGACAAGACAAAATGAAATGGAAGGTAGACTAAAAACGGGAAAACGATGATATTTATTATTTAATAAACCAAGAAAAATGGTGAATACGAATATCTACAAATTATATATGACATAAAAGGGAGGGAGCGATTAGGAAATATGAAATGAAAATTAATACTAACAAGATGAAGGATCTTGTAGTGGCAACGGAAGAAATAATAGGAATCCCAAACAAGTATTTTTTTTCCCAAGACTTTTTTCCCAAAATAAAAAATCTGGTGTGGGCACCACACTACTTTCTTATACAAATAAATTGTTTACTAGAAAATAAATTAAATACTCCTCCAAACTTAGCTTGAAATTCATTACTTATGTATAATTTCAACATGAATAAACTCATTGTTGTAGTACGCATCGTAATATGTCTTATGTTTATCGAAATATAGCGATTTGTAATATTTTTCAAAATACGGAAATTTCCTCAAATATGACTTAAAATTGTAAATGTTTTTCATTACATTTCTTTATAATATTCGCGCCAGGAAACCCATTGCAGCAGAGCGCATCGTCATATCTCTAATATTTTTCGAGATATGACGATTTTTTATATTTTCCGAAGAGCAACTTTGAGGGGCTGTAACTCGAAAACTGTACACGATATCGAAAAATATCTCCAGTTTTGTGTTTTTCGTTCCATTTATAATAAATTAGTAAATTTTGAAAATTTTGAAATTTTTTTGATTTTTTTTTTCAAAATTTCGATTGGAGATATCTCGACAAATATGCAAGATACAAACTTGCAGTGTTCACCAATCGGTTCAGCTCGACGAAATACATAAACCCTGAAAATTTCAGAAAATTTGGGCAACCGGTTGAAATGTTAGAGCAAAAACACTGAAAATGGCCAAATTCAGGCCAAACGTCAAGGGGTAACACTTGACTTTTTGGACAAAAAACGCCATTTTCAGGCTTTTTGCTCTAACTTTCCATCCCGTAAAGCGATTTTTATGAAACTTTGCATACTTATATATTTCGACGAGCTGAATCGATTGGTGAACACTGCAAATCTGTATTTTTAATATTTGTCGAGTTATTCCCGATCGAAATTTTGAATAAAAATACAAAAAAATTCAAAATTTAAAAAATTTGATAATTTGTTATCTACGGCACCAGAAATGCTAATCTGAAGAGAATTTTTAGATATCTCGTGTAGTTTTTGAATTACAGGCCCTTAAAGTTGCACTTGAAAAATAACAAGAATCGCCGTATCTTGAAAAATATTAGATATCTGATGATGCGCTCTACTACAATGGGTTTCTTCGCGCCTATATTATAAAGAAATGTAATAAAAAAATATTACAATTTTAAGTGAGGATATTCCGTGAATTTCAAATTTTTCTATCGGTATGTGAATCTGTATTGAATGATTAATAATTACAGTTTCTATTATTTGATTGTTCTCATAGCAACTAAAATTAGTTTATTAAACATATAATTCAGTTTTGTCAAAAGAAGTAAACAAAATCTGGTGTGGGCACCACACTACTTTCTTATACAAATAAAACCAACTCGATAGTCGATTCTACACAATATCAAATTTTGAACTGTAATCCAATCTGCATTAATATTAATGAATAAATTTGGGAATTCATTTATGCAAGTATTATTGTTGGGAAATAATATTATGAGAAAAATATTTTATGGGAAAAGTGTGTCACTAACAAATATATTGCCTCATCCTCTTCTGACGGACGCCACTGCAATTCATCTGAGCGTCCTCAGCATAATCAATCACTGCTCCCGACCTTGCGCTCTGCAGTCTATATTATGTTGTAACTCATATTTTTTCCCTCTGCTTATAAGCGTCATTTTCCAATTTGAATCGTTGCGAATGCCACACCTACGATTAATAAATTACAGGTTCTGAGTTCTGAGCAGCTGATAAGTTCTCGAGATACGCGTCCAGGCTTACACTGCGCAGAACATAGGATGAGATTCAAGGTGGTATGGAAGTGTAAAATGGAAAATAAGAAATTGATATGATAATTCTGTAGTTAATAACTGGGGATTAGAGCTGTTTGCCCAACGAGAAACATTGGACGGGGAGGATGGTAATCGCTTTAATTGATGGGAATTGCAAATTAATATTATTATGATATACTAATAATAAACATAATCCTAGAACTGGTAGTTTTCTTTTAGAGTAATATAATAAATATGAATATTTCATACAAAATACATAAAAAGTATCATCAAAGTAATAAATAACAACTGTCACTTCGAATATTGATCAATCATTTTGACTGAAAATCCAGCCACCAAAGTCCAAAACAAGAAAATGATACAAACTTTGACCAAAATGCTTAGGCATTTCGCAGATTGAATAAGTCAATGCTAGGATTTGTCCAAGCAACGAACTTTGACTATATTATTGTTACGCATATAAAATACTTAGGTTTTTATAACTTACGGTTATCTTAGGCAACGTGAGATGTGAATTTCATGTATCATGGGTTTTACAAACAAGTTGATAATAATTTTTAGAGGCGTTTTTAACGAGGAGCACCATGTACACAAATTTGAAGTTTTTATTGTTTCAGTAGGACACGTGTACGCCATAACCTAAATTTTAGCTTTGCGGACAAACAAACAATTTCATCATTGACGTGTAGTATATTGTTGCTTGATTGCTCATAAAAATGCAAAGTTTTTCTGCAATGCACAGTTGTTCTAACAGAGGCGATAGGAATTACAATAAATCATTCTTCAGAATTCGCCGTAATATAATTGAGGTTGATTGTTACAATGCATTTATAATAATAACAAATTAATAACTAAATTCTATTTTTCTCAACAGTTGCAATACATGCTAGGGCTCTCCCCGAATCTGCAAGTACTTCTTCCCAGTTTTTTCATTTCCTCCTGTCCTAATTCTTCACATGTTTGTAGAAGGTGTTCCAAAGTCTCCCATTCTTTCCTTCATAGTCTGCATTTCTTTTCTTCACCTTTTCTCCAATACTCGTTCGAGTTATCTTCATTTCCACTTCTAAACACAAGTTTTTAACGCGTAGGGATCAATTCCTGCAAAAGGTATATTTTTTTTCATATAAAGAGTTGATTCTCGTTACTTAGTATTTAAAAGTAATCACTAAGTTTAGGAATCTTAAAATAAATAAAATGCCATTACCTCTTTACAGCAATAATACAGTAAATTTAACTATAACCTCACATGTATTATTCTTTTTAAATATTGTATTTTAATGTTTCATATTGTTACGTTTGTAACTGACGGGTTCGGTGAAGTTTAATAATTAATAACTAAAACTATTAAAAGTCACAAAAAGTTTATTTACTAACACTTATATTTATTTAAATTACTTATTTATTTTTACACACTTATTAATAAACTTAATAAACGCAAAATAACGATTAATCAATACTAAACTAAGAATATTACACAAGAAATATTTATTTACACAATTTATATTCACTACGCAAAAGCTTTATTTATTTCCACTTGATTCGATACTTTCTGACAGTGTGTCTGAGTCGAATTGAGTCGCTGAGTAGGCTAGCACATTTACATATCTGTAAAGCTGGAGGTCTGGAATAATCTACTACATTTGTTAATGGAACATATCGAGAACGGTGAGTCATCGTCTGGCCGTACTGGCCCGTTACAATATCAACAAATATTTAATAAAAACTTACCGTGAGCACTTTTCAAGCGTTCAAAATAATAATTCGTAGCATATCACTACAAATTACACTAGGTTTGCTTGTCGTCCAAGCAGAATTTGAGGTTATATTAGTGCAGGTGGTGTATATTTTACTAAATCAATCTATGGGTACCTCTACGAAAGAATAAACAATTGCAAGCCATATTTTTCCTTGGCATTTCGAATACTCAGTTTAAGGAAGTTATTTTCATAGCTCTTGTTATAGTTTAGGAAAGTTACCTAGACACAAATACTTAAAAAATAATAATTTTAGAATATCATATTGGAACAGTGAAATAGAGACAAAATAATTATAAAAATATAGATTAGTAGAGCAACAATATCATAATCGTAGAAATAGTACATTGTACAACTTTAATATTCGTGCAAAATTAGTAACATTCCATAACTTGTTCTATATATAATATAAGTATTGTAGTCCGATTTAAATTAGTCGTAATACTATTTACTAAAACTGTTTGAAAATATTAATGTTTAAAACAACAATAATACTTAAGCGTGATGAAACGTTTTGTTCTTTTTCCTTTTGAAAACCGGAATGTAGAACAAGTAAAATCTGTATACCTACATTAAGTACTGTTTTTAGATCGTCATTTTATCCATAAATACATAATAATATTGTACAAAGTAAATTGGATATGAAACGGTCTAATTTACACGTCTGAAATTGCTGGTTGGCGCCAGACAGAATGCTAATTTCCACAGCCAACTGCAATCGGACGGAATGTGAAATCGCACGTTTATTTTTAATAATTCGTTGTTGTGATAGTCGGATATTTTATAGGTTTAAGTATAGATCTCGAACAAATAAGATTATTATTGTTATTATATGTCATCGTATTTACGGATTAACCATTTTAGGAGTAACTGCCATTCTAGAAATTTAATAAAATTTATATTTTATTACTTGTAATATTACTGATATTTAATAGATTTCCTGCAATAATTAATGTTATATTAAATTTGGTATGAAAGCTATTTATAGTTTTATTATTGAAAAATATCAAACTTATTAGAAACGCTCTCTATATGGGTGTACAAAGACTTGCCTTTATGGCAATAAACTTTTTGCCTAAGTAATAGTTATTCGCCTATAATCTATGGTTATGCTAATATGCTTAGTAATACTAGCTAAAGTAAATGAAATTTATATTCCTATTATGCTAATATACGTTTATAATTAATTTTCCAATCAAAATATGGTTTATTCGCCTTTAATTAACCATTACGGTTTAAGGTAACTAATAAACTGCAAATTTAATTTATAGATTAGTTCTTCATCTAAAACTGGAATAAAAATTATTGCTTGTAATGGCGGTTTATTTACGATACATACTTGAGTTTCGGAATTTTAAATGAAATATTTATTTTGCTACTTAAATGAAAGTAATGCTTGTCTTATCGTTCTTTTACTCATCTTGTTTAAAATAAGTTAAACATTCAATATAGGATGTTCAGAAAAGTGGTAATAAACAATTCTTATTATCCCATAATCTTAATGCTAATGCAAAAAATCTGGTGTGGGCACCACACTACTTTCTTATACAAATAAAGCCAACTGAACACGTGCCTGTGTGTTCCTTGCATACGACTTTATTTTGACAATTATTTGATAGATGTTAAACATGTTTAATTTTTTGTTGTCTTCATAACTATGAATTTATTTTAAAATAGTTATTAATTAATATCTACTCTTCAAAACTTTCTAATTAATAACACAAATATTACTTTTATAATATTTCACGTGACACATATTTTTGACATTTCACAATTATTTGACACGTTTGGCACATAGATATTAAAAAAGTTATAGTTTTTGTTCCCATTGTAACTAAGATTACTGAAATATATTATTAAATATATAATTTAGTTTTTCTCAAAATTAAAAGCATGTCACATTTTATATTCCAAATATTTTTTTTTTCAATTTTTAAAATAAATGGAATTTATTGTTTTGTGTTTCCAGTAATCTTCCTCTTCCGGTTTTTCAGTTTAATTCAAAATCAACTCAGCTCTTCATTTTTTCATGAAACTTATAAATTCCAAGTTTAGTTTACATATATTGTCTTGTTCATGAGATATTGCGCACACGTCATCCATCCATCCATCCTCACACACAGACATCATTGAGAAATTGGTCTTAACGGATTCAGTGGACGTCAAAATATGTATTTCTGCAAAAATCTCGCCAACGATTTTTTTCGTGATTTCAATACTTCCTTATACTTTGTATAAGAAAGTAAAAATGTGAACGGCCCTTCACAAAGCCACATGTACTGCTTAAAAAAATGCAAATTTGGCAACACCAAATCAAACAGTTATTATAGCAGTCATCATGTAACTAGCCAAAACAGTATGAATGTTAAAATGTCAAAATTTGACAATTATTTTTCAAACAAAAAATTTTCCTGTGAAATTTTTCCATATGTACCTAATAAAGTTTTTAAAAAATACTTCCCAAGAGGAGTTGAAAACAAAGTATTATATAAAACGATTAGTTGCATCGAGGCAATTTTATACAATCCTTCTTGAAAGCAAACAGTAACAATATTTCATAAAAAAAATTCGTTTAATGGTTTCGTGTGGCTTTACGAAGGGCCGTACAAATTTCTTACAATAAGATTGTCGACTTAGAATTAATCAAAGAATCGTTCTACTTGAAGCTTATCACTACTTTTCTGATCATCCTGCAAAGAGTATAAATTAGTTGTTATTGTGATTGAGTTTGTTTGTTTGTTTCCCAGTCGTAACTTTCAATAAAACATGTAAAGTAAACAACCCACACATCCAATATAATATTCATGTGAAATAAAACTACTTACTGCTGTTTTTCCATAACACCGTTCGACTCAAGCTCATAAAGTCGCTGTTCACATCGGTTTGCATAAAATAAGTGAACGTTGAACGACTGAACGTCGAACATCCGAACATCGCAGTCGCGGACTCTAACTCCGACATTTGCCGATCCGAGAAAAGGAAAGAAACGCATAAAAATATGGCATCGATTCCATGTCATAAAAGCAAATTACTCTTGTGTCATCTTCTTTCATCCCAAGCGGGTTTGCTCCTTGCCCGTAATAGTGCCACTAGTGCATCGTTATAGTCTCTTTAGTTTGTATTAGGAGAAATCACTTAAATATACTATAACGCTAACTTGTAGGCTTCTATGAAAGCGAAACACGACCTGAGACTGATAGATGTCGTAGGGTCACCCTTCTTTGTTTAACACTTGTTTGTAGAACGCGTACTATGCAATTGTTGAGCGGTTGCTATGAAAAACATGCTGCACAGTCTTATCCAAAAGCGATACATAATAGATAACATTTTAAAAAATATCTATTAATTTTATTTTAAAATATATATATTTTTTAATTTTCTTATCAACTTTCTAAGCGGACTCTACACAGTACAACAGAGACAGATGACCCAACTAGCTGACACTATCGGCTCCAATTTTCAACGTTAGTTGGCGTTCTAGTGTCAATATGTTTTAATGAGAGTAGTATTATGGCACGTTTTTGGCGAAGTATAAATCGGTCAGAACTGAAGTTAGCTGCGGAACGCTACTTATTTTTGGTAGATATGACAGTTTGTGGTGGTGCAAGTCAAACACACTCGTAGAAAAACCTAGTAAATTTGTATTCTGAAAATGCCTTTTAACACATTCGAGTTTATTCAACATCAAAATTAAAATAAAACTTAAGTTTCATGCGTTTTAAAAATTGTTTTTCTGTAACTATGACTGGCTAAAGAAACTAGGACCTGTAGCTAACTTCAGTTCTGGCTGGAAACTACGGTTTAACCTATAAATCATTCGAAAATTTCGACTAATAAGAACAAAAGTGTTATGTTTAACATTCGTACACTGATCTTCAGTCAAACCTTCGTCCATACTTATTTGTTTCTCTTGTGTTTATGTATTAATTATTATTGTTTATAGGAACATTCATATATCTTAGGATTCGTGTTTTCCATTAAAACATTCAGTATTTTAGTTTAGTTTACAAAATCATTAAAACTAATCACAAAGACCTGTACCCATTGATTTTTATAAAACATTAGATTGGGCATAGGCCATATTCTCCCAACTGAATGGTCCATACAGTATGTCATGTTATTTTCCTTTCTTTTGAAACGATTGTTTTTTTTTAATCAAGCAGTTTTTATGCATAATCAAATTAATTTTCTCTTATGTATAAAACCTATCTGAATTCAAATTTGTGGAGTTCATTTCTCTGGCTGTTATAGTTCTCGAGTAACAGCTATTTTTTTGAAAGTTCACACAGTATGCCATCATGTTATTTTGTTCTCTTTTGGTACAATTGATTTACTTAAGCTAGCAGATTTTTCTCATTACACAAATTAGTTTTTTCTTATATAAAAAACATTTCTGTATCCAAATTTGTAGAGTTGACTTTTACAGCTATTATAGTTTTCGAGTAACAGCTATTTTTCTGCTAGTCCACACAGAAGGTTGTGTAGTAAAAATAAAGGAATTCTATAGATATTTTAATCAGATTAATGTATCAGTAAAAAGTCAAGTAGTTGAAGATCAGATGAAAACATGGACTACTTTTTCGCAATCCACAATGTTTCAAACCTTAATATTTTCAGTGGTATTTTTAGAAAATTTTATTAATTTTATTAATCTATGTAGAGTACCAAATGTAGTAAGCCTACCCGCGAAGGGTTAGACTTGACAAATGAATACGACACCATCCCGGGGTTCCATTAGAGGCACGCCTGGCCTGCACGAGCGACTGCACTACAAAAGGATGACATTTTCAATATTACATCGGCGGCTCTTTGAAATCCTTTATCGTTGTTAATTAACTGGAATTAACGCAAGATGAAGTTCCGACCCGATGTTCTCTATTCCGACCGAGGAGCCGGGTTAAAGAAGCGTTTTCTTGTGAAAGTCTTTTTTGCTTCGATGGTGAAAACTTGAATCTGTACATTAGCGATTTTGTTTTTTGTGAGGGTCTTTTTCTGCTGTTTAAGCTTTTACTTCTTTAGATTTATACAATTTCTAAATAAAAGAAGTCAATATGCTTTATAAAATAATTCTATAATGATGATGAAAATTCTCCTTTCGCGATAAAAAATAAATCCAGAGATTAACGGAGCCACTCATCAATTCAATAAATTTGCAGTATGGGATCACTACACTCTTTTCGCTTGATTTTTTCGTTCTTTTTATGATTTTTCTACTGTAACAAGGTGATTAGTCTATCCGCGGTACACCTCCAATAACGTAAATCAGGTACAGAAATGAAAACAACTCATAAGATTAACCTCACATTTATTAAAATTAATTTAAACTAATAATATGAAACTACAATAAATCTGAAATAAATGGTAAAAAACTTCAACAACAAGTAAGTTAATGTGATGGAAGAGCTTGCTGTTCATCACACATTTTTTCAAAACGCAGATTAAAGTTTGATCTTACCACTTTCTGTTTTTGCTCCACATCGATTTTTAAGGTATATATGTCTATTAGAAAGTTCTATAAACTTCACGAAAGTTCTATACTTTTCTGGGATATTCTAGAGTCTTTTACACGAGACCTTTCATTAAAGGGACAAATTGGTTAAAAAATACAGTGTACCATTCGTCGGTATACGCTCGGAATTTTGAACTAATTTATATGAACAATTGTATTTCCACCACCAGTTTGAACATAGTTATTAAGAAAGAAAGGAATAAATGGCTCAGCTGTTTTGGTTTATTACACATTCTTATAAAAATATACAGATTATAAATTTAAGCATGAATATTCCTAATATGCACAATGTAAAAGCAACAAGATAAAGTAAAAAAGCAAGTGGGCAATGTTATACCTACATATAATTCAGAACAGTAAAGTGCAGTGTAACATTTTATAAGTGTATACATATTTGTATATCACTTGTCTCCCTTTAAAGAAAGGTCTCGTGTAGTAGACTATATGTGCTTCAACAATGTTCCACATCTTTCTAGAAACCAGAAAGTTCTACAAGCTACGAAAACGATCATGTCTAGTAAAAATATTCCATTGAGAAGACCTGCAAATATTTTAGATTTAGTTATTTACTAGCTTATACCCGATAAAAATAGTTACCTTAAATAAAAATACCCAAACTGAAGACCATAGACCGCCTAGTACGCATGGAAAATGCAGACTACATTTATCATTGACTATACTATACGATGTGCACCAAGTTACCGTAAATTGTTATTGGTCAGACCTTCTGCTTCCTATGCTATGTTTTCTCTCTGGTCAACTCATATGTTGCGCCTTTCTTCTTGTATATGTTTTACGGTCAAAATTAGCTTTCTGTTCGCTTTAAAAGTGGATAGGTAAGTTTATTGTAGAATAATTATTTCTTAAAGAAAAACATGTCTTCTAATTCTATTTATTATCTTTACAGAATGTTTAAATATTTATTAAACTCTCACATTTTCTTTATATTTTATATTTTGCCTCCTCTATATTTTGCCTCCTCTGACGAACCACGACTATTAATTAGAGGAATAATATACTGTGCAATGATTCTAAAAATGCGAATGAATCCTTCCTTTCCAAATATTTATTTATAGATCGAAATTTGTTTCAATACACCCCGTCGTTGTGCCTTGAACATGGCAAAGTTTCGATCCTTTGTAAAACTTGAATAAATTTTTCCTGTAAGTTTCCTAGCCAAACCAGCCACCAACTTAAACGCATCAGTTAATTAACCGACTTCGCTGTTCTATAATAATCGTGAATCCGAGTGAAGTAAATTAGTTCAGTGTTAACGAAATTAAAATTATAGAGTGTGCAGCAGGCGCTGGTCCGGGGGCGGTGGTGAAAATGCAGCCGTGTTTAATTTAATTACAACGTCAGGTTAAAATGCGCTGCGCTGCCTTCGTGTATTAAAACTCTGACACAGGAAACGCCTCTTGACTTCTAATTCGCGGCAGGCGGTTTGGTCAGTGCTCACCAGGACAGAGAACATGGTCATGGAGTCGTCACAACTTTAAGTGTGTAGGATAGCTCCGTGGTAACGTTTTGGACTGTAGATTATGAGATCTACAGTTCGATCCGTTGACAAATTTGGAGAAAAACTGGTAGCTGTACTTCACGCGCAAAATAAATCATTTATCCATACATGCTCTTAGCAGAGTTTCACACTTATGTCTGTTTTACGCAACGCAATTTTTTGGTCAATAAATTAATTGTTTTCTTGTTAATAAATTGCCAAGAACAAAAATATTGTCGTTTGTTTTACTCGCGTCAAGGTTTCAGTTAATTTATTATAATAATTTCATAAGCACAAAAAAGTTTGACTGATTGGCAATGACTAAAATTTTCTCTCTTCCCTAAAGAAATGATGAAAAATAGAACATGTTCTAATGAGTAAATAAATTAACCAATTTTTTGGTAAAGAAAAAATGACGTAGTGTCGTATTACATCAAGAAAACTTGGGCAATTTATTAACCAACAAATTGTGTCGCGTATTTCTGGCATTAGACATGGGTAAATGCCATTATAAATTACACAATTTAATATGTAATACTAAAATAAATATACTTGTAGACAGGGTTTTCTTTAATTATATGTGTTGTTTAAACAGAGACAAACATAAATTTTTTTTTCCACTTATTCAACTTTAAAACGAACAGAAAATTTGATCGTGAAACACATATAAGAAGAAAGATGCCACATATGCGTTGATTAGAGGGAAAAATGACAAGGAGCGTAGGAGGTTTGGCCAATAGCAATTCACGGTAACTCGGTGCACAGCGTATAGTATAATCATTGAAAGATGCAGTCTGTCGTTTCCAAACAAACCATGCGGTTTGAAATTTTCAGTTTGGGTATTATTAATCCTGAGTATTTTACACCTCTCATATTATTATTTAAAGTAGCTTGTAAATAAATGAAACTTAAATATTTGCAGTTTTTTCAATACTGTATTTTTATTTTCTTCTACTTTTTCCTTTAATTCCTTATTCATCCTACCTTGGTAAGAAATACACACTACACTACACTCTTGTGGTTCTTGATGAATACTAAATTTTCCACGATTTTATAGTTTTGAGTACAAAACTCGTCTCATTTCTCAAAAGGATCAAGCCGCCATTGGTAAATGGTGTGATGATATATTTATTTATTCAAAGTATAAAGTAGTAAATGATAGGAGTCAGGTTTATGAATGAGGTATTATGGGAGAATAATAATAAACGATAGCTTATCGGTACAAAAGTATTTTATTTGAAGTAATTTCTAAATACAATCATATCACTAACTTAACTATATTATAATAATAATTATTATTAATAGGTTGAAAGTATGGATATTATGGTATTCTTGTAATTATTAAAGTAATAATATTAATACAGATGAGACTTTTTTGCTGAAGGAAATATCATAAATTCTGAGTACAATTGAATGTATGATATTTCACAACACCTGCTTGCGTATGGCAGTATGAAACGCCTGACTATTGTCATTGCTATCGTGAAAGAGTATAACAGAATTAATCAATCGTCAGTGTTGCCAATTCAACAAAACCGTCTCCAAATCCAAAGGAAACGAGGACAAGCTCTTTAAATATAAAACCATTCGCACGGACTGTATTATAATGAAGCATTCACACGTTATTTTGTTAATAACATTCACGCGGCCATTTTCGCTCGGTCGTCCTCGAGTCCTCTGTTGCCTACCTAGCCTAATGCGCTGCGCAAGCGCAATACAAATTTAAATACTGTCTGGGCTACCCTAACACCAGAAAGCGCAGCTGAATGCAGTTAGTTTCGAAGTACAAAAATAGTTAGTGGTTAGGTTATACTACGTTAAATAAAGTTAGATTGTCTTTGTTCAGGTGATTAGGCGCTTGAATGATTGTCGTCTAATCCTACTGTGCACTCGAATTTGTTTGTAAAACTGCACATAACCTAGATTCAGTTTAGTGGAAGTTATTTTACAGACAAACCTACAAACCGTCGAGTGAGAAGAGAACGGCTTCTCGTTGCATAGCTAATTAAATGTGACGGTAAATTTATCTAAATGAATATTACTGTAGAGAGGTCTGTTGCAATCCGCCGCAATAAAAACTAACGATGTTGCTACGAATCGGCGGCGTCTCGTGATTTAGAGACACTGATTTGGCAGCCGAGTTAATTACATCGATTAAGCAGCCAGACGGCGTTTGCACATTCGGTGACCCGTGATGGAGACACTCAGTTCCAAGGAAACTGTGCATCTGTAAGCAACTGTGTTCAAGCTAAGTGGCTTTACGAACTATATATCACAATACTTGAATTGCTTCGAAATTTGTCAAGAGATTCCAAAACGCAGAAGAAGGCACTGTTTGTGATATACATATTACTACCTATCCAATCTAGAATCTACGTCCGTATCCGGCATCGTACAACTTGCACAGGCTGTCAGTGCGACTGACGCTCATACTGGAGGGCATGCTGACGCTGACAGACATGGCATCCTGGTGATGTTTGATGCTCCTCCTCCGCTGCCAGATGAAGGTCCACGCGGCAATGACGGCCAGTTGCGCTGCGAGGAACACTGTTCCTGCGACGATGATACCCGCCATGTTGACACACACCCCACTGGCGGCATCGCTCTGCATGAAGACGGTTTCGGTGGCCAACGAGGTCTTGTTAGCTTTGGAGTGCTCGAAGCCGAACTTGTCGGTGATCTGGATGGACTGCACGAGGAGGAGGTCGTCCTGGGGTGACTGGGTGCTGGTGGCACGACGACGGCGACGCTTGCCGTAGGAGATAACGGAGCGGAGCTCCCCGGTGGATTCCTCCTGGTCGCACTGCACGGGCTCACATGTTGGCATGCACGGGGTTACTAAAGCGCGGAATTGGACGACCTCTGATGACGGGAATTTGAACGCGTCGAAGTGTGACAGCAGGATCTGCAAAGAGATTACATAGCATTATTTACATTGTAGTACTTTGTGTTTGTTGAAAACACGGAACAATAAAACATTTACGTTTCGGTTGGGCTTAGTGAAAAGGGAAACTAAGTTCACATTTTAACAGTTCAATTTTAATGTACATTTAATACCAATCTTTTGTCTACATGCTACTAATAATTGAAGGTTGAAAATTACTGTTTGTAACACCGACAATTATTTGTTAGGCGCACAATATTTTAAAAGTTGGTTGGTATTATAGTAGGGAATTGTATTTTTTTATTTGAATGTGTCAAAGTCAAACATGGATGAAAAACATCTTTTTGCTTTTGCTGCAGCTACAATATTATTTAATATAGCTGTAATAATTAAAAACAGAAAAAAAAAACGAAATATTGTAATAAGAAGAGAAAGTGGATAAGATACTGGTTATAACGCAGGGAAATGGGCAACATCGTTTTAATAATGTTAAATAATGAATTGTAGTTAAAGGTTAGCATTTCATATAGAAATTATTTCAAATTGTCTAATGAGTGTTTTAAGAAATTTATTGTTATTGACATTACTGAGAAAATGCCATTTTTTAATTTGAATATGCTAATGGATGAAGAACATAGATGATGTTCGAAATAGTAGTGGTAAGCTACAGGTAGAACGATTCTTTGGTTAATTCTTAGTAGACAATCCTAATGAAAAAAATTTGAACGGCTGTTCGCAAAGCCACACGAAACCATGAAACTTGTAAATGTGCGAGCAGAATATAATGAAATTTTTGAATTTTATGTGACATATCTTTGCTGTTTACTTTCAAGAAGGATTGTGTCAAATTGCGTTAATGTTAAATCGTTTAATATGAATACTTTAAAGATTTAACTTCTCTTCAGACGTATTTTTTTAACTTTATTATATATAGTAACCTGTTGCAATAAGTTTTTCGTTTGAAAAATAAATGATAAATAATTTGTCAAATTTTGATATTTGACATTCATAATGATTTGTCTAGTTACCTAATGACTGCTATAACAATTGTTTAATTCGGTGTTGCCAAATTTACGTTTCTTTTCAAAAGCTCGTATGGCTTTACTAAGAGCCGTATATTTTTTGCATTAAGATTCAGAATTAATCAAAGAATAATTCTATCTGAAGCTTATCACCACTTTTCCGAATATCCTGTATTATTAAATGTAAGAGAAATACTTTTATTTACACTGTTCATCCAAAAGTAAACATAATGCAAGGGTTTCAAATAACAGTTCGCAGAGCACGAAAATGGGGTTCTGCGCATCAAACTACGCATTTCATTGAAACATTGTATTTTTCATGTACATTAAAATGAAATAAAACTGTTCAATTAAAACTGAAAAATTGGGATATTATTTAACACACTAAAACTTTGATTAATTAATCTAGTTTATTATCAATCTATTCAATCTTCCACGAACAGACTACGTAAAATTAGAAACAGGAACAATAGGTCATTAACTTCCTTACGCGTAATTTATGATGCGCTTTGATTGTTTCATTTACCACACAAAATGCACCAAAACCACGTAATCAGTTCCGCGTAGCGGTAAACACTAACCGACGTTCTTTTATAATTCCTCAATCGCGAATTTATACTGATGGCCTGCGACGTATACGGCAGCGTAGCCATAAAGTACACCAGTAATGAGTTCGTTACGTACGTGATTTTATTGTGAACATACCTTGCCAGAGTTAGCTGACTTGTACAACGGACCCATGATGAAGTGGTCGGTGGGACAGCCATCAGAATCGATGAGGACGATTTCACTGGAATCGACTCCGTCCATAGCCACAAGTTCGCGAACGAAGATTTCATAAGGACTGTTGGGATCGAGGATTTCGAATCTGAGGGCCAGGGGATCTCCAACTTCAGCAGAGGGCATAACATCACCTCCGTTTCTATCGGTAATTTTCATGGCTACGTTCGGAGAATCAACAGTTACTTCTTCAGACAGAGCAGGCTGAATGTCTCCATGTACTCCAAGATCAACCTCATTAGTAACACTCTTGTTGGTCAAATCATACTGGCATGTAACAGCCAAGCCTAAATCGCTGCTAGTAACAATTTTATCATGGTGCTGAATAACAACATCATTAACGTATCTTCCCAGTCCGTTTTTCCTAACGTTGCACTCTAGGTTGTCATATGGCATGTGCAATTCAAACTCCAAACTGTTCTTAACGTCCTGCACGCAGGAGTTGGGACTGCCCTTGGCGTAGATCTTCCCGTTGAAGAGCTTGCTGGTCTGGATGCGGGCGACCATGTCCCCGGAGCGGCAGTCGATGCTGACGTTGTAGCAGGAGCTGAGCTCGTAAGTGGCTGCTTCGGGCACTTCGAGGTACGGGTCCTGTAACGTCAATGTCACGCGTTAGCACTGCGCGGCTTCTAATTTGCGTTGCGTGCAAGTGAACGGAGAAAAGGAAACAGAGTGAAGAATGCGGAAAAGAACTTGGTGATGTTTTTGTGGGGTAAATTGGAATTTATAGGTATGATTGATGCAGAGCAACTGGTCAGTTTCTTGTAGATTTGCAAGAAATGGACTAATTACCGAAGACACTTTGATGGCACAAACATATTCTCTTATTTCGCATAATATAGATACCATTAGTCCACTTCATTTATATTATATCTACTTATGACAAAAATGAGAATAATGGAAGGAAAAATAATCTAAAGATATCAAAAACAAATACAGAATAAGAATGAACTATGAAATAGAACAAGACATAAAATGAAAAGATATAGTGAGTCAGATTGCTTAAATACATATGGAGAGCAAAGAAAAGAATTACTTAAATTATATGAACAAATTCCTCGTTACTGAAAGTACTAACCATTTTGCACTTAACATACTTCGACGTTTAATGAATTGACATTTACATAAATGAATTTCAGCGGAAACATGTTGTCTAGTTGAGCAAAAAAAGAAAAATTAAATCAGTACTAGAGTGGAGACCAGAAGGAATAAGAGGACGAGATAGACACTGATCAACATACCTAAAGGAAGTAGAATATTTAAAAGCAGGAGCACAGTAAAACAAAAGATAGGAAGATGTGCAGAAACCTACCTACACGGATTAACAGGAAAAGAAACGGACATTAATCCACTCCAACAAAAGGAACTAGAGAGCTTTATAAGAATAAATGACATATAAATATTTCACCTGAATGTCAGACAAGGTGGCTCTGGAGTGATGGCTCAACCTGCAGACCATATCCCCGGTATCACCATAGTCGTAGGAGTGGCATCTGTACGGGCTGTTCAAGCACAACTCCCTGCACTCATCCACGGAGCCGACGTCCTGGTACACGGAGTCCACGGTCTTCAGAATACGGCCGTTCAGCTTCTTGAACTCGCACAGCTTTGTAGGTTCCTCCACGCAGTTGTTCTCCAGGTAGTCGTAGCCGTCGGCTGCGATGAAGAACGTGGAGCCGGCCACGGTCATGCGGTCCATGTTTGAGAGCTCGCAGTCGCCGGTATGGTTGTAATAGTTCACTGATCTGAAAAGAGAAGACGATTATTAGTTGATGTTGATGGGACTAGAATAATTAGAAATAAATATGGATGAACTTAAACTAAATATTTGATTGGTATGGAGATTCAATGATTAATTATTTGGTCAGCTTTTAGTTGTTCTTATTAGAGTAAAAGAGATCGCACAATTAGTTATATTATTACCTTAGGCATAATTTTTGTTTGAGGTGTTCTTTATACAAGCTGTTCCTTTAAAATAACAAGCGTTCTTATAGGCAAACTAATGATTTTCGAGAAAACTGTTATATACAAAAAAAGACCTCATTTAATAGAATTTACCTGCAGAAAATTCAGTAAGTGGTTTTCAACTGATAGAATAATTTTTTTTAATGGTAATCAGTATTAGTCCATTAAATAGAGAATGATATAGGGTTGTATAGCAATTATTTCGAGAAAAATGATGATATCAAAAGTCAGAAATAATTTTACAATATTGAATTAGGTTGCCTTTAAAATATCGCAGTATCACACTACAGGCTGACCACTTGTTCACCTTAAATGTAGTTCTGGCCGTACAAGAACTTTTTCTAATGCCAATTTGGTTAAACTAGTAACCAAAGACTGATATTCTCACTGCACCATAACGAATTGGTCGCGAATCAAGTACCACGGTATTTGAGGGCATCAAATACCGTGGTTTCGTACAGGACTGTGGTGCACGTAGATGATAATGAAATAAGAATGAAATAAAATTCGTATAAAATTTAAGTTCAGATTTCTTAAATAGCCTACTGGCGAAAAGTTAAAAATAAGTTGATCTTAAAAATACGAACTTACTGTTTGTTTGTAACTAAGGTAATAATTCTCAATTTGAATTTTATTGGAATCAAATCCTACATCTTCTCATAAATATTAATTATGTAGTCTAGACACTGGATTACTAACTTCGAAAAGAATGAATGGGAGAACAAGAAATATTTCTTTTCATAAGAATTTGAATGTGTTTTGGTAACAAGGAGATATGGGTATTGCTTCATATATATATATATATATATATATATATATATATATCAGGGAATTTGAATATATTATTATTTTTACTGAAAAAACTTTCAGACTTCATTGTAAAATTATAATAGTTATTTGTGATATAAGTGTTAAAAGTGACATTTTATGAGTAATAAATGACTTTTTACAAGTATATCATACAAAATTTAAACTACTATCTTTCTAATGTATTAGTAAATTTTAAAAACTGTAGAATTTTATTTGGACAGCTAGGGTTATATTTGTTGATTTATTAATACAAATTTTTAGCAACGTGTTAACAGTAACAATAAAATCACTTTTAACACGTTGCTATGTTACTTTTAACACTAGTGTCAGAAAGTGACATTTTTCACTTACTAATCAACAGTTAAAACGGCCACTTTTAATATCGGTTGTAGATAAAAATAATTAATAGATATTATTAATTTAATTTCTTAATGAACAATTATGTACAATAATTCGAAACGTTCCCTATAATTAAAATGGTTTGTCAGAATTTAATACAAAAGTATTTAATAATTATGTTATTTTCTATTACTTTTGACTGGTAAGTGCACCGCGGTTTTGATTTCTAAAGTTTCATTTATAATCAGCTGTTCACATTATCTGATGATATTTGGTTAGAGAGCTTTATCAACAAAAGGAATGAGAAAGTCCAGGTTCTTCCAAGATAACTTCTTTGAAACCTTAGTTTTCTTTCTTTCTGCTATTTAATCTCACTTCGATGGCTCAAATTTTTACACGGTTCAAAGTGGGAAGTAGCATATTTTAAGAGTCGAAGTAGAATTAAAGTGACCGAGTGAGTTTCCATGCAGCAGAGTCTTACTTTCTTATTTGAAATAATTTAGCAATTAGCGTAATCAGCAGGGAAGTAATAGTCACCACGTGACTCGGTCCCAACTCAAAAACCCCAATTGATTTCAGTACAAATTTTAATAGCGACCGCTTCCCGCCACATTAATTAAATGTAAATTCCGTAGACTTTAATTGTATCTCCTAATCTTATTCCTCCTCTTGCTGATTGAAATCGTTCTTTGCGTAACCTTCTGAAGATAATTAAGGCAATTTCTCGTCTTTAATCAGAGAGACTTTGAGACAATTTAATAATTTGTGTGACCAGTCGTGTGTGTCTTGACACTACCCTGCGGTTTCCTCGCTGCAACGTGCCTTCGTTACGTGCGGGAGGATTTTACATTTTTATCTGGAAGCCCAGGACTGGAGCAGCATATTTAAGAGGTTAAACGCGCTTCGGAATTTTCGATTCCGGAATGTCGACAGCTAAATTTTAAATTTCCCGCGGTTACGATTATGTGTACTCATTCACACCAGGGCTTCTCAAATTGGCGATGCTTCATTTTTTCTCAAACACTCCTTACAACTTGTGAATTACTCTTCAACATTGTTTAGTGGAAACTTTTCGAAATATTAATTATAAAGGTAGCTGTGAACTGAAATAACCCTTTTCGTTAATTAGATTTTTAAGGGTCTCGTTAAGAACAAGGGTGACGTTTTATTTCAGCTCAAGCAACGAGAAAGTGATAAATTGAAATTTGATTAGCTAATTTTAGAAAATAAATATCAGAAATCAATATTTGATTAATTTTTCGTGCAACCTAAATTCTCAGTAAATTTGAATTTGAAAGTGTAAACTTAAAAATAATTTCATTAATTTACTTTACAGAAACAGGTAAAACTTAAAAAAAGTTATAGGTGACACAGTGGGATAACACAAATCCTGAAACACAATCAATCAGTAATCAAACATTTCTATCCTTGCACACCACTTTCGCCTCGTTCACATTTATAGTGCAAGTCATACATTCACATTCTTCACACTCGGAATCATTCGTTCATCACCCTCAAATATTAGCTACTCAATCTTACATTATTGTATTTGGGACACGATCACGTGTAACTCTATCTGCGAGATGTAAAATATTAGTTTTTGAATTTCAATGTTGTCTGGGTTGATCAGGCCTCTATCAGGAATAATGTTTCCTTTTTCGCTTGTGAAGCTTAAAACTGCAGTATTAGCTTTAAAATGATGTAACTTATTTACTTTTTCCAATTCACACTCGGATAATCACAGAGCAAAATTGTTTCGCCAACAATTTGCTTGTATTTGTAGTTGACAGAGCAAACAAAACAAAAAACAAGATTGTGTAGAATTTACAACAGTAATCTAATTTAGCATCAAAGGTAGAGGTATAATTTTAGTTTATACATCAAGTTAACTGCGAAACAGTTGGTCCTTTTATTCTGATTGTCAATCAGGTCTACCTTGAAAAGATTGAAACATTAACGCAACATATTTCCTCTTTAGTTTTATCGGGGCTGGGATCTCTGTCGCCCGGTGTTTCACGCCAGCATAATACCAGATATTAGGGGAGATAATCTTCCAAATTACCAGGAAGTGCGGTAAGAACGATCGAACGCGGCACGTTCCTGTTTACAGATAAAACACCGCACTCTAGATCCCCGATCGCACGATCGAACTTTACGCACGGTGCGGGGATTTACGTCATTCGTGGCGGCGGTCGCCAAAGAACAAAAGGTACACAAAAAGTATCAAAGCCGCGCCATGGTTTTACTTCCCGCACCTTTATACCTGAAGGCGAATGGGGGAGCATTATACTGATGAAAGGATGGTCGGTTTTCAGTTCCTTCTCCTGTAATATATTTGGAGGTTCTTATTTAATGGGACTACACACTAAACTCTGCTCTGAATCTGTTAATTATTAAAATATTCAAAAAGAAAGATTTCTCTATATATAAAACCAAGACCATTTCAGAATAAGAATGAATAATAAATCAGCCTGCCAAAGACATTTCAGTACTAATAATGTTTACACAGGGATAGTTGAAAAGATTAAATTCGATGGAGATCTACCGCTAGATTACATAAACATAAATATATTCATCATGTTATTCGTTTACCAATCGATCTGTGCGAATACAATCCAATTAAATCTAAAAGCATTACAGTAATAAAGAAAATATGTAAATACGTATTGCGATAACTAAGTTATCATCATCAGTAGATGCAAAAGGAATAAAATCAAGATTACAAAACTTGTAAACTAAGTCAGTAATCAAGATTGAATACAACTTAAAAAATAAAATGTGTAAATGGCGTGATGGTGTATTTAGTTATTTTTCTAGTGAAGTATTACAGCAGGCTGTATTATCAACAGTTGTTTCTTTCGTATCAAGCTCCAATTTTCGCCGGCCTTCCGCGATTTCCATACTTCCTCAGCGATTACAAAACCTTAGTGTGGGAACTGTACGTCTCTTCGAAAGGAATGCTTTCTGTTATTCTTCCCACTCTCAGAGTATCAATTGGCTTGGATTGCATTTGTAGTTGGCGTTGGATCGGCTGGAATCCCCACTAACACATGCAAAGTGCAAACGCTGCATAACGCGAGCGTTTGGGAGATTTTAGATAGTATTTTTGTGCGTGCTCTTGCTACTTGTGTTGTACATTATTCATGCAAGACGCTATAGTACACTTGTATCGTTGTTGAGGAATCTAACACGATGTTGAATGTTGTCTCTTGTGCTGTAAGTCTATTATCTTGTATCAATAGCTACTAGATTTACTTAGTCGTGTTGGTAAGCGATCCGAGCAGCCACGCTCCATTGTGCTGCGAGCTGCGTATATTATCAAATTCCTCTAGACTCTACACTAGAGAATAGCTCGAGTTTTCTGCAGCTATTTCCGATGGTAAATACAGCTTTCTACGTGCAACATTACAAAAAAAAAAAACTGTTTCGTTATTAATGAATCAAGGAGGTTACCTCGCCTGACAACTATATTTAATATTTGCAAATAGCACTAGAAAAAATAAAACTAAAAAATATATTTTTTATATGCTAATTGAAGTTGTGTTGCTATTTGAAGACTAATATGAACTATTATCGCCCCAGACGATATATTTCGAATTATAAAAATATTTAATATTCATAGTTCTGTTAAACGATCATAGATTGGTCTGAGTAGCTCGGAGGTTACTATAATCTAGCAGTCCCTCGTCGTGTATCATCAACAACTTACAACGTCGCTAATACAAGAAAAATGTTCATTCAATGAATTCGGTGGAATTCCGGCTCTATTCTCTACGATAGGAAAATGGGACATAATTATATTTTTCTACGGCCACTTAGAAATCTGCTCATAGTATGTTTGTAGTTGCTAGGGATATGAGGTACATTGCAAGCATCGTGCGAAATGAATTTGTTTTGTGAGTATTTCAATACAGGTCATTCCATTTAAGTACGGGTGCCATTGCTAGGATACTTATTTAGAATTGTCAAATATTGGAATGGTGGAAGCGAGACAAATTTATTTTTAAAATTAAAATGATTAGTAAATAATATCGTGGTCGTAGAAAAAGTATAGTGTACATTTCGCATGGAATGTTCATTTCATACTCGTATGAAATGAGTACCATTCCATGCTCGTTGTACAATATACTATTATGGATTATATTATATCATCAGACCATTTATCCATTTCTGGATGTGGCACTCCGTTCAAAGCAGATCTCGGTATTATGATATATTTTGCGCGTGAAGTGCGGTTACCAGCCGTAAAATCACTGTCTCCAAGATTAACCTGTAGATATTCTATAAGCCCTTCTTTCGTCCATATATTGAAAATAAAGGAAAATTTACTTAAATAGAAAATTAAGTTTTGTCGTCATATTAGTCCAACCTATAGGTTTACCATTGAGTGGCAATCACTTTTTTTGCAATAACAGCATTTATTCTTTTTGTAATGGTTTGTACGAAAGCTTTGTATATCTCCAGTGTTATGTTACACCATATTTCGGTAATTTTCTCACAGAATTCTTAGTTTATTCTTATCGAATGGTAGCACAATTCCCGTTTATTTTTTTGTTGGTGACAGATCGGGGCTATTGTACTCGTATGGCCAATCTATGATCTCTTCACTAACTTTTAATTATCTATGCAGTGCGACAAAAAGTAAAAGTAAAAATACTTAGGACGAACTATTACGAAGAGGGTGTCATGTCGTAGAGAGTACGTCCCTTTTTGCACAAATCTCGTTCATCAAAGTCTTTTAAACGTATTGATTCATTTAATTCTTCTCTCCGGCTTCTTAGTCTATCGTCCTACTTATATATTTTGACATCCTCTTTGCAGGCCATTAACGATTCAGTTGATGATTTAAGGTACATCTGCAGTTGTAGTCTTTTAATGTGTATTTTTTTCGGAGCCCGGAAACCTATCTAATAATTTATAACAATACATTGAAAATCCATCGATATATATCATATCTAGTAACCTACTATTCCTGGAATACTTAACCATAAAACAAAAGCCATGAATAGTCCATCAAACTAAAAACGCCGAAGAATTAAAATTATTGACACGTCAAACTCAACGTCGTCCCCGTCTCACAACACTATATACAGCCACAGTCCCCACGTGGCCAGTTCATTAGCATTCATAATATTTCCAATCACGAGCTTTGTGTCCAAGTTTAGAGCCGCTGATTCGCAAAAACCTTCCGTGATTGATCAAGACGGCCGTGATACGATGCTCAACTGGTTTCCAGCTCTGCGAAAACCGCAAATGGTAGCCATAATGAAGCTGCTGTCAGATATGAGACGGATTCGCTAAATGCAGCGAAATGACAGGACGAGTATGGTCACCTCATGAATAGAAATAGGCGATAAGTACATGGGTTATTATTAATTAATTAGCATTCCTAGGATTTTCAAGAGATTTTTCTCGAAATCTGCGCGGCAGAGGAACGTGGGGAATTTGAATCCTTTATGGGCTATTTAAGTTGATGTACTAGAAAAACTAGATTTTGAATGCACTCTTCTATACCATCTTTTTTTTCAATACGTTTTGAAGTAGAAAAGGTTTGTATATTACAATTTCACAATGGAGCAGAAATTAAAACTGTTATTTAGAACA
Organism: Poecilus cupreus; assembly: GCA_963942605.1. Lineage (NCBI taxonomy): Eukaryota > Metazoa > Arthropoda > Insecta > Coleoptera > Carabidae > Poecilus > Poecilus cupreus. The sequence goes on from OZ012720.1 coordinate 31,462,603, forward strand.
GAATAAGTGATTAATAATTGTTCCATAACAAGATACTATTAATAAGATTTAAATTGGTATTCAGCTCTACATTTCTGCATTTTTTTATTTAAGCGATCTCAACTACTGCGGTTATATGTCGCCTTGGTACCTCGTTTTCGATGGTGTGATAACGGCACGTAGTGTTCGCTGGTATGGGTTTTCGTAAAGCGGTCACCCATCCAACTACTAACTGCGGTTGCTGTGTGCTTAAATTGCGTTATCGAGTGAACCGGCTTCAGCGCTACCTGTCATGGCCGTTGCCTCTCTGCATTATTCTTTTGTACATTCTTCAACTTTGTCCATTTCACTTTGTGTAATAATCCTGTTATAGTATTTAGTGATAGTCGTCTGAAGTTTAAGAGAAGTTTCATCCATTATTTCTTACGAGTATAATATTTGTATACTACTAAATAAGTGTTTGTTGCATATTTCTTTTTTCCTTAATGCGTATTTTGTCAAAACTGTTCATTTATATTAATAGTATACATAGTTCCTTTATAATTGGGTTCTTTAAGCAGAAGGAAGAATTCAAAATAAGTTATTTTTGCAGTGAAACTTAACGGAAAACGAAGTAGAGTTAACTCTATTAAATGCACGGAATCAGCTTGTGTGTCTCTTTGAAATCAATCAATGTTTTAACTCAAGACCTCTAGGGTGCCGAGCCATCGCCTTGCAGCACTCTCTCAGTTTCTTCGCGCTTCGTTCTCGCATGATAACGATTTGTGAAAATATTTGCCTGCACACCATCGCCTGATGCCTCGTGCTTACTCTTGGCGTTATTCACTCGTGTAGTGCTGCTCTACTACTGTATGTTATGTTACGCTACGTTCCGTGGCCGTAGTTTACATTCTGGCCTGGAGAATGCAATGAAACCGCGGTTACAAATTGGTACATGCTTTTCCCATTTTATCTATGGATCGAATATATTACACCAGTGACGATGAAATGTTTAAAGTATCTCTAGTAAATTTTGTGGTTTTATTACCTACATCTCTTTCATTTATTATAGTTATTACTCACAAACAGAATTACACTTCGATATTGCCTCAACCAAAATTGTCTCATTTCTGTGCCTCTAATCTTCAGCTCTTCCACCATTTCTAACATAACCTCACTGTTCTTGACGTTCACACTTCAACCTCGCGTCAAATGAACTGTGAACATTTCGCATCTGTTTGCGTTCGCGTGTCGCGATTTTTCCTTGTAACTGTCGTGTGTCTGCACTCCATGCTGCGTTGTTCACAACATCGCATCGCTGATGTAACACAACGTAAACAACACGCGGCGACTGCCAACGTTAACGTAAGCGTGAACGCAAGCGCGGCGCTAAATATGATTCAGCGTGATTGAGCGACGCGATTACGTTGAGTTAATGCTTAATGCGGTGATTTGGTCACTGGATAATGCAGACTGATGTTGATGGTGGTTAATGAGACTGAGTGATGTTTATTAGGGTATTAATAGATTGGTTTGCTGCATGAATTTTTGATCATTTGATGCTGGAATCGACATATATGATTTATACAGCACTTGCGCTTATTTTGCCCATAGCAGTTTTGACAATTTTATTTACTGGTTCGAAATAGAATACAAAACGTAAAATATTAAGAAGAATGCTGTTACTCCTGTTTACATTATAATACATTTGTAATCTTTCTTTTGGCTTCTTTTCAATTACAATGCTATCATCTTAGCCTCTTTGCCGAATTGTGGAATATTTACAAATGATATAAATATGAAATAAAAAGGATAATTAAGTCCGATAAATATCAATTAAGTTATTACAATAATTCTTCATGATCCATCTTAACGACATAGGTAGTCCTGGCAGAAGCTAGCGCGAGCAATCATCCGTATAATCTTCGCCGTAAATCTCAATATTGTCAGTTTACCTCGATCTAGCGCTAACGCCAGCATTGCTCGGTTCGCAGAGATTAGGCATACGCCATACAAACACTTCCACAAAGCAGGTCGCGGTTCGTTGCCGAATAAAGTTTTACGAGAAAACCGCGCGTTTAAATGTGCGAATGAAATTGGAAGTTGATAAAGCGATTTCGTTTTTATGTTGCGATTTCTTTGTGTCAGTTATGTGTGCGGTGACTGCTGTGTAGGCTCGTCGATGCGGTAATAAAGATTACGAGATTCGATCCTCGATTAAAGGAGTGTTTGTAAATATCTCGTGCTTCGACTGAACACAATAAAATGGCGGATTACATTGTGGTTGTTCTTTAATTGACTTGGAGCAGTGCCAGTCAAAAGCTTCGCCTCTTAATTTCTTTCGGTACATTGCCACCGAGAAATAAAACAGAAACACTATCTGTTGCTGTTAAAATACTCTAATTGCCATACAATAGCTGAATAGCAAAGCAGGCATTTTAAAACTAGAATTAGGCTGCAACATACGCTATTAATTTTGAAGCCAAGGAGTGAATAATATGTTATTTGTTATATGCTGATTACATTGCCAAGAGGTCAAAGATTTACCCATTACACAAATATATAAGAAAGTGCATTTTTTGCATATTTTAATAATTATATATTGGAAAGAGTATAAATTTAGACATGTATAGAGCACCTTTACTGTAATTATGCATCGTTTATGTAATACTAACAAATGATTTAATTTATTTATGTATTTTCCTATGTATTTGGAACATATTTCTTCTAAAATTTTGTCCCTTTTTCTTTATTATGTGTTTTATTTTCAAATTTCTCCTAATTCAATGTATTCCTGTTTCATTTGTTTCATTCAAAGTGTATTCTCTTTTTTTCTCTCTAATATCATAAATTCAATGCTTCTTTTGTAATGTCTTCGTTTTTCATTGTTAATTTTTTGGTCCAATAAAAATATTTTTTTTTTGTGAACATTATAAACGATCATTTCATTTTGTTTCAAATAAATTATGATGAAGGGATGAAGTCCAACTATCTTCATAGGATATGGTTCATAAAAGGCTCGTCCTCCTCCTAGTCCTCCTGCTCCTTTTCACTTTCTTCCTCCTCCCCTTCTCTCTCTCCTCCTCCCCCTTCTGCCTCTCCTTCTCCCCCTCCTCCTCCCCCTTCTGCCTTTCCTTCTTCCCCTTCTCCCTCTCCTCCACCATTTGACTTCAAATTCTAAAACACATTTATAAAAATGTATTTATAAATGATTGTTATTTTAACCTGTTAATATTGTTTGCGGTCTGCAACTGTCTATTGTGCCAGGTTGATATAGAACGTTGGTTCATCAGTTACATGACTGGAATTTTGTTTAGCAGGAAAGAAATATTGTGCTTCTATATGATATAGCTTCCAAAGTGGATTATCCTGTGACAGCCTTCCTTTCTATAAAGCATAGCTGTATTAAAATAGCTATGAACATGTGCACAGCATTTACATTAGCATCGCCCGTGGAAAACGTTTTAGAGCTTTTTATTTTAAAAGTGTTGAATCCCTAAAATTAAATGGCTATTGTAGTATATAGTTGTACAGCATTTGATGTAAGACAAGAACTATGCGTAGTGCCAGCAAGCCGTCAAGGTACGCATGTCAACACACAAAGAAACACATGTCCACATAACCTAACCCATCTCCAACAGCATCCACAGAAAGAAACGTTAAACATTGCATTCGAGATGCGTCTATTGCATTATGCTCGCAGTGCGACCGCGGTGTCGCGTTGACAACGCCGGAATGCGATGCGCGATTGTTTATTGGCAGGCGGATTGTAACATTTGACTGTGACATCAATTACATTGAAGCGGCCATTAATCGCAGCGTGCCATGGCTGCAGATCGCGCCACACGTTTTATATTTAAATTACAAATTGTTGTTTATTTTGCCATTGATACGTGTCGCTGGCCGCCGATTGATCGGTTTTCGCCGGACGACGGAAACGGCGACTTGAATTGAAATAAAATGGATGGATTTGCATAAACGGGAAATTAAAGAATTAAAAATGCCACTGCCAAAGGAAAACCAACGCCGTATTTGGATCTTGATAATATTTTCTCAATCGTATTATATTTTCGAATTGTGTTTACGAGGAAATAAAATATAAATCAGTGAAACTTTATTCAAGTGAAAAATATGGCAAAGGGAATAAAATCAGAAACAAATCAATTTACAAACTCAGCTCGTAAACATCGGAAGCAAATCAGCTGACGACATCACCGTGGAGGAAATCAGTCAAAGGCATTCACAACAACAATCAAACTGTAGATTCGTAGCTTGGCTTATGTCAGGTAGTCGTGTGCGACGACACGAAACTAAACAACGAAAACTCGTGATTCTAGCGAGCTTTGACGATGACGTCAGTGGCAGTTCTAACGCTTGACGTGACATATTCACATTTTTATTTGGTTTAATTTTAGCGAAGAAATAACACAATATACTCCTCTGCGATTCGTCGAGCAAAACAAGCGCTGTTGTATGTTGTATGCAAAATCCAATTTCATAAACCGTGCACCAGGCAACGAGATTCTTATTGTAGCGAATAATTAGGCGCATTGATGAAACAAAGCATTCCTGAACGAGCGCAAGGTTCTACATAATTAACTATGTTGCAATAAATGAAATTCTTGCTGCTAGACTCCGGTGCAACAATATGTAGCACGTGGATTAAAAAGATTAAATTCATGCAGTGTATTTCAGGCATTTTAAAAATGAATCAGGATAACCAAAACATTTATGATCTCGCCCTGGACCTCCTTAATTCCAACTCTACTCAATCAAGTTACAGAATCTTGACCACTGGCTTGGTTCACAAGTTGTGTAATCTTGCTTATATCCCTCTTTTTATTTTAACCCTCTATTGCAAAATGTTCCTGAACGGGAACATAAAATTTAAAATTATTCTTTTCTTTTCTTATGCAGTTTATATTCATGGCAATCATGTTGTAACCATTTGGGAACATTATATACACTTTGCCAATTGCCAATTAGGTCAATCCTCCCAATGTGACCAATATAAAAAAAATTTAAGTGGAAAAAGGATAATTACAGAAACTGAGATAGAAAATGTAAAATTTGAAGGAAGCAGCTTATTACCTGCTGATATATTACAGCTAAAAACACCTTTACAAAATTTCCAAAATTTTTTTTTTATCTGATGTTTTCCCAGAAGAGGTTGTTTATCAAGCAATTTTGTATAGTATACAAAGACGACCCAATAGACCAAAGTTCTATTGTAAGTTGAATTTGTTCATAATGTTCCCAAAAGTGAACAAAACTTAAAAAAAATTTTTTTATAAATTTATTAAAAATTATTTTATTTTATGAAAAAAATTTATGTAACACACTTATTTCTTTTGTGAAAAATAATTTTTTTGAGCCCTTAATTACAAAAAATAATAATTCATGCAATAGAGGGTTAATAATAATGACAACTTAGTTGTCGAAATACGTATTTTTATTAGATTTCTTTATAATTTTAAAGCTTAGGGGATACATTTTAGTTTTATGTTATTCTTAGCCTTAGATTTTTACATTTTATTTTACAAAAGGTTCTTCTCCATTATCAGAATAAGTTCTTCTACCATTTTTTTTATCGAAAAAAGTGATGCGAATTATTACATCAACTATTTTTTTTTCTGAAGTGCACCAATATTCATTGGATATGGTTCACCTTAATTCCTGGTTTTAAAATTACATTTAAATTACATTTAGTAGCAGAGATGTCGAGATTTTGACTCTAAGCCATTCTGTAATCTTGTTGCAATTAAATTCGATGATTGTATTGTCACGTGGTTTGTTTCTGATATCTGTCACCTATTTAACCGTGTAATGAAGTATCGTTCAATTGAATACAAATAGTATCCATTTGATTAATTTTCCATTAGGTTTATTTTTACTCCCATGTTCTAATCTGCGAAGGAATGTTTTGAATAGCATTCATTACAATTAAATAAAAATTCGAATATTATTAGAAGCAGCAAAGAAATAAAATGAATGTAGCGGGAATATTTAAAGTATATTGGAACATGTAGGCATTGGCAGCATAGCGAGCGATTCTATTCTGCAGCAGTTAATCATGTCAGCTCCGCTTGTCCAGAGAGAAACCGCTGATGACTGAATAAAAACTTTAACCTAATACGTTCGCATTCGATCCGTGTTTAATCTAAGTTTTTACCCTGCGTCGCATTTCGCCGACAGAATTAATATTTAAATTGATAAATGATTAGCATACGTCGAGTCGTCTTATTTGAGGTGATTACCTTAACAGGACAATGGAATCCCGAGAAGCGAAGAAGCTGCATCGACTGAATTTGAAATGAGTTTGAAGCACGAGTCATTTGATAAGCCTTGCTCCCGCGGTGTTTCGTATGAACGTCGGTAATAAAGCAATTTCCTTGCCAGCTATGACACGTGAGCGCCATTTTTACCTTCCTTTGATAAATTATATATGTTAATGTTGGCGTTTTTCTCGCCGCGACACCCGCTATGAATGATGAGTTTCCACCACTATAATTAACGGATTATATATAAAGACTTTAATGGCACTGTTTTAAATGGGCTCGCCAACCAGGCAATTATATTGTAATGGCTTTATAAGTCCGCGTGCGCGATTTTTTATTTTTTTCCCGGCGCCACCTTGGATCGCGCATCAGATATTCGGATTTTTCTCGCGGGAAACGTAAATTACCATCGGTTGTGCCACGCACTCTTGATTATAATTATAAAGGATTGCCAGGCTCCCGATTGCCTGTTTACGCCGATACGCAGCGGGGAAACGGCAGCACACGTGCTTCAAATTCACTACATCTGGAGAAGATGCCACGTGCTTTTTATTTGAGTTGTGTTTGCCTCTAACTAGCGCCATGCCTTATATCTCCAATAAACCGTTTACTTCAGATTCCTCGCTCAATATACTAAATATCCACGCATATACATTAAGTTTCTTTTTTGATTTCTTTTTCTTAAATGTGCAATGCATTTATGATTTACTGCATCATAAAAATATCTTATTTATTGACACATAAAATCTTAAACATCCAAATTGGGAAAATTGTCATACACACATGATCGTGAAAGCAATGACAACGTGTTTAATGGTCCTTATCTGTTAAAAACTCACTATCGAAATACTTCTTACATATACATATGTGCTTACGGTAATGATGGTTATGTATTTAATTATTATCCCGCAGTGTAAAAATGGCAACATCTGGCATCCTTCTATATTAAAAAAGCAAAAAATACATTCTTCCTTTCAAACGTCAATTATTTTCGTCACGTTCAATGTGTTTCTTTGAATTTGTTTCTTTTAACATCTTCGCTGCTCGTTTTACGTTATCAATTTGTTTGTCTCGTTCTTCTGTTATTTTTTCCTTGAAACGTGAGTTTGTTGTTTTTTCTGTTCGGCAACATTGCATTGTGAAGTTTAGACTTTTTATCGGTTGCAATTTTCCTTTTCGTTTACGCAAACGATTGTCGTTAGAACAATGACACTGCAATACACACTTTTTCTACATTGCAGTGATATCGAAAATAGCAGTAATCTGCAAACGATTTCTTTTACTTTTCGCGATATTTGAAATACATCAGAACTATTTCTATTGATACTCATATAATATTTGATTAAGTTCAGTTTATTATCAGAACCTTTATTTTGTAACTTTCAAAGCTAGCTCTATGCCAACACTGTTTCTATATGCACTGCTGGTATCTATGTGAATTTCTATTGGGTGGTTTAGAGCTACCACCGCTAGTGTTTCTATTTGATAGACCTAGCTTTATATCATGACATTGACATTTGTGGTACGTTATTCTATTTTCATTTGGTGATTGATGTTTCATGTCATTTAGATTTTTTTGTTTTATTTTCAAACAATTAATATAAAGCTGCCAACTTAAAAATTATAAAAACATTGACACCAAAATTACTAGAATAGAAACACCGTTCTAATTCAGGACATAAAGAGAGTCACTGTTGCTTGACGTCATAGTTTTAGAGCTAACTCTGGTTCTATTTTAAAGAATTTTAAACATAACCTCATTTCCAAAAGTTCAAATATCAGAATAATAATGGCACTAATTTTCATAGCGTATAAGGTTCATCTTAAGTCAGGTTACGATCAATTGCAGATAAATTGGACAACTGCATTGCAATTTGGGAAATTCTCGACAAAGATAAATCGCCAAACAGTATAGTAAACATAACCTCATTCAGCGATTACAAATGTCATTACCGACAGCGCTTTCCACTCCGATCACGTTCGACTCATTACCATTCATCGTGTTCATCTTCTTTCAGCAGCCAAGCATCATTACATCCCGACGTGTCCAGTTCATTACAGTGTTGCCACCTCTCTCACTGCTACCGTGCACCCCAAAACAAATGTGTTACCTGCCACGTAATTAATTATTCGGTTGACGCCGCCGAGAAGTGTTGATAAATTGTTACTAGTCACTTTAGATGGTGCACGTTCAATTATATTCCTAACGTTGGCAGCAGTGGGGAACTAGGCAAATGTTTGCGACTAGTTTGACTTCCTAATGAATGCAGTTCTGCAGGAAATTGTGTTTCTGGTTTTGAATGAATTTGTAGAAGTTTTTCCTAAATATACTAGTTTATTAAATATATAATTTCTTTGTTTCAGGTAGGATTTCGCGCTGCTAAACGAAACAAAGTAGTAAGTAATTTAAAATATATAAAATAATTGCAACAACTTACTCATGTTATCAAAGAGTAAATAGAGTGACCAGTAATTGATATTTAAGCTCTAATGATTATAGGTATCATAACTTTCAATTAGAAGCAATTGAAAATTTATTCAACGGATAACAACTTGTATAAAAAAAATTAGCACCCGATTGATTTAAATTGCTATATTAAAAATAAACTCTCCACAATTTAAATTACAAATTGAAAAACTAGTCTTTAATATATGCATTTAATTATCTCTGCGCAGTTTGGTGGAGTTGCGCGATTATTTCAAGAAATCTTCAATTTAACTCTATATTTAACCTCGTGTTGCAGTTCTGTGCATTTAGTAATACATGATAATATTTCTAGGGAATTCATTTTCTTGTGCAGGTGCACGACATCTAATGCCAAAACCTGTTTCTCGTTTCTGTAAATGTTTCCACTCAAGAGTTACTTTGCTCATAATCAGAGTTGCAGTTAACGTAACTAACTATATTTGTGCTGCAACTTCTCTTTTCTTACTATCTTCATCTCGAGTTTATTAAGTGCCACTTGCTTTTATTATACTTTATATTATAGTGAAATAGATTATAAGATCCCCAGTTCGATCCCACAGCCGACAAATTAAAAATAAAAAACTGAATAAATAAACCTTATTCGTTATAATCGAAAGTCACAAAATGGGAAATAAGTCATTTATATTATAACTAGATCTAAAAACATCGTACTAGATGTAAAAGAAGTTTAAAAATATTATTAATTATTAAGATAGAGTTTCAAAGTTAGCAATTCTTGTGTTAAATCATTATTTCTCTGCGTAAGCTTCTCTCTCACAAATCTGTTCTATTATAAATTTTTTGAACTTCGCTTTTTACTGAGCTGTCAGCTTGTCGAGGTGTCAAATGATTGGCGTATAATTTGAAGATTTTTTTAATGTTTGAAATTCGTAATCAAATAACACAAATCACTTGTTTGAGAATTCGCGCGATAATGAAACCACGTTGTTAGGTCGACACAAGGAAATTAAAGACATGTTGAATGACATAGATTAGCAAAATTTATAAATGGTAATCAAATATTTGACTAAAGTAATCTTATGGTTTATTTATGTTTCTTCCTGTAATAAATGGTATTCATGAAAATAATAAAATAGAACTTTTATGTGACTATAATTATTTGCATCCTACTGTTTGAGATCCACAACACACGATAACATTGCAGTCGCAAAATTTTTATTGAATAACATTTCAAACTTTTTATAACTATTGATAACCTTTAATTTAGCTAGTTTCATCAAAAAAAATATTGAAGAACTCTTTTACTATCGTAAAATAATAGTAATAATCAATTTTAATTACAATATTACTTACGTTTTTGTAATGAACTATTAAAGTAATAAACTGTACTGCTCATTCAAAAGCTAGTTCGATAAAACATTGTGTTGAAGATAATTGCAATTCGTTGTACTTCAAAATGACAAATTCAGTTTAATTTATTTATAACCCCACTTTTGTCGTCAAATAAGATCTTGTAGCTTGGATATCTTTTGAAAAATATAATTTATAAAACGCATTGATACGCTGGATAACACTACACTATATAAAACTTCGCCGTTTTCCTCTTTCCTGTCACGTTCAAACTACACCGCTACCCGTGGTGTCCTCTAGAGTGACTGTACCAAACATACGAAGCGCGCAACGATTTAAAATTATAAAATTAGTATTTTTAAAAGTATACAGCGGTTAAACTATACAAAATTTTTTCTTAATGATTACATCCATATACATGTATGAAATATAGGTAACGTACGTTTCTTAGTGACTGTAAAATTATGCCATAACCCATACTGTTTCAAATAATTGTTTGCCGACAGAACACATTACTACCCGCCTCATAAGCACAATGATAGTCCAATTTTTGCGTTTGTCGGGGTACATTAGCAGGCAGCATTAGCGAGTCGAGTGCGTAATAGTAACAGGCGGGTTGAGATAAAATCGCGCCGTCCGCCATTGCGCGCCGCAGTTAAATAGGCTCGATCTGGCGATGTTTCCGGAACAGTACCCGCTGGAATTTTAAGTGGAGCTATTCCACCAAACGATGTTTTGTTCCTTTACAAAGATGTAGCGATGGGGGATATGGATGTGATGTGAGACGTTGCCGTGTGCAATAATTGGGAATTTTATGCATTATTACGCTTTTATTTTAATGTTGTGTGGAGGAGCACTTTGATTAGTTGCATGTAAAGAATTATGAAAACTAATGGAGGATTATATACAAGCAGCACCATCTATCGACACTGAAATATAGGAATACTGCAGCGGTAACTTGTAGGCTCTTATAAAAGCGAAAAACGAAACTAATACAGATAGATGTTATAAGGCCACCTTTCTTTGTCTAAAATTATAGAACCATAGATTAGCTTTTTTTCTCTCGTCTCGCAATTTTAACCTGAGTTAGCGAGTTAGGGTTCCAGTATTATTATATTTCAGGGTCTATCGGTAATTGCATTAAAAACACGTGATGGTCTGGAATACAAACAAAAGCAGTCATATGTTTAAACTCACGAACATAAAAGTAATCAACATAAAAAAACGAGGAATAAATAAGAGATTAACATAAACAAAACTGACAGCTTTAGAAATATATGATAACGTAGAAACACACACAGTCAACCAAAAATCAATCTCCTACAAACATTCCTATCCTGGCATACCACTCTCGCCTCGTTCATATTCATAGTTTGATTCATACATGTTCTATTCTTCATACTCGGAATTTTTCGTTCACGCAACAAACCATCAATCATACGCAACCACTTATTTCTCGAACGCCCATGCAATCGTTCATCCTTTATCTCATCCGCATTAACCAATCGTTCATTCGACATTCGTTCAAGATGACCGAACCACCTCAGCTGACTCACTCCCTCTTTTTTAACAACATTCTTCTCAATATCACACTCACCCTACGCCATTGTGTTCTGGACACGTATACCCATACGCACTTTTCTTAAACATCACATTTCTACAGCAGTTGTATGTCGTTCATGCTTCTTCATCCACACCCAACATTCAGAACTATAAATGTAGACGTAGACCATTATAAACACTCAATCGATCATCTCAAGATAAATTCTCGTTTTGTTTCGAGCAAATGTACCCAGAGCACCTAATACCTTGCACCGTTTTAATTGTATAAGCTCCATTAATGTAGTGAATCATTCAGTTGGAGAATATTGCAAAATACAAATAGCAATACTGCCGCCAAATATCCGTAAACAATTACTCGCAAGTTTGTCACAGCTGTCCGCGATTAATGTACCATTACAATCGCATCTAGCGTTAAATACACTTAGGTTTGACAGATATTTAACGCCTGGCTTGCCAACTATCTCACGGTTCAGCGCGTCCTTGAAAATGATCCGTCTGATCATAAATATTTACGATCCTCCAAGTTCTATAATCAGTCAATCACTGATAAAATCTCAATAACTTGATCTCGGACGAACGCGATTGCATGTTTGTCAAACATAGGACTCTTTTCGCGAGGGTCGTTAAAAAAATAAAGGATATCAGTTAGGTGGAAACCAGGTCGTTTGGTCGAGCGAGCGCCGCGAGAGAGAATACTCGATGAACACAGATACGCTGATAACTATGTGTTCTGCTGAGCGCCGCAACGGTAAACGCTGATCAAAGAGTGCGTTTCGCGGGATTCTTCTGGGTATGTTTATTTATTCATGTGATGAGAGCGGAGTTAATTATTTGTTTACAGTGGCGATAGCATGGTGGAGGTGCCTGCGAAATTACACCTGCTGCTTTATTATTGCAACCTCACTTACCTACATACCACTGCTGCTGAGTTACTTTTAGCTAAATTAATGTTTTCGATTTGAATTTCTGGAGCGTAAATGTGTACTCTTACATTTTGTAGCCAATACAATAATTGTCATCACGCCATTCACCCATTTATATTTGTGGCTATTTACTAAGTGAGAACAGATCTCAGAAGTGGAGAAACCCACCATCAAAGCATAATATGCAGTTGTAATGATTTTGGATTTATAAATAAATCGAGACCAAGGAAAATTGGGAAGAAATAAAATGACTTGTTATTTCTGGTGTACCGCAAGGTTCTCATCTGGGTCTATTACTCTTCAATATTTTCATTAATAAAAATACAAATTAACCCTGGACCCAACCGCAGCACTGGGGTCTAGATAACACAAGATAAGAATAACCTACTTTCCCATAAATAAATGTAATTTTTCTAGTGATTTTACCTATGGAATATTTGTTTAGGATTATAGAAAGACATTAAGTAGTAAATAAGCTTTCTGAACCATATATTTTATTCAAAATACAGCATTTGCCAAAACCTAACTTTTTTATTTTGGACTATGAGAACAGAAATTTTCATACTGAAAATTTGATAAATAAAGTAGTGGTAGTTTATTGGCTGACATTTGTAAATTTTTAAGACTTTTTGAAAGTAATTAAGAATGGAAACCATAAAACTGTTTACCACTGTTCTCCCTTATTCCAAGTTTCTTTTTATAGATTCTTGTCCATTACAATATGCTTCATTATAATTTTTTATTTCATCTAATTAGATTTTTCAACAGGACTAAGTCGCAAGTTGATACAAGGAATAGTTATATTATTAAAGTTATCATTATGTATATGATTTCTGTTCTTGGTGACACAGCACTTAGAAATATTGTCAGATGTTTTGATGGAATGAGAATCTTAATGTCATCTGCATACAGCAAGAAATAAGTAAGAATTTACCGAACGTAAAATATTTGTGTACTAAAATATTGAGGAACAACGGGCCTAGATGAGAACCTTGCGGTACCCCAGAAGCAACAGTCAATTCGTTTCTTCCCGATTTCCTGGGTGTTTCCAATTTATTTTTTTAATCCTAAATATATATTCCTTTAGGCCATTATTTATTTAGATATTCGCAACACAGTAGTTGTTTTCCAGAATTTGCTACTATGTTGCCCATGTGCCCACTTTCTATCTATCGAGTTTATTTTTCAATTTCTCTTAGTAAAAAATGACTTCATCCACTAGAATTATAAAATGATGAAGTGTACGTTTCTTTTCTTAAATTGTAGCTCAGCCCCAATGAATGTAATGACAAATCTGTAAAAACGTTGATTTCACGGCTGATAAATTTAGCTCGACCGATCCTTCCAGCAACCGGATGTGCTGTTACCTACATACATATTAATCTCTTCTTGTTGCCATTTGCACCACAATACAAACGCACCAACTAACAAGGTTGTTATTACTGTCGTTTAATTACTCAATAAGAATACTGTGACCGCATACCCAATACGCTGGTATATATACCATGTTTGCAATTTAGCACATGAGTTTTTTCGCATTGTAATTCATGCTGCCTACCTGCTATAAATGCGGCAATAAAAGAATAGCAAATCTGATTAAACATCGACTTGATTACGTTGTCCAATTAAGGGGATAAGAACTGTAATATTGCGTTTAGAGTTACCATTAAAATGGTGTAGACTCAAGTTATGTGTGTATAATTCAATCGTCTTATTGTTTCACCAGCAGTACTTAGTCGACTTGATTTCTTAATTTAGTCATTTATTTTTTACTGCTTATTAAAGAAGGTCTTTAAGAATATGGGATGTTTTTATAGCCCAAGGTACTTGTTATTGAAGTTATTGATGTTCTTATCTCCATATTACTTTTAAACTACCACGGCCAGAGCTATAAAAATAATTAACAGTTGTCTACATTGTGTTATTGAGGTATTTACCCAGGTCTAGGTTAGGTTTATTAGGTGTTAATCTAGCTTTAGAATGTTTTTCTTTTTTTGTAACGCATCGGACTGTTACTCATGATATTTCAAAATTCAGTAACACCATAAGTAATGTCAACATATAGAGAGCTCGATACTAGATAGCTTAATAATTAAAAATGCAAGTGTAAGTAATTGTCGAAATTTAATGCACGTCATTGTTTGCTGACCTCGCGTCGACAGCGTTACTAAATAGGAAGTAGGTTAGTAAGGAATTAGTCGGTGTAGTAAGAAGTGGTGACAGTTGTAAGTTGGGTTGTAGAGTTTTAATAAAGAGTATGTTAGAAGTCAACACTTATTTCTAATGAAAGGATGCGATGATCGACTGATGTAGGAAATGGTAAATAAAAAATGGACTGGCAGTCAAATACATAATTTATTAAAAACTATGCCGACGTTTCGACAGCAACGGCTGTCATCTTCAGGGCTAAGTAACTTTAACTTCAACTTAGCCCTGAGGATGACAGCCGTTACTGTCGAAACGTCGGCATAGTTTTTAATAAATTATGTATTGGCGTGATGATATATTTATTTTATGAGAAAACTCTGGAATCTAGTAAAGAGTTCCCACCTCAGACTTCTTAGCACCTGCGCTGTCCACTATTACCGGTTTATAAATAAATAAATCGCAAGCAGGGCTAGGGTGGTGAAGGCACTGTACTACAAGTGCGCGATGTACGTTCGTTATACATAGTTGCGTTGTGTTGATATTTACGTGCAGCACGTAACGAGTGCAGGGCGGCGGACTGTGCAGCCGCGGGATCAAGGCCGACCGCGATGCTGCGCGCGAAGGTCGCGGCCAGTCATAGCGGAAGAGCTGCCAATGTCACGGGCATCGAGCTCGCCAGGGATTGCCAAACAAAACAGACAAACTTTATCAGTACCTATCCAACATCCCGCACACTCAACCAGCAATCAACTCATCCAAACATTCACCACTTTCGCTTCATCCAAATTCATACAACCACATACCTATTCATTAGTACATCAGACGCCCAACAGATTCAGTATAGACGTTTATATACATCGACAATAGTTATTTGTGTATCTAGAAGGAAAAGTGAAACTTTAAGGTATTAGCAAGTTGGCGAGGACCTTAAAGTCACTTTTCGTTCGAGGTATATACAAAATTTTATTTCATACTGATTACTACAGTTGTTTTTAACAGAAATTAATAAAAATTTGTAGAAATATAAGGTGATACAAGTAGGCTAAATAACAATTTCTATAGGAACAAGTATTTATTTATAAATAATGAAAAAATTAAAAGACAAGTCCTAGGAATTGCATGTTTCACTTTTTGTACGATAAGTCGTCAGAAAAATATAGCATACTTAACCAGTATGAAATCGATTTAAATCCCTGAGAAAAGTCACACAAAACTATAAAATTTTCCAGCATCATGTTCTTCTCACTAATTGTCCTACTAAAAATAAAAACTACTACTTCTTTTCTGAGGTGTACATTGCAATGACATAGTACGATAAAGTCATACAATTTTTAGGTTATCTTTGGGTTGGCCATATCCATCTACGCACCTATCCACGTATGGGATAGCTGGGTTTATTTGGCTAATTCAAAAAGTATTGGTTGTTTAGCATTTGTTAAAAAAGACATAGCAAAAATTTAAAGCAACTCAGGATTATCATTTGTTTATTTGTTTTACCAGTTTTACCCATTTTATTAAATTATTAATCTTGGTTTTATTTGAAATAGCAAGCATCCCCGTACTGCAGTCCTTACTTCCGCAACTGCTTCATTCCCATTTCCATTTTTTTTTTATGAAAGTACCTACTTCTCATATACAGTATCGCAAAAGCGTGTTACATTTTCATAACTATTGCCTGATTAATTATTGATATCTCACTAAGATGTTTTGCAGAAATATTATTAATATTGCTACAATAACAATAGAACTGATTCCGGTGTAAAATGTTTGGCGTCACTGCGCTGGCCAACTCTCAACTCGTTTTCCTTCCAAGTACGTTGGAGGCTGTTCCCCTCGCTATCAGATCGCGCGTTGTTTTTGCTTTTTTCGCGCGTTTGTTTCAGATTAGATATGCGGTTTTTTATCACTGTTGTTTTGTTTTGATGCGCAACATTTTATGAGGTTAAGGTAACTAATGTCGTTAATTGATTTAAGTGATGGTGTTTGTTACTAATTTGTACGTTTTAATTACCATCATTTTCGTTTGTTATGATTAATGTTTCCGCTTGGCTTGCACGATCATATTTCGTGATTTAGAAATATTAAAGTTTACTTTGAGATCTTTGCTTAACGCATGCAATGCTGTGATTTATGTTCGTTGTTTGAGAATTTATATATATTTTCATTCAATTATCGGGATGCAGGCAAAAATAATATAATTTTAGTTGGCGCCAGCAGATATAATGACTCAGGCGATCTCGTAAAACTGTACTTTTAGCAAAAAATGTTTGACGTTTCGGTACTAAAACGGTAAAATATTTCCAGAATAAATTGAATTTTTGTTTTTGTAGCAAAAATAATAAACGGGAAGTGTTTTTTGTTGCGTATATTTAATTTTAGATTCTAATTAATATCTGTGGAGATTTTTGTTTTGTTTAAGTTTGAATGATAATTAAACAGCAAAAACAAGAAACATTCTCTTTGCAAAAATTTAAGTAAAATAAACACAGCTTCGCCGATAAAAAACGAGGATTTACTGCCTTTGATCGTTGGGCAGCGAGGTTAAATAAAACCACTAGTACATAAATAACCTACAGTCGTATTGAATTTGAGTCTACGCAGAAAAATCCCAAGTGTAGCGGTCTACCAAACAAACAAACTAGATTTACCAGCAAAAATTAATTGCCACAGTGGACTTGATAATTTATACCTGCGTGCAATTATTCAGATAAAGACAAGTCTTGTTTACACTCCACGAGTACAATTTCCTCCAAGGCCGCGAGGAACGATTTTATTTTCACTCAGCCTTGAAATATTACCATATCCCGGTTAATATAACAAGACGATATTCTGAGATATGTAACGATCTAATTTGTGTTTCAAGAGCGCGTGGAGAGACATCTATGAGCTAGTGGCTTCAATTAAGCCGCGAGTTGTCGTTTTACATCCGGCCAAACGTATTATTATGATTTTGTTTGTTTTTCGGAGTGCCACAAGGTTTCCCTTGCGCCCCATTAAGAAATTGTTATACGAGGCTTTTAATGCACTTTCGTGGTTTTATTTATATGGCCGATTGCTCTTAATGACATAAATAGTGTTTTGATTAGACGGAATGATGGCTCGTGATCGAATTTATGAACAGTGGATACCTTGTTATTTGCACATTTTATAAGTATATGAATCATGGAGCACAATTCAGGCATTGGAAATAAAACATCTAAGAAGTAACAATTCTGTACAGAATAACAAACGAAATAATAAGAAAACAGTTCCACTTCATAGTAGCAAGACAACTAGCATGGTGGAGTTATATGAATGAAACAAGATTGGTGTGACAAATTTGAATGACAAGAGTGAAAGAAAATAGGGGTCCTGGAAGACCAAAACGCATTTGGGATAACATCATCAACAAAATTTTGAGGAAGAGTAACCTTACACAAATAAGAAACAATGGGCGAAATTTGTGCATAATTAAGAGATTTTGGCATCATGGATAAAAAAAATGTTACTCTGCATGATGCATGAAGGAAATATATTTTTCTTAAATTTCGGATACGAGATTTGTAGATCTTATCAAATATTTAAATTCTACAGTTTCAAGCAAACAGCATCCGACATTCATAAATCGGTTTAAAAAAAATCTGAATCCGAGTCCAGAAAATCTGGAACTCCAAATCATATTTTAAATGTTGTTGGTTCATATCATCATTTTATTTATTAACAATAAATTACCCTACTGGCTTAACCCATCAATGCCCAGAATTAGTTTACTTTAAGTATTGATTTCATATGTATGTTGGTAACTTGTAAGTAGTATTCTGTATAAAATATTTTACATTTACATATACAGAGCAATATTCAATGAATAACCTGGCCTGCCCGGGAAGAAACATAATGTTAAAGTGAGATATCTTCAAGTATGATCTTATCATATGCTGGGCATTAATGGGTTAATATTTGTGACTGTTGGTATCTGCTCAATACTCCCAAATTTTGAAAGGTGCTATTAGCAGAATTTATATCAAAAAATGAATAAAAAGCATGCACCATTCTCATAATTCACCTTGTAGTACCGGCCAATATACTTAAAATTTTATTTATCCAATCAACTTCATTATTTTAATAACTTCTACCTACATCTAACCGACAAAAGACTACAATGATCGGAATGACCACAAATTACTTATGTTAATTTTCGAGCAATACCCTTCGCGACAACAGAATGTAATAATTGCATCGCAGCAATACCCGACAAACTTTATCAGTTGTACAGCGAGCCACTAACATCACAATCACGAGCTAACATTACAATAAGTACAACAGCCCGAAGACGCCGTCCAATCGCGGGATAATTCATAAACAGCTGGAACTCCATTCACGATTAGATCAACACCAGAGAGGGATTCCTTGTAGATGGCAAAAGAAAGGAAAAGTTGAGAAATATTCCGAAGTGGGCGTAATAGTTGTTGGTGAATTTAAATCATGGATAAAGGAAATGCAAAGACACAGGAATGCAGCTGTAACTCATATCGATAAAGGACTGATGAGTTAGTATATGTTCGCTCAACCATTTCATAGATTTTAGTCTAGGGAAGTTGTAGTGAAATTATTCAAAATGAAATATCGCGGCATTGATATTTGAACCGATATTTACTAAGGAATTTCTAAGCTGATCATAAACTTAGACTCTTGCTCTAAGCTCCGTTTTAAATAAAACTATAGTGCAATTTACTATATTGCATCAAATTATCGGGCATGTTTTTAGTATTTCTTTTATATGATCACTAAAACTTTTTGTAAATTCTGTTTATGAAAGGAATACTGTGGCTTAATATTTGTCACTCACTCTGACATACAAGACTATCTTTTTTATGGTTACTAAGATATCATCCTATTAGCGGACACTAAGCGGCCATCTGAAATACTGAGATCATGTAATATTTGTTGTAGGGCTGCCAATTGGATCCGGATTTGATGTGTATCTGGATACCCGCATTAACGGATATCCAAATCTCTACGTATCTAAAAAGCGGAACTCGAATATATGAATCCGGATTTAAATTTGTTATTAAACATTAATTATATTTACTCTTATACAGTAAATTGATTTTAAATATAAATATATATGTACACTATTAAAATAACGTCGATATTCAAAAGAATATTATTATTTCAAAAAGATTCTTACATACACTCCCTTCAAAAATATTTTAAAAATCTAGATCCAGATTTTACAATTATCCGGATTCCCATATGTACGTATTTTCGGATTCTCGGATAATTGGTAGCCCTTGTTTTAAGTGTTAATTCTTATACTGTGTATGATGCAGTGATATCGACCAAAAAATTTAATAAAAGAAAAAAAAAACGTGTGAAATTCGGTCAAGTCATAGATTAAATAAATTAAAAAGACATGTATGACATTATTTTTCTGTAAGAACATAGTAACGTTGTAAACGCTAAGTCACCACACAGAGATTCCACGTTTGTAGAAATTGTGTTATTTTTATATTTACAATATGTTTTATATTCATAGAACTTTGATGAAGGACCGAAATATATTGGTTTTTTGAAATAAAAATGTCTTTTTAATTTATTGAACCTTTGACTAGAGCGAATATTCTGCGATATTTCCTTTATAGATATAAAACAATAAATTGTATTCTTATTAATCATCTTATTAAAAATCCATTTCTAAAACTGATTAAAAGTAGAATGCAAAGATTTATTGGTATTTCATTAAACTGTAGGATGCAATGACAGACCCTACCCTACTATAACCTGGCCGAGAAATTCGAACAGAAAACTTGTTTAATTATGTGCAACATTTCAAAGAACAAAACCGTTTAATTCAATTTAATCTCCATTTTATTTCAGCAGTGGCTTTGTCGTTGGCAAATTGTTGCAAACTCACAGTGGATAACAAAAACAGCGTCTTCCCAAATCAATAACAGTCTGGGCGTTAGCAAGGAAAACTTGGCGTTATATCACCTGAACTTCGCATTTTTCACTGGCGACGGCCGCCGCCGCATGCCACTGCCGCCAACTTTAAAACTTTTATCAACAAGTTGGAAAAGGAATTTAATTTAACATCGGTTCGAACCGGAAAGACAAAGTAATGAAATATACCATTTCCCGCTACAAAGGGAATTTTGACATTTTATTATTAATCCGACGTGTTTGCGTGCCCATTCCACCGGTTACCGGTTCGCGAATCGGGAATATTAAAAAGAAAAGTGAAACTTCCCACGCGGCGCGGGGCGAGGGATTAGCCGTGTTAACGACCTGGGGAAAAATTCATTTTAATAATTCCTACCACATCTTTCGGAAACAAAATAATTTCTTTACTTACCGCAATTTATTACTTATTAAATATCATATTCACCTTGTATTAAACAGTTAATTATATTTTGTTTCTTAATCGTGCAAAAATTTAGTCTGTTGTTTCTTATGCATCGCCATTTGTTGTTAACAGAAAAAATGATAATATGAACCAACAACCAATTTCTACATGATGTAGATAAATATATTGAAAATATAATTTGGAGTTCTAGATTTTTTAGATTCGGATTCAGATTATTAAAAACCTATTTATAAATGTTGAATGCTATTTGTTTGAAATTGTACAGTTTAGACATTTGATGAGATCTGAATTTGCAGATCCCATATAGTTTCATATCCGATGTTTTTGGGAAATATATATTTATTATATTCTGTTTTAATACCTATAGGATAATTACAAAATTAGGATAAAACTTAAAAGATACAAATAAATAATTATAAGTACTACAGGTTTTAGTTTCCAAGCGTTTTAGGTTCGAATCCAGATTTAGGTATTGATGTTAGTTGACTTTATCATATCATCGGATGCAATAGCTTTCTTTAGTAATATAAGATGAATATATACATCATGCACCAGCCGTAAAATAATAGTCCCCTAAGGTGTTGTTGGCAAACTAAAAAAACAAATGTAATTTCCAGTGGTAAAAAATCTATTTAATTTGCCTTCGCTTGCTGTCGTTAGTGCTGACTGCAGTATTGTAAGGTGTCATTATTAATTCCTGAATTCCGCAAGAAAATCTTGGCGTGTGCAGCTACTAATTTAACCCCTGCACTAGTCTACTCTACATCTTAGTGCCTTCTACTAATTTACATATCGTTATGCTGTGCATTTACAAATTGGATGATGTTTTTCGCTGCACAATGCTTTTTATAATTTTAATTAATGGAAACTTGCTATTATTTCTGCGGCGATGGTTTCTTAGAACCGGGAGATATTAATATTTTTTCAAGATAAAAAAATTGTTGGAAACGTTTAGGATTTTCTTTTCTTTTAGATATTTCTTGTAGAGTGTTTTAATTACAGATTTATCTATAGGTGCATCAGTTGTAGGGGAAAAAGATAATTATTAGAATACTTATACACATTTAAAAAAAACTAACATGAATGATCAAATAATTGGTCTTCATCATACATGCAATATATTTTTTACCTCCCGCCACATAACTGTAAGGGAGATATAGGTATCATGCAAAAATTCGATAGTGAGTTTTCAGTGGATGAGCACGTTTTAGGGTCCATAGAATGCGATTTTAATAGTTTCGCAATCTGGAGTTACGATTTTTCAAAAACCTTACTAAACTGTAAATTTTGATATTTTGTATATATCAGTTGTATCCCCCCAATAACCTGAAGTGGTAGTTCACTTGAAGTTCTACCTGGTTATTTTGAAATATCTCAGTAAATTATGGTTTAATGACAAGTTTTGTTACAAGAATAATGTTTTAAATGTTATCTACAATTGTTGTTTGAAACATTTTCTCTTAATGGCACTATTTACGAAGTACAACACGTTAAAGAAAAAACATATTTTGATATTTTCGTTTAGATCTGCTAACATGTGCTTTTTGAAAAAATTAAATACCAAATTTTTTTGAACGGATTAGCGTTTCTTGGTAGTGGTGGTCCGTGTTCCTGCATAGTTTGATAAGAAATCTATGATTTGGTGCCCACACCAGTTTGTTTATTTTTTCGGTTATCCACAATGTTGAAAATTATTGAATATTCCGTTATGACCAGTAAAACAATGGGAAACCCTCCACGATCGCACATATGCAGCATGTGCAGAAAATGGCGGTCCCTGGCCTGGTCGCACTATCGACCACAGCGCCACATATACCATTAAATACCAGGAAGGTCTCCGCTGGTCTGGTCAACCTAGCAAAGACAGACTGTCGCGATAATTACTAAAGTTTGGTTATGGTTTCAGTTGGCGTTCACGAGCCCCGCTCGAATAATATTCCGCCCCTTGTGCCCCACCGCTGATAACCCTTGTATTTATCACCCGCCACCGCCACTGCCCTCTAGGATACCAATACTTGAACGAACGCTATTAGGAAGAAAATTTACTCTTGGTTTAACAGAGAATTTACTATTTCGTTACTTACGGCCATTGGGCGTTTATGTATATTAGGACAAGAAGTTGAAACTGTGGAAAATATTTTTGGGTTGCCAATAAATTTTGAACATTATTAGTTGGTTCACCGATATATTCATACTTTACAGATATCGTTGGGTTCTGTAATGTTTTGCTTATGTTTGTTGCACCATTAAATTTACAAAGCTTTAGATGTAGAATTTTGCTGCTAATTTTTAAATCATCACATCATTTACACACTGCAGATCTCGGTTATGATATAGTTTATGTGTGAGGTCAATTCACCGCTCCAAAGATGTGGAGGAGAAACCATAAAGTTGAAAGTGGCAACATTGTCATTTGTAAGATTCGAACTAAGGATTCTACGTTATCAGGAATAATACTAAGGATAAGTTAATAAATAAAAATTTAAAAATAATTATAGACACCAACCACGTCAGGGTGTTTTGTTGCCGGTTCACTCGATAACGCAAGTGAAGCAATACTGTCCGCAGTAAGTAGTTGGATGGGTGACCGCTTTGCGAAAACCCACCGAAAACGAGGAACCGAGGCGGCATATAACCTTAGCAGTTGAGATCGCTTTAATATTAATAATAAAAAAATAATTAAGCAAAAAGAAATAATTAATGGACAAGAGATAATGACAGATAATGCAGAATATGTGGGAGAGACTTCGAGTCAATAAATCACTTAAAAAAACTGTCCAAAATATCTAAGAAATGATAAATTTACACAACAGGTACTATTGAAATATAAATAAATGGTATTATCACAAACATGATAATTTAAATATATATAATGTAGGAATTTGAACAGCGCAAGATAACAAATAAATATTTAGTACTACACTAATTTAATAAGGATAAATTTAATTACAGCACACAAATTATCTAAGAATAACAAGTAAGTTTAATGAATCAATTTAAATTATGAAATATGGATTCCAAAATTGGTAATTGAATATCAAGATTATTTAATCCCTGCTAAATTTACTCCCCATATATCTGATCAAATCTCTCTTTAGACAATTTGCTAATCCTAGACATGATGCACAACTGTATGCTATATATGTACAGATATTAGATCTGATCCAATTGTTTTTATCTTTTTTTTTTTTTTAGAAAAATGCACAGATGCTAGTCATAAAATTCGAATGCCATAGTTGATAATGTAGACACTTTTCAATAAATTTTTATGATCTTCGAAGGCTGACCTAACCGTACTCGTATAAAAATGATCTACAATTGCAGAGCAAAACGTGTAAACATATATTTATTTAAATTTATTATGAATGAATCCAGTAGATACGAATAAGTAACTCTTGCTATTTGCTAAGATAAAGAATAAATATAGCCAATAATAGAAAAAAGCTTGGTGATAAATCTAGTTGCGAAACTATTTTAATAGAAGCGAGCGATTAGCGAATACCACATTTATAAGATAACTTATCACAGTTCATAGCAGACATTCCGTTTCGCCAGCCACGAGAACTGAAATAATAAATACGTAATGTGTCAACCGTTGCCGACAGATCATACATAATAAAGCGAACCCATTATAGCAATCAGTAGGTAACGAATCCACAACGAGCTTATCAGTGCTTTTAGTCGAGAAATGCAACAAATAAATAAACAATTCACTACACTAGGATGAAATCATAACACAGAATATGAGAATCCATAAAGTCACATATTATCATCTCCCAGCGCAATCGTAAATAAGGAGCATGTGTTGGTCGATCATTGGCGAGGAGAGGGCAGCTCATGCTCAATGCAAACCGAGACTATAAAGTCTCATATTATTTTATCATGCCAGTCGGCCATAACACTAAAAGCTGATTCAATCGAAGCCGACATTACCGGCTCGCGTACTTTAAACCGATTTAAAATAATGCACTCGCGAACTTTACGAATCGACGTGAAAAAGGAGAAAGAGAAACTTATGGAATAAATTGAAAACTTTCAAAGGAATATCAGGTTTGTATAAAGTTTACTTATGGAACCTGTTACAGCTCAGCGCTCTGGACTAGTGCTTTACTTATGATACCACTGCAGTCATATTCAATTTGAGATGCCTTTAAAATGTAATACCTCTTACTCGTAAAACAATGCGCATTACATACTCATATCTCTGCATTCCAAACATAGATATATGGCGTGATACATTTCTTTGCAGAGATCGTATCGGCACTACGCGATTTCTTTACCAGGTGCACTAACGTACTAGCAGTATTACCTAATACTCTTATAGTTTATTGTCGTTTTCGGAGCTCTAGACCTTGAACAATCGCAATGGTATATGCAAATAAGCTTGATAGTCGATGAGAGTATCTCAAAACGCGTCATTAGGAACTTGATTTAAAAGCATAATTACACTTTTTGTAAATGACTTGACCATAATGCATCAAAATGGTCTGACAGGTGCAGAAATCTTGTTATTTTATGAAAAGTTTTAGGGGGGGAGGGGGGGGGGTAATAATATATCCTATTTAACAGTATTTGACGATTACGGTAGAATTTGAAAAATGGTAATAGTAGAGTAATAGTAGAGCACCTAGGCCATCAACAGTATTTGAAGATGATGGTAGGATTAAAAAAAATGGTAATAGAGTAATAGAAGAGCACCTAGGCCATCAACAGTATTTGATGATTACGGTAGGATTTAAAAAATACAAATAGCAGAGTAATACGAGCCCAGAATCATATTATTTGTCCCAATTAAGACTTTTAAAATATCTTTCAAAAAATAGTTCTGATCTAACAAATGGATAATTTATTGTATTAAAATTATTTATATCATAAATTCTATTATTTTAAGAATATTTTAAGGAAAAATAACAACTGAAATAATATCAAATTTACAATTTGACCCAAAGGAATTGACTGATACCACAAACACTGTTTTTAAATCTGATGACAACAAAATACAGAAAATTGTTTCAAATAAAAATTGTAAGTAATATTATTCTACATCTTTTTGATCCCTGTGAAATTTTCTCTATCTCATTTATTTATTAAGATAAGCCCAAAAACCCTGATAGGCTTTGAAATAATCAACAAGTTACTGTTGATGAATTATTCCCAAAATCTAATTAATTCGTAGCATAAACAATACCTCTGTTACACATATGTATGTGCGGAATATAAAAATTATAGAATTTAAGATATAAATAAGGTGAATTTCCTTTTTATGACTTTAACTGGGCCAAATAATATGATTCTGGGCTCGTATTTGATGATTACGGTAGGATTTAAAAAAATATTACAAGTAGAGTAACAGTAGAGCACCTAAGCCATCAACAGTATTTGACGATAATGGTAGGATTTAAAAAATGGTAATTGTAGAGTAATAGAAGAGCACCTAGGCAATACTAACTATAGTGGGCTTTTCTATTTTAAAAATAAATATAATTCACCCAATTTGGATGTAGCATTGTGCTTCTGATTGATAGTATATTTCGAGCCCCGAAGATGAAAGAGAACGAGGACTTACAGGTCGCAAGAACAAATTCCATAGTTGATATCAATTTGTGAAAGCCACAGTTATTATTTAATTGCCTCTAATGTAAATTGGGTTTCTGCAAAAAGCATTATTGGAATATTCAGGAATAAAAATTCCCTCTCAAATAAAAGTTTGAAAGCGCTCTTGGGATTATATGGCATAAGTGTGCAATAAAATTGTTTTTCGCAATGAAACTCCCGGCGGAGTGGGTGTATAAAGCGCCCGGAATCGTGTGCAATGAGACATTAAATGTCACACGAAGCCAGGACATAACAATTACCCGACCGGATTCGCTGCACCAGGGAATAAAAATGACAAGATCTTTAACTTCCAATAACGGCGCAATAAATATCTAATAAAATATAATTTACTGTGCGCCGCGCGAATTTATGCCGCTCTACTGCGGAATTGAGATTACTGCCCAATCACTGAAATTGATTGTCTCTTCCAAACATAAAACCGATGCTTCATGATAAATTTATTTTAGGCTCTCACATGTGAGGCGCTCATTTTTCGTGAAAACAGGCTTCTGTCGCATCCTCACTTCAAAAGAGTAACTAATTTCCAAGTATCAATCAAGTGCGTGCTGTGCGTGAGCATGAGCGACGCACTCGGCTTCAGTCAGTGTTCAGTCTCAGGTATAATTAAAACAGGTCGACGCGTGAACGCGTGAAGAGCGTGATGAGATATGGAATCGTTCAAAGTGTCGACGCGCTGCCTTTATAAATAAATCATGCGTGCCAAGTCGCAGTCGCACCGGCGTGGGTTCTTTGACATTCTGCTAAATTAACAATTTACTTGTACAAATATGTCATGAATAAATTGCTGATGGGTATGCGACTGTTGAGGAATTCTTATTACTTGGAGGTACAAATGCTTCCACGGTGACACAGTTATCAACTCTGTTGACACTTGCCACAAGAAGAAGTTCGCAACAGAATTATCTTCAACCATTATAAACACTACTATGATTCCGATGCAAGTAAAAGACGTGAAAATTTATTAGTAAGAAAAATATATTTTAAAAATTCTTACCACACCAATGGATAGAAAATAGATGTCTTACCTGAAACAAAAGAAATATTATTAAAATAGTGTTTAAATAAATTATAACACATCTTAAGAAATCAAATCTATATAGTATTTTTCGCATCTCTACTGTTCCCTAATGATACATATTTTATTGCTAAGCGGAATTCAGAGCAACTCAATTGTCAATTACAATAAACAATCAGAAAAAATTTCAGTCATTTAATTACACAGTGTGAAATAAAGTAGTATTTGTTTTATAAGTCAATAAAACCCTATTATGTAAATGTTACATATAATATTTTATGCTTTACTGCATTGCACTTTTTTTAGCTTAAAAAAAGTGATAGTTTCGAAGTGTGCTTTTTTCTGTTATATGGTAACCAAGTTGTTTATTGTTTATAATTATT
Source organism: Poecilus cupreus (assembly GCA_963942605.1). Taxonomy (NCBI): domain Eukaryota; kingdom Metazoa; phylum Arthropoda; class Insecta; order Coleoptera; family Carabidae; genus Poecilus; species Poecilus cupreus. The sequence goes on from OZ012720.1 coordinate 31,490,608, forward strand.
TGTTTCGAAAAAATTGTATAGGCTATAATTTAACATATCAATAATTCTCACCTGTTATGAAAGAAATTATTCAAATAACATCATAATAATATTTCTAATTGAAAAATTAATATTACCAATATTAAAAATGATGTTCCTATTTAATTATTTACCTAATAAATTAATGAAATTTGTTTTGTCGTTTATTTTGATAATAGAGCTTTTTACTTTATCATTATGGACTAATCCATAAAGAGTTACTTTATGGGCGCTAAACAATATCATAAACAAGTTATTATAATATAGTCGAACGCAAAACTTATTTATCAATCAATACTTATAAATCTACGGTGTGAACGCTAATGTTTGATCCCATAAACCAAAGTGCAACTGTTAATTCTAATTGCTAATCGTAATTGATGATTGGTTAGCTCCGAATTCAGCTTTATAGATGCATAACCTAACTAAAATAGAGATAATTAGATGCCAAACAATTCAGATAAATATGAATACATTGCAATATGTCATAAACATACAGATCACATACAGATGCAGTGAACTATACTGCTTATTACATTAACAAATAGTTGCGGGGTTTATTTGAATAATACATGTACACTTGTTTCACTAATGGACTGCGAGTCGTGCAGTGTATTTGAAGAGCAATGAAAGCAAAAGTCGCCATGAGCTTTCTCTAACATGTATTTTATTCTCTTCCATATTCTTGTTCTTTTTTCATTAGGCTATTGTATGTTATTTCTTCACTTAATTCCATTCTTCTCTACTATTATTTGTGAATTTTATAATGTCATTTAATATTATTCTGTAATGAATTCAATAAATTAATTGCTTTTCTATTTCTAACTCATGGCTTTTAATTATTGTGAACTAACTTGGGCCCGGATCGCGTTGCAAGCCCTAAGTAAGCTTTTTGAGTTGTATTGGCTCTCCATTTAAATAGATGACATTGCATAAAGTCCTCGCTTCCATGTCAGTACATTGATAACGAAAGCTCGTCACTTCGTTCCTCGCTTTCATGTCAGAGCACTAACAAAGCCAGTTCGTCTCTTCGTTCCTCGCTTCCATGTCAGTACATTGGCAAAGCAAGCTCGTCACTTCGTTCCTCTTTTCCATATCAATAAATTGGCGAAGGAAACTCGTCATTTTGTTTCTTGTTCCCATGTCAGTATAATACTTTTATTGATAATAGATTTTAGTACGTAATAGATTTACATCGCGAATCTACATTTCGAATATGATAGTATGAGTTATCTATAAATATATTAGAGTAATTCTTGAGTAATAAACCACAACGGTTTTTTTTTTACAGAAACCCCATGGTCCGTAGAACACACGTATAATTTTTTGTCAAAATCGGTGTAGTAGTTCTTGAGATTAGCGCGTACGAGCATAGTCGCCTCTTTTATATGTATAGAGATAGAGATTTTGCGTTCTTGGGTATGTTTGCAGTAGTGCTAGTAATAATGGCGTACATTCCAGCACGCAAATCTGAAGTTAATGGTGTGACACAGAAATATACAATTATAATGTTAGTTTTGCATGCTGGAGCCGAGTTCATATACGAGGGTATTATAATGTAATATCATCAATTGATACTACTTATATGTTGTTATTATCTGAAAATAATTGCTTGCCAATATACATGATGTAAACAAAATACCTTTGTTAAATTCAACCACTCAGATTCAATGTATCACTGTTTCAACATTTTTGCAATCCCACAATTCCGTTTAACATAGAAAAACCTTTGGACTGATTGTTCAGACTTTTGATTCTTTCGCTCAGTGATTTTCTCTTTAATTCTCGTTCGCTGTTCGGACGGTGAGCGTTGTTGGCGCTACCATCGCCCTTTCTACGCATGAATTGGAAAAGCGTATATTGGCACTACACTGCTCGTTCGTCTGTATTCTCACGCGGTTTCATTAAAGTTGCATGGCAAATGCTGCGCGCAAACAAATATAATTATTCAGCTCGATTTGACTGATTTCAAATTTACGCGAATAATGAAAGTTTTATTTAACGTTCTCGACAACAGACGTGTAGATGTATTCTGTGTTTACATCACACCAGTGAGGAAACTGAATTTGGTTTCTTGTATTTTTCACCGTCGAAGAAAGGAGTATGTTTTCAAGTCGACGTGTTTTTTTATTTTATTTTAACGGAGTAGTCAGATTTTGATTATTCTTTTTTTATTGAATAGGCTATACCCTTTAAAATTTCACCTCTAAGGGTAGGAAAATAGGGGATGATTGATTGTTCACCCAGTGATTTTTTACGTTATCCCATTCTATCATGCATTACTTTGTACTGGATTATCCTATTTCAATGATTCATTTGTTTAAAATAAGATTCTTTTCTTTTTTCGTCGATTTAATTATTTGTTAAGAAGTTTATGCTCTTTTCCAGGTATTCTTCAATGGGAAATTTCTTGAAACAATAAAATAAAAACCGTATTTCGAAGGAATGTCTCTTTACACTTTAGAGTTAATTTTCTGCTTTAGATCCGCATGTAATGTTTATTTTCTGGTTGTCAGAACATAACGTGTTTAGCTGGTATTTGCACATAAAATTTATTGATTTATAAATCTAATTATAATATTAACAGTGTAACATATTTGAGTTTATTACTTCACTAATTTTAGGAATACCCATAATTTTCCCTTATTCAGACTTATATGTTTGTCCTTTTGTATATATCTATATGTTTTTAAGTATAGCTATTTATAGCTTAAATTAATAATATTTATGTTGTCTATACTACTCATGAAATTACAGATAACAAGGTATTGGTAAAAAAGTATAAGTTTAATACACAAGTTTAGTAGTAATAAACACTGTTTATAACCTAAAAATAATTTAAGTCTCGCTAAAAGTACCATGTAAACATGGCCAGCGATCCAGGCCGTTCGAGTTAATGATCACCTTTTTATGTGCGCTATCGAGTTTTTCACTGAAATTAGTTTTGATTTTTTGTTTACACAAGCGAACGACTCGGCTTGTAATTTTAATTAACTTTGTTAGTTATCGAATACATTTTTCGCTGCGCTCTCCTCGGAGTTGCTGCATTCGTGCACTGTTATGAAATGTAAATGTTATGTGTTACTTGTTAGTAGACGAGCGAGTTTCCAGCTTGCAGTTTCGGTTTAATTAACGACGTAATGAGTCTGTAAAGTGAGAGCAAATGCGCTTTCCTAATATTTTGGCAGATCGTTTGAGAATTACGCGCGTGTAGAATACATACTTATTCCTTTATGCCACTAGTTTCCATTCGTTATCACAGACATATGTCATTAAGTTTGTTTTACATGTCGACGCCAAATAGTTTACTACAAAATAATTATGTTTGACACGTTTCGTGGATTAATTCTACTTCTTCTTATCTGATACTGCAGCTAGATTTAGCCGAACCACCTCCATTCATATTTGTAACTTTCGTTTATCATTTTAAGATCTTCAATCTTTTCAAATCGTCTTTTACAGTATCTTCTCGTTTGGTTCAAAACTGTTTCTGGTATTGTTTCTAAATGTCCATCATGGTCTCTGAAATTTAATAATCTTACTGCATTTTATATCATGATGAGCTCTTCGAATTTCAGGTACCATCTTCCTTTGGACAGAATCATTCTTTCGAAACATATCTGAACATTACCTTGTTATATTGGCATTGACTCAGTATGTACCTATTAATTTAATTGATGTCCTGCTCAACAAAAAATAATTTCCAAATTCTTTTTTATGGTCAAAACATAATTCATATGAATGTACTTGTATTATTCGTCAAAGTTTTGTGAAAGAAAATATCAATTTGGTATATTTTATTTACCTTCTTCCGTCTTATTGATTTGCTATCATTATATCTTTGTCAAAGGATGCGCCACATTCTGATTGCTCAGGCGGTGGTGGAACAGAGAAATTATGGCGTATGTAAATATAACCAAAAATTAAAATATACGTTTCTGCCGGATTTGTTGTTTTACCAACAAATGTTTCAGTAACTTAGCCCCAGATTTTCTGGATCCGCCAGTGTGCTCAGGCAGTATTTGTTGTTTTTTGGTAGACTGACATTTGATCATTTTTGAAACAATTGTATCACTCTTTAATCAATGTAGCACCCATAGATTCATTAGCAAAGACCCTTTCTTATTTATGATTGTCTCTTTACAGATGACTGAAAGATATTTAATCAATTGTCTATTATTACTCAATTTGCATATCTTCGACTTCCCTCTTTGTGCTTCAAGTGTAATTTTGTTTATAAGTTGAAATCTGTGTTTAATGTACGTTGTATATATTCTGCGTTCATAGGACGGTGCATTTTTTAAACAAATAAATAACTCTAATATGCTATCCTGAAACAGGAAATCAGCGTAATTCCTGGCGTGATGAATGCAAAATGAAGTAATCTTATTGTCCATCACGATCTACATTACATTGCTCGCTCAAAGTGAGAAAAGGCGTGATGATATATTTACTTGAGTTTCGCTGGAGCAGCGTGTAAGAGAAGTAGTATTTTCTCTCTTTGCTTATTTGCGTTCCAATCTTCCTACACACCACTGTAGTGCTTGAAGTGCTCGATGATCGGACGTGTAATTGCACTTGACTTGCATATATCTTCCCGCTCAATCAGTCAATCACAACCGCTGTCTGACGCCTAATGTAATGTGTCAATTATAATGCTGGATATGTGCTAGCTTTAATTAACGCTGACTGATGCTTTAGTTATTTTAGTGCATCCGAAAGATTTGATATTTTTGGAAAAGAAAATCTATAAATCGGTTATAAATCCGCAGCAGCCCGTTCAGTCATTACAAACAACTTCTGGCCGTTCCAACAGCGCTTACGCTGCAGCTCTAACTCCGACCAAGTTCCGGTACCATATAAGTTAGTCTTCATTCGTCAACAAGTGAAAAATAGAGACGGCAGCGGGCGTTGGCGACACATCGCGACCATGCACCAAGTAAACACACTCATTACGTCTGCATCTCTGTCTAACCCCCAGCACAAAGTATCACTGCGTTTCTCTCGCACTCGCTGCTTGGCACTTGTGAACAAATGTGCACTTTGTATCCCGACAGAACCAACTTCTGAATTTACTGCTGTAATTGAGCGCGCGTTGAAAACAGAATGGGTAGCCTGGGTAGCGGTGCCGGGGCCGACCACGCCAGCGGCCGATAAGTGCAGGAAAAATAAGAGTTACAAGTTCGCCACATGCAAATGAACTCTGCAAACATCGCCCGGCCCGGACGCACACAATGCGCCATCCTCGCATAAACTAACGCGATACTTCTTTGTTCGAGAACTCACTAAGGACACTAATTTCACTCAAACAATTTGAATTATGCAGATTAAAAAAAAATCACTAATTTTGTTAAAATCCTATTTTTTTGTATTCCTTAATTAACACACAATTTAGTTGATGATGAAATAAAGTATATCATTTTATTCACAGGCGTAATGAATACAATCACATAAACAATAGATTTAAGAAACGCTTGACACTTGGACGTCGTCTGTTCCTTGCCACCAACCTGAAGTTTATTACATTAGTCAGTGTTGCCAACACTAAACTAACGCTATACTTCCATGTATGTTCTAGAACTCACTAAGGAAACATTGATTTCAGTTAAACAATTTCAATTAGGCAGATTGAAAAATCACTCATTTTAGAGATGTAATCCTTAATTTTTGGTTCTTTAATAACCACCCAATTTAGTTTATGAAGAAATAAAATATGATATTATTTTATTCATAGGCATATTAAATACAATCACATAACCAACGGAATTGATAAACACGACACTTGCCACTCAGACGCTCCCTATTCCTTCGCACTAACATGAAGTTTAATAAAAGCCAGTGTCAGTGTTGCCAACTGTATAAAAATATTAAATAAAAAGTACCTACAATATTAGTTTATTTTTTCGTTAGTTAAATCCTCGATACAAAAAGTATTAATTCAGATTGCAGGTTGTAAAAGAAATAAAAGACTTTAGTTGAACATACTTTGAATGCCATGGAAGCCCGAAGGATATGTAGTATATTTCAAATGTCGTTGCGTATTAATTAATTTATAATTAAAACTAATGGTGACAGGACTGTTTCAATTGACACAATATTTTATCCACTTAATTAACATAGTTTTATTTTATATCTTCGGCGCTGATGTCTCCGATTTCAGTGGCGTATTTACGATTATCTTTGGGAGCTCTTTGTTGCAGTTGTGTTGTGTCATCAATCTTGATTTATAAATCTAGTTGTAGATTTCCTTTGAGTTCAACAGTGCCAATTGTTTTTTAGGAGATATAAATTCATTGTGGGTTAGATTTTTTCTGGTGAAATTGTAAAGGTAAACTTGATGTCAAACAAGATGAGCATCAGATCTTACTCATGTGTCACAATATTGTTTCATTTCCTGCATTTGTTTTACTGTACGCCACTGCCACGGTCCGCATTTGATAAGTGCGACTGCGTCCCGCTAATTTCAGTGTCCATTACCGGACAGAGATGCAATATGACTGCCGTTAGCATGTAGCTTTTACCTCCGATGCAATTTTGCTTTATTTGTTCCTTTGCCTACTATCCGCGCCTTCTCTTTTTGCCTTCGATGAAGGTTTTCAAAGAACACATTGGAGAGTAATATTTGCTCATCATGCGAAGGGAGATTGAAAAGAAATGATAATGAATAGTTGCCGATATCTTTCATATCGTGAAGGGGCTATGGATTTTTTGCTTGGTCTATCAGATGAATTGGAAAGATTATAAAGTATAGCTGTTGCTCGATGAGTAATTTGGATGGTTAAGTGTTTATTTCCAACAGTATAGTGTAATTGTTTTTGACGGCTGATCTACATCCTATAATTCATTCTGACAAATAGCAAATTTCAATTAAACTTGTTATGCTGAACGTATGGAAATTGTTCGAAATCGAGCAAATTAATTAAAATGCTTCTGTACCATTCATTTTATTTAATGTATTTTGTACAGTTATCAGGTAAATTTGATTGCCTAATTTAATATGTAATTATCCATATATATACTCTTCAATTTTCTTTTAAAAAAAAACGTATAGTAATAAAACCTCATAGTTTAATGACACAGCGAAGAAATGAGCTGATTTCAGTAGTAATTATAAAACCGAAAAATGAAGTTGACACCAAAATCTATTTTTGAACTATTAATAAATACTAATTAAACCCTATCGACTTGAATATCAAATTGGTGGTCTCAGGAAGGAAATTTGAACTCAAATGTCAAATATTAATTTTAGATGATTGTCAATTGTTTTTTATGAGTTATTTTGGATTGGGATCAAACTAAAAGTCTCATGTAGAATTGTTAAACTAAAGAGATAAAATATTTTTGAGCGGTCGTCAATTGTTTTTGTACTGATACTAGAATTCTATTGAGTTCCGTTTGAAATTGAAGCTTCCCAAAGGGAGAAAATATATATACAAATTAGTACCCAATATATTTTAAGACATGAATGTAGATTTTTTGAGGTTAGGGAATGTGTTAATTTAAATTATAATTTATTCAAATTTAGTTGATTATGTAAGTACAAGTATGTGGTGCCCACACAAGTTCCTTAAATTTTGTTTAACTGCACCCAATTCAAAACTGGAAAGGAATTTACTGGCAAGAAACAGGAATACTGTTTTAAAATATATAACGTTACGTCCCCTTTCAGTTCTTTGTTCCTATTTATCCTATTTTAGCTAGTAGCCGCACACCAAATCATCAAAGTATACGTATGTTATACTGTTTTGAAAAATTTAATGTTACGTTCCAATTTTGTCCTTTGTTCCTATTTGTCCTGTATTAGCTAGCGGCCGCACACAAAATCATCCAAGTGTACGTAAAGTGATAATTGAGTCGTCATTGATTCTTTATTTATACGTAGCACAAGTTGCACATCACAAAATTGGCGCCCAACGTGGGGCCCGATTTTGTGTTCGCTTTCGATCTGTTTGATTGGCATTGTTAACATTGGCATCGCCCTACTGTATTATAATATAATGTGTCGTACCTGCAAGTGAATTCAGTCTCGCCGAGGCACATCTCGAAGCACTCCTGGCGAGAGGCGACGACCTGGTGCGAGCGCGTGAAGCCCTGCAGCCGGTAGCCCTGCACGCGGTCGATGCACCACGCCTTCTCGCATGGCTTCACCCCCAGGCAGCTCTTCTGCGCGTAGATCGTGAACACGGGGAACTGGGACTTCGTCAGGGCGCCTGCAACCATAAACATACACAGGGGTTAGTCACGAAGCACATGAAATCGACAATTTAGAGTTTAGACAATCTAGGTACTAAGGTTTTCTGGGTATTTTAAAATACAACACCTTTAAGAAACTCTATTATGATAAAGTGGCCTAGTCAAAATATTTATTGTTTTACTGTCAAAAAGGCTTTGCAAGATGCAAGGTTTAGAATATATTAGCACTTAGAGTATTATTCGTAATTGATCTAACAGAGGTTTTAGGGGTGGAATACTACAACCAAAATAGGTAAACGGCAAGTTTCATGAAATTGGTTTTAACTAGGTAAGTAAATTTGCCATCCTGGTCTAAGGACATCTTTTGAAAATTTATTAGATTCATGTTGTACAACAATTCAAACTGTTTTTATCTCTAATAATTATAAAGATTAATTCTCTTTGAAGAGAATTGCTGCTTCAAATAAAATAGAACTTAGTGGTCTTGGAGTACTTATCAAAATTCGATAGATTTCATATACCATGTGTCTGCTTTGAAGGTGTACATAGGAGATGAACATGGGAAAAAAGTTTTTTGCGTGCTGTTGCTCGGTGTTCCACTGGACAATAATGATTGTATTATCAATCGAAAGATATCATTTTTATGAATCAAACGATGTAAAATACATTATAATTTAGTAGTAATTTGGTTCAGTAAATTAGTTTTTAAATGTCAAATAGATAGCTTCAAAGAAATCAAAACAAAACTGTAATGTATTTTCGATAAAAATTGAATAAATCGAAGAATATTATAAATTTTAAAATTAATTTACTGAGCCAAATTACTACTAAATTGTAATGTGTGTTACATCGTTTGATTCAGAAATATGATATCTTTCGATTGGTACTACAATCTTTGTTGTCCCGTAGAACACCACGTAACAGCATGCAAAAAACTGATTTCCCATGTTAATCCCCTATGTACACTTTTAAGACAGACACACGGTATGTAAAGGTCAGGTTGTTCAGGTACAACAAATAATTTTTGAGATTGATTCAAAGACAGTTATTTCTGTGTACTTGCAGCGACTGATAAAGTGAAATTTACTGGTATTGGAGTAAATGAATGTCAAGTAAACATTAAATATTCCAATCGCATTGGCAATAGCTTAGGAATTCGCGTCCGTATTACAATTTATTCCAAACGCGATTCGATATCTCACGGTTCGCCGTAGTGCTCAGCCTGGACGTACAGGCCCTGCACTACAATGATTGTCAGACAAGTCGTGAATTAGAAAATACTATTCCGTTGGCATTTTTAGCATCATCTTTAACCGCTGATACTCAATCCCGTTATTCCGCAACTCACAAAAATACACAACTCAAGTTGCTTGTCATGAATAGAAATCGGTACGACTACCAGAAGCGAATACGATGATTATGTTAGATTAGACTACCTACACTAGAGTAGATGTTCTAGTATGTGAGTATAATAATCTCTCAATAATATAGTGAATGTTGATTCATGCAATAACATTTCATTTTCTCAAGATTGAAATTTTATGTTCTTAATAATATTATTGCTAACATTTTTAATTGTAGGTATATCAATATTGTTCTATGTTTCTAATAAACTTCCACTTCCGGTTTTGTAACTACGTCTAAAATATAAATAGTTTTGCAAAAAAATCCATCCATTTATCTACATTGACTTCATTGAGATTGTCGAAACAGATTCCGAGACCTTAAAAACATGTATTTTCGTAAAAATGTAATCAATTTTTGTACATGTACAATTTTTTTTTATTTTCACTGTCAGAGAGGTTATGAAAGATGCAAGTTTAGTTCGAAATTGACTAGATAGGAGTTACTAAGGGTTCAATTAAATTACCATACATGTTCATATTAATTTTGTTAGATTTTTAGTTTTCACAGAAACGAAATCATTTGAGATTAACGCAGCAAATAATTTGAAATTCCTTCTTGAGGCATCATACATGTTGACATATTTAATGTATCCGGGTTAGTGTAATTTGAAACTGAGTGAATTTTTCTACCAACAAATTGGTCAATTTATTGACGCATTAGAACATGTTCTATTTTTGGACAATTTTTAAAGGAATTATAGAGGATTTTAGTCACTGCTAATCAATCAAACTTTTGTATGCAAGGTTGTCATTTTGGTTTTTTTTAAAATTTTAGTAGCTCTGGTAACAGCTGATATCATGTTGGTACTACTGTAAATGTCACAATAAATTGACGGAAAAGGAAAGAATATTTTTGTTTTTGGCAATTTATTGATATGAAACCAAATTGCGTCGTGTAAAACACGCATAAATTAAGTGTTTTTAGGTAATTTTTACAAGTAACATAAAATTTAAAGGTTGCACTACCAGACTATTTAAGTAATAGGAAATCAATTAAAATGTGGAGCATCTACGCAACGTGACAAAAAGTAAAAGAACCGTATATTCGTGTTAATGAGCGATACAGTTAGCTCAGTAGTATTACTTCTACTACTTAGTATCCTTGTGAATATCGTCGCACCGACAAATAACTTCATTTTCTATATTTATTTGACAAACATAATCATTACTTCTCCAAATACGGGATCAATTAAGTTGTACCCAGTTTAAGTACCTGAGTTACGCAAAATGTTTCAACTGTAGAATTTTCTATTACAAAATACAAATACTAGAAGCAGTAAAATATGACATTAACGTCAAAAGTTAATTTAATGTTATCCGCTTTAATAGCCGAATGAAAACTTTTATGAGGTGATGTGGAAACGATGTAAGGAAATCATAAAATTTCTTTTCATATAAAAATAATTATGTACACTTGATCAAGTCGTGTACACATGTACATTGCTGTAGTCCGCAATATATCAAGTTTTATAAAATTGCTGCATTCGTTCGATGAACAGGTTTTGGAAGATAAAATTTGTACCTTATTAAACAAGTATCTCATTAGGAAGAGACGCCATTTATTTTGATTGCATGCTACCAAAATTCATTGAAGTCGCAAGCTACTATAGATAAAAACATAATTATAGTTGTATTTTAATGTTAAGCCACAAATAACTGTCTGCACATTTAGTTTCCTTACTTACTTAAGAAGTAAGTTTCCAATAACGAAAAATGTATGAATTACGAACTAAGATGTCAGCGAATAAATGGCAAATGTTGAATGGTTTCCCTTCTCCCTCTAATGGAATTAAATTCTTCTGCTTTCAAAACGATTAATAATTATTACTGGTAATGTTAAAATATCGATTTGAAGGCTTCATAGCAATCTATCATTTTGCTTGCATTGTATATTGTATTACTTGCCGATACATCAATGCCAAAATGCACAAAACTTCATAGCATAGATGTTGAAATGTACCTATGTTCATTCGTCAATTGAATTCTCGTTGCTTTTTTGCTGTTTCATTGCTTTCTTGTATAAATTATGAATAGTGAACAATATTTTTAAGAATAATAAATACATGACTTGGAATAATATGGATAATAATTGATTCAACATTAATTTTTGATAGCATAAACCTAGCGATCATTTGCTTCCTATTTCGAGGGTACCAGGTTCGAACCCTGATTTGGTTCTGGATGTTTGTATTTATTAGAGTAATTCTATAGTATTGCTCATTGTTCATCAGAAAATTTTCAATTAACACTTCTGTAAAACTGTATAGACTGCCGTACACTTGTTAGATAACAATGTGTCAAAAATTAAGAATGGATCCAGATGGCTGCCTTTTACACATTTTGTTATTTTTATTTTATAATGTATAATATACATTGTTAGGTTATCAATAATAGTGCTCTTAGGTTTTTAACAATTAATTAACGTATAACTGCTGTAGAAATGAGATATTTGAGAGGAGTTTGTGGGTATACAAGACGTGATCGTATCCGGAATACATTGGTGTATGGTGAGTGTGAGATTGAGAAGAATGTTGTTAAGAAAGTGGGAGTGAGTTAGTTGAGGTGGTTTGGATATCTATGAAAGATTGGTGAAACTAATATATGCGGGTGAGATTAAGGGTAAAATATTATTTGGGCGTCCGAGGAATAAGTGGTTAGGTAAAATTGATGGTTTGTTGTGTGAACGAATGATTCCGAGTGTGAAGAATAGACAAGCATGTGTGAATTGCAAATTTATTTAGCGCTTGATAATAAAAATCATAAATATTAACAAAATTAAAAATAATTACTTTTAAAACTCATATTTGGATTAAACGTGGTGAGGCACTGAATGTGGGCGAGGCGAAAGTGTTGGATATGAATGTTTGAAGGAGATTGATTGTTGGTTGACTGTGTTTCTGTGTTCGTGGTACCCCAATGAGTGGGATGTAGCGTGTCTTTATGTATGTATGTAATTATTAGTTTAAACATTGATGTGGTTTATTTTAATTTAAAATTTTCTAAATGATTTTTAAGTTTTCCTTTTTCTTTTTATGTTGTGTACATTTGATCAAATGTACACAAAGATGTATTAATAAGTACAAGTCTTTGTCAAAAGTAATAGAGATCTGCATTTGCAGAGCATAGGCGCATCGCATGGCTCGAAAAGCGTAACGATTTATTTATTTAAATTGTGTAGGTTTCATTAAATTTGCAGCGCAGTGCAGGCAATAAATAAATCCAAATTCATTTAGCGCTTGTATAATTCACTCCACTTTAAAAACCAATTCATCTTGCATTACCCTGAAGATATATCGACCCTCCCGTAATAAATAATCGTTAAAATTTAATTGGTCAAGTATTAATAGCCGCGCAGAGATAAGCGGGAAATTAATTTTTGATGTTGAAACAAACAGCCGCGGTGCGGAGCCTCCGCAAATGACACGTAACAAGGTATGAATATGCATGGCCGCGTCGGCCATCCGACGATGTCTTAATTCAATTCTTCTTGCTGGAAAACAGCGCCAAAAAGAGTTTGGTAGATTTTGTTTAACTTTAGAAGTAATGAATTTGGTTTACCCGTTACAATCACGACTGCTCTCAAGTGCTTAATTAATTGTCACCGAGATTGTTTTGTTTGACAGGGATGGAATTGTTTCAGTTTAAATTTGCACAATACGAGTAAATATTTAGTTTCCACTGGTTTTTATTCTTTGGCAAATGCTCTATATTTGTGGTGCAATTTTTTTGTGAACTGTTATTGAAAATATTGTAGAAATCTTTTATTCATTTTAGTTAATAAAACTTATTCCATAAGCCATATTCCTGCTAACTAAATGGATTAATTATTTTGCACTTAACCTAATTTGATGTTTAATGAATTTCAAAGGCAACTTGTTTCTAATGCTGTTTTTGTTTTAAGTGCCTCTCATACATGTGGACAGTATATTTGAGAAATAAAAGACTTTTAACATTACTCAACTAATTTTTAAATTACCTCCAGTTTGTATTTAAAACATAATTTGTAACAATTACTTATTAATTGATCCAGTTTTAATTTGTTGTAACTTTTTTGTTATTGAGTATTTAATTAAAAGTTTATTAAGAAAATGACATTATTTTGGGCCCCAATAGCAACACGTTCAATCTTTCTTGTCCTTTCGAAAAATCGCAGCTACATTCTTGATGCTATTTCGGTGATGGTGGATAGATTGGATTCAAGTTCAAAATAAAACGAATATCATTTTTCAACCTTGAGTTAAAATGGAAGATACTTTCCTCTATGACTGTGTCGATTTTCAATTAGCTGTTAATTTAAATCTGAAACGAAGTTTGCAATAAAAATACTCCCGCTTTTATGTGCTCCAATAACGAACTAAAGTAACATTACTTATTGAATTGCTCCGTCAATAAAATGTTACAGCGCAAACAAATAAAATGTGCATGTTGTAGCGTAATGGAATAAGTGCACGCGGACGTGCAGAATGCACGCACACCTCATATAATAAATTTAAATTCGATCAGCGCCTGACACTTGACGCGGTGACGCGCAATCAACGAGGAAGAAGATGGGATCTCGGGCTTTGGAGCAGAACAAGAAGAAAGCATACATCAAGGCTTGGAGCTTGGTCCGGCTATGTTTCTGAAGAGTTCGATGTCTGCTCGTGGGTAATTTCTTATAGTTCGGTCAAAAATGAGCTGGAGTAATATATAAAATATGTAAGAATAATGTTGTATTTTTGTCAGTGATGCAAAAAAATACCAGAAAAATGGAGATATAAAAAGATTAAACACGCCTCATGTTAAAAGAACACAAAAAGACTTTCAATGCTTATACCGCAAATTAATATATATTTGCCAGAATACTTCTTATGCCCAGTACTGTGTACTGTGTTGAACCAATCGTCAAACTACGTAACCAGTGATTTGTTCCGAGTTTTGTATTTATTTATACCACTCAGTCTTCTTCAATAACATGCAATGTTCAATCATCCACTTTATCTCCCGAAGAGCAAATTCCCGACTGGAACATTTTTGTTGAATTTCCGATATGACAAGTTAATTCTAAACTATTTATTTGTTCCCGTCTCATCGACTTGTCGACAACACACCATCAGGCGTAATGGAACGTGGCGTTGCACGTGTTAGGCACGAGAGCGTTTTATATGCAGATGCGACCAAGCAAGGATCTAGAAGCAAGGAACAACCCGCAGGGCCGGAACGAGGTAACTATTGAGAAGATTGGTAAAGCCTTTCCTTCTGAGGAAGCTCCCTTTGAAATGCTGTGTTTTATCGAAAACTTACAAGTATATTTTTAATTGCTCTGTCTCAAATTTCGACTATGTATATATTTTTTAATGATTCGTCCCATAGATGTTTACAATATTATGTTATCATATATTTCAAAGGGATAACAATAATAGATAAAATAAGAAGATATAAGAAAAGAACTGGAAACTAAATCGATTGAAGAATACATCGTGCAAAGATAGTTGAGTTGGTGGGACCAGTTTGTGAGGTTGGGCGACAAGAGACCAACGAAAAAATTGACTACTGAAATAATTAAGAAAAGAAGAAGAGGAAGACCAAGACTATATCGTTGAGAAGACATTATAGTCTATTTCACGAGACATTTCATTAAAGGGACAAATATAATTCTCTGATTGGCGAAAAACATATACTGTACTATATATTCGTTCGGCGGTATACGCTCGGAATTTTTAACTAATATATATGCCACCAACAGTTCGTACACTCCTATTAAAAAAGAGAAAAATAAATTGCTCGGTTGCTTTGGTTTATTGCACATCCTTATAAGTTATCCAACATCTCTTAATAAATGCAAAGATTTATTAAAGAAATATTATTTGACAGTTACATGCTTTAATTTTAAAAAATTAAAATGTCAATCGAAGTGGTTACCAAGGTGTTGTGTGTTATGATTATTGTTATAAATAGAAAATTACTCACTAGTGACTTTTCTCAAAATTATACCCACTAGTGGGTAATCTGTTACTTTCCTTATTTAAAATAGTCATAGTTAAAGAGCATTTACTGAGAAGTGTTGGATAATAGTTATTTACTTTACAAGTGGGCAAAGTAAGGAATTACCCACGAGAGAAATTTTAGCACACGAAGCCGAAGGCTGAGTGTGATAATTTTATCGAGAAGGTAATTTCACTTTGCACACGTGTGAAGTATAACGTTTTATCCAACAACTCTTAATAAATACAATATTTATTACAGAAATATTATTTTACAGTGACATTTGCTTTAAATTTTTGAAATTATAATATCAATCGAAGTAGTTACCAAGGTGTTGTGTGTTATTATTATTGTTATAAATGAAAAATGCTCACTAGTGGATTTTCTCAAAATTATACCCACTAGTGCGTAATCTGCTTCTTTCCTTGTTTAAAATCGCCATAGTTATAGACCATTTATTGAGAGGTGTTGTTAAAAAAATATATGAATTTGAGCATAAATATTTCTAATATACACACTGTCGAAGCAAGAAGATAAAATAAAAATGCGGTGGGCAATGCTATACCTAGATATAACTCAAAACAGTAAAGTTTAGTGCGTTATTTTAACACTGTATATATGTTTGCACCCGCATGGAATTTCACATAGTATTTAGCACGTGTTCGAGGACCAATCACAGCACAGGAAACCACGTGGATTTTTGTCCCTTTAATGAAAGATCTCGTCGAATAGAGTATAAAGAAAAATGGAACTTCAATATAAGAAGCATAGACTTAATGCTACATACAAAAAACAATGGGCTAAGTTCGTACATGAATAAAAACTAAAACCCTACATTTAGAAGTAAAAGGGTGCTGATTATATGTTTTATAATTAAGGACATCAACAAATGTATTTGTTTGCGTGTTCCTAGTCCGGCCCTGGTAAGCGAACTACGGGGCGTTAATGGGAACAGACGAACGAACAGTGGTGTGCTGGAATTTGCATTAGATTTTTGTTCTATTTTGAATGTTGAACGGCGAGGCCGAGGAGGCTGTAATGCATGCGGGGGCGTGATTGGTGATTGGTGAAGGTCATGTCAAGGTGACAGCGATGGTAGTGATTTTAGTAATAAATTATTCAGTGTTTGCGAGGTGTTCTTAGCGTCATTTTGTAAGAAATTGCTTATCGTGGTTGTTGGAACATCTATGGATTTTTCTTGTGGGGTGTTTTATCCACCTGTACGCCTTGCCAGAGGAATATTGCCAGGCTCGATCCTATCGGGTTTTTTATATTGTCTTGCATTATCAAACATTTTAATGGAAAGGGAGTTAAAATTCTGTACAATTAATAAACAATTCTATTTAGTTTTACCTACATCATTAATAATTAGTAACTTCAAATTCCATTCTCTGTATGAGTTGTCTGTGTGTTCCAAATGTAATAAGCAACATGTATAACAAAATTAAACATTTAGAATAATAAAATACGGCTTTCACGTTTAATGAATTTGAACTCTGGACATATTAAATTAAAAGTTTATCAATTTTCCCCCACCAACAAATAATGAACCTTGTTACCACACCCCGGTCCACTCATCCGTGCAGTTCACCCTCGAAATACGTACATACATCACCCGTGCGTGTTTGTGTAGCCAATAACTCGACGACCCTTCGGTTAGTGATGCGGTGGCGTGAAATTATGTCAAAAATATTTCAGGGATGTTAAGTGGCCCTGCGACGGGAAATTGACAAAACCGCACGGATAAATTCTGCTGGAAATATTTGCAAGCAAATTGAGGAGTTACTCCCTGAAATTGTATCTTGAAAGGAAAAATATCCCTCAGGCACCCATTGGGAATTGAAAATAAATATGTTTTTAATGTATTCATTTTGCATTTATAAATGAAGGGCTTAATTATCTCCCGCACATATATGTATTGTGATGGACAAAATTTTCGGTAGTCAGAGCTGGGAGTATCTTACATAAAAAGATATTCGACAGTATCTAAGATACTAAAAGTATCTAAGATATTTTATCATAGATACATTCTATTTTATGTAAAATGTATCTTTTATTTAAATACTTTTTAAAAGTATCTATCTTTTATCTTAAAAAATATCTTATATCTTAAAAAGTATCTTTTATCTTATAAAGTATCTTTTATCTTAAAAAAAGTATCTTTCATCTTAAAAAGTATCTTTTATCTTAAAAAGTATCTTTTATTTAAAAAAAAGTATATTATTTGCAAATATTTAAGGTATGTGCTAGTGAAATATTTTGAAATATTTGATATATTTTTTAATGTTTAAGCTTACAGTTAGTATAAATATTTAAAATTTACTCAAATATTTCTTAAAAGTACCTAAGTAAGATATTTTAAAGTATTTAAGATATTTAAAAGTATCTAAAATATCTCAAACTATCTAAGATATTAAAAAGTATCTTAAATATTTATATTAGATACTTTTAGAAATATTTGTATCTTAAGATACTTAGAATAAAAAGTATCTAGATACTTAAGAATATTTAACAAATTTATATAAGTTTCTAGATATTTATTAAAAGTATCTTTCCCAGCTCTGTCGGTAGTGAGTTTTCAACA
Source organism: Poecilus cupreus (assembly GCA_963942605.1). Classification (NCBI taxonomy): domain Eukaryota; kingdom Metazoa; phylum Arthropoda; class Insecta; order Coleoptera; family Carabidae; genus Poecilus; species Poecilus cupreus. Next base: position 31,508,773 of record OZ012720.1, read on the forward strand.
GATAAGCAAGTTGTGTCCCATGTAAATGTTGGCATAGGCAGTTAACGTGTAAAATCAGTTTTTTTGTAAATACAAATTATTTTATTTTGATACCGTAATTTATTGAAATTAATAATAATAATTTTTAAGTTTTCAGCCTATTCTTTTTATTGCTACTGACGTATAGTGCTTGCAATTTGTTCTCCGGTACAAGTGTGTTGATAGCATTAGAACGTAATTAATTTAATAATTGATATTTGTCAGAAATAAATCTAGCGGCGATCCACGTTTGAATGTTTGTAAGACAATACTCTATAATTCATGCAATATCTCAACGACCCATGTCAATTAGCTTTATAGTATTCATGAAGTATTAACTGCGCCATTAGATAGCGCAGCCCGCTAAGTAGCGAGTTACCGTCCTCCGCAGTAATCTTACGTTGTTAAAAATATGTATTAGCTTATCTCCGATCAGGTGCTCTGTTTTACCCACAACCATAGCACACTGCAGCCTCTTACATATGGAACAGTTGAGCACGGGCACGCAGAAGGAATTTGTGGATCAAGATTGCCGTGCGAGGTGTTGCAAGGATTAATTAAATTTAATTATGGTTTATATTTTCCCAGTAATTTATTTTCTGGATGAGATTTGCATTCATTCCGTGTGTGGGCTGCTTATAACTGCCTGGTTTGCTTAATTGGATTTATTATTTTTGCGTTTATCATTCTATGAAAGCAATTAAATTTTATTATTTAGAATATTGATTGATTGGCAGTAATCTGTGTTTAATATCTGGGATGAAACCTGTTTACCATATTTATAGATGTAGATAGTCAAATGAAATGGTTTTATGACAGTTTAGCGTGTATTAAAATATGGAAACATGTATCTAATGTTATTGCTTTGTAATTAATATTTAAATGATTATGGTACGACCGGATGAAGTAGCTTAAAAATATAGAACTCCTGAGGATAAGAGGTATTTGAAAGGAGAATGTGGATCCTTTGAGGCTAGTGAGATTTAGAAGGAAATTAGAAGTGTGTCATCAAAACCCGAAGAATTGTCTTAAAATATCGGATGAAAGGAAAAGTTCTTCCAAGTGGTTTCCTGTGCTATGATTGGTTCTCGAACACGTGCTTAAACACTTTGCGAAATTCATATATATACACCTTGCTGTTTTGAATTGTATGTATGTTTAAAATTGCTCACTGCATTTTTATTTTATTACAGAATTATATTTGTCCCTTTAATGAAAGGTCACGTGGAATAGACTATAGGTACCTTTATTTATTTTATTACGAATTATAATTTAATATTTAGTATAAAATTACTAACAAAATTAATCCGGATAAAAACATCCTATCTTTCTTATATGTATACGTATAAAAGCGCTGAATTATGAGAATGGAGTTAGCGTTAATCCTTTTTGAGAATCTACTTGCTAGAGTTTTGGTGGGCTGAAGTAAAGTTTAGTTTAGTTGAAAGGTTGGTAAAACAGGTACATTGTAAGAGAGTAATTGAAAGATGAATGAATCAATGTAGGTGTGAGTAATATATGTGGATGTATGAATGTGGACGAGGCGAAAGTTTGGTGGAAATTAAATGTTGACATAATATACTAGTATGTTGCTAAAAATTAATTAATTAAAATTAAACTTCTATGGTCTGCAATTGCAGAGCTACCGTGTACCGAAAGGTATAGTAAGACTTTGTAATATTTATTTTATTCTCTTATTTATGTAATTACCAGTTGCAGAGACATGTGGTAAAAGGTATTTTCAGTTTACAGTAATAAATGATTTATGATTGTAATGTGAGTAAATGTAATTATTTCTTTATGGGCATTATATCAATTTACGCAAAATTAAAACATTGGTTGTTTGATAATTCGCAGCGATTAAAGATCGATTTATTAAACCGGTCGTAATTGTTCCTCCCACATCATTTGTTGCCCTCCGCCGAGCATTCTGCTGTACGTCCAACATCTGTTCCGTTTTTACATAAAATCCGTTATAAATTATAAACCTCGGCCCACAAAAACGTTCCATTCTCATTCAGTTTCATTCTGCCCATCTTTTTGCCCCTTATTTCAATTATTTTGCCAAATTCGTTTAGTTTTTGTGGCGGCCGCAACGCACTGCTGTCAACGTTGTCTTTCGCCCGAACCGGAAACAACTATTTGCTGCTAAATTAATGCGAGACTAGTGTTTAAATTACGAAATTATCGTTCATGGTGCTAGGCAATTGTGTGGAAAATTATTGTCTCAGTTTTTGTCTTCCCTCGACGTTGAACATTTGTCTTCTGATTCCCATCACGCTGTGCGCTCGCTTTTTGGGGAAATTAAAAAATTATTTCAGTAATTAGAGCCACATTATTTGACTAGTGATCCTGCTTTTCCGCCTTTACATTTATGAGATAGTTTTGTTATTGTTCGTTTTAGTTTTCCTTGTGTTTGTTTTAGTTTTCCTTGTTTTTGTTTTAGTTCTTCATGTTTTCGACAGCTTCAATCTATAAATAAGGTAATTCCAAAACCGTTGTTAGGAAAGTTGGAGTGAGTCAATTGGAATAGTTAATCTTGAACGAATGTAGAATGAAAGGTTGGTGAAACTAATATATGGCAGTGAATGAGTGTATGGGCGTCCGAGGAATAAATGGTTTGGTATGATTGATGTTTTGTTGAGTGAACGAATGACTCCGAGTATGAAGAATAGACTAGCATGTATGAATTACAGTTTACTCCATTTGAAGAAGAAGTAATACGAGTATATAAAAATTTGCAAGTTTAGTATTGGATTTATGTCAGCTATGTGGCAAATAAATCCACCAGCAAACTTTACTACGATGCTAATAGAATGCTGATCGCTTTATACCTGGAAAGAAACTTACTTCTTGAACAATAGAAACACCGCTATAATCGTTCAGATAATCCCTTTTTGACCGCAACATAGGCGTAAAAAAGATATTTCGGAGTGTTTTGCTTATATGTTTATGTTATTATATTGTATAAAAGTTATTTTACATTACCCAATTTTTTTTTTATTACGAAGATGTGAAGCGGACTAACTACTATGGTCATATGCCGCCTCATGAGTGGATGATAATGAATTTGTGTGAACACAAACGACCATGCCCTTCATTAGGATTCGAACCCACGACCTCTGGCGTGCTAGGCTAGTGACATTACCCAATTTAAAAGTGGTGCTATTTTGGGCTACTTTATCCTTTAATTGGCAGTGATAGGGTAATAAACAAAGTACCATATTACCTCAATTCGCTTCCATATCGTCAATAATATGATGAACATATTTATGTTCAAGTAATTTAGCAGTAGATCTCTATCGAATTAATACTTTTAGACTATCCCGGAGCAAAACAATTAATATCCCGCCGCTGGAATATCATTGCCAGACTAATTTGTAACTCTCTCACATTGTCAAATGAAATATATGAATGTGGACGATGTGAAAGTTACTTGCCAGGATAGGAATGTTTGGAGGAAATTGATTTTTGATTGATTGTGGTTTAGGGTTCATGCTAGTCCACTCCTTTGTGACATGTATTGTTGGAGGTGTTAGATCTGAGAATCTCACCTTTACTGTATGAAGTAATTCCGCCTAGTAATAAAGGAATTTAGTAATTGTGTCGGAATGAAATTTTAGCACGAAATGTGTGAAGATACTTTATGTTTTATAACGTTGAATTTCCTTGGAGACGTAATCAGAATTTCTAAATTTTGTTTCGTATTTGGAAGAGAAAATTTATAAAGTTTTTGCAAAATGAAAGCGATGAAAAGATTGGATCTAAACCTCGACTGCATACCTGCCCGGCTGAAAACTTTTATGCTAGGTATTTCTCATTTATGGCCCCGGTTTACGAAAGTGAAATAAATTTTATTTGGAAGTAAAACGCGAATAAATAAAGTAATAAAATTTATGTGATGATATTGGTGTTTTTCTGTTTTTGGTTTTCTTTATCAGACATTTTATTTTCCTAGGATATCCAGCTGTTGCAGACGTTTCCCGGAATAAAACTTTGCTCTATTCATTGATTCAAATTCCTTTTTTTGATTGTAATGCTAACTGCAACAAACTTGTTGCAGTTTATCTTTGAGAAACATCAATTTAAATGTAATGAAACGACACTTTTTAATGTGCAAAGACAGTTCGGCAGATTTCTTCGAAGATTCTTAGTAAATTACCGGTAGCCATTACATTAAAATGCTTTCGAAAATGCCCTGCAGCTTGAAAGGAACATTTTTTTGCGTAAGCTTCGCTCTTGCACGTTCGAATAAATATTGCTCTGATTTTTAGTTTATTTTTACAACAAAAGTATTATCGTGATAGAATGAAAATCGATGCAGGTGAGATTACAACTGTTTTTACTGCACCGTTTCTGTAAACCCAATCGAAATTGCTTCGATTTTGCTCTCTTCTCTTGGCTTGAATTTATTTTTTTGCACAGTAATTAGACAATTTTGAAGTCGTCAGTTTTTTTTTCGGCAAGTTAATTGCATCCTGTCGTGTTTAGTCCTACAGAAGCAAATTGTACCTAAGAATTAATACTTAATATAGAAGATCGTCAAATATATAACAGAATTATCTTTTCTATGTAAAATATATCAACTATAATTATTATACAATCAAATTTAGATTTATAAGTATACCAAAGTTGTGTGGTGCACACAGCAGTTAGAAGGCTGATTCTTTTATTAAACAGCAGTAGTACTGAAACAGTTGATACGTTCCAGTTGTTGCAATAAATATAGCAAGCGATATCAGCAATATCTAATCTACTGTATCAATAAGTAACACCTTAGAAAATAATGCATTGTATCACGTACGGAAACACAGTTACGCATAAAAGTGCATTATGCCATTTTTAATTGGAACGAATATTTACGCTTCCAAGATGTTGTCAGTGGCGCACGTGTCTAACGGGGATAACGTTTTCGATAAATATCGACCATACATAAAAACTTCGAAATTTTAAATAGATTGGTTCGTTTTTATTGCATATATTGAAACATATTTTTGGAGAGAAATATATGAACGAAAGAAATTATGTTTGTTAGGTGTGGACCGCGATGGCGCAGTCGGTATGATACGGGTTTAAATTTCGTTGTAATTTTCCTCTCCGAAAGTGTTTTAAAAGTTAGTATAATAGTTAGTTACTGTTTTAGGATAAGGATCTACTAAGGCTAAAGACAATTACATTAACCGCGATTCGAACCCGGATCGCTGGCCCACGAAGGAGGAACTTTACCTCTCCGCAACCACGGCGGTAATTGTGGATGAAGTTTCCGCCTGAAGTTATTGCAGAGTTAATGAATTGTCGTGTATGGTTTTCTCAACTTCAAAAGGGATTATTAATAATTTTAGTTGTATATACGGTGTTCAAGTCACTAATCTGCATTTGTGAAGTTTCTACTGGATAATTATAATTTAGTGGCTTTGAGAATGAGAAACAGCAGAGATTTGAAATTTAATTGGGATTCAGATGGAAACTTGCGAGAGGGATACAGATTTACTGTTATATCGCATAAGATAGGTATTAATACAAAAAATTAATTAAATATTGTAACGTGAATACATCGCCAATTTTTATAAATTAATCGATTAGTTAATCGAAGTAATCCATTATATTTAAACACCGTTTATATTTTTTTCTGACACTTTTGATTAACTTTATAATCGATTAGAATTGTGTTAGATATTATAGCGTCTAATTATGCCTGGCAGCCATTATTTATTTAATATTTCATCGTTTAACTTTTTTGCAACCGTAAATTAGACGCGTGCAATTTTTAACTAAATTATTTTTAGATAATTATATGGTATAAGCTTTTATGTCTACACTAACTGATGTACACAGCGTCTGCTTTTTTTAATTACAAAACTTGTAGTAAAATTATTAATATATTTCCTTTGCCTATACGTCATTTTATAACAAAGTATTTTTTTTAATACTTGCTATTTTGGAGTAGAAATAATCAAAATTCTCCAATGAACTATTTATATTCCCAAAATTTAGTCAGAATGTGTAGAAAATACAAGGGTGGGGCAGTAACTTGGAGTCGCTTTTTGTCCAAATAAAAATTTTAAGTAAATTGTGGCTTAATATCCTTATGAGATAACGTAGCTTCTTATGAAACTCTCTAGATCCTTCTGTTGGAGTGGGCCAATCTCTATTTAATTTCCTGTAAATCCTTGTAGTTAGATTTCTCCGCATCTTCCTAGCTTTTGTTTTACTTTGCCAGTTTTAATTTCTGATGCTTAAACATCTTCTTACATTTCCTTTAGCCATGTTGATTTGGGTCCACCTCATTTTCTTATTCCTCCTGGTATCCATTCTACTACTTATTTAATTGCATTATTTTCTTGTGATCTCCATATATGTCCAAGCTATCCCAATCTTTCTTCTTCTGTACTCGTTTTCTGATATCTTTATTGGTCCTAATATTATTCCTATTATGTTTCTTTTCGTTATTTTTAAATCTTTTACATCTTTTTTTTTTCATTGTCATAGTTTCAGAAACGTCTTATCGTTCGGCATATTCTCATTTTTGTATTTAGTTAAAATCTTGTGTTTTTAGTAATTTTTTGTTTTACGTGCAAAAGCCCTATTTGTTGCAATTATCTCTTCTTTGGTTTCTGCATATTTTCTCTTATGCTTGCTAGTGCCTAAATATTTAAATATTTCTTCCTGCTCGCGCAAGGCATTTTTAATATGAGTAGTAATTTTCTTATAGTCAAAATTTTTCGTGTTCATGAAAACAGTCGTTAATTTTTATAAAGAAAATGTACTTGGACAGGCATGCTGACTCCTATGGATTTGTCGGGGTATAGTGCGAGTAATGATGTAACAGTTTAGAATTACAGCGACCATGAACTGCAATGAATAACTAGTTCTCCATAATGTTACTAATCATTCGGTATAATTCCTAGTTTAAAGTGGATTTCGTAAAGAGCACAATCCATATCTTAATTTAAAAATCCCCCGCGATGTTATTCATTCCGAGAAATCCTTTTCAAGTTCACACGCAGTTAAATGAAAGCTTGCACGTCAGATTAAATCGCATTGCACACAAAAGCAAAATAATTTAGCTGCCTTTCGGTCCCAATGGCTTCCTGCACAGAATGTCTCACTCCTGAAGATTAATAATGGCTGGCCGATAATTTAACGGCATCGCCCGACATTAACATATGTTCCACACGACAGGTGTAACATTATGTAACGTGGAGATCTCGTAGCTCGCAGTTCGTATACTTCGACATGCAAATGAGGGAACAACACAGTTTTCGTTTGTGGACATTCTGTTAACGTATTGGTCTCCGTCACGATACAAAACGTCCGATGCTGAAGAGATAACTGAGCTGGATTAGCATAATTTACTTTCTGCTTTGTCGTTGCTTCTTGAAATGTGTAAAACATAAAAGTCTTAGTGGTTGGGATTTGCAGGAAGTCGCAATGATTTGAATTATTTATGATGATTTGATGTTTGGTTAAGTTATTTGACTAATGGTCTTCATCATTGCAAGAAAGCATTGTTACTTCTTGTTCGTAATGCTTCCCATTTCCATTATAACGATTTGGATCCTATTACTTGACAGCACTATATTATTTCGACTGATGTAAATCATTGTCTAATCTATTTCTAAAACTTTTATCTTTACCCTTGAACTTGACATATCACTTACTGAGATCTATGAAAGCAGAATGCCAAACTCATAATGTGATAATACATTTATTTGTAGTATTTACATTAATGAAGAATGAAAGATCCATGATCTCGCAGATGCTGAACAACATGTACATTGTACAAATGTGTGAATATTTGTAAGATGACGATTTGGAAAATGAATTAGACGGGCTTGAGTTGCGTTTCCCTGAGCTTGAACGTAAGCCAGTACAATGTTTGTGAACTCGCTATTCGCAAAGTAATGCAGTTTTACAAATTATAATTTTTATTGCTACTGTCGTATAGTGCCTGCAATTTGTTTTAAATATTTTAATCTGTCACTAACAATTTCTGGCGATGGAAACCATTCGGCGTTCATTTCTGTGGTGTATTCAGATATTTGTCTTGCACTGCGCCCCCATAATACATTCTAATAATATTTACACGGTTCTCGACATTTAATGTATTCTTGGTGACAGTCACAGACTAACATATTTACAACAAATTGCAAGCACTATACATCAGTAGCAATAAAAAGAGAGGGCGGAAAATTATTATTAATTACATTAAATTGCGGTTTCAAAATAAAGTAATTTGTATTAAATAAGATGTAGGGATATTGGCAGTATTGTGATTAAAATTTGGATACATAATTTTTTGCCGGACACTTTTTATTTACGAAAAACTGATTTTACATGTTAATTGCCTATGCCAACCTTTACGTGGGACACACGGTATAGAAACAATTCAAAATAGAATAGTAGTATAAAAATTCCTAATGAAACGTGTGATTGTACGTGCAATATTTAAAATTCTCGACATGACAAAAAATCTTGTTAAGAATGTATCGAGCAGTTGTTTCGTCGAATGTGAACGACCGAGTACACTAGAATATATAATTACATTACGAATACATATGGCTGCATTGTGCGATAAGACTTATATTTAGAACTATTATTAATTTTTTACATAAAACTGTCATTAAAATAAATGACTCCACGCAATCCCGTTAGAAGAACAATAACACACTCATTAACAACACTTGTATCGCGATTCCATCTCAGCCCGCAGCCTGATTTACACCGCACAAAAAGCGATTTGCCGGCCCACTAGATCAAACAATAGCGCGTGAACATCGACGCCGACATCGAACCCGCGTGAAGGCATCTCAGACGCTCACACGGCGGGAATGTCAATCGATTTGTTCCCACGCCGCGAGATACATGCGTAATCAGTTGGCTGCGTGGATCTATCGGCTGATCACGCACGATTGCTTCGGTGCGCTGAGGAAGGGTTGGGGACTCGAGGACCAAGCGGTTGGGGACAACTTGACAAACTGACATCAACTATGTACGAATAAACACTGTTGTGGTGGCTGATCGATGCTACGGTCAGATCTGAGACTTTGGGATTCGTTCAGAATACGTTCACTTTCACAACTCATACAGGATGTAAAAGGAATAAACTCCAGGAGTAGACTTTTTCTTCAGGTTTCATTGACTATTTATGAATAAAGTCGACTGGTATCGGTGTTTTAAAACACCATCATTAAGACCGGTAAAGATAATGATAAAAATATAACCAGGTTAAGGTTGGGTGACATCTCAAACAGTTCAAATGAAACACACCATTTCAGATCTAACAGGCAGACAACTTGTAACCTTAGATCTACTACGACTACTTCTGGAGTTTATTTCCCTTTATTTTCTCCTATGTTGTTATCATCGATTAGGGAAAGAATGAAGAAAAAAGCAAAATAGCATAAGAAAAAAATTTGGTGTGGGCACCACACTACTTTCTTATACAAATAAATTGTTTACTAGAAAATAAATTAAATACTCCTCCAAACTTAATTTGAAATATATTACTTATGTATAGTTTAAACATGAATAAACTCATTGCTGTAGTACGCATCGTAATATGTTTTATATTTATCGAAATATGGCGATTTGTAATATTTTTCAAAATACGGAAATTTCCCCAAATATGACTTAAAATTGTAAATTTTTTTTATTACATTTCTTTATAATATTCGCGCCAGGAAAGCCATTGCAGCAGAGCGCATCGTCATATCTCTAATATTTTTCGAGATATGACGTTTTTTTATATTTTCCGAAGAGCAACTTTGAGGGGCTGTAACTCGAAAACTTTACAAGATATTGAAAAATATCTCCAGTTTTGTGTATTTCGTGCCATTTATAATAAATTAGTAAATTTTGAAAATTTTGAATTTTTTTTGAATTTTTCATCAAAATTTTGATTGGAGATATCTCGACAAATATGAAAGATACAGACTTGCAGTGTTCACCAATCGATTCAGCGCGACGAAATACATAAACCCTGAAAATTTCAGAAAATTCGGACAACCGGTTGAAATGTTAGAGCAAAAAGTCGCAAAATAGCCAAATTCAGGCCGAACATCAAGGGGTACCCCTTGACTTTTTAGGACAAAAAACGCCGTTTTAAGGCTTTTTGCTCTAACTTTCCATCCCGTAAAGCGATTTTTATGAAACTTTGCATACTTATGTATTTCGACGAGCTGAATCGATTGGTGGACACTGCAAATCTGTATCTTTAATATTTGTCGAGTTATCGCCGATCGAAATTTTGAACAAAAATACAAAAAAATTTCAAAATTTTAAAATTTTGCTAATTTATTATAGAAGGCACCAGAAGCGCTAAACTGAAGAGAATTTTTAGATATCTCGTGAATTTTTCGAATTACAGGCCCTTAAAGTTGCACTTCGAAAAATACCAAAAATCGACGTATCTCGAAAAATATTAGAGATCTGACGATGCGCTCTGCTACAATGGGTTTCTTAGCGCTTATATTATAAAGAAATGTAATAAAAAAATATTACAATTTTAAGTGAGGATATTCCGTGAGTTTCAAATTTTTCTATCGGTATGTGAATCTGTATTGAATGATTAATAACTACAGTTTCTGTTATTTGTTTGTTCCAATAACAACTAAAATTAGTTTAATAAACATATGTTTATAGAAATTACGAGCAAACTGATTTACGAATGCATCTATGTTCGTCTAGAGCATGTGCGCGATGTACTCGTATTACGTTTTTTGAACGGTTTTTAAGTCTTCTTACCGTGCAATTGCAGCTATTATGAACCGTATCTCTGCTTAGCATACATACATCATACGCAAATAAACCTAGCAGTGCTAGCAGCGTTCCCACATTAAAAACCCGTAACCAGGTGCTTGAGCCAGCAACACACGCACAGCATATAGGTTCGCCATCGTTTGCCTCCTCCGCAGCAGCATAGATAATCGCGAGTAACGCGAAAAGGTATTACAGTTTTTCCGTTACGTTTTACGCTGACGACGACGGCGATAACTCGCCGTGGTTCAGCTTTGAAGTCGGCGTTTTTAATCCGCGCTAAACGCGTAAACTCGAGATTTACGCCTGCAGATTTATGCGATAGAAAAATAAATCGCCGTATTTATCGCGCGACATGTAGAAGAGAGAGAAGGTTGAACGGTTCAAGTCAGTGAAGATTGAATCCGCGAACACTCGCACGATTTGCAGTTGCAAAGAATACACAACAAACAACGATTTGGTTTTAAATACACTATTCTATCACTGCTACTGTGTTCTGGGTTGCCATGTAGATGCGTCGTCGTTTAATCCCGCACGATGTGAAGTGATTTCATGTGGTTGTCTAATGGTTTGGAAATCGCTGTCTGTCGTTCGACTGTTGGGCACTGGGCATTGCCCGTGTAATGATCACCCAGCACTGGGACTGATATAGTCGGTGCATCTGTTACGCTTGGGTATTTCTACGATGCATTGAGTGTTGTGGAAACAGGGTTGTATTTGCTTAAGTCCTTTTCCATTTTTCATACAAATACAGCTTTCTTGTGGTGCGGTTCACGTCACTATCTTCTTTCTCACTTTCTCCCACTATTGTCAAATCAGCAATAGTGGGAGAAAGTGAGAAAGAAGATAGTGACGTGAACCGCACCACAAGAAAGCTGTACTGCAATAACAATATTTTTATTTATATTAGTAATGTGATATTATTTTCCATTGCTGCTTCAAGAATCTAAATATTTATGTTTTTCTTTTTTAAATCTAATATTGTTGCAGTATGTATTTAGATCACGTTGTCTTAAATATGCTATATTGTTATAAGAATATAATGTATATTTAAATCAACAACTAATATTGCTATTTCAAGCAAGATATTTAAGTAGGATGAATATATATTTTTGCTGAGAAAAATATATACATATTGTTACAGTAAGAATATATAAATTGCTGACACTATACGTAATATAAATATTGCTATTGTAATAATCCATTTTTTCTGTGCATATGTTACCAAATTTCAATTTTGAAGTTTGATGTTTGAGAAGCTTAAAAATTTTAAGGTTGTAATAAAATTCTAAGCATTTTTGTTAAGTTAAAATAAATAATTACATATAAATAAATTAATATTATAGCATAAATAAAAAAATATAAATTTAAATGGCATTCTCTGAGCCTGCATAATTTGCAGAATAGATTTTACTGTCAAAATTATTTCTTGAATATGTATGATTGGTTTTTAGTATTGGTAGAATTGACTGAAGCTAACTTCATAAATTCACATAACCTCACATCTGTAGTAATAAAAATTTACTGATTATGATATAGAACTATATCCGAGAACTCAGACCGATTGCTAGTATAGTGGACACAGGCCTTTACGAGCTTGTCATTCGCACATTTCAATCTTGCTATAATTTTTGTTTCTTCAAAATTGATTTTAATATCATAAATACCCACAGTATATTTCCATAGGTGGTTAATACAAATGATCCGTTTGTATTCTGTAATTCTTGTTGTTATCGTTCTGTTAGTCTATCTAATGTAATATTTTTCACATTCATTTGGAATTTTGAAAATTCCAGAGGACTGAAATGGAATATATTCTTTATACTTCTCCACATATTTAGATGTTATTTATTGACAGAATACCATTTTGGACGTAGGACAACAAATACTCTACAAACATTTATCTACGAGCCTATTTCCATCATAACAAAAAAAAATGTCAAGTTATTTTCCATTTATTCTCACTCTCTTGTTCTAATATTACGGAGTATGGATCTTTCAAATTGGGCGCTTCCTAAAAACGTGGTAGTTAAGTATCTCCATGCACGTTCGCAGCATGTTAAATAATTCCGCTACCTCTCTGGCTATACCGGCAAATCAAGGCCATTCGGATACCACATCGGGACATTTATAGTTGTCTCTCCTAATGTGTTACTAGTAGTTCCCATCCGTTAGGCTGAGCTGAAGCCGGGCTGATCCGCGCCAGCCCCAGCTTCAGAGCCGCGGTGGTGTTTCGATGCAAGGACTAAGATATTGTAATGGCTTCACGAGCGCACTCGATATGTGGCCAAGCCGAGGCTTAGTTCACCCGGGTAAATACGGATCGTAACGTTGTATCACTTCCTATGGATATTGCACTGGTGTTTTCGTAAAACTTCCGAAGGGTTTTTATTTTCTGGAAGTTTTGCAATGATAGGTTTGCTTTGATGAAGTACATAAATTTCAAATCTTGTTATTGCAGTAAAGGAAAAACGAGGAAGAATTGTTAAATTGCAAAGAACCTTTGGGAATATGCATATTTAAATATGTAACTACAACATATGTGCGATTACCATACACGTGTCTTTTTACTTTACATGTTGCTGATGTGTATATGTTGTTCTTGTTGGAATGAATTTATCAGTGAACTAGGCGTATTTATCAATGTATACGGAAATATCAACGCCTCATCAAATCCTATATAATTTTAATGCAAATTGGAATAATTATACGAGCATTAGCATCGAATTTATCATGGTAAATTTACTGCGGTTTATAATATTTAAATAGTTTCTATTTTTGTTGTTTGTAATTTTACGCATGTTTGCCAACTATTAAATATTATCATAAAATAAAATTGGTTACGTACATAATGAAATTTACACTTTCCTTTAAACAAAACAACCGCTTCATGAATATAAATTACCTGACTGAAATGCGAACACACGTATGTAATAAAATTCAAATGATAAAAATAAATTATATGTCTGCTTCATCACAATAACATATATAACTTTCAAAATTAAAAAAGATCATTTGAATAATGAAGTCGTATAACTATTTACCTCAAGAGCTACGATTGCTGGAAGCCTGAATAAAACGTTTATCTGAATGAACCCTAAATCCAATTAAATACAAGACTGTCGTTATCCATATTTAAAATGCACATAAAAACTTTGTTTAAAGTTGGTTCATAACCTGTATATTTGTTATGTATTTTATTGTAATTTTCAAGTTATTCATTTGTGTTATAATTCTTTTTATCAATTTCTATTTTTAACCAAATTTGTTTAAATTAAATATCCATTCTAATTATTTAAAGTAATATTTCAATACCACCGCCCTTTTTAAAAGAGGAAATACCGTTGGTAAGACAGATGTTTTCTATGTAAGTTAATTAATATCTACAAGAAATATTGAAGTGCAAAAATATTATATGATGGATGTAAAGACAAAATATGGGTAATTTAATTCGCCAAAGAAAAGATATGATACCAACACGATGAAGCAATCATAACATGTACTTATTTATACATTTGCGTCTTTCAACAGTTATTTGACCACAGAAACAATAAACAAAAACAATAATTTATTGATAAAATTATTGACAGTTACAAAACCAATAATATCACGAGACAATCTACAAGTAAAACAAAACAAAAACATAATCTTTGAAGTATGTATCTAGGTATTTCATACCGAAAAAACGTTGGTGGGTATGTGGTTCTGCTCGATGACTCGGAATTACTTTAATTAACTGTGAAATGTTAAATTTTTTGCTGCGCGGAGAAAAAATTATCTTGAGGATAAATTAATGATTTGACCTTGAGATTCGCAAGAAATTTCGGGCGTTTTGTTTTTATCACTACCTTCGGGCGCATGTTAAAAATAGAATATGGTTTTGTAGTTCTTTCGCTTAATGTTTAACGACAGCTGATTTACATCTTAAATTTTCAACAAAAAAATGAGAGTTTATTTTCTAATGAGAAAGTATAATATGCGTAAGAACTATTGGAATTTTAAGTACTGTTATATAACGAAGTTTCAAAAAGGATGTTTCAGTTTACAGTTTGTTTTATTAATGAAAATAAATTAATTAAATTACTGCTTATTTTTTATTTACTTATGACATATGTACCTATTAATTGGACTATAATTATCAAGTTAATACATAATTATTTTGCGGCAACTCGTTAACAAACGACATAAGTTGATATTTATTGCTTTACAGTTTAACTTTCATTAATTATTTAACTTGTTTTTATTATCAATAATTAAATATTATATCTGCAAATGGTATTTAATAACAATATTAACCTGAATTCAGTACAATTATCAGTATTGTTTGTAAACGAAGTGCAACGGTTATTAAAATATTCCCAAGAAAATTATCATAAATTAAGTGAAAACTGTGTCAAATGTCACCTCTATCACGCAGAATTATTATTTATGTGACTTACAGTTAAAGCGGAATAAGTCTTAAACTATTTTTAATTCCCATAACAAGTTCTGTCCGCCATCTCAAATGCGGTTACATAAACTGATTGAATTTGAGGTTATGGTATTTATGAGATTTATTTGTTGCAGGTTAGTGCACAACGTACAAATCCTGGTTTGGTTCTTTGCGGTCTCGATAACGGTAAGTTGGTCATTTTGAATTGTATAAGTATTTACTTTATGTCCACGCACATTAATGTCACAGTAAATTTCCGTGTGAACGCAAGGTGTACGGATTTGACCGGATACCGCGATGCAGTGCACTATGGCGCCATCTATGATGACTAACGCGACGCTTGTGAGTGTGCTGATGCTCATGAGTACTTACATACTTCGCAAATTGTTATGAACTCTATAAATATGTTTACAACATAGCGTATTATATCTTTATAATCCTGAAAATATTAGGATGAGTAATTAGTAAAACCGTTACTTACGCTATAAAATTTGTATACTTTCACACACACTCATTACATAAAGATACTTTCCAAGTTTGCTTTCATATGTAGTTGATTTTGAAACTTTACACTTTAATGTAGCTTTAATATTTTACATTAGGTTTTTGTGCATTAGTCCAGATACACTAGTTTTCTGAACTTCAAACAGTAGGGACTTTTTATGGTTATAGGTTGGCATATTCGTTAGCATCACCATTTTGTTTGCTTTTCCTGTCATTTTATTGCGTATGAAATTCACAAGTTTTTTTATGAATTTATGAGCTAAATGATTAATTGTAATTGAAAGAAAGAGGTTATTAATTTTTTAGGTTAATTACAACATAAATAAGTGTTCATAACATTCTTTATGTACTCGTACTTGAATGAACGGTGGTTGTTGAAGACTATTACAACACAGCATGCATTATTATAATCCTAATTTTATTAAGATGATCTTACCATTCCGCTAAGTAATTTGATTTTTTACAATCATTTAATTTTTTTGGCTAAACCGTAGTTTACGATCACAAGAGAAGTTAGCTGCAGGTCCTAGTTTCTTTAGCCGGTCATAGTTAAAGAAAAACAATTTAAAAGTAAGAAATTCTATTACGAATAAGGAAACGATTTTTAATCACATGAGAGAAAAAGATTTTAGCTCACTTTTATTTTAAAAATTGTCAATAGATAGCGCCAAAAAATTCGTTCCGTAATTTGACTGTAAACTACTTTACAATAGTAAAATATCACAACAAATATTCCACATGTACATTTTGTTAAACTTAATAAATGTACAATTAATATATATCCACTGAAATAAAAAAAATGTTAAGTAATATTTTTTTTAAATAATTAAATATTATGTGTTTGATATTGTTTTGTATTTTTACTGTGGAAAACATCAGATTTTACACCCGTGATCACATGTTTAATTATTCATCCAGTTGGGCGGCTGAGCCATGGGTTCGGGCGCCCAACTTCTGGACTCATGATTAAATGCACTACTTTGCTTATTTATTTTATTTCAAAACCAAACTTTCACATGTAAATAGAATAAAGAGAGTCGCCTATGTAAGTACGACACTGTATTCAATTGGAAACCAATCTAATTCTATAGGTAAAAAGGTAGAATCCAAATCGCTAACTGTATTCCTGCGGTCTAGATACGCATAATTTGATTCCAGGCCGCAAATAAAGAACCTCGCCATCGCCATTGAGTACACAATATACCGATTAAGTAATAAGCAAACAGTGCTGTAGTCTGCCGGGTAGCGGTAACCGATCCACAAGTAGTGTTTATCCGATAACAAACAACAAAACCCCTGCATTTGTCGGTGCGCAAGAGACTCGGAGCACATTGCGGTGTCGAAGTGACATGGAACACATTGGTTCTGCTGCGGAGTGTGATGTCGACTCGCTGCAGGAATGCGATGGAGCTGCAGGCGATGTTACAGTACGCGCCACCGTTACGTGTCTGGCCCACGGACGTGATTGAATCAATGCTAGAGGTGCAGAGCCTCTAAGTGAATTGGAATTACTGATGGATGGGAAAAAGACAAGTATAAATTGTATCATATTTTGATGATACGTACTGTTGACGTATGAGGTTAATTTGAATCTCCCCCGGCCAGATTTCTGATCATACATTCTTTAGAATATAATAAGACTACTGCACACGAATTTGTTCGCTGCTGAAGTGAAAACTCAAAATTGAAATCGTTATATTTAATAAATATATCATCCCTCCATTTGCCCATTTTAGATGTGGCACTCTCTGCTTACGTAGATTAAGTTAAGTGATATAGTTTTGGGCGATTAAATGCGTTTAATTCACGGAGCCTAACGATATTAATGGACGGAGTACCACAAGGATCAATTGTAGGTACTCAACTGAAGAACTTATGTATTACAATTTTAAAGTTATTTTTTTGAACATTTAATATCTGTAGTTGCCGGAATTTCATGTTTTTAATAGGATTAAATATAGAATATCCTTCCTTATTTATTTTATTGTGCATAGTATATGGAAGTAGGTGTAAGGATTATGAAAAATCGAAAGCAAAATTTTTGTGGAAATACACATGTTGATAGATGTATGTGTGCCTATATGAAATGAGGAAAGAATGTAACAAAACTTATTTTCGTCAATTGTTGGTATCAAATGAAAGGTATCAAAGAAATCAATTAATTTTTCTATACTTTTAGTTGCAATATTCTTCAGTGTTGCGGAACCTAGGGGTTAGACCTGCCAAGCTAGTCTCAATATACTAACTATGTTTATTTATTTTCAATATATCTATAGATTTCTCAGTCTAGTAACTAACTATAAGTTTCATGATAATGCGCAGAACTCAGTTAATTTTGATTCAATTAATTTCAAATATAAATAGCTATGAAAAAAATTTCGAATGAAAGATGTAAGTAATTATACGAGTATTTGGAATATAAAATGTTATTTTATCTGCTTTCAATTTGAAAGTTATCTGTAGAGTTTCAGCTAAGATTTACTTATCTGTTATGAATGTATTACCAGTTTACATAGCATATAATTTGAAGATGCTTACTAATGAAGAAAAAAATGCGAATGGTTACTTGGTATAATTATGGTAATAGTGTGAGAAATGTTTATAAATCTGTAAATTATGATGAAACGTTCATTTAACATTGCATTTTATCTGAAATAGTATGGTTATCTATATAGCTGGTATCCTCAGTAGGTTATCCATTCATGACCGAAAAGTAAATATTGCATCTTAGGTGAAATTCACGGTATGTTTAATAATATATTTCAATTAGAATAGTAGTTATGAGAATAAACAAATTATTAAAATATCTGACCCGTATAAATAACAAGTATAATCTAATTCAGATTTTAGTAATAATTTTCTAGCTAGTATTCAGAAGGGCCCGAGTTTAAATCCCGTCCCTCAAAAATTACACATTGAAGTGTTTTCTGTTAATGAAGCCATGCTGGCCCGTTAAAGCAAATACCTTCCAACTCAATTTGCAAATCTGTTTCTCTGGTGTTGGTAGTGAATTTCATTGAATAGCATCTTATCTCGGACATTTGGCGGTAACAGGCTGTAAATGTCCAACGTACATCGCTACATTGCACGCAATCCGCACAGGCGGCGATGGAACGTCCAAGTTTCACTCCATTTGCCGCCAATCTGATCGGAATGCCTCGCGTCGGGAAACTCTAACTGTATCTAGGTATCTACCTGGACCGCGAGGAAATTGAATTTTATTAAGTGTGTTTTAATTTCACACAGATAACTAAACTTATTGATCAAATATAAAAAGTGGAGAATGTAGAGGCGTGAATAAGTGCCAGATCGCATAATTATCAATCAAACATATGTTAGAGTAGAACTACGGCATGGTATGTAAATCATAATCATATCAATTGCTATCTGTCTTACTCGGCAAATGTGAAAATTGAATCCGGGATGGCGGAACATTCAATGTATACCGTTCCACGATCTATGTCCAGGCGTAATGAGTTTCGCTCGAATTGCAATTAACATTTAATCAGCACTGCTATCTGTCAGCGCTGCTACCGATAATCAGCACCAGCGTTAGTGTTAGTGTGTGTTTGTCCAGATATCTAATCAACACGATGTGTGTTCTGGAATGTCTGTTTGTTGATCTTTATACGTGGGATTATAAGTGGATAATGTTTTATTGTTACAAAGATTATGTTATAACTGATTGTTTCCTGTGATAAATGTTACATCGTAATTTATTTCGATATACTATAATCATAGAACAGTAAATGTTCTCGGCATTCAACTTCACCGGAACTTTTAGAAAAGTAATGTATTTTACGCGTAAAGTACGGTTACCAACCATCAAGTCATACTCCCCAAAATGTTAGTGGAGGTGGAATCACAGACGTAAAATTAAAATGGCAATTGATTTATACTACTTGTATCTATTATTCATTTGTTTTCCTCCTGAGGAATTATGTACAATAATTACAGAACTTAACCTAGTAGTATAGTATTATATGAGGGATTATGATAGTCATTTTTCACGAAGATGAAGTTTGCGTCAGAAGCCGTAGGCGAGTGATGCAAATCATCCGAGTGAATAATGACCATAATCCCCAATATAATACTACACTTTATATACTCCAATAAATTCGGAAATCATTTTTGAAAATGATCGAAATTCGTTGAAAACATACGTTGAAGAACGTCAACATAATAATACACAATGACAACTAACTACATGTTAACTGTTAAACGGCCGTTGCTTGGTGATCCACATGACGGCTTTAAAATAACCACTCTAAATTTACTGAATATATTTGTACAGATGATTGTAAATACTTCCTCTGTCCCATAATAATAGTAGCAAGTGAATATTAAAACGGCAATTATTAGCGAATGCTCCCGTAAAACTTGATAATACGTATCTGTCACTTCAATAAGTTATGCTGGAAGTAATGAAGATCGATGGCTCCAATAATTGTAATAAGCTCATCACGCATAAAGAAAAAATCCAGAAATTATAAGAACACTAAAAATAATAATTAGGAGAAATAATTTTTATTTATTGTTTAATTTTTATGTATTTTTTTGGTAATAAATGTTGCGTTCGATATTTATTTGCGTTTGCTGCTATTATTATGGGACAAATTTAATTCATCAACTGCTACTATTTTTATGGGACGGAGGAAGTATGACATTAATTATCGATGCACCAAACAGGCATTTCGCACACTTGTTATAAACAGGTATTAAAAGTACAAAATAAATGTATGTGGGTAACTATAATTACGTGTATTATAAAAAATCCTCAAACATAAGAAATAATAATAGTGCTAGAAGAATGCCGCAATGAATTAAGTTATTAAATAGTTATTAAATTACATTTTACGAACCGCGTCTCATAAAAACCTTAAAAACAATAAAAAACGCATTAAATTTTTTTTGAATTAGTTTATATTGCTAAAAAATCCTGATTGCTTTCTATAATGTCACCTGCTCTTAATAATCTGCTTCATCATGATGAATTAAAATCATTGTTTATATCTTCATCAATATTGAAGCATTAATTTTTTATTATAGGAATATATTAATAATATTTTTAAAACAACTTAATTTAATTAAGTTTTTTAGGTGAATTTTTCTTGGAACTCTGCTATGAAAAATATGTAGCATATTTTTTGTTTAATAAATAATACAATAAGTGCTTTTAAATTGCTACTAGTATTAACGCAAAAAAAATCTGGACTTACCAGGCAGCACATCGGCGTGGGAGCTGAAGAGAACACACAGCCCCGTCTCATAGTTAACCGACTGACAGGAATCGTTCCCCTGGCAAGTCTCGAGACAGTCCGTGAGCATCAGAGTTCCCGGGATCGAGTCCAGCACATTTCCGGGCGCGGAGAACACATATCCCGTCACGAGTTCGAAACCGACCATCTCCGGGTCGCAGTCTTCGAGTGGGCCTGGTGCTGATGGAGGGAGATGGTCTGGAGCTGACACTATGTCGGCCTCCGGGTCTGAGTCAATGTCAGGTTGGGTGATGTCGACGGGAGACTCTGAGGACTCCTGGAAGGAGTCTTGTGAGGAGTCTTCCTGCGCGAATGCGGCTAACAGGAGGGTGAGGAGACCAAAGAAACGCAGTGTTCTCATTGTGGAGGTTTATCTGAAAAGATAATGTTGGATTAGTTAGGGGCTTATCGCAATAGATTATTTATTATTTCTTAATATTGTGTCTTATCTTGTGTACATGTTTAGTGGATTAAAAAATATATACAAGTACATTTGGATGTTTAAGATTTACAAAACTGTGTTTACAAAGAAGTTCAATTGTGTAGGCAAAATTGTAGACCAAAAGCGACAAACTCGAAATAATATACACTTAAAAAACCTTACAATGAACATCAGAAACTTAATAAATAAAATAAAGGCTCCATGCCTATAATCTTGTACTATCTATAGGGTCTTACAAGTGCAAAGGGAGAAACAACTAGAATCAGGCGAGTGGGCTAAACTAGAAATCTTTTTTCTCTAACTGTGCACCAACACAACTTATTGAAATGATTAAAGCCATTAACAATCAGATTTATTTCAAAAATCTGGATTACTCTTTGGGAAGATCTTAGCATACAAAAATCGGAGCATGTATAGGGAATAATAGATAGAAAGTCTAATGATACCATCTACTGCTGAAACTAAATAGATTTATTACAAGTACAAAGGATTCAGTCTTGACTATTGGCTTGTATTACATGTTATGTAATCTTGGTCATATCCTTTTTGTGCTATTGATGATGCGAAATTAATCGTCGAAATATGTATATAGTTTATTTCATTGAAACTTTGAGACTTAGCGGATAAATTAAATATTAGGTTAATCAGATTTCTCCATTTTACTGGATTATTTTGACAAATTATAAATGTTATTTAAACGTCAAGGTATTAACTTCGTAATTAAATGAAAAAAAAAAAGATATCAACAATTAGTCAACTTTTAAAAGATTGTTCAATCATTTAAATTATTTGTCCCTAGACATTTCGAAAGCTCTGAAATTGTACATCTCAGTTTTTGTCTTTCAAAATGTTTATCCACATATGTTAAGGAATGAACAATGGGGATAAATAAATAAAATATATCATCACGCCATTCATCCGTTTTAATATATTTTTTGCTGATAAAGTGGCATTACCAAAATGGTAAAGTTAATATGGAGATTATCGAATGTGAGATTCGAACTGGGAATTTCATGATCAACAATTCGGAATAAGGATGATATTTTTTGTGTTGAAATATATTTTAAATGTTTATACCCAGAACCCTTTGAGCCATTGACTCAAAATAAAAACCAATTTACTGAAAGCCATAACTTTTAAAATTTGTAATAAATTGTTTAATAAAATAATATGAGCTTGTAATTATCTTACTTCAGAATTTGTAATGTTTATCGAATGTTTTATTTGCATTAGCGAAGTTTCTGTTGTCAGTCAACAGACAAATGCCAGATGACCCTAGGTTATAGCAACCTCCGAAACCACCAAGCTTTTCAAAGATACAAACTATAATAATTCTTCAAATAACGTGGTAATAATATGAAATTTGTCAATGTTAGTTACTAAGAAATTTTCCGTTAATCTATACGTCTATGGCATCATAGAACAATGCACGTGGGCAGTGTATATATTGTTGGTATAATTTTTGCTTTCTCTTTCTCTTGGTACCTAATTGTAGAGAGTGCAAACAAACAGTCAGCCATGGACATAAATTATAAACACGTGAATGTACAACACACGGCGCCGGGCGCCGGCAAACACTGCTCGTGTCGTGATGACTACATCAACTGATTTGCGAATCGCGCTCCGAAATGATTTGTGGCGCATTTGCATATATGGAAATGGCGATGCGATGTACGCGTGTTGGTTTAAATGGGACAAGGTGGTGTCGACGCATTTCCTCTTCCTGTCCCCCCGACCCCGCCCTGCCACTGGACTCCTGCGGGATTCGTTTCGGAAGTTTGTTTTTGATTGGGGCTCTTCATTACCGGCACAATTTTTGCGGAATTTTTAGTGCTGTAAAAAGCTTCATGTTAAGCCTGCCGCGCCACACAAATGGGGAATTTTAAAGATTATTTTATTATTCCTTTTCATTACTTATCACTATAACTCTCTTTCATTTTTTTTGTTTATATTATTTTCTTTGAAATGAGGTTTGACTTTTACAACCGAAAGCTAAATTGGATATTTATTATTTACTAAATTAGTAGGCAACGAATAATAATGAGACCATTGAACAACACATCAGTACGTGCATTTGCTGACCACCTAAGGGTTATAGTAGAGAGTGAAGAAAAAAATTCAACAGATTTTAAATACATGGAAAGAATCGATTGTGAAATATGATATGAAAATTAATTCTAAAAAGACATAGGTTATGGTAGTGGAAAATGAACAAATAAATAGGAATCATGTCTACTAATAGTGAAAAAATTGAACAAGTTAATAAGTTTCAGTATCTTATAACGATAATAGAAAATAATGGTAAACAGAATCTTGACAAAAATAAAAGAATAAACAAAATTGTAAGAATCCTTAATACAATGAAACAGCTTCAAAGAGAAAAAAAAATATATCAGTTTGAAAACGAAAGTAACAGTACATAACACTATATAAAGATCTATATTGACATACAGTTGCTAGTCATGAATAATGCCTCAAAGAATGAAAAGTAAAATTCAAGCACTAGAAATGAAATATCTAAGAATGGTATCAGGAGGAACAATGTTGGACAGCATGAAAAACGAAATACAATCCAAGCTAATACTAGACTTCAAAGAAACAAGACAACTAGCCTACTAGGGGCATATGATCAGAATGAATGAACCCAGAACGGTGCAACAAATTTGGATGACAAACTTAAAGGCACAGAGGAGTTGTGGAAAATCAAAAGACACCTGGTATACCATCATCAACAAGATTCTGAAGAAGAGGAACGTTACACTGCAGTATGCAGGAAGGATGGCGAAATTTGTGTACGATTAAGAGACTTTTTATAAGCTCCACACCTTACGGTAGAGGGTACATTTTTTCTATGACAGTACACAGATCCACTTGTTTCATCTTTAGCGAAATAATATACAAGCATGATACCTTTTTCGCTAGCTTGAAAAAGTCTGTGTTTATCTAGCGTTGCCGAAAAATTCCGAAACGATAAAAACAAAATATGTTTTATATGGCCAAATAAGGCAGCGTTAATCTTAATTTCTTTATTTTTACAAAAGCCATGATACTTTACAAACTCATACTCGGCTACTTGTGATAAATCTCTCGGTCGGTGTCCAGTGTCAAAGACCTGCCATACATTCTTCTTAACACTTTCAACTTCAACTGTGAGTCAGTATTCGCAGAGCACAGGTGTAATTTGTGTGTTTACTGATGTTTTGACATTTGAACTTGCGTGCGAGAGGCGACTGCTCGCTGAACGTGCATTGTAGCATTGTGGTTAGCGTGGTTTTGTTTCTCCAGTTCGCGAGATTTAAAGAAAGTATTTGCTTTCGCTGCACGCCGTATATGGAGGTGATTAGAATCGCTAAATAACACTAAATTCTACAAATGCTTGTACAAATTCTTTTCAATATTATTATTGTTTCTAGATGTGAACTACTCCACAAACGAAAAGTTTTTATAATATACTATGAGTTCTGAATGTTTTTTTAACTGCTTCTTGGTTTCTTTAAAACGAAAACGAAATAGAAATGATGTCGAAGTGTAGCTGATTTCAATTGACGACGTTCTTAATTTTTACATATAACCGATAAATAATTTTTACTTTATTCTTATCAAAATCATAACTTAACGAGTTTCATTATTAACTAAAGGAAATAAAACTCCCCTAAGGAAATAAAGTGATCCAAGGCCATTTACCTACTAATCAATATTTTGTAACAAATATTTCCAAAATTATATTTATTTTGGAAGAAAATTTAATTATTCATTTAAAAATAAATTTAAATTAAAACAAATTGGAACACATTAGTAGTGAATTTAATATTTAGAATGAGAGATGAAGACAGTGATTTATGTACTCCTTCGGACGTAGCATTCTTACTAGATTTATATGCTGTTAATAGTCTATTTTATTAAATAATATGTTTTTGCGGTTGTATATAAAATATTGTATAAAACACATGAGTGAAGTGTCATTTTTGCATTCCTCGAGCATTGCCCTTAGGATTCAATCTTCGTTCGCGTTAAATAATGACGAACTTTACTCCTTAAACTATTATTATGTTTGACAATTAGAATGCGCGAATTTAAATCTGTGCCCACTGAAGTTGTTGACCGTAGACCTTGCAAAACAGAAAGTGTCAGCAAACTTGTATATTAGCATTATATCCGTAAAGTAATAATTTAATTCTATTTGGCTAGACGCTAGATAAATTACATAGTAAACAATAAGCATGTACAGTTAAACTTTATAAGAATCGCGGAAACTCTCCATCATATCAATTATTCAACGTTTAGAAACAGAGATTCCGAAATTAAATATGCAAACATTAATTCTACGTTCGTCATAAACTTCACGTTCACGCACAGATAAGTGTATGTGTATGGTGTATGGCGTAGCCGTGGGTCTTGCCATCACCATTATGAATAAATGTGTATGTAATGATAATCCTAATGACGCGAGACAGGCCAGGGGAACTTACTGAGTTCTGACTCTGAGTTCCCCTCATTATTATCTCATCTGCGTGCTCTTTCGGTTCTTCCGCGTTTGGTTGTCATAAGCGCCGATTTCAACTAGGCAAGTGAGTGACAAAAGCACCAGCTTATTGAATGAGTCTTTTAACATGAAATAGATACAATTTTTTACGATGTAACTCACGGAAGATTATGCCAAATTAATTTTATATTTTTTGGTACTTTCTTATTGAATTTTTATAGTTATATATTGACAAATTAAATAGTCTGATGTGGACAATATGTAACCTCCTAAAAATTTGAATTTATTGGCGGTACAACAAAAATTAAATATAAAATGTAAATCAATAATTATGTATTCATCACAATACCTCCGTTATATACCGTGAGTTTCAGCGAAGATGCAATATTCACTTTTGTCATTAAAATGTTACTAAGGATACCCTACTGTTCCAGATAAATTGCAACATAGATTGTCAATGTTGTTGCAGTTTTTAATCTTATATTTTTCTTATGATTCATGTCTAAACATCCATCTCTTTTAAATTTTGTAAATATCCTCGAAACTGTGGTGAGATTTAGTCTAGGATATTCAAGGAATAAATTAGCAAACATATCACAAACATTTTTCAAATTATAATCAGCATAGCAGTTTGTAACCATTTCCATATTTTTTATTAGTACACTTATCAGATATCAAGTTCATTTAAAATTGACAACCTATGTTGCTTTTTATCTGGTACAGTACGGTTTTATATAAACTGGTAGCCATAGTAATATAATAATGATAGGAAAGTAAATGTTGCACCTTAGCAGAAATTCACGGTATATGTATAGAAGGTATTGAAATTTTAACTTAATTTTGTTAGGACTTAAGAGAAATAAATGGAAAGTGGTGGAATGTATGAAGGAGTTTGTTTTTTAGTTGAAAGTGATACCCCACTGTGCATAGCGTGAGTATCATTAGAATTCATCTACAAATATATTCTAAAGGCAAGACTATATAAAATGAAATATACCTTCCGTAATTCACTCAATCATAAAAAATAACGGTGTCTTACAACGTCAAGGTACAGTTGTTTTCCATAATTTCTATTCAAAATCATACCATAAATTGAATAGTGTATTCATGTAATTAATACCTCAACCATATGTCCTCGAGTTTCCATACACTCCGTTACTTTAATAATACTATAACATGATGAAAATAAAACAATTTAATTCACTGTATTAAAACATTCAAAATGACCTGCGTAAACCACGACAATGATTGAAAATAAAGCAAGAAACTTAATAACATCTGGACAGCGAGAATTACATTTGAAACTTGCCCATATGTGCGTGAAAGATTCTGCTGGACACTGAACACAACCGTGTACGTCCACTAGTGAAATTTTCAGAGACAAGAAGACACTTTCATATTTTATTTTTTGTGGTAACATATTGTACTATGGGACATGAGGTCAAAATGAAGAGCTTATTATTGTACACGACTGTTGGGCACTTTAGTGTAAGAAGATTATGATGTGGAATTTCTCACAGCAATTAAATAAAAGCGTGTCCTATTGCTCTGAGTACACCATTGTGGATGCTGGCATACCCTGTACCTTTTACTTACAATATAAATTATTACGTACAATATACCCTATCAAAAACTTATTCACGATTTTTTTCGTAATGCACTTCCCATTGATGTTTGTTGATTAACCTTTACGTTGAATTTTACGGTACAGGTTTCAGAGTACCTACTCCCATCTCCACTGAGCTGGTTTCGGGGTACTCACTCCCATCTCCACTGAGCTCACTGTGGTTCAACCAACCTTTTCGGGTTCGCCTTTCATAACTATAGCAAGCTATAATTATTGTAAAAGTTTTGTTACACTTTTCAAAGTTAAGACATACAGTACTCTTGCTTAAAAATGTTGATTAACTATTTCATTAAGGAATTTGTAAGTTCTTCTTACAAATTATCAAAGCCTTTGATTTCTCTAGTGGTTTCGATTTGACGTTTAATTTGATTTTCCCTCTCGTTACATTCTGTAAGGGAGGTATAGGAATCATGCTAAAAAATATGGTAGAGAGTTTTGAATGGATAAGCACGTTTTAGGGTTTACGATTTTAATATTTTCGCCATAATGCGTGGATCTCTGGCGTTACGGTTTCTCAAAAACTGCTGAAATAAAGAAAAATATATTTTGAATTTTACATTTATATCCTCTTAGGAAGAGATGATTGGTTATTGTGATAATCCCATGACTGGAAATGGTAGTTTACTTAAAGCCCTATCACACCTTGAAATATTTTAGTAAATTGTAGTTTTATGGCAATTCTTGTTTTTGGAATAATACTTCTAATGTTATTATCTACAATTTCTGTTTCTGTCTCCTACTAGCACCATTCACAAATTACAATACGTTAAAGAAATATTGAATTTTGACATACGAATATTCATTTAAATCTGTTGACCTGTGCTTTTTGAAAAGAAACCAAACAATGTATGAAAAATTTTATTTTTGATATGTATCATAAATGAAAAGTGCATTTTAAAGAGGGGTAGGTACTTCTTAGTGTACTGTTTGATATATGACGGTGGTCAACATCAATTTTTTTTACAAAATTTTTATCATTATTCATTTTAATACACTTTGGTTTTTCTATTTTAATCACATAGTATTTTTATCCTAAATAGGTATTTACAATTTCTAGAAAACTTCAAAATGTTAAATATGGTATTCTCCTTTCGAGTACGTCCCTGAATAATAGATGATTATTGGTGTATAATTTAATTAAAAGTCACATCAAAATTTTTTAATATACCTATTACTATTATTAATAGGGAGGGTAAATATCTCCTTGGTAACCCATCGGACTGTGGATCATAAGATCCTCAGTTCAAATTTCATAGTCATTTTAACTACTCCTACCTACCCCAACCTTGTGAAGATCTGTGAAAACAGGGTGCCACACCCAAAATAGTTAAATGCCTTGATGATATATTTATTTAATTCGCCATCATCAACGTCATTAGTAATGCCATAAATTCGCTCTCATTCACTTTGCTTTCCTCCGCAATGACCTAAAAACCTTGACTACACTAGATCCAACTTTCACCACTCGGAGTATCTTACGTCTCCGCCGCGTCGTTACGTGAGCTAACCTCGTGGCCATGCCACTCGCTGATATATCGATGTCAGTGTCAGCGGGCGACGCCATGACACTGACGTAATGAGTGTGCGAAAGTGACAATCGACGATCTTCCGCCGACATCATGTAGCCTATTCGTCAATGTGTCGAACGGCGAACACCGCCGCGGTGAGATATGCATGTAGTTGTTGTGTTTGCGGTGAAAAATGTCACCCGTGAAGGGTTCTTTATTATTTTGATATCGGGGACGCTGGTTACACCACGCGTTATTTGTGATTCGGGTTTTTTATACGGGTATCGATCATATAGACAAGGGAAATGGGAATTTGAGGAACAGTTGTTTTTTAAATCCCCAGCGACTTGCCGATTTACCTATTTTGTATGTTGCACTCTGCTTTCGACTGCGGGGTTCGAACTGAGAAGCTCACGGAGCTATTTACCCAAAATGTGTGGTTGACAGGAGATAATGATTTTTATCCAGCACCTCTCAATAAATGCTCTATAACTATGACGATTTTAAACAAGAAAAGTAACAGATTACCCACTAGTGGATACTTTTTTATTTATAACAATAATAATAACACACAGCTCCTTTGTAACCACTTCTAATGACATTTTTATTTCAAAAATTTAAAGCATATGTCACTGTCAAATATTATTTCTTTAATAAATTTTTCATTTATTAAGAGGTGTTGGATAAAACGTTATACTTCACACGTGGGCAAAGTGGAATTACCCATTCGATAAAATTATCACACTCAGACTTCGGCTTCGTGTGCTAAAATTTCTCTCGTGGGTAATTCCTTACTTTGTCCACTTGTAAAGCAAATAACTATTTTTGAACGAAGATGGGAAGTAGATTAATTACTTAGGTTATATGCCATCTTATGAGTGGATGGTTGTGTATTTAATGAACACAAACGATCATACTCTTAAGTGGTATTTGAACCCACGATCTCTGGTTTGGTAGGCTTGTGACATAGCCACCACCGAGATCAGAAGAAAATATATTTTTTTCTGATTGCAGTCAGAATTTTCAACCAAATCGTTCCGATTGAATTTGATTGGAATGAGAAATAGCCATAAAAAATTTCATTTCAAGTGTTTAACCTACAGATTGAATTTATCCAAGAGGATACATGGTTCCAATTACAGGATTATTATAATAGTCTGCAATATTCTTGCAAAAAAGTATATACACTACGGCTCGTGCTTTAATTTTACTCCTCAGAAAAAATAATACATTTCTTTGCTTAGTTATGTAGTATTCTATTTAGTTTGATATATATTGTAGTAGAAGTAACATTGCGAAGTAAAATAAACGTTCCAACGCAGTACATGCTCGTAATTTACATATTCATGCTTTC
Source organism: Poecilus cupreus (assembly GCA_963942605.1). Taxonomy (NCBI): domain Eukaryota; kingdom Metazoa; phylum Arthropoda; class Insecta; order Coleoptera; family Carabidae; genus Poecilus; species Poecilus cupreus. The sequence continues at coordinate 31,539,157 of OZ012720.1, forward strand.
TTCCGGTAAGTGTAAAAATCTTAAATTACATATTTACCATAATAAGGAAGTGACCACATGTGAACACTTCAAATGGCAACATTACGCAGTGTAAGGAACGGGCAGCGGGCAGAGAATAGGTAAAATATAGCGTGCCAAGCTACATAAAGAACGTAATTAAACGCTAATATGCCACGCAAACAACATATGCTCGCATCTCTAGACGGAGTCTAACTGTTTGTGTTGCACAAAAAATAGCAGCAATGGCCATTTATAGCTAGGGAATTAAAATCCTCGAGAACGTAAGGCTCCACACTACGAACAGGGCGACATTCAAAGAATAATTGTAATTTTCTGCAACTGCAAAATAATTTCATTCTATCAACATTGGGATAAAAGTGACCATCAAATACATACGTTATATATTATAATTATTTTTGTCATTATATTTTTGCATACATCCCTAACATCCCTAACCTTAGAACATTACATCAAAAAGGCGCAAGATCAAATTAGAATAAAATAGAAATAAAAGGTGACTATCAAAAAGGCACACTATAAAAAAGCTAACCATGCAACATTTACTTTTTGTTATTACAGGGTGTTGACTTGGACAACGCAGCATAGGGATTTCAATGGTAAATTCTTAGTGTGCAATTATTTGCAAGCAACAGTTTATTTAGATTTTATCTAGAGAAAAAAAATCTGCATCTATTGATACCATTGATCTTAAATTTACATTTCCCGGAAGAGAAAAAATCGAAGAAATTAAAATTAACTATTTTACAAAAATCATTGATGCCATGGAACAAATAAAACAATAAAAAACCATCGCCCTGACATTTGTCTTAGTTTTTTGACGTTTAAATTATTAAATTTAATTTAAATAATTAGCATTATTTTAAATGTATAAAACATCAATTATTCTACAAAGATTAATATAAAAGTGTCTTAATATTTTTCAGTAAAAATATGAACATAATTATTCAAACTGAATTTGAAGCAATAGCTCACAATATAATCTTTCTACGTTAAACAATGCTGAAAGGAAATCAACTGGTGATGGCTGATCACGTTAAAGATGTAAAAGAATTCCCAAAATCGGGATAAAGTTATTTTATAACAGCAAAAGTAATATACAAACGTTAGTAACTTTAACACCTTACGAAATCTCGCTATATGTTAATCATTGTTTAAGTTCTTATTTTTTGTATTACTATTCTTCGGTTCAAAAAGCGTATTTATCTGTAATTTTTTTTAATAATTATTTTTGCCAATCCATTGATTTTTAAAAATAAAAAAAAAAACTTGCTATAAATTGAAGGAAATATTGTTGGGATGTAACTTGGACTTGACTCCTCTTCTGATTTCTTATCTCCAGTAAAATGATCACTACAAATAAAATCTAATAGTTTTGGCATCCACGGTGATCCATCAAGACTATAAAAATATTATTTTATTTTCTAACAGCTTTAATCCAATTTTTTTTTCTTTTTACCACTTCCAACTTGCTGTTGGAAAACTGTAAAATTTGCACTTATTATTTCTACCTGTATTTTTGCAATTAACTCCGAAATTACTATGAGCCATTTTAAAATAATTTTTTATAGCAAAATTAACAACATGAGTATCATTTAATGCTTATTTTGTCCGCACCTCACGCTGTAGTCGATTTCGTTGTCCCCACCACTATTTTCACCATGCGCCTTTCGCTTGTCGCTCTTTGAAAGTCACCTTATTATAGTAAAGCTACCATAAATCCGTAACAACGAGTTGCGCATATTTACGAATGTTTAGATTGGCAATTAAGCGGCACAGTAGTGTCCAGTCGTCCCCGCACAATTTCCTGAAGTGAGGCAAGCGCATATAGGAACATAACTGCACCTGACGCCCACGCCAATAAATCGTATTGGTAAACAGGCACATATCCAATAAAATATGTAATCTGATGCTGCGGTAAGTTATTAGCGGCCACCCAGATGGTCGCGCTTATAAAACTTATCCGCGTGTGCGACTCTTGACACGCGCGAGAAGATGCCTTATACAGGCACCTTCCCCATGTGCCATGCTGCCTTGCACCTTAAATCCTCGTAAGTTCGCGCAGCTATGAAACGGTGCATCTGTGATGCAGATGCAGCAGGTGCTTTGTGAGATAAGCAGATTGTTTATTGGCGTGCAATTATGTGCAGGAATATGAATAACATGAAGAATTCGAATGTCTCACCGAAGAATCAACCAACACTAACACATTCCACTACTTTCGCCTCGTCCATATTTATAAGAACCTTTCATTCTTAACCATCATTAACTCACTTTGCATTGTAATAAAACAAAATCTTTTGTTGGCACCACATACCACATTACTTTCTTACACATTTGAGTTGGAATGTCTAATTATTACACTAGACATTAGACATATAGAAATTGTATATTTTATATCGAAGTGAAAAGTGTTTCATTGCAGTCGAAGGTTAACTATAGCCTGAGGCTGTAATGAAACTTTCCATCGAGGTATGTGTACTAATTTATTTACATTCAAAAATTAATAAAAAAAAGTAAATTTTGATGTTGGTTTTTTTTCTGGTGATATATTTTTGTTTAGTAATTGGTGAATTTTGCATTTGTTTTATAAATAATTTCGGTGTAACATTCGTATTTGTCAATAAATTTTTGTTCTTTTAATTATTTTAAAGTCAAAATTAACGAAAACCAAAATGATTAACTCGGAAAGTAAAGTAATAAATTGTACTCCATGCGAACTACTACTCGTATAGTGACAGAAAAAGCAACAGAAAATTTTCATCTGAACCTATATTATTCACAATTAGTTAATAATTAATTATGCACTGATTTCGCAGTTTGGATTGAAGCAATTGTAACAAGATTACTTTCATCTGCTACACTTTGAACTATCGCTGACCTGAACTATTTTTAGAAACGATAGTTCAGTTGCAATATACAGCCCTCTCCATTCCCTAAGTCAGGCGACACCTGAAATTCTAGGAGTCTGGTTTAAAATGTATTTTTTCATACTTTAAGTCAATTTAGTAGTTTAATGTATCATATAAGTTTAGTGCAACATTAAGGTAGTTTTAATAAGTGTTGAATTTTAATAAAGCCGTTTTTCATGTGTTTCATGTTTTGAGTGTCGTGATTTCATTCCCATTTCATCCGCTTCTAGTTCAACCGCGACTGGCATTTCTCCTTCCCTTTTATAAAGTTTCCTTCTTTTTTTATTATCTCCACCATATAGCTACCTCCAATTTTACTACACAATTTTCCGACCGGTTAGAATTTGAAAGGTAGGAATAATTAACTTTCCAAGTTATAAAAGTCCAAAATTGATATTAATAACTGATTGTAATACACTTTTTATTGATGAAATGTATATACCAGCCGCGAAATCGCGGCCCCCAAAAATTAAAATGGCAAATGTCGTCTGCAAACTGAGGATTTAATGATGTTTTTTGTGTTCAGTAAACTTCGACTTCCGGTTTTGCAATTTTAACCAAAATCAACTCTTGAAATTTTTAATTACATAATTTCGTAAAAATCTTGTCTTCGTTTTTTTAAAGATTCGTATAATAAATTTAAGAAAGCAATAAAGATACTATTGTGTAAAATATGACAACTTTGGGGACCGTGGTTTTACGGCTGGGAACCGCACTGCAGTACCACACCCAAAAATAGGTAAATAATTTATGAATATACTACTCGTAGGTTTCTTACTGCACTAAATTTTGCATGGTTGTAGAAGAGTAATGGCGGCCTCAGTTCAAACTAATTATCTTCTGTTCTAGTAGAGCGCTATTAATTATGAAATGCCTCGTATTATAAATGAACAGTTACCCACTTCTTGAACTTTACCGCTGATTGTCACATGTCATCCACATCCTCCTAGGTAATTACAAGTGTTTACCTTGGCAAGAAACGCAGGTTCTTATTCTTCGTGAGATAAATTCCATCGTTGGCCCAGACGAAAAAAAAACCTCGCGTAGAAATTAGGAGCGCTTACAGAACTCGCAGCATATGGTAAAATTGAAAAAGAACAATTATGTTGTAATGTTCTTTTGTACTGGAGGTCTCTCACCGTTATGGTTCAATGTTTCGTCATTTTTGGATGATAATTATCTCTGAAATGCATTAAATGCCGAGATTTATGTTTCCTTGTCGATAAGACTATAAAGTTTAGGTTTGACTAAGTATACTACTTTCATACTGCAGTTTTAGATATGAAAAGCATTTGATTACACATTTATGGGACCTATTAATGGTATCGATAAAACTAAATTTATGGAACCTCTTTCACCAAGCCATTTAATTTCTGTTTGAAGCCACACATGTCACTATAATTTCATCCTTTTTGATTTAAAACATTGTATATCAACTTGGAAGTTGGGTACAATGTTTACCAATACTTGATGTATTTTTAGGATGAGTTAGCTTTGTAACACTTAATCTGAAATTTTAGCTTGTAATGTCCATAAAAATTGAAAGCCATTTTAAGTGTCCGTTTTACGACTTCTTACCCTCTGTACTACTCCTGCAGTTTATTCTGCAATGGAAATGCTACACCCGTTTTTGTAATTTAGTTTTATTGCAAAACAGCAACAGACTGTTTAGTAAAAATGTCGACAAACTGATATACGTCCGCAGCACGAAAGCGCGCTCAAACGAATGGCGTATTCCGTCAGTACAATGTACACTCATTAAAGAAGTATTATATTTAGATACTAGGCAGTATGGTGGGAGAACATAATGTCAAATGAAAAGTGTAATTTATTGTTTCGTATAGTAATTTAGTAAACCGCCATTTAACTTTTGTCACTTAATGTTGACGTTTGAATTACTTTATGGTCGTTGTTTCTTTTCATAGGAACTAAGTGTCTGTTTCCAGAGAGCCAGTTAAGTATTGGAATTGAAAATTTTAGAATAACATATCTGGCTTAAAATACGTAGATGAATTACTAGAGAAAAGTTATAATCTCAGAATAACAACACAGGGATTTATACATGTACTACAATGACCCATTTATTATATGCCAAACATGTATTTGAGGAATTTTCAAATCCAATACTTGACTGAATATGTATATTGTAAGATAGGAAAGAACAGACATTATTTAGGGTTTCTTACAATTGTAGATTTACATAGCAAAATATATAAAGGTCATAATTACTTTCAAACTTGCTTTATAATACACATCTATGAAAAGAGAGCATAAAATACTTTCATTCTTTAATTGAAATATTCCTCCTGTATGGGATATATTGGGACAAATTAAAATCATTTTGAAATTATATATTTAGAAATTGAATGTTATGCAATCTATCAATTCGAAGTGGTAGTTTACTTTAAAGTTTTTCAATGCATATTTCAGTAAATAATTGAATGAGGATAAACTTTGTTATGCTCAAAAAGAAAATTGAAAACATTTATTTTTCTATATTTTTGTGTGAGTTCATGTGCTGGCGATTCAGTCACCCGTCGTTTTGTGTGTACACTGTTTATAACTATTCATAGAATGATTTAGTTACGCCTGCCAAATTGCTTACAACTAAACAAATCTGCTGGCCAATAGTTACAGTTTATGCGGCATGTATAACTTGGGTTGTCGAATGGTGATTGCGTTTAGAACGCCGTAATTGAATTTCACGAGCGGTTGTTTGGTCATCATCAATATGAATAATGATTGATGCTCGCGGCTTCCGCAGATTATTTCAGTATTCGTCCAAATTAGTTTCGGTTCCTCTCTGAACGTGTGTGGATAATCCGCGGCTGGTAAAAATGTTATTCATTGCAATGGCTTTATTACACTATTTAAAATGAATATCAAATTATTTTTATTTGTGTAATTATAATTTTTCAACACATGGTACAATATTGTATTAATTTGACGCATACTTGAATCTTCCGCCATTCACGTATTCGATTAGTACCTTGGTGTGCCGCTATGTTGCGCGTAAATCATGGTTGTGTAAGAAAAAGAAGAGACTACTGGCATGGTGAAATGTAAGTCAAAAAAGTGTGTGCATGTTTGGTGTTTTATATCGTCAAGTGAAATATTTGAAACTGCAAGTATTTAAAAATGTTTAATGTGAAAGCATTGGCACATGGTTTGAGGAAAACGAAGTCGGATAATAATATTACAGTTTTCATTATATTACCGAAAGCAGAGAGAAGGAAAGTGCCAAGGAACAAGAGAATAAAAGGAACGATAAGACGTTTAGCCTTTAAAAATGATATTAATTCCGAAAGTCAGGCGTTTCCTAATTCAAAAAAATGAGTTTCCTCTTCTTGAGAGCTGAGAGAATAAAGAGCAAGTTGATTGAATTGTATGAGGGGAAAAAGACAATTGAAAAGTTTCCCGGCCAACTTTTGCAAGATAGTGAGGATTTATAACGCATTTTTATATCCTACGTGTTATGTGTTCGCTGTTTGAAGTTGCTGCAACTTGGAAGTTCCTGCCGTCGCGGAAGCGTCTGTTCTTTCTGCGTGCCGTGTTTCTTTAGTTCTCCTCTATTGGTAAACAGGAAGGCATAGACCGCAACCACCGCCATAAACAAATCCCGGGCCAACAGAAATGCACCATTTACAATTATCGTAATCCAAACTATTGCAGTATTGTTTTACAAAATGAAAATGTGAAGAGCAATATTTCAACAATGCATAAACTCTTACGCTTACACAATTTGGAATAAAATCCGAGCTTTTGTGTACATTTACCATTTAAATGTTTTCAGTTTTCATTTTATCAAACATCAGTTATTATCTAGCGTATAACAAACAGCTCATTTGCTTTTCATGTACACTTGAGTCAGACACACAAAGCAGAGTGAAACCAATACGCTGCCTCCGGCAAATGTGCAGATACGAACGATAGCTAGAGCTGAAACTGCTCTACCGAACAACCGCCCCCCGGCATATGGCGTTAAAAACTTCGGTTTATAACGCAATTTAAAATTTTCCACTATGCGTATGTGTACGCAGATTATTCCAAACTGTTTTGTTTTGGTTTTAGATTGGAGCTTCGCTGCACATTCGCGCACACTATGTTTTTGTGCAGAGTTTTTGGCTGGATTATTAGAGCACTATTCACAGAAATGTTTATAAGTTGCTAGCTTTAAACCGAAGGATTTTTCTCATTATACTTAGTTTTACTGGCAGAAATAGCGGATTTATAACTATTTTGATGTAAGAAATATTATTGCACATAACACGGAAACCAATTTATATTATTATAATTACCAACAACTGTTACTGTTTTTGTCAAGACACTAACCGACTTTAATAGCAATATTTACGTGGATACTCTAAATAAGACTTATAATAAAGATATATGTATTATTTAATGACCAGCAGCGAGAGTCATAGACCTGAGTGAAAATAAGAAAAATAACAATCTTGTAAATACTACAGAAAACAATTTATAGAATTAACAACAGTTGTAAACTACTGTCATCTAGTATTATGATGAAGAACTATAGTTTTATATGTATATAGGTATTTTATTTACGAAGATGGGAAGTGGACTAATGTCTTTGGTTATATGCCGTCTTATGAATAAATTTTTATTAATTATATGAACAACGCAAACGACCGTGCTCTTCAGTGGGATTCCAACCCACGACCTCTGGTATGCTAGGTTGGTGACATACGAGCCCAAAATCATATTAGTTGGCCCAGTTAAGACTTTTAGAATAGCTTTAAAAAAATAGTTCTGATCGAACAAAGGGAAAATTTATTGTACAAAATTTATTTATTTCATAAATTCTGTTATTTTAAAGAATATTTTAAGCAATAATAACAACTGAAATAATATAAAATTTACAATTTGTTCCAAAGGTATTGACTGATACCACAAACACTGTTTTTACATCTGATGACAACAAAATACAGAAAATATTTCAAATAAAAATTATTGATTCCAATGAAATTTTCTCTACCTCATTTATTTATTAAAATAAATCCAAAAACCCTGATAGGCCTTGAAATAATCAACCACTTACTGTTGATGAATTGTTCCCAAAATCTAATTAATTCGTAGCATAAACAATACCTCTATTACATATATGCATGTGCGAAATGTAAAAAATTATAGAATTTAAGATATAAATAAGGCGACTTAAATAAATTTCCTTTTTATGACTTTAACTGGGCCAAATATTATGATTCTGGGCTCGTAGTCCACTACAATAACGAGATTGGCTACAGTTTTATAGCTACAGAAAAACTAATCTGATGTGTTCAACACATAACCTTCCGCCTAGACGACTTTTAATCGGGCAAAATAGGAAAAAAGTTTCAAATAAATTCCTTATAACAAAATTTACTTTCCCTTCAAATAAACTACCACTAGATGTTATGTAAAAATAGTGAAATCGTATTTTAGGGATCCTAAAAGTGCTTATTTGTGAAAACTCACTACCGAAAAGTATCACCTACCGACATATGCGAATGCAGAATGCCACACCCAAAATGATACAAAACAATCAGCAGAACAAAACAAAAAGTATGGTGTTAATATCAAACTATGAAGAGCGTCTAATTTGCAAGCTTCTTAATACACCTAAATAATTCCGAACAAAATCACCACGTACATAATTTTTGTCATATAGTGTAGGGATTTTTTGTCCCGGGAAAAACACCCGGAACAACCCGCTTAACAAAAAATCCCCATAAAGAAAATCAACAGCTCGGGTTGGGCTCAGTGAGGCGTGCCAGCCATTGTACAGCACAGCGCTCGAATATAATAGCCTGTAATTAATTAATTGTTACATGGCTGCTTCTTGCGATCACATAGCCTAGTATTTATTACATACAAAAGACCAACCATTACAATACGATTTTTTCATGTATGGCATATTACCAAGACGGTAAAAACAGTGTATAGGTCTTTGACGGAGTGTGCAGAAGGTTTTTGGTGGCGTGACTACTATAGTTGCTTCTTTTCGATTTCCGGAGGTAGTTTTTATCGTCGAATTACTGGAGCATTGTATTAATTTTATGTTTTGTTTTTTGAAGTGATTGACTTTTTTATTGCCACCTCATTTCCGATTAAAATTTTAATTTAAAAAATCTGGTGATTATAGTGGTTACACAAAATTATTTGCAAAATTTTATTGCGAGGCGTGGCGCTATTTATGTTTAAAACATGTTTTTCTAAATTATACATGCTGTTTTGTTTATTGAGGAAGTGACGCGAAGATAGAGTCAACGTACAATAATTATTATACATCTTTAAGCCTTTTTTGTTGTATCGTTAAACAAAAACACGAACATAAAATAAATGAAGACTTTAGTGTTTGACAATTGCCGGCAGAGTCAAAATGAGGAGTTTTCTCTTGGTTACATTGTGTGATGTGTACCTCGGATAACTGTACATTAGCGTAAAAAGTAAAGCAATGATTGAATATTGATTGATACCTGCATGCCGTCAAAAATATCCTGTTTTTTTCGCCGCGCAACAGGATTCTAATTGAAAAACTGCGTATGTGCAAAGCGCAAAAACCTGCAATTTGCAGCGCAGAGGAAGGACAGGGTCCGTCTTCCGGTTCACGCGAGTGCTGGTAGTACTTCCGGGCGAACTTTAATTTAAACCGTTGGTGTTTGTGCACGCACAGAGTATTGCAGTCGGGTGGACATCGTGCATCGCACAGCGTCAGCATCGCTGCTTTTTCAGTTTTTGTCAAAGATCAAAACGGCTTCTAATGTAATTCCGGGAACGTTTCGTTCTCAAATGGAAGTGAGAGGTTTTTGTCGCTTTAACCGGTCGTCATGGTTACTACAAATGCACACAGCAAAGGAGAACGTTGTTCGTTCAAGGCGGGGATGTCTTTGACGTATTTTTACACAGGACATCAGTTAATAGGTCTGGCTTTCCAGGAAATGTATTGTCGTTGTCGTTGGATCTAGAACTTGAGAACGCCTCAGACCTGTTAGAATTCCGATTGTCAGCTCCTTTCAAGGGAAGTGCTCCTTGATCTTAATGTCCTCTCCATAACCAGACTATTTTTTAATATTCAAAATACCTCTGACTATATTTCTATATACCTATAAAGGTGTATATATACTTTTGAAACAGATATTTCCGTATTTAGTTATTGCACTTCATGTTTATATCACGAACGTGGAAACACACGTGAATTATAAAATTTAAAGCTGTGTTGTTTGAGACAAGTTATTTATTATAATTCTTGATAATATTAGTTGATTGTTGTCGATTTAACTCGGTAACAATATAACTGTTCTAGTTGATGATGATGTTGATAAGGAACATCTTGTTCAATTCCTACAATTCAATATTTTTCTTCCCATTTCTCTGTTTATACATTCTTTACTAGTATCTTTTCGAAGTATCAATTTATAAAATAAATTTAGAACATTAGACATCGCTAAAACACTTCTCTTAGTATACTCAAAAAGAGAGTTCGTGGTACCAGCCATTATGTTTATAGTTTTAAAACTTAGCCTCAAATTTTTAATTCATTTTAAACAATCAATTTTTTCTCAACATTGCTATTGTGGCTTACATATAATTTTTGCTTTGTCTACTCGTACATTTTTACTGCAGCAAATTCTAAAAGTAATATAGTTTAAAAATCGGTAGGATGCAGTTGTTTTAGTATCCTATCTATCAAACTTTCCTCATCCCTTCGGGGGTCACCTGCAGTTCCTATAACTAAAGCTGTTAAATTTCATTAATGTGTCGAGTCCACGGTCGAGCTGGAGCTAAACCGTGACGCGAAAGGTGAGACTACTCTCTGGAGTACCGCAGGGCTCATTATTTGCCCAAAGCTGGTTGCGTGCGTGCACACGCGTGCCGCGGTGTTAAGGCTGCGTGTATCGGTGGGTTAACGTGCGTGCATGATTGACAGAGCCGCTGTTGTGATGAGATCTAGAAGAAGAGGAAACAAATTGCCGTAGAGCCTCTCTTAAATCCTGATTGGAAAGGGTCACCTAATAGAAGCAACACATTTCGATTCATTTGTCCATAAATTTCCTTCCAATAAATATCTAATTTTTCTTCTTCCAATTAATTAACAATTCTGATATATCTTCCAATAAATAAATAAATAAAATAAAAATATATCATCACGCCTTTTACCCATTACGGGTGTGGCACTCTGCTTACGCAGATCTCGGTAGGTGATATATTTTTTCGTATGAAGTGCGGTTACCAGCCGTCAAATCATAGCCCCCAAGGATGTTAATGGAGGGGGAACCACAGGGGTAAATTTAAATTTGTAACTGTCGGCAGTGGGATTCGAACTGAGGATCTCACGATCCACAGTCCGACACGTTACCACGGAGCTATTTACCCCACATATATCTTCCAACTTATATAATTTAGTAAAATTGCGCAAATAAATTTACGAGTGCGAGAAGTAAATAAAGCCACTTCTTAATTAGGCTCAACCAACTAAAAATGTTTATCATACATCAAAAAAATCCTCTGTAACGTGTCGAGCACTCGGATGCAAAGTAAGAGTGGATTCACTAACCTGCAAGATATATTAGCAATTAACGCTGAAGATGGATCGCGTTACACTGTATATTTAATTAATATTTTGCTCTTGGGTCCAGTTGTGTGGAAAACTTCGTTAAGAGCTTTTTTCACTTTAATCTAACAAGCTCGTTCTAAATATCAAGCCCTCCAGCATACAAAAAAATTGTTAAATATAACTGCTCACGCGCTGTGCAATATTAACCAAGGTTTTTTGTTGTTGCATAATTTGATACCTCCTAAAAATAATGGTTTTTGTTTACATGTCGCGGTATCAAGATAAGTTATGAAGACTTTTTAGTAGATTGAGGAACCTATAGTAGTCAGTGCAAAATTAAAACATCATTTAGATGCATATAAATATAAAAAATGATTTTAATAAAGTATTTAAAAAATAAATGTATTATAAGAAAAAATTGATACCAGTTCGATGACTGCTGCTCTGAAGTGTTAATGTTAATTTTTTTTTTGATGACTGTCTAAAATTATTGATAGTAATATCAATATTTATAATAGACAATTTTTTTCATTGATTAAAAACGTCGCATTTTAATTATATGTTTAAGTATATTTTATTGTATACAAAATGAGCAATCAAGAAATGTATAATAAAAAAATATTATTAACGTCTCTAAAATAGCAACCAAAAAAATCTAACAAGCCAAATGTCAAACACGACAATTAAAAAAAACCGTATATTATTTAAGGTTCAATAGTTGTCAGTCGTTCGTAGACGTGCTAATTTTACTAGATCACTATCTAAAATTAAAACTTAGCACTCTCAACATTTACAAATCAATCCGAACTCCTACAAATAAAATATCAAAACAACACCAAACAAAAAACCCCATTTCCATTGAATTTAATTGTCACCCGTTAACAGCACACATCCACTGTCCGTTACTCTCGCCATGTGTCACGCTCCGTGACCCGCGCCTGACGGCGCTGCCGTGAACTACGCGTAATTACGTTCAAGGTCACGCGGAGCCACTTTCACCTCGCTCGCGCCGCGGTTAGTGCTCTGTTTACGGATATCATAACGATAATCGTTTGTTTTCTTTTTGTGTGCAACCTTGTGGCTTTTTTCGCTTGTTTTCGGCTGTGTTACGGTGGATTGTTTTGCAAACAATGACGTCATTGTTTGATGTTGTATAATGTTCAGCTTTTAATTATATTTGGTTTGGTAATGTGAGCATATATCTCTGTTTGTGAATTCAGCGACTGTGTAATTTATTCTTAATAACTATCCAATTGCTTTGAAACACTAATTAGTAGTGTTATAAAAAAATTAAGTGACATATACTTAATAATTATAGAGTTATATAAAAACGAAATAGGTAGGATCAGTGAACTCCAAACGAACTCTAATCATCGTCTCTAGTGTTTCGTTAGGAGAACACCGTTAAATACGCAAACAATACAGCGTTTTGTTTTTACTAGATCATTATAATCAGCGCTTACTAAGCGGGGAAATCTTTCGGTAGGGATTGGTGGGTGCGCAACTGTGTGCTGTAACGTTACGTTAGCGCTAACGTAGGCAACGCAACGTACTAATTATTGCCTATTAAATTTGCTCATCTTCCATTATGAGTAACGATTCCATGGATAGCTGGATTGTACAGTAATGTTATGAACCTTTATCCATTACAACATGGAGTAAATAAACTTGCAAATTGTTACTTGTAATTTGTTGGATAATAGATTTGCGCATTTTGAGGACTCTACTGTAATTATGACGGAGTAACCAACGTACATTTGTCTTAGAACTCATCGCAAATAGACCAATGGATGTTCTGTGCTTAGTATATATAGTTTTTATTCTTGCTAGTAGTAACTTTTAATCTACTTAAATACATTTCAGTTAAGGTGTTCCTATTACTACTTCTAACGTAGAGCATTCATCTTTATGTTCTGTCTCCATTTCTCTACAATTTACTATCAAATACGTAAAGTGTCCTGTCTGTTCCGCATATTCTGCATATTTTTTCGTCTGTTGTTAATCTGTATTTGTTTGCATTTTCTTTGTTGCCGTATCTGAATCTGACTATATTTTTTATGTAGTAATCATAATACGTTTAAAATTGTTGTCGGAAGTATGTAATTACAGTACTAAAAAATAATTTAATTTGTACCTTTTACCATGTTTTTGTATCATTTAAATGAGGGCCTCTTATAGCGAACACCAAATCTACTAGTATAAAAAGTAAATTAAAAACATTAGGAATCTCCAGTGAAACCATTTCAAATTAAATTTGTGACTAAATGACAGCTTGCGTATCGTAGACCATTAGTCTGAAATAGCATCTAACGTCGAAGCCATAAAAGAACCTCACAAATGGCTGGAATAAACTGTCACAATGAATCAAGCATCGGATCTAACATTGTCGGTCGAAACACAATATTAACTTCAACTCGTAATACAGTCTCCGTGGAGTGTACTACATAATTAGAGCTCTTTAAACTAAGTATCGAACATTCCAACCATGATTTCATACGCCAGCAATCACCGTCATAACCACAACGCACAGCCGCTGATCTGTTACCAACGTCAAGTAGTCAGGGCTACCAACCACGCCATGCAGAACGCACGAACGAAAGGGAAACGACACGTATCCATGATGTAATCACCCATAGTGCTGGTACGCAGCAAAATGTTATCTAACGTGCATACAAGTGCTTATATGCTAATCAGTACGGAAGTGTTATTATATTTTTATATTAAATTATTTAATAATATTTGTGATATCAAACTGGATCTTAATAATATCGACAGTTTTCTAAACTTCACGTGGAAGCTGTTGTGTGCTGTTATCAGCAGATATATCTGGGTTAAGTAAATATATAAACAAACAATATATTATTAATGCATATACAATCTTAAAACTTTTCTGTTTTTGATAGCGCAAAACTTATTACAAAGATACTCCAGAATTGATGAAAGCATAAATGGGAATAAGAATTAAGAGAATCTGAATTTCACCTAGATGTTGTTTCAAAAAAAGTTATTTAAATTTGCAAGATGTACATTTGTTCGAAACGTGAATATATCTAGAAGTGCTCGTTTGAGTGTATTTAATGATGTATTAGTGTCTTCATTGATGTATGGTTCTGAATTTTGGGTATGGATGAAGAAGTATGAACGACGTGTAACTGCTGTAGAAATAAGATATTTGAGAGGTGTATGTGGGTATATTAGACGTGATCTTGTCCGGAACCCATTGATTTATGGTGAGTGTGAAATTAAGAAGAATGTTAAGAAAGTAAAAGTGAGTAAGTTGAGGTGGTTTGGCCATCTTGAGCGAATGTCGAATGAAAGGTGAAACTAATGTATGCGGATTAGATTGAGGGTGAACGATTGCGTGGGTGTCTGGGGAAAAAATGGTTAGGTATGAGTGATGCTGTGAAAAGTAAACGAATATGTATGAATCGCACTATGAATGTGGACAAGGCGAAAGAAGTGTGCCAGGATAGAAATGCTTGAAGGAGATTAATTATTAGTTGACTGTGTTTCTAGGTTTATGCTACCCCATTGAGAGATATAGCGTGTCTTTATGAATGTATGATTGTATGTAGAAATGAAACACAAACTGCATCTGTCTCAAAACAGTTTATTAACTCTTAATCAAGGGATCAGCACTGTAAATTTGATTGTACATTAGAGAACCGAGCTTGATGAAGTAATGGTGAATTCTACTGTTAGTGTATTATGTTGAAATCTTGCAAAAATTAATGGTGAGCAATATATTTTGTCGGAGAGTATCAATACATTTTCAGCTAACCACCAGAGTTTACTGTATACCTACAGCTCAATTAGCCGGTCGCACTTGGCTACACTCTGGTGCTGCACGCAGAACACCCGGGTACCTCCATGCCGCTACGGTGCGCTGCCTTATCCCGATTCGTTCAGCTGTTCGCACTGTTCGGTGCTCCGTGTTCGCAGCCGCGTGCGATACTGTTATGTTTTAATAAAGATCGCGAATCGCCTTCGTGACCAATCGCACCATCACGGAAATGGACAATAAGCCACGGAAATCATTTGCGAGATTCTAGAATCGAGGAGCGTCTTCTTTTGGATTGCGTCATTATTTAACCATGGAAAGGCATTGCTTCGTCGAGGTATCTCACGTTGGCGAACCTTGGGATTATTTATATTTATATACAATATCTACTTTCTCATATAGAACACAGTTATATATGAGTACTTTAGTAAATGTACGGGAATTTCCTATGGACAACATATTAGATTTCTTGATTTCCTAAATCATAGATGGAGAGAGAGTCACATCTTTTAAAACTTATTATAGTACAAGAGTACAAAATACTGTGATGACCACGATAAACGTACGAAGTTACTACATTATTATGGCATTTTGATTTAAACAATATGGTCGAGGGCTAAGTTCACCTATCTTCATAAGGTATGGTGCACCATAACTGTGATTTTAAGAGACAATGTTGAACTCGGGATAGGCCTGCTCAAAGTTTGTCTGGCAACCCTTATGGGCTAAAATAATAATTATTTTGTCTTGTTTCTTCCTTCGCGAAACATACGGAAATGTGTAAGAAAATAGAAAATTGAATGTACTATTTGCAGACTTGAAAGCAACATTCGACATCATAAATAGGAAAAAATGATTGTCATATTGATAGGATCAGACATTCAAAAAACTTAGTTGCAAGAATAGCAAAATATACTTTGAAACTATAAGCTCCGTAAAATTAGACGGAAATGAAATTTAGATTATCTACGGAGTTACACAAGGATGTGTATTAAGTCCCATGTTATTTTCTCTTTACATATTGGATATTGAGTTAAATATTATTATAAATAAATGAAATTATCATATGATAATGTAAATATACATAGATAAATGTAGAAATTTAGACACTGGAAAGTAACAAATAATTATGTACTATTACTACTTCCATTGGTAACTGATGGTCAGACAGACAGAAAACTGGAAGAGGACCGCAAGTTTATAGTGATACCTCCTAATCACTCAAACCAGTAAGAGTTAAGAAACATAATTATTTTTCGCTCTTGGTTACCAGTGACTGTAATCCAAATAAATTATTACTCTCGTTCGAATTATGTGGGCTACACAAAATTTAGAGCAATCTCTTTAAACTAGGATACAAGAGTTTCATGTATATTTATTAGAATTGTAAGAATTCCGTGCAATGTACAAAATGGTAATGTTGAATCTGACTTGGCGAAATTAAAGTTGCTAATGTTAGTGCAATTTGAATTTAAGACTGAATGAAATTAAATGCGAATGAAGTTCATAGTGTATGTGCATGGCTCCATGGAAGAATTCTTTGCTCCCTGCTGCTCGTTTGACTTGAGCAGAAGAAATGGAAATTATAAAATTATTTTCTTAATGCGAATTCAGAGGAACGATAAAATTGTTCTCTTCGGGATAACACTAGCAAATTCAATTTCCTTTTACATTATGCCAAGTTATTTTCCAATTTCGTTTTTAACGGCTAACTGCAACTTAGCTTATAGCTGTTAGTAAATTGAGTATTGTTTTTTATCTTTAACCTTTACGATTGTAATGGATATTTCAACTTTTGTTATTTCACGC
The DNA here is from genome assembly GCA_963942605.1 of Poecilus cupreus. Lineage (NCBI taxonomy): Eukaryota > Metazoa > Arthropoda > Insecta > Coleoptera > Carabidae > Poecilus > Poecilus cupreus. Next base: position 31,556,231 of record OZ012720.1, read on the forward strand.
GTATTATTTATTCGTATTTTATACTAGTTGTACCTACAGAGAATCTAAAAACTACATACCTACATTTTTCTGCCACATAAAGTTTGTTGAGAGTTTTACTACGGAAACTAAAAGATTCCTAACATGTAATTACTATTTCTGTGAGACAATTGGCAAGTTTTCACGAAGCTGGTAGGTGGTCTTGTAATATTGTAATTTAGTGTTGTAAGAGACAATACTTTTCGGTGATGTAATGCTGGAGATGATTCAAATTGATGGGTAATCCAAGTGAATCAGAAATCAGTGTAATCTTCTGCAGATTAACGAGTCTGTCGAGCCGTTTTTCTTGAAGTCACCAGCCAGTAATGATCATAAAGCTCAAGTATCTCATGATATTTACAGTGAGAAGTTTAATGGATCTAAATGATATAAAATTAATCTGAACTATCTGATAATGGATTGTAAGTATGAGCACGAGATGAACGCAAGAATTATTGACTTTTACAATCTGTACACTTCACAAACTCTTGTAGAATTTGCCTTTAGAATATTATTTCCCATTCTGCGAAAACTATTAATATTGGAATTACCTAAGGAGGTTTGAAGTGCCCGAGGAAGTACAGCGTTAATCTAATCTAAATTTTATACAAAAACATGGAAACATGTACCAGTTTCTTGCTGCGGATTCAATGCTAACTGTAACTGTTAATTGAACCATCCTGGCAATTACTCGAGATGCTATCAGACATGAAACCTGTCCCCGTTAACTTACAACCACCATCTCCGTAATCAGTTGTCTTTGGACTTCTGTTAATATTTATTTCTGAAATTCATAGCAGATGCTGCATGGGAGAAACAAGGTGCGATGATTAGAGTGAGCGTGGAGTACAACGACTTTCGCTTTGTCGGGTGATGTCATCGGACCGCGACATTTCTTTCAATGTTATTACACGACATAATTTTGTTTTCATTGCTACTGTGATCTTGCCGCGATTTGTGGCTTCTGTTCGAGCGCTTGTTTTACGAGGGGAAAAACACTTGTTTTGCAAATTTCAACTGTTTTTCATTGTAGTTGAAACGGGATGAAATAGTTATACAAGTTTACTCATTTTAAATGAGATAATAACTTTTTGATTGTTCTATCTTTTTGAAAACTGATTTCAGAGCAACTAATGCAGTTATTATTATATTCATATTGTTCCTTTCGTTATCTTGGAGCATAGAGTACTCAAAAGTATTCCAAGGCATTTGTTTTTTAAAGTTGCCATCCTTATTTATATAATGTAATATAACCTTCTACTAATTTTTTCCATTTAAATTAATCTTTAGCTTGTAACTTATCCCTTTGAATTTATTTTTATCGTATATTTAAAGATCATCCCTTTTTCCTCTTCCCTTTTATATTACATTCTAGCCCTTTGGTTAGGCCGGTGTTTCAATTCCTTTCCAAAAATTTTACATATTATTACTTTACATTACATAGTATTTACATTATATAGTAAACCTAATTATACGTTTTCCTTTTCCTAAAATTTTTCCCATCCAGTCCTGTTCTTTGGTCATTCAGTAAGTAAATGTCATCTCTTCTTTTTCTTGTCATTTCTCTGCAATGCAGCGTAAAATGTTCTATATATTCTTTTTCTTTATCACATAATCTACATTTCTTTTCTTCTGTTGATAAGCAGTACATATTATTGCTTTCCGCGTTACCGCATCTAAATCGTGCTATTGTAGTGACATTTATAGCGCTTACTTTCTTCTATTCCAGTGGTAATGAAGATAGAACTGAGGATCTCCCGATTCACAATCCGATGCGTTACCAGGGATATATTTTTGTATTTTAGAAATATAATTATATAGAAATCGTCGGCCTATATTTTATTACCATGGTTTGTTCTTAATACTGATTTCAATTGCTGGATGAATGAATGGATCATAAGATCCTAAATTCAAAACTTTCCCCTGTGGTTGCCCGTTCACTAACATTTGGAATGTATTATTTGACGGTTGGTAACCACAAAAATATATCACTTAGCAAGGTGGGGGTAAGAAGACTGTAAGATCCAAAGGGGGTAAATGGTTTAATTTCTGTTCTACGTGTAAAGAGGAAATCTGTGCTGACAAGTAAAATTATTGATGAGCATATTATCTGTGCAAACACAATTAACGCGTTATTCAAACAGCAGTTTTCCTTAAGTAACAAAGTTCAACTCATTGTTCAATAAATAACAAAATAATTCCGGGTGCAGCGAAAATTAAGGGTAATTAATTACATCTATCTTCATTTACGTGCAACGGAGGCGACCAGTGGCTAAAACTAGCCATACGCTCATCTACAGCTCGCATTTGTGCAGTAATTACATCCAGCACCTCCGCCAAAAGACACGCAAACAATTACCAGCAGGAATTTCTATCTCGCTAATGTGATTTTGCTTTCAGTGGAAAGAACCGGTGATAAATGAGAGGCGAGATAAGTATGAAAACACTAATGAACTCGCATCGTGCCATATGGTAATTGCCAGAAGGGAACAGATACGGAAACGGAACGTAGCGCAACGCATAACGTATAAATATGGTGTTAAAGTCTAAGAAGGTAACGACGGGAATGATGAATGTGAGAATTCTTTCCGAGTTCAAGTGCAGTGAGAGTTTCCTTGATGCACTAATAGGCGGTAATTGAGGGGTCGAGTCGCTGACTTAAATAAAATTACCGCCGCGAACTGTTAGGCTCTACCGTGTTATTAACAGTAGTTGAATTTGTTTAATGGCGGAAATTCTAGTACAAATGTGCGGTGATTTGTAATACAAATGCGAATAGTTTTTAATGCGATTTGAATTGCAGGAGTGCTGGGCATGTTTACGCAAATGAGAAATAAACAGTTGCATTGTAAAATAAATAAGTATATCATCACGCCTTTTACTCCTGGGTATGGCACTTCTTTCTTAAACCTTAGTAAGCTTAATTGCATTTGAGAAAATAATCATGCATAATATAATAAGGGAGTTAGAATAAATTGCAATAGTTGTTAACGTTTTAAGTCCGGTAAATGAGTTTTTACAGTACGAATAAGGTGTCTCCGAATGCATTTTTTGATAAATTTTACTGCCTTTCTTTCTTAAAAACAGTCAGGTCGTCTTGGCCTTAACAATAATACATAAAATATGATAGTAACCTATTTTATTTTGTTGACAACAATTACACAAATGAATGCGGAAAGCGATATTGTGGAATTAATTCTATTAAAATAATGCTAAGCAACGATTAGTATCGTAACAATAATAATTCTGCAAAATATCTTGATAACATTGACTGCTAGTAAGAACAACCGATTAAGAGCGATTAACAAGCAGTTGACTAACTTTATTTTACGCTGTCAAGCGTTCCTAAATTATTTTAGAGATATAAGCTTCAAATAAAAGACATACAGAATTAAATATTCTACCACTTCTATTTCAAATATTTTTCTCAATAATCATGTAAGAAGGTTTGACAGCTGAAAAACACAGATAGTCAACTGCTAGTTAATCGCCCTTAATCAGCGTTCTTACTAGCGATCATTGTGCGCTCAAAAATATATCATATACCCGGATCTGTTCTAAGCAGTGTGCTACTCACAAAAATTGGTAAATGGAGTGACGATTTATTTATTTATTATTTTTTTAATAGTTATTTGCCAAATTAGAGTGGAAGAAGGGCTTTCCTCTCGTGTTAGACAAAACATTTTTTCACGACATGTTTCTAAAAACGTTTTGCTCGAACCTAAAATACACTTTGACAACACACCTGACACGTTAAAAGTTAGGTTATCAGACGCAAGGCGGTGTAGCAGTGTTGGCAACGAATCAATCTTAAATATAAATTAAAGTTGTCAAATTGTGATTTAGTCAAAAAAATATAAAAATATAGACATAATTGTAAGACAATTTAAAGTAAGTTTATCACTAAAATAAAAATTTTCAATTAAATTGGGCATTTATTTATAAATTTTTACAACATATTTTTCCTCTCTAGTGAGGAAAACACACGTTCCTCATTATTTCGGGAGAAGTACGGTGGGGTTTCCTGACATGTCGTGAAAAAATTATATTTTCTCATTTTATTTCTTTTTGAAGAATTATTATAATATATGAAAAAACTATTAGAAAAACGTAGTTAATCGACGTTTAAAATTGCACCAACGAAACTGAAATTACATAGTGACAATAAAAACTAAATTATTCTTGATAACATGCGTTCCACCTTAATTAAGTAATTATTTATTTTTCTATTCTGCATAGCAGGAAATTATCCTCAACTACCCGGACGGAATCGCAATTTACTTATAAAAACTCTTCTAGGTAAATCTTATTTGAAAATGCGTGAAACTCTTTAATTTGAAGCCTTCCACAAATTTCCAATCCTCCACAATCTGCCCTCATGTGCATCGCCAATAATCAACCAGAATCTAATTAGTGTAAGTAACAATTGCACTGTGTGCTAGGTACTTAACCATAATTACTTAATTCCAGCATGAATTTGAGTAGATTCCATCGAGAGCTCGTTCGACATGGTTAGCATTAGCGCGAGATACGCATTGTTGCAATCATGCGTCTCGTGCAAACAATGCACCTGTAATTTATCGGCAACAGCGCGGTATAAATCCACTGTTTCTAGTCGGCGCTGCTCGTTGCTCTTGTTTAGTGCGCAATAGCATTCATGTTGTTATCGTTAGGGTTATTACACTGCTGTGCAGGCATAGATATTTGGAGTCGACCGCAGTAAGCACTATCAAAATATACACAAGAATGTCAATTCATTTTGTCAGCGATGAGGAACATGTAATTAACATACCGTGAGTTTCAGCTATGTGCAGTATTTATTAATTCATCATGAATATATATATCTGTACTGTTTTAGATAAAATGCAACATAGGTTGTATTTGGTTTAGGACGTTCAGGAAATATATTAGCAATCATACCACAAACATTTTTCCAGTAGAATTTTTTCTGCGTTAGTAAACATCTGTAAAGTATGGAACAGTACGACATATAATTGTTATCCATAGTACTACAATGGTCTAAGACCATCAGATAGTATCGAAGAGCTCTTCGAAGAAACAACAGTTTCATAATTTTCTATTTCACCAATGACGAATGTAGCAAATTTCTCTGTGACAAAAAAAGTTAGCGCGAAATGAGACACAAAAGGTACGTTTGAAATGAGACACGTTTGTTTCATCGATGTTCTTCGATGGAAATAGAGAAGCCTCTAACTTTTCGTCGATGACGGATACGTTCTGTTGCTTCATCGAAGAGTTCATCAGTGCTCTCTAATGCTCTTAGACCAGAGTGCCATAGGCTTTAATGACAAATAAATGAATATTGCATCTTAGCTTAAACTCCGGTATATTTTGGTATAATATACAATATAACAATAAACTTACAGTTTATGAAGATAATATAACACAATTGTCAATTGAGATAAATAACTTCGACGTAATGTGGATCATCAGATCCTCACTTAGAATTTCACCGTTGACAGTTGCCATTTTAACTTTACTCTTCCACTAGAAAGGATAGAAAGTAGAGTACCACATCCAAAATAAGTAGAGGATATGATTATTAATTTATTTTACTTATGTTTCCTTTCTAATTAAATATATTTAACAACAACAAACGAGTTCATTTGGAACAACTTACAAGTTCCAAAATAAGGATTGCCAACTCTTAAACATTACTGATTACTGCAGTGAGTTCGTTCAAACAACATTTCTTTACTGAAATGAAGTAAATTTTCACTGAAATCCTAAAGTTCCTTTAATTATATTGAGTTATAAATTTTAATATTTAAAAGTGTAAAGAAAAATTCGTACAATGCGATTCGTAAAAAAGCATAGTGCAACGCTCGATATAGGTAAATTTATGTTTACCAAATAATGGAATGTTTTTTAACTTTACAAAATAAAGTAGGTTAATATACTATTGTGCTTGCTTTATTTAAAATCGTAATAAAATGTCGATCTAAACTTTTGTAATGACCGTGCTTGTAAAAGTGCCTTTGTATAAATTATGCTTTGCAATTGGTAATAAAATAAGCATATTTTTACGATACAAAGAATTTATTGCCTTTACATTCTTTGCTACTGGCAATGCACCCGTAAAATGTTGCTTATAATACACCAGATTCCAACATCAAATACCAGTGCTTAATACATGTAAACATCAGTTAACTCAACGAATAAAATAACATTTATGCTGAATTCTAACAATTACAGAAGCACAATCAATCACCCATAAAAACGGAGTGATCCAGACATTGAACAATTCCACGTCCTCGTTGACTTAGACTCGGTCGCATGTAATGAAATTCAAGCTGTTTTTACGTCTCCTCGGCATAGCTCACCCGATTCATAACTCAACTGGGCAACCGTCACCCAGATAAAGATCTGCCCATCATAAAACTAGTATAATTAATTGCCTGTCTCAGCCGCGTAATTAGAAACGTTATATGAGCGCAACTTGCTGCTGCTGTAGATGGCGCCGTTGGACTAGCGTTCTCATAGCGATATGCTAGTGCTTCTCAAAGTGTTTTTGAGTCGTTTTATGCCCAGGAGACCTACTCACATTCAAACAATCTGATGACAATTTAAGACAATTATTTACTAAGCCACATTTGAAAAACCTTTAGGCCTTTAAGTAAACTATGCCTTCCGCTTGATGGATTGCCACCGAAATCAACTCGTAACAAACATCCAAATTCGAATTAAATTTGTGGGGGATTTATTTGCGAAATTCCCGAAATGATAGACAAGCTTTGTTATGGATATCAAGGTAGACTGGTATTCTTTATAATACCAGTGGGTCTTCAGTATATCCAGAAAAAAGTTTTAAAGCAATGAGTAATTTTTTTTTTATTCAACACCTCTCAATATCTCTATAACTATGGCGATTTTTAACAAGGAAAGTTTGAGATGATTACCAACTAGTGGGTATAATTTAGAAAGAAGTCATCAGTGAGTAATTTTTTATTATAACAAAATAATAAATAACATACTACACCTTGGTAATTACTTCGATTAACACTTTAATTTAGAAAATTTAAAGCATATACCATTGTCAAATAATATTTCTTTAATGAATTTTGCATTTATTAAGAGATGTTGGATAAAACGTTATGCTTCACACGTGGGCAAAGTGGAATTACCCACTCGATAAAATTATCATACTCAGCCTTCGCCTTTGTGTGCTAAAATTTATCTCGTGGGTAATTCCTTACTTTGCCCACTTGCAAAGTAAATAACTATTTTTGAACGATAACAAAGCTAATGGCAGGGACCACGTGCTCTGTTTTTGAGTGTTTTAAGAAAAGTATTTATCCTCGGTTTTAGCGCTGTACAATGTTCTAAAATTATTTTATAAAAAAAAGCTTCGAATAGAAATTACAGAGAAATATATTATCTACCAATTTTATTTGAAGTATTTTATAATAAAATAACTTTAGAACATCGTACAGTGCTAAAACCAAGGCTAACACTTCTCTTGAAACGCCTAGAAACAGAGCTCGTGGTGCCAAGCGTTTAAATGAAAGGTATCTAATTTCTAAAGCATATAATGTGCAAGTATAATGATCATTATAGAGGTCTACATGTTGTTTTCGATATCATATAATAGAATGTTTCAAAGCAGTAGACAAAATATCGGTGACCTTATAAAATCTTTTATTTTTTGTTTATTTACCAATTAAGTTTGTTGGTCGTATATTATACCGGTTTAGGGTTACATTGTAAAAATTTGAATGCTGTCGAGTCTACAAATGTGTTTTATTGGTTTTTAGTTATTATTGACTGGCAATAAATTAGCATGTATGCTTAGTCTACCTGATGAAATAGTGTTAATAATAATACTAATAAAAGCTTCAACAACACATAAAAGTAAAAGAGCAATCAACTATACCTTGAATGAAATTATAAAAACCATGTTTCGACAACCATTAATTGTATTGTATACGCGCAAAGTATATCACTAAACCAAGATCTGCGAACTAGGATGCCATACCGAAAATGGGTAAATGTTGTGATAACAAATTTATTCTATCAAGAGTCCTCGCCAAAGTACAAAACTTTGAGAAGCACTGTGCTGTGTTAGTGTTGCGTAGCGTTGTGGTCACGTATGAATTGACGATGAGTGTGCGTTATCTCAACGTTGATCTGTGATTAGTAGCGATGTTAGCTAATTGTTGCTGAGGTTGTAATTTGTTATTCTTGGAATTTGAGGACTGAGAGATATTTATAGAAGGTGGGGAAATGATTTTATTATTATAGTGTAATGAAAGTTTAAATTAGATGTTAAGCGTTTTTATATCATACACTGATTAATTTCTTTTTGAATTGAATATACATTATTTATTTAAATTAACATATTACATCAGGTTATATTTCACACAGTCAACCAACAATTAATCTCTTTTAAACATTCCTGTTTTTCTCACACTCGGAATCAAATGTGACAGCATGCTTAGTCAGAATGGCTGGTACCATGAGCTCTGTTTTTGGGTGTTTTAAGAAGAACAGGAGTTACAGGAAAACATATTATCTACCAATTTTATTTGAAATATTTTTTATAAAATAATTTCAGAAGACTATACAGTGTTAAAACTGAAGTTTAAATACCCAAAAACGCTTGTGGATAATAGCAAAAAAGGTTGTATTTTTTTACTGTCAAGACGACTTCAAAATTATTCAAAGTTGATTTGATAGGAATATCTCAGGGTCCAGTTTATGCCCCCTTTGTTTGTGTTATTTTTGTTAATTTTTTTTTTCACATAAAAGAAGTCATTTGAATCTAACGTGGCAAATTTTCTAAAATTTCTTCTTGAAGCATCATCTGTGTTGATATATTTATGTATCTCCGCAGTTATCCACATATGATATAGCTGCGTGCGTTTGATAAACCCAAATGTTAGTAGTTGTAAATTTGTAAAAGCAAGACGTGTTAGCACGACTTCGATGCGCTCCAAGATGTAAGATAAATAAAATGTACTCTTTTATAAATATAAATAAGTTATACCCGTTTTCATTTACTGAGTCTTCCAGTATTTTCTCAATCTCCCTTTCGGTTCATCATCTTATGTTTGGTCGTCTTGACTTTTGAATGTCCTTGTATTCATCATTAAGTATAGCAAGCACTCCGGTGATACAAAAATATTAAAATGTACTCGTAAAATATCTAATTCATAATGATTCCGAATGTGAAGAACAGACGAGCATGTGTGAATCGCACTATAAATGTGGACGAGGCGAAAGTGGTGTGTCAGAATATGAATATTTACAGGAGATTTATTGTCGGTTGACTGTATTTTTGTGTTCATGCTACCCCATTGAGTGGGATATAGCGTGATGTTCTGTATGTATAATTATTGCTATGAGATCTTGTGAACTGCATATTTGTTGACATATCAATGGTGTTCCGCTGTGCAGTAACAATCCAGGGTGAATTTTGCTATTTCGTAGCACATGCAACTAACAGCCAGCCATGCATTCAAATCCACATTGTGAGTGCAACCAGCAACTCCAGTGGCATCCACATTCAATATCCCATCCCGTCAGCGTCGCTGGCACCTGAGGTGGCATTCGGCGGAATGGAAATGAGCACGGTTCTCAGAACCCGACTGCACTCGGCTCGTCAGTGTCACGGCCGCCGGTGTCCACTGATCTGTTAGAGTTGCCAGGTGCGTGGAGGCCCCGGCTGCCCGACACATCGCGTGCTGCAATATGTTGCTGCTTATCGCGGGAGATAAGTGACAGAGGCTAGTTACTCCCGCCAGAACGAACAAGGGATGGGTTTATTTGAATACGGACTTCGTTCATCTTCCATTTCATAGTTTAGTTGATGAACAACTGAATATAACCCAGGCCAAAATAATAAAATACCGATTGACGAAATCCAAATCAGCTGGCAGTTCGAACACCGAGAGGAGAAATTTTCAACTTAGCTAACTATTCACAAGTGCAGAAAGTTATCTATTTCAGAAGAGTTGTGAGAGTTTTATCACGCGACGAAGTCGAGTGCTAAAATCACACAAGCGTGAAATAGGTAATTCTGCACGAGTTGCACACTATACTTTTTTTATGATCACACTTCTATCAAGATTTAATAATAATAATAATTCTTACTCTTCAGAAACAAGAAATGACATCTCAAACTCAAATTATTTGACGTTTATGATTCTGTAATCAGAAGGCGACGCAAGCGCATATAAAAACTAAAGACATATTTGATTTAAAAAATTATATTGTATTTTTTTTTGTATCTCAATATTGAAAACGGGAGATTTATATAAACTTTGAAATATAAATAATTATTAATTATTTTGATATATAAATATAAGTATATTTGATATATTTGTATCATGCATTGTTACATTATTAGTTAGTTGGTCATAGTTTCATGATAAATAATTGCCCACGCTATTCCACACGACTGTGCGAAATATACAATTTTCATGCTATGTTTAGTGTGAAGCAAAAACATACTAAATACTATTTATTATGTCCATAAATTTGCTTTGACTGTCTAATAGAATTATTATCTTACATTCTGGCATGAGCTACACAAAGATAAAGATTGTTCATGGTTCATCAACTACGATTAACAATTATGATTATTAACAACTATGTTTTGACTTATGGTAAGTACTGTTAATAAGTTTCCAAAATTTCAAACTTTCCTCGTACAATTAATGGGATATTGGAATAGATATCGTGCTTAGATAGATAACATGCTAGAAACGTCAAACAGTATAGCACCTAACCTTACTATTATCAAAATTCAAAAAACCTAACATGAAATTTTTGAAAGTTTCAAATGCAGATTGCTCGACTGGAGTAGAAATGAAACGAAATGTTTTTGGAGAAATCAGTTAGTTTATTAAAATTAAATTACGACAAATCTCATGAAAAACTTAGATATATCTCTTGACGCTCTAGCCGATTACTAATTGTACTGTGGACCTAAGATCCTAAGAATACGAAGTAGAAACACAAAAAATTTCTGCACCATGGTAAAATACATATTATTGCTCCTGCTAGTGCGGATGAATGTAAACAAACTCCAAGTCCAAGTGACATGAAGTCTGGCAGTGTTTGATATCACAACAGTGAGCGTTCGACCTATTTGAGATTACTAAAGGTGCAATACAGATAACCATCAATCTCTTTAATTGTATGCAACGCCGCGGGGCAGTCATTGTGCTTCCGAGAACTGTCAACTTAACAAACACAAGTTACAACCGCCGGGTACACTCCAGACATTATTGTATTCAAATAGCGTGGCTGTTCTTTCGCGACGGTTGCACACTGCTGCGGACTGCAATCGGACGTCAAATCGTTAGCGAGAAGATCTAGGGCAGTGGTTTTCAATCTTTTCATAACGAGGTAGCCCTTCAACGCATTTCTGACTCCGAACGACAAACTTACAGGTTAGATAAATCTTAATAGGCATCGGCATTACCCAAGGATATGTGAATGGTCCTTATGTTGTTTTGTGATATTTACAAAAATTTGACTCGAGAAATTGAAAAGGAAATGAGCCTAATTCTTTTAACTGAACATATTATAATTACATTACATTAAATACATATAAAAGGACATGTGTTACCAACTACATTAAATTTAAATTTAAGATAATTTATAAGAATTAAAGCGATCTAAACCTATGATAAATAAGAATAAGGAAGTTATAAAGATGATACAAATTATTGATGGTAATGCAGCTAAGCAGGTTGAAGTTGAGTGTAGCCGAGGCAAATAATAAACTTGTCATCCACCGTTTCCTTAATTTAAGGGAATCATGAAGCAAGGATGCTGTTTTGCAATTCTTTAAGTTGTATTTTATTGTAGGTCGTGAAGTAATATTTTGCACGCTTCTATGAAAGGATCGGAGTTGTTGTGAAGAGTAAAAGCAAAAGTGAAGTTAAAAATTGGGAAGCACCGAAGCACGGCGCGAGTAAAATTTTATGGATGTCTCTCCGAATCGTGTTTGAAACGAAAGTAAAACAAGATGAATTAGAGCTGGGCAGATAAGTGATCTGCAAGTTTCCCCTTTTGACCATATAAGTCCTGAGAACGAAGCTAAATAGCTTGAATTAGCGTTTCCGAAGTGTCAGATTAGTTTCAGGAATTACGATTTATCTGCCGGGAAAACGAGATCGAAAACAGTCGGGCACGACCCGCAGACAAAAGGCGGTTGCCAGAGCCAAAGCCTGCTGCATAAACACGCGCTGTTTGTCTAGGATGACGTTGATGAATTGATAGATACGTTTCGACCAACCACCGATATTTTCCTTCGCTTCATTCCCAATGCTCTGATATGGAATCATTTTGATTTCAAACATTTTTTGTGATTAATAACTGCACCAGACTTTTATAAATATGGATTCTGCTTTTTAACAGCTGGCTTCTGGCCAGGCTATTAATTTCTCCGTTTTAAAAACGACATGCACGAATTGAACACATTGTTGCAAAAGCAAGAAGAAAATAACCTCAAGTTAACCAGAGATCGAATAGGACGGGATTCTTAAGACAAACGTGTTCAATTTCCGTGATGAATAAATATTTTTGTGTAAGCTTAATTCCGGAATTGGTAATTGCTTTGATAAGAGCGGATTGTGAAACGCGGTTCGAAATGCGATCATCAGAAAACAAATCAGCAGCGAGGCTCGCAACTCCCACGGGAATCGAAAAGTGGAGAGCATTATTATTACAAAGTATTCCGAGAGAATTACGGAGAGAGGAGAACAAGATCACGATCGAGATGTAGGTAATATTTGCATAAGCAGGCTCGCATTGCGGGGGAGAACCGCAGTCTGCAACATTGCAGCGATTTCTTTCTCTCTGCGTCGCCCACGCCGTCATAACGACACGTCGTGTGCATGTAAGGCCAGCGCACACCTACGGAAACACGCGCGAGATCTCATCAGATTCCGCCATTTCACTGCTGAAACTGGAGAAGAGAAGATGTTGTCGAAACACTCGCTGTGAGTTACTTGTTTTGGAATTTATTGCGCGATGGGAAAAGTGTTGCTCTTTGCAATTCTAATGGGGCTGTTCTAGAACTACACGAGGATTGTGCGCTGTTGACTTATTTAAATGGGATATCGTGCAATCAAAATTTGTTTTGAATAACATAGAACTGTTTGTTTTATTTCGCTGATTAAATTACCTGGCTTTTGTACTCGTTGCTGTTCGTGTCACCTGCGGAAGGTTCCTGCACTTTATCTGATTACCATGCATATTATCGCTCTCAAAGATAACAAACATACTCGCAAATACAACCATGTATTACCTTCCCTTTACTGTCTACTACATGCGGTAATAAGGAAGTTTTCAATTAAACGTAACGTTTATATCCAGATTTTAACTCTACTATACCTCGGACCATTTCAGAAAACAGAAACAAACGTCAACGTGATTTATGACATCGATCATTCTAAGCAAACAAATATCATAGACGAGCAGTGCTGTTTTCCTTCTCAGGTTTTAGAACGGTACACAATATTGAAAAAGTTAAAAATAAGTTATGAAGATGAGCAGCGGATTACCTCCTAAGGAAATATGCCGCCCCATGAGTTGATGATTGTGGATTTTATAAGCAATATTACTCTTCAACGGAATTCGAACCCACGATCTCTGATGTGCTAGGCTAGACATAACTACTGCACCACAGATATCAGCATAGTACCAAATTTGTTTTCTGAGAAGTGTCCAAAAACCTGAGAGGTCATTTCCTAATTAGCTCATGACTTGACCATACACCAAATATGAAGTTTAATAATGAGATTGTTCTTCTAGAGATAACTTATTTAACTACTGAAAACTCGCTATCGAAATTGTAGACCCGTCCCATTGTGTAAAGAGATAAAATTACTACCATATATAGGTATAGACTTTTGAATTAACTTCTGTAAAAATACTTCATTTAAATACAACCTTTCAAATTATTAAACATAATTCTTCATCGGAAAAACAATTGAATACAAAACTTTTGTATTGGTTGGTATATGTAGGTTTTCTGTAAACTGAATAAGTAATGGTTCCATCAATTTTTATTCCCAAAAACACAATATGTAATTCAAACAGTTATTTGATACTATTATGTCAACTAAGTTTAAGCCAAATAGCAAAGATAGTAGTCAGAGAGATGGTTCCATTGAAAAAAATTAGATCTTTTCTTTTTTTTTAAATATTCCAGTAGTTATTAGTTTTGAATAGAGAAATTGGCGAACCCATAGCTGCCCTATAAATTTGCTTGTAAAACTCATTGTTGTAGATGAAGAAATTTGATGTCAGACAAGAAAGGAATAAACGTAATATATCTTTCTCAAAATACCACTTAAGAATTTTCATAGAATCTTGAATTGGAATCTTAGTAAACAATGACAAAACGTCAAAATTGACAAGAATGTAATATCATAAAAACTTTAGGATTATTGAACATAATTTTTCATCAGAAAAACAAATGAATAACATAAACTATATATAAACTTGTTAAAAATACTATCATTAATTGTTGTATTTTTTTTACCTTGAATATTTAATAATTATAGGAAGTAATGGCGAAACGAAATGCAAAATACGAAAAAAGGGATAATTATAAAAGTAAAACATTTTTAAAATCATAGCTAATAATTTCCTAGATGATGGTATTCATAAAGAGCGTAACTAAAGCTAACAATGATAATTACGTCACTCGATCCATATAATAATGATCTGCGAAAAAATATGATCCTTTACATCGGTGATCTTGTTCTACACGGAAGCTTGTCCACGATGATAAACGTTCGGGCAAGGGGCAGCAAGCACCGCGTTTAATTGATGAACATCAATAACCGGTACGTACCCCATTTAATTGCCGTATAATTATGATACATTTCGAGATAGTGTATCAAGTCCCTAGATCCAATTTCTTAAACGGCGAGTCATATGCGTTTGTTTGTGGGGAGAACACCGGCCTTTGCTAATTATATGCTTTACTAGTGAGTGTTGTTCAACGCGCTCTCCTTCGGCTTCCTGAATTCAACGGCTACGTGATGGGATAGTTTTGTTTTTAAAAGCTCTTTAGTGATTAAACTATTATTAAATTACATATACTTAATCTCATGTTTTGTTTTTCACCTGTTTTATGGTCAATGTAAATTGCTGTCGTTAGGAGGTGTGTTATTTTCATTGCAAAGTCATTTTAGACAACACGGATTTTAATTTAATTATACACTTGTAATGCCTTTCAGATCATTTACACGCACACTTCTACTCTTTTACCGTTACTGCCGAAAACACATTCATAGATTTAGGGGATTTAGGCTTCTAGAATTTGGTACAATTACAGGCAATCTGAATACTTATAGGTTATTTAGCATACTTATAGGTTATTTAGCATTAGTTTTTATGAAAATGAAGTATTTATCGACTGACTGGATATGAAAAGTATAAATTAATCAGGCCCGCAGTGAAGATGTATTTAATAATCAAAAGCCGATTTTTCGACAACTCTTTTGGCTTCTTATATCTTCAATGAAACAAGAGATGCCATACATACATATTATTCAGTTCTTGAACATCTTCAAATTTTCAAAAAGATTTTGTTCTATATTATATCTCCTGTACATATAGGTATGTAAGGGAGATATTGTGATGGATATAAAAGGAATGTAGTGAGTTTTCAACAAATAATAGTTATTTACTTTACAAGTGGGCAAAGTAAGGAATTACCCACGCGATAAATTTTAGCACACGAAGCCGAAGGCTGAGTGTGATAATTTTATCGAGAGGGTAATTCCACTTTGTCCACGTGTGAAGTATAACGTTTTATCCAACAACTCTTAATAAATGCAAAATTTATTAAAGAAACATTATTTGACAGTGACATATGCTTCAAATTTTTTAAATTAAAATGTCAATCGAAGTGGTAACTAAGGTGTTGTGTGTTATAATTATTGTTATAAATAAAAAAATACTCACTAGTGGATTTACTCAAAATTATACCCACTAGTGGATAATCTGTTACTTTTCTTGTTTAAAATCGCCATAGTTATAGAGCATTTATTGAGAGGTGTTGGATAAACACATTTTAGGATCTCTGGAATTAGAAGTGTGTACTTTCATCCACGATAGTTAAAAAAAAACTAAAGACAATCTTAATTAAATGTTTAAATTACGAGCTGATTAGATTTTTTTTAACAATCTATCAACCGGAAGTGATAGTTTACTTGTAGACCTATAAGGTTATTCAAACATATCTTTATATTAAATTTTGTTGAAATAAAAAGATGTACAGTCTATTTGAAATGAGCAGGAATAATAAAACAATCCATCAAAGAGTACTATAATCGACTGAATTCGATAGAGATCGGTCGTTTCAGTTCTGTTATAATTATTTTTTAATCAGGTAAAGTCACCTAACTCAATCATGATGTAACTACTTAAATATAATCCGAAAACAGATCCCTTTCAAAACTCTAAAGTTATCTACACCGAAAGGTTTATTGCGGTATTTATTTTGCTAGAGAAGTAAATATTGTTCCAGGTATAGAACAAGCGGCTTTCTAGGCCCTTCATAATATACTTATATCTCTTTTTTCTGATGGATTTCTTTGCTGCATTTCTGTCAAAATCCACTAATATTTTTGCAAATTTGTATTTATTACTCTAGCTCATATCGGAACGGACTATCTATAGAATAATATATTGTATTGTTCAAAAGCTAAAACATTTCAAGTTGTTTAGGCTGGAGGGTAAGTGCTGGACACATCACATTATTTATTACATGTAGCAAAAAAGGTACGTGTTTGAATTATAAATATAAAAACTGTAAAATTGGTAATTTTGTTCATATACAAAAAGGCAAACATAATACTTAATTTATTTATATATTCATATCCAAGGTGGTCGCGTACGTTTTTTCCACAAATAATTAATTTTGAAGTCTTCCTATATCAAGTTTTTACCTCAATTCTTTAATCTAATAACAATAACCACTACAGTAACTCCCAAAACTATCCAATAAAAAAACGCTATAATAACGCGTATTAGAATTTTAATAACATCAACTTGTGATGTCTTATTCACGCGTATCCCCATTCGCAATCGCAATCGTCTTGAGTGTGTCCTTGTCAAATATTTGCTGGTCACTCACCTTTGGCTGTGACTGAGTGTGGTTTGAGAGTTTAGTGGGCAGAAGATCGGGTTGGGAAGCACTCACCTGTAACAAATAAAAACAGAGTTTAAGTATAATTTCATTTTTCTGCGGTTGAATAACGGATGATTTTGTGTTTGGCAGCTCGATGGCGATGAACTGCGACGTGACGATATTAAGCTATTTGTTTTGCTCCTTGTAATAATTTGTTAGTTGCAGGATGACATATCAAAACATAACCTCACTTGTCAAACATATTACTGAAATGTCTATATGCCTGCTTGTTTCTGAAACCGTAACAAAGATCGAAAAGATTTCTTACTGAACACACGTCCGCAGCCAATACCAATACTCGTAACCAACTAACTGATTGAAATTCAATTTGCTTGGAAGATTGTTAGGTTAGAAAAAGGACGCCATAATGACGCAACCGCACCGCAGACATTTTTAATGAACAATTTCCTAATGCACGGTACGATGTTCAAATGTTCTCTCCTGGTTCCCATGACCGCCTTCGATCGTGGCCACGCAGGGAAATTGAAATGGGTTGTTTGGCGAGGAAGCGAGGAAACTCTTTAATTGTAATTGCATATCGATGCGATACTCGCAATTGGGTTAGCAGCGTAAACTTGAGAATTATTGGTTATTATACTTCGTTCAATTTTTGTTGGAACAGAGGATATTCATATAGCTATTACTCTGGAAATGGATCCGTTATACATTCTGCTTTGTTGCAAAGATAATACACTGTGTAATTCGTAATAAGGTGCTTCAAAATACCTACGGATGCCAAGTGCAACATTATCATAAACTCATTTATTTCATATTTTAACGTTATAATTCTTTAATAAAATATTACCATTGGATTGACTTATACATAAAGCACACCAGTATTCTGTCACTTTTAAATTTGAAACATAGAGGTCTCTTCACAAAAACAAAGGTTTCTACAATTTGTGCTGTCTTTAATCTTTAATTTCTGCGAATTTTACGAATAAAACATCCTTTTTGGTTTATAGTTTATAGAAAACCTAGATATTTCAGAGATACATCATCACCCTTCTCAAAAATTTGGTACCGTGAAGTGTTTGTTGAACAGAGTTACCAACATTAGCCACTAAGAGAAGTTTGAAAAAGAAAAGAAAAATGTTATCCATATTTTAAAAGTGAATGGGTATGAAGAAAATGAAAAAAGGACAGTAGAAGGCAATAATATAAACATTCATTTACTTCTCTGCCCTACATCAATAATGTTGCAGATTGAATTGTAAGAATACTGTCAAGAAATAACATCTTAGTACTTTTTGTTCCACATCTCAAACTACAACGTATGTTGAAGAGTGTGAAGCATATTTTCCTGTTTGCCAAGCGAATTACAAAACTCAAAACGACCATTTGTTTTAAACAAACAAAGAAATCTGCTGTGACTAGTCATGCTATTAAGCACTCATAAGAGAAGCTATGAAAATCTATAATCAGAAGAGTACAGTGAATCAGAAAGAAGGCTATGAGTTGAACAAGACGTGGCTTCTTCTGTTTTATACATTATAAATTGTTGTTATTTAATTACTGTTTATATTTACATGTTTTTCTGACGAAGAATTAAGTACAGTAATTCGAAATGTTGAATTTTAATAAACCAAAAATCATTTATTTAAAACCTCTTCGTATTTTATAGAATAAATAATAATTTCGGGATTATGAAACCCTATGATTTGTATCCCTAGGGTAAACCATAACTTGACATCTAAATTTTACCTTGAAATTACCCCATACTTTTCCACCTATGACATTTGTATTACCCACCCTGTGTAAGCCCTACAACCACTAGGCGATGCCCGATAGCTTTGTAGTTGCCAAGTTAATTTTATCCCAACTTGGAATGGTAACGGGAGTGAGAACCGATCCAAATCAGATCATGAATATTTTTCCTGACCTGACCCGCATCCAAAGGTAACCACTCTTACCACTGCACTACCCCGTCGTTCTATTTCATGAAGTAATTACTTGTTTAAAAAACTGCAATAAAAACAGTAATCTTCTCCATCAGCCACCACATTTGTATCACGCCATAATTCGCTGCAATATAAAGATAATACAAATCAGAGTCTCAAAACCACACTGCATAAAACAAAAATACTCGGGCAACAGACAACATCCGAGTCACACGAAGCTGTTGTGGCCGGTTAACCACAACCATTCATGCGTTTTACAAAGTGTGAAATACTTGAGTAATAGTCCGAATTGCTTACAACGCGAACAACCAACCACCTCTCCCGCTTCAACGAGAACCTCCTACTTGCTCATTAGCATTGCGAGAAATTCATTTTTCCGAATTCATCTCCTACGTAGAATAGTAAAACACAACTACTGTTATGTTGGTTTTTAATGGTGAGTAGGAAGTTATGAATATACAACTTACAGCTTTAGTCTGACTATGAGAATTCAATTAACTTGGATGCTTGATTTATTGAATCTCGATTGGTGTTTCTTCTACTTATACTGCAAATATAAAATAATTGTAGGAATATCTGCAACAGTAATTCACATCTCAATTGTGAATACTAGGATTGGAGATATATAGGCTGCAGTCTATTGGCAGTTTATATCAGGTATAATATTTAAGCCAGTCCATATCCTACTCTAATTCTAGTTTAAGTACAAAATATGGTATAATTGAATCAGTTCAAGACAAAACAATAATTATTTTCGTATTTTATTTGCCAAATATTTTATGTTATTAATGCCCGGTTGCACCAACGTTAGTTAAATTTTAAACTTGGTTTAAATAAATAAAAGCAAATTGAAGTTACATGTCATATGGTGTAATTGACACTGATGTCAAAAATTAAATACGCTTTTATTTATTAAAACCAAGTTTAAAATTTAACTAA
The DNA here is from genome assembly GCA_963942605.1 of Poecilus cupreus. Taxonomy (NCBI): domain Eukaryota; kingdom Metazoa; phylum Arthropoda; class Insecta; order Coleoptera; family Carabidae; genus Poecilus; species Poecilus cupreus. The sequence continues at coordinate 31,576,271 of OZ012720.1, forward strand.
CGTTGGTGCAACCGGCCCTAAGGGAGTTAACAGTTTCTTTCACTTTTCTTCCACTGACAATATATTTACATTGTGTTTTTTCTGCTGGTATCCGCACTTCACGTACGAAATGGGTAAATGGCTTGAATATATATATATATATATATATATATATATATATATATATATATATATTTTATTTCGTTTCTAATATACCGTGGGTTTCAACTAAGATACAATAATTACTAATCTATCATAGACTCCATTTATTATACCACCGTACTGTTCCAGAAAAAATACACAAAGGTTGTCAATTTTAATTTTAGTCTGGTTCATTTCTTGTGATTCATATCTGAACATTCATTACTTCTTAATTTTGTATGTATTCTCCAAACTGTGGAAGCATTTGGTCTACAATATAATATTTATGAAATAAATTAGCAAACATATCACTTATATTTTTCAAAACCAGAATTGTACCCAGTAACCAGTCAAATTTTTATTTATTATTAAACAACTTTAAGATTCATTTGTCATTGAAGTCTATATTGCACATTACGTATCTGTTCCAGATAAAATGCAACATAGGTTGTAGAAGGATTTGGTCTAGGACGTTTTTTGCAAAGATATCGCAAACATTTCTCAAAGTATAACCAAAATTGTACCAAGTAACCAATCTAATTTTATCTTCATTAGTGAACATCTTTAAAGTATGACGACAAGTTCGTTTGCCATTGACATCCTATGTTATATTTTATCTGGAATACTGCTACATATACTTGGTATCCATAGAAATACAACAATGACAGAAAAGTTAATATTTCATCTTAGCTGAAACTCACGTTATATAATAGTATAGTGTTAATATCAAACTATCAATTGCATCTAGTATGTTTATGCCAAGAACTGTTCTAAGTATAGTACCATATTCAGAGAATAGGTAAATGGCGTCATGTTTGTTAAGAAATGTATAGATCATTACAATTTTTAAGACTCTGGAGAAAGGGAAGTATGTGATTGTGAGAAACCGGGATTTTTAACTTGCACTTTTCCTGAAGTCAAAAGGAAATGATGGTTGAGCTTGAACTTGAGGATCTGTCTTAGATAATAGCTCGTAGGCAAATTTTTCTATTCGAGCCCAATTTGAAATAGACTCTACAATTTTATAATTGCATTTGAAAGTGTTTGTTTCCTCAATTACCCCGGGAGTGACTGTAAATAATTCCTAATTGTTGAAGGAAGCTTTCTCGGCGTCGCATAATGAGTATCAATACTCATCTAATGCATCTAGCAACGTCTTCTAATCATTTATCATCATGAAGCCAAGTAAATTAGTTTTTGCAGCTGGTTAACATTTTTACATACTTGTAAGTATTCATAATGAACAAAGCTATTTTAAGTAAATAATAACCGAAACGGCAACAGGTAATTATGTCTTTGAGTGCACCGCCGTGTTTGCTTAGAAGGTATTATACTAAGACTTATGCAGATTGCATAATACAGGAAGCCGTTAGTCGGGATTCGTTCTTTCAACTCGGAAATAACTATAGAAGTTCGACTCTGTCATTAGGCTGATTGGCTCAACAAAGCATGCAGCTATGCAGATGTTGAAACGAAAAACTAACTATGTTTGACGAGCTATTTTGTTTGCTAACACTGACAACTACAGTAGCAAACAGTTTGTTTGATTTTTATGCTACGTTGTGGCTCCAAATTAGTTAATTTACATTTAGAATAACACTCTTAATTTGCTTCCTTCTAATCTTTTACCGTGGAAGATTCTTCAAAACCCGTATGACCTGCTCATTTTTTTTGTATGTCAATTTTTTATCAAGTTATCAATTGAACGTATCATTTTTGATATAAATGAAAAAATAGAAGTAGTTCTATTTCCTTCAATATTTTTGTACATAAAATGCGCAAAACGTCAGTCAATTTGAGGTTGGCTATGGTTCGTGTTTAGCGAAATATAATTTCAAGAAATTTAATTAAAGCTAAAGTTCTTCGTTGACCATGATAAAATATAATAATTATAATAATATGCAGGAATTGGCGTTACCTTTTAGGTTAAGTACAAAAAAAAAAAATGATGTGCGTTGCGTACAGGAATATTTTTGTTCAATGATTCACTTTCATAAAAATATGCGGAAAACTTTAATACAAAAAAGTATCCAATGTATTTGGCATAAAATCCGTAAGACACTATTTGTTAGACAATATTCATTTAGAAATCAAGTATCATTATATTGGCCTTATGTAGCGATCTAGAATAGAGTAATTGTAACAAAAAAGTAATAGTAAACAAAATAATATCAATATTCACTCAAGCAATCAAACGGAACGGAACAAAGCAGAGACGATTTAAAAATAACAATAAAACCGTAGACGTACCCATTAATTCTGTATCTAATCTAATTCAACGTACCATCTTATTATCTCTGATTCTATTGCCGCACCGAAATTATTGGCCCTCAGTTCTCCATGTGTGGTATTGGTATACTCACACACAGTTCTCTCTGAATCAAGGCCGGCTTGATTCATCCGAAACAAACATGAAATAATCACAGATTTGATTTATTGACTCAGGATCGCAAGCACCGTTGAAATTCACGAACAAATTCGGACCAGCAGTAATGACTTCAGAAACCCCGGGTTGTATTTGGATGGTAGGAAGTTATTGGTAAATAGATGACTTCAAATTTGATGTGATTGATGAAAGTCTACCTAGGAATGATGCAGAACGGTAAATTGTATTGCGAGACAATACTACCGTTACGATAATTTAAATGTTTTAAGAAAGCAATTGATTTTTTTTATGACCATTAAGATATTTGGTTCTTACATATTTGTTATTGCTACGAATACATAGTACATTATAAACATATTTTTATTTTTCACAGTTCTGTCAAAATCGAATTGTTCTAAATTTCAAACTACCGCGCTTCAGTGAAAGTACTACGGACTATATTGGTCAATTCGGCATACAGCAGTCAAAATAGAAAAGAGAGTAAGGTCAACAAGTAATAATTCAAAAATTGCTTGAAAAGTTTATTTTGTTATTTTATTTTAATATAATATTATAAATAGGTAAACATTTTTCGAATTTCTTATTTATTATTGAAAGTAATAGTGGTAGAATTATTAAGTCATTTTAGGTAAATTTGAAGTTTGAAGGTTATAACTTCATTATCCACACTATTAGTTATTGAAGTCGATGGTGTATGTGAAATATTTCTTCGTTATCACTTTCCATTTTGATAACATAAAATCTCAAAACTTGACATTTATGAAAAATATTGTTTAATTTGTGTTTTTAAGCTAGTACCTAGGATACTTATTGTCGTACTGAAGAAGACATCTTTATTAATAAAATGTTAATTATAAAATAATATCGTAATCATAGAAAAAGTACAGTGTACAACTCGCAAGGAATATCCATTTCATATATTCAATGTACTATTGGACGACGAAAAGTTTGCTAGGTTAGTACTATTTCAACGTATCATTAGTATAGTAGTTTCATCCATGGAAATAAAATCAATATGCAAAGAAAATAGACACTATTTATTTTGTGGCTCCCATCATTAATCAAGCCAACTTCATACGTTATTTACTTCATCGAATTACAAAATAAAACCTCTGCGATCGTTATTACAGTCGGCTTTCAAATTGTCAGGCACAGTTACAGAGCATCAACATCATACGCTTCAGTTGACCCCATCCGCAAACATCATCCATTTCTTTCACGCCACTCGCCATCTCGGCCCTAACTCGATACATAACTTCGCGTCACCTAGCCTGTCGCACTTGTTTCTGTAGTCACTTTGTTCTTTTAATACTGATTCTTTTTGTTGCAGGTAAGAGATGCTGTTTGGTTAGCGTAGTGCAGGCGATTGAGCGGTGAGTATGGCATTTTGTTATATTACAAATAACAAGTATTAAAATTATTTCACGGGTGCCATACGACCAAATTCACAGTTCGATGTCTGTTCAATCCTCAGAGCAGGGTGAAGAAAAATCTGAAGTAAAACTGTACATTCTAATTATCATCATCTACGGCACAATCCTTAAAGGTTCAGGGTCTCAAGTACTGTAGTAATTGATTCTCGATTAATTTGTCTCGGTGCATTCAGAATCTTAGTCTGTGTGATGGTCTTTGGTAACTTTGGTAACTAGGGTAACCAAAGGTGCATCAAAGAACAGAGAGGATCTACATTTAACGTGAACAAATGGTCAACCTGTAGTATCCGATATTCTAATGAAAGATTTCATAATAAATAAATATATCATTATGCATTTTAGTTGTAGCACGCGTCTGATAAAAGATAAATGTTAACTGTCTGTTGTGGGATTCGAACTCAGAATTTTATGATCCCCAGTTCGTGGAGCTATTTACCCAATTGTAATGAACATCTTCATTTATTAAATGAAACAATATTTGGCTAGGATATATTTTAGTACATATTAGAGAACTATAAAAAATATTTTAAAAATATCGTCACGCCTTTAACCCATTATGGGTATAGTAATCTGCTTACGCAGATCTTGATAAGTACGGTTACCTGTCGTCAAGGTATGTCCCCCAAAGATGTTAGTGAAAGCGAAATCACAGAGAGTAAATATAAAATAGAATCTATCGACTGTGGGATTTGAACTAATCATCTCACGATCCACAGTCCGATGCGTTACCACTAAGCTATTTACCATTTATTACAAAACTTATAACATAACCCAAAGTATTTTCCTTTATTTCTACGTGTTCTGAAATCTTTTTCAAGTTATCTTTATATTATTTATGATTTACTTTTCTTTACAATGAATTATTTGCGTATAGACTACAGTTTAAAAGTGTAGGTGTATCAGATTTCCAAAGTCACAGTTGGGGATAATAACACTTTTAAAAATTATATGACAAATAGTAATAGTACAACGTCAAATTTAATGTTCAAGATTAACCAGTACTGTTGGTATTTTGTATAACTAACATTTTTTTCATATTGATTTATTAAGTCACTTTAAATAAATGTCTCATAATATGGGGTATATAATATGAGATCATTAGTTCGAATCCTACAGCTGACAGTTGACTTTTAAAGATTACCCCTGTGGTTCCCCTCCAGTAACATCTTTGGGTGACCGTGACTTGACGGCTAGTAACAACTCCTAACGCGTAAAAATATACCATTTACCGAAATCTACTAAAACACTGTGCCACATCCGAAATGTGTAAATGGTGTGATGATATATACGTAATTGATCTATAAAATATGTTTTTACATAGATTGAACTTCGGAATGAATCAAATCAGACAAAGAAATCTCTCAGACATCAGAATATATTCCTATTCCGCAAGCGTAGCATGTAGCACTATTAGCCATCTCTGTGCAAAAAAGTGTTAGATGCAATTATGGTAAAACAGATAAACATCCCGACGTTTTTCCGTTGCTTATTCTGTTAGGCCTAACAAAAACGAATCGCGGATCGAGCAACCCGATACCCGGCTCCAGCACATACATCCGACCGTATTTCTTATGAATGGGTCGCAGTCCGTTATATTGGTATTCGAGTAGTGTGCCATGACTCGCCGTACGATATTTCATGTATATGCCGTGCTCGTGGTATTTTGTATTCCAACCTCGGGAGGTTCTGACTGTGAGTCGGAAAGCCAAACGAAATGTACTAATTTATATACTTGATGTTTTAACTTTGAGCTGTACTCAGTTTTGTAATTTCAAGTGAGGTGTTCAATTATTTATTGGTTTCATGAACCTAGGAAGTATGAATTGCTTATGAAAAACCACCTTTGTCGGTACTGTTAAATGATGAATGGCAATAAATATGTCATTTGTAATAAACATAAATAACATTTGATTATACATGGCTAGCAAGTATTTTTTAAATGTTCTGGTCAATATTCACAGCCAACAGTACAGAGTAAAACACATCACTTATTTTTCGAGATTTGCAAAATTTAACGAAATAAAAAGCTGATATCTTTGCATCATTTCATTTGCCATATCGAGAATTGACAAAAACGCATCGTATGCGTCTGTTGCGTGATGCGCATTTTTCCTCCTCTCTGATGCAACCTCGTGATTGGTCACATGCAAAAAATGTAACGGTGCTCTTATCCCGGGGCACAAACTCGATCAGCTAAAAATAAACCGTTTTTGTTTTTGAGGGGCATCACATATACCGGTTTGTATCGCAACAAGTAGGTACACTCTCAATGTTTTGAGTTTGAATTATTGTCATTAAAGGGAATATAAAAATTAAAAATTTTATAATGTTGTTTGCAGTGTGTTATTTTCCACTTTTAATTTGCATAATTATTTTTTTTATGTGCATACCTGGTGCTTACCAATAATTCTTCAGTTCTTCGGAAGGTGAAGTAATGTGAATTGCAGTAGATGAAGTTGTTATGCAATGATATAATTGTATGAAACTAGTGTATTGAATTATGTTATTAGATCAGAAAATTATAGTTCTAGGGTTTGAATCCTACTGGTATTAATAGTAGATGATACTTTATAATTTTGATACATTTCGAGAGTGTTTTTTAATGTTATGTGGTTCAATAACAATTACTCTGCCCGCAAATAAATACACATCTATGCCAGCACTTATCCTTGCAGTTTTGCCTTAATGGTAGTCTCAGTATTATGGGAAAGTACAAACTTTTATCGGGTGAAATGTTTCGTGGGAACGTATCTTACTAGAGGCTACTCAAAACTCCACCTAATACTCTTACTTATACTCGTGTATGTAATGGATATTTTGGGGTCCCTTCAATGTGTGTGTCTATAATTTTCCTATCTATGACAACTTAAAATCTAATGATCACATCAATTAGATATTCTAGTGGGCAACGGACATGGCAGGAGTGTTGATGCCGGTTCACTCGATAACGATAAGCAACACTGTCTGCAGTCATTAGTTCGATGGATGACCGTTTTGCGAAAACCCATACCAGCTAACATTATGTGGCTTTGTCACACCATCGAAAACAGGGAACCGAGGCGGCATATAACCTCAGCAGTTGAGACTGCTTAATCAAATTTAAAAAATGAATGTTCTAGTTATAAGGTAATTTCACTTGTTAGCAATCCATCAAGGCAATGGTCTGTCATGATTTTGGGTGTATATTTGTTACATTTTGTTGTACGCAGGAAAATGTAGAATAATATTAGAATTTTTTTCTATGAGTTTTAAATAAACCAAGCTTTCCAAGGTAATGCTCACTGTCCTGATTTCAACAATCTTAATGTAAGAAGATGATTCGATATTTCTTACATGCTGTGATTGTGTCACTTATATAACGTGCTTTGGATCCTCCTAACTCAATTTCCTGCCTGGTCGAGTTGGCAACCTGTGCCAAGCTGCACCCTCGTGACAATTCCAGTGGTGAAACATCGAATTATGCAGAGATCCGCATGTGCGTGTCTGGAACCAGTGGGATCTGTCCTGTGCCCTGTAGTACCCCTGCATACACTTGCAGTCACACCGTTATAGCTCCGCGCAGTGTGTTGGAACGCGTGTAGTGCGGACTGTACTGCGGCTTACAACGAACATGATACACTGTGCATGATGCGATGATACTATCTTGCTATCTGGCCAATCGGGTCAGGATGCATTCATGCGAATTGCACTGGGCTGCAGACCGAGAAATATGCTTGGAAACTGGTATGATCGCAAAGAAACCTTTGTCGATTTTAGTAGTATTGGTATCTCCTTGTAAAGTGAATTCTCTTCAGTATGTGATCTGCGCTCAGGGTCGATTCAGCAAAGCACATCCAGGATATTTCCATAGGCTGTCCACGCCTCTGGTTATGCACCTGTCACAGCAGTCCCCTGCCGTCTTCTCCATCCTCGCTCTCTGGAATCTCTGTGACCGTGTTGTTCACTTGCATCGCCGCCTTGGGCACGACTACAATACACACGCGCAAACAGACACAAGACGCAATCAAGGATCAAGACGTGCGGCGGACGCATCACAAGGTGATCGCATCTACCGTTATGCGTTTTGGAATCCTGGGAGTCCGAGGGAAGATACTGTTAATGTAAATGTGTAAGAGGTGGGCAGACGAAGACTCAGATTCGCGATAAAGTTGTCTTGCGCTTGGGATGGGCGCAACACGAGTCTGCAGTTGTGTAGGGAATGCATTATAAGATTATTAATACTGTTGATGGCTTTATAATTAGTGAGAGGAGTTCTTGGTAATTATTTTTGGTTTTGCTTTCTTTTCAAGCGATATCCACCACGTTTATTCAAATGAAGCTAATGTTTATTATGGTTTTATACATTATTTTCATGAGACTCTAAGCGTCTATAATAATATCAGATACTTCACAAAACAAACACTCCTAGATTTTAAAAGTACTTATAAATACTTGAATGCCAAGTATGTTTTTCCCGTAACAGTATAGCACAAAATATACATGCCGTATTAGAAGACACTTTGAGTTTGGAGTAATGTTGATCTGTTGCATGCTTCCGTCTACCACAGCGTCATCTAACTCCTTGTGGAATTGGAAGAACGATGAAGCGTACTCCACAAAAACTAACTTATCGTCAACCAGTTGTAGAATAGCTTCCAGTTTGACCAGTTCAAGCGAAATGAGCCACGACTGATAGTCTGTCATAGTGTGACCATTACTTATAAGACAACATTATTAGTTCGCCAACTTGCTTCCATTAATGTTTCATCAATCTCATGAAATTTTTCCGAAAAGATCTCTATAGACATTCAGTTCAACACTTTTCTTATTGTTCTAAAATAAAATGTGAAATTAAAGTCAATATTAGTTGGAAACATAAAGTGAGAATTATGTTGTATACGTGAAGAGGTCAAACTAGATTTTTGTACAAGTAAACAACAGTTGTAAGAACAACTCAATAACATATAGTTAAATTGGTTTTGTGCACATGCAAAGAAAGCATAAATATCGACAACCTGGGTGATTCATCTCCGATTCCACGAATACCAACTATACAACATAAATTTAACTGTTCTTCAGTTTTTCAGGAACACAGTATAGTTATCTACATTCAGCCAGAAGAGTAAAATAATTACAACTGCAGATATTTACACTTGCAATGCAATTATTAAGAGAACTTAATAATTATGTTGTTAGTCGCAGTGGGATTTATGCGACTTACGATTCCCGATAGGTATATCTGTAAGTTGATCAGCTCATACGAGGTACGTAGTGGGAATAACTGCATTGTGTTGAAGTCGCAGCTGTGAGGCTACAGTTACCTGCTACTGTTGCATTTCGAGAGCCCGATGGCTCGATGAGCGCTGAGCGCTTGTGCTGTTTGCACATCCGTATGTGAATAGGCCTTCAACGACTCGAGTGGTTATTGCCAGTACCGCTTTGTCTTACTAACATTATTGTAAGCATACTAGCATATCATGCACATTCAAGAAGACACACAGAAACCAATTTACATATCCGGAGGCTGGGAGATATTTAAAGGCTTTAAGAATTATAGTTTAAATAAAACATTTAAAAGTTAAAATCATTTCGAAAAATCCATTTGTTAGGGAAGTTGTGTTGAATGGAGTGTGAGAGAGGGTCCGCGAAGCACATTTAAACTTTTTCCCTAACACATTGTATATTTGTTTACAATTTCGGCGCCGAACCGTTCCGGCGGGTCCCGCTCGAAAAGCAGGCGAAACTTTCGCCATAAACGTCCGATAATCGCCGAAATGAAATCGGTGCGCGACCGGCGCAAGATTTACAGCCGTTAATTTCTCGGACCCGAGTCTGAACCTTGGGGAACGCCAAGGCGGAACGCTGCCACTTCCTCCCGTCCCATTTCGACCACCACTTTCTCCAAACCTTCAAGAGAAACAACTAGTACTTTTACTTGATCAACATTTGCATGATAAATTGTTCGAATAAAAATTAGCAGAAGGTTCATAATATTATAGATGGTGTCTATAGTAGAAGAGAGATTGTGTTTGTGGTGAAACGGGAGGGTCAGCGCCGAGGCAGCAAGCAGTTCCCAGCATGGCAGGGTGGTGGCCGCACGTAGAGCACATAAATAACGCGCATGCGCTGTATTGTTGAGTGCGTCGTATATCATATATAAAGTATTAAAATGCGCATGAATTGAATGAATGTAGCTTTAATGAAGGCGTGAACCACATTATCAGCCCAAAGCGTCTCGATCCTTCGATCGCCTGCTCCGTGCAGCGAGATGAGAACCAAACAGAAGTGATGTTTACGCGTTTGTTTACGAGCATGTGCGCGGCAAAAGGTCAATACCCATATTAGCACATGGCAACTATTGTCGGCCATTACCTACTCTGTCATTAGCTTGAACGTTACCTGCTTGCAATTCTGCAAGGTTGACGTAACAATGAACACATCTCCATAACTATTAAAAATATATTGCAGCACAATAATCCGATGAATTGTATTGAGCTCTCGAGGAATACCTGCCGGTCTTTAACCAGATGTGTTGTTATAAAACGAGTAACAAGCTTGTTAAGATGATGTGTGTCGTTAAGTTCAGATATAAAAGAGGTGTAAATGAACTTGATATGCTCGCATGAATGGTTTATGAATATTTATGAAGACTGTGCACAGTAGATATCAGAACAAGAATGATGAACAACTTATTATTGTACACGTAAAGACTGTTTGACACTTTGGCCTGAGAAGAATATGCTTTGGAATTATTTACAACCCATTAAATATATGCCTCTTTCAACGGTTGACATTCAGTACTTTAACCTAAAATGTTGGCTGACGATTTCATCAATTATCTTGCTGATTTCTTTACACCTACAGTGGTCTAAATGACATGATGATATATTTATTTATTTCTGTTCATTAAATTTATATTGTTTTTAATTACAAAGGTTCAGACATTCAAGAAATAATAATAAATGTAATAAATGTAAAACAGCATACTAAAAGGTAAGGATACAAAAAAAAACAGCATTAGCAGTTATCTAAGTAGTATAGTGTAAGATACAGGTCATTCTATTTATTTATAATACGATTCTCAATTGTTTCTTCTGATGTTATTTTAAGATGTTTTCAAGCATTTAAGCAACAATTATTTTCTTCATTACGTTATAAGCCAAATAGAATACTTCATTTGCGCCAAGAGGACAATTTTACAGCGATAAAATTGGGATAAAGTCCCTACACCATATCCTAGACAACTGTTTATGAATATTGAAAATTTTGACATTTAAACAGTTAGTTTGTTTATTTTTATTTAAATTCGGATAATAATCAACCGAATATATAACTCGTGCTATGAATGTATGAAGTCGTCAATGATAGACAAATTTATGAATTCATAAATAAATATACTTTAAGCCAACATATCTAATTATTCACCTAATAAATATACAATGGCTTATTTTGCTCATCAATTTATGAAGTGGAATCCCTCATAATTCTTTCAAAGAAAAGGAAATGCAGTGACCCAGTGCAAAAAGAATTCCGCGTACAAGATATCTATCGACAGCGCATAGTGATTGCGAAATCTTGTCCGCATAGTGCGTACGGAACTGTGCGTGTGTCGCAATGTAGCGTTTCTTGTTAGCTGTCGTGCTCAACGAAACCAACGGCCATTTTTGCATTTCACAAATGGATAATGTGTCGGATTGTCGTTGTTTTGTCGGACGTCCGAAATCAGTTGTTCTGTTAAATGCTAACGGGATTGGCTTAACGCCCAAGCCGTGTTTCGACTTGTATCGAAATAAAAGAATGTTAGCCTGATTTAACATTGATGCTAACATCCAAACAAGAAGGTTTTTCCAAATCAAATAAATCCAAATGACAAATGATTACTTTCCAACTTCTCTGTTCACCACGCAAGCTTAGAGCGTTGGATGGTGACCTGGAATCATTCGGGTTCGAATCTCATCTTCGAACGTTGAGTTTAGTTTATTGCATCAATGTTACTATTATCTGTTCATGCAAAAAAAAAAATCTGATGTTGCCAGCACATAACCTCCCGCCCAATACTATTCTTAAACGGTACAAAATAGTATTTGATGATACAGAAACATACCTTCTTATTTGTTTATTTTCTATTTATATTTGAGAATTTTAATTTTCTTTCGTATATTTATTTAATTTTTTGACATATATTTCCCTAAGCAAACAGCTTCACAATCACAATGACATGTGTCACATTTCGTAAAAAATTGAAAATTTTTAAATATTTCCATTGTGTACTAGGAATGCAAGATTTGTGAAATCTAATTTCTTTATATTTTATTATCTCTAAACCTAATAAAAATTAATATAATTAGTGTAATGTAAAATTAAATATTCTTCAACTTTCAAAATAAAATAAATTGTTGAAAAAGGAAATTTAACCGTGTTTTTCACATAGAACTGTTAAGGGCTTCAAGTAAACTGCTACTTCCGCTTGACCAATTTTATCCTAAATCTAATCAGCTCTTCATTTAAATATAAGAAGCAATAATAAAATAGTAAAATCGTATTGCAGGGACCCTAAAACGTGCTTATTCATTGAAAACTCACTACCCAATTTTTTGACCAAAAACAATACCTCCCTTACCTAGAGGTAGGCGGGAGGTAAAAATACAATATTGTATATCAGCTCCTGGTGGGGTTCGAAACTGGTCGATGTAAATTTTGACTGAAATCCAGTAGGTTTTTTGTTTCCATAAACTTGCCAGTCAAGAAGCTATTCATTATGGAAGAAATAAAGTTTGTCGACTATGGAACAAACATAATATGGGATCTGTAGTGCATACGCAATTATAATTTTTGTAATCTCTCAACTACAAGAGGCAAAATATAATAACGCTAAAATGTTAGAAGCTTGAGGATTATGCAGTTTCTTGTTCGCTTCCTACTTCCTGAATGTGTAACAAATGTAGCAATTAGATTTATAAAAACGTAACAATAACCACTTAGAGAAATATTTGTTTCTTGCTGGCCATGATTGCGTTTTACGCGGAATGAAAAGTGATGTTCCGCTGAGTAAATGACCGGAGCGGTTAGTGCTCGCTGCAGCAGTTCAACGGAGGAGCCAGCCTCACTAGACGGTCTGTCTGCTGGATAATAATTAGATGCTATTCGCTTTGAATACCGTTCATTACACCCACTACATTTAAGTACACTTTAATTTTAATCATCTCTTGCCTCGGATATGTAAATTAATTTTACTGGGAATTTTAACTTGATGCCATTGTTATCCCAAGATTTGCATTCCGGAAATGTGTGTACGTTCGGAAATGTTTAATACACAGACATTTTAAATTGATATTATACTTAGAATATCAACAGATAATATGCAAGGAAACTATTTATAATAAGAAGCAGATCATTCTTTTTACCTAGTCCTGTTGTTTACTTAATGCAATACAGTATGTAAAGCAGGTATTGTAATGGGTCATAAATTTTGAAAGTGAACTTTCAACCTATAAGCCTATTTTAGGATGCTTAAAAACAATATATAAGTTTTTTATTTCATTTTTATAATTTGGATGTTTAAATTTCGAGTTAATTAGATTTTGGTAGCAATTCATCAAGCGGAAGCTGTAGTTTCCTTGAACGTCTGTCATATCTTAGTAAATAATTAACATATCTTGATAATTTTTTGTTTGTTGCGACCGTTTAAAATTTATTTAGGCGGGATTTTATATGCAGTCATATCAGATTTTTATTACCATAAATTTGGACTGACCGCAGCAATCTTATTAAGTAGTTTGCTACCTATTTTTCTGAAGTAAACAGCTCCGCAGTAACATAGAGAAATGATTATTTATTTATTTAAAGTACAGCTGCAAATCCTTATCAGTTTCGAGATAAATTATTATATTATGGTAACAGTAGGTACTACAAATAAAATGAGCACACAACAAAATCAACCATATAAATGAGTGTAAATAGTACGATAACCTATAGTCTAATTTATAATACGTTGCAAGATAAATTATCGCTGGTGTTTATATAATTCCTACTCGTTTACCGTACAAGTGCATGTAAAACGAGTTAATTGCGCTTTGTGTGCGTTATCCGGTAGTGTGATTTTCACATAACAGTATCAGTGATTTTATTAGGCTCCTACTTTACAAGAAGGACTGAGCTCAGTGGCGCTGCAACGAAAAACTTGCTAGAACATACTTTCCTCATCCTACCCCATATATTACATAGATATTAGAATCCTTAAATTTTTACGAAAGTGATTTGTATTGATTTCTTTTTGTTACAATTGTATGATAAAGGACGACCCCGCACATTTCTTATGGGAAGTGACCCCCGGTGGAATTGGCTGGAATTGAGGTATGTGGTTTTCATCGACCTCCGACTTTTCAGATATTAGAGGTTGAAATACCACTTTTTGGCATCTTGACGCTTACAACTTATAAACCTTATACTATAGACCGAAATAGTTCTCTGAGAGTTTCTGGGTATTTTTTGGTCCCTAATGGTCTTTTTGGATGCTAATTCAGAAGGTAAGAACGATCACTGCCAAAACTGTCAAATCGTATTAAAACTTATTAATAGGGTAATCACATCATACATGCCTAAATTCTATTCTATTCTATTCTACTATCTAATTGTCAATGGTTGTCATCAGATCAAGAAAAAACTAGCAAATAAAAAAATCTTGCAAGTGTGGTTTATTAAGGTTTAATACATTTTGACAGCTGTCAACTGTCATTGCTTGTGATCATTCATACCATCTGAATTAGCAACCGAATCAGTCCCCGAATTAAATCATTGACCAAAAGGATACCCAGGAAACTCCCAGAGAACCCCCGGTCCGCTAAAAGAATATAAACTATAACAAGCAGATTCACAAAAAGGATTATCGCTAATCCTATTTTTATTATTAGTCGTAACTTCAGTTACCATCCTTAAAACATATTTATGTTAACTAAGGTTGTAGTTAAGATAGGTTAACATAAAATTTGACACATTTTGTTAATTTAATTAATTTAGAAATAAAGTTACAGAGGTTGAAAAAAATGGAATTAGCGTTAATTCCTTTCGTGAATCTGCCAGTTAGTGTCAAGATGCCAAAAAGTGCTACCTGTAATATCTGGGCGTGTTTTACCTCGATGCCCATGATAAATTTTTATTCGGATGTCAAGGGAAACTACATTTAAATCAACCGTAGGCCACTTCCATTAAGAAATATGTGGGGTACTTTGTTAAAAAAATTATGATATATCATCATGTTATTTACCCATGTGAGGTGTCTTATAATTACCAAATGGTAGTGGAGTGAAGTTACAAGTAGCTTTAAGTTATGTTATATTTCTGGCTGAAATTTGGTACAATCAGAGAGGCAGACCAAATAGTGGTAAAATGGCTTGGTCGCGCCACTGGGCAGTCCTCGTGGAAGTTGCAGAACTCTATTATGCATATATGTTAATGAAAATGACGCGATGTATTAACATAATCACCACTTGTATTCTCCCACGTCCTACATTCCCCGAAGATTTTTGTCTCATTTTAATGACATGATGGGATTAAATTTTCATCACTTGCGCTTGAAATGCTCCAATGAGGCCGATTATCGCTTCGAGAAAGAATGGAAGGAAAAAATCGAAGCGTTCTATCGATTTTCCGTGACCGAACCAAGTGGTGTTGTGCAGTAAATGCGGAGGTTGCGATTTTTAGATATTATGTATTCTAATCCTACAGATTTTCAGCTTTACATTCATTGCCCAAGCAAAACGAATGGGAAATATTGCCATAATTCTATGTAATACTCACAGGTCTTTGTGTAATTATTATGTAAAGTTGTTACTCGGTATTTCAATATTCAGTGTAGCGAAATGTACAAATCAGAAACAAGCTCGATGCCATTTTTACGCAAGAAAATTACACCTGCCCCATCATCCTGTTTCACTGGCATATCAACAGGCTACGCACTCATTTCTGTTTGCGGAATTCTGCTTATAGTAGATCTCTGTACACATTCCTCGTGAACATTTTATTAAATAATATGAATTTTATTAACATAAAAACTGTTAGCAATAAATTGTTATCTTTAATTAATTTATAGCCATACGGATTTATCTTTGCCTATGTAAGATTAAAAATATTCATAAATCAAAGCATATGTTTCTAGAATTATATTAAAGCTAAAGCTTTTTTATCAGAATAATCTCTTAAAACACACATGTACAGTAACTTTAATCTATTATATGATAAGTTTAATTAATTACCATTTTGCTAATAAGATCAAGAAGATAAATAAATGATTACATCATAAATTAGTCCTAGTCTGGGAATAAGCAAATATGGACATCATTAACAGCAGTGCGTAACATTAAAATTTTTAAATATCCAAATGAATATATGACTTCCTGCGCTTGTGACTCTTTTGAAAATAGCTGAGCATGCGTCACTTTCCCAGTAAATTAATAACATAATCCGGCATTGACCGTGAACCTCGCAGTGATCTAAACGATAGCTAAATGGAGCTAAGCGGTCTTTACTGATCAGACACACTGTCAAGGCTGGCATAAATCATACACTTTCACTAGCACTTAGAGAACAGTGCGCAAAAAGATCGCCAATAAATCTCCGCATAATCGAGAGAAGATTTCAATAATAGCGCACAGTGATGGCGAAGATTGCACTGGAATTATATATGTGTCGGCGGCCAAGCTATTTATCATGCCTCGCTTTCGGTAACGTTGCAAGAGCATTTCCTGGTGATACTGCGCTCGCTGGCTTCGCTTGTCCTCTGGCTACCACAGCCAGCTCTGCGCTTTACGAATGTTTCATTGATTCATATCCTACTTGTGATTGTTACCCTCGTGTTTGGATACAATGTGTGTATAGTGTTTACTGGATGATAACGAAAATTATTATTCTAGGAACAGTTACACGCCTGGGTTTGTGGTTTCTAGTTGCTGTGTGCTGTTATAGATGAAATTGATTTTCTGAAGATTAATTATTTGCTGGAACTTCCTTTGTATTGCTTTGTATCTAGCCTGCAATGAATGATTTCGAGTTCGCAGAAGATGCATTCTTCTAAATCAATAGTATATTGAGTTAGTTACTTGGAGTTGAAGACCTTATATAGATGTTCCTTTTGAATGGACATCTAACAAGAAGATACGCACACAAAAATAAAATGGAATTCAAGAATATCTATGAAAAAAGAAAAGAAGACAAGTTACCACGAAGCTAAATCAAAGTATACAAAATGCATGAGAAGACTTTATTAACAATATTAAATGAGGAATAAAATTAATCGCGACACCTGAAAGAAGAGTTGAAGTTATCTACCATCTTTTAGGACCGTGACAATTCGTGGGCAACAATGTATCATTTACCGAGATCTTCCCGAAGCAGAGTATGGAACTTAATAATTTTTTTGGAAACTGAAAATTAATGGTTGACTGTAATCAATTCCTCCACATATACTTTTCTATCATTAATGTATTAAATAAGTACTATGGATACCAGTTATACATAGTACTGTTCCAGAACTTTGTATACTTTAAAGATGTTTACTAATGACTACAAAATTCTAATGGTTACTTGATACAATTTTGAGAAATATCTATCATATGTTTGCTACTTTATTTTTTGAACATCCAAGACATATTCTTCTACAACCATGTATTGCATTATATCTGGAACAGTACTACGAATAACTGGTATTCTTACTAATGCATTAATGAGATAGATTAGTAAATATTGCATCTTTGTTGTAACTCATCGTATGTAAGAGAGGCATTGTAAAGAACCAAAAATTTCAAACAGATAATCTCCTTTTAGGATCCTTAGAAATTTCTTATTTAGAATTTAAATATTTATATTACGAGCTGATTAGATTTGGTAACAATCCCTCAACCGAAAGTGGCAGTGTACTTGAAGCTCTATAAGGTCTTTGAAACATATCACAGTATAAAATTTATTTATTGGCGTAGTGGTTATGTCACTAGCATAGCACACTTTAGGTCGTGGACTCAAATTTGACTGAAGAGCATGGTCATTTATGATGTTTACATAAATTCACAATCATTCACTCAAGAAGCGGCATATGCCCATAGTAGTTAGTCCGCTGCCTATCTTCTTATAAATAAAATGATTTAGATTATTTTTTTTTTTTTTTTTTTGGACGAAAAAAGATGTAAAATAATTGTACCTGCAACTTTTTTCTTTATTTTGTACCGTTTGAAAATAAGAATTATCATATTATTTCCATAGAAGCAGAATCTCTCTGTTATTTCTCTCAACAATAATTAAAATGATTTCAAATTGTATCTGTCCCTTCAATGTGAATTGCATGGATTGAACAGTGATGATATGGTTTAAAATGTTACAAATTCTAACGAAAAATGCTGTAATTGTTCTGAGCCCCCCA
Source organism: Poecilus cupreus (assembly GCA_963942605.1). NCBI lineage: Eukaryota > Metazoa > Arthropoda > Insecta > Coleoptera > Carabidae > Poecilus > Poecilus cupreus. Next base: position 31,594,596 of record OZ012720.1, read on the forward strand.
AGTTGTGGCAAGTGCAGCGTGGCAAACATGGAGCACAAACCCGGCCATCATATTCCATGAAATCCTTTATTTCCGTGCGTTCCACAATTTATAATCCGAAGTGAATGAAAACAAACACTGCACTAATGAAAGCGTTCCATGGTACACATAAACGCAATCGATTTTCCATGCAAAAATTAATAGTCGCGGAGCAATAAATCGAAGCAAGCTATTCCACATTCTACATCGTTCCGCTCATACGGCGATGCATTCGGTTTATGCGAATGGTTCGAATGGCTCCAGTAATTGATTATACAAAGGCAAAGCAGGGAACACGACGAAACGGAGAGTCGCTGGCTGGCGAGCGACCCGTCTTCGTGCGGAAGCGGGGACTTTTTATCCGGCTGATTTACAACCGTCCGTAATTAGAAAATGTACAATGTAGCCAGACTCGTCATTGTCCCTCGAGTGTGGGTTGTCGGATTGTCAACAGAGTTCCATGCGATACTTCCGATAAAAGGGATTCGCGATGTAAACTATCCATTGTTAGCTAACTGTACTTTTTAATGTATTCAAATAAAGTTTTAGTGGCGTTTCTTATTTGTTTTCTTGCCGATCATGTCTCGGTGTAATTGTAGTCGCGAGTTTACGTTTATGGTTGGAACTGCTAGTGCAGTGGCTCAAAAAATGTTGCTGCTCGGGTCACGTTCCATTGTTCCGGGTCAATGTTATGCCATATTGCTTCGTGTGCATGAGCAAAATTTATTCAATTTGATTCGCTGTTTACTGCAAACCAGATTTTCATTCACTCACCTACTTCTTGTATTGGACTCAATAGGAATTCTAGGGGTACTGACCTGTAACAGAAAATTTTAAATTAGTACATACATATATTTTTAAAAATTGGTTCAACAAAGGTTATATATCTTTCAATTTGTTTCTACACACGTTAGTGTTTATTCTTATAAATATATTTCATTTGAGACTAACGCGACTTATATTCCGAATTGTCTTCTTAGATTATGCTTGTTTTTTTATGCCTTATATTTACATAACATGAAATAGTTGTGTACATTTAGTCACTTTGAAAAATAGTTGTAGTTCTACTTTGTATAGACAAGACATCTCTCAAGTTCTTATCCGTTCACGTTGTTCTTGTAGATAAGTAGATATGTTATTAATATGTAAGATGTTTGTGTAATTTTATTTATTTAGATCTTTAACCAACATATTTCTGTCTTCTTTATATCGAAATACAGTGTATTCTGTACAATTTTTTTTATTTTTTGCGAAGATGCAAAGTGGACTCACTTCTTTGGTCAACATCACGAAAGACCATGCTTTTCAGTAGAATTCGAACCCACTACGCCACCGAGATCAGCTTCTACATAATTTATATATAATATTATATTTCACACAAATATAAAAGGGAGGTATTATGTCTAATAAAAAATTTCGTCCAAAGTAATAGAAAATTTAACGATGATACCACTTTCATATTACATTTTTAGAATTTGGATATTCAAGACATATTTTGATAGCAATCCATCAATCAGAAATGATAGTATTTTTGAAGGCCTATATAGTTTTTGAAATATATCTCAGTATCTACTAAATAGTAAGGAAAGAGCATTGATCGGCTGCGATGATAAATAAAATTAAACAATTTTCTTCGGAATACAGTTAATGATTTATTAAAGTTTAAAATCATTGACAGTATTCCGAAAAAAATTATTTAATTTTATATACACTGAATGTTCAGAAAATAGGAGTCAATAAATTGTTATAAACATGTTTACGGAAATTCTTAGTTTCATAGTATATATCGATATCAATCTAATTTTTGATAATATGATCAACTTTAAGTTTGTCAAAACATGGCAAAATACAATCAAGAAAGTCCTTTTTTTTATCCTTTGCTTATGACGGACACTGGACTTGTATCCACTTTATATGTACATCAATGTAAATCAATAACATTGATGATCTAGATCAAAGAATTGTAGATGGATACATTCGTCAATCCATGAGAAGACAAGTAGAAAGTTACGTTGAAGTTCTAGGAGAGCAATTCAAACATACATTGTAATATTTTTATTTGCTAAAATTGAATATTGTTGTGAAATGTATTATCCACCTTTAATTTATCGACCTCAATTTTCTGAATAACCTTTATTATATTATGTATACCATGATGTGAACGAGGGTTGAGTGTAGATGTTTCCGCATTCGGTGAGCGAAGGGAATTGGCATTACTGAAACCTACGCAAGTGGCAACATTATTATTTAGAATGTGTGGAAAGCTTTCTCCCACTCAATATAAAAACAACAATACCATGTCGAAATGTAATTGAAATATGAAAATAAAATTCCCGTTAAACCATTAGGTAGAAAATTGCCAAGAATGACAAAAAAACCAAATAGGCATCAAATAATTTCATAGCACAAAGCTATTTCGATGGAATAATTAGTTCCATGCAATTACAATATTGTTTACGACATCTTGTAACATATATGAGAACCCCTGAAGCTGGAGTCCCTAACCATCATCATAGCCTTCGCGACCGCCAATCTCGCCAACCAGGTGCACAAGTCGTCGCTTTGAGCGTGTCGCCGGCTCATAGCTCATTATTACTCACGAATCAAATTAGTTACAGTTAGGTTTATGCACAGCGGCGGCTTGCCGATATCTTTCCCACTTCGACCTTTTCTATCTTGCCCACCAACACCGCCTAGTCCCACTTTGACTTGGACACCCTAATATATACTCCAATATACAGTTTATTTTATTATAAGACTGTAAGAATACTTAGTATGTCAATCCCAATAAATAAGCCTTATGGGTGGCCTTTAAAAAGGGTTAGGGCAAATTTCAACAAGCCCACCCACTAAAATGGTTCCAAATAAATAAAGAAAAATAAAATTGTCCGGCCCTTATTATGCTTAATATTTGACCATGCCTCAATGCACTTGTTTTTTTTTTTTTTTCATTTAAATAACATAGGGTTTTGATTCAAATATTCTAGGATCATTATTTTATATATTTCACCACTTCTCCTATTGCCTCGGATATAATTAACTTTAAAAATATGTCAAAACCTTATGTTATTTAAACGGAAAAAATCAAGTGCTTTGAGGTACGGTCAAATGGCGAGCTAATGCGAAAAGTAACCTTAAACATTAGGGAAATAATATATTTGTAATGATCGAAGTCCTGCTTAGGGTCATATCGGATAATGGTGTACAGTATAGCTCCCGAGTATATCTTAACCCTCTATTGCATGAATTATTATTTTTTAAATAAGGGCTTAAAAAAATTATTTTTTACAAAAAAAAATATTCATATATTTAAAAAAGTGTGTTAAAATTTTTTTTTTCTTAAAATAAAAAAAAAATTTTTAGTTTTGTTCACAATTGGGAACATTATGAACAAATTCAACTTACAATAGAACTTTGGTCTATTGGGTCGTCTTTGCGTACTATACAAAATTGTTTGATAAACAACCTCTTTTAGGAAAACATCAGATAAAAAAAATTTTTGGTAATTTTGTGAAGGTGTATTTAGCTGTAATATATCAGCAGGTAATAAGCTACTTTTTACATTTTCTATCTCAGTTTCTGAAATTATCCTTTTTCCACTTCATTTTTTTTTATGTTGGTCAAATTGGGAGGAATGACCTAATTGGCAATTGACAAAGTGTATATAATGTTCCCAAATGGTTACAACATGATTGCCATGTAAACTGCATAAGAAAAGAAAATAAGAATTTTAAATTTTATGTTCCCGATCAGAAACAGTATGCAATAGAGGGTTAAGTTATTGTCATTTTATGGTGTAAAACATTGGTTCACCTGCTTGTATCACCCAACAGGCACAGTACACGTATTCTATTGCTGCTAATTGTTTATTATATCTCAATTAATAAAACCTTTCGTACACTTCTACTTTTTAACACACAATGTTCTGTAATCATAACAATGCCCGAAATTGCGAGTTATATTGTCGTTCCTCACAGAACACAACCATCTATGTTTACAACACACTACTACTATGAATATTTAGTACTATTCAAAATACTTGAAACAATAAAATAAGGGGTGGAATTTTTATGTAAGAACAAAGTCAACTGGTGGGTATGGATCGGCCCTACATAAATTTGATATTTATGTAGGAATTAATTCTCGAATTGTAATGGTTACCTAGAAAAAAAAAATACATTTATTCCTAATTTTTTTCTTCTATATGGAACTGTAAATTTTATCGCAAATGGCAGCCATAGCACTTGGATAATCTCCGGGAAACAATCTGTCGTAGGCGTTCTCAAAGCAGAGCACAAGAACAATTATGCATTCGCATCTTATCATCAGCTCCTTTTACGTGGAAAACAGCATCTGATAGTCGTCTCCCAACCAATATCCATTCATACATCCATCCATTTGCGTCATCCGTATAAACACTGCTACATGCTAGCCTTGTTAAAAGTCTACGTTACGTCGTCTAATGCCACGTAACAGTATCGGGAGTTACGGTTGATCCATATACCTCGCTACCCATATGGAGCGCTGCCGCGCGTTCAGCGTTCAAGTTCACGATAACTGTCAGACGACACTGCGTGCCAACCGGTAAAATGCTTGTTTATGTTTATGCGCAGAATGAGATCTGTAAAAGCGTGGAATTGGGTTAAATGAAATGCGTGTTTGCGAAGGTTGTGATAGTTATTTTATGCGCGCTCAATGGTTTTATGCGATTACGTGATTATTTCACACGCGGACACATGCGGAGCATCGGATTTCCACTACTATACTTGATAGTTTTGATAGTTTAATCTTACCATCACTATCAGTAATTAATCGTAAAGATAAAATGTCAGTAAACCGCCAATGTAATTAATGCTGCAGGTTAATTGTATTACTGATGTCCCTGGTAATATATTAATCAGAGTTGTGTGTTTATTTTGTGGACAAGGAAAGATAAAAAAAAAGCATAAATTTTTAATGTACTTTTGTAGAAGAGAACAATATTGTACAATACCTTGAAACATCGTTCCATGTGGACTTTCCGCATAAAAAATTAAATCCAAAGAAATCACCAGGCTCTGAGTTAATTTTCGTTAAAATATTATAAGAAATGTCTCCCAAATGTTATAAATTAATTACGTTCATATTTATTGCTATACTTCAGCTTAAATACTATTCATGTTCCTGCACAGAAAAAATGGAATGTTACAATAGCTAAAATTTATCTTACGTATAGTGACAGCAATTTAGATATTTACTAACAACATTTATATTATGATATTATTTAGATTGTTGTAGCAGCAATCGATAATATTATCTTATTACTAATATAAATATAAACATTATTGTGTTAAGTATCTAAATTGCTGTCACTATACGTAAGATAAATTTTTGCTATTGTAACAATCCATTTTTTTTTCGTGTGTAAAATTGTTAAAATCATCATGATACCAAAATCTGACAGAAGTCACATCTTACAGACCCATAAACCTGTATCCTATATTATCCAAAGTTTTAGAGAAAATGTACATAAAAAGACTAAGAAAATAATTGAAGTGAGAAATATAATACCAGAACATAAATTTAATACATAGCTCTGCTGATTTCTTGGATATAAAACAGGCGTTTGACAAAGTATGGCACGAAGAATTAGAATACGAACTAAAACAATACCTGCCATATCAACACTTCCTGACCGACAGACAGACATTTTTCATTTAAATGATAAAATACCAGTAAACCGCCAATGTAATTAATCCTGCAGGTTATGTGTATTACTGATGCCCCTGTCAATATATTAATCAGAGTGGTGTGTTTATTTTATGCCTCGTGGTCTCCTGCGAAAGAATTTCCGACATCCTGACACAGGCAGTAAAATCCCTAACGTATGTAGAAAGTTAAAGGAGAGCATGTACGTAAAATGATGGTAATGCTTCGTCAGTGTTGTCAGTGCATACTTATCCGCAGACCAAAAAGATAATATCGTAATTTACCGTATGACATTTATGGCAAACTTATTGCAGATAACTTTACGCTGACATTAATATGACAAGTTATATTTGACAGTTGCGGTTCAGTTGTCACGGGAGAATTATGCGTCAGTGTCACGCAATGGATGCGAGCTGAGAGCTTTTCAACAGATAAGCTGCTCTCTTTATACTTGGCCTTTCATCACATTTAAATCTCTTTAGCTCTGCTAGCAGCTATCTAAATGATTATCTCCTCGTAGATATTATGAGTATATTACTGCAGTATTTACAGAATGATTTTCTCGCAATGCTTTTATTGCATTGTTGCAGGTTGTCATGCAGTTTAGCTAGGAAATTAATTTTTCTTTTGATTAAGTTAGTAGATATGATATCAAGTAATGCCATCAGTTCTGCAATGAACATATTCAGCATATTAAAATATTGTTATAGGATAGGTGCTTCGGTTTTGTCACTAATTTAAAAGATAGTTTTGCAACGCGGTTATCTGTTTGATATTTGCCCATATCTCTGATGAAATATCGCTGCATTGTCCCATTGATCTTAGTTAGGGAACCACAAGAATCACGTTAAAATGGCAATCGAGCTGATGGGCTCAACTACGATGCAATATTTACATTTCTGTTATAAATGTGTACTAGTTATACGCAGTACCTACTGTTTCGTAGATAAAATGCAACATTACAATGTCAATATCAAATGAACTTGTCATCAAAATATTTGAATGGTTACTTAGTACAGTCCCTCTAAAGAGCATTTACAATCATCCATTCATGAGGAGGCATATGACCGTAAGTAGTTAGGACTTCATAGAAACAATACAATTAGCATGGTGGGACCATATGATAAAAATGAATTAATCGAGACCAGTGGATGACAAACACGGAAGAAAAGAGGAATCGTGGAAAACAAAAAAACACGTGGGATACAATAATCAATAAGATTCTGAAGATGAGGAACGTTACACTACAAGAGGCACGAAGGATGGCAATGAACAAGAAACAATGGGCGAAATTTGTTCACAAATACCGGGAGTTTTTTTTATCAGTATTAAGTAATGTGTCGTTACCATAGCAACAATCAATGATTGACAGCAATGTATTAAAGCGTTTTTTTTTTTTTTTTGAAGGGGAAACATACGGATAACACACTGTAATTATTGAAAAGTACATTATATCCTGACGTCCACTAGTAATAAATTTCGTCCTTAAAGTAGAGACACAACAGTTGACAACCAGTTAACTGAATGAGTGATCTGTTTAAATATCCCATTAAAGTGCTATATTTGAGTACGTTTCGTGTAAGATCATATTGCAGGATAAAGTCCTGTTGCCGAGCTAGGAAGGGGCGAAGCGCAACCGCAAGGCTCAGCGCTGTCGCCTACTTCCCGCCCACGCATTGTTTACTTGCGCCACTTCCCAGCGATCGATGTCACGGCCTCGCGAACAGGAATGCGATGCAATTGCGAATCCGCCGACCGACGACGTGACAGGAACGTTACTGGCCCTAAGCGCTGTGCAGAGTGCAGATTTCAGTCTAGGGTTTATGTTGGGAATGCATTTAGCCAAAGTGCAAAGGTTAAACTTTTAGTTGCCATGATAAGCGGATGCTGCTTTTATTACAACTATTGTTTGCCTAAAAGCAACGGCCATTACGAGATGATTTGCATTAGGTCATCGAGATACTTTTAACGTAACTTATTTCCTGTTTGCGGAAGAGCAAGTGAAGAACGATTTGGCGTAACTAAATAAAATCGAATGATTTCAACACAAAACTTTATTTACAAAGTTACTGGTCATTATAATGTAATTGTCATAGCTGTCAAAGCATTTATTGTATTGTGCTACCAGTTTTTCAATGCCGATGTTATACTTTTCTACCGCCAAAACTCTGGGCCAGGATGTCACTGCTTCTTTGAGGTCTTCATATAGTTTCCGAACTGTTTTCCATCCAAAATTTCCTTTAGTTTTGGAAACAACTGAAAATCGCTTGATGTCAGGTCAGGGCTGTAAAGCGTGCACTACATGATGAAGTATTTCTTTTCAATTTATTTTTAAAATTTTCTCGCGCACAATGACATAAATATAAGAGAGATAGATGAGTCGACTTGTCACCTAAAATATTACAGTTTTTACATTACTACCAACTAAGCGAAGTGATAAGTGCCTGTCAAATGTCATTTGTGTTTATGTTTTTGATGTTACAAGATTTTAATTAATAATAAATTTACAATGGAACAGTTGAGTAGGAAAGAAGTTGAGAACTTAGTGGGTATACCTCTAAAATTTCATGTGGAGCAAAATCAATGTATACAATTATGTTGGTATACCTGAATTTTTTACACTTGGTTCTTTAAATTCACTAATAGCTTGATCATGTAAATAGACTGATAAGTTCACTTATAAAGACAATTTAAAGTCACTTGAAAAGAAAAACTTCATCGTGTAATACACGCTCTAGAAGGCACCAAACGATTTTCACTTGTTTCCAAAACTAAAGCCAGTTGGGATCTTAATTCTCGCCGGTACAGTCAGTCGGTGCAACTGCCTCTAAAGCAGTTACACTACGTTGATGAGTTCCAATAAGAAAGAAACGCGTCCTTCTGTATCTTTGATAATAAAGTTTTGTGTTGATGTCTTTCGTTTATATTTAAGTATGGTAAATCGTTCTGTACTTTCCGTACGAGCCTCGTAGATACTCTTACCCTAACTTATTTCCTATTTGCGGAAGATACAAACGCAATCATCCCCGAATCGCAATTATAATGGAAGACAAATCCACGCGGCCATTACCGGCAGGGCGACGATCCGCTTACCATGATATTAACTGCAATCCAATTTATCGATGTCATCCGTAGATAAACAGTGATTCAACGAATCAACGCGCGGCTTACGGGTTCTTGCGCCCGACATTGCTGCCGCACCGCAGCAGTGCCGACATGGCTCATTGGATTGTCATTGGAAAATAACAGAACGATCATTAAAGAGAATTAATAGAATTAAAACTGGTAGCATTTCCAGTAGATAAATTCAATTATATCTAAAGCGTGCCATTTAAATCACACTGCAATGGATTGCTGGTTGTTGTGGACGCCTGTAATCGCTGGATTGGTTTAGGGTGGTTTTTACACGGGCATTTAAATTAAATAAATTTGTTGATTTTATTTGGATTTACTAATCTGCTATTGTTACTTATTCAAATGCGCAATCTGATGTGGACCTCTGAAATATACTAATACTGGAATACTCACTAACGTTGAAATGCAAACCGAGAGAAACAGGCAAAACGTGGGAAATATATCCCTGTCGTACAGTCCGCTTAGGAAGTTGATAAGAAAATATAAAGAAATTAACATTCAAAAATTTTGAAATATTGGAATAAAATGTTTAATATAAAAATTAAATTTTCAAATAATTGAGCAAAATATTATTAAATTTTTTTTTGTTCACTTTTGGATAAGACTGTGGAACATATTTTCACATAGAAACCGCTCAACAAACGCATAGCAACCCATCAAACCCATAACAATCGCTCTATAAATAAGTGTTAGACGAAGATGGATAACCCACGATGCATATCTGTCTCAGGCTCGTTTTTCTCTTTCATAAAAGTCTACAAGTGCGCGTTCCAGAATTACTATATTTCAGTGATGTGTACTAGTATATTTTACAACAAGTAATGGAATGGCACATATTCCACGCGAGCAAAAAGTTTGTAGCCCGAGCCAAAGGCGAGAGCTACGGTTTGCGATCGTGGGATGGGCCATTCCGTTACATGTTGTAGACTATACTTTCTATAACAAGGTTTTGAAAATTATACAAAAATACAAATATAAAACTGTTGAAAACGTCAAACTCAAATAAATCAAATTAAAACAAACAGACGTAACCATAGTAACTGAATCAAGATACTTCATATGTCGCGCTAATAAGCGGTTCTGATTCGTCGAAAATATTCAATACACCGAGTATGGAATGTTAGTGATTCAATCACAATTTTTAGTAGTGGAATGCCCAGTTTCCAAAACAGTGTTATAGAATAGTATATTCTACAACAAGTAATGGAATGGCACATATTCCACGCGAACAAAAAGTTTGTAGCCCGAGCCAAAGGCGAGGGCTACGGTTTGCGAGTGTGGGATAGGCCATTCCGTTACATGTTGTAGACTATACTTTCTATAAAAAGGTTTTGGAAATTATACAAAAATACAAATATAAAACTGTTGAAAACGTCAAACTCAAATAAATCAAATTAAAACAAACAGACGTAACCATAGTAACTGAATCAAGATACTTCATATATCGCGCTAATAAGCGGTTCTGATTCGTTGAAAATATTCCATACGCTGCGTATGGAATGTTAGTGATTCCATAACAATTTTTAGTAGTGGAATGCCCACTTTCCAAAACAGTGTTATAGAAACTTTTTTTCTACTCGCTTTCACTAATGTCTACTATATACTCCATTTACTCTAGAAGATAACAGATGGCAATGCAACTTTCCGTTAACATCTTTAGGGCCAGATTTAAGGATGGGCAGACTAGTCTGCAGCCCAAGTACTCCCATCAAGTTAAAAAAAAATCAAAAAGTATGTGCTGATGGTTTAACCATTTTTGCACGAATTTTTTTTTTTTTGTTAAAGAAAATATCAATTTTGTTTGAAATAAATAAGAGTGGAACATAGCTCCATGACAACGGTTCGGACTGCATAACATCATATCCCATGGGAGTTCGATACCTACAATTATCAGTGTTTCCGCTTTTAACTTTACCCCTGTGGTTCCTCCACCACAAACATCTTTGTTGACCTTGACTTAATGGCTGCTAACCGCATTTTAAGTGTAAACATATATCACTTACTAAAATCTTTTATATGCTATGGTCTATCGAAAATCTTGGGATACCTCTCTAAGGTATTTAGAAAAATTTGTACAGGTTCTATCCAAATCGAAATAACGGTTAAGTATTTCTTTATTTGTAGGAGGCAAAAACCCAGGACTGATTCGTTTTCCAGCGATGAAACTATGAGCTTAACAAGAATAGATGGTCACACTTGAACCATATGAGGGATTTGACATATTTATTAAGTGAATCACTCTATTTAATGATATGATCATTATATAAACGAGTGAGTGTGACTAGCACGGCGTTAAACAACCATTTGTTGTTGTAATGTGTTCGAGCACTAACAAACAACAGCTACGCGTTGTTCTGCTTCACAGGTTCCAGTAGCGAGCGCTCAAGGTGCATTCACATTACAATTAGTGTTCATTCGTGTCTGCTCACTTACGCTAATTGAATTTTATCCTCTTCGGCAGCTTCTGAAAGAAACTTCATTTTCAATACTTCCACCTCGCAGACATCACACTTGCGTGATTCTGCATTGAGATCTGTTTTCTGTCTTTCAGAAGAATTGTACCCAATTAGAGAGCAGCCTTTGATATTGAAACTTTAATATTAGGTACCGTAATAGAAGAACAAACCGTTTAGTTTTCAATTTAAGGTATTGTTTTTCTAAATAAAAATAATGTAATAAGTGACATTAACAGTTTTGTTATCTGTACTAAAATCTCTGGGAATAGATGAAACAATCACGCATGAGGTCATTTTATGTAAATACATAATAATGTATAAAAATTTGTTTCTTACATATATAGTCAAGAACCCTTCTACAGTAAGGTGTAGGGCATGAAAAGTCTCTTAGTCGTGCACAAATTTCACCCATTGTTCCTTATTCATCGCTATCTTTCGTTCATCCTATAATGTAATGTTCCTCTTCTTCAGAATATTATTGATGATGGTATCCCAGGTGTCTTTTGGTCTTCCACGATTCCTATTTTCCTTCATGTGGTCATCCAAATGAACCGCATCGGTCTCGATTAATTCATTCTTATCTTATGGTTCCACCATGTCAATTATCTTGTTTCTATGAACTCGAGTATTGCATTGTAGTAGTTCTCTTATAATTTCATTTCTTATTCTGTTCAGCCTTGTTACTCCTTGCACTTTATTTTTTTTTTTAAATATTTCATTTCCATTGCCTGAATTTCGCTTTTCAATGTTTGAGACAGTACCCATAATTCGCAACCGTTTATATAGATATAGATCTGTATGGAGTATTATAATACTGTTACTTTTGTTTTCGTACTGATTTCTTTGGTCCCTATGTAGCTGCGTTTTTTGAGATTTCCATCATGTTCTTCTCTTTCATTCGGCTCCACAGAATTTCCAGAATTCCTTTGTATAGTTGAGTTTTGTTGCTTTATGTCCTCTATAACATTGGCCCTCGTTATTGTTTATAGTCTCCCTCCTTTGGATAAAAGTGGTACCTAATTGTACTGAATGTACCTATAATCACAATTGGGCCTGGGTATTTTTCGTAGTATTTTACTTTCGAAAATATATAGTTTTTTTAATTATTTTTATTTGGCATCAATGCCTGTCCTTTTGGCACTACCGGTAGTATTATAATCCTGTATATACGGATTTAACTAGGTTTAATAGTAACTTGATCCCATTAGATTTTTCAGAGCATAGTAAGATTACAGACCAGTTGAGATTAAATGTGTTATTTTCGTGGTGTTATCGTTTTTGTTTTTTATTTGTGCTCCTAGATGAGTGAAGGACTGGGCAATTGCGAATTCCTTATTGTTCAGTTTAATTATTATTCCCTTTGTTGTCGTATCTTTGGAGACTATCATTATTTTTTCCTTTTCTCTGGTTTTTAAATCTATTGTATATTATTATTTGGAAATTAATTCCAAATCCACAAAATTCTAGTTTCTTCTGCATGTATATGTGTTCATCTTGTTGCGTTACTTATCTAACATAACAGTGAAATTTATGATTAATAATTTAGAGATGCAGTAAGATTTTTTATAAAGGAAAATGATATTGGATATTTTGCTGATGAAGTACCTATGAGATTATGTTTCATGTTAATTTATGTGTCAATATTCCGTCGATGGGAATATTTTGCAGGGTGTAATGTATCCATTGACCTCATTACGGGCCTGTGCTTTTTTATAGATATTTCATATTCTTTTCGTAGCGATATTCCTTAGATTTATTAGCACTGCTTCATCAGAATTACCATTTTCAATTTAGCAAAGTGTTTTCTCATACTCTCGATCATTTGGTCGTTATGAAGACGAGCTGCTCCGAACGAAAGGTTTTAATAAATTCTTTCTCATTTCGTTTTGTTCCATGTTTTCTAGTGACGCTTCTCGGCGGTTCTGTTTTAAATTTAAGCATCGATGGAGTAATTCGTGCCACGGTATTCGCAATTTCATTTTCAATATTCGTCCTTATTTATTTACCGACATCTATCTTGCTAAACGTCCCGGCAAATATTAAACTTGTTTGTCTCTGGTCTCTCTCAACGTATTGATAGCACTTTTGCAAATAACAAATTGTTATGAGCTTATTATGCAATGTCGCTATTGGTAATGTAAATTTCGTGTTGTTTTATCGGAAATTCTTTACTTTATCAGCGCCTGATGAATGAGGTCGTTATCCGCGACATGACAACCGAGGTTACGAAGAAATCAGTTTGCTGTTATCTCTGGTAGCTTAATAAGATTTTTATCAGAGATATTTGTCTTCTGCTATGTTCCCGCTAATTTACAACATTATTTAATGCCGTTATCTGCTCTGACTGAATTGTTTCAACGAATCTAATTCAATGAAACCCAGACAGTTCTATGATGAGTGCTTATTTTCGAATCGTTTACGATGGTTTCCTTGTGTTTTATTAGTAACGTAATTGTGGGAAAAGTCCAAATGAAAAATATCGAGCCCAGAATTATAGCATTTGGTCCAATTAAGAATATTAGCATAATTAAAAAAATATATATTCTGATCTCACAAAGGTAAAATTCTACTGAATTTATTTGTATCACTGTTATATTTAAGAATATTTTAAGGAAAAATAACAACTGAAATAATAACAAATCTGCCGATCTCGGTGTAGTGGCTATATCACTAGCCTAGCAAGCCAGAGGTCGTGGGTTCGAATCCCACTGAAGAGCATGGTTGTTTGTGTTCACATAAATTCATTATCATAAACTCATTAAGCAGAATATGACCATATCAGTTAGTCCGCTTACCATCTTAAAAAAAAATACAAATAAACTAACAAAAAACACTAACATAAATATTTCATTTGCCCTGAAGGTATTGGCTAGTACCACGAACACGGTTTTTGTAACTAATGCTAACTAACTAAACTAACAAAATATAGAAAAATGTTTCTATAACACTATTTTGGAAACTATACATTCCACAACTAAAAATTGTATTGGAACAACTATCATTCCATATGCCGCGTTTGGAATAAATTTGACGAATCATATTAGTCCAAAACAGGTAAAGTAATTGCGTATCCCACATTCGCAAACATTTTGCTCGTGTAGAATATGTGCTATTCTATTACTTGTTATAGAATATACTAATTAAAATAAAGATTGTAGGTAATATTATTCTAGATTTATTTACTATGATATTCGCAAAAACCCTGGTAGACGTTCAAATAATATACCACGTACTGTAGATGAATTGTACCCAAAATATAATCATATCGTAATATAAACATAATACCTATATGTATTTGCAGGAAGTAAAAATGAAATAATTTATTATATAAATATAGTAAATTAAACAGTTTTCCTTTGTATGATTTTAACTGTACCAAATGATATGATTCTGGTCTCGTACACATAAAGTAAATGTGTTTCCAGTTTTCCTGCTTTAAAATTCTTCTCCAGATATTCTAGCGCTCTCCAGTTGTGAAGGACTGTAGACTGTAAAAGTAGGTACACATTTCTCTAATTGTTTCACTTTGTGTAGTAATTGATAGCAATTATTCTACGTAGTTAGACGAGGGCAGAAGAATGTTCGCAGACAAGTGGAAGTGAAACTGGAACGCGAGACAACAGCGACTTGTCGACAGGTTTTTAAAAGCTTCACTCGCCCGTCTAATTAATGAATATTGCGGGATATTTGAAGAATTTCTTTGGGAACTCGTGTATTGTCGGCTGGTAATCTTTATTTATCCCTCGTAATAGGTGGTCTTGTATCCACCGTGGATCTTAATTACGCTATAATAATTAGCCAGGCTATTATTTCGTAACAAAGTGGTTTAGAACCATGTACGACAGACGGCTCGGAAGTTCACTGGGTGATGAGAAAAAATCTTATTAGTTCCCATAAATATCATCATTATTTCCTTAACATAATTAATTAATGTAATTTCAATTTGCTCAAGCCTATGGGTACTTTATCATCATTAAGCACAGTATATCAGTATTTTTATAGCATACTAGACGTCCTGAAAACAGACTTCGCTAGCAAAATATATTTCTTTATATATAAAATATCGCTGTTCGTAATTCTTCTCCTCCTAGACGAATTAACAGATTTTTATGAAATTTATATTATTTGTATTTATGAAAAAACCATTTTAAATTTGTCGCAAATTTAGAGTAGTATAGTATGCGGTCCATGGCCCGTCTGTATTTTTCAATTAGTCTTGCCGAATTCCCACAATTTCATTAGGAATTTTCATTTAGCGGCTATACTGCTAATAACACACAAGGAAACCCTCGTAAACGATTTGAAAATAAGCACTCATCAGAGCAAAATAAAACACTCGGCGTGTGAACTGCTGAAGTACCTACATATAATGTTCGCATTGTGTTTGTAACACAATAATTACAAAATTGCAAAGTTGCTTCGCGGTACGTGATTAGTTGCTTTGTCGTATAAACGTGTCAGGGCACACTAGATGCCTCCGTCGCGTCGGACATAAAGATTTATGTACGCGGTGTGAATAGATCTGTTCACTGTTCAGTGTTCTCTGCACAGGTGGAGGAGGCATTGTTCGCAGCTCATTCTGATACTAGCAAATTACTCATTCAGAAACTGTTACATGCTAAAATGTAATAGCAACGAATATTGCACTGCAATTCTACCCACCACCTTTCTTTCATCTCGTAAAACTTACTAGCATGTTCAGTAAGATACATATATTTGAAGAATTGAACGAGGATTTTTTTGAAATATAAATAAGAATTGCATAGGGCTACAGTATAATTTTGTCATCTAACTCTTCTTGTCATTGTCATCTGGTTATTCTTCTCCTTTAGCCTTTTTCTTACATCACTCTGGAATTAGTTTTCTGGTGATCTAAGCTACTAAGCTTTCTTCTTCTCTTTTGCATAATCTATGCTTTGCTTTTAGTAAGTACATGCTTCCATTTTGTTCAAGACCACATTTGAAACGCTTGTCTCACGATTTTTTTTTTGCACCTTTCTCACATATGTAATGGAAGTATTGTAATAGGTCCAAATTTTCGGAAGGTAGTGAATTTTCAACAGATGAGGACGTCTTGGAATCCCTAGAATACAATTTTACTATTTTGAAAGGCCAAATCGAAAGCGAGGCTTTCAAATTACGAACACTCGCAATACAGTTTCTGGACGTATAATACACATTATTCGTGTCGTCTTTTTCATACATTTATTAAATGAAATTCTAATTTATTTGTCAAATATGAAATACTAGAATTGTTTTATGTTGGTAACATCAAATCATTTGTAAACAAGGATATGAGGAATTTATAAATATAAACAATTCATTTGTTTTCTTTGAAACCTCTAATTTCCAAGCACTCAAACACTGAACAAAACCAACGCCTAAAATTGATAATCAGTTGATGCCAACCCTATTCTTACGAAAGTCCATAGACAACTTTGAGCTGCTGCGGAACGAGTGTTTTTGGACGGGGACATTAAAAGTAATATAATCTACAATTTTTATTTTTTTTTGTGCCATTTAAAAGTTGTTTTAAGCAGATATTCTGTGATATAATTAAGCTTTAATCTCTTTTTAACCAGGATGGATTTTGTTATGGTGTTTGAGTGCCCTAGTCTCGTTTCGTTTGATCTTAATTTTTTTTTTTCTTTAAAAATTCTATTGTTTATATATCACGCCATTTATCCATTTTGGGTTAGGTATTCTACTTTCGTAGATCTCGATAAATAACATATTTTTGTAAATGCGATTACCATCTCTCAAGTCATGGCCCTCAAAGATGCTCGTGAAAAACCACAGAGGTAAAGTTAAAAATGACAACTATCGAACTGAGGATTACATCATTCACGGACCTATTTTCCCCACATTTATTTGTTGGTTTTTTGATAATCAATTTTAAAATTACTGAGTTTCAAAAACAACTTGCCACTGAAATAAAAAGTAGTAAACTGCCGGATTAAAAATTGCCAAAAGAATGGTATTTCTCTGTGATCTTTTTTGGGAAAGCACACCACGCCGAAAAGTGCACGTGAATTTCCGATGCACTTCGAAGAAGAGATAAAATTTTAATCATCTTCCTCGAAATAAATTAAAAGTAAACCCAGTAAACTGTACTTAACCGTTGCTCAAATTGGTGGTCCAACTCCAAAATGGTAATAAAATTATTCAGCAACTTGCAGCTGCTCCCGGCAGGTTTTTGATTGTGCTCGTTACTGCTTATCTTAAATATTTAGTTGGTTAAAAATATACTTGAGTCTCATCAATGGTAACAAGCGGTTACCGTCGGTTACTGGTGGTCGAAGATGGTTTATTGACCTTTGAGACTCTTCCTTCGAGTGGACGATATCTTGAGTTTTTGCTTTTGAGATTAGCATATTCTTAATTGTGA
Organism: Poecilus cupreus; assembly: GCA_963942605.1. Lineage (NCBI taxonomy): Eukaryota > Metazoa > Arthropoda > Insecta > Coleoptera > Carabidae > Poecilus > Poecilus cupreus. Next base: position 31,612,281 of record OZ012720.1, read on the forward strand.
TTTAAGCTGACAGCAAATGTCTTATTTGATTGCAATAAACAATTTCTTTTTGTCCGCCACTCGCTGAACTGTTCCGCGTTTATTTTGGGTCAACAAAAAATAAATTTGCAATTCTCTTGTGTCTGAATTCATTATAACGACTGTTATCTTTATCTTGTATTTGGTTTGCGTTAGTTATATTTAAATTAAAGTGGTACCGTTCTACGAAATGAGATTATGTTCGTATTTTAATTGTTTTATAAATAGAACTTTATTGTCCGTTTGATGAAAGAATAATACTATATAACATTATAATACAAATATATAATTATTAACTTGACATGATTTTTCTGTTTACTGTACAGTTTATATTGTTTAATCGTATTTTATTATTTTGAGAACATAACGTTAATTTTATGTCATTTCTTTAATTCCTTTACGATTTATTGTTTTCTTAAGTTATTGTTTTGTACCGTTAAATCTATTATATTAATAGATATTTTATAAACTTAAATCTTTTCATTGAAATAACTGGATTTTTAATATCTACGTCCTATAAATTTGAATTATTACGTTTTGTATATTTGAATGTGTAATTGAAAAGATGTGAAAGTTGTCGACGATTTTAAGTAGCAGGAAAATTAAAGAATTTTTAGTATTCGTTTTTAAGAAAGACATTCCTATATAACTATAAATAAATTTCAATGTTATGATATTTACTCAATAAAATCATAGTATGGTAACATTAGGCTATGAATCTGTTACTATCAATGAGAGCAGTATCGTTAACTAGAAAATGAAATTTAGTGCGTGTGTGTATGATAAAATTTTAATGACACATAAACTAAATTAGTGCTATTATTTAAATTTAATTATATGGAATATTTATTGTTACTGTTACAGTATAAATTAGTCACATGTTATTTTATTGATTTTATTTATATATTCACAAAATGGCCGCACTGGGTTCCATATATAATCAGATCTATGATCAATGCATAGATTTGTGTCATAAATAGGATACTAGGTATTTGTATTATTTACTGCAACAATTATAAAAAATAAATATTTTTATATTTTACAATTAAATTTCAAAATATCTTAAATGAATATGGAGTAAATAGCTCCGTGGTAATGCATCGGACTGTGGATTTTGAGATGCCAAGTTCAAATCCCGCTGTGGACTGTTGTCATTTTATTTTAACTTTGTAACTTTTCGGCTGGTACCCGAAAATGTACCACTATCTTAGATCTATGAAAGCACCAAAAATTTGTAAACGGCGTGTTGATGTACTTTATGTTTATTTTTTCATACTATATAACATTCGCATGTTTATCGGATTGATTCCACTCCAGTAAATGGGATTTTACAGGATTATTATTTTTACGGTACTATATTTTTGCTAAACAATATTTTAATAGGATTTGATCCACAATATCGCTTATCGCATTCATTTAAAAAAAAATTAGCAAAACAAAATAGGTTGCTATAATTTTTTTCTATTAAGACCAAGACGAATTGATTGTTTTTAAGCAATAAAGGAAGGAAGAAATAATACAAACTTTTGTCCAATAATGCGACTTCATTTTGAAATTCCTAACTCGGCTTCTTCGTCGTCTCGTCCGGAAAAATCTTATTCGTATCATAAAAACTCATTTACCGGACTTTTAAAATAAATAAAAAACTATTATTCAAATTGAACATATGACGTTAAGAATTTCAATCAATTTTAGTATAATAGCTGTAGAAATAAATTTGTCAAACCTGATATCTTGATCTAACGAGGAAAGTTTTTGTGAGAAAGTTTCTTAAAGGAGAAGTCATCTATTTTATCCTCAAATGAAATAGCTCCGTGGTAACGTGTCGGACTGTGGATCGTGAGATCCTTAGTTCGAATCCCATAGCTGACAGTTGCCAATTTACATTTACCCCTGTGGATCCCCCTTCACTAACATCTTTGGGGCTATGATTTGACGGCTGGTAACCGCACTTCATATGCAAAAATATATCACTTACCGAGATCTGCGTAAGCAGAGTGCCACACCCGAAATGGGTAAAAGGCGTGATGATATATTTATTTTATTTATTATTTATGAATTGGATATTCTAGAAACACTTCTGCCCCGTTGTTCGACATATTGCTCTCATGATGGTCTTGAGAGTGTTTCAATGGCAATAGATCTTATACATCAGCAATATTCCCGATGATTTTGCAGCACTTGTGGTATAATAACAAAAAAAGTGTAATTCCAGCAAACGCGCAACATAGGTGGTTAGGTACTCGTGGCACACATGTCCGCCTGTGAACTTGGACACAAGGTAGGATGGTACATGAATAATTCATCTGATAATATCTGTAGCGGTTACGTAGTGGGTAATTTTGAAAAGCGAGGCGCTTAGTGTGACCGCTCATTGCTCGTCTGCAGGTCAGAGATCATTGGCACATTTCTCCTGCACGCCGGGTCCGCGTGAGTTATGTAACCTGAACCTCTGCCTGACTGCGCGTGCGCGTGCGCTACACCAGACACAATGCGGAATTTATACCTGACAAATGAACCACGATTAATTGTGCGGATTTTTTGCATTCGAACTTTAGGTGTTTTCATTGACCGCCTGTCCGATTGCTAATTTCATATTTATTGTGCCATTACCGTAATGGAATAACAGGATTTTTGATGGACGCATTAATCGTGATTAAACGTATTAGGACATTTGGATTTTGTTTCTCAGCACGTAGAAAATAAATATGTCATCGGCCCATCATTTCTTTTGTTTGGAAACACAAGTAACTGTAAACGTTATTTTGCTTTTGGAATTTTAAATACTAGCAAGTGCGTTTCCATGAAATATCCGATTATTTGTTCCGCTATTTTAATAAACATAAATCAATGTGGTTCTTCTAATAGCTGATTCTTTTTTTTTTATGAAAGGGAATACTGTTATCTTCATGACTTCATGCCAATCTTGCCACTTGATGGTGAGTCACACATTTCTTATAAAGTCACAACCTTTATCACTTTGGTTTATATTTTCTGCAGACACTAAGGTCCATTTATATAAATAATTGGAACTACATTACAACATGTAATACGTTTTACATATTTTGTTATTTTAAATTAATTTATTTTCAAAATTAACAATATTCATACACCATTGTACCTATCGCCATAGATTTCTTATCAAACAATTCTAAAATACAGATCATCACAATCAAGAAACGCTCATGCTTTCAAAAAATTTAGTGTCCAATTATATCAATCAAAAATGACATTTTTCAAGTGTTGTTTATTTTTAAGCACATATTAGCAAAGAATTTTTTTTTTTCAATTTCACGAAAACTGACTTCTTTCCGGTGTATTTTCGAACCGCAAACTGCATTAATCCGGTATATTAGTGTCGTTGCAAGGTTACGATACATAACAGTTCCGGACACTGGCAAAGTATTCCCGGACTCCTGGTGTTGTAGGCCTCGCCTACGGCTCGTCCACCATCATCCGGGAATATATCACTTTCCCTACTAGATGCACAATATACTGTTCTTTAACGTGTTGTATTTCGCAAATGACAACAGTAAGAGAAAAATGTTTCAAACAACAATTATTGTAGATAATAATATTTAAAACATTATTCTAATAACATAAATTGTCATTAAACCATAATTTACTGAGATATTTCAAAATAACTCGATAGGGCTTCAAGTAAACTACCACTGCTAGTTATTGGATTATCACCAAAAACTAATCAGAGCTCTTCCCAAGGGAGTACAATTGATCTCTTTTATATTAAACAAAACATCAAAATTTTCAGTTTTGTAGTTTTTGAGACAACGTAACTCCAGAGATACACACAGCACTATAGACACACACAAACACACACACATAATACATCATCGCGAAATTATTAAAATCATATTCTAGGGACTCTTAAACGTGTTCATCCACTGAATACTCAGCTATAACTCCTATACCTTCCTTACAGGAATATGGTGGGATGTAAAAATTGTGGAAATCATTGAATGAATAATAATACTAACATGAACCTGAAGCATTTGAAGTTGTTTTGTATTTTGGAGACAACAGTATACCGAGTAAGTACTAACTGTGCAAAACGACAAATAAATATGTATTTATTCCATAAAAAGTAAGTCACAGTAGTACCGTTTGCCGCAATGAATTAGCCATTCAACTAGGTCTTTCCTCAACGTTCAGAATAAGATCAGATAACACGGACAAAAAATGATTATTAATAACACAAAATAGCGGCGTAAGTTGAGTGTATATCACAATATGTTTAATTCATGGGCGGTTGGTTCATTTCCTCTCGTTAAGATGAATAAAACAGCAGCGTCCGTGGTAATTGCACATCCCACTGTGCGGTTCTCACAGACATTTCAATTAGTGGATATTTGATTAATATTTGCACCAGATCGAATGATTTACTAGGCGCAGGGTACGGAAATTACCCGGCTGTATTACATTCTGGAATATTAATTGTTGTTATGTGGACTGCTAATATAGATATTGTACGTAAACAATCATGATTTATTAGGGTTATGTTTTATTTTAATACTATATTATATTTGTTTGTTTGTTCAAGATTTATATCGAAATTTAATTTAGGTAAATAATCCACATCACAATTTAACAACAAAAACAAACGTACGTTACCGCTAATTTTCCAGTGTTGGAGTACTTCACGTGCTGGTAAATTTTAGCCAATATGTAAACATCATAGTCTAAATTTATTACTTTATGGTTCTAATTATTGTATGTCTTACCAAAAATTGATGGCTCTTCACAGTGCCAGCAAGGTAAATAATTAAAAATTCAGATGAAGCTCTCTTGAACCTTTTCTTGAGGAGGATCAATTCCCATTTCTCTTATTTCAGATTTTAGTGCATATATCTCTCCACATCTTCCGCCCTATTTAGTTTTTCCTAATTTTTAATTCTTGTTTTTCTTAGGTACCTCTGAAAGTACCATGTATAACAACACGCTATCAAATATTTATACAGAACTCATAAAACAATAATAGTGATAAATAGAATATTATACGTGGGTGAGTCAACTGAAAACAGTAAAAGAATAACAAAAAATTCAAGTTTGGTACCAGTGACTTGTAAGTTGGTAAGCATGTTTGCAATAGTGTGCCAGATGTCTTCTAGGTGGCAAAACCGTAGAGATGCACAAACGCAGGCGCAGGGACTGTGTAAAAATGGCTGTTCCACTAGCAACGTGCACCAGAGACGAAGTTCCATTCGAATGATGAAGTATGCCAGTGATCTACGGGTGATGAATAAATAATATTTAAAAAAATAATTATGGTTTTCATTTGACCCAGCCTCGTATATTAAAAGAGAGTGCATTATTTTTTTAATATTTAAAATTTGAAGCATGAACTATAGGCGACTTTCCTCACTTGATATATGTTCAATATTTTTCCACAACTCTAAGATATAAAGTAATTATTTTTTAAAATATTGTAAATAATTATTCAAAAAATGTAATATTGTAACTTCCCATTTGTTTGTTTAATTTTTTGTAGAAAGTTGGACCATAATAATTTATTTACTGATTTTTTATTTTCAGTAAATATAAGAACAAAAGTTTATAATATAGTAGATGATTTCTTTTTTTTATTAGTAGCGGGACTATAATAGCTTTAGCAACAGGAATAAAATATTTTAGTAGCGTCGATATTGATAACGATAAATAAGAATATGGCAGTTTAAAATTTGTTATTTCTATTATAATTTTGGTGTCTAAGAAACTAAATTTCTACTGTTTTGAAAACTACAAATTCCACATCTAAAAATTGTATTGAATCAACTTCATTCCATATGCCGCGTTTGGAATAAATTCGACGAATCAGAGCCGCATATTACCGTTTGAGTTTGAGGTTTTTAACAGTTTTGTATTTGTATTTTTTGTATTATTTCCAAAATCTTGTTATAGAAAGTATAGACTGCAACAGGTAACGGAATGTCATATCCCAAAGTCGCAAATCGTAGTCCTCGTCTTCGTATTCTATTCTGTTCGTAGAAAGAATATATGAACTTGTTAACCATGATTGCATCTTGAGATAAATATCTCCGTGGTTTAAATCGGCAATTCATACTATCATATGGGGTTTCTTAGTACACTTTTAGTGCGTGATGGTGGTGATGTTCGTATTTTAAATCATATTGTGGATGGTCAGAATATTAAGGATTTTGTACTTCTTTGTATCAAGTATAGAGAGCCGCAGTGTAGTAAGTAGAGTTCTTTCGTGGTCACCCATCGAAATTACATTCGTACGAAGTGTGCTTTACTTCGGTAGTCACAACATTGCCACGTATACCAAACGGTCGGATTGCTGGCAATGCTTGTAATAAAAATTACGAAACAAGTTAAATTCTTAAAGATCTGAATGATATACCTCAGCAGTTCATTGAAATGCGCTGTGAAAACCGTTACCACTATGCAAATTTCAACTGTTCACTCGTCTACTACCATCAAAAATCCATAACCGTTTACGGTTAGCGCAGCGATTCTCCACGAGTGCCTCGTGCGCTGATTTGTGCCAGTGATCCACTGCATCACTGCGGTACAATGTGCAGTGTACAACAGTGTACAGTGAGCAGCATCCACGGCGTGCACGAGGAAGTCATCTCCTGCTCGTGGCCTCGTGCGTGTCGCGAAATGAATCCACGCGGCCGCAGGAATGCGCAACGGTACATCGCATGCTGTTGTAGTACTTGCTCGAATCAGGCACACTAATGCGCATTTTGTCGCAGAGGATGCGGCTATCGGAGAATTATTGGCTGGAACCGTTTTACCAATTATCGTCGGGATGTTGTTGTTTCAACTTAGGTACAACGTTTTAACGTTTACCTAAGGAGTGGTTGCGTTGCTGATGGGAATTGATTTCGTGACGTAACCAATGTAAACAATCAAACATTCTTCTTTTTTTATATTGTATTGCTTATAAACAGAATAAAGACCTTAGAATTTACCGAATTATTCGGTAATGCTTTTTCTGGATATTTACTTGTTAAGTTTGGTAACGCTCCTAATTATTTAGTAGCATATTTTTTTGTAGAAAATGAATCTTATATCTTCAGGTATATATTCTAAGATACTTTTTTGGGTACTACGCTTTTTTTTGCAGTGGGTTCATTTCTTAGTGTCTTCTTATGTAATTTGCTTTTCCTTAGTCTTTATTGGCGATACATAATTAGTGTTTGTATTAAGTAGTGTATAATGTCTTCTTGAAAAAACAAATAAACTAAACAAAATATCTAGTTCCCTCTCCACTAGTATCTTTCGGGGCTATGACTTGAAGGCTGGTAACCGCATTTCATACGAAAATATAACTGCAGGGTGCCATACTCATAATGGGTAAAAGGCGTGATGATATATTTATATTTATTTACAAAATTGAAAACTGTTTCATATAAAATTATGGCCAAATGTACACAAATGTATAGAATAGACCTGCAAACGAAACCCGTGGAACAAGTAATAGAAGAAGGACAACTACGATGATTTGGACATAAAAAAAGAATGGGGAAAGAGAGACGGAAGAAGGTATTGGAAGCCTGAATAAATAATAAAAGAAGACGAAGAGTAAGACTTAGAAAAGAGCAGATTGAAGAAGTCAAGAAACTGGTAGAGAGAACTAAGATTCCTTAAAATGAAGTAATAAGTAAGGCATAGGAAGGGAAAAGGCTGGAGATCTCCAGTGGCAGAGGAAAAGAAGCATAAATGAACTCAAACTGACAAAAATCGCTACACCAGAAATAGGAAAAGGGCTTAACTCTGCATCTTTACCAATATGACAAAATTTACCCTAAATAAATAATTTATTGAGATATGCCCAATTAAACTACTAGTTATTTTTGATGGATTGCTTTCAAAATCAAGTCAGATCGCTACGTGAACATCTAACTTTTAAATAGAAAAGGAATATGTTATCGTCATTAGATTTTTGAGCTATTCAGACTGAAAGATACAGATGTCATCGTAGTTACTTAGTGAAATCATGTTCTAAGGATCATAAAACGTGCTTATTTGTATCGAAATTTTTAATTCGTACTAGTTTCAATTGCATCTGGATTGCATTCTGTAAAGTATCCAAATAAAATGTAACACACCATATTTACATATAATTCTAATTGATTCTATTTATAGCTAAATTATTTCAATATTAATCAAGAACTACATTCCAAAAATAGCTCCAATTATACACATATTTAATTAATTTATTCCTGGATTGTTGAATTCGTTTATATAACTGTTATGTTAATTATATTTTTACATACATAGATTTAAACCGGAAATATGAATATTCAAATGTGTTTATATAGATTAACATAAAAGTGTGTTAATTTATGATTATTAACAATTTTTGTTCAGGTATCAATTATTATCATAGAATACAGGATATCAGCAAAATAGCTAATTATACCAAAATTCAATGTACGTGGAACAAAATTTAATTACATATGTAGGTTTCATACATAGTTATAGTGTCTGGCTTTATTGAGGCTATGTAGCATTACAGAGCAATATTTATGTTGGGTTTTGTTATTTAGGTAGAACAAGAGCAAAACTAAAATGAAACTTTTGAGTTGGTTTGTCTGTGCAAATACCCGGTGGAGCTATCAGCGCAAATTAATCAAAACATCTCAATTAAAACATTAATTACAACTCCATCCATCTCTGAAATAACTCACACACGATATCAAGCAATTTCTATTTTTCCGCGGGGTAAATTCAAAATTCCCTAGTCGATTAATAATTTGCAGCAACGACGGGCAGCGGGCATGATTCCAGCCACTTCCTAGTTGCATCGTAACTGTAAACTTCTCGATACGATAATGTATGATACACGATAAGGAAAAATGCGCGGCCTTCATTCTCACATAAAATATTTTGTCAATACACTAATGAATGTAATTATAAGTGGATAAATTAACATTCTTCGTAGACTTTGTTATTAATTCTATATTGAAGGGGAGGGCCGGCCTGCCCTGCTGCCACTAATAAATCTTGCATTAGAGACGCACGGAAAGTGTTGCTTATTACACTTTGCACTAGGTGCATTGACGTAGGTGTGGGGGTTTACCGTTCGGTGCTACTTTAATTATTATTGTTGCAAAAATTCTACCGATATTAGAACAATTTTCTTAGTAATTAGCAGTATAGTACTAAAAATTTACGAGCAGGCACATAATTATCGACTATGCTCACATTTTTTAAAAAATAATTTTCCGCAAATTGCAAAATTCCACATAAATAATAAAACAATAATAATTTACAGTTTGTGTTAAAAGATTACTGTTTTTGTATTGATAAATAAATATAGCATCATGACATTTAAACACATTTAACCATTTCTAGATTCGACACTTTATGATTTGTTTTTCTATATGAAATGCATTACCAGTTGTTGTATTATGTTCCAAAAGATTTTTGGTGGAGGGACTACCGGAATACTTTTGTCGTGTACCAATTTTCAAAAATATATCTTTGGAGAACAATAACAATATTTTAACTAACCATATTCGGTGTCATAGTCATATGCGCAAATATAGAGCTACTATTGGACATGATTCTGTTTACTGGGAAATTATTGAGTTTTCTTATTCTCCAAAAATTTTTACATCGAAATTGTAGTTTATAGTAGGTGCATATACTGTATTATTAATTAACTTGTATAAGAATATCCCAACAAAATAGTATGTGAAAAAGGGACCAAATTCGGTAGAAACGAAGTTTGGAGTAGTTGGTGTTACCGAAAAATGAGTTGAGATCTATTCTATAGCAATTCCTTTAATCATAGCTGTAGGAATGTGCAACGTTCTTAAATTCATTAAAAAAAAAAAACAATTCTTTGATATGAGATTTCTAACTAAGAAAGTTTTCACATTCAATAAATTACGTTCAAAAAGTTAGAAATACCTTTTTTATTTGGATATCAATAATTTTTCAAAGTAATCTAAATTAAGAGGCCTGTTCTTATTTAGACATTTAAATGAAAACTGTCTAAATAAATACATGATCTACAATTGTTTTTTTTGTTGCGTTAACGCTGCACTGGTTTCTTTTCTTTACTACAAGATTTCGTGGGCGTGATTTGTCGGCTGGTATCCAAATTTTAATATATACTATATATTTTGCTCATTACAGATTAAAAAAAAATTGCATATAAATACAACCATGGCTACACACATTTTTATTTTAGTTATAGTTTGTCCAAATTAAATAAATTAGTATGTGTGTATTTCCTTCCTATATATCCCTATTATTTATACAGAATTTATAATAAAAATTTAAATTAATCAAATAAGCTTTGTTGATCCTTCTGTGATAATGACTTTGGTCATCTTTGTCGGTGGTGTCGGAAATGCAACAACAAACATAAAAGAACCAAAATTATGTAATAAGTTGGAGATGACATATTTTATTTTTATTCATTTCAACCGCATAGTTCTCACTGTAGAAACTATTGAGATAAAATTGTTATTATTTTTCTTGTAATGGTTTGCATTCCTGGAATTTAATGAACTATTCCAACAAACAGTTGCAAGCCACAGTAGGAAATACAGATATTAAAATAAAGAAAATATCTTCTTAATATTACGACATTTGTTGTAGGGAATTCTCGGTCGAAAGTAGATAAAATTTTGTTCGCAAACCGGTTTGATCATTCTGTATTCCAACAACATGAAGTTACGTAGTGTAATTTCTGTAGCACTTCTTTTATTTTCAGGCCATCTTAGATGTGATAAAATTATGTAACGTTGTAATACGAGTCATTGCCTTTTACTGGGGATAATTTGAATTTTCTACGTTGTAATTTCGAATTATTCATTCAGCGTTGCTATTATGTTTATATTTCATGTTTCTAGGATACGAGGATGTAACCGTTTTAAGCTTATTTTGTTTGATTGTCTGTGTTAAGAGCACAAATGGTATTATTATGAACTTATTCAAGCTCTTTTGCGAAAAATGAAAATTGCCACTGCTTTATGCAACATCTTTTGATTTTATTTTACAAGATTAATGGGAGAACCTGAGATACGTGCTGAAGGATTAAACGTTATTATCAGCAGTACAATTAAGACAATTATACTTAATTTTATGTAGATATTATTATTACATTTTTTCAACTATTATTATTATTTTCCAACGGTGGACCGACTGCCGGGTCTTTTTTCGCTTATCACGTTTTACTTAATTATTATATAACAACAGGAATAATGACCGGAAATACATTTTTATCAAAATATATATACGGCGTGGTAAATCGAAGAGTGCTGATAAAACCGTCATAAATGAGTGTGAGTGATTCGGATTCCTTATATGGACTGTGCAGAAAAACGAGAGTTAATATTATTAGTTGACATTTCGTTTTAAATTTACAACCTTTTCAAATTTTTCCTATCGTTATTATTGTTGCCATAATTACAACTGAATAAATTTAATTTTCAAAACATAGAATACGATTTTCTAGTTAAAATTTATCTTCTTGAAAATCACCACTCGTCTTCGTCTAGTGGTCATTTTCGTAGCAAAAAAAACTGTGTAGTCCAGGCGTTAATTTACGGAAATCAAACTTAAAAAATTTTGTATGACAATTCGACACAATTTGAAACTAATGTCAATTGTCTATTTCATTAGAACTGTTTACTTATATATATTTCGAAAATACTACCTACGTATCCTTACGAAATGTAATCGGTTTAAAATCTCAAACATCTAAAAGAAATAAAAAGTGAAAATACAACTGCGATCTTTATCTTAATATACAAAACGGTACCTATAACTTAAGCATAACACGACGTTGAGTCCAATGTCACAACACTCACGACGTCAGTGCGACGAAAATGGCCGGTCGGTAATGTAGACGACTGCAGCAACATCTTGTCGAGTAGAGTCGACATACTTGCTAATTACGTTTAATATGTTAATGGATACATATCGTCTCATAATGCACTTGTATTCGCGGGGATTTATTGAACATATGCAGATGTTATGTCGCTTAAACTTGTGCTAAATTAATTGTACCACTTAGGCAATGATCGCATGCATGACTAGTTTGCATATTCAGAATTTGAGGTAAGTAGGTATGCAGTGAACATTACCGGCCGGTTTTTCTACTGAGATGGGTTGTTTTGAAATTTGAGCTTGACTTACTTATTGATGTAAACGTAACTTTGTTTTTTGTAACTGTAGTTTGTGTTTACTATGTTTGTGGACTAGCGATGTAACCTGAATTTTAATTGAATGCTAAACAACTCCTTGTGACTTTTGTACGCATATTTAGAACGTTTACTGCTACAGAAACACTGATGTTTACTTTCTTCTACGAGGGTATATCAACACAAAACATTATTTACAATGTTACAGTATATTATCCTATTTTCAATGTAATCTCCATAGCTGTCAAGGCAACGTGGTACCAGCTTTTCAATGCCGATGATATTCTACTCTACCGCCAAAAATCTGAGTCAGGATGTCACTGCTTCTTTGAGGTCTTCAACGTTTGCGAACTGTTTCACACCCAAACTTTCCTTTAGCATTAGAAACAAGTGAGAATCGCTTGGTACCAGGTCAGGGGTATAAGTAGGATATCAAAAAATTTCCCACTGATCTGGTACCCAGCGATTCTCACTTGTTTCTAATGCCACAACTAAGGAAATTTTGGATGGAAAACAGTTCGCAAACGATGAAGACCTCAAAGAAGTAGTGCCATACTCGGTCACATTTTTTGTGATACCTACCACGTTACAATAAATGTCTTGACAGCTATGGCGATTATACTGAAAATAGAGTAATGTACTATAACTTTGTAAATACCAATACCAATTTTGTTCTCTATGTGTTACCTCCATATTGAAGCGGTTTCCATTTCTGTCATTGAGAGTAGGTATACGTGGCTTTATTACAAGAACACAACTTTGTCAAAATTTATTGTATGATTTTATTATGTGTTTCATTCATTACACTAAAATGATATTTTTTTCGAGTCCTTTTAATTTTGTCAAAAGTTATATGTTAAAGCATTTTGTAAGTAATTTATACAAAAATATTATATTTTGTAAACTTATTGTTGTATGTTCTTTTAATTCCCAGATGAAGCAACAAACTTGTTTGCGAAATATTGGATCAAATAAATAAACAATTGCTTTAAGATTTAACTCAAAAAACATACTGCCTCCAGTTCCGTTACATTTATTTATCATTCAACAAGTAGGCGTTGCTTCCCTGAAACATTTGTAAATAATGTTTGATGTTGATATATTTCGTTTTTTTTTTAATTTATATTTATTATAATTTTTATGCCAGAGTTCCTTAACACTGTTCCATCATCAGGACGATATAATAATTAATTCCACTATTACAAACCCTACATAGTAATTAGCAACACTACAAAACAACCATCCTCCTCGACATCTCACATTCCCTTTTGATCCCTCCTTGATCCCCACGTGACAGTTGCAGTGCAGACACGCAACAACGTAACTCTTCTCTTCTTCTTGACACCGCGTACCGTGTTATTATCCAGCATTATAAATAAACGCGTAATTGAAAATTAACTTCGTTAGCATCGAACTCAAGATGACCGGTTCTGGGCCTGCCGCGAGGGCTCAGTTACCGCTCCGAACCGGTATTTTACCACAGACGTGATGATTGCAAAGAATGTGTGGTAATTAAGAGTGAGAGATTTTTTTAATTGGACAATGAAGCTTGGTAATTTTAATTTTCAGCAACTCATTTAGCTGATGATTATTCATGACTTCGTTATTTTTCAGTGTGGATGAGTTGGACTTACCACCTACGACTGTTTTGGGATAGACAGAGATCTCTGTTTGTACTGACCTGAAACAGAAAAATAGTAATTAGTAAAGCTGTACAACTGTAAAAACTAGAATCATAAAACAATCTAAAGAGCAAAGGGTAGTATTCAGTATCAAATTTACTGTATCTAATCAATTTTTTTATCAGATCTCTGAGCAAAGAAACGGACCAAAGTTTTACGATATATCTTCCAAAAAATTTTTCTCGCGACATTAAGTAATAGGTACATATATCTCACACAGCACGATACTGGAACACAATCAAATATTCATATTCTGTCCACATTCATAGTGTGATTCATACATGCTCATGTATTCTTCACACTCTTAATTATTCGTTCTCACAACAAACCATCAATTATATTAACCAATTATTCCTCGGACGCCCACACAATCATTCATCACATATATTAGTTACACCAACCTTCTCTCGACATCCATTCGAGATGTCCAAACCACATCAATTGGCTCACTCCCACTTTCTTAACATTCCTCTCAATCTCACACTCACCACACATCAATGTATTTCGGATACGATCACATCTTGTATACTCACACACTCTTCTCAAATATCTCATTTATACAGAAGTTATACGTCGTTCATGCTTCTTCATCCACACCCAACATTCAGAACCATGCATCAATGTAAGGAGTAACACACTATTATAAACACTCAATCGAGCATCTCTAGATACCTTCAAGTTTCGAGCAAATGTACCTAGAGCATCTAATACCTTACATCCTGCAGACATCCGCCTTTCAATCTTCCGGACAATACGTCCATCTCTTAAAAACATACTAACCACATTTACAAATTCATTCGCTGAATCATTACAACTAGTCACCAAATCATTCTTCTCATACACCAATACTTTTCAGTTGCTGACATTAAAAACAGATTCAAATCTTTTCCTATATCATTTACGTTTATAATAATTCTTATCTATTCTCAGTTTTACCCAAATATAAAGCATTTGTGTAACCTAACCCATTACATTCAATGCCTTTTGTAATAAACACATCCATATACAAATTAAATAACCATACATTCTATATTTCTGTTTCAAATAACCCAGTATAATTTTCGAATATTCATTAGGTATCAGATCTTCTATCAATTCTAATGAAATCATATTATCATCTATCCATATTGGGTACGACACTCTGTGGTGCGAATATTTGAAAAGATAATAAATAGTTTTATACTTTATCACGTGAAACCACTATCTGATGATCAAATATGGGACTATTTGTAGCCAATAGTCAAATGTCAATAAAAGAAACCGTTCGTTTTGCGCGGAGTAGTGCTTCAGAATAAATGAGAATACCAGCAATTTCCGTTGGCCGAGGACTTGTGGAATGTGGTTGGCAGTAATTTTAAACAATGGTTTTTGCCATAGAGCAATTTTAGTCTTCCTTATACGTAAGTCCATGCAAAGAACAATACAACTTCAAGAAACGTTCAATATACCATAACACGACCAGTTCCCAGTTCCTATTTGAGTGCTACTTGAATTCTAAGAATCTATTATACTAGCAACTTTGCGTGATTTCGTTTCACCTCATAATGCCATTCGTCATAGGAAAACAATTCATGGTCGTTTTGAATAAATTTAGTATTTGTTTCTATTATTTGGAATTACGAGCTGTTGTTACGACTAGTAAACGATTATTGTGTTTTATCAAGCTATATTTTCTGAATTCGTCCCGTGCTAAATCGGTTTCACTGCTGTTGTTATTCTTTTAGCGAGGAACTAATTACAACTCTTGATGAGGTTTCAGATAACTAACGTACCATTCGCTATGGAGATAACTGCATTTTTCCTCTATACCAAATAGAATATCACATTGAAATAATACAGAATCAAGACTTCTTTTTAATAAATTGATTTTTATAAAACTACGTATTTATTTTGGAGTAAATACATTTCATATACTCAAAAGTTTAAGAATGATTTTCCCCAAATTGCATGAAAAATATGCATAATTTAGTGAAGTGAGTGTAGATGTTCTTTTCAAAATTATTAGAATAGGTGAAAAAATGAGAAAATTAATTACGCATGTGTTGTTTCGCGTTGCCTGAGCAACGTCTGAAATATGCATTTCCCAGGTCCCCACCAATAAACATACGGGAAATTTCGGTACAAATATTTCTATTTCTAAGGCATTTAATAAAACACTATATTTATAATAAAAAATACAGTATTACAAACATCCCTTTCCGTAATAGTATTTTTAAAAATTGGTGGAATATGAATGAAATTTAATTTTAAAATAATAAATTTAATGCATTTGGTTATCAATGTAGGCAATAATTTCTGCTCGATATAACATAATACATAACCTACAATCATAATGTTGTCGTAATATAAATAAGAAATTAAACATGTTTGTTATATTTAATTTTACAGGTTAATATTAAAAATAAATCAATTGTTTTCTGGTATACGAGTATTATGTATGTTTATATTTATAGTCCAACTTTGAAAATTATCAACAGTAAATCAGGGAACAACATGGTTTCTTTGTATGGACTGTGTCAATTATTATTTTATACATTTTGTACAAAAACGTTCCCACAGTTGGTATATGAATAATTATTATAGTAGTAGATGTATAAATCTAAAACTTTGCCATCTTCTTTATAAAAGTATACATGGTAGATATCAATTTATATTTTGTAATTTTAAAATACTCTGTGTATTTTACTTTTAGCCTTTGAACGTCATACTGCTACTGTTAATTGTTCCGAATTAAATATGTATATTACAATGCCTGTAGCATCGTCTGCATCACCAGAGAGTCCCCCATTCTAGCACTCAACAAAAATCGTTCACCGTTTGTCCCGTTGGTAAAAACCAGCATTCTAACCTGTAGTAAGAAGCGAACGGTGGCTTCCTGCATAATACCATATAATTACGCGAGCGCGCTAAAGAAATTAACAACAAGAAGCGAATACCCATCGTACGTTTTGTTGTATCACTCTGCGACTGCCTTGACATTGCCGGTGCAGATAATGCTGATGGCATAGCGAATAGCGATAGCGACAGCGGCCGAGAGGACTATAGATGCTGATTATTAATAGCCGTGTAATAGCGTGATTGTGACGCTTAGGATGTCGCTAAGGAAGAAACAGATTTATAGGGGAGATTGCAAAAATGCAACACCATAAATCTTACATATGAATACCTTAATAAACTACAGTGTAACTTATGAAAATTCCACGCATCTTTGGCTTTAAGCTCACTAGCATATTCGCATTCAAAGTACAGGAACCCTCCAAGAAATGGGTTAGTGGAACAGTGTCCAAACAGAGTCAATCCAAACAATATCAATATCGTGAAGACAGCAGCAGGCAGTGTCTGTATGCTGTGTATGGTAGCAATCACATGTCAGCGACCGCAGACCTCTGCAGAGATCGTAAAATGTGCGACGCGATTGGTTAACGTCCGTCAGGGATCTTGAATGTACGATAAGATTCGGGCAGTTGGACATTGGGCATTGCTGAATAATATATTCACATATTTTCATTTTTTCAAGCTGCATATGTGATTTTAATTGCTTTCGACACAAATGAGTCTAAATATTTATTAGAAGTAAGTCAAACATGTACTACAAATATTGGTGCACTGCATAGAATATTTAAATATACTTGATTTGGATTTCAAAGTGCTTTGGTTTATCTCTCCCCTTATACTTAAAGAATTCTATTACAAAATAACTTGGAGATCTACTCTAGTTCAGTTTGCTATTCATTTGATAAGTATAGAGTAAATAGCTTCGTGGTAACACAGGACTGTGGATCATAAAATGCTCAGTTCGATTCCCTCTGCTGACAAAATTTATCCTTGTGGTTCACGCGCATTTTCGTACCATATATCCGAGAACTGCTTTAATGGGGCTGACACACTTATTTAAAAATGGGTAAATGATGATTATAAATTTATTTAACTTTAAGTAGACTGTACAAATCTTAAACTGATTTTCAGGAGCAATTTTGTAAACTGGTAGATCGTGTTCAATTGGTTTTATTTTTAAGAAAGTAGTGTGGCGTCCACACCAGATTTTGTTTGCTTCTTTTGACAAAACTGAATTATATGTTTAATAAACTTATTTTAGTTGCTATGGGATCAAACAAATAACAGAAACTGTAATTATTAATCATTCAATACAGATTCACATACCGATAGAAAAATTTGAAACTCACGGAATATCCTCACTTAAAATTGTAATATTTTTTTATTACATTTCTTTATAATATAAGTGCTAAGAAACCCATTGTAGCAGAACGCATCGGCAGATCTCTAATATTTTTCGAGATACGTCGATTTTTGGTATTTTTCGAAGGGCAACTTTAAGGGCCTGTAATTCAAAAACTACACGGGATATCTAAAAATTCTCTTCAGTTTAGCATTTCTGGTGCCTTATATAACAAATTAGCAAATTTTTTAAATTTTGAATTTTTTTTGTATTTTTGTTCAAAATTACGATCGGCGATAACTCGACAAATATTAAAGATACAGATTTGCAGTGTTTACCAATCGATTCAGCTCGTCGAAATACATAAGTATGAAAAGTTTCATTAAAATCGCTTTACGGGATGGAAAGTTATAGCAAAAAGCCTGAAAATGGCGTTTTATGTCCTGAAAGTCAAGGGGTACCCATTGACGTTTGCCCTGAATTTGGCCATTTTCAGACTTTTTGCTCTAACATTTCAACCGGTTGTCCGAATTTTCTGAAATTTTCAGGGTTTATGTATTTCATCGAGCTGAATCGATCGGTGAACACTGAAAGTCTGTATCTTTCATATTTGTCGAGATATCTCCAATCGAAATTTTGAAAAAAATTCCAAAAAATTTCAAAATTTTCAAAATTTACTAATTTATTATAAATGGCACGAAAAACTCAATACTGGAGGTATTTTTCGATATCTTGTATAGTTTTCGAGTTACAGCCCCTCAAAGTTGCTCTTCGGAAAATATAAAAAATCGTCATATCTCGAAAAATATTAGAGATATGACGATGTGCTCTGCTGCAGTGGGTTTCCTGACGCGAATTTTATAAAGAAATGTAATAAAAAAAAAATTACAATTTTAAGTCATATTTGGAGAAAGTTTCGTATTTTGAAAAATTTTATAAATCGCCATATTTCGATAAATATAAGACATATTACGATGCGTACTACAGCAATGAGTTTATTCATGTTTAAATTATACATAAGTAATAAATTTCAAGTTTGGAGGAGTATTTAATTTATTATCTAGTAAACAATTCACACTTTTTTTGTACATGCCTCTACTAAATTATGTATTTAGTAATACATTCAGTAATCTTAGTTACACTGGGAACAAAAACTATAATATTATAAACATCTATGTGTCAAACGTGTCAAATAATTCTGAAGTGTCAAAAATATGTGTCGTTTTAAATATTATAAAAGCAGTATTTGTATTATTAGTTAGAAAGTTTTAAAGACTAGATATTAATTAATATTTTAAAATAACATCATAGCTGAGAACACAAAATTAAACAGGCATAATATCCATATGTCAAATAAATGTCACAATAGTTATACGTAAGGAACAAGTCATACATATCCAGTTGGTTTTATTTATATAAGAAAGTAGTGTGGTGCCCACACCAGATTTTTATTTCGTGATAATTATCCCAGAAAATGTCGACATTTCTTTGAATGTAAATTTGTTAATATTCTTATGTGCATTTCTCCGAACCTGCTAAAAATACTGACGCCTTAGTATGCTCGAGTCCATCTTCTCGAATCGAACCGTACACATCGTAACCGTCGTAACCGCTGGTCGAACATCGCGCTGAATACCAAATCGCCGCCAATAAATCTAGCACCATGAATTGCTTTTCGTGGTATGACTTAAATCGAAGATTGTGTTCCTGGTGCTTGTATCGCATATTTCAAATAGCCTGGATTGTGCGACTGCACTGAGGAAAACAAATTGTGGAATATATTTTTACGTCCTGCGTCAGTGCATTACGGTAAATCGAGAAAGAGTTTTATAGCCAAATGAAAACATCACAGACGCTGATTTATACTGGGAAGTGATGTTAATAGATACTAACATTTCAAGTATTATTGGTTTTTGTTAATGAAATTCACACTGAGATGAGGTGGTCATTTAATAGCTATTGTGAAGATGGCTTTGCAACCCTCGAGCACAAAATATTTGCCATTTACTTTTCCTAAAAAACACAATTCTCTAAATAAATTATTTTATGTATGTTATGGCTGTGTTGAAAGAGAGAACGTGCACCTATAAGGCAAACAAATATAAATGTAATATATGACTTCTTTGGGACCTTGTGAATGTTTTGTACACCAGGAATGGTAGATTCCTGGATTCTTTCACCAGTGCTTCTCATTTGTTTCTTAGTCTAGGACCGGCGTAGGTTTTAAAAGGAATAGATTTTTGTATGAGATTAAAGGTGTGTATCATAAAATTCAATCAAAATAAATTCTAGGGCTATGAACAATCTAACAAATTTAAATCTGACCCTTAAACTTTAAAGTAAGAATAAAATATTTAAATACTGGTTTCTATATAAAAAAAAAATTTGTTAAAATAGCAAAAAATTTATCTTACGTAAAGTGATAGCAATTTAGATATTTACAATAACAATATTTATATTTATATTAGTAATATGATATTATTTAGATTGGTGTGGCAGGAATCGATTATAATATCATATTACTAATATAAATATTGTTATTGTAAATATCCAAATTACTGTCACTATACGTAAGATAAATTTTTGCAATAGTGGCAATCTATTTTTTTTTTTCGTGTTATCATCATCAGTAAATGCAAAAGGGATTAAACCAGTATTACACAACTTGTAAACCCAGTCAGTAGTCAAGATTGAATTCAACTTAAAAAATTAGATGTACCAAATTTTTACAAAAACGAAGCAATCAACTAACCAATATAATAAAGAAAATAACTAATAACTCTGACCTAGGTCGTACACCTATAGTAAATTGTTTGATTTATTAGGAAATTAGTTATTTGGTTGACTCATACGTCAAGCTTTTAGTTATTTTCTATGTTTGTTAGTTTGACTTCAATACTGATTTAGGTTACAAGTTGTGTAATCTTAAATTTATCCCTCTTGCATCTACTGATGATAACTTAGTTATCGTAATACGTATTTTTGGTAACGGCAATGCCAGAGTGCTCGATAACGTAAGTTAAGCAACATTGTCCGCGGTCTGTAGTTGGATGAGTAACCGCTTTGCGAAAACCTATAACAGAGAATATTGCTCACCGTTTTCGCATAGCCGAAAACGAGAAACGGAGGCGGCATATAACCGTAGCAGTTGATACCGTTTTATTAAATAAAAACTTTCTACTTCGAATGTGATAGATGAGCCTGCTTCTTCTTTAAAAGATTGAAATTGAAGACATTGTCTAACACCATATACTTAGTCTTAAAGAAACACTTGGACGAAAATACAGTCTCAGAAAAGTAAGTTGCATTTTGAAGGAAATGGATTTACAATTAAATTTGATTCCTTTTTAAACAATGGTCACTCCTAAAAAGGGCCAGCGAAACACTAAGATATATCTCTAATGTTGAGACGGCTATGAACGGTTTTTGTTATAATGAATTATTTGTTAGCATAATTAGTGAAACTACATTGACATGCCTTTAGTAAATGTATGTTTGTGCACTGCTCCAGTTGTATAAATAAATATTCCACATGTCGTGGAATTGATTACACTTAAAAGAGCAATACCAATGACTGTCAGCATCGCGAGGCATTCCACATGACGTTACTCTCATTGCTTTTATAATTCCAACCTGTCATAGATAGCAACAACCTTCCATTAGAATCCACAATTCCAAAAGGTCCAACAAATCAATGATTGCAATCCGTATCCGTCACCTACATCACAACTATGTTAATAGCACCTCCCACGCACTTATAATGAACCCGTCAGAAGATGTCCTCAAGCTTGACCTGATTCCTCTTTGGTAGAGAGTGGAGTGTTCCGGGGGCGACATGCAGATCTGCGCCTCGCGTAACGGACCTGGACCACCGCTGCGAGCGCAACAACCTCGTGGATAAATTAATATAGCACGGACAATGAGTCATTAGCGCGCCATGTGCTCGTTCCCGCTAGAGGTTATGTGAGGAGTGATTGATGTGGTGGGTGATGGACGCAAAAAGGAGGGAAGAAAAATATCCAGGTGAAGATCTGCTGGTAATAGAGATAATGAGACTTCACTCCTTTACAACATTTCGTCATTGCTTGGCACCCTTTTGTTACTTTAATACTGGAGTTCTTGTCTTCAAATTTCTAACGAGAAGAATTCAACATTTCAGGGAGAGGTTTGTGAACCCACCCCGACTCCACTGAGTACAGGTGAAGCTCAACCCGGTATAGATTAGTTACTGTCCTCGGAATCTATTAAAATTATGTATTGCCATGGACTTAATGTACATGCTTTTTCTGTCATCTCTGGGTATCTATAGTAGAAGAATTGTTTTGTGATCAATTAATATTATTTTGTTATGTTTGTGCGTTTAAATCTACAGATTATTGTCCAATAACCATGAGTAATGCAGCCCCAAAAATTGTCTACATATCTTGTAACACGAATAATAGATTTACTTCCAAAGCAACAGTGTAACAATTCAATTGTTTAAAATTGTAGTCAAAAATTCAGTATAATTCTTTTCAATTGGTGGAAAATTTTATATCCTCAAAATCTATTGGATCATTGGAAAGATGGCATTTGAGTTGAATTGACATTAAAAAAATAAATTCATTGTTGTATTCAAATATTCATTGTTGTAATCAAATATTCATTGTTGTAATCAAAATTTTTCATTGTTGCAATCAAATATATATTGTTGTAATCAAATAATAATTTTGAGAGTGCATGCTCTCTTCTGTTGTTTGTAATAATCAAAACACTATTTATTTTATTTTAAGCTATTAGGTTCTTAGACAAGTAGACAGGAAATATAATATAATGGCTATTAAAAATTACTCATTTTTGTATTGTGAGGCTTAGCTGAGGCGCGCTTGCCAGATTATGCTTCTAGGTAATTAATTGGAATACATAGGTGATGAGGAAGAAATGTGTTTTCTGGTATAGAAATAGATTTAATTCAATGATATTACAATTTCATTTGTTACGTTTATGGGTTTGTTGAATACGTGTACGATAAATTTAATTACAAAAACATTCTACGATAATTTGATCTTATCTTGTGCAACGAACCATGCAAATTGTATCTCAACAAGCATTTAAACCATTGATGTGAATGACTTTATTATTGTTATTTCTCAAAACTGCATCGTCATGAAGAAGAAGAAGAAGAAGAAGTGAAAGTTCAGGATTCTAAACGAATATTAAAAGTGGAAGCGCACGATTGAAGGCCACCACAAATTCAATTTGTATCACAATAAAATTTTAGAATTGTTCAAGTTTGCTTTCATCAACAATACACACATAGTGGCGTCATTAAATGATCCGGTAATTACAGAGAACTTGAACAAACAACTATAGAGAGCTGGATCTAGATATACTCGTATGTAGCCACATTCCGCTGCAGCAGGTTTGCACTGCAGGGGGCTCGACTCGCAACACTAGTGACATCTACCTTTCTAGCTATATTGCCATTCTTTTTTGTCATCGGCAACGTCTTTTTAATTATAATGAAGGACATTAAATATTCTTCACCTGAAGGACGCCAGCAAAATTAAAATGCTCATTGCTTCTACAAGACCTGAGGTGGGTTCGTCTTGAGTTGAACATAGTTGAGGATATCTTTGTTCTTATAAACTAGTAAACTCTAAGCAAGAATCCTCTGTGGATCAAGATTTTTTTAAACTATAGCAATTAGTAGCACTGTTAGATATACTGTTAATGACAATGATAGTAAGAAGACAATTAGACTGTAGGTAGTAACAACACTAGGTACTAATATAGACGTCATCTAAGGGACATTAACTAGTCGACTAATTGTGTTCTTTAGTGCAAAACATTCCGTAATTAATTTAGCGAAAAACTCTGGGACTACCTAACTAAAAATTTAATTATTTGGAACTTTAAGATTAACAGTTCACCTATCCCTAATTCCCAGAGCAAAATTTATAAATACAGGAAAATCATAACATACGGAAAAGATTTATAGTGTTTCCTTTATAAACTTTTGATCTAAACTCAATACCCAAAAAGTTGCAGCAAATTAAAGTTCTTTTAAATTAACGCCCAACTATAGAATACCGCTGAAAATAATTGGAAGGAATTAGAACACCATAATTTTTGTTGCTTAGGGATAGTGAATTTGGTTGTAATAGATGTTTTCAGCGATAAATTGTTGCAATACAATTACATACCTCTGCAGACTATTTTCAGTTACTACATACAGGTCTTATTGGAAGAATCAACTTAAGAAATATTTCCAAATTGACTTTAATTTTGAAGGTGTTAGGATCGAAACGCAAGTATTAAAATCGCCTACTACGAGCCTATAATCATATCATTCGTCCTAATTAAGTCTTTTAGAATAATTTGTTCCAATCTTACAAAAAGAAAATTGTTGAACTCTATTAATTTGTATATAAATTCTGTTATTTTTAAGAATATTATAAGAAAATATAACAAATGAAATAATAACAAATCACTAACATAAAAATTACATTTGGCCCAAAGGTATTGGCTGGTACCACAAACATTGTTTTTGAATCTGATGACAACAAAATATAGAAAATGATTCAAATAAAAATTGTATGTTATTATTATTTTTGATTCCAATAAAATTTACTCTATCTGATATATTTACTAAGATATGCCCAAAAACCCAAATATTCTACCACTTACTGTTGAGAATTGTTCCCAAAATCTAATTTATTCGTAACATAAACACAATATCTTCCTTATATATTTGTAAGTATGGGAGATAAAAATGATAGAATTTAACAGATTAATATAGTGAATTAAACAATTTTTCTTTGTATGATTATAACTGGGCCGAATATGGTTTGAATACGACAATTTTTTCTATAATAATTATTTTGTTTTATTATAATTCATAGCAATTAATAATTCATTTGTTCTTTATTTGGACAAAATTGAGGAACAAATTAGTATTTTCATGTGCAGTTTTTAATTTCGAACAATTTTTGTATTTATGCTTTTGACCTAATTTAATTAGAAAAAAAAATACTGTTAAAATAAACTACTACCATTAAATTTTCTATAAAACAAAAGAAGTATACACTCGGTATACAATTTTTAAATGTGTTTTTAAAATGTTCTACAGATAGGCTATAGCAAGAATTAACCAGAAATTAATTAATCTTGTTTCAACGTTGATTTTTACATTGGGCAGTTTCGTAGTGTTCACCTCAATAGACGCTTGCATTTATATTTTGACGTTCAAGTAAAATGGACGCTTGATTTTTGTGTAGTAAATTTTTTTGTAAATTCGGTGATAGTGTGAATTATCAAATGACTATAGTGATAATAGTGTTAGTGGATCCTGTCTTCCCACTTGGGGGATAGCTAAAATCTACAGTGAGTAAGGTAGGACCTATTTTGAAGCGATGATTAATATTTTAGTCGAACAACAATTTCTCGTTCGGTTCCGCTGCGTGCAGCAATTTCTAATTTTTATTCGCCATCCGTGGGCGTTGGACCCGGTGGACAGTTTAGCGATGCAGAGCGTCGCGTAGGGTCGCCGGGTCAGACGGAAGGCCGCGAGACATCCCAGTGACCTCGCGTGTCTCTGGGACGCGTGCAGCGTGCAACTGCGACTACTTCGTGTGCCCGTGCTCACTGCCGTACATTTACATACGTGATCTATAAGCGAGCTTTGCACCAAGCCGCGATATACGCGACCGTACTGCTGCAACCAAGTAGCAGAAATAGATACGCGGAGAAGTTTGAAATTACCGGGGATAATACACCTGAATACATATTAGAACAGCATAGATTGCTGTGAATTCTGTCAGAAGGGAATTATTAATTATTATTAATTTGTATTTATATTTTGAAGATATAGTGCGGTGTATTTAATTGTTTCATCATCAAAAATGGCACGATAGTTCTAGGAGGAGTGGGGCCGTAAGTACTGTGGTACTTTATTCGGGACTAATTCGTCTTGATATAGTCAGAATCTTAAACAACAACGGCAACAGAGTGGAACTACATTCAAGAATTGGAACCATCTAGAATATTAAATCAAACTCCTGAGCCTTAAAGTAATAAAAAAAACTAAAACCAGACAAATGTATCATTTATGCAACCTCCACAAGTTTTATACTGTATTTTATATACGCTTAGAAATATATCTTTGTATCTGATATGTTACAATTGTTACCGTAACTACACATAAGTTCTATATTTATTTAAGCTCGTATTTCCATCATAGTACTAAAAATAAATGCTATTGCCGTTTTAACACGGATGGTTTATTGTGATATATTTAATAAATACATGGTTTTAAAGAATTGTACATTAAAATATTGGACCAGAAATGTAATAACATCATTTTCATATCATTGTTTTGACATTATTATGCAATAAAATGTATTAAATTTGATCCAAAATATGTTGTTGCAGACCTGATACATAGTGAAATTTTTTAGCATAATATTTTTTCAATATTTTCCCGAGTTTTTTTACACCAAAAAAATAGTTTTTTGATCAATTGTAGAAAATCGCGCAATGAAGAGTTAAGATTGAATCTCACTGGATCAGGGATTTCATATTTAATATTTTAGATTGTTCTTAGCTTTAAAATTTTACAATTTATTTTACATATTAGCAGCCTAGATTCTTTCAAAAGGAAATTCTCCTAAAATGTATATTAACAATACTTTAGATGCACCTTGCGACGTATTTGTTTCATCATCATTAATAGCACGACAGACCAATTCATCCTGGTACAGTCAGAATTTCAATCTATGTCTTTCGTTACTAGTATAACCCAAGCGGCATCAGAGAAGAACTACATTATGCAAAGAATGAAAAAACGGACTAGCAGTTAATTTTTTATTTAAAATGTATGTCGAAGTTTCGATTGCTACAGTTGTCATTATTACGATACATCGGTATAGTTTTTAAATAAATAATTGAGTGCTAGTCCATTTTTTTTATTCTTCGCATATTTTCTCACCAGTCGATCATAACATCTTTTCATTAAGAAACTATAATACTTTTAATGACCGGTCTTTCCATCTATGAATAAACTTCCGAATAAATTATTCGCCGAATAAATAAAAAAATACGCATCAAAAAATGACAGCTAGAACAATAAGTATCATTTAAGCTATGGTTTCGATGCGACATTTTTCATTTATTCGGCGAATAATTTATTCGGTACTTTATTCATTAGATGGAAATATCGGCCCTAAGGCGAACAACTGGTCAGCCTGTAGCATTTTGTACAAAATAAATAACTAAATTTTTGAGGCATGTATTTCCGCAAACTTAATTTCATCTAAGAGCATTAGAATATTCCTTAGTGACCTCTTACCTATCAAGAAGTCAAACAAATTCACGGCACGTGCTGTGCTCATCTCCGTCTCACAGTAAAGCAAACCCTAATTCGTCTCGCTCTCAAGTTAGCAAAATCCATTCTGAAACCGCAGCTTCAAATATGGAACAAACTGTACATAATGACAATATCTGCGGTTGCACCCATCCCTTGATGGTGTAGGTGTGGGTGGGTCCAGGCGCAGGTCGAGGGTCACGTGACGTAGTGTTTACCTTACGGGACCTCTGAACGATTGAACGCTATGGGAACGCGGAAGTCAGGAAGTTGGCCGTGTCGCATGTATCGGGGCCACACTGAGTCACAGTGCCAAGTGCGAAAGACGAACTCGGAGGGTCATGCCAACCAACAAAACGATTGATTCTATTCATTTTTTTCGAAGTGAGACACTTTTTCCATTCCATAATTTCCACTCCATTTTTTCCACTATTTTTCCTTAGTTAATTTTTGAATATATCAAGTTTATTTTATTAATCTCAATACATTTAAAATTGAACATTGTGGTCAGTGGCACTAGGATACTCTAAGAAGTTTGGCTCTTCTCTTTTCTTAACATTTTTCATAAAATATGAGTGTGATTCGAGTTTGTGGAGCTTGGGTTATATAGGCTTAGGGTTTGTTTGTTTAAAGTAAGAACATACCGAGCTTACCTACAAGTAATTTCCATTAAAAATTCTTGATTTTGGATGTAAATGTTAATTCTTTTTTTTTGTTTTGGAAATATTGAAAAAAGTGAAAAGCGAAATGGAAAATAATCAGCAATAATATAACTAGAGAGTGGTAATAAATTGAAAATAATTTGACAGATCTCTAGCAAACTAGTTACCATGCACTAGCAACGAAAGCCTGTAGGGCTTGAGTGGCAATTGCTAAATGGCAACAAGTTTGAGAAAGATACAGGAAAATTATTTTCTATAACACTGTTTCGGAAACTGGGCATTCTACTACTAAAAATTGTTATGGAATCATTAACATTCCATACGCGGCGTATGGAATATTTTCGACGAATCACAGCCGCCTATTAGCGCGACATATGAAGTATCTTGATTCAGTTACTATGGTTACGTCTGTATGTTTTAATTTGATTTATTTGAGTTTGACGTTTTCAACAGTTTTATATTTGTATTTTTGTATAATTTCCAAAACCTTTTTATAGAAAGTATAGTCTACAACATGTAACGGAATGGCCTGTCCCACGCTCGTAAACCTTTTGCTCGAGTGGAATATGTGCCATTCCATTACTTGTTGTAGAATATACTATTCTAATTTATAGAATTCTCGAGTTATATTTAATTAGATAATTTTTTTATTTCATCATCAGGCACGACACTAAATATACCTTTTTTGCTAATTTTTTACTTATGTTAATGATAACTATCTGACAACTGACATTTGTCAACAAAAACAAAAAAGCTACAGAGATTATTCCTGGGAATAATCACAAGAGCTTTATTCTCAGTATAATAATGATAGGATTGCATAAAACACAGATACGTGACATACAATGAAACATTGCATTGGTTTTAAGAAACGTCAAAAAATAAATCAGGGGAAAAAGTGTCTCACAATCGAAATATTCAACTGAGCGTCCATACAAATAAAACAATTGCTGTCTGCATAGAGTGTGCAGAGTCCGATCCAGCGATAGCTTCACTCAGCACATTGTTAAGATGCAAGTTGTTGGCGCATCGCAGAAGCAGCAAAGGAGATTCTCATTAGCGAGATTTTTGCGCGCAGTTAATGCAGCCACTTGTTATTTATTTATTGGTAGTTATTATCATCTCGTAAATCAGATATCTATCATCTGACGTGTTTTCAGAGCCACGACAACCGTGTTAAATTATAGCCGTACTTAAATTAAACGTAACGCTAATACAGCAAAAATTGTGCAACGCGCAAGCTCTTTAAAATGCTTAATTAATTATTTAACTTTTTTATTTTTCCGGTTTTATGCTATTATTATTACTAATGGGAATGTCATTATTATGATATGAAATTAGTGATGCATGAAATTATAAATAAAATGTAAGGCTAGGCGGTTCATAATTTCGATCCTCGCTCACCGCTATAAATTAATTTGTATTTGCTCCATCTGTCACTATTTCGTTGTGATTGCTTTTCAAAATGTCAAATTAATAGTATATTACGTACCGTGAACTGTAAGTGATAGTTTTTAGGTGGAGAATGTAGTTTGGGATGTCGAGACCCGCAGGGTCGAGATTTCCTAAACATTCGAGACCTAAAAAATCACTTACAGTTCGAGGTTAGTAAGATATTTTTTGCAATACCTGCGTAAATATAAGAAAAGGCAAAAAAGGTATCAAAATTAACAGCTGTCAGATTGAGGTTAAAAATAAAATTTGAATGATATATATTTACTTACCGTCCACCTTGAACGGTAAGTTTCACTTACCATCCACCGTGGACGGTAAGTAAATGATGTAACCATGAAAACCAATTGTGCAATAAAAGTTCCACTTACTGTGTATAAATTTTGTTATTAATGGGTAACTTACAGTACAGGTATTGCAAAAATATTTTTCATAGTTTGTATTATGCGCGAAACCGTTGCGGGTATATTGGAAAGCAGGTAGAAGTAGCCGCTTGTGCGTTTGAAGTAGGTAGGGTAAAACGAAGATGAATCGTGGAAACGTAATTTCCCGCAAATAATTCGCGATAATTCAATGAAGGCCAGCACAAGCTGAACCGGAAGAAAGCAGCGTCTAATCCTGCAGCTCCGAAGACAGATGAGCGATGCAGTCACAGATAATCCCATCAGGAAGTATCACGGATATTGCATCCACGACCATGAGAATAACAAACCGACCGCGCTGAGTCGAAAGGGAAACCACGACACCACGAGCTTGGCAAAACAAACAAGGACAGCGCTACACGGACGCCGGGGAGCAGATAGAGATGACAGCGATCCATCCTGGCCTGAAACAATAACTCCAGCAGGTTGAGCGCGTGTGAAAAGAATGATGATCGTTCGTTCGTTGTTGGATGCGGCTGCGGCTGCGGCAGGCACCCACCGACTAACTATGCAGATCTTAATTAATGCCAACCGTTATTCTTGGCATTGTAGATAAGCCTCCGACCCCGCGTGCTTTGCTGGGAGTGGCGCCATGGGAATCCGAAGACCAACGCCATACATACTCAGACTGCGCTGGGCTGTCGAAACGGACATGTTTAAATGATAGAGTAATGTCTTGAAACAGTGAAAATCCATCACACCACTCCATAAAGTACTTGATGGCAGATAGCAGATAAAAAAAATTGCATCATAAAGGGTTACACCCCCAATTAGATTTTCTATTAGATATATGCTCACATATTCTTTCGTATAATTAGACGATTGTTCATTCTCCTTTTCCTGTCACTCTTTTCTCCTGAATCAATTATTTGTTAATCTGCAGGGATAGAATAATCGTGTAAATGAGACCAAAGCTGTACACCATATATTTCGGTTTCATATACATACACCCTGGCCCTTTCTTGAAAAAATTATTAGTTTATTTACATTTGTCACATGTCTTATATCACTGTTATTTGCTGTAAATTTATAAGTTAAATCTTTGACTAATTACTGTAATATACCGGGCATGTATAATAATAAGATTATTAGCACCAAATTATACAAATTTTTACGCATCTCACTCTAGAACTCTAGATGATACTAGTGACATCTGTCGATATATATGATAAATAGTTCATGTGTGGCAAATTTTAAATTACATACGTAAGTTTATTTCATTATACATTTACTATTATTTTTGACAAAATTCAGACAGTAGTCGGTAAAATTTAAGTAAACTGACAGAAATATTTTAAGGTTAGATACAAATGCGTTTAGATAACACATGACAAGTACATGAATTTATCAAAGTAATGCAGTTCTTATGTCTGGTTTTATAAAGCTTTGGGTATACTAAGATAGGTGTTTAGAGATGTCTAATGTCCTAAAATTATTTTATTAAAAAACATGCTTTCAATAAAAGTTACAGAAAAATGTACTATCTAGTATCTACCACATTTATTTGAAGTATTTTTTAATAAAAACATTTTAGAACGACGCTGTAAATTGTGAAAGACTAATTGTATGTAAATTTAAAAGAAATATTAATTGATGTGATCAAAATTACCTGCAACCTTTAGCCTATCCGTTATACAAAAAAAATCTATGTTTCAAGTACTGTAATTACTATTTTCAGTAGAAGGTATAGTACATATTTATCTAGTTGTCGATCAATCATTGAAAGAAAATCGAACGTGACCCTCCCATATTTTCACTATCCACTCCCGTGTGAAAGTATCTACATCCAATCCATTATATAATAACCTATCAACTACTTTTCACAACACCATAACTTCAATCAGCAGCTGCTTCGCTCACTTGGCTATTAAGTAGCCTTAACCTCTTAAATTCTCAAGTCAAGAAGCGCAAGAAGTACTGTTACCTCGTGACAGTTTCGTTAATCCGCTGATAACCAGAACCAGAACACAGTTAATCTCATCATTCCGCCGACCGTGTGGGCGCTGCCGAATTTCGATGCCGGCCGTGGGAGGCGATTTGCTTATATGGATTACATGATACGGTAACACAGTTATACTGGCCAGACTGATGTCATTGAGTTGACCAAGGTGGTTCTTGTGTGTGGATTGTCACAGTTATGTCAAGATTGTTTCCGCGAATTACGACGAATATTTACTGGGCTTGGGTTTCAGTTTGGTGTTTGACTGGAGTTCATGGGCATAAATACAGTTATTTTTACTTTTACTCTAAATTGTTCAAGGTTAATACATCAATGTATTTCGCACACTATACAGTTGATAATGAAAAACTACAGGATTCATTGACCAATTAAATAATATTCTAATATTGATCGCATGGTTCATATTATTTATTTATTAATTTGTATGGTAATAATAAATATAAAAACAATCATTACAATACGTAAAGGAATCCACTCATTTTTTATAGGAAGTGGCCACCGGTGAAATTGACTGGGATTGATGTATGTTTTCCTCAAGACGCATCCTCCGGATCAAAAGTTCTCATAGGTACCAAGGTCAAAAATGCATAGTTTTCCAGGATTTTTTATTTGTTAGTTTTTTTTCTTGATCTTATGACTCCCATTGACCATGAGTAAGAACTTCAAGACGTTAGGAATATATGTTTTGATTGCCATTTTATTGAGTTTTAATAGTTTTTTGGCAGCTATCAACTGTCATCAGTTGTGATCGTTCATACCATCTGAATTAGCAACCGAAAAGGTCCCGAAGTTAAATCAGGGACCAAAAGGAGACCGAAAAACTCCCAGAGAACTGCCTGGGTCTATTATAATGATATAAGCACTAGGATGCCTAAAAGTGGTATTTTTACCTCTAATGTCTAAAAAACTATGCATCTTTGAATTCGATGCTCATGGGAACTTTTGATCTGGATGACGAAGGCAACAAAATATTTAGCCAATACCATGAGAAATGAGCGGGGTCCTTTAAAGTATTTATTGTTACTTTATTGAATTACGGGTATAATCCGAAATATCGATAATGCCAAAGTTTTCCGGATAATATCGACATTATCCAAAATACCTAGATAATTATGTAATTAAATGAAAAACTGTACAATTACCGACTTCATCTGGATAATCTGAATATTATCCATTAATGGATGGATAATTGAGAATAGTACATGCTAAATAATCAAAAGAATTTATGAATGAGTTATAGGTAATATAAAACCCAAAACAGGATGTGGTACCCTTCCCATCAAAATTTCCTTAAAATTTAAAAGGTAAACTAAGCTTCCACCAATATATAGAAGGAAACTAAACTTTATAAACATGGACGTGTGTGATCCCTGGAAGAATGTTGAATGAAAAAAGAAGAATGACGAAATATTCAATATATATTAGAGACTGAATCATATTGTAACGACTTTTTTACTTCCATATTTCAAATTCCAACAATGATTAGTCTAATTTCCACATTTATTTGTAATAAAAAAATATATATGTGCGATTGGGATAAGGATCAGTTAAATCTGCAGATCTCCTCTAATTAGTAATTATTTCCGGGTGCTTAAATTGGTTCATTATGTTATGAGATATAGCTGTGATATTAGTTGTGTTGCTTCAAACAAATATACAAAATACATGTCCAATAATTTAGATAGCATTTCACCATGTATTAATTTATATTTAAAAATAGTCGGTGCCGTTACTTTAATTTAAAATGTAGATTTTATCTGCCTATATTTAAATTTGTTACTAATTTGTAGAATATCCGAATTTTTTCTTAGTAATTTGCATTGCTATTTATAGATCACTCTTTTTTGATTATTCTTAATTTGTTTTTCCTTTTTTTCAGGTAAGATTGCCTGGGGACCAATACTTATCTAGAACAATGTACGCAGTTCAACTTTGCGGTAGGATGTTTAACATTTTAATATTTTTTTGTAACTATGATGATAATGTTATTTGTCAACTAGCCGCGAGGTATAGAGATAGAATTTTCGTTATAGCAACATAAAATAACTCTGGGTTTTTAAAAGAACATTAAGCCGCATTTTTTTTTATTAGAGCAAATCTCATATTTCAGTTTATCCAAAACAGCTGGTATTTATAAATTCTGATTATTTGTTGAAAAATTCCTGTTGATTACTGGTAAAAGACGTACGGTAACATTGCATCCGCCTTCCAATAACCCCAAGAGCAAACGCTCATCTATCGTTCCAACGTCTAGTTTCTAGTTACATCTTGGCGACTTCTTACATTCATTACGTACTCATGAGCTGCATATGCGATGTTCCTCGATCTTCGCGTCGCATAGTCGCGTTGCCGATACACGTATAGTAACGGGACACGTGAGTTTGACCCGTCGTAAGCCGCGTACACCGTCTGTGCCGTGCCAAGTCGCCGTGCGTGTTACGTGTGTGCATTCACAAGTGGCGGAGTCGATAGTAAATGCATAAGAGGAATCAGCATTTAATACAAAATCATATTTGATGCATTTGCTAGAAGACAACAGTTTAGAGTAATACAAAATATAGTTTTAAAATTGTAAGAGACTTTTGGATTAGGTTTTGTAAAAATATTTCATTTAAATACAATGGCTGGTACTGGTATTGTTCTAAAATTATTTTATAAAGAAATACTTCAAATTAAAGTGATAGATAATATATTTCTCTATAACTTCTATTAGAAGCATTCTTTGATAAAATAAATATCAAGTTATTATAATTATGTTCATTTTTTTTTTCATGATGCAAAATTATTTAAAATAATTCTAAACATTGTATTTTGGTAAAATATTACAAAACTTAATCCAAAAGATTTTAATAATTTTACTAAGTTTATTGTACTATTGATATATAATGCTGTTTCGTTTTACTGTTGTATAAATTCTTCAGGAAGAAATTTTAAAAGCAGATGATATTACTCTGACAATAGAACAAAAATTCGTAAAATTTTAAAAGTATATTTGTTGTCACTGAATGAAATAAAATAATAAATATTTGGTACAAGTAACTATGTACCTGAAACTATATAAATAATAAATAAATATTAAATTTATTTTGGCAAAGTTCAGCTATTGCTGGTCTTTCATTTAACCATTTCTACAAAACAAAAATATATACAGAATTGCAAAGTAAAACAATTTACAAATAGGCAATAATGTTCAGATTGATTTAATTTTATTTGATGTAGTAGTAATGGTCTAATAAATTACAAATTTATATGACGAATAGAGCGATCGGAACATATTAAATATTAGTACATAACAATAGTTTTATATAACCTATTATAAATAAATGAAGTTACCACATGATAATATAAATAACGATAATGTATAAATTTGAGCACCGAAAGGTACCTAACAAATATTTACTACTACTAGAAAAGGTATATATCCAATAGGAGAAATATCCAGAAATCGATTCCATGTTTAGAATAAAATTTAGTAGTCACAGTTACGTCCCAACGCGAGGATAAAAAAAAATTAAATAAATATCCATTTAGAATGTGGCACTTTGCTTTCACAGATTTTGGTAAGTCCCTGTCCAAAATAAAATAAAAAACATATAATATGTACGTCTCATTTCTTCCAACAGAAATAGTAAAATTAATTTTAAATGATATACGAATACGTGAGAACCTCCAAAGATTTGTTAATTATTAAAAATATTTGAACCAAACTTTTGAAAATGAGTTAATTAATGTTATAAAAATATCCCGAAACATATTTATGAGATTCATAATGGAGTTCAAGGAGGTTGCTTCAACTTTAATTTAGGAAGAAGGCTTTGAAACCTAAAGCAATTTTTACTTTTTTAAATTAAATTTTTTTGGTATGCATTTTAATGAGTTGTTTTAAATATTCTGTTAATGTATTCATTTTAATTTGGAGAAAATGTATAAAAATATATTTATTAATTTTCTTTTCCTTTTTGCATGAATAATGAAGTTATTTCCTTTGAGTGGTGCTTTATTTTAAAACATATTTAAACGGAAATCATCCTTAAAAAACACACAACAATAAATTTCCTGTAGGATATTTTGTTTGATTATCAAATTTCTAAATTATACAAGAAATTTCATTTATTCCTTCAAAACGTGTTTCAATACACTTAGTAATATTTACAAGTGTGTAGAATATTAAATTGCATTTATTACTTGAATATATTTGCTACACGGTAATGAGTTGCTAGAGTTCACATAAAATATGTTTATCTAAATATTTTATGTAATAAATAAATTATAAGTCGTAAAACTTGGAAAAAGTGAAATTGCTTCCAAATAAGGTATTCCATATTCATGTCTACAAAGTTTCAAATATGAGACGAGAGTGTCTATAAAATAATTCATAAAGTATGATTAATAAATAAATTATATTTCTTCCACAATAATTAATTTTAAAATAGCGAGAAAGTAATACAATTTTCATTCAACCTAGAGGCTATAGAAACATCCATAATTTAAACAAACCTAGGGCACTTGGTACACGAACAAGGATAACTACATGTTCAGCAACAAAAGTAGTAACATTCTTTTACTTGCTCATCTATACAATAAGTAAAATATTTTACAAAAGCAATTTTTTTTTGTGGAGCTAATCACATTGGCACTTACTTTTTAATAGTTTATTAAATTTGTACTTTGAACATAATATTCTGAAAATTTTTAAATGAATTATAAAGATATGTATTCCCGAAGAATATGTTTCTCATTTGCGCCTCTGATCTGCTGAATGTCCTCAAGATAAAAACAATCTAAATATACAGCTTCCCCTTCGCAAAATAGCCGCACATTAGCAAAATAAATCCTTCGCCGGCCACTAATTCTAGCCAAAGGAAGCGTCTGGAGGAACAAGATCACATGAACATCCTACAGCGACATTTTTTAGCCTGGTGACATTAACGAGAAGCACCGGACGGTCACCGACGAATCCACACAAAAAACCGAGCATAATTTCGGCGCTAATGCGTCCGCGTATCCGCCGTGTTCGGGTGTTAATTTCCGTTAACGCTCGGCCCTTTGATTTACGTCGGTTTTTGCCGGTTCCGGTTGGGCAGGTTCGAGAGACGATACGCTAGGAAGTGACCCTTCGGAGATCTCTGATTTGGGATCTTTGTTGGTGGGAGATATTATAATGGGGGAAGTTTCATCAGGGTCAAGGTGATGGACACTGGTTTTAACTTTACTCGTTATCTTGTACTAGTACAGGAATATAAGTAAAGTAATTTGTTCCTGTTTCTTCTATCATGGAACATAGTGATGGAATTCCACCGATTTAATTGACTAAATGTTCTGCTTGAAATACCGAAGTTGCTGATGGTCAGTCAACGGACAACTGCAGGGGACTACCGACTTATAGTGACCTCCTAATCACTCAGACACATAAGTGGCCGTTTATTAGAGCTACGAATTTTAATTATTTTTATAATTCCAGACGTATTGTGAACCCCGACCATCAAATTACATATTGTAAAATTTGAGTACTCTTAACCTCTTGACCACCAGAGGGCGTTCTACAAGAATTAATCCGAAGATATTGTCTAACTAGACTGGCGACAATGTTTGTTGCAAATTGGATTTCCATAAGTTCACAAATATACCTAATATCATAATAATTTAGAAATAATTAAACTTTTGTATATAGGTAGTTCTGTAGATATAAATTTATTTAAGAATTATGTTTAATAATCTGAAACGTTGAATTTAAATAAACTTGTATCTACGAAACTATATCTAAAAGTCGTATTCTTTCTATATTATGAGTTTTGAAAGTTTTTCCACTTATCCCAATAATTAATATATTTTAGACAATACTAAATATTTATTTAATGCAAAAATGCCTCGTTAATCGTTATAAAAATTCAAAATATTTCATTTTTTCAATTTAATTTTTGCAGTTATTAGATGTGTACAATATCTTTGATTTGATTTGATGTAGACTTTATTTTAAGCAATTTTGTTAAAACATTTTCTCTATGATTATTAGAAATAGACACATTTTCTTGATTGCATGGACATTGATATTTATTGGTTCAATAAAATATTTTCTAGTTTTAGTTATTTGTAACTATATTGAATATGAATTTTGTATTATTTTTCAATACTTATTAATTATCTGGAAAGATAAATTTTTATTTCTTGAGATGTTAAAATATATTTTTTTGCCATACAAATTATTTTACAATTAAAGCAAATTTTATTCTGTGGTTCTTTAAAAATATTTTTTTGGACTATTTTACTTTACTAAAAATGTAATATTGATGATGAACTTCACTTGTATTTAGAATTTTCTTGAATATTTTACAAACTTTGCTGATTACTAATATGAATCTGAAATTGTGTTTATATAGACTAATAATTTTTATCGAAATAAATGAGTGTATTAAAATTTAAATTGTCTCTCTCGTAAATTTGAAAACTATGAATTTGCAATTTAACGAGCTGATGAGAATGATAAATTTTATAGATTTAGTGTAGATTGTAAATTAGTAGCAGTAGCAGATAGCTCGATGTGAATTATTTTCTAATTATTCAGTGACTATCCGGATATCTCGTAAAATTTAAATTTTATGTGCCTAACAAATGTATGTGATTTCACGAATTTACGAGACACTCGAGAGAATGTTTGTATAAAATGTGTCCGTGCGTAGGCCGTAAAGCTACTCGGGTTGACCAAGGATACAAAGTTCACGTGGCGGCGGCAGAGCGCGATCACAGGACTCGCGAGATGGATGTGTAGCACTGGTGAGTGTCGCGTCGTGCGTTACGACTTCCGCGGCCAATGCACCTACCTGTAGCAGCGGTCGGAGTGGCGGGCTGTCGTCGCCGGTTGCGTCGAGAAGCAATGCACTAGCACTCAACACTGGTCGCAGGGTTCTGTGACACTGACACTGGTTCGCTGTTTGCTGTCCTTGGCCTTGGCGCTTCTTTGCGGTGCGTTCACGGCCACAACCACAACAGAAATGGTTTGGCGAGCACCGGACGGCCACTTTTCCTGCTTCGCCCGCGTCCGTGGTGGGGCGCTCACCACTCTTCGGCCGCGGCAGGTGGAACGCACAACATATTTACAAGTTGCGAGACTTGCGATTGGTCGACCGTACCGGGATTTTTGCCGTAATCTCTTCTTTCGTGGTCTTATTGTTCGGGTGGATCATTTTTCAGCGCGTGGTTGCTCCCCCCAATGTCACTCGCACCAGCAGCAGCCGAGCTTCGCTGCTGCGGCCCTTCCGGACGGTCATTAGCGCCCAAGAGCGCGCCGCGCTCGAATCTCCTGGAGACTTCAATGCTGGGGCCAGCGCCAGCCCGCACTCGGTGCATGTGTAGTGACAAAAGCTTACATTTTTTATTTTTGCGAATTTCTACAACTGATGCGTGATCAGTGCGCAGTGCGTGCAACAATTAATCAGCGGAAAAATTATTGCTTTTATTGGCAAATCTGAGATTGCAGAATTGAAAGATTTTGGATTATAGTTCTGTATGCCGGGTAGTGAATTGCTTTTGACTTTAGAGCAAAATTGTTCCAACAAAATTTGTAGATAATTGAATTCTGCATCTAAGACACCTTTTGTAAGATGTTGAATAAAGTTTAAAATTTTATACAAATATTCATATGTAGTGATATGCATACAATTTAAACATTCACGGTTCACGCAAGCAATTTACTATTATAAGTTCTGAAAATATTTTCATTTCACTTGGTAAAGTGTATAGATTTTCTGCACTGTAATTTGAATTAAATTGCTATTCAATGAAACAATTTAACTAACTAAATAAGGTACGAGTATTAGGACTACTTATATACCAGGTGTCGACTTTTTTTTTGAGCTATAGGAAATATTTTAATTTCGTTCTAAGTTTTTACCTATTAATTTTAGAGCAAAAGCTCAAATAGGTAAAATGTTCAGAATTAAAAATTGCACAAAATTTATTGATGTGATACATTTTTGTCATAAGATAGACGTAAAATAAAATATGTAATTTTTAGCTATTTCCAAAGTGCCAACAAAACATACAAACATTCGTATTTTGAGTTTGACAGATAGCATTTGGCAGAGTTTTAATAATTATTGACTTTAAATTATTTCTAATTGGTAAAGGCGTCCATGTTTGCTGAAAAATAATTTAAACAAGATATAATCATTTAAACTATGTCATATGTCATCTATCAAACTCAAACAATACGATTGTTTGTATATATATTTTTTTTCAAGCCACTTTGGAAATCTTTAAAAATAATGTATTTTATTTTACATCTATCTCAGGACGGAAATGTATCACATCAATAAATTTAGGCTTATTGGTGCAGTATTTAATTCTGAACATTTTATCTATTTACACTTTTGCTCTGAAATTAATAGGTAAAAACTGAGAGCGAAATTAAAATATTAACATTATATTTTCTATAGCTCAAAAAAAAAACTGTAGACAGTCGGTATGTTTAGGATTTAAATATGATGAAATGAAAATGCAATAAAGTTTTCCGGTGATACATTTGGGATAACTTGAGCAATTACCAAATGAGCAATCGTAAACCGATGGATCGTTGGCTTGTCCAGTTCACGAGCAAGGCCGTGGCGCGGCCTGTGCGCTGCCGTAGCGCGGACGTAAGAGCCACATTGCGCGTGTGAGTCACGGCGACTTGAGCCTTGTGGGTCGCGCAGAGTTCAGCGACCGCGCGCCGGCCGCTCGCTTCACGCGGCCGCCGCACTCGAACCGCGCGTCGCGAAACTGGACCATCGCCCACACCGCCACCGTCCATGGACAATTCGGGATTCATTGAGGAAACACGCTGGAAAGGGACCGTTCATAAATTTCCCATTTTTTGACCAACTCACGCAAGGTCGAGCCCCCCTTTAAAATTATGTCACATTTTGATGACCCCCATCCCTCAATCATTACAAACATAACAATTACACTATATCAGTTCTTGGTCATTGTTTACCACTGGGATCTGAGAAATCCCACGATCTTCTTCTAATTTCCCACATGCGCTGCATTCGCATAACTTCTATACTACCTTTTAGTAAATTCAGTTTCTCTAATCCTGAATAAATATTCAATATGGAAAATCCTTATATTCTCATAGACCAAAATAAAAAAAAACAATTTTTTTTGTTATGAATAAAATATCTGATTCATAACAGTTATTAACTGTTCAATGTCATAAACAAATATTTCAGATGTAAAATCCCTAGAAAATTTACATCCAGTTATGGGAAAGTAGTTTTCTTTTTTGGGGTTTCCTAGACTCCAGTGTAACGTTTGTATAACAGTGAAAGAAGTATGACTGTCCATTGTATTATAAATTAACAAATTCTTCGGACTGTAGTAAAAAATATATTAATATTCTATTCTTTCTTCTATTCCTTGATTGTATTTCGAACAATTTTTGAATTTTTTACATATCACATTCGATCATCGCTTATATAAATTAGTTAATATTGTTTTTGGACCTAACTAATGTCACTTTTAAGTTATCCATATCTTCCGTAATCATCGACAACTGTTTGGCACCATTTGATGCTTCGTTTACTTATACGTCCAATTCCTCCACATTAGTCCAGTCCGCATCTTCATTTTCTGCTTCATCCCGTAAGATGCAGAAGGGCACTTTATTTCTGAACGCAGAAATATAAGCGGAATTGACAACATGTGATTCCATCCATTTCGACAGAGTTTTGGAACTCAATTTAAACGTGAGACATCACAAATTACTTGACTTGAAAAAGTTGCACTATATTACTAACGTCCAAATTAAGAAAATTCGTTTATCGATTTCGGCAGTGTAGTGGCTATGTCACCAGCCTAGCAGTCGTGGGTTCGAATCCTACTGAAGACCATGATCGTTTATGTCATTTAATTTCAGTACAGGTGCCATTACTAGGATACTTATTTAGAATTGTCAAATATTAGAATGGCGAAAGCAGGACAAATTAATTATTAAAATTAAATTAAATAGAAAATAATATCGTAGTTGTAGAAATATTATAGTGTACAACTCGCATGGAATGTCCATTTCATACTACATGCATGTTGTACAATATACTATTTTTTCTCTGTAATAAAACATCTTTTTAAGTTACAAGAGTACTTAGTGAATATTTTTTCCATTCATTTGATACCAAACTACAACAGTCCCACATATTTTTGTGTCATTTTGGCGTAAAGAGCATCGTGGATAATTTTACCACTAATAACAGTAGTATCACATTTCTCAAACATAATAAAGAATTTACCGGTACTCACCGTAAGACCAAATAATGGGTAAATTATGTAATGATATATACTTGTTCTTATCAAATGTTAGCTGTAGTTTTGGCCGCTCAATACCTCCCTGAGGGATGCACAAATTGAGAATCTGACTGCACCAGGATGAATTAGGTATGGTTAAGACTTTCTTGTCGTAGTTGATGATGAAACATAAGCTGGTCAATTTACAAGTAATATGGTAATCATGTCATGTCCCATGTTCATCTCGTTTGTCCCTTCTTTTTAAAAGATATACTATATAATAATGAAGTACTGACAGAGATAATGTTAGGTTAAATATATGATCGGCCATTTTTGTGTGGGTATCTATTTTTATCTGATGAAGATTTAAGTGAATTAAGTATGATATTCAATTGCTCCTACAGATTATATGGATATTAACAGTGATTTAATAGTCATTTGAATTGTAAATGATGTTTTGATTTTAAAATTAATGACTATAATTTAGAGTAATTGATTCAATATTGTTTATATATTTATTACTGCATTGAAATGACCTAATAATTTAAATCAAACCCATCTATTTATTTATACGTTTAAAATAATTTCGAACCATTACACAAGCTACGAATAAGATGTCTACACGTGGAATATGAATAATAAAAATAAGAACTATGCTGGCATCACCTTTCTGGAATATTAAAAACCAGTTTATAAGTTTTTTATGTCAAATATTTGCTGCCCAAGATATTTTTTTACGTGGTGCTAAATTTAAAACCTGCTGCACATCCTACTTAAAAACTCGTATGAATTCACACATTCTATTTATTTTTTACGAGTACATACATTCTACTGAATATATAACTTGTTTTATGTGGACTACAATAAACCTACAAGAAAAAATAGTAGTACAGAAATTGAAAGTGTAAGACCAACATACTTGTGACACTTTCCTTGCGTTTAGCTGAAATTTACAAATAGGTAATCTATCTATGTATTTATGATCCACATTTTTAGGAATAGAGCAATAACAATAAGTATTTATTGTGAAGCGTAAAGTTACCACAAGTATTTCTAGAGTGGGTGAAACGGATTTGAACCTACAACCAGGAACACTTAAGTCTTGGTTTAGCCATTGCGGTCGACTAAGAGATATACTAGTCTTGACATTTATTAGTCCATATAAATGGCAGCATTGATGGATATTTGCAGAATGTACTTTACCCTAAATGTAAGGTGTTCAATTTATGGCTAAAGTTTGGGGATTAAAGATGGGACACTCAAATTCTCTCAAAATACCATCAAGGTGTGTGATAAAAATGGCGCACAATATAAAAAGTTTACGGTAAAAGGAATTGTACGTTTTTGATAAAAGGGAATTTCAAAGAACGATTACCACAAAGACCCGGGATAAAAAAGGCGAAAATCGAAAAAAGGTACGATAAAAATAAGCGCGCTCTCTAATATGTAAAATTAGTTGATTTTGGTATTGGGAGTAACTTAGATTAATGTAGAAACAGAATGTGAAATAAAACAATTTTTAAAACGTCATAAAACATAACGTTATGTATTTGTATTGAAGAAACGGAAGTTCAATATTTTCGCCACCGGCGTAAAAGTATCCCTTTCGTAACACTTTTACTCCGGCGGCAGACAAAGTAAAATATTATGAAAAATAGTAAGGTTGTATAATTCAATAATTTGACAGTTAACAATGAAACAAATAAAAAAAAATAGCAAAACAACATATTCTATTGCAACTAGAATTGCTGGATAAGCCAGAATATTTGTTGCAGTTTTGAGCATTTTTTAAGGTTTATATTTTTATTTTCTATGTTTGTTTATT
The DNA here is from genome assembly GCA_963942605.1 of Poecilus cupreus. NCBI lineage: Eukaryota > Metazoa > Arthropoda > Insecta > Coleoptera > Carabidae > Poecilus > Poecilus cupreus. The sequence goes on from OZ012720.1 coordinate 31,656,228, forward strand.
CTGAATAAATATTACTTTGCGTGCTTCGCTTGTAATTGCCCGACTCGCTTCGCTCGTCGTACAAACTTGGCACGCAAAATATCACATTTACTTCTAATAACCCAATCGGGCCTATTCTCTAAAAAAAGTTGCGTCCGTAAAAACTTGTCAATTGTGACAATAATTAATCGTATTTTTTTTTGATAGCTAATGAAATGTTCTCCATTCGATGAGATTTTGGACGAATATACTATTGCCGATATTTTGCAGTAAATCGTTGCAGAACTACAATTTATAATATTATATAAATATTTTTTCACCTCAATTTATTATTAAAGTTTGTTTTAATCCTCGCCATTTAGTGCGTGCCCTATTTTTGTCATGGGCCTTTTTGATGGTCACTATTTAAAAATCGCCTTTATTACAATAACGCCACTTAACTAGATAAGATACATACCTCAGTGTGTTGTGGTACAATATTAAACAGAAATAAAAATATGTATGTAGGTATTACAAAAAAAAAAGTTGTAAACCTCATTTAATTTTTGTGGGTAGCATCATGTCATGCTAAATTCCTGAGCCATTCTATAACCAAAGAACACCCACTAATAAATCCACAACAGTTACTACTATTTATTATTACCGCACTTTTTTTTATTTATTTACAACTCATCCAACACATTTTTCCGGTCGCCGCCTACTCAGACCAATTCCATGTGCCTGCCACGGCCTAAGGACTTGTTGGATGGACAGTTCGTTGTCCCAATGGCCTACACCGCCTACGATCTGGAATCAGCTGCTATTCACGCAGCCATGCAAGTTGCATCGTTCAACCGAGGGATATTGAAATGTCATAGGTTGGACAAACTGGTGCGAATGATCAGATAATACATTACAAAGACTGCACGAGGCAGTTATTAATGATAAAATGAAGTTTTCTATAAGAGTAACTGTAATTCTGGTTTATCGTTCTCGTTTGTATTTCTGTTTTATGATTAAGTTATTATTATTATTGACAGAAACTGGCGAAGATTATACTTGATATGGAATAATTAATTGGTTTATGATTACTTCGGAAAGCGCAGAGGTGGAATATCTTATTAAAAAGTGTAAATTGTTCCAATTTTGACACATTTTCTATGCAATAGAAAGTAAAATTCATACATTATCTTTCAGTTTCTACTTATCTACTATTACTCCTTAATTATCCACTTAGTATCAATAATTATTTAATTCATTTCGAAATAGCCAATACGATATCTACAACAAAAAATCTATGGCTGTTATATTCTTAATTTGATTCCCATAACTGACAATAACATCTTTATCTACCGGTTAAAATCCTCCCTCTAGTTGATGATGGCTCCTTCAATGACGAACAAAACATTAAGGTTATCTCAAATTTTAACATAGACACAGAGTCCTAATTCAGAAGACTTATATTTTTAAAGAAATTCTATGAGCCATCCTGCCTATCCTTGTGAAAATATTAAAATCGAATTCTTCTTCTACGGCACGCCAGTTCCTCAAATACCGTGGCACTTGATTTGTCATCAGTTCGTTCTGATGATATTAATAATATATCATTACTCCTATTACCTTTTATGGGTGTGGCACTCTGCTTACGCAGATCTCAGTAATTTATATATTTTTGCGTATGAAATGCGGTTACCAGCCGTCAAGTCATAGTTATTCGTTCTGGTGCGGTCAAAATCTCATTGGTTCCTAGTGTAACCAAAACGGTATCAGAGAGATTCTTCTGTAACCAGTGGTCATCCTGTAGCGTCCATAAAATTGTATTCTAGAGTCCTCAAAAGGTGCTTATCTATTGAAAACTCAATACAGTGACTTTTATCCCGTCATAATATCTCCTATTCATGTATATGATTTATGTAGAAACTGTTGTTCACTACGAAAAACAGTTATATTAATATAAAAACGACGCATGTAATAAATGTCATACTTTGTACTTTTCAATATTCAAATCTGCAAAGTTTAATACAATGCATTAAACTAATAATGAATTGTTAGAAACATTCATGCATAATTATTCTTCGCCAAAGGAGTGACATGAAAGGAAGGGAGTAGAGGCGACCTTTGCCAATAGAATGACTAATAAAGATAAAAAAAAGTTGTGACAACCCTTTAGTTATTCATTTGTTTTTTTTTTAATAATGTTAATTGGATCATACTTCACTACCCTAAATTATTCCAAAACAAGCTTATATCAAGGAAAACTTAAGTTTAAAATATATAAAACCGCAGTACGTCCAGTTGGCACGTACAGATACTGACACAATATGATAGAACAAAAATCAAAATATTCGATATTAAGGAAGATCTATGGAGGTATGCGAGAAGGAGAATTATGGAGATCAAGATACAATGCAGAACTGGAAGTACTGAATGAAGGAGAAGATATCATAAAATTCTTAAAGTCACGAAGAATAAGATGGATGGGACATGTGATGAGAATGGAAGAAGAAAGAATGCCACTTAGAATAATGAGATGAAAGCTGTATTCTAAGCGAAGAAAAGGACGACCAAAAGTAAAATGGATATATGATGTACAAGACGATATAGTCAAGATGGGAATGAAAAGATGGACAGAGACGAATGAAGTAATTGGATCATAAAATGAGATAAAATCTTGTTTGGGTCGCGGACCCTAGGGGACTCCCTTTCAGAGTCCTCTTAGAGAATTGGACCATATTGTTTACCTAAAAATAATTACAACTAACCTGTTAATAATTAATTATAAAATTATTGTAATTAACTGTGAACACGTTATTAGGTATCAATATAGTCCCATTCAAGATCTAAAAAATGCGTTGAATTGTAAAGAACCATTTAGATTCATTGATGTAAATTTGTAGCAAACAAATATTATCCGTTAATAGGCAGTTCCTCCCGCGCTCTAAAGCAGAACATAAACACATCATCAGGCAAAGTACAACCTCTTTGGGAAACCTCCTTCTCTATGAATAGAATACCTCTGCTCTGTGCAACATCTTACATAGTATAGACAGTCATTCCATCTTGTTAGGATCCCGGAATTACCTCGTGCATTATAATTAATTATGAATATAATTGCATAAGGAAACGTTACTGTAACACGCAAATTATATTCTTTCATATTCCGAATCATTTAAATACATAGCATTCTTTTGCCGAGCTCACTGCAATTACTCTGAATCAGCCACAGTGCTCTGAAGTTAGCTGGATGCTTTGAATAGTTCCAGAGAGACGCGGACTCGAAGTCATCTTGCCTAATATGTAGATGGATGCGGCGAAAAAAATCAATTGATTATCGATTCGAGTGTTATGAATTTATTTATAATGATTGAACATGATGTTCGTGATCATTGCACCATAATTTTTATTATATGTTTTTCAATGATGATGAAGAAATATTTGAAATTTCCTGTTATACTATTTTAATGTGTTTGAAAATCGATTTTAAATTGATTTGAATAAGATTTAATATTAATTGATAATAATTTATATAACAGTTATAAATGGCAATGATTAATCATTGAATATATTAAAATTAAATGTTTGATTAAATTGAGCGATTATATTTAATTGTAATGTGGTTACATTATTAATTAATTTAGATCAGTATCAAATTTAATAAATTACTCTATGTATTATAATTGATTAAATGTAACAAATAATGCAATTAATATGTTATATCGTGGTTAAAAATTCTTACAAAAAATATGTTTAATAACATGTATATTGAAAATAGTGGGGAGGGGAAGGGGGACTATGGAAAATAATTAAAAATTATGAGTAAAAGTAAAAGCTAATTTAATTTTAGTTATTATTAATATTATGTATCTTGACGCATCCTTATAAGAAAGTAGGTATGTAAACTATAATGCAGCATAATTTTACTTTTATTTCTAAATATAGGTAATAGTAATAATAAAAAATCAATTGTGTACTAGAAAATTATAGTAATTTATTTAGGTAGGTACTGATTCAGCATTAATAATAAATATGGATAATTACCTATAATTTTTCAATTATTAATTAATTGATAATTGAATACTCATAATTAATTATTTAATGTCCATGTAATAAATAATATTTTGAATGGGATATCAAACATATTCTGTGTATTATTATAATTTATTTTCATTAATTTAGGTCATTAAATAAAAAATAAAATATATCATCACGCCTTTTACCCATTATGGGTGTGGCACTCTGCTTACGCAGATCTCGGTAAGTGATATATTTTTGCATATGAAATGCGGTTACCAGCCGTCAAATCATAGCCCCCAAAGTTGTTATTGGAGGGGGGACCACAGGGGTAAATGTAAATTGGCAACTATCTGCTGTGGGATTCGAACTGAAGATCTCACGATCCACAGTCCGACACGTTACCATGGAGCTATTTACCCCATTTTTTCTAATATAAAATTATGAATTAAAAATTGTTATTAAGCATGTTTTATGGTATTTCCATATTGTATTGTAATATAAATTGTAGAGAAAGTGATACCCCATTATTACAGTTATGTGTTGTTATTTTACGGGTACAGAGCTACCAAGGTTGGAATGGTAAAGACAATTACATTCAACAGAAGGAAGCAGAAAATTGTAATTCCCAACAAAATCCGCAGCAACCGCGTTTCCTCGCATCAAAGAGGGCGCTGGTTTACAGCTCTCAATTATTACATAATAACAAGTCTTGTAAATCATTCGTAGAAATGAAAATGAATCGGTCGGTAATGATGCTCCATCAAATTACCCCGGCGGTACTTTCTGCTGCTCTTCGTTTTCGGGATCGCAGTCACCGCTGCCTGGTTACGTAATGTTTTATTGCTTGTGTAATTATATTGTTCTTGGGCCCGATGATCGCATTTTTCCTGTCAGATGAGCTCGGGAGAACTTAATGATGGTTATCTGAAGCTGCCGCCGCGGCTGCTGCTGCAGAGGATTATGGTCGTGCCGCTACATTCGGATGAAACTGAAAGTGACAATGACATTTTAAATTTTTAGTGGGGAATAATTATGTGTTTATAGCAGGGCTTAACTACTTAGTGAAAGTTAATTAATCAGAAATCACTATTAACGAAGAACTTTGGCAGCGAGTCGTGCAGCTGCATTTAGTACTTCAAGACGTTGAAACTAACGAGAATTCGGAATAGCATTGATGTAAGAAAAAAAGACATAACTATAATCTAATAAAAATTTTGTAATTCGGTTCCATTTCTGACCTATAGTTGTTAATATACTCGAGGACTCCATTGGTTGTAGGGTCTACCACTTTTAATATTCTCCATGAAGAACAATATACTTTTGCACCGCGATCGTACTTTTTTACACTTCTTGCGACCAATTGATACGAGCCCGTTTTTGAGCGATTGTGGAATCCAAAGTGAACAAATCTTTTTTGCGGCTAAATGTTTATGCAATATTGAATGTATGTTGGTGACACTAATGTCCAAGGATCACTTAATCTCACGATCATGACGATCTTGCAGAATCAGTTCACGCACAGCATCAATGTTTTTCGGAACAAGAACAACAATCAATTATGGACGCCTTTACAAAATTCGTCGTTGAGCGAACTACGGCCACGATTGAATTCGGAAAACCGACGATATACACTGTTCCTTGATGGTGCTTCATCGCCAAAAATCGAATTAAGTTGATCAATGCACTGTTGTTGAGTTAATCCAAGTTGACAAAAACAATTCTCGCAAAAATGTTCACGATTTATTTAATTTTTGGCCGAGGTGAATTTTTCAAGTTACTGTAAACAGCACAAATAACGTTTATACGTCAAGATGTTCTGAGTACTTATATTGTCAAAAATTCCAAACGATAAAGGCCCAATTCTGAAATATAAAAGGCAACCCTCGTTTAAGTTCTAGATGTCCATGTAAGTAAATAAGTAATAACTGCAATATTTTCTACCGGAAGCCCTATACAGTAATCTTTATAATAAAAGGAATAGAAAAATATCGTGTATGCATTCAGGTACCTAATTTTTGACATCTGCATGCTGCAATGGCCTGCTGGTATTTTTGCGATATTTAAGGTCCATAAATTTTTATGACTTCCTTAATTAGATTATTCAATTCCCATTTTTATAAATACGTTATAGCTTATTATAGGAAGCTTATTTTCAGCCTAATTTCACTTCCTATCAGACTGAGAAGCATCTCAACTTTTACTTTCTTTGTATTATTAATTTACCCACGTGAAGTGTACTGTCTAAATATTTTTATATACATATTTCTTACAATTTTTATATTTCATAATTTTTAATTTGAAACCTTACTTCATGCTGATGATGACTTGTATTAAAGTCGAAACGTCCTAAAAAATGTTTATTTTGATCGAAGGGTTTTTCTTACAAAATAAAATGACAATTATCAAACTCGTTCTATAATATACTATTTAACATTTATATATCTATTTATTGATCCTGAGACCAACCATTTCATCTTCAATTAGTAATTTAAAAGGATCTAAAATTCCGAGTCAAGATGTTTAAATTGTATACAAATATAGTCATAAAATAAAAGTTCAGTTCAGATCCAGATTTGTTTGAACGTAAATCTATTTGTCTACCTATATTTATTATTTTATTCTGTGCTATATTTGTGTACAATTTAGACATCTTGATTTAGAATGTTTCTATGTGTTCATGTAAAATAGTTGTTTTCTACCCTGACTTAGTCCTGATAATGGTAGCTGTACCTGTCGAAAAGTTTGCGTAGTTTTTTGATAAATAATAGACTGCTAGTCCGTTTATTTTATTTCTTTCCTTAAAAAATAATGATGAATATAGCGAGATGTGAGTATCTCGCGAAAGTCTTGTGCATTACGCAACGCACGTACCTACAAAGAATTCGTGTGTGTTGGTGACCTTCATGCGGAACTTCACCGGAAAGGAGACACGCATCAGAAGTCGCAGACACCGAATGAGTAGGTTGAGTGTACAGTGCACACTCTCGTTCTCGTGTAGGTAGCCTCTTCATACATTTATCCAGATTTTCAGCGACTTCCTTTGCCATTTACCGTTGAATCAGTAAAACGTCGTTGGTTGTAGTTTGTGAGGGTACAGTTACATGTGATTGACTCCGAAACAAGCGGGGACTTTGATGGTATTGATAAGATTAATTAAAGAAGACCGTGAGGTCCCCACTTTGACGATTTTTTGTGCTGGACTGCTGGAAGATTTACAACTGAACTATAAGAATTCCTTTTAAGAAAACAACAGTTCCACATAATTTATGAAATAGATTGTTAGTACCAAAATCAAATTGTGAGAAGAATGAGAACACTTTCGATGCCTGACGTCAAACTAAGTTTACGAGTAACAAGTATAGTTTGTATCACCAAAACCCAAAGGATCGTAATAAAACGTTTACGCCTAGAACAGAGCTGGCTTCTGCACAAAAAAAAGACTGCAGTAAAATTAACCGAACCATTCGTTAAACTGAGGATATACGAATCAGGAATCATATCATTTGGCCTAACTAAGACTTTTAGAATAACTTTAAAAAAATTGTTCAGATCTCACTAAAGGAAAATTAATATTCTCAATTTATTTGTATTTTAAATTATTTTTAAGGATAATTTAGGGAAAATAGTAACAAATTTGCAAAAATCACTAGATAACATTTCAATTGACCCAAAGGTATTGTTTGGTACCACGATCCCTGTTTTGAATCAGATGACAACAAAATATTTTAAAAAAATATTTCAAATGAAGTTTGTAGGTAATATTATTCTGCCTCTGTTTGATTTCAATGAAATTTACTCTTTCTCATTTATTAACTAAGATATGCCAAAACCCTGATAAGCCTTCAAATAATCTATCACTGATGATATATTGTTCCGAAAATCTAATCAATTCATAATATAATAGTATATTGTGTATCTAGTAGGAACAGTGATATAATTGCAGGACGAGCCTTAGGCGAGGTACACATACTATTTTTTTTTCGATCGGCTTATATTGAATAATTAATTATTTTATATTTCTAAATATATAGACGTCAGCCAGACAACCGACAAGACATAAAAGTTTTGCGTTGTTTTGATAAAAATATCTAAGGAAAGCGTAACCGTGGTTTGTTTATTTATTTTCACAAGCGTCAAATTTATTTATATAAAAGCTAAATCGTACGGGAATACTTTGCAAGTATCCGGAAAATATATTCCCGAACTGTTATTTATCGTAACCTAGCAACGACACTACAATACCGGATTAATGCACTTACGGGCTCGTATGGAGAAGATAATAAAAACGTTTTCAGGATGCTTACATCCGGATTAATTTTTTTTGTTCATAAATTAAATTCTATTTTGTTAAATAATAAGTCTTTTGTAAATGACATTTTAATTTGAAAATTTTAATCCATGTTAAATTCTTTACATTGGAACAATGATAATTTGGTAGTAAAAGGACAACTGGAATAATCTATACTTATGTAATCCGACTTATACAATATTATTGAAAATGCATTTTAAAAACTAGAATAACTTTTCCTTTATTTCGACACTGGGTATAAGAATTATTCCGACTAATATAGATCAATTTGCAGTAAAAGCGTAGAAAGGTTCTTTTATTTTTTTAATTTTAGAGGGCTTTAATCTTTCTATAAGGATCCTTTGGGTTTTAGTGACACAAAGTTTACATTGACTCAGCATCACATGCCGTTGTTTCTATAAAAAATATATTGAATTAATTCATTTATTATGTATATTGTCGATAAGAATTACCGTGTGAGACAGACACTCGATGATATCATTTCAGTAGAATGGCTCTAAAAAATAAATAGTTTGCGAATTCGATGAACGGTGTAGTACGTTTCGCTGTCACGACCGATGTATAAAGATGTGAGATAAGGAAATTGATTATAAAACCGTGGTGTGATTGACCTTATTTGTTGTGAAGTCACCTCTAGTTTGGGCTGAAGGTTTTCATCAATTTTTCTCTTCATGTTCGCTTAAAACATCCTGATTAACTTTATGTTACAATTCCTCGACAGTCAGCGCACCCTCTTCCGAGAATAATCCAGCAGCTTTTTGCATCTCTCGTTAGCAATAACAAAAAGCGTAATGATATTTTATCAATTAAATGGCTCGTTTATTAAATTTACAAGCGAACTTTCTTAGAATGGTGATTGTGAGGAATATTTTTAAATCGGCCGATGAATATGAAATTAATTGTTGCTTTACAGAGAAATTCTCAATCAAGTGTGACGCTTGTTGAAAGAAAAGCCGACGCGATACTGGATGATCTTTCGATATATTTAATGTTGAGTTTTTGCTGATGGTCTCTAACAGGAATAGTCAATACAGCTTTACTGGAGATGTGAATGTTAAATATATCGTGAGTTCCAGCTAAGATGCAATATTTATTAATTTCTCATAAATGTGTTACTATGAATACCAGTGAAATGGATTGAACTGACGTCTTTTAGATTTATAATGGAATGCAACTTGTAGTTGATATGATATGATCTACCTATCTAATAACACATTTGGTGGTCCTGGCGACGACCGGTGACTGTTTTTCACGCGTAAATGGTGTGATGATAAATTAATTTAATTTAAAAAATGTCTTCTTCTATCTCATGATAGGACAATAAATAATAAAATATACCGCCTCTCATCTTCGTAATAAAAAAAAAAAAAATAAAATATAACTGTCAACACCTTTGTCTAAACTTTTTTCAATAAATTAATTTACAAATGTCAAAGTGCAAGGTACGTAGGTAACTGTAAATATAGTTATAAAAATATGAAAAATTTCATTATGTCGAAACAATTTATATCTTCGAAGTAGTTATAAACAAATGCCTACAAATTATTGGCGACATTTATATTTTTCAAATTGTATATTGGCAATAAATATCCACTAGCCATTAATTAAAAGTGTCATGAACGAACTATGAGACGTGTAATAAGTTGATTTTAATTTTTTTATTGCTATTATGAATTTATTCGTTTCCGATCATATATTTTGTATGCTTATGGTTAAAATGTTTCTTTGTATCTTCTATAACTCTGTTTTTAGCCCATCGGCCATAAATTATTAGAATAATGCAGTACCAGCACAATTATAAGACTTCATAGTGATATTAGATTTATTATTTAGTTAATAAGGTTATGAAAAGTAGTTAAATTTAAATCTAAACTATTAACATTTATTTTTTGAAGATGGTAGGCGGACTAACTACTTTCGGTTATATGCCGGTATATGAGTGGGTGATTGTGAATTTACATGAACATCGCAAAAGACCATGCTTTGGCGTGTTAGCCACTACTCCACCGATATCTGCTATAAACTATTAATAATGAAGTATTAAAGAAATTGTTTAAGATTTATGAAATGGTAGTGTTAAGTAAAATCAATAAATTTTATGATTTTCATATTTATATTTTATAATATATTTATAAATTACACTTAAGGTAAATTTTCAGAAAAAATATAAAATGATAAATATAACGACATAAAAATTTAAAAGCTTCCTTGTAGGAAAGGATATTTAATGTTTCCTGTTTTATTATATAAATGCATCTAATACCTAATAGATGCCACTCAGATGTACAATTAAACTGTTCAAACTTCTAAGCAGATAATTGAACTTGGCGCCTCATACGATCAGACATATTTGAAGAAATTAAAAGATCTTAAATCTTTTTTCAATGGACATGATAAGTAATGCAGAGAACCAAAATCAAAATCTACCAGCGGCTACTTATGCGATTGAAACATGGATGATAAAGAACAAGGAAAGCTATGTAGATAGGATAGCAAAATTCCAAGAAGAATATATGGAGGAAGAAAAATAGAAGAAATGTAGGACAAAAGAACGAATGAAGAAGTAATGAGTATGTACGGAGAGCCAAATATCCAAGTAATAAGGGTGCAAAGAATACGATGGTTGGGATATATACGAAGACTGCCGATAGGAATAATTACAAAGATTATGTTACGAGCAGGACTAATAGGAGAAATTAGAAGAGGAGGACCGAGGAGTAAATGTATTGTCCCAATGGAAAGAAATTGCAATAGTTAGGAAGAAATGAAGAGATTTAGTGAACCAAGCACTAAGCCTGAACGGCCTCGCTCGCAAAGTATATTTCTTCGTTCTAAACGGCTTGGCCAATTTTGAAATAAAAACCTATATAAAACAATTTACTTATTTTTTTGGTATAACTGATGATTTATTGCGTAAACGATTGATTTCCGAGTATGAAGAAGGTAAAAGTGATATGTTCGAAGAAAATTGAGTGCTGTTTGAATGTTTGAATCTCTTAGCGGGACATAGCATGATGTTTTTATCCAATTTGCTCTCTGCGAATTCCCGTCTCCAATCCTTGGTCTATTCTACTCTGCGGCCACACAGACCTATTAAACTCATCGCCTTATTGTACTTGTTGTGTGACTTGACTTCACGCTGTTAGTTATTAGACACATGACTTCACACACTCACTCGGCGTTCGCTGGCCGCGCAGAGGATCTGCCCCATGTCAATCCACCGCATCGCGGATCGGCAGAATCCAAAAAGATCCCGGGAACCAGCGCGGCCTGTCTGTTCGTTTTGACAGAGATAACACACTGTACAACGCGGGGCACGCACTCGCCACTATGTTTACAGTGAGGATGGGGAGTGAATACAGCTGTGCAGAAACCAAAACCAGGCATGCTGGAGAGTAACGACGATGGGTTAAGGGGAAGAAGTGGCATGTATGTGCTTATATATTATTTAGAATTTTTTACTACTGAGGTTATATGCCGCCTCGGTATCTCGTTTTTGGTGGTGTGAAACGGTACGCAGTGTTCGCTGGTATGGGTTTTTGCAATGCGGTCACCCATCCAACTACTGACTGTTAGCGCTGCTTAACTAGCATTATCGAGTGAACCGGCTTCAACGCTACCTACCATAGCCATTGCCACAGTTAGTTTTATTGTTGTTGTTGAAACATAGACGTTATTTGATCGTACACTTATCTTCAACATGGTACTGCAATTTGAAAATGAATGTAACATTCCGTACATTTAGAACTATCCAATAAGTTAATGATGTGGGTAGCATTTTCTTATATTTATAAATCAAAATTTAATTGTTTAATGATACATACTAAATTCGATAAAATAATAATTATAAAAACAATTGACAATCGCTTAAAACTCTTGTTTATTAGTGCAACACAAGTACATTGGCGAAACAAGCCCGTCACTTCGTTCCATGCTTCCATGTAGTACATTGGAGAAGCAAGCTCGTTACTTCGTTCCTGGATTCCATGTTAGTACATCGCCGATGTAAGCTCGTCACTACGATCCTTGCTTCCATATCAGTATATTAGCGAAAAAGCTCGTTACTTTGTTCCTTCCATTCATGTCACTTTATTGAAGAACACTCTATATGACATGTTCATTTCTTATAATGAAGTACTTACATTACTAATTTAATACCTTATATATTCTACGGAATAAAGTGAAGAACTTTCTTCGCCAATGTGCTGAGATGGAAGCGAGGATCTAAGTGACGAGCTTGCTTCTCTAATGTACTGACATGAAAGAAGAACGAAGTGACGAGCTTTCTTTGTCATTGTACTGACATGGAAGAGAGGAACGAAATGACGAGCTCGCTTCACCAATTGTTTGGTATCAAATGAGAGGTATTTAAGAAAATACAATTTATTTTCCTATACTTTTAGTTGCAATCTCCATCAATGTCGCGGAGATTAAGGGTTAGACCTGCGAAGCAGATCGAACTGCTAGACCATGGAGACTAAGGGTTACACCTGCACATATGTATATATGCCTGCAAAAATCTCCCTATCGTATTTTTTTTTTCATTTGTAAATTAACGTTTTAAAATATTTAAATATTTCTTTCTTTATTTTTCGCACGTACGAGTATTTCAATTGTTTCATATTGACTTAATGTCTGATTTTACAATTACGGGGAGTTTCATGTTACCCTCAGGGTGACGAGTTTACCCCCTTTGTGATTGAATAGGTTTATAATGCTGGTAAAGATTATAATGCCCGCAATCCTGCAAAGAGTGTATCACAAAAGAACAAATTGAATTGAAAGTAATTGGCCGTCCAAATAGAATTCCCCATTCATCATGTAGAATCTAACTATAATAACATCGGACGTTAGCTATTTTTATTGAGTTATTAATAATCGTCTTGTCATCTCGTACATGATATATCCGATTGTGAAATTTGTAATGGTTAGAATTGAAATCAGTTTTGTTCATAACGTTTATAGTTTTTGTGTTCGGATGTTACAAAATACATGTCATTTTTTATTACGCATTGTCTATTCATATTTATTTAGCTATTTTTTTCGAGATGACAATAATTGAATTGAATATTGTTTTTATTGGTATTTAATATTAATTATACTGACATTTAATACAATATTTTGATATGTAGATACAAAAAAGGTTTTGATGTTCGCCTCTGACAAAAAATATGTTTGTAAATTAAACAAGATGTTTGCAATAGTTTCGGGAACACATGCCAGACATAAATGCTGAATTAATATATCACAAATGACATTTCTTATTAATTAACTAAAAAAATATTGGATATTTACCTTCTTCGTCACTGTAAATAATATAAGGCTTTATTTAAAAAAAAAATGTTAGTTTTCGAGAAATAGTCCTGGATAACATGATTTGCTGAATTTGCTCTGATGTCATCAATATATCAATAAATACATACATACATAACGTTACGCTATATCCCACTCAGTAGGGTAACACGAACCCAGAAACACTGTCAACCAACAATAAATCTCCTCCAAACATTCCTATCCTGATACACCACTTTCGCCTCGTCCACATTCATAGTGCGCTTCACACATGCTCATCTATTCTTCACTCTCGGAATTATTTATTCACCTTCTATCTTACCCGTACATATTAGTTTCACTAACCTTTCATTCGACATTCACTTAAGATGGCCAAACCACCGCAACTGAATGACTCCAACTTTCTTAACAACATTCTTCTCAATCTCACACTCATCATACTCTAATGTATTCTGGATACGATCACGTCTCGTATACGCAAAATTTTATATTGCATCGTTGCTCCAGAAAATAGCATATTAAAAAAATCGCCACTAACACTTTTTTTCCTTGCACTTAGATAACAATATCACAAAAACTAAACAAGATGTCAACAAGAACATGTCGTTAAAGAGAAGGTTATGCGCAACTCAATACTGTCAACCACATATCACTAAATATCTCTTTGGGCGCGTAATTCAAAATGTTTAGTTATTTTCTTAACAAACCTCATCGATCTATGCATGCCATGTGAACATAGTGTAAGCCTTCCTCCGGCAAGTGGCGCCCTGCAAGTGCTCACGCACTCTGCACTTGCTTGATGCACCCGTCAACTGGAGCACGTGTGCTGAGCCCGATGCTCGTGTGTTCGACCTTGGCGATGTGATGAAGCTGAAAATAACACTTGCCTATCGCCCTTGAACTCACCCCATACATGCACATATGACACGCAACATTGTAGCGCTGTGTACAGGGTGTGTCCGTGTGACATAACGTGGCACTTGGAGATGGAGAGCGTTGTATAGGTGCTTGTTGAAAGAATTTATTGTTTCTGTAGTAGTTTTTAATTCAAGGAATTATGTAAGGTCATGGTAGGATAATGACTGGTTGCATGATGCATTGAGGCTAACTACTTAAATCAAATTGAAATTATCTGGACCATATTGAATATAGCGTAGGGATAGCTTGGTTGAACTGATGGTACATAATTTTCTTTTATTACCCCAAAAATTAGATAGAGAGGACATTAATAGTTTCGCGGTGATGTTGGACTAACCCTACAAATTTGTTTTCTGTATATACTAAGTATAAAATCAACAAACCGATATACGTTGACTTAACTTATACCGATATACGTTGACTTAACTTAACTATGATGGATATAGAATACCACTTGCTTCATGTCTGAAACAATACTTACTTCTCTAACAAAAGAAATAATACCATTAACAAAAAAAAAACATGCGAAGATCGACTGTAATAATAAATAAAATTAAAAATTCTGTGGAATACACTCAATTTTTTTTTATTAAAGCTAAATATCCTGAATCTATTTATACAATTTAGCTTTAATGAAAACATTTTGGACTGCAATCTGAAGAATTTTTAATTTTATTAATACAATAAAGATTTAGATAATACCTTCTGAAAGATATCTTTGGCATAGGAACGAATCTGGTTAAGTATTTATATTATATACCAATAAAAGTTCGATCACTATCCAAATTTAGTCCTTTTGGGTATTAGCAAACAATTATTGATACGGCATACGAATAGGGCTGCCAATTGGATCCGGATTTGATAAATATAAATATTATTTCGTTTTCTTATTCATTTTATTATTAAACATTTGTTATTAATTACATTTTCTTTATTAAAGTAAATTGATTTGAAACATATTGTATGTACACTAATAAAATAATGTTAAAAAAATATTATTATTTGTATAAAAAGAGATTTTGAAAATATTACTTACACTCCCTTAAAAAATATTTAAAAATCGAGATCCGGATCTAACAATTATCCGGATACCCAAATGTACGGATATGAGATCCGGATTTTTGGATACTCGGATAATTGGCAGCCCTCCATTGGAATTTCTTTGACCAATTGATTAATTCATTTCTGAATAAATTATTGTTTCAATTCTTAATTATTTTATAAAATTAATAAGAAATGCTATTCCTACAAAAAAATAAAGTACATATTCCTGTCTGGGACACTTATCGGTTTGTCGACTTTCCTTCTTTTCTAATAAACTAAATATCACAAGTTTTGTATTTCATTAAACGAGAAAACATAATTTTTAAAACATCTTTCTTATTTTTAAAATCCCAACCACCATAAGTATATATGGGTACATAGTGTATTTTACGTTCGATAGAATTTTCTTATAAATGGTTTGTGTTAAGTGTTAAAGTGTTATAATAGTAATTAAAAATTACCTTCCATTGGACAATATTGAAAAATACATTATTCAATGACAATTCATAATTTTATGTAAACATTGAAAATATACATCTTAGAACTTTTAGTGTATGGCGAAAAGTACATCCTATTCCAATGATTCCCAATGTTAATGCAATGCAGTAAAAAGGTTGTAGTTAAGATTTGCATTTAAAACTGTTATTATCTGATGAGTGGTGAAACCTTTACAAATGTTCGAATGTATTACAATTACAAAGTACATTGGGAAATTAGTAGTAAAACATAACACGTACACATAAAATTTAACAGATATGTTTAAAATTTGCATAATTAGCAATAGAAATATACATTTTTCTATAACTTAAGCTTCCAGTTTGCATAAATGGTAATATTCTGAGAACTCCAAATAATCAACATGTTGAGTACGAATTTACTTTAGGAAAATTGTAACTTCGAAGTTGGCATTGGGTCGGGACAGCCTGTATACAGATAGTCGTTCCGCTCACACCGCAAGCCTGTCATTACAATTTGCGAGCGATAAATTTCGACGGTATTCGTCATTTGTTACAGTGATAGAGCGACGAGGGTCCTCCCTTCGCCTCTACACTGTTAGGGTTCTGTAGCATGGCTGTACAGTCTGAAGTGTTCGTGTGACGATTATTTATTGGCTGGTGTAGGTTTCTCGCCATCTCGCCGCACCGTGACTGGTTAATCAAATATGCGTTTTTGTGTCGGTAATTATAGTTTCATAATTCATTCGGCTTAGTCTTCAGACAGTATTTTTGTTTGTCTTACTCTGCAGAAAGATTGAGCGAGGAGATAAATGGCTGTATTATTATATTTTTATATAAATGGTGATCCTATACCTCTGAAGATTAGTATAGCAGTGGCTGGATAATATGAAGATATCAATCGGATAATTAAATATTTAAATTAGGCTTGCGAAAAACTCGTGATTTATATAAAGCTTCCGGCTATATTTGTAGGAGTAGTTCTTTTATTTATTACATTTAATGTTCAAATCTAATAATACCATTTTTAAGTACACTTACATCACGTCACGCTATATCCCAAACAGTGTGGTACCACGAACCCAGAAACAGTCAACCAACAATAAAACTCCTCTCACACCGGTTTCGCCTCGTCCACATTCATAGTGCGATGCAACAAACCATCAATCATACCCAACCACTTATTCCTCGGAAGCCCACGGGATCGTGACCTTCAATCTCACCCGCATATATTAATTTCACCAACCTTTCATTCGACATTCGTCAAGATGTCCAAACAATCTCAACTGACTCACTCCCATTGTCTTAACAACATTCTTCTCAAACTTACACTCACCATACACCAATGTATTCCGGATACGATAACGTCTCGTATACTCACACCCTCCTCTCAAATATCTTATTTCCACAGCAGTTTTACGTCGGTCATGCTTCTTTATCCATACACAACATTCAGAAACATACATTACTGTAGACACTAACCCACCATTAAAAGCACTCGAACATCTCTAGATACATTCACGTTTTGAGCAAATGTTCCCAAAACATCTAATACCTTGCACCCTGCAGACACCCGCCTTTCAGTTTCCCGGTCAACACGTCCATCCTTTAAAAGCATATTACCCAAATATGCAAATTCATTCACATGTTCCAATCTCATACCGTACACTGAAATTTAACAATCAGATACAGAATTATTCTGCTCAAATACCACCACGTTCATTTATCGACGTTTAATAACAGATTAAGAGTCCCCCAAGGCAGTGTTATAGGTCCTCTATTGTACATTCTTTATACATACCTATACTACAAGCACAGCATACAGCTAACAGAGCAGTGGTTAAAAATAAAACCGAATACAACAAACTCAACACAAATTACATTTACAAACAGGAGAAACACTTGTGCCTGTTAAATTTAAATCTAATGTTTTTATTGATAAACTGAGCATGGAAATATATCTTGTTGTATGTGTTCTGTTAATCACACATATAGTAATTAATGAACTGATTGTAATTGTTATCTCCCACGAGTGTACGTACGCAATTCTTTCATCAATTAGTAAATTCAGAACTAAACTGCACCGTTATGTCTCGATTCCCGTGAAATATAGACCGATGGTTCTGCAGGAAAGAGCTGTTAATTCTGTAACAACATTCGATTAAATTGTTGTAAATTTAACGACATGTTAAAGCCTATTTAACGAACTACAAGCTAGAAAATAAATAAATTGTCCTAATGGCAACTTAAAGTCAAATTTAACAACTGCCAACATGGTAATGCAAACTTCCTATGCGAAATAAATAAATTTAACTGTAATTGGAAATTCACTTTTGGCCAAATAAAATTTTAAACGCTATTATTAGTCATCATTTATACATGAATATTTTATAATGTTAATTATTTTCAATAATGAGTTTTGGTCCATTAAACGTTCAATTGATGTAATGTATTATATGGAGATATAGAATTGATTTACTAAATTTTATCATATAATAGCAATCATAAATATAAATATTTCGTAACATATATGCGAAATTCCAGCGAATCGAACATTTGATGACTATGGCTAATTTTAGAATAAGTAAAAGCAAAAGTTGTAGATAATATAGAAGCACGATAATTATTTAGTCTTTGAGCAATTTTCATAATGCCTCATCAGCAGATTCCCACAGGCAGTACTTTTTCCTTCGTTTCCATCAGCGAATATTTGTAAAAAGTGATATTACCTAACAGTAAAAAAAGTACTTTGCTTATTTTTCACAATATTTTCTCACGGGGCTATCGTCCATAATTCCGTCCTTAATTTATCTGTTTAGCTCACACTCCTCAAATTGTCACGTAGAGCTTAATATCCGCACTCGCACTTGTTAGACGTAACAAATTAAGTTCCAAGGCAATCTTTGTAATAACAACCTGGGTAGCAACCGAGAGCTACCTGCTACCTGCTACCCTCGTACGGTTTAAGTAAAACACTCGGCAATTTGTGGCGCACATAATGCAGTGCGAAATAAGTATGTGTGTACGTATGTAGGTAGTGTGGAATAAGTTATGGAGTGATGAGTGTACGTTTGAAACGCGTTATAAATTGAGCTTCTAACAGAGTGTGAGAAATGCGGGTTTTAATGTAGCCGGCAAAAATGATCACGTTCTCATAATTGGAAGATACTTCTATTCATACAGAATTATCGTAATAGGTCACGGCGCCTTTTTTAGAACTTTTATCCAGATCAATTGTTCATGTACCTACATATCAGTATTCCACCAAGAAATTTAACAATCGCAAATGTCGCTCACACTGCTCATATACCTAAATTCTTCTTACATTATACTCTTTTATACTCTGTTTATTTTTTGACAAAATTCAATTGTTTTTTTTTTATTGCTATTGTACGATTTGGCTTTACAGTGTTTATAATTATTGAAAATTGTTTATAATGATACTATATTATGGTAAAAACATTAAAGAGATAAATATATAATAAAGCTGTTGACAACATCATATGATACAATTATTAGTATCAAGATTAGATAAGTACATACCGATATATAATAAATGTTTAATGTTTTAAGATTTATTATTAATATAGAAATTTGGCAAATGGATCACAATAATATTTTATAATTGTTTTGCACAAACGAATAATTCCTAATGTGAGGATTAGATCGCGTAACCCAAGGGAATCAAGTGGTAGTTAGACTAAAGAGTAAGTGAATTGACCAATTATTACAAGATATCAAAAATCTAATGTAGCCAGTATATTACCTCTCACTGTAGACATCTATCAATAAAAAAACTATTGTAAAGTTCTACAAAAGAATAAATGCCTATATAGAGTAAAAATTGCGCCAAAAATACTATGTAAATAAAACAGAAATAGAAATGGATTAAGAAATTAATTTTGTTAAAAAAAAAACTGGCCATCATAAATTTCTTATGAAACAATATACCAAGAAGTACATGTTCCTCTTTAATATGTACTTTTAAATTATGACAGTCAAAAAATAACTTTTTCGCTTTGTTTTCTATTGTAGCTTAGTTCATTAGTCTTAAACGAATATTTAACATAATTGTTATTGTTCAAGTACACTATCACCAAAAACTAATCAATCTTCCTAAGAGGATAAAAATGTAAAATAGAAAATGAAAAAAAAATGCGAAAATATTAAAATCGTCTTCTAGGTGCTCTTAAAAGTACTTATCCCCCCTTAGAGGATATAGCGGGACTAAAATACAGACCAAAATAGAAGGGAACAGTAGAGACCAGTAAGCTCCGACTAGAAGCATATAACAGATAAAGAAGAAGAAATATTTGTAGTGTCCTCACCGCATCAGGTAAAAAAACCCTGAAATTAAAACTAAAATTTTAATTTAGATTTTATCCTCAGGGTTATTTCTGGGAATATAATATGCAAGTTATCCGGCGCTATTCTATCGCTAACTCTAGCAAAAACAGCATGAATGATGATATCAATCGCTGTAATATCTCCTTTCTGCCCGCTTGTCCGCAGTGCTGTCCGCCGTATCTAATTAAGTCTTTATGATAAACTGTAATTACATTTGTAAATTATGGCACAAACATTTTTTATTTGTCACCTGGGAGGAGCGCTAAATAAAGCATTTTTAATTTAACCCGTGTGCACCGACGGGTCATCGCCATGTGACGGCGAAAATTCATTTTAAATATTATTTATATTAAAGCTTACTTCTAATGCGGGAGTACATACCATAACCTCAATTTTTTTAGATAGAAAAAATGAACGAATCTCTTTATGTATTACACATATCTTAAACTTCAAACTTCATACCATATGTTGGGCTTTAATAACAATGAAACAAATTATGAAGAAAAAAAATTGCAAGAAGTTGAGATTTTACTTTCAATGACTCCTTTGTTGGTTGTTTATTGCCCTAAAGAAATAATTGAAATAGTTGTCAGATGGATCACGTAGGTTTAAAAAATGGTATGGCACTGACCAGGAACCGGGTATTATGACCGATGTCCCTCTGTTTTTAGAGGTTTTTTGTGTAGGTTTTTGTTGTCTTTAGCTATGTGGGGGGCCCAGTTAGGAACGCTAAAGACTGGTGGTGATGATGTGACAAATAAATATAATTTGTTAATGCAGTATCATTAAGATAATAATGCACTTTTTTAAATACGAAAAAATGTGTTCAGCTTCACTTTTAGTTTGTTGACCAAGTAAATGTACCAATTTTCTTATTATTTTAATTTTGGGGTAATTTCTTTAAAAACTTGAATGACAATTCATATTTTAATTGCGAAATTTCTAAGAATTCATTAGGAACATTAAAATATCAGTCAATGAACATTAAACTACTTTTAGTTTCTTATCCTTCTACAATATATTTAACATGTTAATTGAAGCCATAAAAAAAATAGTTTGTATTGAAATGTATTTCCTATACCTTGATATTTTCGGTTCTGAATAATCGGTTTTTATAATTTTCAATACTTCTCATCATCAAGTTGGTACATAAATAGTTTGACTATAAAGTAGGTTTTAGTATGCAGGCAAAAATAAGGCATGTTTCTAAAACAACAGTTGTAGTTATTTAGTAATAAGACAATAGTGAGCATAACGCAGGGATTAAGGTTTGGTCCAAAATGTTCCCCTGATATACATTCTTTCAAGAGAATAGTTATTTGTATCACTAGGAACTGCACTTTTCGAGTGCTCGTAATTTGCAAACCTCGTCTACGGCTTGGTCTGACAAAATATACTCGCAGTTTTTGCACGTTTGATACAAATTATTTTTCGTGACGATTTTGCCATAAATTTATTAAATGAAATTACTGCTTTATTTGTCAAATATTATGTATAGGTATTTTTATGTTGGTAATATTAAGAATACGAGGTATTTATAAATATAAACAATTCGTATGTTTTCTTCGAATAATTCGGTGACATTTATTTAGTTGAAACTTATTTATTGGTTGTGCACTGCAACTGAAAATTTAATTGTAATTACTTAAATTTGAGCTTACTATTAGCAAATTGATATAAAACTCTAACCCCCAAGCACCTTTAACACTAAACAAAATCAACACACAAAATTGACATCCAGTTGATGCCAACCTTAATCTTACAAAAGTTAATAGTTCTTGCCGGCCTAGGCCTGAAACCAAGCAGTTTATAGATGATTTTGAAATGTGTAAAACTAGTGTTTTTGGACGAAGGCTCAAAAAATATATTTTTTTATATATATCCTCAAGTATACGTACTGTTTATTAGTAATATAAATATTGATGTACATATTGCTGGAGATAATATCGCCAATTTTAACTTTACCCCAACGATTCCTCTTCCATTAAGACAGAAGACAGTCGGTAATTACATTGCACGTGAAATTATTTTTTTTTATGAAATGATGTTGAAGCTCCGGGGTTAGGTTAATGAAAAACCCTTGTTGGTTTTCCTCTAATACTATTTTCTGTCTTATTTATGACGCACTTAATTATAAATATGTATTTACAATTCTACGAAGATGTTTTATATAATTGACACCATCATAATCTTTCTTCATTACTTGGGGAATGTTGTTAGTTGCTTCAAATTTGTCACACACGATGTGTAACGTTGTCACGCTTAAGTGTAAAAACATAAAAGTTTAGTGATAATTTTTCTGCTTGTTAGATTTTAAATAACACATAAATCATGTTATTTTACGCTTTGGATAATAAGAAACGATATGTTTGAGACGTTAACGAATTACTTTAATTTGAAAATTTTTGACTTACATGTTCAATCAATAGTAATTAATAATTTTAGGTTTCGCAATGAAATATAATATGCATATAAGTTACTTTAAACAAACATTTTCATATAAATATATTAAATACATATTTCGACTGTTACTAGTAAGTTTGTATGAATTTGTAGTTTTGGGTTATAAAAACCAGGCTTAAATAAAAGTATTATACTTACGTTGAAACTCAGGAATAAATTTCGAAGTAAAAATGCAGATAATTTCGCTTTTTTCAATTTGTTCCAGAAAGGGAAATATACTTTAATTATACTAATATAAAAATTATAAATGTTGGTCTTTCCTAATGTAATTTACAACTGCAAGTAAAAAACTATGTTATGTAGCAGAATACATAATTTAAGCACTGTATACATTCTCACTCATTAAAAGATAATATCATAGACGACATGTTCTGCTTCATGCGAACCGCGAGAAAAATATCCTCTCCTTTCGCTCGAGCACATTCCGAGACATTTACTCGCATTTTCCAAGTAAAATTTGGAGATATTACGTCATTACACTTTTAAATGAGGCTACCATTCCACGGACAATGACTCGGGAATAAAGATATTCCGCTGGTCGCCTATCCGTGAAGAAACAGCAATTAAAGCATTTTAATTTCGATTTCAATTAAACTGGTGCATAGTATTAATATCATCTCGGATTTAAGTTACTTATACTAGCGTAACTAACAATCCACGGTTACGACTTATATTACTTTGGAATATATGAATTTAAGGTCTAACATACGCGTGAAATTCAAAGGCAAAAAATAATGGAAATTCTTGGACGGACATATAGAAAATCAAATGTAATTTGTATTTGTCTTGCCAAGTAACGTGCGATTTCTGCTAACGTGATTTATATATTTTTTTATTTGTGACGACTTTTCTGTGTATACAAAAATAGGTACATTTTTGGTATGCACAGATAGTTTTATAATATAATTTTTTCAACTAACCCTGAGCAAGTGGTGTCGAATCATCGGTTTTGTAAAAAATAGATATTTGACTGTATCTTCGACTATTATTTATCCACATCATTCCTTCAATCGAAGAATCATCTTTTCATCGTAATTTGTAAAACTATAAAAGACTTTTGGATTTAGTTGTTGTGTACCACGAGCTCTGTTTTTGGATGTTTTAAAAGAAGTGCTTTAGCCTCAAATTTAGCGCTGTACAATGTTCTAAAATTATTTTATAAGAAATTGCTTCAAATAGAAACTATAGATAAATGTATTCTCTACTAGTTTTATTTAAAGTACTTTACTATAAAATAATTTTAGATCATTGTACAGCGCTAAAACCGAGGCCAGTACACTTCTCTTTAAACTCCCAAAAACAGAGCTAGCTAATAATTTAAATAATTTAAATACAACATTTCGAATTATTGAATATAACGTTATACGGACGATTTCTTCGCGGTTTGCCAGTTTAATTTTCCTACGTGGTACACATACCTTTTTTCCATTGTTTGTTTATTTATTTTCACAAAAGTCAAATTTATTTGAAAAGCTAAATCGTACGGGAATACTTTGCCAGTGTCCCGAATATTCCCGTACTGTTATTTATCGTAGCCTAGCAACGACACTACAATACCGGATTAATGCACTTTGTGGTTCTAGTATACACCGGAAAAGAGTCAGTGTTCGTCCAAACGAAAAAAAAACAAACTCTTTGTTTCGTGAGCTAAAATTTCTCTCGTGGGTAATTCCTTACTTTGCCCACTTGTAAAGTAAATAACTATTATCTTAATCGAAAAATCTTTTAAAGTTTTTCATATATGAATTCTAAAAGTTGTTTCATCAAATGTATTATGTCATATATTAGGTATATTTTTAAAATCAAGGATTAAAAGTTTCATAATTATACAACAAAATAAGTAATTTGATTGCGTTGTCCTTGAAGCCCTTCCGGGACGCGGTTCAGCGCCCGCTGCACTTTCGATAATAACTCAAGTAATAAGGGGTACTTTCACTGCTTCCAAGCAACCTCGCACAGAAAGCGAGAGTGTTCGTGGGAGGTACCGATAAAAGTAATCATCATTTTGTCGAATTAAAACGGTAAATTCCATCAGCCGATGATTCCTTTCAACCGGCAATGCGTAACGCTCAACAATAGGTAATCGCTGATTACGCCTAACAATGAATCTGATTGACATTTGCTACATTATTGATAGAGGATATTGAAAAGAAATGTGTTTAAATGACCATTAAATGTATTTAATGCTGATGTAAATTAAAGTGACTGAATGAGAAAGTTAAATGTTGTGATAATAGTTGTTAATCATGACATTTAAATTCAGTTATTGTACGTGAATTACGTTTACATGGATGTGTTGATAAGTATGTGTGAATTAACAGAAGAATTATCAAATTTGGGCTTTTGAAACCCATAAAAACTCAACGAGTTAATAACCATAATAAACTTATTTCATATTCATTCGATGTAGCAATACACATCTACTGACTTCTGTAATAACTGAACTTATCACATATTTACATATTAAAAAAGGGTTTATAATCATTATATATTATTCTCGTTTATAAATTTACAATAATTATTGTATTGAAATATATATTTTTTTTATTTTGTACCCATGTTATAACGAATAATAATAAAACAAAATAGTAATGTGCTTTATTCAATACAACATTTGTTTATCCAACACCTTTCAATAATACTAACTATGGCAATTTTAAACAAGGAAAGTAACAGACTACCCATGAGTGGATGTATTTTTGAGAAACGTCACGATTGAGTAATTTTCTATTTATAACAATAATAATAACACACAACAACTTGATAACTACTTCGATTGACATTTTAAATTAGAAAATTAACAGCAAATGTTACTGTCAAATATTTATTTAATAAATTTTGCATTTATTAAGAGATGTTGGATAAAACGTTATACTTCACGCATTTGATTAATTAGCGAACTTTCATATCCAACATTGCAGTGATATAATGACCAATGGGGTAAATAGCTCCGTGGTAACGCATCGGACTGTGGATCGTGAGATCCTCAGTTCGAATCCCATTACCGACAGTTGCCAATTTAAATTTACCCCTGTGGTTCCCCCTCCACTAACAACCTTGGGGGCTATGACTTGACGGCTGGTAACCGCATTTCATACGCAAAAATATCACCTACCGAGATCTGCGTTAGCAGAGTGCCACATCCTTAATGGGTAAAAGGCGTGATGATATATTTATTTATAATGACCAACTTTCAGTAATAGTTTAGCGTGTGAATTTATGTACTTTTCGTAGTGGTTGTCGGAAAAGTAATTGTTTCGTCTTAGCTGAAATTCTTAGTAAAATAATGTAATTGAAAAGGCAAATCTATTACGATTGAGATAGAACTAAGTATATTTCTTTTACAAGGAGGATTATAACCCAATGTGTCTCAAATTAATTTTTTACTGACCTAAGTCATATTGACAATATCCCAACGGGATTGTCGCTTCTAAAGAACGTAGAAATAACAAATAAACATCTTTTGTGAGTAGTGCTGTGTAAAAAGGTCAGAGACATCCGTACGTCAATCACGCTGTGGCCAGCGGCCGCGCTTCAATTAAAACTTTATATGCACGCGCCCATTCAGTGTCGACTTGCGATTTTTTTTTTACCGTTATCACATGCTGAGTAATGAAGCTTCTCTTGTATGTACATGGGAGATGAAACTGTAGACTGCAGAATTCAACTCAAGATCCGTATTCAGACATTCAAAGATAATTAGGAAAATTTTACTCGTAGAAATGACGACATGAATTGGGAAGAGAACATCGGCAGGCTGAGGATAAAAAGGAAATCCTTTTAAGATTTTAATCCATTGCGGTTATTTTACCATTTCACTATATTATGCATTTTGCCCATTTTGGAGGTAACACTGAGTTTTTGTAGATCTGTGTTATATATTTGTTCCCTTAAAAGGTGTAGATTTACAGTATCTCATGTATCTCTGTGCATACTGGAAGCTATTACTTGAAAAAAGATCTACATAGTTCCCTTTTCTCAATTCAGTTGTAGTTCATTCCGAAATGAGCTGAAGCAAATGAATTCACTTGAAAACTTTACTATGGTGGTTATAGAATACTTACTTCTTTAAGTTTAAAAATATCAAAATAAACGTTTAGATCATCCCTTCTGGAGGGTAATATTGGTGTAGATACGATATTTCAGAGAGATCTGAAATGGTCGGCCTATATAGAATTCAATGTAGGGACCCACTTTTCCCAAATAATATTATTTTCCAGCAATAATACTTTCCCAAATAAATGTTTCCTCAAGAAATGAATTCTCCAAGTTATTTATTAATTTTAATGTGCAGATTGGAATACAGTTCAAAATTTGATTTGTTCTGGGATAAAAGTTTTGGGAATTAATTTTTTTGGGAAAAATATTTTGGAAAACTGTAGCTCAATTCGAATTCAGTCTTTTCGAGTTTTCTTCTTTATATATATTCCGGTGTGCGTGTGTTCGTAATTCTTCTCCTCTTCAACGGCGTGACCAATTTTGATGAAATTTTTTTTGGTACTTATGGGATACCGGCAGGTTGTGCTGTTGTCGAGATACAGATTTTTTTAAATTTTCCTGACTTGTATACAAGACTTATGCATTTGATTATCCAATTGACCCCACAAGTAAAAAAAAAACAAATAAATTCATGAAAATCGGTCAAGCCGTTTAGGAATAGAAGAATTACGAACAGGTTTGTCTATTGGGTCCGCTAGTTAGGTAGCTTGTAAAAACGAATAACATGTAGGTGTATAAAATGAAAGTGCAGAGGTTTTCTGTGGATCATGAAACCCTAAATTCGATTAGACTTTAACCCTGTGGTTGTCCCTCCTCGTATCTTAGGATTGTACATTTACCCAAAAAGAATCACTTACCGAGATTAGCAAAAGCAGAGAGCTTCACTAAAAATGGGTATTTATTTCATTCATATACTATTATTTAAATATTTTCAATCAAAACACGATTTATCTCCGTAAATGACATTTACTTCACATGCTTCAGAGTACTTCAGTGCACTGAACGATTATTTAATTTATGATGGGAAGTTTAACGTCAGACATACATCAGTTTATTTATCTCAAAGTACAAAGACGAAATGAGGACACATTTTATTAGTTCCTAATGTAGAAGTTAAGTGTAAAGACTTCATTGTAGCGGTGCGTTTATGAGTATATTTGCGGACATCAACAGTTTCTTGTGGTTTTGTCGGCGCTTTCCTCTCAACTGTGGAAACATTCAAGTTTAGTGTTATTGCTACTTACAGGTTTAAAGTATTTGTAATTATGGACCTTTAAGTAAATTGCACTTTGTTAATAAATACTAATTTTGAGTTCCGTCTGTGTTAGTATATTAAGAATAGCATAAAAGTTAACATAACGTCACTCTAATTTTTTATATTACCGACATAAAAAATCCTAGTATTTCAAAGTTACAAATAAATAAGGATTTCATTTAATAAATGTATGACAAAGTTGGCACGAAAAATAATGTGAATCACACTTTTAGAAACTGTTTTGCGAGTATTGTAAATCTCACTGAGTAGGGTATCCCAGTACCTTTTCCATCTTCACTTTTTTATCAACATTCTTCTCAAGCTTGCATTCATCACACACCATCATATTTTAAATAAATATTTTACGAACTGAGAAAAATCTGTAGGTATATCTGCATTGAAGTACATGATATACATATGTAGTATATAGTATATTCTTACTACAGTATTTCACACAATAAAAGCCAAGGTGCAAAAGATTTACGAATGTCATAATTTATACCGCGTAAGTAGTTTCATGTTTACGGAAGTCGGAAACACTTAAGTTTGATATTAAACTATGCATTATCGCGTTACTTTTGTTTATTTTTACTTACATTATGTATAAGAATATTACTACCACTAGATTGAGAACTAACGGAGCTATGAACTATTTAGTAATACAATAGCAAATTAAATGGTTTGCTGTATAGTTTCTACTTTGTTTTACTTCCTAATAGGTATGATGGAAACTTTGCCAGCGAGCGGCGCCACTAGTCACTGCCAAGGATTCTCTATATTTTAGTAAATATTCTAATGTTTTCACTGTTTTTCCAAAGAGAGTTCCCTAGAAATGCAAATAAATATCATATTTTAAATATAGTTTCTTTATTATAGAATAGACGGAATAGGAATTATAAAAAGGAAAAAAAAAAAACAGAAATTTCACTAAATATAAACTTAATATTTGAATTTGTTTTTATTGCGTTTCTATATAAATTGTACCAAAAGAAACTCATTGCTGTAGAGCACATTGTCATATCTCTTATATATTTTTAGTAACGCCGATTTTTGATGTTTTTCGAAGTGCAATTTTGAGTGGCTGTAACTCAAAAACTATGCAAAATACCGACAAATATCCTTTAGTATTGTGTTTTCCGTGCATTTTATTACAAACTAGCAAAATTTAAAAAACTTGAAAAATTTTGATTTTTTCCTTCAAAATTTTGATTTGCAATATCTCGAAAAATATAAAAGATATAAAATTTAATCATACACCATTAGATTCAGCTCGCCGAAAAACATAAGTATGCGAAGTTTCAGAATATTTGGTCGACGGGTTTAAATTTTAGAGCAAAAAGTCTGAAAATAGCTCAAAATCGACCAAATGCCAAGGGGTTAGGGTTAAGATTTTGACGATTTTGGCTCATTTTAAGTCTTTTTGTTATAATTAATTAACGCGTCGACTAAATACTATGAAATTTTGCATACTTATGTATTTCGACTAGCTGAATCGATTGGTCTACACCGCAAGTCTGTATCTTTGATATTTGTTGAGTTGCTGCTAGTCAAAATTTTGTAAAAAAATTCAAAATTTTTCAAAATTTTTATAATTTGCTAATTTGTAATAAAATGCAGGAGAAATACATAACTGGAGAAGATTTCTTGATATCTTTAATAGTTTTTGAGTTTTGGTACCTTAAATTTGCACTTAAAGAAACAGTATAAATCGACATATCTAAAAAAATATAAAAGATATAGCGATGCGCTCTACAGCAATAAGTTTGCTAGCAGGTAGATTATATAGAAATGCAATTAAAAAAAAATAGGAAATTTGAAGCGAAATTTTGTGAAATTGGCATTACTCAACGTATTCATATGAATCTATTCTATATTTTAAAAATGTATACATAGATAATCAAATACTGATTAACATTATATGAAAAGTCAAGTGGTTATCAAAAAATATTTTTATATTTGTTTTACAGTACTTTTTGTTTGAAGATAAAAACATACAACTACTAATTATTTCTTCAAACGGTATTAAAATTCGGTTCATAATCGAAATATGAATGTAGCACTCTTTAGCTAGCTGTGGTAATAATGATGGCTTTTAAGTGAAGAGTTATAAGTCAGTGAGTCGGTGTGTCATTGGCTCCTGAGAGAATAGCCTCTTGTAGTTTAATGGTACCTAGTGCCTATATTAAGCGTTGTAACGTTGTTCTTGTTTTATACCAGGAAGACGAGCTATTTTAGTTCTTATCCTTCGAATGTAGGTGAATAATTTATGTTGTGGTGTGGCGGCAATTTTATTAGTGTTTAAAATGGATGTGATGAAAATGATAATTACCTTTGGTTTACGACGATGTTTTAAAGATCATCGTGAATTACATTTATCAATTATCTTTTGCTTCTCCGCTATTCTTTGAACGCATTATATGTCGCAAAAACATTTAACGATATTAGATTCTAAGAGTGAACTTTAATAGTTGTTAGTCGTACTGCTATCTGTAAAAAAAGAAATTCAACGGCTAACCCTCTGAGGCTATGAACGCTTTTTGTACAGGCATCGAATGAAAGGTTGGTAAAACTAATATATGTGGATGAGATTGAAGGTGAACGATTGCGTGGGCATCCTAGGAGTAAGTGGTTAGGTATGATTTATGGTTTGAAGTGGAAAGAATAGACGAGCATGTATGAATCGTACTATGAATGTGGACGAGGCGACAATAGTGAGTCAGGATGCTTTGGAGGAGATAAGTTGTTGATGTTGGTAGACTGTGTTTCTAGATTCGTACTACTCCACTGAGTAGGATATAGTGTGACGTTATGTAAGTATGTATGCATCGTGCGAATAATTAATATGTATAGAGAGCACCTAGTCCTGCCCAGTATTAGCTTAGCTGAACAGAAGTTAGGATTTGTTATCATACCGGGAGTATACATAGGGATGCGTCATTACCATAGTTACAGTCAAAATGATTGACAGCAATGTATTAAAGCGTTTTTTTTTATGAGTGCACATAGGGATAACTTACAGTTATTAAAAATAATCATTCCTATCAATTCAATGTAATAAGTTTTAAAGCAATTAAAACAAATTTCTTATTTGTTTAAACTTGCATTGTTTGTTTCAATATGATTAACTATTATTAATAATCAATTTAAATTATCCCTATGTTCATTCTTAAAAAAAACGCGGTAATACATTGCTGTCAGTCACTTTAACTGTAACTATGGTAATGATACATCCCTGTGTATACTGATAAAAAAAACTCCCGGTATAATTTTAGATACAGGAAACAATGTTATGAAAGGCACCTAGTTCTTCGCCAGTCTTGACTTGACAGAAGTTAGGATTTAAACGACAGCAATGTGACCACTACATCAATTCATTCCTATGAATCTAGGTAGTAATGCATTAGCCAATCGAGCTACGGGATTAATATAAGGTTTGTTCCAAGTGGTCATTTCTGACAAGTTTGTGACATGTTTGTGACAAATTTTAGTGCGCCTGCGAAAAATGTAAACAAGTTAACTTTGAAACATTTCTTTTTGTGGCGAAAAATGTATGAATTTCTTTATTTATATTTATATTTAAGGTTAGTTGTCAAAACAAAATATGAGCATGCACATGCGCTTCATTCCATTCGCCGTTCCAGTCTATGTTTCAAACTTAACTTGTTTACATTTTTCGCAGGCGCACTGCAATTTGTCACAAACATGTCACAAACTTGTCAGAAATGACCACTTGGAACAAACCTATATTCATAAATATTAATACTATCCTTGGTATTGATCCTGTTTCATGTTCGAATTTCAATGATTTTCGAAAACTTCAGAAATATAAGGTTACGTTTTTATTGGATTACCTTAGCGTCCAAAGGGCGTGGAGCATTACTTCCATGTATTCCATCCGACAAAACATTTACGATTATCGTAAATAATCACTCAGTGGTCGGTGCCGTATGCAAAGTATCGCCGATACGACGATATTGAGTCGACGACGTACGATAACGGCTGCAGAGTAATGAGTGCAAGCTGTATATGCGGTAATGATACTGTGTCGGACGTACAGTACCAGACTGGCCCACTTACATGACCTTATTCCTGTTTTTATGCACGCAAAACATCACTTCCTGTTTCCGAGATTATGGTGGTTGGGTAAGAAACTTGTGAAGTGAAGAGATTAGATCTTTCAGCGCGGCTTCTTATGCAGCTTGTTTGAACCCTCCGCAGCTTTGGTCCCTATGACTTTACAAAAGAATTTTAAAGACAAAATATATTTTTCGCTCTTTCCTTTATAATAAAGCAATTTAAGTATAATTCTTTGGGACTGTGGATCTTGTGATTCTCAATTCAGATTCTTTCGAACTGTAGTGAATTTTTTTAGCGCAACTCTGCAATTAGTAATTAGGCATCCATTATCGTAATGACGTAAGTAGTAGTTTAGAGGAACAGGAACTACATACAGTGGAGATTATTCCCAAAGCTGTTATGATGTGTACGGTCAAATGTGCAAGCAGTATACACCAATGAATCGACTAATTGTGATTAAGCTCATTACAATGTTAATTAACGAAATTGCATTTTGCATGTAAACTTGCTAATAAAACATTCCATATATGTATGTGCTGGCTTGCCTTTCCCGTAATTCTACCCATGGAACTGTAAATACCTCTGATGCTTTTTTTTAGATTGATGTGCTTCACCGGTAGGCATCAGCTCTTACATGGTTTAGTTTACAAAATTATGTACTCGTATATATTACAGCCAGATATCTTTCGCATTATTTTATGGTGTTGACACGGTTTCTATCTAGCACTTAATTCAGGAATCTCGGTATTTAATGATGTACTTTTTGAAATCTTTTTGGCAATAGATGATTATGTGTTCGACAGTCACATTCATCGATGTTTGTGGTGTTTGTTCTTTTAAGCAGATAACTATGAATTAGTAGGGTATGTCCGATCTTTATTCTTTTTATTCTATTGTTTCTGACCTTAGCCAATTTTCGATCCCATTCTTCCTCGTTTCTCGCTAATGTTCTCCAATTAGAGATACACCTATTTTATTTAGATCTTTTTTAACTTTATCAACGCGTCTACTTTTAGGCCTTCTTTTGAATCTTGTCAATACCATCCTCTTGTTCAACATCTTTTTAGCAAATCTATCTTATTGCATTCTGCTAACATTGTCCAGCACATTTAAAACTTTGTACTTTAATGAATCCAATGATATTCTTTATCATAATTTGTTCGAGCCGATCTCGGTGGCGTACTAGCTATGTCTATAGCCTAGTACGCTAGAAGTCGTGAGTTCGAGTTCCACTTGAGACCGTTTACACAAATTCACAATCATCTACTCATAACGCGAAATACGACCATAATAGTTAGTCTGATTCTCATCTTTTTTAAATAATAATAAAGAAAATCGTATTCTCCAGCATTTATCAAAGTTAAAAGGGCCGAATATTTTCTGCAAAATAAGTGGATGCTATTTGTTCATGTCTTAGGTTCGTTGCAGGTTTCTAGTATTCAATTTTGTCTTGAATTTTTTTAGTTTGTTAGTCGTGATTTTCTTTCCTTTTACATATCACTTTACTTATAATTTTTTTGAATGAGTTTTGACATTAGCTATAATTCATTTAGTAAATACCTCT
Source organism: Poecilus cupreus (assembly GCA_963942605.1). NCBI lineage: Eukaryota > Metazoa > Arthropoda > Insecta > Coleoptera > Carabidae > Poecilus > Poecilus cupreus. The sequence goes on from OZ012720.1 coordinate 31,689,923, forward strand.
TAACCTCTAATTTTAAATCACTATAAAAAAAAATTCTTTAAACATTCATTACAGGAGGTAATATATGAAGGACTTCTTATCTGTATTTGTACGTCCTATTAAAATATGATTAGCATTGAATCCGGATTCTGAGTAAAGCATTAACGAACAAGCAACTATCAATTCCAGTACTTATTACTAATTTAATCCTCATGTTTACAATTTTTAGTAATAGTTGTGTAACCTGCATACATGTAGGTTTATTACTTATTTATGCTTACGACTCTCGTTTGTAAAAACAAATTCCAAATAAACCCATGTTATGCCTCAAACCCGATGACAAATGATTACGTCTCAAATTAACAGCATATCAGCATGTATCACACATAATCAGTATTTTGCCGGTTTCGTTCCACTAAGCACAGACATGCAAATCGCTCTACTTAGCAAATCTCGAATATCTAATAATTATACTCATCTAGTCATCATGATGATGAGGTTGAAGCGGCCTCCGTGTTGGGCAGTGGAGCCTGTAGTGTACTTACTGCTGCGTCAAGACCCAAAAAACCAGCAATCGTCGATAATTGTGCACAGCAAACGCACTACGTAATACATCACGGGACTAATGAACCGTGCATGAATTTAATTAATAAGCATAGCAATACGTCCAGTTACACTGTTACAGATACTGTACTTACAGAGATACTAGGTTTTGACACTAGCGCGGACTAGTGGGAAGATGGTGAACTTGCCTGCTATGAGCTGAAGTTGGTTCATTTGAGATTTTGACAGAAGAAGAAGAACTGAGTTGACTTTGATATAATTGTAAATGTTTTACTGTCAAAGCAGCTGGGAAAAATGAAAATATTTGAATGTGCTATCGTTTAAAATCGTTGGTTTAAAAGGGGTTTTTTTAGGTTTCAATTTATTGTCACATATGTTTGTGCTAATTTTGTTAGATTTTTAGTTTTATTCGGCACTTACGCAGATATTTCGTCTTGAGGCATCATCTGTATTGACATGCTTATGTGTCCAGGCTAAATTTAAGTTTTTTTTTTTTAGATAATATTTGAATTGGTCTTTGAATAAGATATTCACTCCCATCTCCCATCCACGTATGAGATAGTTGGATGCGTTGTGCCAACTTAGAAGACACAGTACAGCTTTCTTGTGGTGCGGTTCACGTCACTATCTTCTTTCTCACTTTCTCCCACTATTGCTGATTGATGATCAAATCAGCAATAGTAGGAGAAAGTGAGAAAGAAGATAGTGACGTGCACCGCACCACAAGAAAGCTGTACTATAGTGGTTGTTGTGCATTTGTAGGGACAACACGTCTCTCCGTGTCTTCTATGCGTTAGAAAATTAACGCATATTTTCGCAATTGTAATAACTTAAGTTTAGATTAGTAAATAGTTGCGTTTTATAAATTTTAATTTGGACGTATTTGTTTTTCCATTTTTACCTTTATTAAATTATTAAATAATAACAAAGTATTTGCATCTTTTTGAAACTTCATTCTGATTGTTGGAATGCCTTTGTTTTTTGGTTTAATTTATTTGTAACCACACCCACCTTATGTTATACAAAACAGGAAGGGGAAGTTTATTGGACATAAAACAATAAATTTAATTACCTATATCAAATTAGCAATATAATTATTCAAGATGATTTGTGCATACCAGTTTTGGAAAGATCTGAATAATGTGTTGAATAATGTATTGAATAATCTATTTAAATAATTATAGTTGTTATAAGAACAAACAAATATTTAAAGAATCTATTCTTCACGGTAGCTTCCGTGTTGTCAACTGTAAGATAAAACAATAAAATTCAGATTTATAATATACAAGAAAGTCGCGTGGTGCCCACATATTTGTCTTTTATCTTCATGATGTGCTAAATATTGCGCATTGTCTCAAATTTTGCAGCGGTCCAAACTCGGCAGTCATATATTTTTCAGTTCATTATAAACTCAGTAAATCACAATTAAAGTCGAAATCTTCTACCTACAACAGTACCAAACATTGAACTACATCCAAAGTATTCATTATGATAATAATCTCGTTGCTGGTTGGCGGAGAAGCCAGCGAGATCATAAATCATGGCAACCCTGATCTGCGAAGATGTCCCACCGCATCTGGCGCTGCTCCGAGCGAACCCAGAGCAAATCCGGGACGTTCGCTGCTCCGCGCTCTGCTACACTCGCTTGGGTTATTAATGTTCTGTCCGCATTCGCGTCCAACTTGTCAGCCCGTTATTTTTTCCTCTTCCTCGGTTGGCTCTGGCTGGAGGATTTCACTTTCGCTTGTTTGATTGACGCAGCATCCCGCGATTTCGCCAAAGCAGTTTTTGTTGGAGTTCAGGTGACTGGGGTGGTATTAATCAGGATTTGTTAATAAAAATGCTTTGGAGGTTCATTTTCTTTTCCTACCGCACGTTTGGTGTCACGGCATGCTGAGTTTCTTTTTCATGAACAGAAGTTTAGTACTTCTTATAAAAAGAAATTTTCCTATTTCACTTACACAAAGTGAATTTAGTACAATTAATTTTGTGGTCAATTATCTAAGGGGATATGTGAGGAAAAATTGAGGGGCCTTCAAGTAAACTACAAATTATAAATTGTTACAAAAAATATATCCAGATTATGTGTGTGTCAAAAGATGTTTAAGAAACCGTTTTACATGTACCTGGATATGAGTTTAAAAACTCAAAATTTAATTTGAAAATAGAAGTGTTTGAAAATAAGTTTATACAGTCAAGAATTCTTACAAATACAGTTTAGTTTTCATAAACTAGAATTAAGAATTCGCACAGTAACCATCCTTAATATTTCGAATTATAAAAAAAATTCTTGCTGTTTCCTGATCAGCACGTCATATAACATATACTATACATTTTTTTCCCGTAACATACAAACCTCGTATACATTGTAATTTACTTAATTAAATATATTAATTGCACATTATGCAAATCACATTTCTAAATATCTTAAATTTAAGTACTTTATTAAACACTACACTTTTTAGTACTCGAAATGATAAAAGCAGCACACAGCCTTTTAATTAAACTTATTAATAGTTATATGTAATAGCTGGTCGAAGCAGGCTTTTCCTGCAACAAGCGACATAGAACGCTGTGATTTGTAAATTTATTTAGTTTATTGTATTCTTTATAGTGGACAGATGTGTTTTTTCTATTGTGAATTTATATGTTTGAGTGTTTTTATGTGTACTTATGGTCCAGTGAACTTCTCCTTCCTGCGAAGAGGCCCGGGATGAATCTTTTTGTTGCAGAAATTTAAGGTATGATAGGTTTTACCTTGTAAAAATACATGCGTATGAGATAATTTATTGAATATATGATTGTATATTTGTTTTCCATTAGTAAGATATTCATATATAGCTGCTGTTGAGGACCGACAGTAATTGTATAAAAATTAAACATAATTTACGTGAATCTATTACTGATTCTCTTTCACCGTTGACACATATTGACAGTTCATTTGTATTCATACATTATGCACTATTGCGTGCTCGTTTCATTGTCTCTTTCAGTTGTACCTCTTGATAGTTTCTTTCTAATAAGACAGAAACTTGGTAACAGAATGCAAATTACAAATGTATTCTTGTTTGTTTTGTAGCTTGTCCCATTGCATACATATTTTACGAATTATCTAGTTATTTAGAGCAAATAAATAATCTACACCGAATTGGTTTACTATGCGGCAGTTTTAATCACTTTTGCTGTAGGTTAAAGTCCGGATATTTTTTTAAGAGTAGTGTTAATTAATTTAATATAGGATGTACAAATCTCTAAATTATTTAGAATGACTCTTTGTTAATTCGTGTGACTTGATTTTAATTGGACTCCAAAATATAAATATTTCTTTAATATTCATGTACTTGTTCTCGTCTCATGGCACTTCATAATTTGGTATTATTTTCCATTCATTGAAGTGTTCGAGGATTTTAACCCGATGCGAAATAACAATCAACAAAGAACCGAGTTTCAGCTACAATTTAACTCTTTTAATAAAAATTAATAAACTTTATATTCAACTATATTATAATCAATTATTTATTATATTGTTTAGCAGATATAAAATGGCTTTTTATTATTCCTGTATGTGGAGTTCTACAAGGATCAGATCTCGGTCTAATATAATTTGCACGTGAAGTGCTGTCAAAGTACGGCACCCAAATATGATAATGGAAGAGAAATTTAGTATCATTTGAACATCTCCAAATTTTTGAGATAGTAGTCATGTATGACCTAAAACAAATAAAAAATAAACGTAAAGTAGTCCAATCGAATGACCTAATCAAATGCCACGCGCTTCCGCCCAAAGAACCAATCCATCACTAACCTACCTCACCATTTCTCAAGGTCACCTGCAGGTCAGTCTCTGGCCACTCGGAATCTAACCCGGTTCAGCTGCTTCCAACTCACGCCAATTAATCTTCCTCGACGATGCAGCACCGCAAAATCCGTGTTCTACAGCAACACCCCGCAATATCGTAAAATAACGCGCGGAGTCCCGGGTCGCAATCCCAGCGATGCGATAGCATCTGTGCAGCGTGTGAGTCAGTCTGTGTACAGAGTTGTATGAAATGCCGGGATGAGTTATAAGGGGAATAAATGGAATTAATGGGAATTAGTGGAAACGGGTTTTTGGCTTTGTTTGGAGGAATTAATTGGGCTTGTAAATTGGGAATATGATTACAAGATTGTTGGAACAGTTATAATGGAGGTGATTCGTAAGAGATGTTTATGGGATGCTTCCTCATACTCTATGAACTGCTGGCACAGATACTTAAAAATATTGAAATGGGGCAAACATTTAACACTAGATTTACACTTCCTTTATTAAAATATTTGTACTGGTTTTATCTTTGAATATCTTTGAAGTTACTTGAATTCTTTTCTGTCAAATTAAAGTTTATATTGATTAATAATTGTGATATATCATTCCTTCAATTATTATATTCCTTATTTAACAGGTAAGTGTAAAGAATACTTTCTAATAATATATTTCCGTATGAATTGTGTAGTTAGATTTTACAAAATTTCAAGAAATATGTTTTCAAATTTGACAGATACAAAATTTAAATGTTTTTTTTTTTTTTTAAGTAACTGGATTCCAATAACTTGTTTTATTTATGAGATCTGGACCCAAAATGGCGGACGAGAATACCTACATTCTTCTAGAGCTCTAGTTTAAGAGTAGTATTGGGCTGGAGGTTATGTCCTGGCCACATCAGATTTTTTTATTTGTTTTAGGTCATACATGAATAGTATCTCAAAAATTAGGAGATGTACGAATGAAATTTCTTGTCTTTTTAGTCCTATTACTTAGGAAAAGGATAAAAGATTAATAATTAAAAGTAATATTTCAATGCCAACAATTTACCTTTTTGAGGTTATATGTTATTCGTCTGGCAGTATCGACAGCATTCATACTACCACTAGAAAATGAAAATCTCTGCAAACAATGCGTTTCTAGATCTTCTTAACAACTTGTTTACACCCTTATATGAACAACCGAAATAGAAAAGAACAAGCTTGACTATTGTTAAATCCCAGCATAATTACAGTAGCGCTTTAAATTTCCTTTTCCATGCGTGAACAATTTCCTATTATTCACATTATTATAGCCCTTCATACATTCAAATTAATTAAGAACCAGCACTGATTCGCAAAATGAGTTAACTAACCTACAAAATGAAAAATGAATGGGAAGTGCACTTGTAACATGACATTAAACATTGTACGCAAGTAAAGTTATTAATGTAATGCTAGTATGTTATTGGAACATATTTAAATGCAATGAAAATTCACACATAAATCAAACTCTTACGTTATTTCCGTCAAGAAGTTTCCGTTGTCTATAGAGCAGCGCAAATGTTTGTCATAGCTAACCTGGTTCTCGCGACCACCACTGCGACGAGCGACGACAGCACATTATGATTATGGAACAGCGAGAAGAGGCAATATTGTTACAATATTTTACATTTTGAATGTAAGAAATTTCATTACACTTTATTGTAAATTCTGGTGTACCTATATATCCTGAATTGAACTTATTTTATAATTAACAAAATTACTACACACTTTCGTCGTTAATATCGTCATCATATTTAGTTCAAAAGTCCGATGTGAGCCCCAACTTTCTCAAGTCTTTTCCTCCAGTCTTTTCCATTATACATCGTTGTCCACGTTCATTTTATGGTCCAATATACAATTTGAAGTTCGAAGGAAAAAATAAAAGAATAAATAAATAAATATATCATCACGCATTTTACCCATTAAGGGTGTGGCACTCTTACGTAGATCTCGGTAGGTGATATATTTTTGCGTATGAAATGCGGTTACCAGCCGTCAAGTCATAGCGCCCAATGTTGTTAGTGAAGGGGGAACCATAGAGGTGAATTTAAATTAAAGAATCTCATAAAATATAGTATTTTCACTTAAAAGTCTAGGGTTCGGCATAAAACTGTAAAGGTCCTTGTACTCTAAAACTACATAGGTACTTCTTAGTGCGGATACCGAAAATTGGCTGTATAATGGTCAAAATAGCTAAAATTCTCAGGACTGGATTCAAGGAAAATAGTCTTATTTCACATATTATCCACATAATAGAAACAATAATTATACTTATTAAAAAATAAAATTACTTGACTCTAGTGTAGGAAATGCTCTTTATTATGCATTAAATGGTTAATTTTTCTTCGCACTTTTTTCTAATTCAGATAAATATTTCCTCCAAACCACCTGTTATTTTATTAAATGAAGTTCTTAATGCAAGCATCCAAGTTTTGACGTTTCAGATGGTGTTTTAACAAGGTTATGTTTTTATTTTTGAAGTTTATTATTTATGAAACTTAAAAAATTTAACACTGGATACATATTCTTTATAATAATAACGGAAGTCACTATTGCACAAACCATACACAGCCTTTATTTTTCATATTTAGCATCATTTTAAGAACTGTCATTTTGACAGCGTTTTGTTTGTATTTCGCCTACGTGAATTTCATCGTAATTCAATGATAACATCAATAGATGGCAGCACGAAAATTTGCTTCTGTATAGCCTTCCATTGGATTTGTTATTTAAGATGCATAGTAAGTTTTATTCCTTTCGTTTCAAATAAATTATGGTCCAGGAATGAAGTTCAGTTAATTTGATAGGATAGTGTTCACCTTAACTTCGGTCTGCCACAATTCCTCGAATCACCTGTACATGTAAGGATTTTTTTGGTGGTTAGTTTCCACTTCCTTTTAAAATGTAACCTGTCCACCACTTTCCTTCGTGCTAGTTATAGTATTCAAAATCCCTTTTACATTTCGTAGGCCACAATGCATATGATATCCAAAAGTAATTTATGTATATGAAACAACATACTGCATCCTCAATACAATCCAAACAACTCTCTTCTCAACACTGTAGCATCAACCATGCCATGTTAAATGCTTTTTAATGATGTTCTTCAAAGTCAATTTTAGTTCAGGAACACGACCATCAATTATAACTAGTGCGATGTAGCAACAGTGGAAAAATCCCGCTTAAATGTAACAGAGGATAGTTAGTGCTAAATAATCGAGCGGGGAATAAAAATGGCGGATAGGTATTAATTAGATTGAAGCGTGGTTATTATGCATTATTGCGAGTGTAATATATTCATTTATGGATGGATGCTATAATTACGTTAAATGTTGTATTATTACGGGAATGTGTTTATAATTTCTTTTAAATTGAATGAAAATAGACGGGGTAGGATATCATTCATGTATTTTTATAGTAACATCTTTTTATTTCGTAATACAAGATCATATATTTGTGTGAGATGCTCAGGAATGCGTGCCATTAAGTTCACGGAAATATTTTAGCGGTCTATTATAAATTAATGTCTCGAATTAAATAATTATGTTGATTCATTCATTTATAATTAAATTACTTCAAATTCATGTATCATTTCCTGTTACAAATGTGAAATAGATGTAGAAAATTATAAAGATTATACGCTTGAATTTATTTATAATTATAAGTTATGTACTGAAACAATGACTTAAGCGCTGTAGAGCAAAATAACGGTATAGGGAATTTCGTAGTCGAAATATTTTTAATTTATGTATCTTCAACAAAATCAGAGATAAGGAAACATATTTTTTTCAGATTATGATTCAGTATTATTCACAGCGGACTGCGGAAGGAATTGCTCGAGTTTTTCACTCGCTTCTAGATTAATTAGCTTTTAATTTACGCATATAATATATTGTTAAGACATACATTAACATCCATATTTCTTAGCACTGATGATAAGAAAATTACCAGAAAACATTTCCGTCATTTTTCCGGTTCCAGCTAAATATTACTATCAAATAATTCAGAAATTCTTCCTCTACTTAACTTTTTTGACATAAAATAATTAGGTAAGCCAATAATTGACATTTCCAAAATAGTTTTAAAAACGTTATGGAGCGTCCATTGATTCACCGGCTATATAAATAAATGTGAGATCTTTTAATTATTAGAAAATTAAATTAGAAAAGAGCTCAGTCAGTGATTTGAAAAGTGAATTAATGGATTGTACTCTGCACGAACTACAGCCAGTGAAAATAGAAGGAACAGAAAATTTGGTTCTTCAGAAAAGTCTGTATTATTAACAATCAGTTAATAATTAAATATGCAGTGATTTCGTAGTTTGTAAAGTGGCAACTTTACGACCGGATCAAAAGTGACCGATTGTGAATAAACAATATTTACCAGTTAAATTAATTGTCGGAAGTTTCAAAGCATGAATTTCAACAATCAAAAGAATTTTCCTACATTTGCAAATGATCCAAGTATCAATAGAAACATCTTGCAGCATCTACTCAAGTCATGCAACTTAATAGTAGTTACATTATAATAACTTCACGAATAGTGGCCAGCGTGTACATATAATTAAAACTAAAAAACACAATTAGCAATTCGTTATAGTTTAAATTACAGATGTAATAGCTGAGTAATTTAAGTAAATTTCAGGTAACTCGATCGTCATTTTAATTCCTTTGACATGTGCTCGGTGCGATTATCACAATTACACATTGCTGGGTAATCCATGTGTTTAGAATGGATGAGGATAATGCAATTAATTTGTGCATTCTACACCGCGACATGAGCTTTAAAAATATAAATTCCATTTTATATTATGTAGCTGGATTATGTTACGAAGGGAAGTACTAATTCTTCAATACTGTTAACATAACAGTAATATGATATATTTACTTTAAGTAAATTTAATGTAGCAAATATTTACACACGTAGAATATACAAAGACTCACAAATAAATATGAATTATCACTAAATACACAGGCATCCTAGATAATAGATAATATCTTCTTCTATATGAATCGTGGGCTGTTAATCACTCCGATTTATAATATTCAAATCTATATATGCTAAATAAACATATTAAACTAATTATTAATTGTTAGAAAGATTATCGCGCTACTATAATTTACCTATTAATGAATAAACAGTAAATTATAAATTAAATGGTAAAATAACTTAATCTGTCTACAGAGGTTGCGGGTTCGAATCCGGGTCAGGTTAGGAAAAGTTTTATTATCTAATTTGGATTGGTACTCATTCCCGTCACCATTCCAAGTTGGTATATAATTACCTCAGCAACCACAAAACTATCGGGCACCGGTTGGTTGTAAAAGGAATTGCACCGAGTGGGCAACACACGTGGCGTCAATTTAAGTATCTGGCAATTTATAAGTAAAATTAAGATTTCGTGCTTGTGGTTCACCTTATCACCTTAAGGATATTAACCGTATCGTTTTACAATCCCGAAACTACTACTATACTACTTAATTAATCTTAAGGCCTTTCTATCTTCTGGTCTATGGTTGTGAGTGGTGGCATCATTTTTATTTCAATTTGTGGACTTTTGCTTCCAATAGTTTTTCCAGATATTTCTATCTCGGAATATTGCTTTACATTCTTGCCATATAGCACCTCTGCCTTCTGTTGCCGTCTTGACTTTTTCGAACCAGTTTTGATCAGCATTCATTTTTCTTATGTTGGTAATTTTCTGAAGTTGTCCACCATACCCGTAGGTTATTACTGGCACTATTACTTTCCGGTATCTTCCAATAATTTATCCAGACATTTCTGTCTCCCAATAATGCTTGACATTTTTGCCATATAGCACCTCTGCCTTCTATTGCCGCCTTGACTTCTTGGTCCCAAGTTTTGATCGATGTTATTCTCTTTTTCTTACTTTGGTATTTTTCTAAAGTTGTCCACCATACCCGTAGGTTATTACTGGCACTACTACTTTTCTAAAATCTTGTACTTTAGAAGGTTTTGTTACTTCTTTTTTGGTCAAGAATTTTTTTCAGAGTATTAAAAAGTCTTCATCCTTTGATTCTTTCGTTAATCTCCTTATCTAAGCTACCTGTTTTGTTAACATTTACTCACAGATATTTTATTTCTAACAAGGAATAAAGTCCTGAATTATCTCTTTTACATTTCTAGACTTCTTAGTCTACTTTAATACAATGTGCAAATTGTGGTGTTATTAATCTTGATTATTGTTTACTTTTAACACGTAGTGTAGTTACCTAACAAGATATGTAGTTAAGAGAGTTTGTGCATCTAGACCATTGTGAATTAAATAGAGCATTTACATCAGTAAAAACTATTTTATTTTTTATTTTATGCGTTTAAAACTTACCGCAGATATGAAACTGAAACCAAGACAAACAGATGTGCATCATTCAAATGGCAAGCCCCATCATCATATACAGTGCGACAGTCCTAATCGAACCAGAGCATCAAGTAACGTGGTACTTGCTTCGCGATCAATTCATTCTGATACAGTCAGAACCTTAATCTGTGCGACGATCTTTGGTTTCTAGAGTAACCAAAGCGGCATCAGATAGGTATTTAAGCGCTCAAAACTAAATTTAAGGTGAACAAGTGGCCATCGTTTTAATTGTCAGTAAATTTCAACTAAGATATCTGTTAAAACTTCTACTCAGATAATTTGATGAATGGCCACAATATTTACCAGTTCTACGCATTGAGATCATATGCCTAATTCTTATACTTTTTAAACCAAATCATTGGTGGGATCTTCAGAAAAAATACCCTTGTTGTTTCTTCTTCACTGACATATTTGGGCGTTGCTATAGTGAGATCTACGCTGAGCAGAGTACGTGATGATATATTTATGTTTATATTCTAGCATGTTGCCTTTTAATTTTATAATAACACAGCATATAAAACACTTAATAAGAAAATTACAACCTAATTTAAAAACCTATATATTAAATTTTCATCGGAGAAAATACATAATAGCTTAGTTAATTATCATGCATTAGCCTCCTCATCCAATGAACAATAACATCGTCCAAGTGTTCACTTTCTCCCGCTGGCTCATAGCTCATAGTCGAGTAGATTACCAGTAAATTACTTATCCACGGCATGGAAATAGATAATCTGCAATTACTGTATCAATCCAGCATGGAGCAATTCCTCAGCACCTGTATGCAGCGAATGAAGTCATCAGAGTGTCTTCAGAGGTGTTCGTGAGGGAGCAATGAGCCAGAAAAGTGTTCTATGAATGTATTCAAAAATTTAATAGCTGGATTTATATCGCGAAAGAGGCGCAATGGAGTGTGAAGCTCCGCTGTGAAATATTGCGCATCCACCACTTACAGTTACCTCTACCTCAGCGCGGAATACATTGGAATAATGACGTCATTTACATGAATACAGTAGTGCACAATGGCTGCTGTTCCTGCGAATATTACGGTTCACTAGCCGCCGAACTATTCGATATTGTTTTAAATGTTACATGAATTTCTACATGACTACATAAGTTACCATGCACAATCTGTCCTCGAAATTTATCCGAACATACGGTATTGTTTCACCTTCAAGATCTGAAGCCGTTTGAAGAATGTTTTAAATTCATTTCCTGAAATGTTTATAGCTGCCCTCGTCGCATCCTAAAATCATTTTCATACCACAGCGAAAGAAAAGTGGGAAAGAAATCTGGGAGTATGTTGGCTGTTGAATATGTGTAGTACTGCTGTATCAGATGTAATGCAACACTTATCTTGACAAAATATATCGCTATATTTATAGATATAACATTTTGTAATTAATTTCTACCATCACAAACTAGATAAATTGGAGGTTTACACATTGGGTTTTAACTTTTAAGTGAATTTAAGTCTTGCAACTTCCAACTTCTTGTAAATATTTTACTTCAACCAGATTTTCATGGGCTGGAATATAATATAAATTTATTTGTTTTTTAACCAAATTACTTACTGATATAACTGTACTACTTATATTAAATGGCGTCCTACAGTTGTTGAATATATTATGCTTTGTACGAAACTGTTTCATAATTAGTGATATGGGCTAAACTTGCAAATAATACTCTTTTTCTGTTGTTCTTATATTCATGGTGTTCTTATATTATTATTTTTTATTTCGGTTGCTTATAGAAGGCTTTAAACACAGTGCAAGAACGTTGTTAAGAAGATCTATTAGTACACTGATACATTTTCTACTTGCGGTGTGAAAGTAAATGCTTTACAAACTGATAGATAAATGACATTACCTCAAAATGGAAAGTTGCAGATGTTGAAATATTATTTTTAAATATTTATATATTTTATCCTTTATCCAGGTAATGGGACTAAAAAGAAAAGAAATTTATTGATGTGTCACTTAACGATGAATTTTCATCTGTGAAGTGCTACCAACACAATAGATAAAAAACACCAAGTTCTATTGACATTTCGCATTTTTTAAATATATTAAAGTATAATTTCAAAATTACCGCACAAAACGTAATATATTGAACCTGATTAATAACCGCCTCTAAAATTGTTTTGCTAATTTTGTGTTACTTTTAATATTTTTAATGTAGAAACTTAGGCCCGGTTGCAGAAAAGGCAGGTTGTTAACATAACAACTATATTAACCTGCCTTTTCTGCAACAGGGCTTCAGTTTAGTAGAATACATACTAATAGTTTATTGAAAATAACTAACATTCATATAATTTATTTATATAATATAGTTGGTAGACAAATGCAGGCGATAATTTAATGAACAATAAACGAATTATTCCCGTAATGTATAATGTAAAAAATGCAATTAAAAAGTTTCACTTTTTGTACGATTTTTGTACTAATTCATATTTACGTAGCAATATTCTTAATTACCCACAGTAAACATCATAATTAAAATACAAATAACACCATTTTTATTTTGTTGCAGGTAAGAACTTCAACCATATATAATCCAGCGTAGCAATCTTAACAATAGGGTGAGTACACACCAAACAAAAAACAACTCTTGTTCCCGCTGAAAACATCTTCATTCTCACAATCGTAATAAGCAACATGCTTGCTTTGTTCAGAATCGACACCCACATCATTCCAACATGTCGTTTTGCAATAAAGCACGAGTTACACTAGAAAACTTTTAGAACAAACAACAAAGATTTCCACGAAATATTCAGTAGTTCACTCAGTAGAAAATCAAAACCACATGAATATATTGGTCGATACGATCAGTTAATTCCTAAAGCAGAAACTAGAATTTTTTTAAAAGGAATACAGCATTTTACTGTTCATTATGTGACTTTTGGTTCGATTCCTACAGTCACCTATATCTTTGAGGCTATGCCTTATCCCAAAATGGGTAAATAGCGTGATAATGTATGTGTTATAATAACTATGTTACTCGCAACTTGCATGTATTTTGAATTTGACTGCATAATTCTTTGTATAAGAAAAAATCAAGGTTTAATTCTCTGACCAACACCTGATATGTAATCTAGTTCTTGAGTACCTTAGATATCAACTGTTTTCAAAACAAAACTTTCAAGTTGCTATAGATCAGAGAATTTAAATTGATTAAATAATAGTATATTCGTCTGTTGTGTAAAAAGCATGAATCATTTTATTGGTCATCTTCAGCTTTGATTGTCTAATAAGCTCAGTAAACCAATGCCTAGTGTAAATATTGCTTTATATACTTGTCGAATAAACAATCGCGAACATCGACCACAACAAACACTGTAATTATCATCCAATTTATTAAATTAAGAATGAAAACATAAAGAATCGGGCAGACAGGTATATTGTGGTAATGTGAGAATCTGTTGCACTTTTAATTATACAGAGTTTTTAAGCAGTTTATGTGAGGTAAATGAGTCATTACTAAAATTCTGGATTGTTGGTAGTATTATGAATAATTTTGTGAGGTTTGCGTATTAGTTTAGAATTGTAATTAAGCTGAACAAGGTATTCAATTAAAATGTTATAATGGTAAATTACTCGTACAAAGTAGCTGTATTATTCTAAGAGAAATAATATGATAAAATATAAAAATTTGTTTACCTGGCAAAAAAGATACCAGAAAAAAAAATCAAATGTTCTAATGCCGTGAAGGTAATCCTAACAGTCCAACAAAATGACCGATGAAAATTTATTTAATAAAAACAGTTTGTATGGAATGCATAATTGTGCTTAATTTGCGGAAGAATTATTTACAGTAGATATTTCCTTGACTTATTTTACTCTGAAAGCAAGTTTTGAAGTTTCCTGAACAATAAACTACGGGAAATAAAAGAAAATACACAGCCTTTAAAAATTACCACAAGTAGAAGAAACGAAGTAATCATGACAAGGATGAGGATAGGACACACGAAAATAACCCACAACCATATATTCAGGAGGGAAAACCCAGAAGTATGCAATAGTTGCAAAACAAACATAACAATAAAACACATTGTCATAGAGTGCCCAAAATACAACGCAGCGAGGACGAGACACCAGATCCCAAACACACTAAAAGAAGCACTTAAAGAAAACGAAGCAAGCTACTCCAGAATGATCCAATTCCTGAGGGACATTAATATGATCAACAAAATATAAATATAAAATATAAATAAAATGTAAAATACTACACTGTACCGGATGTTAATGACCGTAGAAGTCGAAACATCCTTAAAATTTCAATAAAAAAAAAAAAAAAAAAAAAAAGTTTCCTGTATAATTTTTAGTAATTAATTATAAATGAACGACATGACTTCAATAAAAAACTGCATTCTTCTTAGAATCATACATACGCATATGAACTTTTAGCTTATATTAAAATTGTGTATATTACATACATGATGTGCAGTTACGGGAGGAGTAAACTTGCATTTTCTATTTTACAGTAATGGCCAACCATAATCATAAAGTTTCTTTGCTCTATTCTTTCTCATTCATAAGTTATTGAATATGCATCTATCCATACAGCCGTCAATGATAATAATAAAAATATATCATGCTATATACTTATTTTGGGTGCGGTATTCTGTTTTTAAAGATCCGGGTAAGCAATATTTTTTTGCGAATGTAATACGTGATTGAAAAAAAAATGATGAAAACAGATTCAAAGGACTTAAAACATGTATTTCCGCGATAATTCACTTTATATATAAAAACACCATATAGAAACGTCAAATTGTCATTTTGACATCGGATATACAAGGAAGAAAACTGTTTGCAAGTGAATAATAGTTATTTACTTTTCAAGTGGGCAAAGTAAGGAGTCACCTAACCCACGAGATAAATTTTAGCACACGAAGCCGAAGGCTGAGTGTGATAATTTTATCGAGAGGGTAATTCCACTTTGCCCACGTGTGAAGTATAATGTTTTATCCAACAACTCTAATAAATACAAAATTTATTACAGAGATATTATTGACATTTTTGAAATTAAAATGTCAATCGAAGTAGTTACCAAAGTGTTGTGTGTTATTATTATTGTTATAAATAAAAAATTATTCACTAGTAGATTTTCTCAAAATTATACCCACTAGTGGGTAATCTGTTACTTTCCTTGTTTAAAATCGCAAAAGTTATAGAGCTTTTATTGAGAGGTGTTGGATAAACTTTTATTTACTTTCATTACTGTGGCAACAGCATTTTTTTCAAAAAAACATTTACTGTCAATATTTAATGTCAAAGATCAAATATGAATACAAAACTTCGTTTTTGAAGTGCATTAGTACAAACAATAAAGTCTTTAGTGCTTAATAGTATTCCAAAAACACCGTGAAAACAAAAAAATCAATTTGGCGACAATTCGAACAGTTTTGCCTATGAACATTAGATTTAATAATTGAACATTTAATTAACCCTCTATTGCATACTGTTTCCGATTGGGAACATAAAATTTAAAATTCTTCTTTTCTTTTCTTATGCAGTTTACATTTATGGCAATCATGTTGTAACCATTTGGGAACATTATATACACTTTGTCAATTGCCAATTAGGTCATTCCTCCCAATATGACCAACATAAAAAAATTTGAAATGGAAAAAGGATAATTACAGCAACTGAGATAGAAAATGTAAAATTTGAAGGAAGCAGCTTATTACCTGCTGATATATTACAGCTAAAAACACCTTTACAAAATTTCCAAAAACTTTTTTTATCTGATGTTTTCCTAGAAGAGGTTGTTTATCAAGCAATTTTGTATAGTACACAAAGACGACCCAATAGACCAAAGTTCTATTGTAAATTGAATTTGTTCATAATGTTCCCAATAGTGAACAAAACTTTTAAAAAAATTATGTAACACACTTAGTTTAAATATATACATATTTTTTTGAGCCCTTATTTAAAAAAAAAATTCATGCAATAGAGGGTTAATACTTATATGCAATTTTGTAATATGTGTCTAATTCTTTTAATAAATGAACTATATTCAGTAAATTACCTTACCACTGGAGGTTTAGGTTTTATCTGGCCAAAGTTTTATTTCTTCATCCAAACGTGGTTGCTTTAAGGTAAAACGACCCGAACAATCACGTTTATGTAAATAAAAGTTTATCCGATAAAACCTAAACCACTTGTGGTATTACACTCGAAAATCACGCCGCAGATTTTTCAAGATTCCTATAATTACACTACTTACAAGAAAGTAAAAAGGGATTCGCAATTACAAAAATCCAATTGCCTCGCCACTTCCTGTTGCGTTGCGAAGTGGAAGCGACCTGTGGGTAACGGTAGAGGCTTGGCGATCGCGTAAGTCGGCAGTGACCAGCGTCTTGGGACTCGCGCACTTAAAATTCCATCTCGATAAGCGGCGTAATCCCAGAGCTGTACAGCATCGGTTATTGTTATGAATGGTATTTGTCGGCTGGCGTTGATCTTAATTAAACCGCTCTATTATCCGCGCTGATAGACTCCCGGAGTAATCTGAGTGCCGAAGTTGGGCGACGAGCGATGAGGAGCCAGTCTGTACTATGCTGATTCGGAGCGTTTCACTGGATAAAAAAAAAAAAAACACCTCACTCTTAGATTCCCATAAACATGTAGTATTTCTAAATATATCCACGCCACATGCCCATTTTTAGTTTGGACTTGGCTTTCACAAATCGCGGTAAGTGGTATATTTTTAAGGGTTTTACAAGTCACGGTTTTCAAATGAAGCTATAGGGATCTCCTGACCCACAGTCCAATATGTTACCTCAAATCTATTTACTTTCAATATAGTTACTATTGCTTTAAATAATATGTAATTGTTCTGTAGTTTCTAGAGCTAATCTATTTTAGTGTGTTTATAGACATCTCACAAAATCATGCTCTTGACATGTGTCGAAACAGTAGCGGCTAGTGCCTTTAATAAATGGACAGACAAAGTTTGTTCTCAAATTATAAACTCTTTTAAGTCAAAAAAAATTATGTAAAATCATTCCGTAACACCTTTGGGTGCCATGACTTGGTGGTTGGTAAGCGCGAAAAAATATATCAATTACCCATAATGGACAAAAGGTGTGATGATATATTTAATGTTCGGTAAGTAGCACCGAGGAGGTGTAGAGTATATCTTGCCAGTGTAAGATAGATTAGGAATTAAAGGAAAAGGTAGAGTGAAAAACGAACATATATACTCCATAAAAAGAAACTACCTTAAATAATAATACCTAAACTGAAGACCGCACATTGTATAGTTTGCTTGATTATATTACAACCCATCCCAAAGGAACATTCTCGAAGTGCACCGAGAATTGCTATAGATGAACACTTGAGCATTAACCTAAAATAGTTTCTGACCTGCAATTTTAGACATTTCCGACAAATAATTTTTGCCTATATTATTATAAATGAATTACTATTAGTTACAAAACTGGATCATAAGTGTGGTCATAGAAAAAGTATACTGTATCTCATGCAGACCCACTGCATACCCTTGTGGAACACCTCTCTTAAAATAGGTAACACTTTACACTTTCTCCACAATATTCTAGTATTTTATACAACATTCAAAAAGTATATACGCAGATATTATATTTCATGCATTGTTTGTGAATGTTTTGAGCGAAGTACCTAGTTAATACATTCAAATTTGTACACTGCAGAATTTAATTTGAAGGAAGCTGAATTTTGTAGGGTTGGAAAGAGTACAGTAATGTTGAAAGCGGCAAGGGTCGAAACAGGGTGCGACTATCTGTCGCTAATCTACCAAGTGTACTCGTAGGAGAGTTCAGCAACGAGATCAGCAGAGGCAATGAGATCAAACTTCGGGAAGCATTAAGCTGCAGGCCAGATCATGAAACTGTTTTTAATGAAATGGCTGTCTCTAATTACGTCCTCCTAAATCACTAACAAAATTAGCAAGCCTATTATCAAACCTTTTTATCATCGTGGCTGACAGCCGCTCCTGATTTTAAACTTTTAACTAAATTATTAATGTTACTTTAGCGCCTGTAGCACGTCAAGCGATCTCGCTTGTGAAAATTGAACGCTCTCGTGAAAGATAAACTTCTGTCTTTTTCGTTCTCCTCTGAAGCGTCTGACAGTTTCGTGAGCGGAAGCGACAGTTTTTTCTCTTTGTATTGTTTCGCCTCTGCATGAGTTGCCAACACGTGCGTGTTTTGCACTTGATACTGCCCACGGTATTCTCCGCAGAACTGACACTCAGAAAATCGTCCAAGATTTTGGTTCGTTTACAGTGAAATAATTTGCGTCATTCTGTTCACTTTTAAGTTTGAATTATAAACAGACAGTATTCACGCAACACTTAATCCATTCCAATAATAATATTAGTACCCAATATCTCTACAAAGTAAATTGCAGTATATTAGCTGCATCCCACATCCAAATCCAAATTTAATCAGCTCACTATACTCGACATATTATTAGTCAAATTGCATATATGCGTATTAATATGCACGAGTGGGTTTATTTATTTCTAGTTAGTTCTAAACGTATTAAAACAACCAGATTAGATATATTATAATTTATAGTTAATATGAAATGAATTCAACCGTTTAATACCACTTATATACATAATACACAAATATAGCAATGAAATCTGACAGCATAAAGCCGATATGAATAATGCATAATTTGCTGTAGTTACGTTTACGTTAATCTTATGTTTGCTTTGTGTACGTTGTGCGCTGTACCGGGGGAGATGATGTTTACTCCATCGGTTTTAAGCGTTAAATATAATCAAGGTTTGTTTACGCGCAGAAAAAATTTAATACCAGAAAACACAAAAATAATCACGTAAATGGATGAGTTTAACAAGAACTCTTGAATAATTGTAAACAATGTGGTATAGGTTACAGATCCTGTCGCAGTGATTGTTCATTTATCATAAAAATGGCCAAGCATGTCCCTATATTTTATAAAAAAATGTTCAGAATTTTCAAAATACCTAGTTACAATTTATTAAATAATCAAATTAATAAGACAATACAAAGGCATCTGATACGTTAGGATCGGCCCTAATAGATTGAGGAACACAAATATGCGTTAACGTACGACAGTAGCGATCTTTAATAAAATACTTTAATTTTATTTAAAAAGCATGATTATGACGTTCGAACATAAAATAACTGATAATAATAAATTCGTGGAGCCGTGAAAAATAACGTGTTTCTTGAACAAGATTAATATCTTAAGTTTTGATTGCAAGTTGTATTGAATACACAAAAACCGGATGTAAAAGTTTATGTAAAACAAAAAAAGGGAAACAGTATCATTTACGAAGATCGCGAAGGAACAGAAAAACTTTTAAAAAGGAAGTTAAAATTAATGATCTCCCAACATTTAAGACTGAATTTTTATAAACGAAGTAAGTTCCAATTTGCGTCATATTACAATATCGTATAAAAACTTATTTCGCAATAAAAAAATTTATATTGAAAACAAAAAATTATTCATAAAACATGGTTCATGCATATAATTGCTTAAATTAATTTTATTTCTGTACGTTGAGCAAAAAACTGGCTTTATGCGTGTAGGGAATTCAATTATATTTTCTGATTTTTTTGTTATAAATTGATATTGCCATGTCTTCTCGGTATTATTCAGGAAACCTAAATAACCATTTAAGTTTATTAATAGCAAATTGATACGCCAAATTTCTGTACGTAATGATAATAATTAATAAAACATGTACGTGAAATAAGTAACTTTGCAGCTTTGTATGGTGTGTGCAAGTTTCCATAGAGATAGTGGATTCGAACGAAGTTACCAACCGTGGCATTATGCCGGGACGTCTCTAAGGCCGTATTCCATCATAGTTTTTGGCAACGATATTTCTTGGAGCCACCATGAATCGAAAGACTCAAAATAATGTTGCAAAATTCATTTGCATTATTAGGCTAATGATCTTTAGGTACTATAGACACACACAGTCACAGAGGCCATGCTATATATGTATAATATGATAAAGCCACAGTATTCTTACTTCAAATATTTCATGATTCTAATATTTCACGTGGTGCACTACAGAGAAGATGGCTGCTTAGTGTCCATTGATAGGCTTATATTTTAGTAACCATAGAAAAGAGAGTATAGTATTTCAGTGTCAGTCTGTCAAATTTCAAGCCACAGTATTTCTTTCATGTTAAGTTTATAAAATGAGTACAAAACGGAGAGGAAAACTTATTTGCACTATGAAATTTTTATAGTGCACGTGGAACAAATTCTTTTTACATTTTGCCCCACTTGCAACTGACAGCTGTTCAAATTTACCGCCGTACACAGCTACTGCTAAAATGGCTACTCAACTCAAGGTCATCGGTCGATGCGACATGAAGATTGAAAGTGCTGACAGCGAGCGTCGTTACTGTATGAATTTTTATACTGTGATACAAGAATCTATATGACCAGATGAGTCTTATACTGATCTCTTCACTCCGTAATGAAATTAGCTTATCAATTCCATCATTTTTCTCCCTCTTATCTCGATCCACGCGACTTCCTCAACTTCTCATTCCGCGCAGCCGGTGAAACTAATACCCTCTTACATCCACAACTGCATACAGTTACGCATCTATTAACAAGCCACTTATTAGCGCACGTCTGCTCCATCGATAATTATTTATGCGTGCGTACTTACCGGCCATTGTTTCCGCAGACCAGCGACAGCCCGGGTAACTGTACAATGTGCGCGACAACACGACCAAGAGATTTTTACCCGCTGAGGTAATTGTAGCAGAGTTTAGGCAAGTTTATTGTGGAATTGCTTCACTTCCTGATCGTAGATACACATGTAAGCTCTTCGTTCGATTCAGGGAGTATAAAACATCTACATCAAGTCTTGAAACTTCTCTGTAGATTAGGCAGAGTTCAATTAATATAATAATATTATTGTAGAATATTTTTTTAGATCGTTTAATTTTTTTTAGCCCATTAAACTAGAAATGTTAAATTAGTTTACTGTTTCACCACCGGTCATTGGGTTTGATTGCGCTTTAGTTTGATGTCTTCTTCTTCTATCTAAAATACAAGCAAATATACATATAAATTATAATTGAAAACCTATACTTCTTGCTTCTTTTAATACTCGAAATTGTCTCACATTTTATTTACCTACACCTCAAGCTAATATAACACATTCGGATCCATTGTTTTCTATGTGCAATCTTTATAATCTAGTTCAAAGTAATGTTGATATATTTAGCAATTCGCTTCCGGTTTTTAAGAGATTTTCTGAAAGATTGAGTATTTATTTTTGAGCTGTTCTCGCTAATTATTTTTCTATCTTTTTTTTTCTCCTAAGAAATTTTCCCTGTTTTTGCTTCTTTTCTTCATATTATCAATTATTTATATTTTTAGATTTAATGTTATTTGCAGTTGTCTGCTTCCAAGATGTATGTACCTATATTAAGCTGGGCTTATACTAATCTTTTCGTTATAATCCTGTAATTGGGCTTTTTGCCTGTTGGGTCATTACGTAAATAAATAAATAAATAAATTGCCGATCTCGGAGGCGTAGTGGCTATGTTCCTAGCCTAGCACGCCAGGGGTCGTGGGTTCGAATCCCACTGAAGAGCATGGTCGTTTGTGTTGTTCACATAATTTCATAATCTTCCACTTATGAGGCGGCATATGACCATAGTAGTTAGTCCGCCTCTCATCTTCATAAAATAAATAAATAAATAAATATACTGCTGGGCCAAGTATATCGAAACAAATAAAACGAATCAAAGAACAGTTTCAGGACATAGGTATATTCAAAAGATTTTGTGCTGATTTCGCCATAAATTTGTAAAATATATTTGATCTATTTGTTTTTATATTAAATACAGGAGATTTTATGTTGGTTCAAAGTAAATTAAAAATTAATTTGTTTTCTTTAAAAATTGGGATACGATTTCTTATCATTTGCCATTGTAAGTTCAATCATAATTACTTACATTTTTTTAATTGTATCATCACGCCATTCATTAATTTTTGCTTGTGACACTGCGTATAGCAGAGGTTGATAATTGATATATTATAATTATTTTTGGTGACAATTAATCCTCGACTTAGCTATATACTCCATAGTATTTTGACAGCAAGATGCCAACCTAAAATCTTGAAAAGTCCCGAGTGTTTGCCGGATAAGACGTCTTCAACATGAGATAATTATATGTTGTACCGGCCGTGAGCTAAAACACAATACTTTTGCCAAGACTATACTTTTGGGTATTGTGTCCGTAAATGGCTGTTTAGTGAAACTGAAACGTTACTGTTACCGGAGACATGAGACTCTTCCTGATGTCAGGAATGTCGAGAGATGCTCGTAGATGAATGGAGTGCTAATACTAAGAATTAGCACGACGCAGTTATGCAGCAGAGACGAAAAAATTAGGTATTATGTTGAATATAAGCAGCTGGCTTTGCATAATGCCAGAGAGTAAATTTCATTTTCACCGGAAAATTACATTGTGCTTAGATGTGAGCAGAAGACGAACAGTTAATGCACTTTGTATGCTGTGTATGCTTCGTTATTCTGCAAATTTAATTTATTATTGCCTATAAGGAAAATAGCTTGGCGCGACAAGTGCTGGCACTTTATAAATAAAGATTTAAAGTAAGAATGGACGCAGTTCACGCTTTAATCTAGTCAACTCCAGAGGTGCTGGGAAACAGGCTACATTTGTGTTTTTTAAATCAATCGTAAAGCCTGTGTAAAGGTGTTAATCTATTAAGGAAATAACCGCGATAGAAATAGAGTAAAAATGAATAGCTGGCAATATTTCAAAGCACATTTTTATTGCCTAGCGTACGCTAGCTTTAAAAGCAGGCTATTAAATTTAATAATAGCGGCCGGAGCCGGGGCCACCCTAAAGAGTCCAGCTAGCTTTCGATTAAATAAATCGCGCTATCAAGCCACTCTACTAATTTTCCATCTCTTTTTTCCTGCGCCGGGCACAAAACACTCAATTTCTGCATCAAACATATTAAATCATTTCGATCAACGTGAAATTTTTTACCTCGTATCGATCTGGTCAACGCCAAAGTAAATAATAATTATCATCAACGTCGTGCCTGTGGTATTTCGAGTGAAAAAAATATAATTAAGGTTTTTTTAATCGTCCGCTGAATGTAGCGAGTTTATAATCAGTTTCAGAAAACTCTTTAAAAACTCCAATTTACTTTACCGCTTTTGAAATCGCTTGAGATAATCGTCAATGGATGCGTAAGAGATTACACTCGCTCGCCAAATGAGAAACTGATACGTCATCGATTGTTTACGTACCTACACTCCGGACTATAATCCACCGGGCATTCATAAATATAACGCGGTTGAAATTACTTTTTAATTTCTTCACATATCTTAAAACATGAGAAGGTACTACTTTACATCTCCCACTAGGGTGGTCTCACAATCACCTGCGGCTTCTGCCCATTCATGGTGTTTTAACTCAGAAAAGCAATTCTTAATATTTTCAAGAACACGTACACAATTATAAAAATAATTATAATTCGTAACTCCGATAAACAAACATAGATGAGTTTAACCGACCATCGGTAACATGGCAAGTAAAACATTTGGTTAATAAAACCTCCGTAATTTGGGTACTTCGCTCTACATATTTACTACTAATTATTATGACGTCATTATTAGTTTGCCACAAAAATGGGTATATGACCAAACACACTACAAGTTTGAATTACGCCAGAAGTATTTCTTGCTCCTTCCCTTACCGGTAGTATTGTTACTTTCTACGTTTGTCACTTTATCACCTTCTTCTGCTCCTCTTTTCCATAGGTTCCTCAAGAAGCCATTTATTCTCTGTTGCCTTCTTGGCTTCCTTAATCGTTTTCTTACTTTCTCCATTCCGTGTATATGGTATATGTTCATAACATCCCGCTTTCTTAGATAATCAACGCACACGCCTTTTACGATTCATCTTGAATTATAAAGAAATGAAGTATTATAATTCGTAGTTCTGATAAACAATCTCAAATGAGTCTAAGTGATTTGGAAGTCACTATAAGCTGGCAGTCCTTCGCAGTTATCTGTTGACTAAACATCAGTTATATGGCTAATGTATGTAAAATATTTCATAAATGAAACCGGTGGCATTTCAGCTCCATGCACTATGATAGAAGAACACGACATAATTATTATGAGGTAATTGCTAGTCACATAAAATGCATTAAGCAATCCACTGAGAAGTGTTTTATTTTGAATGTCCCAGAGTGCCACACCAAACCAAATTGACCACAAGTTATTTTCCATTATATTGTTATTTGTTATTTTATCAAGACGAAGAATTAATTCGAAACGGTGAATTAAAATAAGTATTTTTGCTATCCAAAAAAAAAAAATATTCTGCTTATTATTTGCTCCTTCCATTATCGGAGGGTGCTCCGAGCTTCAACGCGGGTTACACTTTCAATATTCTTATTTCTTTTCCATAGATTCCATCAGAAATTTTCTATTCTATGTTGCCTCCATGGTTTCCTCAATCGTTCCCTTACTTCCCTCATTCTTTATATATGGTATGGGATATTACCATCCCGTCATCTTAAATTATCTATTCATGCAACTCGCACGATATATCTTGAATAAAAAAAAAACATAATTTCGTAATTCTGACAAACTATCACAAATGAATCTAAGTCTCACTATAAGTCAGTGGTCCTTTACAGTAGACAGTTGATTGACCATCTGCAACATGGCTAATGCAAGTATAATATTCGGATAATGAAACCAGTGGAATTTCGGCCCTACCTTTCACGATAGAAGAACATGGCAGAGGTAATTACTAGTTTGTCACTTAAAATCCATTTGGCAATTCCCAGAAGATGTGTCTTATTTTTAATATTACAAAGACAGTTCCACGCCCAAAATGGGTAAATGGCGTGATGTTAACCAAGTAGACTAGTTTGAATCACTGTAGAAGTAATTTAGAAATATAAACAACTTTTTTTTTTACTTTTTTCTTTTGTCGGTGGTTGTTCTTCCATTGCTATTTTTACTTTGTCCTCTTCTCCTGCCTTCTAGTCTTCCTCAACCGACCATCTTAATTTATCTACATAGCTGCTATTTTTTATTTAGGTTAAGGTTCGTTCGATGTACTTTGAATATCATTTCTACCCTTGTACAATATTTAATATCTGAAAACAAACAAATAACTTCTGTATGTATCAACCCCGTTAGTGTAATCAGCCAAACCTTTTCCAAATACAACCACAAAGTTAACCGTAGTTAACAAGCACTTAGAGATCACCGTAATCTTTACTTGCGTATACACAAACAAGAGCCATCATCACTACATCAGGAGCACTAACTCTCCGAGTACTCACACTCAGTATCACACGGCAGTTTCACTACCACGAAGGTATTTACGCATCCTGACTGTTATGTCAACAGCAGACCGCTGTGAACAGATGAGCGAGGACCACAGAGCTCCTACTATTGAGAATAGTAACCACAGTAAGGTTCTCTTCTATGTGAAAGCACAGGACAGCGCACTCTGTTATGAACGGTAGGTTTTCTTTGGCGTGGAGGAAGCACACGCACAGCGATCTGTATTTCGTATTTGCCTGATGGAGAGTAAACAATCCGATGGCTTTCACTGTTCCGTTCTCCGTCGATATGAGGGATCATAACGTGTCTTATGAGAATGTTTTAATGGTTAATGGAAATACGTGACATGCATCGCGGAGTTTGTTCTTTTGATTCGAAGCTGTGAGTGGAATATTAATTGTTTACACTTTCGTATGAAATTACGGCATTCCGCGTGGAATGAATGCCGAGATTGGTGTATTAGTGAAATTATGGAGTGTTAGTGTGGAATTTAACTTTTTTGTTATAAACAACTTCGCTTTTCATTATGACGAGGTACACTCTTACTCGGCAAACTATTCAGAAGAAGACACACTTTTTGTGGGGAAATTATGATACAACTTTACTAAACATTGATTGCTACTGTGAAAATCAATGATAGAGGACTTGTTATTTATTGATTACCTTTATTGCTCGCCCTCAAATTTTCCTAAGATTCCTTATTCTGACATAATACACATTACATCGGTACACATATAATTTGTATTTCAACCAAGCAGAATTGAATTTATGCAGTCTGTCTCATTTCCGCTTAGGCTACATCCCCTATTATTACTTTCTTAACAGTGTACAGATAAAAGATGTTAATATGAATTTATGCACGTTGGTAGTAATGCAAAATTATTAATAACATATCACATTTTTTTGTTGTTGATATAATGGGAAGAACTTAATTTTAAATGAAAACTATAAACATAAATTTTGTTTGTTTCTTTTTTTCCTTTTCTCGATTTAAACACTCTCAACTGCAAAATGCCGTTTAGGTACTTCTTCCAATTACTGACCACGGGCAGGGCTGCTTAACTTGCGTTATCAAGTGAATCGACTTCAAAGCTACTTGCCTTGGCCGTTTCCTACTTTTTATTTTTTAAAAATTGGAAGTTAATCAGTTAAAGAGTTTAGGTGGTTTGGCCATCTCAAGTGAATGTTGAATGAAAGAATGGAGAAACTTATATAAACGGGTGAAATTGAAAGTGAGCAATTGCATGGGCATCCAAGGAATAAGT
This sequence comes from Poecilus cupreus, assembly GCA_963942605.1. Taxonomy (NCBI): domain Eukaryota; kingdom Metazoa; phylum Arthropoda; class Insecta; order Coleoptera; family Carabidae; genus Poecilus; species Poecilus cupreus. The sequence continues at coordinate 31,717,298 of OZ012720.1, forward strand.
GTATAGGTATGGTTGATGGTTTGTTGTGTAAGCGAATGATGCCAAGTGTGAATAATATACGAGCATGTATGAATGCGGAGGAGGCGAAAGTGATGTGCCAGGATAGGAATATTTGAAGAATACTGATTGTTGGTTGATTTGATTTCAGTGTTCGAGCTTATTTTCTGTATGAGATATAGCGCGATGCTCTATACATGTATGTGTACATACATATTAGGATGTCCGTTACTACAAAGTCGGAAATTTGATGCTCTCACTTACGGTTTTGTCTTCTATATTCTTCCTATTATTCAAATTGACTACGCAGTTAATTTTAATCCAAATGACTTGAATTTTAGTCGTCCTGGAAGCAAAATTCACAAGCTTTCAAACAGTTTTCTTGAAATATTTTTAGTTCAAAAATATATATAGTTATATATAAAAGTACCGAAATAGGCAATTTCCCCATTTAAACTACATGCAAATATTGAACCCTCTTGTGGCACGTTTTAACGTCATTTGACAGAATGGAATGTCGGCTCAAATTATTTTTTATTTATAAAGAGTAGTTTTAAAGGGTGAGAGAGATATATTTCATATACTAATTTAGTTAAAGTTAATTTAATTAAAATTATTTGATCTTGTACGAAACAACATTCCAGTTGACTTTGATGCATGGCGAAAAGATTCAAATAAATCCCCTAGGCATTTCACATATCCACAGATTGAGCTAACATGGAATAACAAGTATGAAATAAATTTTAGTAATTTGAAAAAATAAAACCGAAACAGATTTTGTAAACAGGAAATCATTATTTTGTTGAACTGTTAACTGCTGTTTACATAATTTACCAAAGTGTCTTTTACTATTCATATAATATGAAAAAAAAAAAAACTTGCGGATATATATATATTTTCTAGCCATCAGATTGCTTTATTCAAAGTACCATGTCTATTTTTTAAAATAGTTACTTACATTGTTTATATTTTTAGTACTGTCAACAAATCTTTGAACATATTTATAAATATTCATCAACTTTTTGTTCAGATGTAAATTTGACCCATTATTAATGTATTCCACTTCGACTAAAATGGTTTCTTGACAGAATCACACATTAGGAATAAATTGTAACTTCCTTGCTCTTAACAGACAGCGGTAGATTAAGACATAACTTAACAAATTTTTACTAAACGTTGCATTAAACCAAAGAGCATAAAGTGATTTATGAAATTATCATATAATTTGCATTTAAAAGCATTGATTCCGTCATGGGTCTTGAGAAAAAACCATGAATAAATGACTGCTGTCATTACGAATGGCCAACTACGCATGACGGTAATGGAAAGACGCGCTGTCACTAGAAATTATTTAGAATCAATTATTATAGTTTTAAATGATTAAATGCATTCGCGTTCTAGTGTCGCCTGTCACATTCACTTGCATCCGCGAGTTTTATTGGCTGACGCGAGCGGCGTTGTATAATTCGACCCAATGACGACGATTTATCGTCGGCGTTGATAGACGGATCGTTAGACCGCGCTCTGCGCTTGTATTTATGTTTATTACTTTTTCAACTGCCCTGTATTTGCGAATTAAATTGCTGTTTTTTATTTGATATTTCTCGCGGGACAGTTTTATTGGCGAATTCAAATTTTAAACAGCTATTTTGTAAATTGTGAAATCATTGCAAGAATAACCATTAAAATTTAGTCGGAAATGAAATTTCACACAACTGCGCAATCATAAAAATAATAATAATTGTTAAAATGCATAAAATTAAACAAAAAAATATCGTATGGAAGCTAGCTCAATAAATATATAACAGTATCACATATTCAGCGTAAAGTCACTGTTAAATTAGATTCTGCCATTTTTGTAGTTCACAAGAAATCCACTGTAAAGGACATGGAACGTAGAAAGAGATTCCTCACTCGCATAACTCTAAACTTGTTGCGTTGTGCGATTGTGAAAACGTCTTTTCTATAGAACGCTGTTACACAATCATGTCTTTCATTTTATTGAGAAGCACAATTTCTGATTGAATGAAATTTTAGAAACGGGATCTTTTATCTTGCTTTAAGAGTTTTCTACACAGAATAATTTTGTAACAATAGTAAATTACCTATATCCACTCGCAATCAGATTTACAGTTTGATATCTTGATAAATCCTTCACTCGTCTAATTTGACGATTGGCTACACTGTAGGATGTAGAGTAGACTCTCGAATATCCGGGATCATATTCAACGACATTTAATATTTGAAATTTTTGATTCTTTTTCTTAATTTTCGAAATAGGTTTCTCCATTGCTTCCTGACTTGTATTTTACTCTACGATTTTTAAAACCCTGTTTCTCCCAGATATTCCACCTCTCGTATCTATGTTGTTTTGGGTCTTACTGTTCTTCTTTTTCTTCTTAGGTGGAGACTCGACTATAACTTTAATTGTATTCTTTTCAAATAAATCATAACTGGGTAAAAGTTCTGTAAATATTTAATAAAATCACGACGTTTCGACAACAAAGTGCTGCCTTCTTCTTCTTTTCATCCGTTCCCCATACATGCCCAAACCATCTGGCTCTTTGCTATTTTTTTTTCTCACTATGTCCTCACCCCATCTATAGTTCTATTTTGGTAAACCAGTTATAGTTTCATAAAAGTGGATTTAATATAATGAATTTGTAACAAGATGAAATTTGAGCAGGAAAATTAACAATTTAACTTTTCGATATTTAGATTATTTTAGTTTGTTTTGCCAGGCCCATGAAATCCCTACAACATGAATCATCGTTCTTGGGTTCGTTCTGTTTATCATGCATCCTTGTCTAAGCGATATGATAGTTTCCAAATTCAGTCTAAAGTAGAGACTTGGGTGACTTGTCGTCCTTAGGTCGGGCAAGATAGATGGAGGAGTCATCTTTGCCATCGGGAATCGTTGATAACGTAGCATAACAAATCATTAGTTTATCGTTTATAATTATTATCATTTATAAGTATTATTGTATCATTTACTGTTGTATTTTCACTAATCGTAAACTGTTTTATTATAATGTAAGTGTCACATCTTTTTACGCATCGCGCATCTTTTCATCGTGTCACAGTGTCGCAGCCTTGCGATAAGACTGAAACTACTCTGTGGCTCCTTCTTGTGCTACAAAATCTTAATTTTTTTGCCCATTTTGTTTCATCAGATTATGGTCAAGGATTGAAGTGCAATTATCTTCACAGCATATGGTTTACCTTCTTAAAGTATATAATAGTAGCATCATGTGCCAAAAATGGAACAGGGAAAAATTTCTTTGCTGTCCTGTTTTAAGTAACATTTTTGCTCTGTATTTTCTCTTCGAGAAATTGCCGAGCGTTTATCTTTTTTCGACCATCCCAGATACTTGAGAATCTGTTTTTCTCTAATTATCAATTGTTCTTGCGAAATATGAAATAAATAAATAATAATTCCAAAGCATCTAGATTTAGGGTTGTTCTGCTCGATTGTATAAAGTGTATGGTCCTGCCATCATCAGACCATCGGATGCCGCAAGGGTAAGAGGCACGCACGTCACTGCTGCTTGACGTATTGTAATACAAAGCGCCGTAGGTTACAAACTTACTCTGCTTGCCTACTGCTACCATACCAACATACCCACCTTCATACCACGACACTGCGCCAGCAAGCAAATGAATTTGCATTTCTAGTTATGCACATGCTGCTGTTCATCCAGCGCTCTGTGCTCTATGCAGAGTATAAGGTTATGTGCTCTGCAATGAGCGCGATTTGAGAATGCGCAAGATGCAAATCTATAATACTTGAAACTGTGAAATAGGTTGGATACTGTCAAACTAAAACCAAAATTTCTTTTCTAATTTGTGCACGATAGAGTCACGCTATTCGTCATGTACTTGGATGACCGAAGGAACTGCGCATTCGTTTCGTAGGCTCATATTGGTTCATCGAGGTGTAATATCTTAAGATAATTCTTCAGAGCCTAAAAATTCTTGAACAAATAATAATTATCCTAGTGGCTTCTTTTCCATTAACATACACCATGAATGTTCTTAACAGAATGCCACCTACAGTTTTTGATTCCCATATCCGATTATCAGATTCTCACTCCGTATTTTATTTTTTTTATGTAATCTAGACCTGTGCAGCAAATTTGGATGACAAAGTTAAGGAAAAGAGGAAGCTTGAAAGACCGAAAGACACATGGGATACCATCATTAATAAGATTCGTACTTACTTTGTTTAATGGGGTTGAGTTTTTTTTTTTTTGAATATTTTTAAATTTTTCTATCCGCGGCTAATTTTTTAACACTGTTCCAGTTTTCTCTGTTGTTTTCCACAGCTGCTTTGATTTCTTGGTTTCAAATTTTGTTTGATATTCCCCTTTTTTTATTTCTTCATATAATATATTCGTACCGATTGTATCCTCCTAAATCTATTTACGATTTTTATTTCTGAAAATATTTAAAGTAATTATTGCCTGTATATTATATTTAAAAACGCAATGTTCGTATTGGATGTTTTGTTCTACAAAATTCAAGAAGGTACAAAACACAGTAAAATATTCTATAAAATTGTTATGGAGTAACTGTAAACAGAAATATGTAATTTAATACCATCAAAACGCAACAAACATTTCAATAAAATTTTATGAGAGCTCATTCTAAATAGATACCTATTTCATAGTAAATTACAGACTATAATACTGTTTTATTATTTTTCACAAGCCCGAATACATACTTATATGCTGATATGTAATATTCATGTTTATATTGCTGGAAAACATTTTACATTTTGGTAATAAGTGAAATTACATTAAATTATTTATTAATATTAATCGGGAAATAAAAATTATTGCAAGTCCATCCATTATGTTACTGATTGATTTACACGAAATCATAAGTACGTATCATTATTACCCATTTTATAAGAGGAACTGTGCTAAGTGATATATTTTAAACGCTTTCAAATATATTAGTAGAAAGGTAACCACCGGGGCAAAGATAATACTGATAATTGTCTTCTGTGGGAATCCACAATCTGATGCGTGATCACGTTATTTATAAAAACATAACTAAGAATATGAATTTGTGTGAATAAATGATGCAGATTGAAGTAAAATTTATTCACCCATTAATTTTCAATTATTACCCAATAATAGTGATCAATCCAGGAGCGATTTGCTATTCAAACAAAACGAATCGCTTCTCCTTTTCATTTCACAAAAATAAAGAGCGTAAAAACCAGTACATGAATGGTTCTCCGCACCATTAAAACCAAATCAGACAAAAATTAAAGAGCAAAATAAGCGTCTCTGCCTCGAGCGATTCTTCCACACTTGACTAAGCACTTAAATTACCAATAAAATAAAAGGTCCATAATATACGTAACAAAACGATCAAGCATTTAACTGACAGCCATCAATCATACAGATAGCTTCACACTATCATAGTTAATTTCACGACAATTTCGAGGTATTACGTCGGGAAAAATAGCACGCAACAACGAAGAAGACATAGGTCGACGAAGAAGAAGAAAACTATGTGAGTTAGGATACGAATACTATTAAAGTTAAATAGTCGCTTATATTAAAACTAGACCTAAAAATTTTATGACCAAAACGGTCAAAATTAAAAGAATTATTAGATTTTAAAACGTTCTTATTTTTTATATCAATATCAGATACAACGATAATTTGATTAATTCTAATTTGACAACTCTATGCTAAAAATATTTTTAAGGAATATCAATATTGATTACATTGAAGAAAAATTTTGTAAAATTGCGTTGATGTAATTTGTCAAATTTTGACATTTAACATTTGACAGTTTTGCATTCATAGTTACCTTATAACTGCTATAACAACTGTTTGATTCGGCGTTGCCAAATTTACATTTACTAAGAATGGAGTCTTTCACCATTTTTTTAATGAAGCTTTATCTAAATTGAACACTATCTACACTTTTAAAAAGTCTTAATTGTTATTCATTAAGCCACAATGATTTTTAAAAAAATGATGTGACGTCATAGTAGAGGTGTTGCTAGATCTAAAACAGTACAGATTGTAAATAATTGTAGTCATATATTTTTTTACTTGTTTTATTATTATTATTACAATAAAATAGAACATTTATGTAACAAAAATTATTTAAATCTCTACTGTTTTAGATCCAGCAACACCTCTACTATGACGTCACAACATTTTTTAAAAGAATCATTGTGGCTTAATGAATAACAATTAAGACTTTTTAAAAGTATAGATAGTCTTCAGCATAAATAAAGTTTCATAAAAAAAAATAAAAATAAAATGGCGAAAGACTCCATTAATCAAAGAGTCGTCCTACCTGTAGCTTATCACCACTGTTCCGAACATATTGTATAGCTTAAAATGATCCTTCGTTATAGAAATAGTAACGCTATGTTTCTACCAATTAATTATTAGTTTAATGTTTAATGCACTTTGTTAAACCTCTACATGTTTGAATATTTTGTAGGTAACAGCTTTTTCCTTTTTTAATTTCTTGTTAATTTCGAATCACCTGTCTATATAAACTTAACCTTACTTTTGAAATGAAGTGTAGCGCCATCTTCCGCTCAAGCAGCTCATATGGCTCTCACGGCTGTCGTCATTATCGACACGCCACTTTTTTCGTTGACGTACCAGACGCAATAATTGTCGTTGTTCTCGTGTTATTTTAATATTTGTACACTCCACAGCATTCTGCCCAGACAAACGAATCATACGTAGCGTGCGAGTCGCAAGGACGAAACGTAGTCTTCGTGAGCGCTTTCGTGAGAGAGGAATTTGTTGAAATGCGGTAAAAATACTCGCTATTCGTTACTCGGGCTGCATTCGCTGCATCTGCCTTTGTTAGCGTTGGATTTGTGCCTGCGGACCTGCAGAATTGTGCTGTGGTTACATCTTGTTTCTTAACAACCCTACTTCAAGACTAAGGTTTGGGTAATGGTGATAATTACATTGATGCTGCGTAGACGTGTGCAATTTACTGCACAAGCACAATTATTATATTAGCATCTCTAGGCAGAACGCATTATTGTCCCATACTCAAGAAAAGTAATAATAACCTCACAGTTTCGTCACCTGCCCAACGAGGAAGCGTGGTAAACAACGGTATCCGCTGGAAGCGATCTGATCTCGTCCTTGTGCGGTGATAACAGTAGGTCGACACGTTGACAGGCGGCGAGTTGTAGAGTGACATCGCGATAATACGGCAACGGAGCTAGTGCTCGTGTGCCTTGTGCACGTGGAGCGTTATGGCGGGGACGTGCGACGTGATTCCACGCGACGAGGTGACCTGGTGCACACGTGTGTTATCTGATCCGCGTGCTTGTAGGGTTATCTCCGGGGCTGACGCACGCGACACTGATGATGCTGTTGCTGTTGTTTTTGCGGCTCAACACTTGCAGAATCACTTTATGATCTTTGCTGTAAATATGCCATATAAATTATCAAATTTATTAATAACTTAATTTCATGTAGCAGTAAAGACTATTTATGCATCAGTATCTTCTACAGAACGTTTCCTATGGGGTTTATATTCAAGTGTCATTTTTCATATTCTTGTTTCGATCATTTTGATAATATAAACATGTCATTTTTTGAGTATTGTACCGAGAAAGTATATTAATTAGTTTATTAACACCAGAATATACTAATTAGTTGTATCTATTACCTGAATAAAATACGCGACATATAAAATACGTGGTCTATCACCATTAGCTACAACTTCATATTAGATAGTAATAGTGACATCTGTTGATGCATAGGATTTAATAGCTAGTGCCCGGTTAATTTTAAATTATATAGTTCATCTTTAATCATATCGAATGTCATCTTGATCTTGATTTATTCTGTGGTTCTTATGTAAATATTAGAAATGTCATGTTCAATTATATTTTTAGTTTGTAAAATACTCTTTTTATCGTATGTTTGATACCTACTACATATTTCTACTTGTGTTGTAAAAAAAAATGTTTTGTATTCATTATTTCTCCAACCCTCTGTAATTGGGATATTTACTTATCCTGTTGAGTGGTTGTTAAATAAATAAATAAATATGATATTGTTTTATTTCGTCTAGTAAAGCACTCTTAATTGATCCATTTTTGAGGAAATTTCTTTAACTTGTTCGGTTGCTATTTTATTTTCATCTACTTTCTTCATTGCTCAAAGTTGGTATTGCCATGGTTTCACAAAACATCATTTATATGATTTTCCTACAGTTTTTACCCAAGGTTCATTTTATTGTACCACATATTGTTAGATTTCTGTACATGTTCCGGTCATTGAACGTTGCATCCTGAATATTTAAAATTTGTTCTAGAGATGTATTATCTAGGCATATTTTTGAACATTTTGGATAATTTCCAGACAGATTTGGAGATTTCGCAATTACCTACATTCTTTTCCAATAACGTTTATATGATTAAACATTTCAAAGACTACCAAATTCTTTTAACTCTCCAGGCATCTATTTACTAGTATTTAGTCTTGAGTGCAAAATGAATGAATCTGATTAAGTCAGTCGCACGTGTTCAGCCGCTCACACCCCTCTCTATTTATTAGCGTTAATAATTAATGATGGATAAGTTTGTGTGGTCGAGTAGTTGAGTGTTCAACGAACAGTTGACAAGGGTTCAAAGTTTGTGGTGTCTTACCGAGAAAAACGCATCTTACCATAACGTGGTATCATGACGCACTATTAATATAGGTACACATGTTACACTTACGAACATTTTCTCAAATTGTGCTTCGCAGTATTAAGAGTAAATCAAACTTAAAAAGAAAAACAGATATAAAATAAATATGAATTCCAGATATTTACATCATTGTACTGTTCTAGATAAAATTCAACATAGGTTGTCAATGTTAAATGAACTTGTCATCAAACTTAAAAAAAAGTTTATTAATATAAACGAAATTCAAATGGTTACTTAGTACAATTCTGGTTATAATTTGAGAAATATTTGTGATATCTTTGTTAATTTATTTCTTAAACGTGCTAGATCAAAGCCTTCCACAGTTTCGAGAATATATACAACATTTTAGAGATGTGTGTAGATGTGTAGATATGAATTATAAGAAAAGACAAGTTTTTTAAGCAAACCATCTCCACTTAGCAGCCGGCACTCCTCATCCATTGCTGAGTAGGGTAGTTTTAGTAGTAACAGATCAGTAAATATTGCATCATATATACAGGAGTTTCATAACTTCGAGTACATACGTTAATGGTATATGTTGTTTGATATGCTGACGAATCTAAAAGATTTTTTTTTAATTCGAAAAATTAAGGGTTGTTTAACTAAAACATTTTTTGTAGTACTGCACTAGATTCGCTTTCCTATTAAACACAAACAATGAAGTAGGTAATCAACAATTTAAATTACATAATACTAGTAAAATAAACAAACAAAATTTATTTATTTTTAATGAAACGATAATTATTAACATAATCATCCACCCAGTGGCAGTTGCAACAAAAAATTTTGGACTGGGAAAGATGGAAAATAATTTTGCGATTAAAAAAAATTTTTTTTTGATTCGTAATCAGCATATCAAATAACATATACCATTAACGTATGTACCTGAAGTTATGAAACATCCTGTATGTATATACTCACGGTATACTTATAAAACATATTAGAATTAACTAGATGCTACTCTCTTCGTTAAACCTAAAGGCTTATAACGAATTTAATTCTTGAATGAAGATAGGCTTCGTAGTATCTCTGTTTGGCATTTGAATGAAGTAACAATCATGTCAAAGTCAACAGCTCTCGTAATCCTAATAAACAGAACGAAATATCAGGCAGCATGAAGAGGCAGAGCCACAGGTGACGCGAGAGAAAAAGTAATATTTCGCATGCTATTGTTTCCCTTTGGGTTCTCTTCTTCCCGCTGTCTAATTTACAGCTGCGATATTGTTTCTCCGCGCCGTGTCATCGCCTAGCAGCTCCCGCACGCGAGTCGCTTCCTTTTATTCCTGTCTCTCTCTGTCGCCAACACGCCAACTGCGAACTGTATCATTTCTATTTCCATCAGATGAACGTGAGAGTATTTTTATTCCTGGGAGATTTTTGTAATATGTTTTTTACACAAAAATGTGTATTGTATGAACTTGTGATGAGAATAAAGATTACGGACTCGCCGACAACTTGCTTCGCGAATAATTGTTGGTTTTATGGCTTAATCCTATGGAATTATTCAATAAGGAAATCGTCCTCATCGTTGCACTTCAAAAAGTGTTAATATCTTTCCATTGCTTAAAGCAAAAATCTTGAAGAGCACACTTGCAAGTAATTTTTTTGCTTTCGTTCTTATTGTTGTACTTATAAAAGTGTAAATACCTTGCATTGCTCAAAGGAAAAATCTGTTTACAATATCTGGAAGAGCACATTCGTAAGTAAATTTATTGTCATTCTAACACGGATCTGAAGTCAGCAGTAGAAGCGCTGCATGCGCATGAAGAGAGCTGCTTCACAATGGCAGCAGAACGAATCCTGTGAAATAAGTCTGCACATTCAAAGTTAGTAAATCTGGCCTTTATGAGCGCACTGAAAGCAAAATTTAAAATACGCGCACACCTATAACGTGAACGCCGAAAGAGGAAGTCTCTGATTTCAATCTGTAAGGCTTTGTGCGAGACAATATTTATGTTTCGGTTGTACTGTTACATTGTAATGCGTCGTTCATTTTGTTGGAATAGTTATCACGGTTTTCAGCGCAGTCTGACAGTGATAGAATAAAATGCGGCGTTTTATTGCACACAGCGACTGTTTGTTGCATCGGTTCATGATGGACGACCAGCAGATTGGAATCCGATACTTATGGATATGGAGTGTGGGATTTGAAATTTTAAACCAATACACAGTCCAGTGTGGAATTCTGTCAGCATTTGTTACAATTTTTACCTGATTTTGCTACTGGAACTCTCAACTGTTAATGACCAATTATTATTCGGAAACTCACACTAAAATATTAATATAGACAGATAATTTATTCATAGATGATGTAGCTGTTTATTTCAAGTCAATGAGATTTATGTAGCCATTTACTCATTTTGAGTAACCAGTCATTGTGGTCCACAAATATATTTGTTAACAGTATTTGATACATATTTGTGACAGATTTCAATGTTTTATCTTTTCAACTAGATTTTTCGTTATATTTCTTTTTTTTTTTTTGCTTAGTACCAATATGGTTTCACTTGTACTTTTATTATATTTTATTCATAATCGGTTAGTAACATGTCAATTTCGGACTTTTAAAATGTTAGAAAGTCAATGACTCTTACTTTTCGACCAGTCGAAAGGTGTCACTTTTCAATCTGTGAAATCAATTCATATTTGTTTACTAATTGATTGTGATTTATATAGACTTTTTCGTGTAAGAAAATTTTCTGTTGTTTTTTCTGCGAACTGCCAAAGTTCGGATGAAGCACACTCCATTAATGTACTTACAGAGTCAGTCATTTCGGTCTTCCCTAATTTTGACTTTTAAATAATCAAAAGATCGAAAATTTAGTAATAAATATAAATGTAATTCCGAAACTATTTCCAAAACAAATGTAAACTTCACAACCTTAACAAAAATATTTTATCTGAAAAAACCAAACGTTAAAAATAAATATATTTTTTATTACTTACATGTTTCTTTGTTTGACGGCTAGTAACCGTATTTCATACGCAAAAATATATCACTTACCGAGATCTGCGTAAGCAGAGTGCCACACCTGTAAAGAGTTAAAGGCGTGATGATATATATTTTTTTATGTTTCTTTTATTATGTTTTGCCTCAGGTTATTGCTAACCCCGGTACTTTGCGCCTTCGACTGCATTGAAACGTTTTCCGCATCGGTATATAATTTACCATAGTTTTAACTTCAATACTACATTATTGACTACTAAAATAGAATTATTTTTCAGTTATTTATAGGTCTATAAATGTTTCTACAAAATACACTGCACTTTACTTGCTTACTTAATCCTAAACTCTTTCTACCCTTACAGGTGAAAGGTTGGGTGTTGAGTTATTCTTTAAGTTTTCTTCTTTCCATTTCCTTTTATTTTTCTCTAACTTTGATAATTCCGCTTCTTCCCATTTAACGCCCCTATTTTATTAAATTTTAGAATGTTACCTTTTCTTTACATTTATATGAAGTACACAATTTTACTTCCACTGTTCAAATAAATCATTTTAACATTAACCAAAATTAATGTAATATATAAATAATACAAGTAATCATTAATTAATTATATACCTGTGTTACTAAATTGGTACTTCCCTACCAATTGAGTAGGTCTTCTTGGTCGATGATTAGTGTACCATGTACCCTGGTATTATATTATTTCAAACCTAGATGTGAATCCGTTACAATAATCAAATTCTTGCATTGGATTCAATCACGATTCCATTGGCAATGTTACGTAAGTAAAAATTAACCTTGTTCTTCTCTGTGTAACATTTATCAATTTCCCATACCGTACGATAAACGGATTGTTAATCCTGAGTCACAAAGTTCCCAGACATCAATGCTCCCATTACGGAGCACGCTATCGGTATCCTCTATCGCCATCCGCTATCATATCCTCTCAATTACCACAATAGCAATATCGCCATTCGCACAACACAAATCTCCAAGCAACCACTAGATAAGCGAGTGCATCTGCATCCACTTGTCTTATCGCAGCGGGGGATATATAGCTAACCTTTAACTTCGACCACGGAGCACGTGATAGTGACCCAATTATAACCTGTAACTGTATTAACAACTCCAATTCTGAGGTGAATTATAGCCGGGACGTGACCAGTGACCTGCCAGGCAGAGGCCACTTATAATTGCAGCTGTTGTTGATTTTTAATTGGTTTCATTGGTTTATTATTTAAATGATGTGGTGATTTATAGGTACTGGTAGTTGGGAAGCTATTAGGGCATTTACGGGGAAGAGGCTGATGCTTGGAACTGTGGGTTTGTGGATGTCTGGTGCACTAGGTTAAAGACGAGGTTAAAGACTACTGAAGGAAATCAGTAACTTACGCGAAAGTAGAACAGTAGGCTTATTATTAAATAATTGATGTGGGTAGTTGAATAGTCCAGCAGTTTTCACGATATATAAATGTTTCAGAATCAAATTGTAAAATGCAAGAATAGTTGTGATATGATTTTACTATAATAGTGAAGTAGGTAGCTCTTGCTTGGGATAACAAATTGTTTGAGTGCAATATAATTAAAAATCTGATATGCTCAACACATAGCCTCCCGCCGAAACAGCTTTTAATCGGTACAAAATATTTTTAAAAAAGTTTGAAGTAAAATTGTAGCTAAATATTATTCTACAACTTTTTGAATATATTGAAATTTACTCTTAACTAAATTATTTATTGAAATAACTTATGGGCTTTTAAGCAAACTACCACTTGCAGTTGATGGGTTGCTACCAAAATCTAATTCCAGTTCTAAATATGAAATTTGAAAATGATTTTACCATTAGTATCTGATACCACCACATAACCCGAAAATTTTAATTTCTACAGAGGAAAGTGACCAAAAATGGAATACCAGTTTGTTTTCTTGACAAAAGAAAATATCATGTGTATAAAAGACTGCATGGTAATTATAATCACTCATGGCTTTTTGCATACTTTAGTAAAAGTTTTATGTTTGTAATATTAATTGATATTATTATAATTGTACAAATTCCAAAATAACAATAAAGTAGCTAATTATGGAATAGACACCAAAATGTTCCATACATTAGAATCAGGCACAACTTTTTTTATTGAAAATAACAAAAAACAAAACTAGTCTTTATCTTAATTAAAAAGAAATTTAATCTACTTACAAATATGACAAATCCAAGTGTCAAACTCTGAACCAGCGCAGTCATATAAGGCACAACTTTTTTTTAGTTCCGATAAAACAAAACACTCCTGCCACAGCGACAACGATCGTCCGACAGGCAAAAAGAAATTAGTGTGGAACTAAAGTGAGTGAATGAAATAGAATATACTCTTATATTTCAATTATTTGTTCTAGACAAATGGCTGTATTCCAGATTAGGATTCTATTCCATATTTGGGCACTTTCCTCTAATAAAAATATTTAATATATATTATCATACCTTTTACCCATTATGGGTATGGCACATTTTTACGCAGATCTCGGTAAGTGATACATTTTCATGTGTATGAAGTATGGTTACCAGCCGTCAAGTCATAGTCTGCAAAGATGTTAGTGGAGGTAGAATCAAAGGGGTAAATTTAAAATGACAACTGTGGGCTGTTGAATTCGAACTGAGATATATTTAAAATAATTAATTTAACCTCGTATCGGGAAGCAGATTTAGGAAAATTGCATATTACATTTTACCAGACGTCAAGATACGACTCCCTAAGTTGTAAGTGAAGAGAAAAAAAAAACGGGAATAAAGTTAAAAGTTACAACTGTCGATTGTGGAATTCGAACTGATGTTATCATGATCCACAGTCCGATGCGTTACCATTTACAAGTACAAATAAATTTCCAACCTCTTGGTTTCCTATGTCAACGAATCTCATACATAATTATTTCACAATTATTATGAAATCACTATACATTCTAAGTAATGTAAATAGCAAACTGAATTCTATTAACCTTGAGTACACAATCCATCTGAAGGAGTCTCAAAATAAAACAAATTAGCCTGGGTGACCTATTTTCTGGAATTGCATTACTCCCCTTTGAATATTCACACAAGTTATGGACGCCGGGAGAGCTCACTAGAATGCACTCGACGCTCTGTTTGCTCATCCGCTCGCGCGCCCGTTTTATTAGCATTTTTCAGCGCCCAACGTGGTCTTCTATAAACTCCCCTCTAATATAACAAATAGCACAATAACAAGTAATAATTTTTAGTAGATACCAACAGATTGGCTCCAAGAAAATTTGAAAGTAATACCGGGTGATTCATAACGTACGTAAAAGATTGAAAATATATCTACAGACTCCAAAATTATATATTTTCTTCAATAAACTTTTGGCAAAATCATAATAACAAAAAAGTTACAGTAAATTAAAGTTGAATCAATTAATAAACAGTCGTTACAAACTATAGTGGATACTTATATCTTACATAGAAATTGATAATACTTTTTACTCATTAGCGCGCAGCATTGTCATATGGCGACGGGTAAAGGATTTTAAAAAAATTGTATGAAATGTTTTGAACATTTTCATTAATAATTTGAAAATTATTCCACTTTGAACTTGACCATTGTCAAATGGCAACGCTAGGCGATTTTAAGATTTTTAATTTTTTTATACATATACTTATGTCTTCCTTCTTAAATAGAATATTAACAAAATTTCAGAAAAAATTATTTGGGCGCAGATGGGTTAAAGTTAGTTGAACAATGTTTAGTTAAAGAAATTGTGGTAATATATTATCATAGAAGTTACGGCTTTTAAAATTTATCTTTTATTGCCCAAAAGTGGTATACACATGGTTAAAAGCTACTTATAAATAAAAAAAAAAACAACTAGAAAACAAATTGCCGTTTCAAATTTCATTAACATATAAGTTTTTTACAATTGAATGTTTTTGCCATTATTAAAATAACAACAAATTGTCAGATTTAAAAGAAATATATTTCTTTATCAACGAGAAAATAATCTCAATGGTTTTTAGCACTATTCAATAGGTGGGTGTAATTTAAAAAAAAAAAACCTTATTTGCCGTAACTTTTGATTATTGGGTTTCTTTTATCTCAGGGTTTATTAAGAAACACATTATTTTGGCCTCCCCTATCTACAGTTTCAATCTTTTTCGTACGTTATGAATCACTCTGTATAGTTTAAGTTTGAGAACCTGATTTTGAATACCTGATATGTTAGGTGCCATTTCATACCCCTGTGGTATTCCTTTTTTTGGAGCCGTCACTTGGTGCATTGCATAAGCTAAAATAAATCACTTACCATCCATACTATTTAATGATTGTCCTCAGACGATCCAATTTCTCTGAAGGCATATCTAAATGAAAATCCAGTCCCAAAAAATATTAATTCAGTCATGTTCGCTCGCCGTGCATAATTGCGTGAGTCCACTAAAAATCCATAAATGAAACACGTACGTAATTCTTTAGTAGCTTCTTAGAGAACTAACATTTACTTTAGCTATTATTCAACACGTGCGCACCAAAGAAGAAAAATGTTAAAACGTTACATTTCTTCACGTCGACTTGAGATATACATCATTGCTTCTTGAAGTAGCAGCGTAACGTAGTTAAGTTTTAAACTTGGAAATACTTCTAGAAAATGAAAGCAAGTAATGAATATGTATTAAACTAAAGTAAGGAAGCTTTAGTGTCTTTTAGTATATCATATTACTTACATGTTTGCTGTGTATATTTTTTCCTTAATACCTCAATTTTTTCTAGTCTGGAACTATGTAAGTTATTCTATATTCATAGGATCCTACAAACTATTTGTACAAGATATTAATTTTAAGCACCTACTGTTTCTGCAACATTTAAAAAAAATTGTTTACATACTTTTATACATAATAGAACAATACCTAATTTATTATAACCAGGTAATTATAATTATTTCTATAATCCAGAATCCAGGTCGAGCGATTTTTCTCATAACCGATAAAACTGCTTCATTTCGATCGGAAGCATGTCAAACTCACACAACGACTCGTTTGGCGTTCCCAGGCACGCATGGGTGACTCTACTCAAGATATATTGGCTCCATCATTCTCTACACATGCATTTAAAAGTGTAATGTATTCTCGGTGTAATAACCAACATACTACGCTTCACATACAAGTAATTACCAACGTGCGCGACCTACATCACAGAACAGTCCCACACATTTTGGCAAAATCTACAATGTTTAATCAATCCATTTGATAGTATTATAGTACCTACCTGTGTTATATACTGTCTCTCATCCGTGGCTTGCGAGTATCGCTTCGCCCGCGTCTTCTTCATCACTCGTCTTATTGTTAATAATCCCAGCATCGGACCATATAGGGAAGGCAATTACGCCTTATTACGATTATTATCACGTCGTATGTATTGCTGGCATTGTTGCGCAGCTTTTTACATGTTGATGGACTTCCGTTAGAATGTGGCTCGACTCTTAGGCTCGCCAGTGAGTTTAGTAGTTTGTTTGTGTTTCTTCGGGGCGTTGCGATAGCTTCTGTTTTGTTATATGGCGATCGGTAACACATTCTGTAATCAACTTGGCTTTATTGACAATGTGTGATTTAATTGTCTTTTGTCGAAAGATTAATGTTGTTACTGAAACAAAGGACAGACTGAGACTTCACTTTTTTACATGTGAAGTTATTACGAAGATATGTTTAAAACAAAATATCATCATATTCATATTCATTACTTAACTAGTTTGAAGTCATAGTATATTACAATACAAGTAAAGAAACTAAGAATTTCAATCACGCATATTCAGTTTTGAACTTGAGGCGTCAGCTGAGTGGGTAAAGACACATAAGTGAGCGAATTCATTTCTTCATGAGCGTTGTACAGCGTTTTGGTCAATCCTGGATTTATTGTTATGAAACATCGGTTGTATTGCTAAAAAAAAGTATGTAAATATCCTTTATAATAACAATAATATTTGATATTTTATTTTAAGCAAATTAAAGTCAAAGGATGCAGTAAATCTTTCTTCATTGCAAATGGTTTACCTTAAGGATATAGGATTAACTCATTCTCTCATTCATACAGAATATAGATATTGCAAATATTAATAGTGTAAGAATTACAGAAATATCACGGATAATAAAACAAGATTACATAGGTAATATAATTTTCTATTTCATATCCATTTCAAATTATCTTAATTAAAAAACCAATAAAAACTGCAATAACTTTTATTTTCATTTCAATGCAGTAAAGGAAGCAGTGAGCATTAATAGTCGATTCCATTCCACATGCAGTTGTGTTGCTACTCGTAGATAGTTACATCGAATTAAATTATTTGTGTAAGTCGAACGGAAACGCGAATCAAGTGGAATAAGCATGCGTGGGATAAACGTCATATTACTATCGGAGAACCGCTGCAGGACTCTGCCGTGAATTAATTAAAACCGATCAGCATTAATGAATATAACAAATAATGTGAACCACGGAGAGGCTACCGTCCAAGGTGAACCTGTGTAGGCCACACTCACAGATTTATTAAATTGTTTTCCTCTGCACACAACTTAAAACTGCCCCGAAGAAGCAAAAATGTAAATTTTAATTTGTGTTATTTATTAGGAAATCGTGGACAATGTGTATGCGTACATTAGAGGACTGGACATTATTTTATTATTTATTGGCACTTATGCCTTAAAAGAAGTTGGATTTCTTTAAGACAACAGAAAAATTATATTAAAATGGTTGTACAGGTGGCCTTCTAGAAGAAGGGTTTCCTGCAACTGAAAATTTCTCCCGCCATCATAAGAAGCTTCATTAGTAAATATGGAAGTGCTTTCTACGTATTCCAACATATAACCCAGGTTACACATCTTTTTGAGCAAGTTCCTGAAGATGGCAAGCGAAACGTGCAAATAATAGTTATTTGTCAAACTAGAGAGGAAAGCACTTCTTTTTCCCCCTCGAGTTCGAAGTTTGCCTCATGAGCGCAGTGAGTGAGGCATTTCGAACGAGAATGGTAGAAGAGCTTTCCTCTCGTGTTAGACACAACATTTTTTTCATGACATGTTTCTAAAAACGATTTGCTCAAACCTAAAATACACTTTGAGAAAACAACTGACAGCCTGACATGTTAAAAGTTAGGTTATTAGACACAAGGTGGTGTAGCAGTGTTGCCAAAGGAACAATCTTAAATATCTTTAATAAGTTGTCAAATTGTGTTTTAATAATAATAAGAAAAATATTAGACATAATTGTAAGATAATTTAAAATATGTATATCACTAAAATAAGAATTTTCAATCAAATTAGGAATTTATTTATAATTTTTGTAATATATTTTTTGTAAATAATATTCACATTGCTAACACTTCTATATTTTCCTCTCTAGAGAGGAGCAACACATTTTCCTCACTATTTCGGGAGAAGAACGGTGTGGTTTCCTACCATGTCATGAAAAAATAATTATATCATCCCGCAATTTTCCCGTTTTTCGCTGATGCACTCTGCTTTCGGTAAAGTAAAAGTAATACCTTTAGGCTCAGATGCGTTACTACAGAGCTATTTTTTTTTTTTATTTAATACATTTTTATTTACAACTGGCCTTAGTGGCCAACCAGCAAATTTGAGGTAATATTACATAACATGTGAGAGGTAAATATCCAGTGATACTTCCTCATTTTTTATAGTATACGTATATTATATTTGGATGTGTGATAGATCCAGTGGTTTGGTTCTGTTGAGTCGCCTGGTGTCGTCTTCGTTGTTCAGTAGGTTGATAGCTAGTCCATTTGGATGATTATTTAGTTTATTTTTATGTCTCGTAGCATAGTGTTTTACTTGTTCGTAAACATATTTGATTTTAAGGCCTTGGTGTAGGGTATGGTTATTCACGTACCAGGGTGCGTTAGCAACAGAGCTATTGGCTTCAACAAATTATTAATATCTAAAGTGGACTTGCTGAAGCATAAACTATACAGATATAGAGCACCTTGACTTTAAATGTCCATTTTTTTTAAGTATCAAGGGTGTTATAAGGACAATAATGCCAATAAACTATTCGAAATTCTACCAATGAATGCTTGGCTCCCGATATGTTACTTACGAAAAAACCATTTGTAAAGTTAATAAATCTGAAGCTACGATTCGATCTAGACCATCAGCGTAGTTAACAAGTTGTTTAATCTCGAGCGATTCCTCGTAGCTCTACTAAAGAAGAGAACTTAGTTCTCGAAATACGTATTATAGATATTTTGTTTATAGTTAAAGAGTAATACACTTAACTGCTATTGCCGTATTCCGCCTCAGTTCCTTGTTTCCTTGGTGGGACATTCATCGATATACATCACTATCGTTCTCAGTGATCTCTTCGCTGGGCTGTTCCAACACATTTAATGCTAACGTTAATGTTTAAAACGATTGTAAAAGGTTCGTAAACACTTAGGGTAGCAATTACTTCTATGAAAAATATATTTACGATTCGACTAAACAAAACAATTTGGAATAAATTTCACACTAGTAAAGTTTTACGAGGAAGCCTACCATCAAACTAAAACTAATTTCAATAAAACATTCAGTTCTGTAAAAACTAATAAGACCTATTAGCAAGTGTCGAGGAATCGAGAACTCGTGAAAAAACCAAACCAGTTGCAATGAACGAGAACGAAACAATAAACAGTTCTCATCAAACGAAACAGTGGCATTTTTACCCGGAATAATAGGGTGCAAGGCAGCGCGATTTTTAAAATGCCGCACGTATGGCCGTTGCACAGGGATGCAGAAAGGCAAAATAGAGTTATTTGTATTCAAAGACAGTAATTGTCATGACAGCGAACAGAATTCTGTAGTGCGGTCATTGTTCGTAAGGAATAATAACCAGAGATGCTGAGGAGTAATAATAACATATGGCCCATGTTAGTACGATAGGCGGAACGGATAATTATAAGCAGATCCATCAATCTTAAATGGGAGATGGAAAATGCCTTCTCAAATTGAATAAATGCTATTTTCATCATTGCAACGCGCCATCATCTACTATAGCTATACTTCTTGTACTTGCCTTAGCAGTGGATTTTTTTAGTTCTCTTTCAAATACCTTTACTTAGAAGAACACATAGAAGCGTAAATTGGTTATAATTTGCTAAAGTAAAGTAATATTTCAATGGAAGTAATGGCAGAACGTACAAGGGAAGATTCTATAAATATAACTACTTTTATTCTGTGGTATAAAGAGCTCGGCATATTTTTAATGAGTCTACTCGCAGAACCCCTCACCAAATCTATTTATTATTGAGATAGGCCATCAAGTAAACACCTATCACTTAATTTTTGATCCATCACAATACCTCCCTACATTTTTGATCCATCACAATACCTCCCTACATACAGGAGGTAAAAAAACATACTGGTTATAGAATTGAAATGCGGAGTATAGAAATTTTAATGTTACTTTTACACAGCATATATTCTTCTTACATAACCGACGTTTCGGTTTACATTGAAACCTTTTGCAGGGTTAGTAAGCTCTTACAACAAACAATCATATAACAATTTGAGTTTGCTGTTAGAGCTTACTAATCCTGAAGAAGGTTTCAATGTAAACCGAAACAACGATTACGCAAGAAGAATATTTGCTGTTTGACTGAAAATTCGAGTATTTCTTTTTACACTTTACAATTTCCACAATGGAGATAACATCCAGTTCACTTAACAAAAATGTAAGAACAAAATGTGTTCAAAATTAAAAATGCAAGCAATAAGGCTCATTTAGATTTAGTTTTATTTATTACGGTGTTGTATTATTTTCTGTAAAAATTTGGTAGAAGATAGAATGGTGAATTTGAGTTCATTTATTTATGTTAAAATAAATAAATATAAATTTATATTTCTTTTAATAAATATTAATTTTAATTTGATTAATATATCGTGAAAGGTAATTTGAATTTACACTTTTAATAGTGAATAGAAATATAAAAAATGCATTGAAATCCCTATTTACATTTCACTTCTATACTCGGTATTTTATTTTGTTTTTTAACTTTACCCCTATGGTTCCGGTTCCTCCCCATTCCCTCTCCGGAGGCTGTGATTTGGAGGAACTGCACGCTTAAACATATATTAGATACGAATATTTGCGAAAGCAGAGTGCCACATCCGAAATGGGTAAATGGCGTGATGAATAAATTAACGATTGTTAGTTGTACATCGTGCCCTAAAACAGATACTTTTCCCACGGTAATATCAAATTGCAAACGTTTATTAAAATTCCAATGTCAACATGAAGCGGTACATCTATGGAAAGTGTTACTATTCATATTTGTTACAATAGTGTCTAAAGGTTGTTCTCTCTGTATGGAGTGTGTAGTCATTAAAGCATATATCCATACTAATATTATCTTTCACTTTCGTTTCGCAGTCAAGCAGCTAGAGATCAAAGATCTACTTCTAAGAAGGAAACGACAAAGTTGCTGGTAAACAATATGTTGTTTGCTTCAAATCAAATCAATTTGTTACCCAGATAATCATCCTCGAAATCCCAGCTATCTTAGCATTGCAAAGTAGCCGTCGGGGCATATAAACCACTCACATTTCAGCCGGCATTTACAAGCGTATTATTATACATTTATGCGGAAACTGTAAATAAAATCAAATATAACACACCGGTTCAAAGTTCATCGCTAGCCACGCTCGTTTCGTATTGTTTACAGTACGTGATAGAGTAGGAACGAGCGCAGCATCATAGACAAGTGCCGACATTGGAGGTTGGTTGCGGCAGAGCAGACCCTACGTGATGATAATCCACCCACAAGAGAAATGTCGCGCATATTTGAAGTTGCTGCTGGTGAGCTGCATGATAGCAGCTCGGCCAGTTCAGTACCGTCATCATGATGTGGTGTTTATAGGCGCAGTGCTGTCCTTAGGAGGTGGCCAATGTATATTTTATCGAAGAGCGCAATGAATTACGAGGATGTCAATGGAAGGAAGACTCACAGTTTTGTGGCTAGTAAAGTAATCGTAAGGTCAATCTCTCACTCGATGTTCCATCCAATTCATAATTACTACTTTGTTTTATGGAAAAACAAAAGAGTAATACAGGGTTCTGCAGAGGAACCGTATGGTTTTCAAATAATAATTACACACATATAAGGTAACTTAACACTTCTTGAGAAGTTGAGTCACTTTTGTCGAAGCCTTATAAATACTTTTTTGAGGAGAATCTACTCTGATTATTTTTTTAAATAATCACCCTATCGCCTATTTTAATTTTCCGTTTACTAATTCTTATTGATCTTAATTGCTCTTCTACTTCTTTTAACCACATAGATCTTGATCTTTCTCTAATTTTTCTGCTCCTAGAACTCCATTGTAGAATTGTTTTATATATAATGTGCCTGAACACAACTTCTATCGAAACTTTCTATGTCCTTTTTTCTTCTTTTTTCTATAGCTTATTTTAGTTTTCCCATTTTTTATTCTTGCTGATATTAAGTCCTCTTCCATTTCTTTTAACCATCTTGATAATGACATTCCCTTTCTAAAGCTCCTAAAGCTCAGTTTTATAACTGTCCTGCTCATTTACTTTCCATATATTTTAAACTACTTTACTCTATGCTACTTGATTTATATTGTCTCATTTCAGCATTTGTTCAATTTCGCAGTTCATCATTCTGTTTTTGATATTATTTTATGTCCAAATATTATTTTTATGTTCCTTTAAGGTTCTTCGTGTTTCTTTGTTAGTGTCATTTGTTACAACCAAAAATATCCTACAAAGCAATCTGTGAGGTGTACCGGTTTCCCAGTGGAGAAGGAACGAAAAAAAAAATGGTTTCTGCTGCAGACATTATTGGTCTTATATGTTGGTATACTGTTATTAAAGATCCACAGTTTAGTTGTTTTATTTATAATTTTGCTCCTTGTTTGCTCATACTGAAATTTTCCTATTTTAATAACATTATCATACACTTCCTTTGCAATTATCATTAACAATTAAAAATAACAAAAAATCTTCAAAACAGATATTTACTACCCCAAGATGTATGTATGCATGTTTCCCCAACCCAATATTTCGCTTTCGGGATGTTCCACGGCCGCCTCGTTCCCCGATATTAGTAATTGTGATTTATTTCTTTGCGAAGTATGCATTAATAAACCTTGCAAACTAGAGCAATTGAAGGATTAAATTCCTGCGATCGAAAGTGACCTGCTGCAAAGAGTGCTACGAAAGTTGTGGGACCGTCTGCGAAAATGATAATAAAAATTAGTATTGGATCAAGTTGTGGATGTACCTCCTAATATTATTCGCGCCGGTCCTGCGCTCTGTTGGAGTCAAGGCAAGACAAGGCCGAGTTAGGGATGCAGCAAGGACGAATCCACGGAGTAATGAACTTCACCGCTCAACCGCTGTCCGCTCACACAACATCACTTCGTTTCTTTCTCTCTTAGTGGTACGTCATCCTCATCGCGGTGTCTCTCTCCCTCCCGTTCAGCGCATGCGCGATTTTTTCCGCGACTTATTTACATGAGTGTGGTTAATCGGTTGATGTGCGTAACACGTTATATTTTGTCCTGGCATTGTTGCAGGCTCCGAGGGCACGCAGCGATGGATGTGCTGAAATCTAGATTATGTGAGGATAATTTTAGAACAACATAAAATTAGCAAGTTTGAGTTTATGTTTATAGATGCAGGTTTACTTTTTTGAATGGCTTATTTAGTGCTTCGACGACGAAGCTCGACACAGGAATTTCCACATAGCTTATTACGCATGTTTACGCTCTATTTTGAAATGGGCGCGGGTCTGGATCTCACGAACTATACTTAACGAAAGTGAGAAAATACAACCATATTCATGAAAAACAACCTCATAATATGTCAGCACATAATTTCCCGCAAATTATAATTTTTAAACGGAAAAAAGTTTCAAATGGAAATATGGCCAATATTAGTCTACAACTTTTTAAGTATAAATCAATTATTAACTAACATGCCTAAAATTCCGGAAATACCTGCATGTAAACTATCACTTCCGGTTTATGGCTTACTGCCAAAATCTTTTCGGTTTGTAACTAAACATACAAATTCCAATTTCTAAATTTTGAAATATTATCATTTTCATTTTAATTTGATTTAAATCGTATTCTAGAGTGTTTGGTCGTTCAAAACTTACATATATTGCACCCTTTTATCGTAAGGTGTAGGATGTAAAAAATCTTTTTATCGTGCACAAATTTCGCCTATTGTTTCTTATATTTATCGGCATCCTCCGTGCGTCCTGCACTGTAACATTCCTCTTCTTCAGAGTTTTATTGATGATGGTATCCCAGGTGTCTTTTGTTCTTCCACGATCCCTCTTTTCCTTTATGTTTGTCATCCAAATTTCCCTCACCTGTTTTGATTTATTCATTCTTATCATATGGTCCTACTAATTGTTATTTCTATAAAGTTTACCATTGAAGATTTCTATTTTAAAATAAAGTCATACGCAAGGAACAAGTCATACGTGTTCAGTTGGTTTTATTTGTATAAGAAAGTAGTGTGGTGCCCACAACAGATTTTGTTTACTTCTTTTGACAAAACTGAATTATATGTTTAATAAACTAATTTTAGTTGCTATGGGAACAAACAAATAACAGAAACTGTAATTATTAATCATTCAATACAGATTCACATACCGATAGAAAAATTTGAAACTCACGGAATATCCTCACTTAAAATTGTAATATTTTTTTATTATATTTCTTTATAATATAAACGCTAAGAAACCCATTGTAGCAGAGCGCATCGTCAGATCTCTAATATTTTTCGAGATACGTCTATTTTTGGTATTTTTCGAAGTGCAACTTTAAGGGCCTGTAATTCAAAAACTACACGACATATCTAAAAATTCTCTTCAGTTTAGCGTTTCTGGTGCCTTATATAACAAATCAGCAAATTTTTAAAATTTTGGATTTTTTTAGTATTTTTGTTTAAAATTTTGAACGGCGATAACTCGACAAATATTAAAGATACAGATTTGCAGTGTTCACCAATCGATTCAGCTCGTCGAAATACATAAGTATGCAAAGTTTCATTAAAATCGCTTTACGGGATGGAAAGTTAGAGCAAAAAGCCTGAAAATGGCGTTTTTTGTCCTGAAAGTCAAGGGGTACCCCTTGACGTTTGGCCTGAATTTGGCCATTTTCAGACTATTGCTCTAACATTTCAACCGGTTCTCCGAATTTTTTGAAATTTTCAGGGTTTATGTATTTCGTCGGGCTGAATCGATTGGTGAACACTGCAAGAAGGTATCTTTTATATTTGTGCAGATATCTCCAATCAAAATTTTGAAAAAAATTCAAAAAAATTTCAAAATTTTAAAAATTTACTAATTTATTATAAATGGCACGAAAAACACAAAACTGGAGATATTTTTCAATATCTTGTATAGTTTTCGAGTTACAGCCCCTCAAAGTTGCTCTTCGTAAAATACAAAAAATCGGCATATCTCGAAAAATATTAGAGATATGACGATGCGCTCTGCTGCAATGGGTTTCCTGGCGCGAATATTATAAAGAAATGTAATAAAAAAATTACAATTTTAAGTCATTTTTGGGGAAATTTCCGTATTTTGAAAAATATTACAAATCGCCATATTTCGATAAATATAATTACGATGCGTACTACAGCAATGAGTTTATTCATGTTTAAATTATACATAAGTAATAAATTTCAAATTAAGTTTGGAGTATTTAATTTATTTTCTAGTATTTTCTAGTAAACAATTTTCTAGTACTAACCTTTTACTCCCTAGTAATTTTCTTGGATATTTAATTTCCATCGCCTGAATTTTGCTTTTCATTTTTTGAGACAGTGCCCATGTTTTGCAACCGTATACTGTTACTTTTATTTTCGCACTGATTTAGTTTTTTCTTAAGAAGCAGTGTTTCA
Source organism: Poecilus cupreus (assembly GCA_963942605.1). NCBI lineage: Eukaryota > Metazoa > Arthropoda > Insecta > Coleoptera > Carabidae > Poecilus > Poecilus cupreus. Next base: position 31,743,868 of record OZ012720.1, read on the forward strand.
TAGCGTGAAAAATTATTGCCGCTTTGTCTGTCTATTATCATTCCAAGATATTAAAAAACTTATTGACTTGTTCTATTTTTTTTAATTATTAATATTCTAGTACTATTATTTGCACGTTCCCTACTACCATAAAATCTAACTACAAAGTAACGGCGGTTAATATTTTGTAATGTTTTTTTTATTTCTCTACAATAAATTTCCGAAGAAATTATGTTTTCTACCGAAATACATAGATTCGCTTAGTGAGAAGTAGTGGCTATGCCGTTGGCAGTACTCGGCCATCGCTGACCGCAACACTAGCGTGCCGATGTTGATCAAGCACGGGCGATTGTCATTTGCATTTCGCATGGACATTCTGCGGCGAGCGCGCATGTTGTGCAGTGATAATTACATTCGTAATATCGCCACGTGAGATGCTAATGTGCATTGTTTTTCAGCGAGCGCGATTCGCATCTCAGAATCGTTATCTCTATTTTCAAGTGTAAATGAAATTCCTACGGGTATTGTTAAAACGCACATAAATTACACCTGATAGTGTCTTGTTTGTTCTATTCTGCTTGGGCTGTTTTAGTGTTCACTGGGAGCTTACGCTTGCTTGATGCTTCAGTAAAGGTTCACTTTCGCCAAAAATGTTAAACTAAAAAACCAAAACCTTTCGAATAGTATTTTAGTTTAGTTCTCTTTCTCATCTTGTTAATCTTATCTCTTCCTACTAACATAACCGACAATTATTCGTTCAATACTCTAACTTCAATTCTTCCAATTTTCTTGGCACTCCGGAGTTGTTCCACAAGGCTTCAACCTAGGCCCTTTGCTGTTTCTCATATAAATGATGTCACGAGAATGTTACACTGTGATAAATTATTATTCGCCGATATCTTAAAAATTTCTATCCGGTATCTTCACTAGCACACTGCTCCCTACCAACTACAAGATGATTTAAGCAGTCTTTTTAATTGGTGTTCTGATAATAATCATCATCTTAATATAAATAAATATACTGTAACTAAAAAAGAGTTTATTAATGTTAAAATAACCTAATCTTTCATTTTCATAAATTTATACACAATAGTATCCATGACCCTCGTTGTATTGTATACCTTCATACATCATCTATTACCATAAGAATCCCTTTCATTTCTCTCTTCCTTAATCTCGTACTAATTTTGTTATATACTCTTCACTTTATCGTATACGACATCTTAACAATGGGGTCATAAACATTTTTTCAGTTTATTTTTTTTTTCTGTAAGTTTGAGTAAAATTATAAATAAAGATACTAATTTTAATATTAAAAGGCATTAAGTTATTAAGATACGATTTTTTGAAATTGGCATCCTATTTCAAATTTTTCGCTTGTGACGTCAGCACCTGCGTCATCTTGTTATTCTACGAAACACGCTCTTGCGGAGAGCGCGGAACTACACCAACTGTCAAATTGACTTATCTGTCATTGTTATTTACTGAGAGGTTTTTACAAATATAGTTTATTCACATTACCTGGGCAAAATAATATAACAAATATACTAAACATAAGTTTAATTCGAAAATCGTTGTTACGCGCAACACATGACTTGAAATGACAGCTGTGATAATGAGACTACCGACATTACCGACAAGCGACAAGATATAGTACAACAAAGCATTTTGTTTTAACACGTCCTAAACTCTTTGACTAAAAATGTTATAATTAACGAATATCTAATTTAATTTATCGGAGTATTCATTTTAATAATAATAAGTAATTATTACAAAACTGAAAAGCAAGTTTTTATTTGTTATCAATACCTCTTTCGCCTTGCCACGCTTTACATTCTAGTACAAGATGACATCACGATTTTGCAACCGCGAAACTTCAGAAAGGAAATTATGAATGTAAAGTTGAAAAATTATAAGAAATATAGAATAATATGTGACTGAAATGATCTAAATTTTTATAATTTGTAAGAAAACACAACTTTTTTTTAAAAGTGTATGACAACATTGTTGAATTTCATAAATGCTTAACTACGTATGTTATGTTAGTTTGTGTTCTTGCTCTATATCATTTTGTTCATACTTTGATAATCATCTATATCTTGGGCTTGTCGTATGAGGATTATTTATACTAAATAAATAAATAAACTAGTCTGAATAACATTGAATATTACATCGTTCAGCATTATTGGAATTTATATCGGAGGTAGATAATATGTTCCACATTATAGGAACTACAAATTCATATAAGAATGTATTCTGCTATCCCTAACGCTTAAGACGGAATTTAGAATTACACAAAAAGAAAGTACATCAACAATTCCGCATGCAAATGCAAAATGGGTTTATTGCATTATAGCACATCCCGACAATATTAATTCCTATGACTGCGGTTTGAAATAACACAGTATGGCCGGATTTTTACACTTTGCATTCATTACAGTGCGATTTTCAAGCAAAGTGCTATCTTTACTGCTCACAGCCGGCTAGCAATGACACTGGCGATTTTTTTTTATTATCAGGAAACGTCACATCCGGCGCCGGGTACGTATAGGAAGCGCTCCCGTAGCGAAGCACGCAGAAAGCGCGGGCTTCAAATCACTGTGATTACCACTGTATGGCCACGGTGCATGATAAATACGGCTTTGTGTTATAATTACCGGTGATGAAATCCTGCCCATGTTGGGGTAATCACCGTATCGGCATCGCACACGTGGGGAACCGTCTAATTGGGGTTGCGAATTTGATACTGAAATTAATTGAAGACTGCAGATCAAATTTTGATGGTCCTTTTTATAATTAGAGACAATATTTCTCCATTCACATGAATATGGTATTGATCTTAATTTTACTAACTCCTACTTACTCACTTAATCCTAAAAAGCCTTTCCAGCTTTTACGTCTAAGGCTGTTAGAATTGGTGTCATTTTTTTCTCTTGTAATAGTTTTTCCAAGTATTTCTGACTCCCATTAATGCTTTGCATTTTTGCTATGTAGCACCTCTACCTTCTTTTCCCACATTGACTTCTTCGTCTCAAATTTTTTGTCGGCATTCCTCCCTTCTTCTTTCCCAATAATTTTGCTTCAATTCGTCTGTATTGTTTCATCCATTCTATTTTGTCCATATACCACGTTTTTTTATTCTATCTAACATGCCTTTTCTTTCAATTAATTTCTAACTTCTTACTCTACTTTGGTTTTTTTTTTAAGTTGGCCATGATTCACACCTATATGTTATAACTTTTTTTGAATACCTCAACTATTGTTTGTTTCGATAGGTACTTTCTTCTTGATCAAGAAGTTTTGATTTAGGGTATGAAAAAGTCTTCCTCCTTTATTGATTCTTTCGTTAATATCCCAGTCTAAGCTACCTGTTCCGTCAATGTTTTCTACAAGATATTTTAGTATTAACAAAGAGTAAAAAAATATATCACTTTGTCAGAGTGCAGGACTCTTCGTCAAATCACAAATCTCAAAAATATTGTTGGGGAACCGTGTAAAGTAAAATTATAGATTTTATAATCCGCAGTCTGCAGAAAATTTAGTTCTTATTGTCAAATAAACGCTATAAAATTTAGCCATCTTTGAAAATTATTTACTCAAACTATCTAATGAACCTTGATTCTTTGGCCCCAAAAATCTATACAATATATAGTAACTTTCATTAATTATAGCAACAATATTTGGTTTTAAAAAATTATGGTCCAAGGGTGAAGTGTAACTATCTTCATAGCGTATATTTCATCTTAAGTTTAGAAGTTATCAAAAGTAATATAGTTGTAGATTATAGAATACCTCGTCGGAAATATGCTTTGAAACATCGACCGGGCGAATAACAGAATGAAGTGAAATATACTCACAAGTTTTGATTGCTTGTTTCAATGCAATTCCTCCGTATTTTCGTTTTGTTTTCACATTAGTGATTCGTGTTCCGCGACCACGTGTCGGTCTCTGCGGTGTTATCGCGTGGCGGAGTTCAGACTTTTTCAACTTTCGGCGATAGTTTTATTTGCGACACGTGAAGACTGATGCTGTAAAATTATAAATTTTGTTGTATGTTTCGAAAAGTTGTTGTTGCATTTGTTTGAGTTAGCAATGATAAAACTCGAATACAATTTGCATATAAACCAATGGAAATGTATCATTTAATTGCCTGTTATGGACTAAAAAGTAAATACGTTGTCATTTGGACATTAAGATTTACTTGCATTGGGTGCATTTACATTTAGATCAGCCTCAAATGAATGTATTTTCTCCTCCACTACTGCTTAATAAAGCAAGAAGATTTATTGTTATTGGATAGATAAGAAACAAGGAAGACAAACATCGAAGATCTGCGATCTTCACACCTTGAAATTACATTCATTTGTCACTGGACGTGTAGGAAGCAACACTACTGCTATCTAGCTAATTCTATACGAAATATCTTAGTAGTTGCATCTGTAAGAATGTTGGAATAGAATTGGTGCAATGGTTTATTAGCGGAAGTGGATTAAATATGGTACGTTACGTATAATATGTAATTTGATAGAGAGGAACTATCTTTTTGTTGTGTTTAAATTATATGCCATGTAAGAATGCGGTTTATCGCAAAGCTTCATTTACATATTACGTGATTTTCAACGAAAAAATCCGGAATTACACAAAAATGCAGTTTTTATCCTCATTGGAACACACAGCGTGAAATATTTCTGCTTTTGATGTCTTCAGTGAACACTGTCTACGCAATATCTAAAGGAGCTCATTCAAGTTCAATTATTCTGCCGTGTTTACAGCATGCAGTAAATTCATGTTCAATTTGTTTATGCAGTTCGAACAAAATTATGTATTTCACACTAGGAGTTTTGTCAAAACCAATGGCTGATACCACGAGCTCTGTTTTAGGGTGTTTTAAGAGATGTGTTTAAGCCTTGGTTTTAGAGCAGCACAATGTTCTACAATTATAAAGGTTGGCCCATCGGTTATGCCGGATTTAATTTTGAAATGAAACACTGTAAAATATTACTTAATTTGGAGATTTTTATTGATTTATAAAGTATACATGTTGACATTAATTATGTACTGGCATACCCTAATCCTTTTGATAAAATTTAATTTCTGAAAAAACACATTGAATCTATGTTTTCAGTTAAGGAATTGTTTGTGGTTTGTTAGCATAGACCTTGTACTTCACAAAACCCGAAAGGAAAAAAAATTGCACGGCATCAAGTCGCAGGATCTGGGCTGCCAATTATTATTATTATTAGCATTTCTAGAAATCACATGACCATGAAAATGTTGTCTTAACAAATCGATGGTTTCTCTTGTTGTATGGCATGTGGAACCATCCTGTTAAAACCACATTAATTCGAGTTCCATGACATTCAATTGATCCCACAAAAAGTTAGGAATCAAGAATTCCACGAACTTTTCGAACAGTCTCCGCAAAACTTTCCTCAAATTTGTCATGTATTTTAACAATAACAACACGTTATTCTTTTGTATGGGGATCCATTTTTAATAACTTCAATAACAGCAGATGATAAATGTTAAACATTAGAGTTACCAACTCAAATAAATAAAAATGGAGAGAAATTTAAATCCGGTCTACCCGATGGGCCACTCTTTATAATAAAAAATACTTCAAATTAAAGTGGTAGATAATATTTCTCTGTAACTTCTATACGAAACATTTTTTATAAAATAGTTTTAGAACATTGTACAGTGGTAAAATCGAGACTAAAACACCCAAAACAGAGCTTTTGGTATAAAGCTTTGGTTTTGAAAGATTTGTTAGATATTAATTTATATGTCAGCTTGTCTGTGGTTACCGTTAGATATGAAAATGTATTTACAATGTATTATATGTCCGTAGCAATAACAAACATACAACAACCTAATACCTTAATGGTCGTATAAAAACAATATACTTCTGTGGGCTTGTATGTTTTAGTGCACCCGTTTCTGACAATAAAGCTATTATAAAGAGAAACAGCATCGTGTTAATTTGCAACAAAGCTTTACATCCCAGGACAGAACACTGGCCATTCGTTTGTTTCTGATGTTGATCTTCTCGACAGCAGCAGTGGATAAGCCGAGAGGCAATTAATCTCGGAAAGAATTAATCGAACGCGTACGTGTTCCGATTCGGAATCGTAACAAGCCATGCTGTTGTTTCGTAAGTGATGAGCTTTGGTGGCTAATGTTTGTCTCTCCGTATATCTCTGAAGTCGTGCATATAATCACGTACACTTTTATATAAATTGTTTGTGCAGTTGTTTGTTGCTGCAGTTGTTTTCTATGTAGTATAATTACCACCAATGTTGCATGGAAAATTGTACTGTTAGTGTTTGATTAATTATTTCAGTAGTAAGTGAATTACCTACTACAACTTTTGTTTTTGTTTTATTTTATTTCTATAATCTTGAGCTACGTGATGTATGAACTCTATGATTAAATTACTAGCTCTGGTAATAGCTTTTTCATAACCATTTACGAATTGCTCTAATAGAAAAATTTCTACTCTGGTCGTAACGCATCGCGTGTTATTATCGTCACAAATATTACTGATAAATTCCTACGACTAGTATTTAACCAATCATGATGCAACAGACTTGAAAATTCAACCAATCGGAATTTAATTACACTGATATAATCCCATTACCCCGATAAATTCCTATGGCTAGTTTTTAACCAATTATGATGCAAAACACATTAAAATTCAACCAATAGGAACAGTTTTATACTGATAAAACCCCGTTACCCGGGTTACGGGAGTTTTACCGCGGTAAAACCCCGTTGCCTGGGTTACACCGATAAAATTCCCGCTACCAAGGAAACAAATAATTGTTACTGTCAATCACTGTTTTTAAGCACTCATTTTTTTTTTCTTTTAAGCAAAACCACTCAAGCAAACTGACATTAGGTAAAACCCCTCTTCCTTCGGAGTCGGGATTTACCATGCAGTTTGCTTTCGTGATTGTTGCTAAGCAAAAAAAATTCGTGCAAAAATAAACATTTATCGATAAAATCAGAAGGTCTTGTGATATTACCCTTGATAAAATCCTGTTACCCCGGTAAAATCCCGCTACCAAGTAACAAACATCAGTTGTTACTATTTGTGACAATTAATATTTCACGTTTCTTTTTGCGCTGTCTTTGAAATTAATCTCATCAAATACCACACGACCTCCCTCATTTTCTCAGATAATTTTTTATTGTTATGCACTTATTTTTTGCTTTTAAGCAAAATCACTCAAGCAAACTAACATTAGGTAAAACACCTCCTCCTTTAAAGTCGGGAGTTACCATGCAGTTTGCTTTCGTGTTTGTTACTAAGCCAAAAAAAAAAATTGTGAAAAATAAAAATTTATTGATAAAATCAGAAGGTTTTGAGATATTACTACTGATAATTTACGTATAACTGTTATACAAATAAAATATTATCAACCTGTTATATCTACTAGTATATGGTAGTTCTTGAAATCTAGATACTCTTCCGTGTAGTCTTCGAACATCAACTGAAACCGAAAGCACAATTCAAATATTGCTTTACCGATTACTAACCTAACATTAAATATCACCAAGTACAAATCAATCAAGAAAACCAGGCAATCCACAAACTAACGGATGTTAGCCAACAAATCCCCTTCCCGAGATGCGAGTTGTATGCAAAACAAACAAATGTTCAAGTCCTGCGTTCGTTGCTGGAGGATGTATCTCCTACTGAGATGTCCACGGCATCGGACGAAGCCGTTCATCGCTGTTAGCGGCGTTAGTTTCCATGAATTCGACAACGACTGACTGTCGTGGATGCTGGAATACACGCGAAAGGTGTTATGTTTTACCGTTGAACCACCATTGTGTGTAGAACGCCTTCTTGATTGATTGAAGCGATGAATGCCTTTCAGGTGTTTTTTGTGCGGAGGAATGTGCGTGTAGCGTTTTGGAGATATTGTTTTATGTTTTTTGTTGGATTGATTGCGTTTTTGTGGTTACAATGTAGTGATGTTTCGATTAATTGTGTGGTGTAAACAGTTTTTGCGACTTGCGTTGGGAGTAGGTGTAATTGGAAGATGTGTTTACATAGATTATTATCATTATGTAGTCAGTACAGAGGAACTGTTGAAAAAATAATTGATGAGCATTCATAACATTAAGCACAATTGTTGAGAAAATTTGTTGCCGATTTGTTTTAGTTTAGAGCTATCCTAAATTATCTAAACACGAATTGATTTCTACTTACAATGGTTTTGATCTTACCTCGAAGAACTAATTTGGCTAAACCGTAGTTTACGGCCACAAGAGAAGTAAGCTGCAGGTCCTAGTTTCTTTAGCCGGTCATAGTTAAAGAAAAACAATTTAAAAAAGGAAGAAATTCATATTTATTTTAGTTTTGAGGTTGAATAAACACGAATTTGTTCAACAGCATTTTCAGAATGCAAATTTACTAGGTTTTTGTTGTTTGACTTGTATCACCCCAAACTGTCATATCTACCAAATATCATTGGCGATCCGTAGCTAACTTTTAACGGTTTTACCACTAATTTAAGTTCCTTAATGACAATTTTCATTTCTCACTATTATACTCTCAAACTAAAACTAATATTTTTTTCTAAACACAATATTTCACTGACTGATCACAGAGTATTACCATTCGTTATGTACTTGGATGGACAGAGTTAACACAAGGAGAAGTAATTTCGATTAAAATGCAAGCACAACGATGGTTAGTTTTACTCCAAACCACCCAGTTCAGAATGGCGCTACGAATTTATTTTTATTATAGAAAATATATTTATTTAAATCGAGTTACTTTAAATAAGAAAAAAAGAACAACTAAATAATTTAGTAATTTATTATCGTACGATTATTACATAGTTGGATTTTAGAGATTTTGAAGGAACAATTTTTTGGGTGAATATAAAAAATGTATAAAATAAAAATATAAATGCAACTGAACGAGAAGCATTGGAAGAATAGAAAAAAAACTGCATTTGATGAAAATGTTCAGTAGGTTCTCATGTCAACATTTTTGCGAAAACAATGCAAATATAGTTTACGTTAATTTGCGGTATGGTAATTATGGCTAGTAATTCATTTAGTTGTTGCTAAATATAACAATTGCACAAGGTTAAAAATTACTGTCATTTTAAATTCTTAATTTCAACATTTAAAATAAATGTTTTAATAATAAATGTATGTATTATTTTTTATTATATAAAAACTAAAGTATATTATAAATATTTCATGCCACTTTTAAACAATTTATGTCTACATAATTATGTATGTATTTTGTGTAAACAGTATTTAACTGAATACAAGCAGCACTAATATTTAATTTGATAAAATATAAATATTTAAATTAAAATGAATCAAACGGAATCTTGTATCCTTCTATTGTCGTTCTTGTTCTTGTATAATATTAGTGTTACTCCAAATCACTGAGGGTGCAGCACTTGCGGCCGAAATTCGTAAAGATAGCGTTGTTCATTTGTTAATGTTTCTAATTTGTGACTTAGTGCAGTACTCGTACAGTTTATCAGCTTTAAAATAAATAAAGAAACACTTTAAAGCTACTCTGATATTAATAGTATGACATAAACAATGCTGAAGTATAAAGTTAAGATTCTTGTCCACATAGAAACCAGTGATTCTGTTTTGTGTGGTTATGTATATAAAGTTCGGTCTGTGAGAAATATATGTTTAAAATACTGGAGAAGGATAAGTATGTGTAACAATAAATTTACGGAAATAATCAATATTAGATGTAGAGTCATCTCTCAGCAGTATTACAAGTGCCCTGCGCGCAGTCCCTGCAGCCTGCCATTTCGTCCTGTTCATACGTCATCACGCAGCCCACGGCTCAACTGTAATTATATGCTGCCCGGCTGCATTGCTATCATGATCGAAATGATAATGAACGTTTAACCAGTATCTGCAGACGACCTTGCTCATTCTTAACACATTTTTAGATCGGCGATCACTATTTCGTGACATAATTACATGACACTAGCATGCCAGGATTGCATACACCTTGTTTTGTTTGTTTCGTCACTTTTTCTTCAATCTCGGCTACTAGATTGAAGCATAGAGCTGGCGAGATAAGGGAACATTATCGGATGGATCGGGGAGATCTTGAAAATAATTTAAGGTTCATTTTTATGCTATAAGTAACAACCGTGTACAACGAGAGGTTTTGATACATATCTACGTTAAATCAGAGCCATGACAGGATAAAAAGAAATAAATTATAAACATAACAAAAATGACAAAAGTAAACTCTCGGATATTATTAAAATATAAAATAAAATTTCAGAGTAATTCACGTCAAACTAGTCTTAGTGCCATTACTATTTAACATCGTCCTGCAAGAAATTTGTAGCCCAGTAAAAGAAACCACAAACGGTGCCATTTTTAACCAAGCACATGTAGCAATAGCTTACAATGATGACAATATTTTACTTATTTAATAATACATTGTCTGACAGGCAAAGCTCAATTCTAGGACTAAAACAAACTTACATTAATTATTTTAAGCACAGAGTAACATATATGATTAATATGATATACAAAATATATAATTGAAGTTTATAATAAGATAAAAAATAACCTAACCATAATTCAAGATTATGAAACTAGGCATTAAATGCGTTAACGGTATGGATCGGTTTATACAGCTAGAGATCATTGCAGAAAAGGATCTTGTGATTGTTAATAACTTGGGTAATATCGATGATTAATATAAGAAGAGTGGATCTAGATTTGAGCCCTGGGGAACTCCCTAAAACTGATCTAAAAGCGTAACCAATTATGTATTTGTACATTGTTATATTAATTGACAAATGAATTTAGTCTGGTAGTAAAATCAGAAAAATACAAGACAAAAGGAAGTACATGGATAACAAGTAACGCAGAAATAGTTCTAGGAGGCTATTCCTTAAAGTAATCAAAGAATTAATGTGTCTAGGAGCTGCTCTAATGGGGTCGTTCACCATATTTTTTATTTATTTATTTTTTTATGAAACATGAAAATTGAAGACTGTCTACACTTTTAAAATGTCTTAATTCTTATTCATAAATCCACAATGATTTTTTAAAAATGTTGTGCCATCATTATAGAGATGCTGGTGGATCTCCAACAGTAGAGATTTAAATAATAATAAAATAAGTAAAAAAAATATATGACTACATTTATTTACAATCTGTACTGTTTTAGATCAAGTAACACCTCTACAATGACTTCACAACATTTAAAAAAAATTATTGTGGCTTAATGAATAAAAATTAAGACTTTTTAAAAATGTAGATAGTTTTCAATTAAAAAAGTTTCATAAAAAAAAATAAAAAAGAAATGATGAAAAACCCCATTCTAGTAACATCATTAGTGACGAGATAAAATGAAGAATTATAATCGTACAAGGTAATAGAAGTTACTAAAGTCTACGCAATATAATTAAATCAAAGAGCAATGCGACATCAAACTAAAATTCTATAACAGCATCTTAAGACCGGTAAACACTTACGGATCCGACCGTGGACTATTTAATAAAGTTGATGAACGAGCGTTATCAATTTTTGAGGAAAATATATATTTATTCCTGTTTCTCCTATCGTGGAGCATAGAACTGGAGTTCCACTAGTTTCACTGACCGAATAATTTTCTTGCATTAGTGATGTTGCTGATGGTCAGTCAACAGATGTCTGTCATTAGAAACGGAACAGAATGCAGAAAAATTCTGAAGGAAGCATATATCCAGATAGGATAGTAAAACCAAGAACAATCAGGGTCACAACTTCTTGAACAATACATTTTTCTAAGCTAAAAATTCTCTGAACGTATCTGTAATGTTTGTTGAATATGTTTAAGCGTAGCAAACAATATTGTAGCTACTTTATGTTTAGAAGTGCAAACAACTTATTCAAGTGTCTCGTTGTTACAGCCTGGATGGAATGATTCAAAGGAATTATGCTTTACATATAGTGATAAATATAACTGCGAACTAACATATGTTTAACCAATAGATTGCTTAGATCTTACATTATATGTAACCTGTTATGTCTTCACATATGGTTTTGAGTATCGAAATAAAATAGAGTACCGTTTCAAAGAATTTATCAATTGTGGAACGCGGAATAAAAGTTTAATTAAAATTTTGATTATTATCAATTATCTAATGAAGTAATTTAACCTACATTAATATATGAATTTTTAATTAACCCTTCTAATTAAAATTATAATAATTTATAAAGCATAGATGCTATGCAAGATATTGTAGATGAAGTGTAACGATACAGTGAATATTAACATAATTAATTAGTTCATGAATCATAAATCAAACAATAAATAATGTTATGTAACATACATAGCATACGTAGATTATATAAACTTATGTATAACGCGATAATAGATGGATGAGAGATTAATAAGTAAATATCGGTATAGCAGATACAGTTCAGATCTACTATCAATTATGGTAATGAAAGAAAAGTAAAAATTAAATTTATAAAGTTAAGAAATCACTTAGTTCACAGTATCACGGAAGGGTACTCGAGAAATGGCGAACTTTAGTTCTTTAGCTACAAAAACTATAACGATTTTTTATGTAGTAACGTTCATTTATTATAATAGGAGTAGATATATTACATACTGAGGTGGCAAGAATTTCATTGCAGTCAAAAGCTAAAATAGTTAAACCCAGGAACGAAGGCTCACACTTCAATGAAATTTTACACTGAGATTTGTATACTATTTTATTCATAATCAAAAATTAATAAATAAAACTTATAAAAAATTATATTTGTAATGTGCGCTTTTTTAGGTGAAATATTTTTTTTTAGTAGGTGGTGAATTTAACATTTGTTTAGTAAACAATTCCAGAGTAACATTTATATTTGTCAATAAATTTTCGATCTCTTGATTTTTTGTAAGTCAAAATTAGGAAAGACCGAAATGACTGACTCTGAAAGTGAATAATGGATTGTACTGCACCCGAAATACGTCAGAAAAAGCAACAAAAAATTTGGTTCCACAAAAAATGATATATTATACACAATCAGTTAATAATCAAATATGCACTGATTTCGCAAGTTGAAAAGTAACGTTTTTCTGACTTGTTGGAAAGCAAAAGGAAGAAATAATTGACTATCCAACTTTGTAAAAATCCGAAACTAATCGATTCTAAATAAAAATATTTTGGTCCAAGCAAAGGATAAAGTGTACCGATCGTTTTCTTTGATAATTGAGCATTAAAAAATGTAAATAGCACTGCACATTTTTTGCAAACCATATATTAATTAATGAAGCACAAGATTCGGTCACGTGACTACAATACATTAGTTCCCGGCACCTTAAAGTGAAACTTAATCACAGCTCGCTCACACTAATGTGTTACATTGATTACACCAGCACAATGTTCTCCGCATTCTGTGTCTACATGAACGCCGGCGTACGCACAACGCATGGATTTAATGCAGGCGCTTGCTCGCCCTCTAACGACGCGCTTCTCTGCTTATTACATATGTACATTTAGCACAATTTGCGTTTGGAGAGCAGTGTTGCGCGCTATAATGCCTATTACCCATCCGAGCTCTTCGCTTCGGCTTCGGTCTCCCGCTAGACTCGGGATCCGCAGTGCTGCAAAGGCAATATTTCACTAAAACTTAAAACCGTCCTTGCACTATGCCAGAACGCTAATTGCGATGTGTTCGATGTGGTGTACTCGTGCTAATGCTACAGGAGTTGCGGTCCATAATCAGACAGATCTGAGATTAATGTTACGCATCCTGGCAACACGAACACACAAATTTGGCTGCAGTGTGAACCAAAGAGCACAAATATTTTCATTTTAGATTTTAGCACACATACAAAATAAATCTTTACATGACGATCTGAATATAAGAATTATCAAAAAAGAAGCAATAATATTTATATTTATTTATTTATTTATTTATTGAAATACACTGTCCAAACAGGCGAACCCAAAAATTGGAGAGGAATAAAAAAATCATACAATATACAAAATAGCAGTACAATCTTAAAATATTAAATAATATATAATTATACATGAGAATAATAGAAAAATAGAAAAAATATAATAAATTGAAAGAATTACAGCAATTTATTTAATATATAATAAATATAATGAGTGTTGACTTGAATCAGTTCGTAATTTCATTTAGTAATTTCTTGAAATACATTAATGAAACATTGAAAATATCGATATGGGGCTCAAGGCGATTGTGAAGTTGGTACATAAGGTGCAATAGGGAATGTATCAGAATGTTGGTACGTGCCGCTGGGGGTTTAAAAGTATAAGTATTTTTGGAGAGAAAAGACGGTACATGGAAGTTAATTAAACTTAGAGTTAATGGATCATCAATCAGGTTATGAATGATTTTGTACATAAAGATTAATTGGGAGTGATTTCTCCTTACAGAAAGTCTTACAAAATTGAAATACTGTAATAGATAGTCATAACTATGTGTATTAGTAATATATTATTTAGATTGTTGTAGCTGAAATCCAAAATAATAACATATTACTAATATAAATATAAGTCAATATCTTGCATTTTTTTGAGTTGCTATCTCTTCAAATTTTGTATTTTGAAAAACAAAAAATTGTCATATTTTTAAAAGTATAGTAGATATGACGATGCGCTCTGCGGCAATGTGTTTCTTTCAATATAAGTTACATACATCAAAAATATTCGTATGGGTTACGATTTCAATAGTGGGGGGAAATTCATGACGTTATATAGGTTTTTAAATAGTTATGATGAACAAGTTATTAGCACACTTTTATACTTACAAATTAAGAGTTATTTAGTAAAGAAAAAAGTTAAATAGTATTTGGTCATGCTAGTTTCATTACAAATTATTTCAATATTGAATACTTATGATAATGAATTAATTTAATCATTTCAAATGAAGACCATTGTTTTAGAATCAACGATCTGACATTATTTTGATGTTTGAGTTTGACAGGTCGAGATCGAGGTGGTTCGAGATAACAATATTATAATACTCTTTTGTGGTTTTCGATACTATAGGTATCTTTTAGAACATTTTATTATTATTAAAAATTATTATTATTAGTCAATATGAAACTGTAGTTTTAACCTAAAATTAATACTGAAATGACAGATTGAAGTTTGACATTTCCATCCGTGAAGTGATCATCTATCCTTTTTCTTTTCTAGTAGTGGAAAAGAGGTGGACATATTAGACATACGTTAAAATAACCAACGACTGAACATGCGTTTATGTGACATAGACAGACTACACATATACATACATGTTAATTATTAATTCGGAAACTAATGACATAGCAGCCACCACATCGCGGACCAAGTGTAGGAACTTAATAAAATAATATGCAATTTTTAAGTGATATTTGATGAAATGGGCACCACACGACAACATATCTATTTGATTGTTTAATAATTACACTTGAATAAGTTTATTTAATGAAATAATAATAATTATGATTGCTGAGCTATAAATATAAATATTGTGTACTATAATATGATTTATTTTTAGTATCACCGCCGTGAGAGAAATATTTTAAAGACATAATTATTATTTTCACACACTTATAAATAATATATTATTAGAGCTAATAAATCTCAATTCCACTCTGTTGTAATTGAAATAAACATCTATTAAACAATTTTGCTAGCGGTTCCAAAATACTTTTTTGTTCTTTTACTCCTCCTCTTTAAAGAGGTGGGTTGTGCGTACCTGATTGCGTGCGACCACCAAAATTAAAAATACCAGGAATGATACTAATTTTCCTTTTTGTTATAATTTTAGAACGTAATGATAATCACGTTTTTCCAGTAAATAATTCACTCTATTCGAATTTGTGCGTTCTTGAGAACATGTTTGGCGACCTTTGACATACTTTGGTGTTCTCAACGGTATTGCCAGTATTACGACCCGGTTAAGTATCTGGTTATTATTGTAACCAGTGTCATTGGTCAGAGAAAAAGAGTGACGAATAAATTTGCTACGAATTTAAACGAGATCTTTTAGTGCTACCTTAAATTAAAATTTTATATATTCTATTAGCATTTAGATTTCAACGAAGCTATAAACTCAATTGTTTTGAACAGAGTGTTGATTTCTCACGGATTGGATTTTAATGGGGACAGGTTGGAGACAACCTGCAATTAGTTTTATTTAATTTGAAACTTTTTGTAGGTGTTTTTATAAACACAATTTAGAAATATTTGTTCTCTATCTTCCCTCTTTACACACATCCATCCATCGACGTAGATGTCATTGAGACAATGGTTAGAACGGTTTCATTGGATCTCAAAACTTGCCATAATTTTTTATCAACTATTTTCATTATGACATATATCATTTCGCAAATCTCGATAAGTGATCTTATGATCCTTGGGACAAAAAAAAAACATAACGCTAGAATCCATGACGGTGATCCTTTATGTATCATTTTATCTAACTGTGTGTTTTTTTTTTAATATTCACCAATGATCCATATTTTTTTTAAGTTTTGACTTTTCACTTGCTGATGATGACCCAGTCGACCCAATGATGAAACCGGTCGAGGTTGAACATGTTATAATTTGACTGATTTGCAAAAAACGTTTTATTTTCCATACACTTGCCATTCAAGAAGTTTTTCATCATTACCTATTTTATTTGAGCTTTTTTCCCAATAATGTGTGTGCTTAAAGTCTCTTTGTATTGGATCCTTCTTTGCATGATTCGCTTTGCTATATTATATTATTTTCTGGATGCCCTGATTGGTTGTCTTCTTTTACTATGTTAGAAAGTTCTTCTTCTATCAATAGTGCTCTATTGTGACATTTATTAATCATCTAGAACTCAATATACGAAAGTTTTCAGAAAATGAAGAACAGTTTGGTATAACTAAATAAAAACAAAAAATATCAACTCAAAGTTTTATTTACAAAATACCAATACATTACTCTGTTTTTAATGTAATCTCCATAGTTGTCAATGCATTTATTGTAACGTGATACCAGTTTCTTAATGCCGATGTTGTACTCTTCTACCGCTTAAAATTTGAGCCAGGATGTCACTGCTTCTTTGAGGTATTCACCGTTTTCGAACCGTATTTCACCCAAAAGTTATTTTATTTTGCTAACAAGTGTACTAGATCGGGGCTATATAGGGATATCCTAAAATTTCCGACTGTCAAGGGTTTCTCACGTTTTTCTAACAGGAAAAACATTTTTGGGAGGAAAACAGTTCGTCAACGATGAAGATCTTAAAGATACAGTGACATTCTAATTAAGATTTTTGGGGGTAGAAGAGTATAACATCGGCATTGAAACACTGGTACCACGTTCCAATAAATGTCTTGATAGCTATGGCGATTACATATAAATATATAGTAATGTGTTGTTCAGTTTTGTATTAATATCTTTCGTTTTTATTTAGTTATGCCAAATCGTTCTTCACTGTCTGCATGACCCTCGTATTTACCTTTACAAACCCACGCGTCCCAATAAAATGTCTGCGTTCTCCTTTTCTGTTTTCGTTGTGTGTAATGCTCACGATATCTGCGCCAGTAACAAGTATCGCACGAAAGGACGTTGAAACAATTTCGTGCGTGGACTCTTAACAGTTTTACTGCTGCATGCGTATTCTCATTCTCCATGCTGCACTAATGTCTGCAGAGCTGCGTTAGTAATTAAATCGCAATTAGCATATTTGTTTCAGTTTCACTGTGCACGTTTTACTCACTTTTCCTTATTGCGGAAGAGTTCTCGTAGTGCTTCAACCACACACAGGCTGTCCATGAAACGACAGAAATTTGTTGGGTCTCACTTTGATCCTTTTGCGAATCTGTGAACTTTATTAATATCTGTATAAATTATGACTAAATAAGAAAAAAAGATATATCATACCATTAACCCATTTTGAGTGTATATATTCTTCTTCTATAGCAAGACAATCCAAGGAGGACCAGAACCTCAAATTCCGTGGTACTTGATATACGACCAATTCATCCTGATGCAGTCAGAATCCCAATGGTTACTAGTGTAACCAGAGCGGAATCAAAGATGTTCTTGGGAAGAATTACTTGATCTGTGGCAATAAAATAGAAAGAGCTCCTCATTTAGAATCGCACAGTCGACAGTCTTTACTTTTGACTTTACTCTTATAGGACACCCTCTTCTATCTTTAGGGTCCATGATTTAATGGGTGGTAACTGCGTTTCATACAATTTTAAGTATGACACTCTACTTTTGCAGATCTCGGTAAGTTCGATAGAGAATCTGATGAAAATGAGACACGGAACAATTTGTAAAACTGTATTGTGCAACAAGTGGAGAATCTTACCTATTTCATTCGAGCTTCTTTTCCAAAAAATGATTTCTCCGTAAAGTCTCTTTGTACTGGATTCTATTTCTCACGGTTCATTCTGTAGTATAATATTCTCTTTTGACTGCACTTATTAGTTGTCCCTCCTCTGGTATATAAAAACTGTCTTCTTCTATTACCAGATCCAGAACACAATTGCTCCTTTTCTGTTATAATATTCAATTATATTTCACTATTTCTACATAGTGGTATCTATTCTTAAACTCCGGGCAAAATTGCATAGTTTACCATGACTAAACTACTGCAAGACTTCAGTTGAAGTTACAAAGCCTATATTAACAATATGTCTACTGTACAATACGAGAGAAATCTGTACTTAAAAATAGGTTGTGGGACTAAAATATGAATAAAATTATAGAAATCTGTAAAACGTCAGCCGTTGTATATGAACTAAACATCACCACCAGCTATTGATAGCTCTGGATCATATGATGATTGTACGCTAATGGCTGTGCTGGTATTTCCTTGAAATAAAACTAAATGAGTTCTTTCTAGCAATCTGATTTACATTGTGATACATATTAATAAAAATTACAGAGCAGCCGACATAGCATTTCGCTCATAATTGTAGTCACCTATAAACATGAGTACAATCTTCGCACCGCTATTTGCTCGTAGCGGTCGTAAGAACTCGTTGTGTTGCATATTTGAAGATGTAAATGTAGCCTAGGCCGACTTAAAATTTGTAATCAGCGCTTGAGCTGTCTTTAAGTGTTGTGAATTACACTCCGAATATTCTACATTCTACTGGTTGGAGAATTAAATTTTATTTTATTATTTAAATGCCGTATTTAATGCAATACTTGACACACTGTACTTATTGGTTCGATGTTATTACGTAACTTATTTTCAGCGGTAGCCATTTCTTTGGTAATTTTACAAGTATGTGAACATATATGATATTACTCTTCAAGTTCATGCGAAGCGCGCTTGAAAATTAGTTAATAGTTCTATGAATAATAAACCATCTACCATAAGTAGTACTAAGTAGCAAATACTTGCTAATTTCCGTATGTTAAATGCTATTTTTATTATTTCCTTTTAGTAAAATTGTTATGTGCTTGACTTGTAATTAGTACGGCTTAAGATCCATCGTACGCAATGATGTTGGAAGGCAAAAATAAAAAGAAACACAGGAAACACAACATACTAACAAAAATATATAAAAATCAAATGGAATTTGTCATGTACAATGTTCATTAACCTAGCCGTCAAAACTTTATAATTATATTTCCATTAGCATCAAAATATAATTAGTTCAAAGTGAATAATTTTCTTTAATTTTCTCAAAATTTAATCTGTGTTTGTATTTAAAATAGTATATAAGTTTCAGGTAAAGGTGTCTTATACACGATTAAATTTTGAGCAATTATAATTCATGCAACTTATAAAAATTACATATTTACACAAATTGTACCTATTGTGCTTCCAAATTATCAAGAGATGGCGTTTATTACAATTCATGAAAGAAACATGTCAATTCATTTTGTATGATATCTTATGATTAGTATTGGTAATTTACTTTTACTGACAGCAGAACTGTTACCAAACACACTGAGAATTTTCCCGTTTTTATAGTTTTTATTTTTTTTTTTGTGAAAATTCAGTCTTAACCAATAATCTAAAAATACAAATGTCTACATCTACATTGGAATAATCTTAAAATAATTACTATTATTATTTATTAATTTAAAATAAAATAGCAATTAATTTCAAAATAGAATGAAATTTATGTACCTTGTGGTTAGTTCAGATTTCTACCACTAGTTAGCGTATTTTAATTTTAGATACCCAATTTGTATACTGTCAAATTGTAGGATTATTTCCGATCAGAATATATTCCATGATGTTTAAAAAAAAATTAATTTGAGAAATTTTTAAATTTATTTTTTTGCTCAACAAAAAATTCAATACAGAAAATTGACAATACAATTAAAATAACATACAGTACTTAATATAAATAATATAAAAACGAAATATTGAGACTCAAGAGATATTTTAAAATGAACCTATACTTATTAACATTTCAATTATAATTAAATGAAAAAAATAAATAAAGAAAGGTATATTTCAAAACATTCAAATAAATCAACAAGATTATTTATAGGATTGTAATTTACACATATGTGGTAAATTGGAGATCTGGATGAAATATTAGTGTTAGAAACAGGAACAAAAAATAAAGTGAAGACTAAAGGATATAGGATCATTCAACTGATTAATTAATTAAAAACTAAGACACTACCAAAATAGATAACTCAAACCCCATGAGGAAAGCATAAAACCTGAAAAAAAGATATATCTCTTATAAAATTAAATAATTTAATAATAAACCATTTTGCGGGAAGCAATTCAAAATATTGTAACAGATAAAATTTTGAGAATCCCTGGAATAATACTCAAAACAAATGTTTTATTTTATAAATATAAATGTATTCTTTCCGTCTTTAAACTAGTTACGAACCTATTAATTAGTGGAGACTGTGAAATACTTGAACAATTCGGTTTGTAAGTCAGTAGTGCGGTGCCTTTGCAGTGATTTGTGTCGTGTGCTGTGTATTTGAATACAAAATATTTACATATAAAAATCATCCAAATGTAAGTGTACTTGAACATTTAATACTTCCAGTATATAGTTAATACAGCCAGCTGTAGATGCATTCAATCAATATAACACGATAGCTATACGTTAATACCTCCTGCCAGATACATGTAAGGCAGATTTTGGGGTCCTTGCAATACGATAATATTTGTACTGTTGATAATGGTCAACACCGAAAACGTTGAAAGTGTGTTCAGCCGTTAGTTACCCGCGTCGTGTTCAACACAGCCTCGCCTCACAAAAACCAGTGTAAAATATCGGCAAAGATGATTTGTTAATAGCCATTGTAATTGTCACAACCAGAGCTTGAACAAAAACCTCTACTGTTATTGTTTTGTTTTTTGCTGGCTTCGAGACAGATTCTTTGTAGATTGTTTTTAGAGCAAATTCTAAATGATTCACAAGTCAAAGAATAACAAGCTGTTGATCCAGATTTTCTGTTTTGTATTATCTAGTTATAATTTAGTTATTTCGCTAGTTTTTAGCTTTGAGTTTAATGATCTAAACAATATTATAACAGTGTTTGTGTTCATTTCAAATTGAATTCGAATAAAAGTTAGTATTTTGTTATAATAAATGAAATAACTACTGTTCAATGATCCAAAAACTATTAGAACAATGTTTAAAAATAAAATATTTACACGATCTTATTGAAGCTGAAGCATTTTCTTTTGCGGAATTACTGTTTGAGTTACTTTTTCCAAATCACAAATAAAAATATATGTTCATTTTTAGTTGCACTATGGTTTCGCGGATCTTGATATCTAAAATCGAATATTTAAATCTCGGTATTTAATATATTTTTTGCAATACCTGTACTGTAAATTACCCATTAATAACAAAATTTAAACACAAAAGTAGAACTTTTATTGCACAATTGGTTTTCATGGTTACATCATTTACTTACCGTCCACGGTGGATGGTAAGTGAAACTTACTATTCATGGTGGACGGTAAGCAAATATATATCATTCAAATTTTATTTTTAACCTCAATCTGACAGCTGTTAATTTTGATACCTATTTTTCCTTTTCTTATATTTACGCAGGTATTGCAAAAAATAACTTACTAACCTCGAACTGTAAGTGATTTTTTAGGTCTCGAATGTTTAGGAAATCTGGACCCTACGGGTCTCGACTTAAAAACTGTCACTTGCAGTTCACGGTACGTAATATACTATTTATTCGCAATCGAACAGTAATATGTCAATTTCGGACTTTTAAAAATATAGGAAGACAATTATTCCTACCTAAAGCCTAATTTATTATGAATAATATAGGCTTTTCTGTGGAAGCAAATATTCTGTTAATTGCTTTTCAGAGTCTGTCATTTAAGTTTTATAATTTTTAAATAATAAAAATATCGAAAATTTATTGACAATTATAAATGTCATTTCGAAATTGTTTGCAAAACACTCAAATGGCAAACGTTAAAAACTAATAAATTTTTTATGAACGTTTCATTTATAAAAGTTTGATTGTGAATAAACTAGTACATAATACTAGTGGTCCGACCTACTTCGCAGGTCTTATCCCTAGGCTCCACCACCCTGAAGAAGATTTCAACTGTTTTCATGGTTCAATTTAAAGAGTAGGAAAACATTGTCAGTCGGCCTGAATATTTAATGTGCCATCATAATTCGAATCCTTTCTTAAATACTGTTCATTTGATATCAGAGATGCTAGTACAATATGTAATGTCCTTTTAAGCGTGTAGTGCTGTGATGTTATAGCCCCAGAGATATTATGGGTAAACTTAAATGTGACAGTATTGTCGACTGTGCGATTCGAACTGAGGATATCATCCTTCTAGTAATAATGGTAAAAGTATTTGGTCTAAAACCAAAAACTATTTAAAAAGTAATTTATAATCGTGGCGTGTATTTCTTTGCAAAGTGAACTACCAAGAAAGAAATACAGCCTATACTCACAGAAAGTCTTATATGAGCATAATGCCTTTTAATGTAAATCTAAAATTTAATGCATCTCAAAATGTCTTGCTATAATAACACCCTTAACAAGAAACAATGTTCAAGTAACTGTCAAACAAAATTAAAATTATTATTATTAGTCGTACATACTTTGCAGTGCGTACAAGAAAAATACCTTGTAAATTCTGTACAAAAGTTGATAGCGATAAATTTCTCGTCTTGCGTGATGGCATTTAATAGCAACCAATATCATAATTGGCTTGTTTCATATTCATATAATCGGCGGTAAACGTCAGCCGCAATCAGTTTAAGTCACGTTCCATCAGCGTCTGCGCACTGCCAAATGCCACAATCAGAATTTAATTCTATAGTTGAATTAATGCGCAAAATTGGCGCTTTTCTGCTACTGGTTCTGCTAAATTATAACCTCTGGTAATACATTTTTTTAGTTTAGTTTCAATTAATTTCAGAATTACTTATATGGAAATATTTATTTTAAAAAACTAACAGTGCAAGTCATTATATTCTTCAACGGGGAATTAAATTAATTTTGTTTTTAATTTATTATTTTATACCTGTCATTAAATATGTCTGCCGAGTGGCACGCTTTAGCATTCCATATGTCTCACAACAGTCAATACATTAAATACTACTTTCAATTTTAGACTTATAACTTTTACAGATTTAAGTTCAAATAAATGGATCATTATACTACCTGAAAGTTAATAGACAACACCTGAATGAGTGATAATATACCCACATAATATCACGGTATATCCCCAGAGTGAGGTGGTACGAATCCTGAAACACGAACAACCAACAATCAATCTCCTCCAAACGTTTCTATCCTAGCACACCACTTTCACCTTATCCACATTCATATATGTTTGCCTATTCTTCCCACTCGGAATCATTCTTTCACGTAACAAATTTCAAGCATACGTAACCGCTTATTCCTCAGACAACTATCCAATTGTTCATCGTCAGTCTCACCCGTATAAGATATGATATATTTAAAACAATTCTATGATAACCTAAAAAAAATTCATCGTTAATCTTCAAACTTTTATGTTTACATAATAAAGAGAGATCTTATAGGGACAGATAGCTCCATGGTAACGCATTGGACTATGAAGCATGTGATATTTAGTTCGAATCCCTTAGTCGACAGTTACCATTTTTATTTGCCCCAGTGGTGCTCCCTGCACATCGTAAAAATATATTTCTAACTGATGTCTGCAAAAGCAGAGTGTCATTTCCTTTTGTTAGAGTGGATCAATCATCGTTTTTTTTTTCTTTAAATCCTTGGAGTTGGCTTCCTCCACGTCTTCCTATTTTTTGTTTTACATTGCCAGTTTTTAATTGCTATTGCTTTAAATTTTCTACTTCCTTTAGTAATGTTGATCTGGGCCTGCCTCGTTTTTTTTTCCTAATTTTTATTCTACTACGGGTTTAATTGCAGCCTTTTCTTCTGCTCTTCATATATATACAAGCCATCTGACTCTCTGTTCCTTGATCTTTTTTACTGTCTTTCTTCCAATTCTTGTTCTATATCATAGTTCATTTTTATTCAGTTTTCTTTTTCTGATATCTTTATTGGTCCTAATATTGCTTTCATTATTTTATATTCCATTATCCTTAAATCTTCTTAATCTTTTTTAGTCATTGTCATTGGTCCTATTATCGTTCAGTAAATTATACATGGTACTCTGTTCAGAACATATTTCGGTATGTGAAATAAATTAGCGTGTGACTAGAGAAGCCAAGTATGTAGTTTTGTGTGGTGTTTAATAATGACCTAATTTAGAATACCATTATAGATAAAAAGTTATCTAAAAGAAATTAAAACAGTCGTGGAGGGATCTTTAAGAAGCAAACTGTTATTTAATATGAAAACAGCGTTTTGTAAAAATCTAAAAAGTACGCGCAGTGCATTTGGCTTCTTTTTCTTTCACTTCATCGAAAATACCATTTTCAATTAGTGTCCCCCCATCGTTTGCTTGTATTGTCTTCTGCGGGTTATCCGGTAAAACCTCTCTGGTCCGCTGTACGTTGGTGTTCTTTAAGGATTTCTGAAATGAAGGTGTTTTTGCTGCAATCGTGCCTGGACTACATAGAGCGATCAGCAGTGCGCTGCGCCTTGCATATACCACTTGATTAGGAGGGCCGCAGGTTTTGCATTGTTGCGGTGTAGTTAGTGGGACGCGCAGAAGAAATGCAATTCTGTGCACTGCGGAATATTGTGTTGGCGAGCGAAAGAGATGTGTTAAAAGAAGGCTATTGGAAAAAATTAATAGTGGCTTGCTATGAGTGGAATCTATAACGATTGCCTTCTTGCGAAATTATTCACATTCACGTTTTTCCACACATATTCTCTCACTTCTTTGTCTAACCTAATGTTCTAAATAAAACAATATTTAAATATAGTTTTGTAAAAAATTAATAAATGACATTTCGACAGTGAAGTATTTGCCTTCGTCAGGTAAAATACAAAACAATAAATTATATCCACTCATGAGGCGGCATATGACCAAAGCTTCCCATCTTTGTAATAAAAAAAAATGTAGTCAAATGTTTACAAGAAGAGGGTAACATGAATCAATGGTGTTATAAAAACACACACAAATACATTCCGTATAGTACGGTACTAAAGTATTTATTATACACCACCAAAATGGTATGTGGTAATTATTTTAATCCCAAATAAAAATAAGTATCGTAGTATTATATGAGTATGTCATCATTAAAATATATAATGAGTAATAAAAAACATTTCGTTCCTCCATGTTAATTAATTTTACCGGTTTCAGGATAGTACACCTATGTTTACATGCCCAAAAATAGGCTTGTAAGTATGTAATAACTCTATGTTGTACGGTAATATTACCATACTGACCTGACGATATTCATAAAAGAATTTCCAAAAATAATATTTATTAATGACGTTAATGTCTTCATATTCTGAAACCGGTAAACTATTGAACAAGCCACGGATGTTATAAGTTATAACAGGCCTTAGATGTGTTAAAATAGCTCGGAATTCAAACTGACATCTGCGGCTGTTATGATTCTCGTAACATATCTAGGTATGTTAATAGCTATTAGAATAAAGAAATACATTTCAGTACATTTCGTCCGTGATCATATTCATAAGATAAAATCCTTAAGTACTAATACTTACAGAAATTATTTGTATTTATTAATTATGGTCTTGGTTTTATGAAGTATTCTTGCTATATCTTTCATTTACTTAAAAAAGTGTTGCTTTTTGCTTCTTTGCAATAACAGCTCGGAAATGTCAGTAAATACGAAGCACTGATTATTATTCCAACACCAGATGGAAGTAATGGTTTTCCATGTCATTGGTTTATATTGCATTGCAGTGTACACTTTCCAATATTGGTTACAAATGTAGCTCAGTGTGTGGAACCAATAGGAACCCGCAAAAATTGACTTTGTGCCGTTGTGCGATAACTCGCGATTCCGACTCTGAATACCAAACATAGCTTGTTTATTTTCTTTAATGTTTTTTCTTGGCACCAAAGAAATTAGTTCAGTCCTAAAATTTAACATGTTTTTCAATTGTTATACTTATTTTTTGAGCTAGGAACTAAAGTAATTGTTGATCCTGGTTTCTCAAATTTCTTTTACGACAGTTCGGTGAACTGTGGTCCAATTTTTGCTTTCGCGAGATAAATAAATATACCAAACACGTCGTTTACCTATTTAAGGTATACGGTTACCAGCCGTAAAGTCGCAGGGCCTCATAATGTTATTGGGGTACCACAAGCATAAAGTTATAAAAGGTGATAACTCTCATCTGTGGGTATTTGAACTGAAGATCTCTTAATCCTCAGTCCGATGCCTTACCACCGAGCTACTTATCATACTACATTTTATAAAGAGTTGCGAAAGCAGAGTAACACACCCAAAATGCATAAATGGCGTGATGATATATTTATATTTTATTTTTACGTAAAGTGTACCTAATTGGTTTTGAGAATTTCTAGGTTATAAATGTGTTATGTAGTATTTGTCATATAATTTTTTTCCCTAAGGTGCTGAAGTAGCCTGTGTAGAGCGCAGATACGATTCCGTGATTTATAAATATTAGAGTAGAATAATGAAGCGTGCACAATATTTCAAAACGAGCTCCAGATACCTTTTAATAACAACAAAACATTGTTAAGTTGTTCTCCATTAATCATAGAAACACTCCATCATGTCTTAGTTGTTGAAGTGCCGTGAATATAAATATAAAATAATACAAGCGAGTACAGTTACGCTATAAATGCTCATAATCGAGTTGGAAATGCAATGCATTGAAGAAATATTCCACTTGTGCTACACTTATTCCCCACTGTGAAATCACAAATGAAATTAGAGGCGCATTCTTCACGGAATGACTTGGAAATAGTTTGATTCAAAGCCGTTTTCATCAGACCATCCGTCCCGCGTGCAATAACGAACATATGTCAGAAAAATCATTTACAGTTCAAGTGGCAACCTCGAGTGAATTGTGTTTATTTCTTTTTTGCCGGCTTTTAATTTGGTTTTTTCAATGAGCGATTCACGATGGCTTTTAGCCACTTCACGATGAAAGGATTGTGTGTTGATTTACAAGTTAAGTAATTTGCTCGCCGGTTCTCTTAGAGCGGGTCATTTGTCAATGCGCTAGCTGATTCTATGCTTTTATTTTAGAATTATTTCATTTCGCACCGCAAAGCAACACTTATTGCACCTGCATTAAGCCCACATCTTCATAGAACTCAAACAGGAACTAGGTAATCCACCTAGATATGACATTTTAATTTATCTACGAGTATTCCTTAATCTATCTACTCGACTTTCTTAGGTTATCTGAAAGCTAAGGCTATGGCTTAAGAGCCATAGTTTGTAGCCCAATAGCTCCTTGGTTTGACCCCACTATATAACTATAATGATACGTAAATAGCTCCGTGGCATGGCCGGCGAACATTGTCTGGATGATATGGAGCACTCCATACCTCAGAAAAGTCTAGGCATGGAATTCCATACCTCAAAAAGTAAAACAAAATAATTGTATTCAATGTTATTAGGTTTGAAGATTTAGCACCCTTTTCATTTGAACCATCTACATAATTTATTTATTTAATATTCTTACAAGTAGCGGAGTAGCGGCGGTGGACTATACACCCCCCCCCCCCCCCCACCGGTTACTCCATACCTCAGCAAAATTTACTTCGCCGGCCCTGCTCCGTGGTAACATTTAAATTGCTTAAGCAATTCTAGGTAAATTAGGCGTTGAAGGATTGAGGCTTAATATAATAATTATTGTTTGACATCACATATCTCAACGAATCCATTACTTCATTACTGTTACTTACTTAATTCAAAGCCTTTGTACCTTTCTGTGTCTAGTTCTTTTTTAAAAAAAGTTATTTGTCAAACTAGAGAGGAAAGCGCTTCTTTTTCCCCCTCGAGTTCTAAGTTTGCCTCATAAGCGCAGCGAGTGAGGCATTTAGAACGAGAGTGGAAGAAGAGCTTTCCTCTCGTGTTAGACACAACATTTTTTTCACCACATGTTTCTAAAAACGATTTGCTCGGACCGAAAATACACTTTGAGAACACAACTGACAAACTGACACGTTAAAAGTTAGGTTATCAGGCACATGGCGGTGTAGCAGTGTTGCCAATGGACCAATCTTAAATATCTTTAATAAGTTGTCAAATTGTGATTTTATAAGAAAAAGAAAAATATAAGACATAATTGTAAGATAATATAAATTATGTGTATCAATAAAATAAGGATTTTCAATCAAATTAGGAATTTACTTATAATTTTTTAAATATATTTTTGTAAATATCATTCATATTGGTAACACTTCTATATTTTCCTCTCCAGAGAGGAACAACACATTTTCCTCATTATTTCGGGAGAAGTATTTGCAAACTGAATATATTTTTTTTTTCATGAAACAGTCTAAGAATAAATGAAGGTTGCATTTCCATTTAGCCTGACACTAACTTCAAATTTTGTAAGAAATTTTTTTAAACAGTTATAATGACCTTTTCAACTTGCGTTCAGCCTCCATTGCTTAACGTACCATTTATTAAAATGGTCAGTTATTTGCTTCATCTATTAATTCATTCTGTAGCAATGATAATTTTTACAGTTCGCATAGTGCTATTTGATTAGACAACGTGGTAGCAAATTTTCAGCTCCACATCAGTCATTGTTCTTCGTTAATGATATACAAAACTATTATATCATGAATGGAAGAATCTAACATCGCAGTAGACTGGCATCACGGCGTGAAGTTATGCATGTAATTTAAACTTAAGTATAACCATAGTTCATTGTACGGTGGTGATTAAAAAAGTATTATTTGCGGACTTAACCATATACATTGTATCGTTGCTAATTTATTTTTCATTGCATAATCACATATTTCAAACAACCATTTAATATTTTATGAGGTGAGCTAATAAGTAGAAAAACAGCCCAGCAATAACTTCAGTACATAATCAGTAATTATACCTATCATATTTCTGTTCCATCCTACTTAATTTAAATCATGGAAATTTCATTCTTATTAACAACTATTTCCATTTTGTCGAAAAAGATTGTAAATGATAGGGACTTTCTTTTGTCTACCATTTGTGTAGAAGATGAAGAAGAAGTATTAAGAATTTGATGTCACTCTCACTGTTCAATGTTGATGAAAGTTTACTACACTAGTTTATAATCTGCATTTAAATTCTATTTATCGAATTGTACTTAACAGTCTGCAATACCATCAGCTGTAAATTGTTACAATTCAACACATTTCCAATATCTGCTTACACATAATTTATTTGAGTTTATAGTTATTGGCAGTAGAGTGTAGAGATAATAGTAACGAGTATTGAGAACACTAATGTAGCACGTGTTACGAACGGCAAATTTACATAAAATAATTCTCTTCTGCAGCTATCAGCGTTCATGTATCACTCATGACCCTCTGTCTCTGCTCTGAACCTCACGTTCCTCCAATACGTTTAACACTGGCACACTCAACCGTGTCATTCCGTTTGCGAAGCGGTCATTGCTGCAGTTTTACCCACTTGCAATAAATACAAGCGATTGAAGAGGGTACTGTTGTGAATAGAATACGTTTATGTTATCCGTTTCATGAGGCTGTTAGATTTTACTGAATCCAAACCAATTCTAGTTTCAAAGCAATAATTTTGTGTTTATACAGCTCTAACTGTTTGATTATAAAAACATACATAATTCATAACTAATTATTCTTGATTGTATATTTTATTTTTTGTTCCGAAAACTAACTGCTTGGTTGCTGTTCTTATGCATTTTTTTCACTAGTAGTAGTAGAGTATGTTTCTTTAAGAAAATTACTACTATATTTGGCTTGCCGCACTCGATGAACCCATAAGCAAATATTGTAGAAGCCACAACATATTTAGATCCTTCGAGGAAGCTTGAATCGCATAACAGTTCGTAATAGTACATCCAAAATATCTCTAGAACAAAATGCAATATTGTACGAAAATAACTTACGTGTTGCACATATTTATGTGCTCAAGGATTTAAAGTTTTATAATTATAAATCCTTTTGTATTATACCGGACAGGCATAATAATAAGATTATTAACACCAGATTATAATAATTAATTGTATTTATTATATTAAATACACGACACGACAAAACTCGTCGACTAGCCGCCATTATCTACGAACTTCACTCTAGATGTAAGTGGTGACATCTACCGGTACATGCGATAAATAACTAATGCGCGGTAATTTTAAATTACATATTTAGTTTTAGATAATTATTCACCTTTAGTATAAAAATATGACAAGTTTGGAGTAAATAATTTTAATAATTTCGAAAGAGAACAAATTAAAATTTACGACAAACTTATTACATTCAAAATATTTTTTTACCTAGCTACAGTATCTGTGTGTAGTGGAAAAAAAAAGAAAATTAATAAAATGAAATAGCGAATTTTTTATTTTCAACTGCTTGTGGAAAACTGTCACGAATGTAGTTAATATTTCAAGTTGAACAACTAAATAACTATATTATTCTTACAGCCAAATAAGGACAAATAAGCATAGGATGAGTCCATTAAACAAAATACCCCTGTATTTTTCTGTTGTACAAGAAGATAACTTAATTATATTTTCAAACAAAGACCATTCAGAAAGTAAAATATTCAAATTAATAAGGACATATAATAACAGCCTTTTAATATGTGTAGCATTATCCTTAACTCTTGAAAGCACTGACAAGAATAAGATGAGTTAAAGTAAAATGTAGTAAGATTCGTGCTCTATGCGTTCAGCCGCTAGAAGGGTACATGTGAACATACTAACATGTAATTTAAAATTCATTATGACTAGTATACATTCGCTTCATTTTAATAATAGCCAGTGATTACTGACACATTTCTTTTTCGTTTTTCAGGTAAGAGGCTGCAATTGTCCATTATTCGGCGGTGGATCTTCTCAGCAGCATGTAAGTGTGTAATTTAGTATTATACACGTGTTATTACCACTATAATATGCATGTGGTTACAAAATATCGCTATTATTATTAAGCAAAACGTGAATATTATCTAGTTCGCATTTATGGAAACCAAGCGCTATAATGCAACGTTGAGTGAATGCGTTTGAAACGTGGTGATTCAAATTGTAATACAATTAATTTAACATTACGGACATTTGACTTTACTTCTTTTGTAATGTAATAGGACTTTAGTTCTTTTCTTATTTTCAAATTGCAGTTTAAATGCTTTATAAACACCTTGTTTTACTGCGGGACAAGTTTATTATTAATAAATATTTTATTATGAGTTACTTTAATGAGTCGTATATTTGCATCTGTTTGCTTATTAAATCTGCAAAAATAATTGAAACAAAAATATTACAATTCTCATAAAATTATAAATTAAATGTTGGCGCCGAACTTAAATTAACATTCTTTTAAGAATTATTTTTATATAATTTTATATAGTAGATATCCTCGATACGTATCATTAGGATTGTAAACGTGGTAATTAAACTGAACCGGAATTTGATTAAGTTTAAACAATTTTTATAGCATATATTTGTTTTTAATTTAAACAACTTTTCTAAAAATTAAATACCAAGGGTTATTTTAATAATGAAACATTTTTTGCATTCATAACCTTTGTATTAATGAATTTTTAATTGACGTAAATGTAATATTGAAATATATAACGGAAATTTATTTTTTTGGTTGTAATTATATTATATAAATATGCATTACCACAATGCTATTTATCCTGGAAATTACAATAATATAGTAATGTTTTTGTCCACAACTGTCAAATAACCTTTGTTACTCTTGCTAATGAAATAATATTGACAGTTCGATGAATTAATCATTTATTCGTTATGTCAAATGCAAATCTTACTTGTCAAAAGAGTCTAAAGACACAAATTTTCGGATTTTTTGTACCCTTATTTTTATATTAATCTTAAACTGTGGGTGAATAATTGGTTTTCAAATTTTCTTCTAAATGTCAAATCACTTCAAAATGTACGTAGCTTAGTGATGGTTGCTACAATTTGTCTCTGTTGATAAACGAACAGTTTTTACCTCCCGCCTACCTCTAGGTAAGGGAGGTATTGTTTTTGGTCAAAAAATTGGGTAGTGAGTTTTTAATGAATTAGCACGTTTTAGGGTCCCTACAATACGATTTTACTATTTTCGCGATGATGTCTGTATGTATGTATGTATGTATGTATGTATGTATGTATGTATGTATGTATGTATGTATGTATGTGTGTGTGTGTGTGTGTGTAGTCTGAGGCAATTTTGTCGTCTCGCATAACTCAAATACTATAATACCCAAAAATACAATTTTATGAATTATTATTTCTTATATTTAAATGAAGAGCTGATTAGATTTTGGATAAAATTGGTCAACCGGAAGTAGCAGTTTACTTGAAGCCCTTAACAGTTTTTCGCGAAAAACACTGTTAAATTTCCTTTTTCAACAATTTATGTTATTTTGAAAGTTGAAGAATATTTAATTTTACATGTATTTTGATTACACTAATTTTATTAATTTTCATTAGATTTAGAGATAATAAAATATAAAGAAATTAGATTTCACAAATCTTACATTCCTAGTACACCATGAAAACATTTAAAAATTTTCAATTTTTTACGAAATGTGACACGTCATTGTGATTGTGAAGCTGTTTTCTTAGGGAAATATATGTCAAAAAATTAAATAAATATACGAAAGAAAATTAAAATTCTCAAATATAAATAGAAAATAAACAAATAAGAAGGTAAGTTTCTGTATCATCAAATACTATTTTGTATCGTTTAAGAGTAGTATTGGGCGGGAGGTTATGTGCTGGCCACATCAGATTTTTTTTAATTGACTTAAATTTAATATTGCTATTTATCCTGGAAATAACAATAATATAGTAATGTTTTTTATCCACAACTTTCAAATAACCTTTGCTACTGTTGCTAATGAAATAATATTGACAGTTCGATGAATTAATATTATTCATTCGCTATGTCAAATTCAAATCTTACCTGTCAAAAGAGTAAAATCAAAATTACTTTTAAATAATTTTAGCCACATAAAAACCCAAAGACACAAATTTTCTTATTTTTTGTACCCTTATTTTTATTTTAATCTTAAATTGTGGCTGAATAATTAATTTTCAAATTTCCTTTTAAATGTCATATCACTTCAAAACGTACGTAGCCTAGTGATGTTTGCTACAATTTGTCTCTGTTGATAAACGAACAGTTTTTTGTATTTGTCAAAGTAAAAATTCTAATTATCTTATAATTTCAAAACAAATATTTGACGAAATGTTGTGGATAAAGTATAGTATTCTACTCGCATATAATGGGCTATTACTTCATTCTCATCACTAATACAATACATTACATGCTCATTGAATAATATTCTATTACATTTGTACAATTTAAAAAATTAATTAATGCAATGAAATTTTAATTCATATTGAATACATACACATCGATTTAAAAATATAAGTGATGCTATAGAAACTATAATAATAATAATAATATATAATTTATTCTTTAGACACAGTACAGTGTATAGAACATGTCGAGATAAAAGAAACTTCAGAGCGATACAAATTCTTCTATATTATAGAAATTGTGGGACAGTAAGAAAGATTTAAGTTTATTTTTGAATTTTACAGAATTATTTTCCATTTTTACAGAATCAGGTAGTTTATTGTATATGTGAAATATTTAAACAGCAAATATAAAAAAAAACAAAACAGACGACATAATACAGTTAAAAGAAATACATTCGAACTATCACTTGGAGTAGATATTAAATAATTTTACTTTTGAATTCAGTTATATATTATTTGGAGTAATTCTGTTGTTCTTCCTAAAATTGATGTTTCTCTTTTCAATAATTATGGAGAGATAAACCGATTTTATCTAACCCTTAATATGATATTGAAACAAAACAAATATAAAGTCCAATTTATCAATGAGGAAATGTGAGAAAACACTACATTTATCATTTCTAGTTTACGAGAATTGTTTTAATATGTAATATTATTTACAGTTTGGTATAAATTAAACATATCCATATTGGAATATTTAATGTATATACTTACAGTTTTCAACGATAGATAATCATCAATTTACTCAATTAATATCAACTTTCAATCCGGCAATCAAGTCATTGAATTAAAGATCTATAAACAAACATCATATTATTCATAATTCTATTCCTTGTACTAGCTCGTAGTAAAACATTTCCATGATTGCATTGCAAATTTATTCAATCAAATAAACAGAGTGCAATCTGCAAATATCTATCTTTCCCACAATTCATACATCATGGCAATCGTATATTCATCTCTCGGTCGTGATAATATTCCCTTCCATAGTGAATACATTTGCAAGTAACTTTGTATCAAAATATTAATCAAGATACAATTTATACGTTACAAGTTCGCGTCACATAAATAATCGTAATTGAGAAAAAACCGCCCGTGAAGATGGCTTTAATGAAAGGAATTCCCGAGTTGCGTGAGGAGAGCAGTGCGCAGGCGCGGGCGCAGGTGGTTTGCACATGAGCATGTGTGCAACACGTACGTAGAGTTTCACTTGTTTTTACTTTAGTGAGAAGATCTGCGCTCACTAGATTCACAACCCATTATTATTTTATTTATCATTCCACTATTTTTGTGTTCTGGCAAGTTTTCATTTCGACAGAATATTTTTTATTTGTCAGTTTGCCGGGTGCAATTTCTCAGATGTGTTACTAAGAACACTTGATTTCATAGGCGGTGCATCAGGGTTCTAGAAATAATAACATGTAAGGACTGAGACGTCTGTAAAAAAAAATATTTCACATGACTCGTAAAATGATCTTAAATTTTCTAAAAGTAAGAGAAACCAACTTAATTTGTCATTTAAAAGGGGGTAAATGGTGCCGCAAGAGTAAAAAAAAAAGATTTTCAAATAGGTTTTTCCAAACTATACAATAGTATATTTTCTTATTAGGTATAGCATTTGCTCCTAATAACACAATATACTATTGGATTGTTTATAAAAACCCATTTGAAAATCGTTTTTTTTTTTTGCTAGCTTTATAGCTCTGGCGTTACCATTTACCCCTTTGTAAATGAAAATTATGTTGGTATCCCTTACTTTAAAAAAAAATTATGATCGTTTCATGAGGTACGTAATTTTTTTTTTACGGACATCCTAGCATAGACAACCAATAAATTTGGGAAATAAATATACAAAACTATATTTAGTATGACCACCTTCATTAGCATAGCAGTAACAATCCTGCTTCGTATGTCGAGAATCTTGGGTTCAAATCCCGCTAATGTAATTGTCAACCATTCCACTGTTTATTGTTTATCTATTATGTAAACCAAAGTAGCCCAGAGTTTCTAAAAAATAATACAAAAATTATATTATAATTAAAGAATAAATAATTGAAACCAATACTTCCTTTGCCTGTTCAACTAATCCATAAAACCAAGTTGACTTATTATAATATTATTATTTATTTGTTATATTAAACATGTTGATTTTTTAATTTTACTAAATAATTGACATTTATTACCGTGTTTATGTTTACCGTTTTTAAAACAAAATCCAACTTTAAACGGATCATATTTATGGTCCTTGGGAGAAGCTACTTTCACTTCCAAATCCAGTAGAAATAAATTGTTATTAATGAGAAAACTGACTAAAATGAACAACGAACTTAAGGCGCAAAAAAATAACACAGAAAGTTAAATAATGTAATGAAATGGTTATTTATTTCTGTATGTATAATACAACATTTTTAAAACTGCAGAAGGATCATAATTTCCTCACTATTTCGTGGTATTCTAAAACCGTTTAAATTCCAATTCTAGAAGGTTATTACAGTGCATTTAAAATTGTAAGTCAGTGCCGATTTGAAAAATGACCAACGTTATGATTCTCGTCGTTTTTGTTCGCCGCTCAAGTCTTACGTTACGTTGCTTCTTTCGTTTTCCACCGTCGACGTCTTATAATAATAAGTTCTCGTGATTGATTAGCTTGTTTTGGGTTTTATATGAAAGTCGCATAGTGCATAGAATTCTACACGCTGGTAACGTACGCTACGAATTGTAGATGCTACATTCTAATGCGAGGCGTATTGCTTTCCAAGTGCAGCAATTATTTGTTGGTTTCTCACAATATTTTCCCAGGGGGGACATGATCAGTGGATTGTCAATCTATTTTTCCTTTAAAGTTTTAACAGATCATTCAGAATCTTGTAAGTAAACAATATATCGTTTTACCAAAGATATCCTGTATTATATTTATTTTTGTAGCGCCGAATTTATGAACAAAGTTTGTCGATGACAGCGTTTAACATTTTATCTGCAGAAGGTTTCTAAAATCACATTTGTCTTTTTTTCTATTTAAACGATCTCAACTGCTCGACATAAGTCTTCATCATTAAATAAATATTGGTGGACAAACTTATATGCGTCCCTAACAGGAACGTTGCTTAAAGGTAAGCCATCCGCCTTCGGCGTTAGACGATTACCAGGCAACGTTCTTTCGGTAACTGTGATAATATTATTTCATAATTATCAAAATCCTTGGGATATTATAGCTGATAATTTTTCGGGAACATTATCAGTGTAATGTTGATAAGTTACTTTCGCAAACGTGTTCAGAAATATACGATTCGATATTGTTTAACCAAAAAGTTTTTGTTAATTTTGTTTTGACACTTTTCATTTTACATTGGCTTTCTTAATACTATAATATATACAGTACAGCTTTCTTGTGGTGCGGTTCAAGTCACTATCTTCTTTCTCACTTTCTCCCACAATTGCAAATTAGCAATAGTGGAAGAAAGTGAGACAGAAGATAGTGACGTGAACCGCACCACAAGAAAGCTGTACTGTACTCTTTGATTCTTGCTTTGGTTTTCGGTTTCTTCTTCTCCTCCAAATTTCATAGCTTATGTTTCACCTTAACGTCTATTTGTCCAAGTTTCAATTGATTGCTAATCAAAATATTTTTAATGTAAATAATATAAATATATAAATAAAATATATATCATCACGCCTTTTACCCATTACGGGTGTGGCACTCTGCTTACGCAGATCTCGGTAAGTGATATATTTTTTCGTATGAAGTGCGGTTACCAGCCGTCAAATCATAGCCCCCAAGGATGTTAGTGGAGGAGGAACCACAGGGGTAAATTTAAATTTGTAACTGTCGGCAGTGGGATTCGAACTGAGGATCTCACGATCCACAGTCCGACACGTTACCTCGGAGCTATTTACCCCTCATATAAATATATCATCCTGCCATTTAAGCATTTCTAGTGATGCACTCTCTATAGAGCAGATGTGAGTGTAATATTTTATTGTGATTACCAGCTATCACATTGCGCTCAATTAAATTGTTAGTGGATGGATAATCAAATATAGCATACAAGAAACAATAATCTAGGACATTTTATAAAATATAAAAGAATTTTTTTCATGTCTGGATTTATTCTGATTAAAAAAGTGGAATATATGTAAGATACATTAACGGCCTCCCACACTTCCAGGGCCGCATATCGGTGTGTCTACTATTTAGCAGGGGATTGTTTATTTGCACATAAATTAAGTAGACAACGAGTATAATATCCAGGCTAACAGCGATACTAAATAAGTAAGGATAACTAGAATCCTTTGAAAGACGAAGTGCATAATAATTCTGAATTAGAGTGAATGCGTCATTTTGTACAATCGAATTACTTGAGCGTATTCTCCGCAAGAGTCGTAAACCGTACGCAGTGAATTTATGGCCCGCTCTTCGCCCGCATGCTGTCATAATACCTATAATTAAATTATTAAGAGTCGCACCAGTTCTGCGAAAGAACCGGATTTATTTTTAATTTGTGACATTTCAGAGCCGCGGGTCGAAGTCTTCGACGGGAAAATGGATCGCGCTCGGAGGCGGTGCCAACTTGATTTTTATTTCACAGCTGTTATCTCTTGCTTCATTTTTAACCGGTAATTTATATCTTGTTTTAAAGATAAATATAGAATAATTACATCCACTTGCAATCTGTCATCTTGGGCTTATAAAGTGTTCGGCCTTATATGGAGCAGGCTATTTTCGCGGTTTAAGACTAGTGTTTTACTTTGTTGTGATTGATGTAGCACACTAATCTAGATTTATTTGCGAGATCTCTGCGCACTGTGGGCAAGTTTACAGCCTTGCCATTTCAAACTAGAATCTGGAAAATTTCAATATAAAATTTTTAATATGGTTCTTCTCAGATACCCATCAAATACTGGACTTAAAATACCTTCTTCTTTATCTCGTACCTTCCTCAAGGGTCGCTGTTCCTTCTTTATAGTTTCCATTCTTTCATGTCTTCCTCTTGATCTTCTCGAGGACAATATTAGTATGTCTTCTTAAAAATAGATGGTCTAATACTGTACCTATAAGATACAAGATTAACAATACAAGAAGCAAAACATACAATTAAATAAATAAGTATATCATCACGCCTTTTACCCATTTTGATAGTGGCACAGTAATATATATTGTGCGTGATATGCGATTAATAATTGAAGAAAATAGATTTCCAAAAAGAACTTTTAAGAGAAAAATACATCAAGGAGAGAAAGCAAAAGCCGCAGGTAAGCGGGCAAAGTTATGGGTCCATAACTGGTAGAAAGATCCAGAAGTTGGGGATAAACGGAACCAAGAACTTGAGGACAATTAGAGATGTAGTGCCATTTACGAAGAACTAGCGAGACTGCTAATGTATCGTATGGATATGGGGGATCGGTGCTTGTATTGAAAACTAGGAAACACTTATAAAAACCTAAGCTATAACATAATTTAAACATCACTTGCATACTGTAGTAAAACTATGATTATCTGTAATATAATAGTGTCTTATTTACAACAATCGATTTGTCATTTTTAGAATAAATAAATAAAATAAATATATCATCACGCTTTTTACCCATTACTTACGCAGATGTCGGTAAGTGATATATTTTTGCATATGAAGTGCGGTTACCAGCCATTAAATCATAGCCCCCAAAGATGTTAGTGGAGGGGGAACCACAGGGGTGAATGAGAATTGGCACACCTACTGATATTGTTATAAAGAGCAAATTGCTTTTTTTGCAAAGTTTATTTTGGCACACCTCTTTTACAAATATTTGCATTCAGCTAATCTGATTTTGTATTGTGATGTGTGATATGTGGAATTTAAATTAATCCTTTTAAAGTAAATTAAAATGATACTGTCATAATGGAATAACTTGAATATCAGCGAGTCATTGTGGTGCTTACTTTAAATCGATTTTAAATTTAAATAATATAAATACTTATTTGTAAGCCAGCTAGAATTTAAATATGTTTGTATATATTTTTTATAACATAATAACAAAAAAGTAATATAGCTGTCAAAAAACTCACACACGAAACAGTTGTTTAATTCATAGCAAAGTGTATCTATTTAAACAAGTTAACATCACGCGAGGTTGTTAAATCTTAACAAGAGATATGAATTTGTATATAGGTATATATAGTTTCATAGAAATTACAAAACTATTCAATAAACTGATATAAGTTGCATTGCAAACTGTTTTGTAAATACTTCTAATTGCTTAATAAATAATCTTGTTTATTTTATTAATAGTTATAACATTTTCAGAAAATGTGTGTTTAATCCTTAGCTTAACGAATATTCTGTAAAATTGACGGTACTTTTTGTCGTATAAAAAATCTTGCTACAAAATTTGGAGTGTATTTAACAATTACTTGAATAACTACCGAGTTTCAATTTCCTTGCTTTCATCTTACCAGCATCCCAGCGTGGCTCGATGCGCAACTGTCATCTCCTGCGCATAGTGTATCCGGCACGCCACTGGCCTCCGCAGCGGACAGGGTTGTATATCCTTACGTCCACACAGCGCAATGAAATTTAATTTATGCGTGATGGGAACATAAGTAGTTCTATAATTAGAGCATTCGTGTTCTTCCCGCGTAAGTCGCCGGCTTGCGCTCGTTGCAGCAGTGGCGTGCAATGGGGACGCCGGGGCATCTATCCACTGATGGATGGCGCTGCGATCGTATCGCGGCCTTGTTTAATCATCTTGTCATTTCGCCTCGTAATTCGCGCCAGACCTCGCAACGATTCGATGAATGCTTAATAATTTAATTATTATTCGTTCGCCCACTTTTGATGTCTTTACGATGGCAGCACGCTCGCACGATATTATTATAGGGAATCAGAGGTGCCCTTTCTTATTATTATATTTTTATATGGGAAAGAATGCAGAATAATTATGTTTTGCTTTAATCCGGTTTCGTTAAGGTAACGTAAAAATGCTTCCTATATGATACCTCTATAAACAACAGCCTGCTACCTCAAGCTGATAACGTAAATATCTAGGAATACTAGTAACTTAGCTAAATCACATTTTGACCAAACAGGAGCAGTTGGTTTTGACGACAAAACAGATGTATTGACTGTTAGCAGAATATACACCCTTTTTACCGACAACAAATCGCTGCTATATAAAGCAATAGTCAAGCCAGTTTTTACCTATGCATCCAACTATAGGGGTTAGCCAGGAACTCCAACATAGAAATCAGTGGCTGCTCGTGCCTTTATTTAGGTAAGGGCAGCAAAAAAAAAAACTGACATTCCTTTAATATTAATTTATTTTGAAAGTAAAAACAAAGTCATTAAAGCTAAGTGGATTTTTACTTTTTTTAAATAAAATCATTTCGTCGTTATTTTTGCATAACGAAATGCTCTATGACACGAGTATTTAAAAAGTTCTTTTATTCAATGGTTTTTTCAATAAAGACTACTGAATTCATTTTATCTTTTTTATAATCTATTTATTTATATATTAATAATTAGTTATTTATTTAATCTAAAATATTAAAACTTAATTATTATATAAAAATTTAATAACAATATACCTTTAAAATGCACATTTTCGTGTACAACTTTGCTTTTACTACGCTCATACCATCTATTACGGATATGGCGCTGCGATATTCGCAGCCCCACGCGCAATCTAAACTACACAGTGTTCGCTTCACTGCATGCCCCGCTGTGCCCACACTTTTGGATTTTCACGGAGCTGTTTCCAGAACAGCTCTTAGTGTGGTGGGGATAAAGGTGCTGCATATAGCAACTCGGTGTATAATAAATAGTATATATCACAAGGGCAACATTTATAAATTTAACAAAATACATTATATTAATTATACAATGTTATTATTCTTGATTATTTATTAATTATTATATATGTATATAAATAGATAATTTTTTAACTCAGTGCTGCAGCCCCGCAGCCCTTACCCACGAGCCGCCACTGATAGAAATAATAGAAAAATTTCAATTAAAAGCCATTTGTATGATTGTCAATATTTCATGGTTTGTCCCCAACTAGATTATTCTACAAGACCTCCAAACGCATTCTGTTAAAGAAGAAATCTACCGACTGAGTGCAAAATACATTTAAAGACTAAAGTGTCACAAAAATAAACTAACCGTGAAATTGGTGCAGTGCGGTAGTGTTAAACGTTTAAAACGTCATAACCTTTTAAATTTACCGGACCGACATAAATAAGATAGAGTAAATGTAAGTAAAGTAATGTCAATGGGCAGTTACTTTCCCATGATAATTAATCT
The DNA here is from genome assembly GCA_963942605.1 of Poecilus cupreus. NCBI lineage: Eukaryota > Metazoa > Arthropoda > Insecta > Coleoptera > Carabidae > Poecilus > Poecilus cupreus. The sequence goes on from OZ012720.1 coordinate 31,785,944, forward strand.
TCTACTACTAAAATTTGCTGAATATTTTTGTACAGATAGATTGTAAATATAAATGGGATGGAATGGGGTGATACCTCTCATCATCGTCATGATATGTGCGCACAAAATACCCTACGATGTTGCAATTTAACTTATTTGATTATCTTCAGAATAAAGATGTTTGTCAAGTTTTAGTATATTTAGCAATCATCACATAAATGCTATCCTTCAACATTATCCGATATTTGCCCCGTCGAGTACCTTGCACCGTCCAGCTTCAGGACTCAACGTCGCCGTCGCGTCTTCTCCCTGGCCCCATCTCTTTGTAGGGCAGGAGTGTGTAATTTAGAAGTCAAATGAAAGTGCCTGTGAATAAATCATTAACAAAGAGAACAGCTGGCAGCGCGACAGTAGCGAAGCAGCACTTGAGTGTCGCGTAATGTTCAGAGAGATACGAAATACGGCCTGGTGAGAGAGTGCGAATGTGGGGTACTAGATAGTTAAAGTTCTATTAATTTGTTTGTTGAGTTCTCTGAGCTTTATCTAGTTTGCATGTCTTTTATATATAACACATCTTCAAATAATTGTTCGATTCTTACAGTTTACAATGATTGTCACCACATAAATAAATATATTATATACCGACAGTGCTGTTAAAGTGACAGCGTTGTGATTGAAGCACGCTTCAGTAAGGGTATAGTTTGGATGGGTAACCGCTAGGTAACTTAGAAAATATGCCACACTGTAGTTTAGTATGTCCGGCACCTTACACTGAAAGGAAAAAGGAGTTATACTATTATGATATACCGAGATTTGTAACAACTTTTAAACGGCATAATCTTTTTTATTATAGAAAAATTATTTACTAAGAATAATTGGCAAAGCCTGACTTTATGGCCAAACCTGAAGTTTTCAACATAAAAATTAGGTTTCTGACGGATACAGTAGGATCAGTACAAAACCAAAACCGAAAGGAAAACCAAAATCAGAATCAACTTCAAGTTTGGCTATAATGAAGAAAGCTTAGAAACATTACTAGTGCAAAAAAGACTGGTAATATAAAAAATATGAATAGTGCAATAGGATAGACGAATCAAGGTATAAGTCCCCAAATATCTTCTTTCAAATAAAAGTAACCTGTCACTAATTACAAGATCACTCACTCAATTCTTCACCGATGAGGACGAAATTTTCAGCTCTGAAAAGGAAATTGATAGGTCTTTGTGACAATCGAGTCGAACAACCCCCTTAAGAAATGATTTTTTGGAGCTACAAGCCTTCAAACTTTGAGATTTTTCATTGCTCAGACATGACATCACATAATTCGATTTTTCAGGGGGTCGGCGGGAGCGAATCTCTTCGGGATTTTTGGAGAACGTAGAGGAGGAATGTATCTCCAGAGGGAATTTCCAGATTTTGGTTAATGTCCCTGAAAGAAATGCCCCACATTTTAAAAACAGTCATATTCTTGGTTCGGCCAAGTGGCTCGATTTTTTTTTTTTTTGAGCAGTGTATGTATAGCAATGCGGAAAAGTACAACAGATTTTGGTTGACCTTCCATGAAAGAAGCTGCAGACTTTATGGAAGAAAAGATGAGACGAAAGAATACCTAAGACTCTATTGCAGAGAAGTAGAGAGAGAGAATAGAGACGATATCAGTTTGCTAAACAAGAAGGGTTCGGGAGTAAATTAAATTAAGAAAATTGCAAAAAGCAGATAGGAACCATGATACTGACAATTTGTATATTTTCATAATAATTAATTCAATGTAGATTCTAGGGCTCAGGCAATGAGCAAAGATTTACAATGAAATTACTGAAGATAACCTATTAGACCTTGAAGTAACTTGCTAGTTAAATTTAATCATTCAACATATATGTGCGGAAGGTAATACCTTCACCAAATTTATGTAAGTGAAGATCTCAACAATAGGTCTTGCTGTTCTTACACATTGTGTTACTCCGCCTGAAATATTCCCACTAATGACTCCTCCGCGTAATTGTGCTTCCATCCAGCAGAAGAATAAATAGTGTTTCTTCTGAGTAAACAGAACAGCTCTCAGCACACTAGATGAAGTGATAAACGCTACGCTTCTCATTTAAAATTCGCACGTTGTACCCACCGCATCTTCAGCTCCGGCTCGAGTCTCCCAACGCTATACAGCAATAAACAGCGGCGTGAAAATTTACAATACTAATATCATCACGATAACGGCTCACTGGCCCTGCTCGGCGCCGGAATCACTTCCTAGTGGCCGGAGAATAACTCAGCCGAGGCGCGATGCAAATGACTAATCCGCCAGATAATGGAGCGCGGTCGACGAGAATTACTAATAAACTAAATAATAATTATGTCAGACGGTTAATATGGGAATCTGTCATATCGTAAATACGTGCGGCGCAGTTCTCACGCCTGCGACGCCAACCTGCCATGCGGCCAGGGACGGTTCTATGAAATTTACCTCAAATTATCATTATAATAAGGCACCAGTAATAGTTATTTGTATTACAAGCAAGGTAAAACAGTTTTTACTGCCGAATGGAGGAAATGACCGGCAGGTCGATTAGGCGAGCGTGTCACCTCCTTGAAGCAGTAAAACAGTTACCTTGCGTGTATTGTACAACATTTTACTTATTACTCATTTGTAAATCAAATTAAAATTATAACCAAGTATTGTCAGTTACAGCTTGACTCAACTGCTAGTTAATTATATTATATATTTATATTTACCTTAAAGTATAAAAATTTAAACGAAAGTACTGGTGGCATTAGTAAGTTCCTAGTTCGTGCCTGTGCATTTTCCTCCTTCTTCATCTTCTTGTGCGTCTTCTTCGTTCTTCTTGTTTCTGTTCTGCTACAGTGCGCGGCGCTACGATCGTCCAAGATGGCGCCATTGGAACTGTAGTAATCGGTCAGCGAGAAGTAAAGTTTTATTTGCTTTGCTTTGCTGGTATTGAAAGTGAGCTGAATGTTATTGTTTGTTTCCGCGTTCTTCTTATGTGAACTGAGATTTATCGCTCCTCGTGCTAGAAATGAAATATTTTAACTATATGAGAAAGTGGGATAAATTAATGGCTAGACTTGCTATATATAATTTATTGGATTTATAAAATCTTGTATTATATCCTCTCAACAGTCTGAACTCAGAAGTTTTACAAAATTATTAATAGTTGTTATTACAAAATATATCTACCATCTTTTGACCACTTATTCTTATATGATAAGAAAGTAATATTTATTTTTAAAATTACTGGATAGTTTGTAAAACTGTCAAGCTGAATGAATCGTAGTTTCTACGTATCTATTTATTTCCAGAATTGATTTTATGGTTATTTTGGCGCCTGTTCTCTGATTATCAATAAACTGTTTAATTTTATGTGATCTTTAAACCCAGTAATATGTTGCTTTATTATATCATTTTATTATCCTATTATTTCTGAAATGGCAGTAAATATGTGTAGATTAAATAATCATTTACCATAATAAAATCACGCAGATAATTTTATTGTGCCATAAAATAGAAAATTTCTCTCGACCTATCAAATTATTCCAAGAACAAAACCATTCATTAAGATTACTTACTATAGTAGTAGGCGTTGGCTGCGTTCACTATCATTTCATTTCTAATTGGAATTGATTTCTTAGTAAACCTCACTAGAATCTTGAACTGTCATTTTTTGACTGCTGAAATCAAATTAAACCGCCATCTTGTTTCCAGTTTTCTTTTTGATACAAAATTGTACTCATTTATTATATGGATTTTACGATTACAAAATAATGTAATGTAAAATGTAATGTTAGATAAAATTCCTAGGGAAGTTTAAACGTAGAATGTTGGCAGTTTTTATTTATTTATTTATTATTCTACAGGCTATACACCCAATTACAGAATAATTCTAGTAATTATTATATAAGTGCATGATTAACATAATCGAAAAAAGAAATATACATTACTAACATTTTTTATAAAGTTATAACACTCGTATTTAACATTCAAGATCATTTAACAACATTTTAAATACATACGGAGCGCATGAAATATCAAAGTTAGAGCAATGTTTGTTAAAAAAATTACACATAGCATTTATCGGAGAGTTTGAGTTGAGAGTAGTCCTAGAAAAAAAAAATTGCAGACAAACAAATTGGTATTGTTTCTGGTATTACATTTTAATTGAAACAATGTTATGATGAACTGAAATTTTGTGTCTTGAAAATGTGACTTTGTCTATTTCTCTTACCTATCATTTAATATCAAGTTACCGACATACGAATCCTCATATTTCGCTGCCACTGTTTTTGCTATTTATGCTTTTGTTTACGACTGTGCGCGCAGAGCATGTTGAATGTTGGGATGTCGTTGGTTTCTCGCGATTCGACTGAAGAATGTAGACACTTTGCAATTAATTTAATGGTATATCTTTTACTGAACAATTCAGAACATTTCACAATCTAAGCCTGGCTCATATTAGAAATATTTTAGAAGGTTTAGATGCCTTGTAAAAAACTAATAATTGGATTTGAACTATTTCTCCATCTGTTTTTGTGGTAATAAAATATGCAAAATTTCTCAATACAATCTTAGAATTTTTCAGCGTGTCTTTGATTCACGCATTATATATTAGTATTTCATTATCCATTATCACAAAAATATAATTGGTTTTGTATAAATATGCATACATATTTATTATAATCCTTTGGAATAAATAGCTTAATGGTATACATCGGACTGTGGACCATGAGATCGTTAGTTCGATTCCCATACCCACAGTTGACACTTTAATTTTATCCCTGTGGTATACAGGGTGGTGAATCGAATGATGCACCATAGCGTATTAAATGTTATTATTGAAATGTTCAGTTATTGGCTTCCTAATTATTTTATATCAAAATAGTTAAATAGAATACATACATAAAATCTCGGAAACACAATCAGTTTCCTCTAGATATTTCTCGACTTTCACCTCATCCACATTCAAATAGGATAAGAGACACTACTTTTCTTCGAACTCGGAATTATTCGTTCATCATCAATCAAACCTTCTTCTTATTCCTTGGACACCCTTGCAATTGTTCACCCTCAATCTCGCCTGCATATATAAGTTTCACCAACCTTTCATTCCACATCCGTTCGAGATTGTTAAACCACCTCAACTAATTCATTATCACTTCTTAATCTTACCTTACCGTACACTAACGTATTTCGGACACCCGTATACGTGCCCTAAATCATACCATTTGGCCCAATTAAGACTTTTAGAATTAGCTTTAAAAAATAGTTCTGATCTAACAAAGCAAAAATTATTGTACTCAATTTATTTGTATCATATTTTCTATTCTTTTTAAGAACATTTTAAGGAAAAATAACAACTGATATAATAACAAACAAACAATTTGGCCCAAAGGTATTGGCTAATACAGAAAATCGTTTCAAATAAAGATTGTAAGTAATATTATTCTACATCTTTTTCATTCCAATGAAATTTACTCTATCTAATTTATTTATTAACTCTCTATTGCATGAATTATTTTTGTTTTAAATAAAGGCTCAAAAACATTATTTTTGACAAAAGAAATATTCATATATTTAAAATAAGTGTGTTACCATAAATTTTTTTTAATTAATTTTTTTTTTAAGTTTTGTTCACTATTGGGAACGTTACGAAGAAATTCAACTTGCAATAGAACTTTGGTCTATTGGGTCGTCTTTGCGTACTATACAAAATTGTTTGATAAACAACCTCTTCTAGGACAACTTCAGATAAAAAAAATTTTTGGAAATTTTGTAAAGGTATATTTAGCTGTAATATATCAGCAGGTAATAAGCTGCTTCCTTCAAATTTTACATTTTCTATCTCAGTTTCTGTAATTTTCCTTTTTCCTCTTCAATTTTTTTTTATGTTGGTCAAATTGGGAGGAATGAGCTAATTGGCAATTGACAAAGTGTATATAATGTTCCCAAATGTTACAACATTATTGCCATAAATGTAAACTGTATAAGAAAAGAAAAGAAGAATTTTAAATTTTATGTTCCCGATCGGGAACAGTATGCAATAGAGGGTTAAGGTATGCCCAAAAACCCTGACATGCCTTTAAATAATTTACCACTTAATGTTGATGAATTGTTTCCAATATTTATTTATAAATACATTTTTTGCAGGCGCAGTGAAATTGTCACAAACTTGTCAGAAATGACCAGTTGGAACAAACCTAACGATATTTTGCATGATTCACCTTAACAGAAAACAAAATAAAGAACTAGTATTGTATGTTTTTATTTATGAACAAAAACAATACACATATTGTAGAAATACGGGTAGTAATACCGTTGTAATTGCATATCGAAATGAATAATTTGCAATGAAAACATAATTAGCGCAGCGATTTTTCCAATCTCGGTTTGAGATGCAGGAGCTCTGACAAGTCTCCCCCGTGGGGAGCAGCCGAGCAGCGAATACAAACTTATAATAAGTTCACGCAACAAGATGGAATTAATTACTCCGCTTCCATCCTCCAGAAAAAACGCGCAATTATCAGCAGCCGAGCGAAATCACGGGCTCATTTTTCTCGCCGATCGAAGAGGTTCAAACCGATTGATCTCTCAAGGTGAACCGCAGTTTGTTACTTCCTGTGCTGTAATTATCCGTTTTCTAATTAATATAAAAAAGAAGCGTGCCAAGAACACGCGTATCAAATTGAACTCCTCAAATTACAAAGCGAGAACTCGCGATCTATTTGTTGGCGACTGCCGACTGAGATATTATCTCTTCCTGCGATTCACTCGGATCATTTTCATATCAAAAAAACCCACCATCCTGTTTAGTTTTTCTGTGGCGATAATGTATAATTAAATGGTTAATTTATAACAGTCGCCGTAGACAAATGACACTTTAACCGGCGATAATCCGTGGGTTTGATCTTTTATTTGGAAGATCGTATCCTTAATTTGTAGCTAATTTCACTTTTATATGCCACCAGACTGCGCGGATGTTAGAAATACACTAAGTAGGCTGCTGGTTATTAATCATGTCGCCCGAACAGAATTAGTTTAATAGAGAAAAAACGTACATCTGTGTTGTTTGAAATGATGGCGTCATAATTACATATTGAAGAGCAAATCAAATTGTACATAAATACTTACAATGTGGTAGGTACTGCTAATTCATTTTTCCTGTTTCTCTATCTGTTTAAATTACAGGATACTTTATAAATACACTTTTCATCTGCACAAGAAAGGAATTACTTTCTGTATTTCTGGAATTATTATTACCTCAATTTCTGAGGATAACTTATCTGTAGATTAATAAATTGTTACATTATCTGGAACTACACAATATGGCCCAATTATTTAAACGAGGATTGTGGTTATAATTTGAATACAAGTTCATTTACCATTGACAACAAACACATGTTAAGAAAGTACTGCAGTTTCAGATTTCACGAAATATCACTAAAAATTGGCACATACTTTTATTGTATTTCTATATAATATAAACCCTAAGGAACTCAATGCAGTAGAGCGCATCGTCATCTCTTAAATTTATAGAGATACATCAATTTTCGATGTTTTTCGAAATGCTACTTTGAGTGGCTGCAACTCAAAATCTATTAAAGATATTGAAAAATAAACTCAGTTCTGTTCGTTTCATACATTTTATTACAAAATAGCAAATTTTGTAAATTTTGAAATTTTTCGATTTTTTTCCCTAAATTTCGATAGGCGATAACTCGATAAATATAAAAGATACAGACTCGCAGACTGGACCATTTGATTCAGCTCCTTAAAATACATAAGTATGTAAAATTTCATTATAATTGCTTTACGCGTTATAGAGTTAGAGCAAAATGTGTGTAAATGACGTTTTTGGCGACAAACGTCAAAGGGTACCCCTTGACGTCTGGCCTGAAAAACGCTATTTTCAGGCTTTTTGCTCTAAAATTTTAACCCACCATCCGAATGCTCTGAAATTTTTAGGGTTTATGTATTTCGATGAGTTGAATCCAATGGTTTGATCTGCAAATTCGTATCTCGTTTATTATTTGAGATATTGCTGATAGAAATTTTGAAAAAAAAATTCCAAAATTTTCAATTTTATAAAAATTTGTTATTTTGCTATAATATGCACGAATAACACAAAACTGAAGAGTATTTTTCGATATCTTGCGTAATTTTTGAGTTGCAGTTCCTCAAAGTTGCACTTCGAAAAACATTAAAAACCGCTGTATCTCGAAAAATTTAAGAGATATGATGATGCGCTCTGCACCAGTGAGTTTTTTAAGGTTTATATTATATAGAATTACAATAAAAGTATATGTCAATTTTTAGTGATATTTCGTGAAATCTGAAACTGTGCAGTACTTTCTTGTATTTGTTGTCAATGGTAAATGAACTTGTGGTACTCCTGAAGTAGCGACATACGGTGTAGTTATTATAATGATTAGACATTTCGCAAGATGACAGAAACAGAAGGAAAACAGGAAATTAGAGTTTTATAAGAGGACATTATGATTGTACACGATCGAATACTTTCGATAAATCAGTGTACGGGAGATGAAAGTGATATACAGGGTGTTGACCGCGACCCCGGAACATAGGACTTTAACATGTAAAATCATACTTTCGTAATTTCCTGCTTAACAAATTATATTAGACAAAAAAGTTTCAAATAAAGTTGAGAGATCATAAAATTCTACATCAGACTCAATAAACAGAATTAAATTTACATGCCTCATAACGCCAGAAATTAAATATGAAAATATTAAAAATTAGCTCAAAAATCGGGTTAGCCTTGGAAATGAAACAAAATTGTATTCAATTGGAAATGAAAATTGTATTTTTTATTAATTATCATTATAAATTCCATAATTGACTATTTTTTTAGGAATTTTGTTTCATTTCCAAGGCTAACCCGATTTTTGAGCTAATTTTTAATATTTTCATATTTAATTTCTGGCGTTATGGGGCATGTAAATTTAATTCTGTTTATTGATTCTGATGTAGAATTTTATGATCTCTCATCTTTATTTGAACCTTTTTTGTCTAATATAATTTGTTAAGCAGGAAATTACGAAAGTATGATTTTACATGTTAAAGTCCTATGTTCCGGGGTCGCGGTCAACACCCGGTATTATCGCAGTGTGTAAAAATTAAACATTTCTAAAGCATTTCTTTTTTAAATGCAAGAAGTATCGTCCTAAATACCTCTAACAGTGGTAGGCCATCAAGTAATCTTTCCAACGCGTAGTTAGTTTCCTAGGGGGTTATACTGGGCCATAAAGAAAGTAACATTTAGGAATACAAATAAGTTAGAATTCAGTGCATTAAAATCTAAAATAGCACAACCTCTTTTCATCACCAGAACTTGCACAATAAAACACAAGTCCCCTTTAACCCTGAAGAAAAGTAGCCAGCCGTCTATAAAACCGAACATAAAGTTGCATGTATACGAGCCATTACGACGCAGATCAGGCACATTCAAACCGGCGTAATTTGTTTCCCGGGAAAAAGAACCAACGCGAGACACCAACGCAAATGCGTCTGATTCCTAGCATCGGCGTCGTCTTCACCCGCTAATTATAAATTATAATTGGGTCTAGTTATGTGTCACGGTATTTTAATAGGGCAAACACTCGAATTCTCTTGAAGAATTCTTCGGAATCTTTGGGATTCGCGGGAACTCGTAAACTAATCTATGATTTGACTGATTTGTTGGGTCGTTCGGAAGAATGTTTCTCAGGAATGCGCGGAAAGTGAAACAAATATGTAAATCTACATAACTTGTTACAGTTTTTGTGTGGACGGCGCATTTCGTCTTCACATGCCTCACTTTATTTACATTATCGTCATATAACTTGTCGATGATAAAAAAAGTTTACAATTTTAATATTGCAGTTTTTATATTATAACAGAAACACTACACATAAAACAATTTGTAAATATATCGTGAAACCGAAGCAGCACATTTCACTCAAAAATATCATCGCTGATACTCATATCACTGGTTATATTAAGGTACTAGAATATATAAGTATTCTCATCCGCCATTTTGGGTCCAAGTGTGAGAAATAAAACAAATTATTGGAATCCAGTTACTTTAATTCTCTTATGTCAAATTTAAAGTTGATATTGATTAATAATTGTGATATATCATTCCTTCAAATATTGTATTCCATATCTGACAAGTAGGTAAGTGTACAGAATAATTTCTAATAATATATTACCGTATGAATTGTGCAGTTGGATTTTACAGAATTTCAGCTAATATATTTTCTTGCTGAATATAAAAACTATATAAAATAAAAATTTGCGCACATTTTAAAACACTAAACACTAAAAATCGAAGGAATGACATATAACAATAATATTAATAAATATCAACTTCAAATTTGACAGATACTAATTTAAAATGATTTTTTTCATTTTCAAAGTAACTGGATTCCAATAAATTGTTTTATTTATTACATCTGGACTCAAAATGGTGTACGAGAATACCTACATTCTTCTAGAGCTTTAGTTATATTACTTGTGACAATATAATTCATATGTCATGTGGCATATTTTCTGCCAATAACTACTTATAGTTACATGTCTATCACAGCGACGATAAAAAAACAATGAAATTATCGTTTTGTTTTGTTCAATTGCTAAGGATATTTTGACTTTATTGACGTTAGTCATAATTTTGTAATTTAAAATTTGTAGTTCCAAATGTCCATTTTAATACGTCAAAACTTAGGTTATATACCCCATGCGTTGCTTTCAGTAAATTTAGGGCGCGTTCTTGTCCTCAATCCGCTTCATAACAAATAATTATTCACTACTCTAATTACATGTAAACTTATGATATGATTAATAATCGAAAATATTACACGTAAATCCTAAGCAGCGCAATTGACTCGACTTTCGAACGTTATGTTATTCTGATTATAAGAGTATATAATGAAGTTTCGGAGTCTAACAAACCCTTTTCTACCCCTGGAGCACTGCATTATATAACTGTAATAATTCCTACATTAATAATTTATAAATACACTGTAAATAGTTGCCTAACCTAGTTTAGCATGATGAAGCATCGGTTTATCTCAATATTGCAAGCATATAATTCTGACGAATATTCTCTACAGCAGAGCATTTTTCCTAAATATGCAGATCTTACGGTGCATAACCTATAAATTCAAAGTTATATTGCCTAGAGTGCGCTGCGAAATAAAAAGCCATCGTTGCGGTCCTGTTTACCCGGTTTATTTGTAACTCGCTGTCAGTTGTAAAATTTAGTAGATCCTTCGTCTCCTCCGCTGCCTCGTGTGAAAACATCGAAGAGAATTTGAAATCCCGGGACTTCGGAACTTCCTAAACTTGAGGATTCACGGCTTATGATGTCACTGTATCTGCAGGCCTGACGCAGCCCGGCAAAGCCTCTTCCTGTTGCTAATAAAATTGGATGTTTTGCATTGAATTCGATTCGGTTCCTTTTTACGAGTATTTCATATGTAATCGCGTTGGATCGATGCCATGTCTCTTCGGTTTCAAACACTTCCGGTTTACAACACAGCTAGAGATGAGTAGCCAATGGACGAGCCACCGCAATTCCCACATACTTTTAATCATTTCCTTTCCGCATTTTAAAGCCCTCTCAAATTTTCATCTAATTTGTGACTCTTTTCTTCAACCTCTAGAGTATGAAAATTGACGTTTAAATTATTTTATGAATGTGGTTACTTTTTATAAGATTGCGTTATAATTTAAATTAGAACTGATGCGAATTGTGATTTAGTCTAGAGGAACAAAATTATAAGAAATATTACGATATGAAGGGTTACTGTAGGTATTCATTCAAATAGTGGACTTGGAAATCTCATAATTATACTTAATTCCACTAGAAAACAGTTTACTCATTTGAAAACCAGTTTCCACAATTATAATCAGGGATATAATGAAAAATTTAATACTTTAACTGTTAATCATGGCCAATTATCCTCAAATGGTATAACCAAACCTTTAGTCGGAATTACCTTTAAGGTTTTAAAGTAAACATTTACTTTATGGATTTTCCGATCAAAATAATGTTTATAGATGAAGTACTAAAGTACCATGTTCATCTTTTCCAGAGTTTCGACAGAAATGATAGTTTGTTCGAGGACTTTGTGTGCGTTTCCAGTGAGTGAATGAATGTCATTCTTTCAAATAATTTTGGTTAAAGAATATGAACAAATAATGATTTTAAACTATTTAAATTGCTTTAAAATATTAATTCACTCCAGTCAAACACAAAAGTGATCCATTTATTTTGAAAAAGATGTAATAAAACTTCTCTGGGATTACCAAATCCACTATTCGATTGGATACTTGCAGAAACCCTTTATATCTTAATGTTTTTAACAATTTAAATTATAGCTCAAACTTATGAAAAGTAAGTCTATGAAACATATAATCCTAAGTTCGATTTACACTTAACCCCTAGGAATTGTACTTGGCTCAGAAAAATATGTAATTTAATAAGTACTACACCAATGATGAGTAAATGGTGTGATAACATATTTATTTCTATTTGTTGTAGTGAGGTTGTAGGGTATGAGTATAAATTGTAAAGTGAAGAACATTTGAGGAATGCCAGTGTACCTTAGGCTGTTTGCCCTGTTGGTCGTTCAAAACAAATCTGTTTCCAACGGTTCATGCATGAAACTAGTCCACATTATTATGACTTGTATAATGCAGTTCCAGTTGCACCTGTTTTATGGTTCGCCCTGTGCACCAGGAAGTGCCTCAGTGGCGGTGTCAGCGCTGTCCTATATATTTATTACACATGGTTTATCAGAGCCCAGGTTCGCTGACAGACGAGTTCGCTCCTTATATGCAACACTTGCCTCTGGCGTGGATTTACACACATATGATCTGCGCTCTGCGCATTTTACTTCGCTCCAGATTCTATCGAGCTTTATATTTGTAATAAAGGATTATAAGTGAATAACTTCGTGCCACTGTAAATCGGAGTTTAGTATCGGCGTATCGATTGCAGTAGATATCGTAGGGAAATAAATGTTATTTATATTCCAGCAAGATTTAGATACGCCGGGGTATTGCCAAACGCGAATTTATAGTTGCAAACCGAATAAACTATCCCAGAATAACATACTCAATGATAGGGAAAACTTTATGTTATGTAGCTAAATAAATATTGTTGGTCAAAATAGAACACCTTTCTTATGATTGACAAGAATTCTGTAGCGCAGTTGAAAAAATTCTGTTATAATTAATCCCGCTGTGTTTCACAACTCTTTGGTAGTCGCTTAGTGATGCTCTAGTTGTCTCATATTTTTAAGATCGAGCAAAACAGCTTAGCTTCTTTCTCACAATAACATATCATATAGCAAATGTAATTCTTTATTTGTTACATAGATAAGATTATGCTATCAGTTAGTATACAGGTACCATAAGTTTTATCTGATACAAAATTTACTTTTCTGTCAGTAATGTCTTACTAACTATGGATTCCAGGTATGCGTAGATAAATAGCAAAATACGATGTTACATGTACTGGTTATCATACTTGAAAGATGTTTACTAATGAAGACCAAATTCGAATGGGTACTTAATACAATTCTGGTTATAGTTTGAAAAATGTTTGTGACATGTTAGCTAATTTATTTTCTGAACGTACTAGACCAATTCCATAGTTCTGAGCACATTTACACATCTTAAAAGTGATAGATGTTTAGATATGAAAAGTATTGGATTAAAACCATTGACAACCTATGTTACATTTATCTGAAACAGGTAACAGGTATCTATAGTAACACATTAATTACAGATTAATAAATGTTGCACGGCCAGTAGTGAGATGGGTGACCGCTTTGCGAAAACCCATACCAGCTAACACTGCGTGCCGTTGTCATACCAGCGAAAATGAGGAACTGAGGAGGAATTATAACCTAAGCAGTTGAGAGCGCTTAAATAAATTTAAAAAATTGCATCTTAGTTTAAGCTCACAGTTTATACGCAATCCTGATGCTATTGGTTCGTACAAAATTTTAAAAACAAGTGCAGTATGTTGCCCATATCAGGGAGTTAGATTCCCATCGCTTCGTTTCTTGCTTTAAATTTCCTCCTCTCCTGGAAAAGTTAACTGTGTTCAATGTGTATAATTGCAGTTTAATTGTCAATTAATGTTTTATATAAAAAAAATTTAAGATGCATTGGTTCCCGTGATGTCAGGTGAAGTATTTTCTACTTAGCTATCCGTCTTCCCTTATCTATAACACAAATGTATTGGTGTTGTTTAATTAATTAACTATAAATCAACGTCGATAATACTTAACATAAATATTTCTGTAGATATGCGTCTACACCGTTAAAAATTTGTTTACACTCCGTAAATTTAACAGTAGTAGATCAACGGATGTTCCCTTCCCAGCAATTTCTGTCTTTCGAGACGCCTCCATAAATAACTTCTCCTCTCGAGTATGTTTTCCTAATTTCAATTTACACTTTAACCATTGCCCAATCGAGTCAAGCCCGTACCTCGCCAGATCTTCGCCGGATTTAGATTAATAAATGAGTTTACAAGTAGCATGCATCCATCCTTCCAGTGGCAATTAAAATACTTCAGTTTCAACACATACACTTACTGTTAAATATTCACGCTTTATTTATATTGCAGCAATTTGTTAACTAGAATTAAGATGAGAGATATTCAAACACAGGAAATGTAAAACTGTTTAGTGCAGGAATTTGTAATCAGAACCGCAACATTTCAACATTCTAACGGTTACTGAGGAAAATATTTCACTGTTTGTTATTTAAACTGTAGCAGAATTTTCCCATACATCTACATACTGCTAGTTCGTTTTAAACACACTCTTTTACATGGGCTAATTTTTTCATGAATCTTCTAATTTTATCTAAATTATTTCGCCTGAAGTTCTTTGAATGTGTTTTTTCTTTCGTCCGGAAACGGTGTGAAAATGCAGTTGAATTATCCAGGACTTTATCTTTAAGATCACTCTTATTATTATTGCGCACGCAAACGTAAATGAATAAAGCAAACAGGTAAGAAAAATAATTTATGAAATTAACAGTAAATTTAAGTGAGAAGTCTTTCAAGTAACACTTAACACGCAGCAGCAGTAAAAGTGAATCCTCACATTTCCGGACACTTGCACTGGCTGCATATAAACCTACGCTAGAGTCGCACATTCAATTACAGCGTGTGATATGTAAATTTGTAATCGATCATCAGTTACTGAACTGACAGAATCGCTCACAAAGACGAGCGGGGTATACCTAAAGATGCAAGCAAGGCAATGATGATTTAAGCGCAAGTCATTATCATATTTTGGAAGTAATCGTTTGTCAGCGTGACTTGCAAATGGTTTGGGGACATCGACTCTAATTAATTGAATGGTAACTGCTTATAGAGGAATTTTAATATTTTTGATGCAACTTATATAATTATTATTATACTAATAAATAGGTGTACTTGTCCCGCTTACGCATATTTTAAGAGAAACTAGAAATAATGTTTACAATACTTCTGAATACTCAATAGATAGTTCAGGTATACCCCAGGGCTCCAAGGTCGGTCCTCATTTGTTTCTGACGAGCTCGCTGACGATATGAAAATTTTTCACTCTATTTCTTCCGTAGTCGACTATGTCACACTCCAAAATCTAAAATATCAAACGAGATGTCCTTAAATGTTAATAAATGTAAAAAAGGAAAACTCCTACACTATTCAGTTGTACAGTAAATGGCATTTCTCAAAAGGGCATTGATTTTATTTAAAACCTTGATATTAATTAGCTCTTAATCTTCAGATTCAAAATATAGTTTTCTTCTGTAATAAATATTAGGCTTTATAAACAGAGTTCGAATCCCACTGAAGAGTATGGTCGTTTTTGTTCACATAAATGCACAATCATCCAATCATTAAGCGGGATATGATCATAAGTAGGTAGGCCCCTTAAAATCTTTAAAAAAAAATTCTTCACTAACTATAAAAGTGCTATATGTTTCTTTCATCGGGTACTGTTGTATTATTTGGTACCAGCGTAATTTTTTTTTAATATTCACATTATAAAAAATATAAATGTTATTGCCTGCCTGATTGCTTGTATGATTTTCTATAACTTTATATAAACTTTTTCGACATCAAGTCTCTATTGATGTTTTTATTACTGTAATAATAAAATTGACGATCTTTACTATCTGTCTTTACTCAATTTTTATGCTCAAAAAACCACTACTAATCCAACAGCTGCTTCTATCTTTCTAGAGCTTCGTTTAGTGTCCCATATTTTCATTGTGTTTAGTTTATAACAAATTGCACATTAATGTGGATATTTTTGGCAGTTACCCCTATTCGTAGTGTATTTTGATGGAAAGAAGTTATTCCTGAAGTCAGTTTGTCGACCAATAGGTGTATTTAAATTTTGGTAATATAAGAATAATTCTCTATTTAAATAATGATTTAGCAAATTCTTCATGATTTTTTGAAGTTTCTGTTCTTAAATATTCTTTTTATTTGGCCCTTTGTATCTTATCCTCTTCGTTTAATCAAACTAAAATGGTTTAATGAGAAAACGAACTCAGTGAATATTAATTTTAATCTTTACTTCTGTCTAGATGAAGTGATTAATTTGTACATTTTTAATGCGAGACAACGTTGAAAGGGAAAAGGCTAATTATAAAAGTTTACAATACTAATGAATAGAATGCGAGCGTAATTGTTTACATTATGGTCATTTGTTTAATGGCAAGTGTAAGAAAAATTCTACTCTTTTACACAGAAAGAGATGGTGATTAGTTAGTGATGCACTGATTTTAATATTTTCTCAGGCACTCTACACGGTTTTGCTTGTCTGAATATCAAGTTCATTATATAACCATTAACAATTATCACATATGTGAAATGCCTGGTTGTTATCTTTTTAAAAATAGACTTCAACCTATTAATTTATCGCTGAATTTATGGTCGTCATCTTCCAGATTGCACTAACTTCCAGCCTAATTTAGATATCACGTCCTCCGATTACTCTCCTCCTACTAACTCTACTTTGAAAGACTACACAGCGATCACTAAACAAAGCTGTTCATCAAGATGCCAGCATCGACACCAGCGCAACACGTAACATAACACAACACAATGTTAACGTGAAATAACGCTGGGCAACACGGAAGCGACGGCAGCAGCCGACATCCACTCCGCGGACACGCAACTCATATACCCTGATGAAGAAGTTATTGAGGAGTGCGACCGGTTACGTGTTACGTGTTGGCGCTGTTGGGTGGCGGCTTCGATTAGACCATCATCTGGACGTCACTGTTTTAAATAAAACGATTCTTTCTTGTTAAGTTGTATAGCGAATTTAATTATACTGATGAATGCAATGAAAATATAATATGCGGCACAAAATTTATTTTTTTCACATGGTAGGAAACCCCACCGTTCTTCTCCCGAAATAGTGAGGAAAATGTGTTGTTCCTCTCTAGAGAGGAAAATATAGAAGTGTTACCAATATGCATGTTATTTACAAAAATATATTATTGAAAATCCTTATTTTAGTGTGATATACATAATTTAAATTATCTTACAATTATGTCTTATATTTTTCTTTTTCTTATTAAATCACAATTTGACAACTTATTAAAGATATTTAAGATTGGTTCATTGGCAACACTGCTACACCGCCTTGTGTCTGATAACCCAACTTTTAACGTTAGTTGTTTCTCAAAGTGTATTTTAGGTCTGAGCAAATCGTTTTTAGAAACATGTCGTGAAAAAAATGTTGTGTCTAACACGAGAGGAAAGCTCTTCTTCCACTCTCGTTCGAAATGCCTCATGAGCGCAGCGAGTGAGGCAAACTTCGAACTCGAGAGGGAAAAAGAACCGCTTTCCTCTCTAGTTTTACAAATAACTATTGACTCATGCGCAAGATATATTCGTGTTACGAATGAATGAGTAACTTTATACTTTCAACCTGGACCTTGAAGCTAGCTTGTCTTCAGATAAGTTCCATAAAAAAATAAGCACTGTGATTAGAATTTGTCAAGCGGGAGAATTGTTTGTAAGCTTATGTTTATTTGTAAACAGTGTTAGCTTACCTACAGATAAATTCCACATAAACAAAATTTGTACATCATTGTTTTACAACAGTTGAAAAAAATTCCTATTCCCAATAACACCACAGTGCTGTTTGTTACTTTATATTATTTTGGGTGTCATTCTCGAGTAGGAAAGATATTGTGGCTGGGTTCTCATTCCTTGCCTAAAAGACAGAAAACACAATGCAACCATATTTCACAAAATATCAATAGCACAAACTCTTGGAAGTGTACCATTTTCAGGAATGAATCCAATAGTATTTTGTCAATAATAATATAACAAGAGAGTGAGAATATATTGAAAATAATTTGTCAAAAGTTTCGAAAACTTGTTGCCAGGCAATAGCTACGAACGCTCGTAGGACTTGAATGGCTATTACCAAATGGCAACAAGTTTGAGAAAGATACTGGATAATTATTTTATAATTTATCGAATTATCGAGTTATATCTAATTAGATTTTTTTTATTTTATTATAAGGCATGCCACTAAATCTATTTTTTTGCAAAAATTTACTTTTGTTGGTGATAGCTCTCTGATATCTGCCTTTTGTCAACAAAAACAAAAACGCTACAGAGATTATTTACGGAAATAATCACTAGAGCTAGATTCTCAGTATAATAATGACAGGATTGGTCAAAACGCAGAAACGTGACATATAATCAAGTATTTCATTGGTTTTAAGAAACGTCAAAAAATAATCAGTTTTTCTTGTTATGCGCAATATTTTACCTAGAACGTATTTATTTGTAAATTGTTACCATTCTATACACATGAAATAAATATGAATTACTATAAAGTCACGTGAGAAAAGTTATCAGATAGTCAACCATCTTGAACGAACAGATAGCACCTCTACTGGGCATTTTCATAACAAGTAACTATACCAACGTTAACATGTAAAAAATCGCTATCAAGCTTTTTGAAATGAGCAGGCAAGTTGAGAAGCAATTAGGTTAGGTTAAAATTTCCCCGCTGACCTTAAACTAAATAGCGTTTTCCTGGGTGAAATTCCTGCGCTCCAGTGTGCTGGTTTATCGTGTTAGTTTGCGTACACAAGCTAAGCAAGCTGTCGGTACCATTCGTTCACTAAATACCTCTTAGGTTTCCGAAAGCAATAGATATCCGAGATAACATCGCTCACACTACGCGCTTGCGCAGTGCGCAGCCGTGAAATACGAACTGGCTCAAGCCGACCGGCATTCCTGTACTAATAGCGCGGGCACAATATTGATAACGGCCGATTACAATCGTATGCGAACCAGTAACCAGTTTACCGGTACCCTACACGAATTCAAAACAGTTGTTTAACACTATCGCAACTCTCTGACGGCTAACGGAACCGGTGAAAAATTGTACAACTTTACTGACTTGTTTCTGACTGAACTTTTGTTATTAGTTGCACTCCCGGGCTGCAAATGTCTGTGAGAAACGCTCCATGTTTAGTCGCAGTCGGAGTTGTTTGTTGGTTGGCATACTGACGTCCTCGATGGAAATATTGTTTAAAGTAGACAACAGTTTTATGTCACAACTCACCGTGCTCAGCGATGGAGCCGGAGATTAGTTTTGTTTAGATAAGATAACTGGAACTGTAAATGCGTAATGGATTCATGTGATTCGAGATATCGGAACGCGATGTAATAATTGGGACAAGCGTTTGACATTTTGACAAATCAAAATATTACAGTCGTTTATCTTTTGTGACTAGCATTAAAGTATTATAGCGGCTAAATCAGCTTAGTTTTTTTATTTAGTATGCATAATATTCTAACAGGAATCAATAGGTAAACAGATACTTAGCTGAGCTTATTAATTAATCCAAGACCACCAGGTCAAATTATAGCTGTATACACAAACAATCTCTACTTGGAATGTATCTGTTATTCGATATGTGTTTACAATGTAACTAAAAAATAAAAATAAAAAACGCATTGTCCATTTTACACCTATAGTTGTGGGTTATGTTAGATTTCTTTAATTAATCTAATTAGAAAAGAATAGCTGTAGAAACTATAGAACAATTACATCTTATTTAAAACAATATAAACCATATAAAGTGTGGTAACGTACCGGGCTATAAATCATGAGATCCTCACTTCGATTCCCATAGACGACAATCGCCAGATCCCCTATCTCAGTAGGAATATGAAGAAACTGGATACTTGACGCGGTTCTGTTTTGACTGTTCAATGTATCTTTTATCATAGTTGATTTTTGGTAGAGATACATCGCACAGTGCGGGATCTCGAAAGTAAGGTAGTAGTTAGACCTATGAGATACGATGCTTCTCAAGAAACTGCAGTACAACTGGTGATGCATGATCGTGAACGTCTTAATGGCATTGACGACTCACAACTAATATGCAGAGCCAGTTTTTTTCGATAATTTACCCACTCAGTTTTCCTTTCCCTAAAATACATTGCATAATAGTTTAATGTAAGTTAAGAAATTTATTTAGATATCAAACCGTTATGCTTTAAAATGTAACCAAAATTTCTAGGTTTATACGTATTTCGAGAACTAAGCTCATTTCAACAGAAACACTACCTGATATATGAATCAATCAAGATTTATTTAACTTGGTATTTACTTACTTAATTTTGGTCGTTGTACCCTTATGGATGTAAGGCTGTATGTTTTCTTATCCATATTTCCTTCCATTTTTCTTTTACTTGGTTTTCCCGTTTCCATTTAACGCTTTTCTTTCTCCACTTCTTCGGTCCAGGATTTTCTTGGTCTTCCTTTTTGCTTTTTCTTCGTTATGTTTACTTCTTATACTTAAAAAAAAATCTAGAAAAAAAAACAAATATTAAAATATACTTTAACAAGGCCAAGTCAATGATCATAAGTAAAAAAAATTCCTACATATAATCATATTAAATGAGGTAAGACTGCAACAAGTTAAAATTTCAAATATTTAGGAACATTAATAATTAATAATGGAAGATTGGATGATGAAATAAATTCATTAGTACTTATTATCCTAATTAAATTAACGTTATTGAAATTCTTATATAAATATTTCTATGGTTTTAAGACTTTATTTCAAATAAAATAGGTACGAGAAAGTGTATTTGATTTTTAAATTAAGTTTATGCCTTTTGCACTTATGGCACCAATTCATATAATTTTGTGTATATTGCGTTGCTTTATTCAAATTTTCTATATCTTCTTCCAAAATGATCCCGTAAATGTACTCTCCTGTGTCAAGATATCTCGGTGTAATGTGATACTGTGCATTGAAACAGAGCGTCAGTGTTTTTTGTAATAATAAAATGTGAGAAATGAACCTCAAGCCGAGTAAAAATTTTATTAATGAAGTAGAATAATTAAGTACTTTTTTTGAAAAGAGCGCATAAGCAGGGAAGGTAGCAAGCAGCGCGCACTCCAGCGGTATGAAAGGAAAAACTACTTTAAAATGCAAGATAAATTTCCTAGTATTATTTCCTCGCAAGGAGAACGTCGAGAGATATTTCATCATAATGAACGTCACACAAATAAAGCAGTGCATTAAGTTAAAAAAGTAGAATGAAAAAAGGAAAGAATGAGCCGGCAGCGGCGCCGCGACTTACGAAAAGCCAGCCGGACACGGACCAAAACATCAATTCCGCAAAACAATGGTTAAGGGTTAGTGCGCCGTTTTAACCTCGGTTCTTCTTCTTTAAGAAAATATATCGCGCGCCATTATGAAGAGCTCCTCCCGACTCGTGACTTATGACATGTACAGGCCCTTCCCCGTCGAGGACATAATAATAATTTATCTTATTAAGGGATATTTTTAAAACTTTTGCTTCAGTACAAAAGACACAACCATATTTTACTTTCTGCAAAATTGTCGATAACATAAACACAATACATAATAGTGACGCCATATCCCGCAAGATTAACGATGCCATGTCTACACTCATTTTTATTTTCACTTTTTACTGAGCAGCTTATGCACTGCAGGAACATTTTTGACTATTGAATTCTTTTTAATTTGTAATATATAGCCCAATACATTATTAAACTGAAGCTCTGTTTTATCAGACATATTAAAATCTTTGATTTTATTGAATTGTTGCACTCATTTTTCAAAACAAAACAAAATGCGAGGAAGAGCAAAAATGTAATTTTAGGGGTTTTTAGGGTGTTGTTCAGCAATACGTTTGTTATTTTATGAATAAATAAAGTATTTACATTTTTTTACATCTGAATTAATACTAATATTTTTATTTTTGTTTCAGGTAAGAAAATGATCCTGTTCCTATTTTCGAAGCGTTCGACTAAAATAAGGTATTTATTTTTATTTTAACATATACTGCTCCACAGGGCATAGTGTATTATATTCGAAGTAATTGAAGATCATCAGCAACCAGTAATTTAATCCTGTCTATTTTATCACTGATAACATTAATGAATAGAAAGAACAGTGATAGTCCAAGGTTCGAACCTTGCGGAATACCTAATATACCCGGAATTTATGTATTTATATGCGCGTCATATCAATTATTTCTTAGTTGTATGCACGATGTACAAGAATGACGGGTTTTAAAATTATTTATTTAATAGAACCTCTAATTCAGGGGTACTAAATCGTCGACTTCGGTATGATATCTAGATAGCGCGATTCAGAATAGGTTTATAAAAAATATAATTGAAAAGTGGAAAGAATCAAAACAATTATTTAACATGGATACATAGAAACATAAAAAATGTAGGGAAAAATCTGAGTCAAGATATTAAAATATTCATTACAAATGTAGTCATAAAATAAAATAATAATCAAAAGATCTTCTAAGTTAAACGAAATCTGAAGCTGAAGTCCGTTTTTTTTTATTCTTTGCATAATTTCGCATTAGTCGATCGTCGCATCTTTTATATAATTTAAAAGAACTAATTAAACACTATAACTTATTATAAAACAATATTGGAAAAATAATTCAATTATTGAGACAAAGTAATAAAGTCTAATCCAATATACGTAATATTTATAGAAATAATAATGAAATATAATAGCTTTTCATTATATACATACTTCCAGGAAATGAACATAAACTGCAATATTTTTTTTTAGCAATACCTATTTTACAGTCGTACAGTAATAAACGATAATTGAAAGTATCCAACTAACACTGCAGCAATGCCATAAAACTAGTTAACAAAAACTCGGCAATGGTTAAATTAAACAAACAAAAGTTAATTTCACAATTACCCACACAAGTCATCAATTATAGCAGCTGTTATTAAAATGGCTTAAGGTTGCAGTAAACTGCGCCATAAATTTTAAATACTTGAGTAAAGTTACTGTATTGGTAGCCATAAGTGGCAGAAAGTCAATACTAATCCAATAGATTCGCTTGGTAGTCTTTCCTTGACAATACTCGCTAAAGAAGCGTGTGGGATAGATACCCAGCAGGGATATTTCTAGTTGTAGCTAAAAGGGTATAAGCTAAATATGCGGGTAGGGATATTTTGTATTTGCGTGATGTGGGGTCCTATACTCCTGCAGTTCTTTACTACTTTATGCTGCGGAAGTCGACGTGCAATTGTTGTTTCAATCATATTTAATTTGATTTTATTGCTGAACGGCTGTATGAATCGCAGTTTATATTGTAGCTAATAGAACTTGGTTTCTAATATAATTTATATTCTATGAATTTCAACCATACATCATCAAGCCAGTTACCCATATTGAGTGAAGTACTTTGCTCAAAGTAAATCTCTATATGATGTATTTTCACACATGAAGTATTGTTACTAGCTGTCAAATCATGGCCTCCAAAGATGTTTAGTAGAGGACCACAAGCTTATTATTAATAATAGTATTAGCAATGGCCATGGCAGGTATCGTTGAAGCCTGTTCCTCTAGTTAAGCAACACTGCTCGCGGTTATTGTTGGATGGGTGACCGCTTTGCGAAAACCAATTACAGCGAACACTGCGTGCCGTTTTCATACCACCGAAAACAAGGAACCGAGACACCATTTACGTAATCTTGGAAGTTGAGACCGCTTTACAAATAAAAAAGAACAATAATAATATGTCACTAGCATAACACACTAAACATCGTGGGTTCGAATCCCACTGAAGAGCATGGTCGTTTGTGCTGTTCATATCAATTCATAATCATCCACTCATGAGGCGGCATGTTACCAAGGCAGTTAGTTCGCTTCCCATATTCACAGAAAAAAAAAAGAAATATTAATAATATGTCAGTGCTTGTATTGCGTAAGAAAATATTGTGAATCGATTTCCAAATAGAACATTTAAAGTAAAACATCGTCTAGTGCTCCAATTTTGAGGTTAGGTGTGCGCGTGGGGAAATAATTTTGGGCAGAATAATATATGCAGTAGAATGCTAAATCTTGTAAATTAGATTCAAGAGTCACACATATTTCTTCAAAACAAAGTGACACAAGAGATATAAACAATAGTTGTATTTTTTCTAAAAGCGAGTAGAATATTTAAAAACCTTTTGTTTGGTGAGGAAATTTTAAAAATCACACTTCTTGTAGCATGCGTGTCATTCGAAGCAACCGCTTGATGTGCTATTGTGTGAATTCAAATTAGATGGAAAAATACTCATTTCGTTACGTGACGGCCCCGGAAATTCGAAAGATTCGTGAAAGGACACTGACACAGCTGCAAAAAGACCAAAACCAAAATAAACACCTTCTTACTATCGTATGACTCAACAGAATACTTTTAAATTTGCAGCAGTCATTCTTATGTTAGTAAATACATTTTTTGTGGTATAAAACGGTGGCCCATTCTCGGGAGATACGTGCAAATATTTATAGGTAATATTTGTCTGTTTCTTTGGATTTGTTATTTGAAGATCGTTAGGTTAAGCATATAACTAAATTTATTGGGTAGCTTCACTTGCAATGGTTATGTTGATTTTATTTGTATAACCAGTTTTGAAAATTTTAATTTAAATAAAAATAAATTATATTGGATAAATTATAGACAAATCACTATGATTTTTTTATCAACATACAAAGGAATGTTATTACCATAGTTACAGTTAAAATGATTGACTGCAATGTATTAAAGCGTATTTGTGTTTTTTTTTTTTTTTAGTAAAAATAAGGATAAATAAAAACTTTTGGGATTATGTTATGTAAAATATCTTTTTATTTTTCCTCTGAATTCTGAAGATTTTTTCAATAATTAAAAATAATAGTTTCTACTAATATAATATAATTTTTAATTACTAAAGTAATTAAAATAAATTTCTTCTTTGTTTAAACTTTGGAATGTTTCTTTCATTATAATTGCCTATTATTAATAATTCATCCCTATGTATATTTATAAAAAAGCGTAGCTATGATTTTTTGTAAATTCTTTTTGGGCTCAAAAATATGTCAATATAAATGTGCCAAAGACGTTTTGACCCGTGTTTTGATTATATGATTGTAGATGATTATATTAACTTTAACCCTTTTAGTTACTCTTTTTGTCTTTGTAATTGTTTTATGTTGTTTTGTAATTTCATTTTAAGTTTAACAATTTTATGCATATTTAAAATTTATTCTGTGCTTCCATGTATTTAGAAATATTTCAATATTTATTATTATTTTAAAATAATTTATCAGGGTTTGAATTCCTTTACATTTAAGAATAATACCAATGAATTAAAAATATGTACCTTATTAAACAATACTGTTTAACCCCCCTACCCCCCATTTTAAATGTAGTATAAAGACTTCCATATTGCCCCCACCCCTCGAAAAAATTCTGAAATCCCACCACTGGTTGTAAACATCAATGCATATGTCGCTGTAAGTCATTTGGATATAATTGAGAGTACAAGATGCGTGACAATTATTTAAATGGCGCAATTCCATTATTTCTAATTACAGGAATATAACCTAACACTATATATGCATACCATGTACAAATGTAAATGAAAAATAAACATTGCTGCGTAACAAATCTCCATGGCGACGGGCAACACGCATAAAATTAATCTGACCATGGTCTCATAGTGTTCACTTCCGCGCATCGTCTGGGATAACTATAAAATGAAATTGATGGCAACGTAATATAATTTCAAAATAGAATGGGTCGCCATCACGCAGGCCATGACCGCTTAAAAATCTTCATCTAACGACATCCCGTAACAATTTCAATTAGCCGTTTTCGCACAAGCCAAAGCTTATGAATATTCATCGCACTTGTGTGCCAAAAGCGTTTTAAAAGGATTACTCATCTTGGTAGAGCTGTCTCCGATTGAAGATCTCGTTTGAGTGACCTTGCCCTATGGCTATTCTTCCCGCATGCGTGGACAGATGCACTGACATCAAAAAATATTTGAGGTTAGGTTACGTTCTTGTTTGATTTAATTTTGCTCTTGTCTTACCTTGTTTTCCTTTTCCATTCTTGTTTTCTATTTCGTTTATTTTTTTTTCTTTTCTTTTTCGCTTCTTTTTTTCTTTTCTTTTTTTCTTTCCTTCTTTTCTTTTTCATTTCTCGAAACAGCCCTTTCCGAAGTCGTCGAAATCATGCATTATGAACTATGAATATAGATACACTTAATCCATCGATCATAATTCGTTTGATTTATACCTTTAACAAAATAATAATTTATGAAACTGAGTGTGTATTGTATATATATTTATAGCCAAGTTTTCATAATAATATATTTGTGTCAAATTGAGGAAATGTGGAATATTTGTTTGTATTAAAAAATATTCATAATTATAATAAAGGAACTTTATAAATGATTAAATATTTAACGCAATTGAATTTTACACGCAAAGTTCCTTTTTGGAATATTTAATTTTTATTATTGAAAAGTGTATGAATTTGTTGAAAATTATTCTAGGTAGTTTAAACATATAATTTTTTTTAACAACAAAAATTGTTCAAAAAGTTTACTTCTAGTATATAATAAATTACGTGTAAAAAGCTTCATATGCCGTGGTCTACTCGAGCGCCATCTACCATAAATAAAAAGAAATAAAAGCTTTATGAGCCAACAGGTGTGTAATTTGAATTCCTCCGCCGCTTTGTTTTGATTGGGTTATGAATTTTATTCGGATTATAATTAATCAATCATTTTTAAAGCAGCTACCGTATTTCGAGTCTGTTTTCAACGATGTACCGTTGCTTTTTTTGTTTTGCTTGAATTTTTTTATAGTTTGTATGATATCTGAATGTTAATTATATTCGAACGTATAAAAAACGGAACTTGCAGACGGAATTATTTGCGCCAATTGTGCCCGTGTCAAATGTGATTGACGTATTTTGACCCGCTTGATCATTGATTTTGTTTTTGACTGACGAATAGTCTTCAGTGCTGACTAATTACTATTTCTTGACAAGAGAAAAAAAATCTGTTGTGTCAAATTCTACCAACCGGTAATTGTGTTTAAAACTGTTATTTGCTTATGTTGTTATTGTGAAATAACTCTTTAGCAGTGTAGCAAATACATAAATATAAAAAATACTACAAACATTGTGGGTATTATTATTAACGGTGCCTCTTCGTGCGGCGTCGTTCTGCGACGTCGCTTGTTCCCGCTGCGCCGGAAGTGAAATCACTCTAATATCCGGCTGTGTCGTGGTGAATGTGGCCTGTTATTAATATTTAATCATGTGGGTGAACACACGCGTTGTTTGAATTTAATAATTATCGCAGATTTTGTGTGATTATTTCTTGGCTGTTAATTTAATTTATTTTGCTGTATGGAGGAGGGTGATAATATATTAGGAATTAAAATTAAATTTTGTTGTTATTATGAACTAATGTGAAATAAGGTTACACGCTGAACTTATTTTCGCCGTCCTACAATTTATTCTACACTTAAGTTATGCTTAAATCACTTTAATATGTTTCAAAAAGTGCAAGCGAAACAAATATTGAATTATCGCCAATGTCACGTATCTCAAAACTTTGTTTATATAAAAGTCATTACTTATCAATTATATAAATATAAATAGGAAGTATGCATTTTTTGTTATTATTCAAATATAAATATACATCGTGGTCACTTCTCAACACAGTATATTATTTTCACTTAATTACTTGTTCGTTGTTTGTGGTAGAAAATATTAATGGAAATTGCGCAGTAAGTAAAATTAAAGTTACTTCTATTTTTAGAGTTTATTTAGAATGAGGAAGCCGCCATATAAAATTTCGGACGTAGTAGATCAAAAACCAAAATATATTATCCCAAAATTTCGTATTAAAATTAATTCTCTTTATGTTATTCATATCCTCGTGGAGTGTTTATACGTACCATAACTTTGTAGGCGTGAACGATATCAAATAATATTCTCCCGTTTCTCATCTACATGGTAATTCCGCGGCCCGGGGCTGCAGGACAAGGTTCTCGCCGGCTGCTCGAGCGGCGTCGTCCTGCGGCTCTCCTGCTGCGCCGGAAGTGAAATCACTCTAATATCCGGCCTAGACGCTGTGTGTCGCGGTGAATGTGGCCTGTTATTAATATTTAATTATTGGGGTGAATGCACGCGTTGTGTGAATTTGATAATTATCGGGGATTTTGTGCTGTGAATTTAATTTATTCTGGTATTATGGAATAATGTAATCGAAATTAAAATAGCATTTTGTACTTTATAAGCTAATACTGATTTAATATTATTACACAGAAATCATTATTATTTTAATCTAGTGTGTGACACCAAAAAATTAAAAAAAAAACATTTTAAAACAATTTTATGAAGGTTTCAAAAAGCAAACCTAATTAATCCCACATACAAAATGTCACTATATTTAATTAACTAATTATTAAAAATCTATATTGTCTTCTCGCTAAAACCATAACTTTCATTGTAGTGGATAATTCAGACAACCTCAAAAAATATATATCCATATCTAAAATATACATATATCATATACCGTGATATCAAAAATAAGTAAAAATCACTTCATTAAGCTTCAATTTGATACCAAATTTGAAAGAATTCTTATGTTTTATGAAAACAATTGACGATCGCTCTAATTTAATACCCAAATTCGACAGGGTTTGTACATTTATCAAAATTTATTACTTAAAATATAATCAGTTTTTAACACGTATAGGAAAACAACAAGTGCCGAAGATAATATTGTTTTGAAATTTCACGCTGAACTATTACTGAAAGTTGCTCATTGCATATCACCAGCTCGTCCGCATCTGTGTAATATGATTTTATCACACGCTGCGATAACTGAGCGAACTATCCTAAAAATTAGTATTTAAAAGGTTGAAAGTTACAGATAATTTGCTGGATTTACACGGATTAAGAAGGTTGGACCTTGATTTATCAGATAATTTTTGATGAATTCTGATAGGAATCTCGTGTGAAATATCCAACTTTCAGCACAGTTATCCAATATACTATTGTATTGTCGTGTTAAAACCTACGTTTGTTAAATTGTTGCTGTTGGTCCGGTTCATAACACAGGTCCACATACTGATGTCCACCCGAAGCTAAATTTCATAGGATTGATGTAACTTTTACAACCCATGTATTTTTGTGTGATCACGGGACGTAATATTTTGCAAATTTTAAAATTGTAGCACTAAAAACTCGAGCTTTATCATCCTAGTTATTATCTAAATAGTTAAAACATAAAGTTGTGAAGGTGTACGGTACGCCATTGAGATAGGTGCACCATAATTTGTTTGACACAAAGTATCATTGTTAGATTATAATGAATGATGTATAATACTTTTATAGGCAAAGAATCAAGATTTCATAATAATGCATTAATTTTCATAAAACTGTAACTGTTTTGCGGAATTGTAAATGCTAATATATAGAGATAATATTTTGAAAACTGTGGTTATAAATCATTAATTTATTTGATATAAAAATATACATAATAAATAGTACATAACAAATTGTATTTTATTGTTTTTTTTTGTACTTACAAAGTTAATACTTAAGTAAATGTTTGTTTGTCCTCTCCTGAGAAACAAAAGTACTGTTTAGTGACTTAATGAGGTTAAACTCGTAACTTACTTGAAGGAAATCTGTATTAGATCCTGGGAACTTGGAACATTTAATTGCTTACAGTAATAGCGCGAATAATAACCAATCTAAAGTATATAGAGAAAGGTGTTGAATGTGGCATAGACATAGATCGACGATTTACCTCCAGGCTGGAGTAAGAAATATTTTTGAATTCATCACGAAGTCAGAAATCCAGAGGTGGCTCTGCATCGTTCAAACAGCATTTTACAATTTGGAATTTCTGTCGATATCTTTCGAATGTGTGTAAACAACTTTGAACAGATCTTTGATCGGAGAATTTTTTCAAACGTGGTTGTAATTTGACGGCAAGTCTTATGCAAATGTATATTGTATATATTGTGTATTTGCATTTCATTTCTGTGTTTGCAATTATGGCAAAAATACTTCTTCCTATTTGATCGGACGTGAGTATTGATCGTCCATCTGTCCATCCACTAAAATCTTATTGAGATATTGGTTAAAACGGATTCAGGGATCTTCAAGTCATGCATTTCCATGAAAATCTTCTTAATACTAAGGTATAACAAGAGTTATTTGTCAAACTAGGGAGGATAGCGCATCTTTTTCCCCCTCGAGTTCGAAGTTTGCCTCATAAGCGCAGTGAGTGAGGCATTTCGAACGAGAGTGGAAGAAGAGCTTTCCTCTCGTGTTAGACACAACATTTTTTTTCACGACATGTTTCTAAAAACGATTTGCTTGGACCTAAAATACACTTTGAGAACACAACTGACAGACTGGCACGTTAAAAGTTAGGTTATCAGACACAAGTCGGTGTAGCAGTGTTGCCAATGAACCAATCTTAAATATCTTTAATAAGTTGTCAAATTGTGATTTAAAAAGAAAAATAAAAATATAAGACATAATTGTAAGATAATTTAAAGTATGTATATCACTAAAATAAGGATTTTCAATAAAATTATTAATTTATTTATAATTTGTATAATATATTTTTTGTAAATAACATTCATATTGGTAACATTTCTATATTTTCCTCTCTAGAGAGGAACAACACATTTTCCTCACTATTTCGGGAGAAGAACTGTGGGGTTTCCTACCATGTCGTGAAAAAAGTAAATTAATAGGTATTTTGATGACACTGTTGTATTTACCCATTTCTGAGTGCAGCGTTCTGCTTAGAGCAGATATCGGTGTGTATCCCATGCTACGTTAACAGTTTCAATTTTGAAGATTCTAATTTGAAGACGGCCCTGGAAGGCTAGCGATTCCATTCAGCATCGTCTATTCTTCGTTTGCATGTGTGCACTATCGTGTTCCAAAGAACAGTGAAACAGAAACAACCACAACGATCCGACCGCATTCACAGAAAAACACAATAACGGCACCGGTGCACTTCGACCCGCTTCTGCCCTTGAAGGAACAGAACGAGCGACGGCCATCGAGCGGGAATTCGCCACGGCTAGATTGCAGTCTGTAAAAACTTAAATGCCGTTTATCCGGCGAGTTGATTAAACTGATGTTTCGGACAATACATTCCACGCTCGGCCGCGGCGAATCGCCCAGCACCACTGCGACATTTCGGGAGCGTGGAGGCCGACACGTGCGCTGATAATCATTTCCGCTCAAGACGATTGTTTTCGAGTGTATTTTGGAAGTCAGGTTCTCTAATTGATTATCGTTTTACTTTTTGTTATAATTCGCCGTAGAATGATAATACGTTTTTAAAAGGCGTTCACTAAACTGTAAAAGTCTACAGTTATTGAAAAAACACATTTAAAGCGCTTTCAATGCTGATACTATTTATTTTGAAATCCTGTTAAACGGCAAGGCTTAAATAAATGATTGAACCAGAGTCGCGATTTATACAATGATATTCTTGAATTTATTTAGTTAACAACCTATCAAAATTATCTCTCCGTGGCTGTATTTATGGATGGAAAATGCTATAAGACAATTGGGTCTGTTCTCTAAAAATATGAAATTTCGATAAGATTTTCTCACAATTAGCAAGTAGCTGCGATAACAACATCGTTAGAAAATTGGGCCGAGTCTCTTAGTTATATTGCAGAAAATATAAAACGACAAGTCTGAAACATATAAAAAGAACAGAATGTTGTACAAGTAACTAAATTGTTCTTCAAGAATCAGGCACTCGCCTATTTCAATAACCTAAGCTTAATCATTTTTTCCTGGGTCATCTAACATCTTTTCTTTCTTTTGGTTCATAATGTAGAGCTATAGAAAGCCGTTCATTCATTCTTCCTAAGTTGTTTGTCCGTTTTACTTTGTTTTCATCTATCTTGATGACGGTGTTATATACATATACCGGGAGGTTTTTTTTTTTACTGTAAACATAGGGATTACCAAAAGTAATTGACAGCAATATATTAACGCGTTTTTTTAAGGAGTAAACATGGGGATAATTTACATTGATTATAAATAATAGTTAATCATAATGAAACAAACAATACATTTATTTATTGGGTTAGTACTTTATAAATTACATTAAATTGATAGGAATTATTATTTTTATCCAACACCTCTCAATAAATGCTCTATAACTATGGCGATTTTAAACAAGCAAAGTAACAGATTATCCACTTGTGGGTATAATTTTGAGGAAAGCCACTAGTGAGTATTTTTTTTATTTATAACAATAATAATAACACACAACACTTTGGTAACTACTTCGATTAACATTTTAATTTAAAAATTTTAAGCATATGTCACTGTCAAATAATATTTCTTTAATAAATTTTTCATTTATTAAGAAGTGTTGGATAAAACGTTATACTTCACACGTGGGCAAAGTGGAATTACCCACGAGAGAAAGTTTAGCTCACGAAGCCGAAGGCTGAGTGAGATAATTTTATCGACTTTGTCTACTTGTAAAGTATATAACTATTAATTACTGAGTTATTCCTATGTTTACAACAAAAGAAAAACTCCTTAATACATTGCTGTCAATCATTTTGACTGTAGCTATGGCAATGACATCCATGTATATACTGATAAAAAAAAACTTCCGCTATTTAAATAATTTCTGACGGTTTCGTTGCGGATTCTATCTTCACGCATACTAGCATGAACTGATCTTAATAAATTTATGTCTGCTTCTTGGATTTTATTTCGATCTCTTGTTTTCATTGGAACACATCGGACTGTAGAGCATGAGATCCTCAGTTCGAATCCCATAGCCGGCAGGCAACATTTTTAATTTTAACCCTCCGTTTCTCACTCCATTAACATATTTGTGTGGTCGTAAATATTTATCACTAATTGAGAACTTTATAAATTCACTTGACTTATACGAAAGCCCAGTGTCGAAGGTTTTATAAACCAACACGTGGCTTTCAATGTGGATGAATCTATTATTATTATTAGGATGATTATTCGCACAGGTTTAGATTCTGATTGCACCAGGATGAATTGGTCGCGAATCAAGTATCATGTGCTTGAAGCCTTGGGCCTCCTAGGACCTGCCGTGCCGTTGGAAATGATGATATATGAAGAAGAAGCAAAACAATGACTATAAACATAATTTATGTATTAGTTTTTATTGTCATGTACTTGCGAACGGTACTAAGATATATTTACGTTAATGTTAATTTGCTTGTCAATTGAAGCGAAAACTTCACGATGAGCTCCACACACTGAGTGAGTTTTTCTTGGAGGTATTAGCAGCAGTAAAACCATGCGCTTAAAAGTGTTTGGTATGCATCACAGGCGAATGGGGAGCAGCACGGGACTGACACTGCGATGGGGCGTTAAAACAAGTGTAAAACGACAGTAGAGAATATGAAAGTTCTGAATTTACGTCCGTAGGCACACATCATCAATTGCTCAGTGCAGATAGTGTTTATTGGCAATAAATGCCAACGTTAACTGCGGCCAATATTCAATTATTACATGATAAAATTGCGAGCAATGCGTGTTACTGTCATGTAGTGTTTATGCTACATTAATTGCACGCTGCGAAGTCAAATTCACGCGGCCTCATTGCAAATAAAAAACAAGGCCTGTTTTAGGATGCTCACACTGACTTTTCGCATATTTCATTCGCCGTTAAAGTTAAAACATGCTGCGATTTTATTTACTTTGATTTTTTGTTACGCACCGCGAAATTTATAACCTGGAAATACAACTAACATTTCTTTGCCATTTAAATATGTTGCTAGATTTAATAAACACGAGGAATGCAAATAAAAAAAATTATATAAATATAATATACGCTGCACAAAGTTACACGTTTATACTTAGAATGTCTTCGTTATTATTACATTGGGGCAAATGTTTTCCCTTGAGGTATTCTCAAACCACAACCCCTAAAGCTATAAGGTGTTAACAGATGTTAATTTGAATGTATTAACATTGTCGATTATAGGAAATGAACAATTCGTTACTATGGAAGTGTTCAAACCATAAAATAATAGCAGTAATAAGTATATTGTGCACCAGAGGATTGATTTAAAAAATCAAAATCCGTTTTTATTTATTGTGTCCTGTTTTCAAATTTATATGTAAGTATTACATTTTATATTTAGAAATCAATCATTAGCAGGAATCTTAGAGTGATGCAGATTTTAAAATTAATATTAATTTAGTGATTATTTTTAATACATATTTTAAATGTTATCGCCATCGAATTGTACTGCTACGCGTTTGTTAAATGGTTACTATGCGTTTGTTATATGTAAAATATTTTTGCTGCCTCGACAGAATAAGTGACATTTTAAAAAAAACTGTTAGCTGTCAGAAAAAAACTTTTAATATAAATTGGCAAAAATTACCTGTAGTTTTATTTTCAAATTGTACGAAAGCAAAATAGAGAAATGGTCAAATATAAGATTTTTTTTGACAGATAACAGTCTGTAAAGTGTCACTTTTATGGTGTAGGTAGTAAATATATTTTACATAGCAACCGTTTAATAAATTCATACCAACATAATTTGATAGTGGTTCCTTTCAAAATATGTAATAAAATAATCACTTAACTATAATAATAAAATTAATATAATATTAATTCTAAAATCGTTTTTTTTTTTTTGTAAATATGGTTCACATAAATTATTAAATTATTATATCACGTTGCAGAGTCATTAACACAAACGTTAACATCTTGAGCCAGTGTTTTATTGTTAAACTTTATTATGTGAAAATGAAACTGCATGTACACATTATAAAATGCAGTCATACCTGTTGTATAATGGAACAGTCATATTGTTGTTGTTGCCAAAATAACTGTATACTGCATCTAAACCCACTTTAAGAAAGTAGGTTTTTAAAACAATTTGACCAGTTATTTACACAAAAGAACTCGTGAAACAAGTGCACGTCAAATGACATCATTCGCGATATTTAAATAGCTCCGCGATGACGCATCGGACCGAGGCACGTGACAGTTTAATTCCTAGAACCAATAACAAATATCATAAATGTGCAGTAACCTTAAAAACACCTGAAACCTAAATTAGAAATCTAGAGCCCTCATAATTTCCGGAAGTAATTCTTTGGCGGCGTTGGAACGCTCTCCGCAACCAATCTTCAGCATCTGCATAACACGGTCGTTTTTCCGCAGTTGCTGCTTTGTCGGTGCATCCGCCATTTGTACTTCCGCCATGCGCATGCGCGGTGACAGTGTTGTTAATTGTGCCGCGTTTGTAAAACCACAGCCGAGACCAATCCGTCATCACGGCTGGTTTGTTTGATGGCGTTGTAGTGGTAGAACTGCGGTAGTGTAGCGTAAGAGTAGGGTTGTTAGCGTCACCGGGTTTTTGTTATTGTCTTGTGTTCTACGCCGAGCTTCGTCATCCTGCAGTTTAGGTTAGGCTGAGGTAACAGGTTGATATTGAGCCGGAAGTCATACAGTGAACTATCATATGCCCTTGTGGCAAAATTCTTCCACGTCTTGACATCTCTTTTCGAAACATTTTATTTGTTATCCAAATACAATTCACTTCTGAAGAACTGAAAAATTTATGACAAAACAATTGTTCTCACCTTGAAATTTGACTAGAAAACTCATCACTATATTCTTCACGTTCCCGTTACTGTTTTGTGGAAAATAATATGAATATTACATATTTCAATCATTGTTATCGATAATCTCTTCTTAACTTTCGGCGTAGAGTGTTTAGCGGAGCGAGATACCGTGTTGTATAGGGGAAAAAATTAAAGTAGCTGACATCTTGCGGCAG
The DNA here is from genome assembly GCA_963942605.1 of Poecilus cupreus. Lineage (NCBI taxonomy): Eukaryota > Metazoa > Arthropoda > Insecta > Coleoptera > Carabidae > Poecilus > Poecilus cupreus. The sequence continues at coordinate 31,822,143 of OZ012720.1, forward strand.
AAGTACAAACTACACAAACGGAAAAAACATTCATTGTTGCCATTTAGATACATGGTAATTCCTTAGATTTGTTTTCAAATTTACAAGTTTATTTATGTAATCTAGGTTCTGTCTTTACTATTATATTAAATATATAGACTTGAGTAAAACCGTAGTTTACGGCCAATTGTGAAGTTAGTTACGGATCGCCAATGAAGTTTGGTTGATATGACAGTTTGTGGTGGTGCAAGTCAAACAACAAAAACCTAGCAAATTTGCATTCTGAAAATGGCGTTGAACAAATTCGTGCTTATTCAACCTCAAAACTAAAATAAATCTTAGTTTCTTGCTTTTCAAATAATTTTTTTTCTGTATTTATGACCGGCTAAAGAAACTTGACCTGCAGCTAACTTCACAATTGGCCTAGACTTGTAACAAAAGCTCTGTTTTTAGGTTTTTCTCCTCTATTTTAGTCCTATTCATTGTTTTTATTTATTTTATAAAAAAGTTAATATAAATTGGTAGGTAATATATTTCTCTGTAAATTCAATTTGAAGCTTTTTTTATAAAATAATATTGTTAATAGGAGTGTTTAATAATTGTATATGAATTAATGATATCGAACAATGATGAGTAAAAGTAAAAGATATTGTTGAATGCCATAGTGTTATAATTATAAAACTACAGTATCTGTGCATACTTCTTCCCTAAATGTTCATTATTATCGAAAAATTGGGTAATTGCTTTGTGAAGCCTATTTCAAATGGAATACATATCTATTTGTTCATTTCTCTTTCTGGCTACTGATTTTTATCTAGGCTATTTTGTATAGGTCTTTATTTTTACATGAATTTATAAATTGATTTCAGTTCACTAATATTCAACAAAGAAATATTTGAAAACTGAAGTAATACCATTACAAAATATCCCCAATACAAATCTTAAGTTTTTTCATAATTTAACAAAAAAAATTTAACTAAATATGTGTACACATCCGATGATCTATGATGTTTCCAGAATGAATCATAAAAATAGAAGGGACTTGTGCTATGTCTCATTCTAATACACTAAGCGTAGCTAACACAAATGAAGGGTAATGTCCAACGGAGGAGATAAGTAAACCGAGAAGATTATTTAAAAATTTTTGCTGAATACTGAGTTTGAACCCGGAACTTATAACTCGAATTATTCACGCTTTAGCCTTCAGGCTATTAATCTAATTATTTATATGAGTATATAAAAAACGAGGCAATTATTTTATATTCACAACTACCGTAAAATTACTTAAATACCATCTTACATATCAATAAAATTGTTTTAGATTCGCAGTCATTAAATAAAATTGTGTTAATACCCCGTTTAAATGAAATCGAAATCTAATATAAAACATGATATCTTCGAAAGTATTTCCTCATTCCAACAGTAATATAATTCACGCTCATTCGCAGCAAAAAGCAACAAATAACAAAAACTCGGCATTCTGCAGCTGTCAGCGCCGCGTTCAAGTCCTCAGTGTTGAGGAACAGCTGTTTAAATAATTTAGCGATTACCGAGTATATTATGAATTTATCAGCATCTCATCGAATGGTGAGTGAGTGATATCCGGCGATGCAGGGCTGTAATTAGTAATTAATTACGGTAGACGTGAGGCCTGCCGCGGCTTGGTTACCTGGTGCTCGTCAACTGGGTAAGGTTCGTGATGACAGCTTATTAGATATACGCCACTGTTCACGCTACCCAGAAGCGTTTCTATTGCTCGTATTATTTGGCCAAATGTCACAGAATTTTTTATTGCGTTTCCCTATAATTTAAGCTCTAAGAAAGTCATTACCGTGGATCGCATTGTGATATCTCTAATTTTTTTTACTAAATTCGGCGAATTTAGATGTTTTCCAAAATAGAATTTTGAGGGGGTAGAACTCAGAAATTATACAAGGTATTGAAAAATCTTTTCAGTTTTGTGTTTTTCATGCATTTTATAATAAATTAACAAATTTAATTTAAAAAAAAAATTTTCTACATTTTGATCGGAGAAAACTCACAAAAATAAAAGTTACGGACTTTCTGTATTAACCAATCGATACAGCTCGTCGAAATATATATGTTAGCCAAAAGTTTGAAAATGACGTAAAAGGGTAAAATCTTAACCCTATACCCTTGGGATGTTTTCGATTTTGGGCTATTTAGACTTGTTGCTCTAAAATTTGAACTTGTAATCCAAATATTATAAAATTTTACATTTTTATGAGCTGAATCTAATGGTGTATGTTTCGATTACATACTTTTATATTTTTTGAGATATGGATGAAATATTTTCGAAATTTGTAAAATTTGCTAATTTGTCACAGAGTGCATGAAAAACACAAAAGATTTTTTCGAGTAAGGTCTCTCAAAATTGTATTTTGGAAAATATCAAAAACTCTTATACCGTGTGTCCCACGTAAATGTTGGCATAGGCAATTAACATGTAAAATTAGTTTTTTTTTTTTGTAAATAAAAAATGTCCGGCAAAAAATTATGCTTCCAAATTTTATTTAACAATGCTGCCAATATCCCTACATCTTATTTAATGCAGATTATTTTATTTTGATACCGCAATTTAATGTAATTAATAATAATAATTCCTAATTTTCCGCCACTCTTCTTATTGCTACTGACGTATAGTGCTTGCAATTTGTTTTAAATATTTTAATCTGTCATTGTCATCAACACATTAATTGTCGACAACCGTGTAAATATTATTAGAATGTATTATGTGGGGCGCAGTGCAAGACAAATATCTGAATACATCACAGGAATGAACGCTGAATGGTTTCCATCGCCAGAAATTGACAGTGACAGATTAAAATATTTAAAACAAATTGCAATCACTATACTTCAGTAGCAATGAAATGAGTAGGCGGAAAATTAGAAATTATTATTATTAAATTTATTAAATTGCGGTATCAAAATAAAGTAAACTGTATTAAATAAGATGTAGGGATATTGGTAGTATTGTGATATAAAATTTGGATGCATATTTTTTTGCCGGACACTTTTTATTTACAAGAAACTGATTTTACATGTTAACTGTCTATGCCAACATTTACGTGGGACACACGGTATATCAAAAAGTTGAAGCGATATAACAAAGCGCTCTACAGCAAATATTTTCATAGGTTTAAATTTTTTTAGAAGTGCAATAAAAAAAATCTAAAAAATTTTAAGTGATATAACAATATGGCACCATACCATATGTATGGCTTAAGACTTAGTCCATGTGGGATTCCAATGTTAAAGCACTTGTAGGAAATCCTCTGTAAAGAATAGTAATTCGAATAAGCGCAGTACGATAAATTAACTATACCCCACCCACCCATTATTACCTCCCGTCAAGAACTGTTACCATTTCTCAAAAAGCAAGCATCATCTAACTTTATCGGTTTTTAATACCAAGTTTCACATAGTACATCATACACCATATCACTCACATCGCAATGTGCTCCGCAATAACTCCGCTCTTTTGTTAATCGCATTCGCAAAAACAAAACACGCTCGCAGGCCGGATGCCCGCAAACCACTGATGAATCAATACCTGCCCTAGAGTAATTAATAACTGTTCATTAGTTGTAATTAAAGTGAAATATGAAAACTCGATTCTCCTCGGCCATCAGTCATCGTCAAGTCGCTGGAAAATTGCTAATGGTTGGTTTTTATGTGTTTGTGTTTATGAAAAAAGTTGATGCATCGGGTATTTGAGCCATTTGAAGCGCTCGTAATCTAATGGAATTTCGGGTTTTTGCTGTAGTTGGAATTTAATGACAAATGTATCGGTTGTATGCTGTACTTGTTGTTAGGATCGAATTGGAGCTGCGTTAAAAACTTTGCTGCTTCGAATTGGGCGACGGTGAAGCGATACCCTGTACTTCTCCTTTTTAATTTCTTCTCTGCTTTACTTCTTTTCCCCTTTTGAAATTGTGTCCGTAAACAACACTAAGGCTACTGGAACCGAAGAAAACACAAAACACCACATGCCTTAGTATGGGAACCTAAAAAAAAAATATTCATTGCAAAATTAATGGCTGGTACCACGAGCTGTTTCTGGGTGTTTTAAGAGAAGTGTTTTCACCTCGGTTTTAGAGCTATACAATGTTCTAAGATTATTTTATCTACGATAGTGTGTAAAATTGATGTTTAACTGTTAGTTTCAAGTTTGTAAAACGGTTGTTTAGTAACACGATCCCATTAGTCACGGGCAGTCACGGGTTGCCAAGCAACGAGTGATTAAAATTTTTAAACACGCCAAATTTGCAAAAATTTTGTTATCATGGCAAACTTCTCATTTAATATTGTGATCTTACTTCATAAATAAAAATTTTTTTTAAAATTTTTTGGGGTTTTTCATTATATCGTAGATAAAATTTTGTACGATACACATACGTAAAGCGTCTTTAGTCACTCAGGGGTCTTAAAACACTCGTTACGCTCGTGTTTTAATTGACCCATTCGTGACTAAAGACTAGCTTTACGTACTTGTATCGTAAATAACTATTATTTAAAAAAATGCTTCAAATAAAAATGGTAGATAGTATATTTCTCTGTAACTTTTATTCGAAACATTTTCTTATAAAATAATTTTAGAACATTGTACAAAGCTAAAACCGAGTCTAAAACAATACTTCTCTGAAAACACATAAAAACAGAGCTCTGGTACTAGCTAAATTATCTAAACATAAATAAATTTAAGAATATATGAATGAAATATATCAAAACGTCAATTGTGAATGTCATTATACATATTCCGTACCACGGAGCAATTTACACCAAATATTAAAAATTAAAAAGTTGTGTTAATTATATTTAGGTTTATCAAATGAATCAAAATATGCAGGTTTTTAATTAACTGTATTTTTGGAAAACATTAGCAATCCAAAATACTTAATTTTTAAATTAATAACATAAAGTGCTGATAATTAATTGATTAACAAACAAAATTAATAATTTGAAAAGCTTTTCATTTTAATTTCAATTATGAAATGGAATTACGAGGCAACATATTGATTTTACACAAAATATATGGGGTACAAAACGTCATTTTAATGCATTGTGTTGATAATTTTTACAATAAGTCCGTGAAGGGCGACCCCAGCAAGGTCGGATGAAACCCGGTAAGCTCAGAGTAAATGGGTGTGGGTACTCCAGAACTCAGAATTTTGTAATGGGCGCCAGTTGATCGGTACGGTAAAGTTCAATAAATCGACATAAAAAGATGTAAAGTACAGGATAAGTAGAGACTTAAAAACACTAAAGTAGAGTAACATGAGAAATCCGTAAAAATATATGGAGGTAATTAAATTTTAGGCAAACACGTAGCACGCGTTTGCGAAGTGTACTAAGGGCGACAACAAGGTGTAGGCGCGCAAAGTGACACGAAAACACTGATGATCGATCAAGTGTTGTTCATATCACCCTAATAAAAGTACTCGTAAACTAGCGATAGCCCTAAATACTTGCTCCGGCGTACTGTGCCAACTGCACAAAATAATTTAATTAAAATAATTTTAATTTTAAATTTATCAAGGCTTAAGGAATCAAAATGAAGACTTATTTGTGATGGTACATGAAATAATCTTTATTGAGCGTTTCAGGAGATAATCCTCTCATTTTCAGCAGAAAATTTTTACTATTAAATGTAGTTACATATTGGTTAAGAACGAGTCAATTGGTTTTAAATAAATTTAATATAATTTTTTCTGTTGAAGATGAGAGGATTATCTAACGAAACGTGCAATAAATTTTAACTCATGTACCGCCTCAAATAACTTTTCATTTGGATTTCGTAAGTTTTACCAAAATTAAAAATACAATACATAGGGAAACAAAAAACACCGTAATAACTTTTTAAAATTTGTTTTGTTAAATGTTATAGTTTTGTAGTAGGTACCTACATAAATAAATCCTTTGATGTTTTAAGAAACAAGTTACAATTAGTGTGCAGAAAAAACAGCAGAAGTAAGGGCTTATAGATTGCACAATAAAAATTATAAAAAATAAATAAGTACACATAAATACATTAGACTGAAAGATCCTCAGTTGGATTCCCACAGTTGACAATCAATATTTTTAATTGTACCCTGTGGTTCCTTAGCTTCTACTACATATCACTTATCAACATTTTGAATGCAGAGTGCCATATCCAAAATATAAAATGCAGTTTTCGATGATAACGCACAAGGATTGTTGCATTCGGTTCCTCTTGTTCCTTTTATAATTTTGTTTTGTTTCCATTATTGTATTATTGCATTAACGTCTTGCAGAAGCCTACTTCAATAATTGCAAGTATTAATATGTAAAGGAATCATTAATAACTTAATTGAAAACGTATACATATTTTTACTGAGTAGGAATAGCTACCTACATGTTATAATGTATTCATGCTTCACTTGCACAATATCGAAAACATCACGTAATATGCATAAAAATTCTTCCACATGAATTGTATGTGTTATTGTGTATAGGAGCCATAGACAACCTAACGTTGTACTGTCGTATCCGCGTGCCTTACGGTTACACCAACATTCTTTTGAAAGAAGTAGCGGAGAGCGGACCTATCGGACCACTGTCTTCAGATATCACAATGTCTAGTGTTAAGAGAGGCTGCTATTGCATTAATAATAGATATCACTATTCTAAGCTGAGGTGTAGGAAGTAGGCAAGTGGCATACGTTGACAGTGTTGCAATGCTGCACATTACCTTGATACATATGTTGAGTAAGGTCAAGAACAACGCTGAGGTAGCTATACTCGGAGAAGTAGTTCAGCGGCGGAGACAAGCTTTACATTTAGTTTTTCTAAAATTCGTTACAAACAAAATTACAATCATTTTTTTTAAACGAACATAAAAATATTTATTTTTCATACACCTAGTTTTAATCTTCTTGTATTATGTTGATTATTTTTTGACATTTCTTAAAACCATTGAAATGCTTTATTGTATGTCACGTGTCTGTGTTTTACCAATCCTGCCATTATTATACTAAGAATAAAGCTCTGGTAATTATTCTCGGGAATAATCTCTGTATTTTTTTTGTTTTTATTGACAATTGTCAGATAGTTATCATCAACACAAGTTAAAAATGAGCAAAAAATATTGATTTAGTAAGGTGCTTGATGATAAAATAGAAAATAATCTAAGTAAACATAACTCGAGAGTTCGATAAATTAGAAAATATTTCTCCAGTATCTTTCTCAATCATGTTGCCTGGCAACAAATTTTAAAAAGATTTGTCAAAATATTTTCAATTTATTCCCACTCTCTTGTAATATTACTGACAATTTTAATAAAGTTCAATATAATTATTTGTGGTTTGGACTGAATGAAACTAACTAAAAATATATATCTTGCAAGCCAAGAAACCATTGGTTTATAAAATAAAAACCTACTTCATGCTACATCTGCTAACACTTGCTCACTTTAGTTATGTCTACGACATAGGATCGAAAAAGTTTTCTTTTCTTTTCTTTTACCTTTTCTTTTTTTCTGTTCTTTTCTTTTCCTTTTTTGTTCTTTTCTTTTTTATTTTCATTTTTTTCTATTCTTTTTATTTTGCATAATTTTGTCTTGACATCCAGTATCATGTATTATCTTACGGAATAATAAATATTGTTATTAAATGTATATTTTTTTTATTATAAAGTTGGGAGGGTGACTGAATACTTATGGTCATATGCCTTTTTATGAATGGATGGTTGTGAATATATTTTAACATCACAAACGAACATGCTCGTCAGTGGTATTTGAACCCGCTACCTCAGGCGTGCTAGGCTACTATGCCACAGAAATAGGCTATTAAATATTATTATAATTTTAAAATAAAGTAAATAAATATATAATCACGCCTTTTACCCATTACGGGTGTGGCACTCTGCTTACGCAGATCTCGGTAAATGATATATTTTTTTCGTATGAAGTGCGGTTACCAGCCGTCAAATCATAGCCCCCAAGGATGTTAGTGGAGGGGGAACCATAGGGGTAAATTTAAATTTGTAACTGTCGGCAGTGGGATTCGAACTGAGGATCTCACGATCCACAGTCCGACACGTTACCACGGAGCTATTTACCCCATTATAATAATTATAATAATTTTTTGAGTAGTTAAGAAGTTCGGACCGCGCACGGCACTGGTTTCCGTACAGTACAATGTTTCTTGCTGATGCAGCATGCAGTGCGCAACACTGCATGCGTTACGATCCAGTTGATGCGGTAAAAGTGTTCTATTGAAATCATTTCAAACAGAAACGACCTATTGGAAAACACATCTGTTTTCTATATGTTGTACCTTTGACTTTGATGTGTCTTGTTAGTTTGTTGTTGAGAATGCTTCTTTTTGATTCATTTTGTTTTGTTTATCGTATACACATTAGTAATAAAACAATTTCATTGTGCCTTAAAGATTTATAAAATAAATTATTATAACATATGCATACAGCAAGTCTGGACGTTTGATGTGTCTGTGCATATAGTGGAAAAAGGCACATATCCCATCTAAAATGTATAGTTTCCTTTATTACCAGAAAGATAAAATATTCCGAAGAATTAATACAATGATTGTGCCAGTCAAATTATTAGGTTTTATTTTTACGGCTGTTGAATCCCAATTACAGTATCATTGCAGAAGCTATATAAAATAGATTCTTCTGTCTTTAAACGTTTAAACTGACACCAATGCAAAAACACGCCATTGTTTTTACGCCCCAGTTAAAACACCAATGAAATGATATAAAGCCACAGCACTAATACTGATCTACTTGCAGAAAAATAGTCTTGTAGTAAAAACATGCAAGATTACCAGATAATGCCCCTGAACAAAAACTAATTTATTCAAGAATTTTGTGCAGTAAGCGAGTCAGTGTGTCCAACACAATTATACTACTTTAACTGCGATATCCCTTTCTAAAAGCCATCTGTATACGTTTGATGTTCCAGCTTTACGAATATATATGTTTTGTCACTCATTATGTATTTAAATTTGTGTGTAGCTCTCGTCCAAGTATTAGAATCCTATTCGAAAAATTTCACAATGTATTTGACGTATTGTACTGATACCGCTTTGGTTACACTAGCAACCAAAGGCCGTCGAACAGATTGAAATTCTGGATGCTCCAGAATGAATGATGATTATTTTTCTATTAGATTAATTATCATTGATTCAAATTTCCATATTTTGTAAGTAATCGATGGAATTATACGTTGTTCACTTGGTCTCATATTTTTTTGGAACTTCGCTAGGTATTCACGTTTTGTTGTGTGTGCGCTGTTTCATTTGAGGTCTGACGATATTTATTGTCGTCAAGTTGACGTGTAACATTTTCATGCAATTTTACGCTACAGTTGGCTTCCGACGCGTATAATTAATTGTACATGCTTTGTGATTGTCAATTTTTTTTTTCAATTTTGTACTTGGGTTTACGTGTAACGCAACATATGTGTTTTATTTTTCTTTGTTTCTGTTTTTCAGTTTTCGTAATAAAATTCGCAATTAATTTCACGGGGAAATTTATTTAATTTTTAATGGGAATTATGACTAATTACACGAGGATGTTTTTAGTCCGCGCCATATTCTGGCAAATCCAGGAGTCATCGGTTCGATCACAGTATCAAATCAAGGACTTGTAGCCCATGACACAATTTTGTAATAACACATTAAATAAATAATGAATAAATGTAAGAATATTATCACTATCCACAGATCTCCGTAAATGATACATTTTGCAAGTATGCTGGAGTTAAATCACTGTCCCAAAATATGTTGGAGGTAGAATTAAAAAATGGCAACTATGACTCAGAATATTGTGATTCATAGGCCGAAGCGTTCCACGTTACTTTGACATATTAACAGTTAGATTTATTCTTATCCATCACCTTTATAAAATCAGATTGAATCTTGACGAATTGTCAATATGTCTGAACAATTACTTACACAGAAATTTAAACAGATATTGAACTGAAAATCTGGCTTTAGGGTACCATGGACTGTTGCTAATCTCGTGAACAATTTTTTTTTGTCTACTCTACATAGCAATTAGATCGCCATCAAAATTAAAAGCCAGATGATGTAAATATCCTCGAGCATGACAACCGGTATTATTTTATTAAATAACATTCTGTGTGCTTGATTATCTCGGCTGAAGTGTAAAAACAACTTTTTTAATCGATTAATATAACTTGCTATTAGTCGTTAAGTAGCTGTTGAAGCTGAATTGAAGTCGAAGTAGGTATATTAACTCCTTGTCTCTTACGCAGAAAACATCTATTATCGTTTTGTTTTTCATTACTTTTTTTTTTCACCACATTCAAATTATCCTCTCCACTAACATATCTGCACTAAGTGATGATATATTTGTAGTAATTTCATATAAGTTTCTATTCAATTTATTTGAGCTCAAGTAGGAATCACAATTTTGGTGCAGGCAAATCTTTGGTGCCCATCCTTCATAAAAATTTTATTTCCAATCTTTTTTTCACCGCATTCAAATTATCCTCTCCACTAACACATCTGCACTAAGTGATGATATATTTGTAATAATTTCATATAAGTTTCTATTCAATTTATTTGAGCTCAAGTAGGAATCACAATTTTGGCGCAGGCAAATCTTTGGTGTCCATCTGTTTTTATAAATAAATTGAAGATGGTAAATCTTGGTAAATGATACATTATTGCGCATGAAGAGCAATAAACAGTTAATAGTAAATAATCTGCTGAGTTTGTCTATTAAAAGGAAAGCTTATTGCGGCGCCGGTTTAATAGTGGTGTATGTTGAATAATAATAATTCTAACACTTAGCTACAATGTATGAAGCGAACGTGACCCCCACAGGAGATAATTACCCCGCCACCACTGATGTGTGGTAGGTTGAGTGGCGCCTTCGCCAGGTAATCTTACGTGGAACGAATCTGCACTCGGCGCCATTTTTACTCGTTCCCGTGGCCGTGTGTTCTTCCCTTGCATATTAATTTGTTTAGTTGGCGAGCAGACGTTTTAGGAATAAAACATCGCAACATCGCTCCTGAAGACGTGCGCTTGGAGGCGTGGAAGGCAAACAAGCTTTTTATATCTTTCATATCCTGAGAACTAAAACACCCAGCTTGTTTGTTGCACTTTTTATGTAATGAAGATACTATATTATAAAGTGCACTTCGTCAAGTTGTTATTACGCACCATATACTGTGCGGTTTGTGCACTTGGATTATTTTGACAGCTACCGGAAACATAACCACATCACATAACCATACATCAGTGATATAAAAGGCGAATAACTCAACTTAAACACAAATAATTTCAACACTAAACACTTTTAAATGAGGTAAATTAACTCAAATATTAATCATTTCAACACTAAACTCTTAAAAATAACACATTCAGAATGGCGTTCAACCTCAAGCTACTTGACATATAAGATATCACTGCGCAGACGCATGCATTGCTACCAACTGTTCAGCTTTATATTGTAATATAAAAAGATATATTTCTATAGTAACTTTACATCATATTAGTTTATTTGAATTACATATTTATGTACTTCAAGTAATTACGAGTTATTTAGTATTTAGTTATTTAGTATCATGTAGAATTAAACATGCATATTAAATGAAATAAGCTATGAAGATAGATGCACTACGCCCATTGACTAGTATATGTATTGTACAACTTTAACTAATTTAAAGTAGTTTTCAAATGTGAAAATTTAATTCATTTGTAGAAAAATTTGCTTATTTGTTATAGAAATTATACAGGTGTTGCACATAACTAATAACATTTGAATTTCAATATTTTTTATTATACCTGCATCATAATCCGTGTTTAAAATACGCTACAGCGTTCATAAACGCAAGATTAAAACACGCCGTGCTTTAAAGGTTACTAGCAACAACAAAAATATTTACTATTAATATCTGTCAAAACTGTAAACGTAAACAACAGATGCTAACCAGTCTCCATGTAAACGATATACGTCAAAATTATGAAATGAATCAAAATCAAAATGTTGCTTTCCGGTTTTTTCCAGAGTATGATGCAGGTATAATAAAAAATAGCGTATGACACACGTGTATAAGTGCTTTTAAAGCACTAGCGACGTTAAATGCACTCCGCTTCGCGTCGTGCTCTTAAACTCGTCGTATGTGCTTTAAAAGCTTACTTATACACTTGTATCATAATATACTATTATGAAACTGAAGGGAAACAAGTGTTTTAGACTCGGTTTTAGCGCTTTACAATGTTTTAAAATTATTTTATAAAAAATTCCTTAAATAGAAATTGTAGACAAATTTATTATCTACCACTTTCATTTGAAGTATTTTTTTATAAAATAAAATTAGAACATTGTAAAACACTTCTCTTATAACATCCAAAAAGTGCACGATCTTCATAGCGTATATTTAACCTTAAAATTATAGTGAGGAACTTTGTAGTTTTCTATATGAGGTATGTGTAAATTTCAATATAGCACTGTAGTCGTAGACAACAATTAGTGTTTGATTTTCATCTCTAGAACATGTAGGAAAATTTTTGGTACTTATCAAATTCTAAGAATTGTAGAATAATAATTTATGATGCATAATTATCTAAATAAACAATACCAAGAACCATAGAGTATTGTCCGTGCTTAAATGATTTTTGACCTTTGCTCTCCATTTAACTCACAAAAACTGCTCTTTAAGTTCAATATAATGTTCCGGAACAAATTGTACGTACAAATTTACCAAAAATCTCATCCATATTACAAATCGCTAATGAAATACCGACAATTCTGTAAATTATCCGTGAAAAATGCCAAGGTCAATGACACGGATCGCTCTCGCTGCCTCTCGTCTGCTCGGTGCGCGCGAGAGTGAATGAAGTGAATGAAAGTATGCGCGGGTATTTTCTTTGATAATATTTGGAAGCGGGTGACCGGCTGTGTTCGCTATTTAGATTCCTACGGGTTTTAAACGACTCTTGAATAGCAACTTGAGAAACTGTTGCCATTGTCAACAGCTTGAAGACGGTTTAGATTTCGAGGGATTCGCAAACAAAATCTGGTCAAGCGGAGAAATTGCTCCACTGTTGAACATGGATCAATTTTACGCTAAACTTACCACGGTGCTAGCTAATTCCAATTCTAACTTTGTTAGTGATATTCAAATAAAATATTATAAAATTTCAGAAATGTAAGGATGAATGGGAGTCTTGCATATTGTTAAGGAACAGATGCTCGTCATGTGCTTTACTGTTCTAATTTAACTTTAGTAAATTTAGTGTCATTGTACATAGGATTTTAGAGCCGTGGGTTCGAATCCCACTGAAGAGCATGGTCGCTTGTGTTAACATATATTCATAATGGACCCATAAACCAAATTTTTAAAATTTTTTTTATGATACTTTATTAGATTCTATGACAATCAGTGAAAACCCGATGTGAAAATTCCATATATTACCAGAGATATGATTTTTTATAGTTTTTGTGACGTCACTGGTACTGCTCCAGTAGCACTAAAACAAAGATTTTTCATGATAGAAGATATTATATACTTTTTAATGTAAAAATAATATTTACTTATTATAAGTCTTAATTTACAACAATTAAACTTAATATAAATAAAGATATAATTCCTTTGGCAACTTTAGAGTATTTTATTTGATATTCGAGTAAATAACATACGAAAGTTTGAGAACAGTGGCGCTGGTAATAAGGTAACCTAACCTCTACACACAAATTTATTCAATAGTTTTTCAACACAGCACAATGAAACAGTGAAATTATAGAACAAGTAATAAAAGCCCAACAAATATAATCTTAAATACCAACAAACAGAACAAATAAAATGACATTTCGTAGTTCTATTTTAGCCCACAATAGGCGTTGGGCGCAGCGGCAAACGCGGCATTTGCAATTTTCATATTTCTGGCCAATAGCATCAATGCAAGTACTCGTGACGTCAAAATATGTTCAATTCGTTATATCGCTTTACTGCAAAATATTTAAAAGAAAAAATATACTTTAGTACTAATTATTCCGTAAGTGTTACACGATTTTGATATAAATTTGTCATATTTCGTTTACGGTTTATGCGCCCATTATCCACTCATTAAGCAGCATATTTCCATAAGTCCACTTACCATCATCGTAAAAAAAGAACGTAAAATATTTCTTTTCGATGTGGTAATCTTCTTTTGCAGACCTCGATGGTATATTTTTTCCTCAACCAGTCGTCTAGAAGTGAACATAACAGTGGGGCTAGTTGGTGCTCAAATTCTATATTTTACAAATATACTAATTTATCTTTCGGTGCAGCATGAGCAGCAATTAGTTTTTTTTTTCTTTGGAGAGCATTTACTGTTAAATATAATCCATAGCTTGTCTTCTAATTTAATAAGTACACAAAGGTTGCTCATATCTAGATCAACAATTTCTTTTAGCCATTGCACCGGTGTTGTAAGTTCCTGTTTTAAAATTAATCTAGTTTCGTTGCAATAAAAACAAACCTTGTTTCCAGTGCAGCACATTGCTATGCAGTATACGCACTTGTTGTCGATGGCAGCGCCACTTAAACCTGTAGTTAATGAGCGGTCGCACGGCGTACTATCTCACAAAACTCCTCGCTTCACAATATCACTTCATAATTATTGTTTTTCAATCATTCTACTTGAGATGCGTGCGATTATTAAGCTATAAAATTCTTACTATGTCTCCACATGATTTAGGGTTTGGTTTATGATGTAAGATTACCATTAATTTCGTCTTCATGTTTCGTCATTCGGTGATGATAGATCGGAAGGTTGGGTCTTCACGATTTGATTTAAATACTAACTGGAACACATGAAAATATTTCAGTGTTTTGAATTGTAACCGCAGAGAAAACCGAAGACATTCAGTTGCACAATAATACGAGTTCTTGTATTCGACACCACAATAAGCAGAATTTTAGATCTATTATATTTTTTGCTCTCCTGCACAGTGGCGGGATTTCAACAATATTATTTTGGTGTCTAATATGTAAAGGTGTAATTTTTTTATCTAGATGATGTCCACGATAATTCAAAATAAACTAATAATAATAATAAATCTTTATTAATAGCTAGAAGCTAGAACAAATACATAATAATAATGATGATACATATAAATATACATTATAATATTGAAATTTAACACGTTGTAACATTATATAAATATATTCAGAAAAAAAATAATAAAAATTAAAATTAAGGAATTATGGAGTACATTTCCCTTAACTTTTTCTTGAATTGCTTTAAGTTATTTAAATTTCTAATTTCTTCTGGCAGTTTATTGTATAACTTTACACCATGAACAAATATACTATTTTCCGTTTTGGCTTTATTAATTTTAGGTATTACCAAATTATTTTTAAATCTTGTTTTCAGTTGGTGGGAATTTGTGTTTATAAATTTATTTATATATGGTGGTTGCAAATTTTTATGGATTTTATAAATAAAAATTAAAGTATTGTACTCACAGAATTCTTTAAGCTTCATAAAGTTTAGCATACTGTGTAGTCTATTTACATTCGTATATCTATTGCAATTTAAATTATTCGTAACGCTTCATTTATTAAAATTAGCAATTTCGTTATTTCACTTTATTGCGACATAAATAATATTGTATTACAATAATAATGTGGATATATTATTGATTTATAAATTACAAGTTTTGCATAAAAAGACAAATGTTTAGAAGTTCTATATAAATAACCTACTGTTTTTGATTTTTTTAAAATATAATTTAAATTTAAATTATTATCTATTACTATACCTAAATATTTTATTTCTTCTACTTTTTCTAAAATAACATTATTAATTTTAAAATTATACACATCTTCAGCCTTTCTTACGCCTATATACATTACTTTGGTTTTATATAAGTTCATTTAAATACCACATTAAAAAAATAATTATTTAATTGATATCTATATCACCTTTGCTGGCAACTGTTAATATGTTGTAATTATGTAGTAAATAACTTAGATTACTGTACATAATATTTTTTTGTAAAATTTATTCTGGCATTCATTGCATTTTGTTCTATTTGTATATTATATGTACTTGGTTGGGTGGAGGAGCAGCCTTTGGGTGAACCCCGCCTTTGACGTGTGTCAATAAAGTTATATTATTATTATTGTTATTTTCATTTAATTTAAGTTTATTATTCGTAATATAATTATTTACATTTACTAATTCCTTATAAACATTGTCATACACAATTCTAATATCTTTTCCGCAAGCATATATAAGTGTATCATCAGCGAACAAATGTATATTGCAGTTCTGTACCAATGACACAATGTCATTAATGTACAATATAAAAAGCAATGGTCCCAGCACACTGCCTTGCGGAACACCCAAGTTGCACCCTCCATTTTTGGACATTTCTTCACCCCACTTTGTAGCCTGTAGTCTATCCTGTAGGTAATTCTTCAGCCATTGCAACACAGTTCCCTTAAAGTCTATATCAGATAGTTTGACCAGTAATAACATAATGTCGATATACTTTTCAAATTTCATATGAAGAATATTAATATTAAAGTCACGAAATTATTAGATTTGTATATGGTAATTTAACAAACGGAAGAGATAGTTTACTTGAAGGTCTATTAGGTATCTCAGTAAATAATTGATTTGAGTTAAATTTAGTAATAAATAATTTTATTTGAAACTATAATCTTTGTTTTGGCCACATCAGATTTTTTAAATTCATCATGATGCTAACCATGTCACGCAGGTACCGATTAGTGAAGCAGCGTAGTACAAGCTGTATTCACAGACCTTTGAGTACCAATTATTTGTGTTTAATACTAGACGCATTGTTATCCAAATACAGAGACATCTATCTCAACCAAATTCATCCTTATCCAATAACATCCTAAAACATAGTATCCATTTACGCATTCTATGTCGACAAAACAACAAACGGCCACACAGTCACAGCAACCAGACCAGAACAGAAACACGAAACACGACGTTCTCAATCCTACAGTCCCTGCTCGCCGACTGTGCGACTGCCCAGTGATCTGTTCCAGCGGAAGGGGACAGCAGAGCCGGATCTACATACATGAAGGGAGACTAATATTTTCTATGGCAAATGCCACTAGCTATATTTTGAAAACTGTTAGCCCTGCACATCACTAATTTGATACCCGAGCACCATTGTGACATGTCATCCTAAGTAGATAAATACAGGCCTTCAAGTGAACTACCGATTTCGGTTGATGTATTGGTATCAAATGGTAACTTGAACATCCAAAGAATAAATGTGAAATTTGACATGATATCGTCATGAAATCGTAATCCCCCAAATCTCCAAAACGCGCATATTCAAATCGAAATGTTTGCCCCGTTATAATAGCTCTCTTACATACCGAGTGTAGAATTGAATTGTGGCATATAGGGGTTTCAATGCTATTTTGTTATATTGCTGTATCTTTTTATATATTCACTTTTCAGCAAAAGTGTGAATACAATGGCTTTTTCTATTCCTGGAACTTCGGAAATCACTCTTGAAAATGATCGGAATTCGTTGAAAACACACGTTGGAAAACGTCAACATAAAAATAGACAAACTAACTTGTTTGGTTATCCACATCACTCTTTAAAATAACAGTGAATTATGGATTTCTAGCTATGTGATATAATTCAAAAAATCCACTACTTTTATTTAATTTTTTTTTTATAAAATGATTTGAGATTATAGTGTAGCGCTAAAACCGAGAGTAAGACCTTTCTCTTAAAACATCCTAAAGCAGAGCTCGTGATACCAGCCAATCTGTTTTCAGAATTTCAAAAACAATACAATGAGGCTCATTCCACAGAAAATAATACAACACTTTAATAAATAAATCTGATTTTTTTTAATGATTTTAGTAAGATCATAATACTGAAGTGTAAACCGAAACGTCGGTTATGTAAGAAGAATAAATGCTGTGTAAATGAGATATCGAGTATTTTTATACTTTACAATAAACGCAGTCAATTAAATATCCAGATATTAGTTTTTTATGAAATCTGAATTTTTTTTTTAATTTTTCGTGGCAATATTTATAATAAATATTAATTTTAATTTGATTGGTATATCGTGAAATAACAATATTTAGGTAACCAAATGAGACATATTGCATGCACTTTTAAAATCTGAACCACTTTGGTATTTACACTATAGCGTAAATATTCAGCAATATAAAAAGTGGCATTTAAACACCTATACGCCATATTTCAATTCTATATCTTATATATGTGCAGGAGATAACGAACGATTTTCTTGGTCTCATCAGTGAAGTCAGCTCAACGAGTAATGTATAGATTCAAAGTCAAGGTTAAGCGACGTGTAAACCACGCTAGAGGTGAACCAGTTGTTTATATTTGATAATTGAGTCAGCTTTTATTTCTTATACATATCCCAAATATTTTCAAGGATCTGTCCAGGTATTTCCAAAAGTAATAGTGGGCAATAGATTGTCCATTTGAAGTCAATGATAAAGATGTTTGCGTTGGATCCCACTGCTCATGTATAATTACTTTCGGTTAAATTAGTAAAAGGCTGTTTGGTCGCATGCGATCGGCTGGCGCTACTGTGCGATCAGTAAATTTCTTCGTGGTAAATACGGGCCTGGCGTAGGGCACATCTTTGTATTAGTTCCATCAATAAGGCCCGAGATCCCGCGAGCGTGATCCGCCGACGGAGATAAGTCACCGCGCGGCGATTGTGCAGTCCGCCGGTGATCCCGAAACGATTCTTATTGCACATCAAGCGCACAACATACCAGCCACGGGTGCTTTATTACCAAGCGCAGCCGCACTCTGTCTCCGTCGAGACTTCTCTCGCATTGTTCGTCACTGCCGGATATTTATGTTATTCTTTATACAGTATTTATGTAAGTTTATTGGAGGCTAACCTCTGCAAGAAAAAAGTGAGGTTGTTGTTACCGCTGCCGGGTGGGCCACCGTAGCAATCTCATATGGCAGAACAACTTGTTTCTTATAAATATTATAAATATTATAAATAATTCATTATCCAATTGATTGTTTCCTGTAAGAAGTTTTAATTAAAGTGCAACTCGAAGTTCGTAAGCAGTACTTACATTTTAGGTTATGTTCTAATACCTGTCAAAGCATCATGGCTGTTAAAATTGGTCGGAAACTTTCGAAATTATACATTTATATCTAAAATTCTAGGTAGAGCTCTTTCAGCAAAACTAACTCAATTCCGATTATTGAATTTGTGCCATTACCTAGAATGGACTATAATTTAAGTTTGACTCCTTTCAGTGGAACGAAATAAAAAGTTGTAGGGCAAGCTGCGCCACAGCGCAGCATTCAACTGAGCTGATCAACGAAGAGTGCTTGGAGCAGCACACAGCATATGGTGCTGTGGTTCCAGCCGTGAATTATAGATGGACTGATGGCCGCATACTTCAACTACATTCACTGTTGACGAATTATGTTCGACATTACGTTTGATCTTTTTTCTTTAATAGAGATTCAGCTTGATGTTATTAGAATCGAATCTGAAATGTAAGATGGCTGTCATCTCTACTCTGCACAAACAAATAAAATAAATGTATCATCATGCCATTTATCCGTTTTGGTTGTGGCACACTGCTTTCCAAATCTAGATAAGAGATTTTGTCGCGAGAAATGCGGTAACTAGCGTCGAAGTAACGACTTCCAAAGATAGTAGAAGATGGTGAACTACAAATGTAAAATGTTAAAATGGAAATTATCATATCATATATAATACAAGCACAAATGAATTTCACCAAACAGATATTCTATTAATTTTAATACGACTTTATTTTGTGCTAATACCTTATCGAATGTGCTTTGAGAAATATATGTAAAATTGTTGATATATCAAACTAGTACGATTGTCAACACGGTACGCTAACTGGCAGATTCATCAAAAGAATTAACGCTAATTCCATTTTTTTCAACCTCTGTAACTTTATTTCTAAATTAATTAAATTAACAAAATGTGTCAAATTTTATGTTAACCTATCGTAACTACAACCTTAGTTAACATAAATATGTTTTGAGGATGGTAACTGAAGTTACGACTTATAATAAAAATAGGATTAGCGCTAATTCTTTTGATGAATCTGCCTGTAAAAGTCTATCCGATTGTTGCTACACATCAAAATGGGCATCAGTTTGCAAAGAATTTAGGTGTTCCTCAAGGAACGTTGAGAAACATACACTTATTCGTCATTCTATAAATAATTAGTATTTAATAAATTTTAATTATACGTAACTTTGGTTCAATTCATGTATGACTACAAATAAAATTAAATACATATATCATCACCCATTTTGCATGTGGAACTCATCTTTCGCAGATTTCGACAAGTGATACATTTTTGAGCATTATTAATTCTCAAATAGTGAAAGGAGTACCACATGGGTTAGATTACCGACTGCTGATTCTGGGATTCGAACTGAGGATTTTGTAATCCACGTACAAAGCGCTCTGTTATATTTTTGTGTCTTTGCTTACTGAATAAGACGAAGAATTTCATCAATTTTACAGAATCTTTAGTGAACTGACGTCTGATTGATTAGTATCTGTCAGATATAACTGTTATAGGAAGATTTCATACCATTATTATAATTTCAATAATGCTCACCACTGTAATTCGCTCGCATATTAGCTACAAAAACTTCATATAATAAAATCCCCAAACCACGATGAGTATATTTTATACCTCCACTTCCCTTATATTAATATTCAAACAAAAATATCCATACAAAATTTAATAAACATATTCCAGCGTCCATAGATTACCCAGATAAACCCGTAACAACATACCACATACACCACAATACATCTCCTCCTGAATTCCTGTGCAGTTTGAGCTACTTCACGCCAGCGTTGTTCATACCTCGGTAAAGAAAGTGCTACCGTGGTGTAATTGAGTGCGATGGGGAGTCCTGTGTTTTGTCCCGCAGCCCGTAACGGGACGTGCGCGCGAGATGAACTGAGATACGTGAGCCTTGCCCGAGTACAATGAACGAATTCATTCTTTGCGAAGTTGATACCACGGATGTACGGACCACGGTAGCTGTGTTTGCTAGAAGCTTCTGGATGCATGAACGCGCATAAATTCGATGTTGTTATCGTTGCTTTCATGGTGTTCAATAATTATTTATGAATGAATCCCGTAGAATTTTAATCTGTTGGCCTTATTATTTTGTTCAGTTAATATTGAAAATACAATAAGAATTTACAAGTTACCAAGAAAAGCAAATAATTGAAAATGCTTTCAATTCTCACGTACTTGAGTAAATTGATTAAGAAATTATGTTTTTAATGGTTGTGATATACTTCGAGAGTTCTTTGCTTCCTCGATTAGTGAGTTATCGGTGAGAATAAACGGATTAGAGCTGTTATTAAAGGTGGATGAAAGGTTTTGCTCGTATTAAAATGGATGATTGAGAATATCCCGGAATATACGAAGATTGGGGATTTTCTCATGGCTCTATTCTCAACTTTGTTCAAAGATTTTTGTAAAGCAGCAAATAATGAAAAATGTAACACGGTCATTACGCTGTAATTACTTTATAATAATATGTATTATGCTTCATACTATACATAAATCAATACTACAGCTTCATGCAAATACATTTGAGCTTTTTTAATATACTACGTCACCTACAAATGTTAGTGTACACGGAATATTAGAGTAGTGGATAACAGTGGTTGGTGCTGAAGGGAAGAATATTGGGACTTCTATTTTTTTCCAAATATTTATTCTATATTCCACCATAGAGTGAATTTTTCGAACCTCGTATTGCCTCGGAAAAAATTATGTTCCAATTTGTGTAAAAACCGTATGTGATTTAAATGGAAAAAATTAAGTACATTTACGCACAGTCAAATATTAATATTAAGCGAAATAAAAGCCAGCATAATTTTTTGGAACCGTTTTAGAGGGCGGCCCGGATAAAATTCGATCTTATCAATTTTGAGACAATTCTAATATGAATATGACCACAAAAATGCAGAATATAAAGTTCAAAATTCCCAATACAATTCATTCAATCGACAATCCCTACTTTTAACTCTACCCTTTTAATTCCTCTTCACTACCATGTTTAGCCCTACCTTGAAAAATATCACGTATGAAATAGTTATTTACATACCAAATACGGGAACGCTTGGTTCCCGGATGAGTGTTGAACCGAGTTCACGCAAGAGGTTTGTACAATATTTTTTGTACGAAAAGTACAAATGTACTAACAGTCTATACAAAGAAATGAAGTTATTTAAGGAGTTATTTTGATAATAGTCAAAGTTGCATTAAAAATATAAACACACAAATTAATTTGTCTAATTTATTAGAAAACAATTAAAATAATTATAATATTTACCGTATTCACTTGTAAATTTATTATATTTCTTATTTATATTGAGATAACTAACATTACATTTGTAGGTTATGTATTTTACAGCTGTCATATCGGGCAGATTTTATTGCCAACATATATATATATATATATATATATATATATATATATATATATATATATATATATAATTTATTAATAAGCGTTTTAGATATAGAAATGGACATTTCGGACGTTAACAACACATTTCAATGTATGAGTACAAAAAATATATCACAGACTAGGATCTTCTAAAGTAGAGTGGCACTTCTACATAAATGGCGTGATGATATACAATTAGATCCAACGGTAGACAATAAATTCTAACTGTGATTGTCTGCTAGCTAGGATACACTAAAATATAGAAACTATAAAATATATACTGGAATTAAGAGAAAATATATAGGGTAAATAGTTTCGTAGCAACGCATCGGACTGTCAATAACGATAATTAATTTTCATTATACCCCTGTGGTTCTTCATCACACTTCATGCCTAAATATATTACTTACCAAGATTTAAAAAAGCAAAGTATTACACGTAAAATATAGTGTGTTTAGCAATGTTCTATTGAAAGAATTAAAAGCAATGGTAACAAATCTCCTACCAAGTATTTATCCATCCAAGGCACCTTTGCACAGAATTCATCTTCCTATCAACTAACAGTGTTAAATCTGTCCCGTATGCCTTCCATAGGTGGCTGTGCGCGTCCACAGTTTTATGTTAATGAAAATTAAATCTCTCGGCATTGATTGTGCAAATGTGTCTAGATCTGCTACCGCCAGCCATTGTGCAGCTAATATGGAAGTTTGTTGTTGATAACGCTGGATAGGGAAGGTGGAGTTAGAAGTTTCCTAAGAGGGGGGACAGCTTTTTTGTTATGCGTATAAGGAAAGTATTGAGAAAGATTTTTTTCGTTGAAAGTTGAAATTTGATTGAGTTTTTATCGGCAGTGTATTAGAAATTTAATTACCTTAATTAAATATTGACATGTTGAAGATGTATCGGAAACGATAGGTTGCTTGAAGCCCGTCATAATTTTGTAAATTGCGATATATAATTAGTATCCATATGTGCTCGAATTTGTAAAATATAATTTACCTATTTGAGGTTTAGTGTACGCTATTTTGATCAATGCACTTTTGTGATGATGGCTTTTTAAATGTTATCTAGGTCAAGTATTTTGAAAATCTCCTTACTGATTTTTTCTTTCAGGATCTTCAGGATACCTATACTATGTATAAAAATTTCAAGAATATGCTAAAATCTACGAGAAGTGATTTATTTTTTAGTATTTTAAAAGGTACAAAACAAAATAAAGTGTTGAAGAAGTTAGAAGCTGCACTCCTCATAAAATAAGCATATAGAATATCGTTTGCACTAGTACGGTGACCTGAGCACATAACATTCACTTTCCCATTTCATCCTCAGCTGCTTCTGAAGCGTCGGGCGTCCAGTAATCACCGCGTCGTTTTATCTGTATAATTATTTATTTTTCCTCTTAGTTCTCTCGCCGCCACCACATGCGCTGGGTGCTGCTACTACACATGTTATTAAGACGTTAATTTCGACTGTTTCTTATGCTGACAGCCATGGAGGAACTTTATCAAAGCGGCAAAGTGCTGTTATAAATCATTGAATCACTCTGTGCGCATTTTAATACGGACCAGATTACTCGTTAGAGAAACACATTTACAAATTACTATGCATATGGCGAATGCGACTTGAATAGTGAGCAGTGCTGTAGTGTTTTGTATGCAATGGTTGCACTCACTTTATGATTCTGAACTCAAAAGTGCAAGTAAGGGGACTCTTAAGATAACGCGGTTTAGCGGTCGCTGGCGATGGGGAGCCTACTGCCCCCTGGGAGATCCCACATTTTATTTATAAAATTGTTCTATAACGTCTTCCAAGAATTTATATATCATAGGTACAGATCTTGTCATACAGCTATACGTAAAGTATGGTCAAGTCCTAAAGATGTTACGATGTTAAAAGTGACAACATTGTCTGTGGGATTAAGTGAACATCTGATGATCCATGTTACTGTGCAGCTTTTTACCCCATCAAATACATGAATAATAGTATGATTTTATCAATAGTTATATCACGAGTGCTAAGAATTTAATCGATTAAATTTGACATGTCTAGCTTATGCATAAAATTTTGCTTAAAAAGTGTTTGAGTACATAATAATTTGAAAAAATCTTGAGACCGCATTTCGAGGGATTTTATCTTAAATTATTATGTACGATAACACTTTTTTAAAAGCAAAACTTTATAAATAAGCTAGACATCAAATTTAATCGATTCAATTCTTTAGAACGGGGGGTATATGTCAAGATTATTTCATGAATTCATAGCGTAATCTTTTACTTGCCGAAGAAATTGTACTAAAATGTTGATTTTGACACATTTTCACATAAATAAATCGGTACACTCATAAACCAAAGCACCATAAAATTATGTTATTATAGTGTAACTATAGCAAATTGATTGTTTTTCTTTTTACTTGTCAAATAAATGTCAAAAATTTGTAAATAAAAATAGCTTGAATTGAATAATTCAGCATGTTTAAAGACATGAAATACCTGTAAAGGTAAAAAACATGTAAGTATCTTGCTTCTTCAACTAATTATCCGGCTAAATATGCCTTCAAAATATTCAAAATTTGCATATAAAAGCTAGCTTCAATTTAATCGCGAATAAACAGCATGGTGCTGTTTAATCACTTATCTAAAATGCACAACAATGGAAAAGGAGACATTCTGATTGGTCAAATTTGTAATGAGTGAAATAATCTTGATTATATATAAAACAGTTAACAGCTAAATTGTTCCTTGCCTGTATCGTTTACGCCCTTAATGTTTATTTATTACAATTATGGTTGGAAACCCGTTAGATATTTGTTGACAACGCATCGGAATTAATTTCGTAAATTCCATTTAAATTTAATTCTTTCACATACTTTGTTAAAACCCAGTATTAATTCTTTTTTATTGTTGCAGGTAAGCACCACTCCTCCTCACATCTCAGTTAAACTCTCGCCTACCATAACGGTAAGTGAAACTAATTTATGCGTAATAAGAAAAAGTTTTCCAACTCCTGCAGTTTACTGCTGCAGTAGCAGCACCGACATAAAACAGCACGCAACACATTACTGTCGATACTATAGCTGCCGCGTCGCGGGTCTCCGATTATTATACCCCCACAAATAACAGCAGTGTTGGTTTTTGTGCAACGGCGCAAATGAATCATGCGCCCCCTCGGGACTGAGTTCGACCTCGGTTGGCGTAAACCCCACCGTATCTGCGCTAATTATACACATGTTCGCATCTTCCAATACAAACGTTGTTTATTTAACTTGGTCTTGCGGTTATTTACACTTGGCTTATCATAGCTGATACTCCGATTAATTTGTACTTACTAGGTGATATGGAAAGTGTTTATATGGTAATATTGTTTTTTTTTCTGTAAAGTAGTTCCTATAGGTATTCATATCAATAAGTATAAATTGTTGTTATTACCACTTTGATGGTCATTGATGAAATTGCTCATAAAATCAATAAGGTCGACTTATAATCGTTGCTCATGTTAGAAATACCATAACGCCATTTATCCATATCTGGTTCTGGCACTCTGCTGAGTGCAGAATATAATATATGATATAATTTTACATAGAAAGTTTGTAGCTAATATTATATTGCATATTTTTTAATACAACAAAATATAACACAAATCTTTTGTATACTGAGATGTTTGAACATTTATTGGCCTTCAAGTAAACTACCACTTCCTGTTAATGTCTTACTTCCAAAATTTAATGAGCTCGTTATTTTAACATCCTAGTTTCAAATAATGGAATTTGAAATAGATATCGTCATACGTATAAAAACCATAAATAATTTACCTATTTCGGGTGTGGCACTCTGGTTTCACAGATTTTCGGAAATGTGCATCAACACATATTTATGCACTTAGAATGTTTCCGTTGTTATAATACTGGGACATATATTTTCCCTTGAGGTATTGTCAAACCACAACTCCTAAAGAGGTTAAGTTAAAATGACAATGGGGTCATACACTTTTTAAAAAAAGTTCTGTTTTTTTTACAAATTATAAAAATTTAGATCATTTTAGTTACATATTATACAATATTTCTTATAATTTTTTTAACTTTTCATTCATAATTTCCTTCATATAGTTTCGTGGTTGCAAAATCGTGATGTCATCTTGTGAAAGAATGTACAGCATGGCATGGCAAAAGAGGTGTTGATAACAAATAATAATTTTCTCTTCAGGGTTGTAATAATTATTTATTATTATTAAAATTAACACTCGGATAAACAAAATTAGGTATTCGTTAATTATAACGTTTAAAAAAAAAAATCTGATGTGGCCAGCACATAACCTCCCGCCCAATACTACTCTTAAACGATACAAAATAGTACTTGATACAGAAACATACCTTCTTATTTGTTAATTTTCTATTTATATTTGAGAATTTTAATTTTCTTTGGTATATTTATTTAATTTTTTGATATATAATTCACTAAGAAAACAGCTTCACAAACACAATGACATGTGTCACATTTCGTAAAAAATTGAAAATTTTTAAATATTCCATGGTGTACTAGGAATGCAAGATTTGTAAAATCTAATTTATTTATATTTTATTATCTCTAAATCTAATGAAAATTAATAAAATTAGTGTAATCAAAATACATGTAAAATTAAATATTCTTCAACTTTCAAAATAACATAAATAGTTGAAAAATGAAATTTAACTGTGATTTTCACGAAAAACTGTTAAGGGCTTCAAGTAAACTGCTACTTCCGGTTGACCAATTTCATCCAAAATCTAATCAGCTCTTCATTTAAATATAAGAAGCAATAATTCACAAAATTGTACTTTTTGGTATTATGGTATTTGAGTTATGCGAGACGAAAAAATTGCCACAGACTACACACACACACACATACATACATACATACATACATACATACATACATACATACATACATACATACATACATACAGACATCATCGCGAAAATAGTAAAATCGTATTGTAGGGACCCTAAATCGTGCTTATTCATTAAAACCTCACTACCCAATTTTTTGACCAAAAACAATACCTCCCTTACCTAGAGGTAGGCGGGAGGTAAAAAGAGTTTAGGAAGTATTAAAATATAAAAATGCTTTGATGTACTATACCTTGTCGCTTGTCGTGTCGGTAATGTCGGTAGTCTCACTATCACACCTATCATGTCGATTCATATGTTACAGCTAACAAAGATTTTCAAGTTAAACGTATGTTTATTATATTTGTTATTTATTTTGCCCAGAGAACAATGAGAGATGACAGTCAATGTGACAGTTGGTGTAGTTACTCGCTCTCCGCAAGAGCGTGTTTTGTAGCATTACAAAATGACGTAGGTGCTGACGTCTCAAGCGAAAAATTTGAAATGGGATGCCAATTTTAAAATTCGTATCTTAATAATTAAATGCCTTTTAATATTAAAATGATTGTCTATATTTATAATTTTACTCAAACTTACAGAAAAAAGGTTTATGACCCCATTGTGGGTTATGGGATTCGAAATGAGGATATCATGATTCACAGTACCTTGCGTTACCTCGGGTCTATTTGCAAATCTTAAGGATCATCATGAAAACAGTCAAATCAGTATTCTCGACTATTGAAAATTCACAATATCTCCTTTGAATTTGTGCGGGAGATGAAAATTAATTCCATTCTGTTATTTTAAATTTATTAAATGCCATGTTCCTGACAAATTGTTAATCAATTTAATAGTTCACTCTCTATAGTCTTGTCTCCAAATGTGCTTTAATAATATAACAAAGTTCCAATTGCTTGAGCATGCTGAATGGCTTGAATTGTTACAATTATCAATTAAAATAAACAATAAGCCACTTAGTTCGCAAAAACCCTTGCAAGTAGGGAGATCTGCACTGCAACAGCAACAGCAGCTTCACAGTGTCCGTGTTTGAACACATGACGCAGATTAGTTCTTGCAGCGTCCAACGGCGATTACCGCGCGATTATCCCACGATTACCCATCGATTACAACCATTGCGCGGTTGCGCTGCCCATATATGCTCACTCTGAGCGCAATGCGCATGAGCTCTCAAGGCTTTGCATCTACCACGGAGGTCCAGACCCTTCGAAAGAATCGTCGAAAACATACGCTGCCAAATTTTAAAAATACATCTTCAATGTATTACAGATTTCATAGAGGAAAGTTAAATTAAAAATATATATATATATATATATATATATATATATATATATATATATATATATATATATATATATATATATTTTGAACAGTAGTGGATTTTCCAATAGTTAGTTGAATCCTGTCAAGTTTAATGTCAAATTAAAGGTCTCTCAGAGTGTTGAACTAAATTATTGAAAATAGCTATTAGAATTCTATCAGGTATCTATTTGAAAATTTCTCGAGAAATAAAATATATAACTTTTTGTCTTTTTGGGCCATTTTCTCTATATATTTTCTCAATGCCGTCTACATGTCTTGTAATTGTAAAATACAAAGTGTTTAAGCTTTTTTTATACAGGGTGTTAATTAAAAAATGGGCCATAGGCGTTTAACATGTAAAATCAGTTTTTCCTTGCGCAAAAGTCTCCATATTATTTTAGGCGAAAAAGCTTCAAATAAAATTTTTAAAGAATTTAATTCTGCATCTGAGTTAATTAACAGATTTTATTTTTGACATTTTATAACCGAGAAAAACTATTTCAAAGTTATTTTAAATTTGCTTATTTATAGTGTTAGCCTTGGAACTCAAACAAAATTGCAAACAATTGTATGACATTTTAACTGTCAGAAAAAGGTTATATTTTTCAGTTTCACCGCAATAATACATATTTTTGGTAAACGAAGAAAAGCTACAAATTATAAAATGGTTTTATTCAGGACAGAGGTTGAGAAAAATTCGAGATTTAATAAGTTCCGAGTAAATCTACAATAGAGAGATTTATTAAAAAATTTTAAGAGACTGGTATATTTATTTTAAGAAGCAAGAAATTTCAAATATTTCCTTTAATCATGAAGAGAATGTATTTGCTATAATTGAAGCAAACCCTACACTAAGTTTAAGTGAAGTTGCTTCGGAAATTGGAATTTGCCTTGATTCTGTTTAAAATATTGCTAAGAAGTGCAAATATTTCCCATATAAATTCCGCTGTCATCAAGAACTTACTTGAAGATTTTGAAAATCGCGCAACTTTTGCGAAATTGTTATCTGAATCTATTCCCACCAAATCTAAAACAGATCATTCTACAAGAGAACTACCAGATCAGGCTCCACATATGAGCATTTCCATTCCATGAAATTCTAATCAAAATTGACAATTTTCAACTTATAAAAAAAACTCACTTTCACTTTAAATACGAAAAAAAATAATTTGTAGAAATACCTAATCTCATTATTAATGTTTCTGTAAATGTTTTTACACTGCGGAACTCAACACGACACGTTTTCAAAACTAGGTGTTTTATTTTCCATACTAAAATATAAGTTTTCACTATCAATAATAATTTTAAGAATAATGATTGATTATAATAATGTACAGAATATGAGAGTATAGATGACAATAATGTATTGATTACAACAATCCACTCGTATTGATTACAACAATGTACTCTTATTGATTATAACAATGTACTCATATTGATTGCAACAATGTACTCATCTTGATTACAACAATGAACTCGTATTGATTACAACAATATATTCGAATTAATTTCAACGATGAACTTGTATTGATTACAACAATGCACCGATTACTACAATGAACTGATTATAATATTTTTAAAAATTCTCCATTACAATTTCGCAAAATGTTGCGCGATTTTCAAAATCTTCTAGTAGAAGTTCCTGATGACAGTGGAATTATTTGGTAAATATTTG
The DNA here is from genome assembly GCA_963942605.1 of Poecilus cupreus. NCBI lineage: Eukaryota > Metazoa > Arthropoda > Insecta > Coleoptera > Carabidae > Poecilus > Poecilus cupreus. The sequence goes on from OZ012720.1 coordinate 31,852,490, forward strand.
TACTTCTTACAAATATTATAAACAGAAATGTGGCTAATTTCAATTTCTGAGGCAACTTCTCTCAAACTTAGTGTAGGGTTTGCTTTAATTAAAGCCAATAGGTTCTCTTAATGATAAAGGAAAAATTTGAATCTTCTTGCTTCTTGAAATTAAATGTACCAGTCTCTTCAAATTTTTTAATAAATCTCTATTGTAGATTTACTCTGAACTTATTAAATCTCGAATTTTTCTCAAGCACTGTCCTAAATAAAACCATTTTATAATTTGTAGCTTTTCTTCGTTTACCAAAAATATGTATTATTGCGGTGAAACTGAAAAATATAACCTTTTTCTGACAGTTAAAATGTCATACAATTGTTTGCAATTTTGTTTGAGTTCCAAGGCTAACACTATAAATAAGCAAATTTAAAATAACTTTGAAATAGTTTTTCTCGGTTATAAAATGTCAAAAATAAAATCTGTTAATTAACTCAGATGCAGAATTAAATTCTTTAAAAATTTTATTTGAAGCTTTTTCGCCTAAAATAATATGGAGACTTTTGCGCAAGGAAAAACTGATTTTACATGTTAAACGCCTATGGCCCATTTTTTAATTAACACCCTGTATATATAAGGGTAAATAAAGGGATAGTTTACAAGAATTATTAATGAGAGTTAATTATAATGAAAGAAACGTTCCAAGTTTAATTTAATTTAACAAAAAGAGGTCCCGGGTTGTAATCCTGCCTAGGATAGATGTGTGTAATTGTTTTTACCACCATCATCGAGTACAATAGCCTTAGTAACTTATTAGCCGTAAAAATAAATAAAAATAAGAGCAGCCAAGGTTGCAATGACCATAGATAGCAGTGGAGTGCATTTAATAATAATAATAAGAAAAACTTTTAACTATGGGTAATAATATTAGATTAGAAATCTGCTTATCTGGCATGTAATTTAAAATCTGGTTTTATTGAATCAATCTAGTTTATGACAATAATTGCACCCTTCGTTGGTGGTACGAGATAAAGGTGCCAAGCCATCAGAATGGGAAAAAACAATCATAAAATTAACGTGCAGTAAAAAGAAAATAATGTAATGGTGCGTATGTAGCAGAATTATTACATCTGTTATTTAAGCAGAGTCTACCTCCCGGCTCTTATGATAGATAAATCTAAGAACAAATGGAGCAATGGCCATAAAACATCATTATGCATCAGATGCACCCGACCGCAAATTGAAAAGTTTCTCATTGTGGGTAAGTGTGCATCGTCTCCGCATGGAAGTATCCAGAAAGAAGCGTAAATATGCATCAGCAATGATGGCCTGCACGCATACTTACATTATAAAACCCACAATAAATTTCCTAGTCGCGTTGCGATTCATTGCAGAACTTTAGTATTTAATTTTCATAATGACTTACAAAACACGAAATAAACTCGAGTTTTATGATTAATAACTGGCTGCTGGGCGCATAAAAAGCTCGATTAATTACCTGTTTACACAAGAAGTTCCGACTTCATTGCGCGCAAATGTGCTTCTTCTGCTGCTGCTGCGACTCCTGAATAAATGGACGCGCCTGGTTTTAACACCACAGCCTTTCTTCTGGGATGGCGCTATGGCCCATTCGTCCTTCCTCACTGCATCCAACCATCATAGTTTGGGTCTCCTTTGCTGTCTTTGAAACAATCTTAGGACATGTTGTACTTATCGAACTCTTACAAGTATGATGTTCATTAAAAGCTTTGGTTCTTCATATAACGCATATTCGTACTCTTGGTTTACTTGTACCCTCAATGAACTCAGCTTTACTTATTGTCATGAAAATTAGTTACTCTTTTTTTCACGTTATTTAAACACAGCATTTTTAACATTTCCTCAGAGCAGATTTCATATTCGAAATATATTGAATTTACTGTTCTTTATCAAGTACACTTCCGCTTTTAAAATTTTGTATGAAATCAACTTAGTTCTTCACATCGTTCATGAGTTATAAAATATATTTTATCCAACACCTCTCAGTAAATGCTCTATAAATATGGCGATTTTAAACAAGCAAAGTAACAGATTATCCACTAGTGGGTATAATTTTGAGGAAATCCACTAGTGAGTATTTTTTTATTTATAACAATAATAATAACACACAACATCTTGGTAACTACTTCGATTGACATTTTAATTTAAAAATTTAAAGCATATGTCACTGTCAAATAATATTTATTTAATAAATTTTTCATTTATTAAGAAGTGTTGGATAAAACGTTATACTTCACATGTGGGCAAAGTGGAATTACCCACTCGATAAAATTATCTCACTCAGCCTTCGGCTTCGTAAGCTAAAATTTCTCTCGTGGGTAATTCCTTACTTTGCCCACTTGTAAAGTAAATAACTATTACGCCCATACATCTGCACATAGACAGATGATCAAAACAAATTCAGATTTGAAACAAGTATATCCTTTTGTTGGAGTGAACCAATCTCCGTTACTTTTCCTTTAAATCCTTGTATTTAGGTTTCTCCACATCTGGTCTATCTTTTGATTTACTTTGTCAATTCATCAATACTGCTCTTTTGAAATTTTCTTCTACTTCCCAGATCGGGTCTGCCACGTCTTCTTCTTTCTCTTGTTCTCTACATTTTACCATAGATTTAATAGCATCCTTTTCTTCTGCTCTTCATTTAAGTTCAAGCCAGCTTACTTTCTGCTGTTTAATCTTTTTCGTTATGTCTTCTTCTTCCAACATAAGTTCTATTTTAAAGTTCATTCTTATTCAGTATTCGTTTTTTAATTGGTCCTTATATTTGTTCTTATTATTTTTCGTTCCATTATTCTTAAATCTTTTTAATTTTTGTTATCATTGTCATAGTTTCAGCTGCGAAATTTTTTGAAACAAGCAAAAATATCGCCGTCAATAGATTTCATGATACCTCTTCTGCATTATTTGTAGTACGTATAAGGAAGTTAAGTCGGATAAAAAGACTTAGAGGTTTTAATCAAAGGATATTCAAAAAGTATTCCTCAATTCACGTTTTATTTCATCTCGACCCCATGCGCTTTGGATCGACATGACCATCACAAGGGAACAACAAGTAGAGGCGACCGCGACATGTCAGCGGTGGCGGCGCCTTATCTGTCGAACGCACGCCGACGCCCGCTGCGGTGCTTGACTGCGCCCCGTCAATTACCGCCGCGATGCCACCGACGCTTCAGCTCGGCTGATGTCGCTGTCGCCCAGGGCAGGACCAGCAGAGTGTTTGTCTAATCAACTGATAAGTCTTCCTTCACCTCATCAACATTCTAAAGGAAGCATACACTGAGCAATGATTGAAGGGCAATCAGCAATTATTAGTTGAACAACACTATAATACTGACAACAAGAAGACTAATATAATATAAAATGAATAAGTTTTGGTGCATTCTTTGGCAGTTCAGCTCTGTTCTGCGAGGCACCATCAACATGTCGCACGACCACAGGGACAGCATCCCCAATACATCCTCGTTTAATAGTGTATCTTGTTCAATTAGGATTTATAATGAAGTTTCTGTAACGTATTAGTATGGAAATCTGCGCAATTATCTTTTGCGTTCAATTTGGAATTCGTTGGAGCCTGGACTTGGCTCAGTGGCTGATGCGGCCGCTGATATGACTTCCTAATTGATTCATCGTGCCACGTCGCCGAGATTCACTCCGCCCTCGCGTGTCTCCCACCCCCGCCCGGCCCATGTTCAATTTAGTTTCCATCTGTAATATCGTCGGCTAGGCCTGGTCGCATGCTTGTGAAGCACTGCTCTGTTGCCTGGTAATTGATTCTGTTTTGGATTTCGGCGAAAGTTGGGGCGATGTAAGATACCGGATAGCGGTTATTGGTTATTGATGTAAAATACATGCTCTAATGAACTTCGGTTTACGTTCATTTATGCAAGAATGGTCAATACATAATGGCCGCTTCAGAAAGGAGATTAATTGGGAGCAACATTACTGTTTTGCAATTTGGTATTATCGGTAGTTTTGAAATCTTTTGCTTCAACATAGTGTCGCATGTACATACAGTACGTAAACAACATTTGCCTTCTTACATTTTTTCATCATAAAAAAATTACCATACTTCTTATTACTCTACCTGATTTTGAATGAACATTGTTTATTTCACTACCTACCAATAACCCAAAAGAAAAAAAAATATTAAACCTAATCTAATTGCATTATTATACTTTTAAAAAATTGCACATACCTTTACTATACTTGAATATGTTAATCACAATGGCTGGTACCGAGATCTGTGTATTTGGGTATTAAAAGAAATTCTAAAATTATTTTATAAAAAAATACTTCAAATAATAGTGGCAGATAATATATTGACTGTAATTTCTATTGGAAGCAGTTTTTTTATAAATTTATCTTAGAACATTTTACAGCACTAGAACCGAGAATAAAACACTTCTCTCAGAACTCGTGGATCCAGCCAGTAACACGAATACTATTATTATTACAATGCGTTTCACTCAAAAACATTTCGTTGTATAAGATAAGGCAATGATCTCCTTGCACCTGATTGGTCGAGACACGAGGTGGACTTACATTAGCGAAAGTTATACCCATAATTTCTGCCAACTTTTCGATTTTGATTTGACAGTTTATACGGCATTCAATTACATGTTTTGTATAAATAAATAAATATATCATCACACCATTCATTAATTTCGGATGTGGCACTTTGCTTTCGCAGATCTCGGTATTTCGGTAATATATTTTTACATGTGATGCCTGATTATTATCCATCATGGCACAGTCTTAAATATTCTTTTAAACGTTCGTCTATTGTCCATCGTTCATAATGCCATCTCTTGTTTTCTTAGCTGAAACACAGCATATGAAATTATTAAAACGAAGCTCCTACAAAATCATATTTCATGTACTTGGCATTAGATGCATGTACAATATTAGATAATAATTCAAAACATTAGTTGTAGAAATATATTTTTTTTGTAAAAATGCCATGCCACATATTTTGTGAGGTTAGAATTTTACATTTCAATATGTATGTTAGTCACAACAAAATTAATGACAATCGTTTATCACAACGTAAAACATTTGGACAAAAACAGTACGTACAGTTTTCTTTTGGCAAGATTATGTACATGCATACGTGTAGAGCACAATCACGTCATTGCATATGTGGAAGCTTGTTTCACTTTATTATTTATTTATTATTGTTAATAAGGGTCCTATTAATCATCCCTATATAGCAGTTTTACTAACAAACCCGTAGGAGGGTTGTACTATACCCTTAAACTTGGTGCTGTATTAGAGGCAAATTCGCATTGAGTTTATAATTTATTATTAATAATTGGAAGCTTGTTTCACTTTATTATTTATTTATTATTGTTGTCAGGGGTTCTATTAATCACCCCTATATAGTAGTTTTACAAACAAGCTCGTAGTGAGATGGTGATTTGTTCTTATGTTTAAATTTGAATTAGGGGATGTAACTATTTAAATATTATTTTTTACTGCATTAAATTACTTAATTCATAGCATATGTAAGTGATATAGAGTCCCAATACCCAATATTTATGTTTTACGCTAGTTTGCTGCGTGTTAGCAAACATTTCTTATTGTCCACAACTTTATTAAACGGTAGGACTGAACTGCATTCCGTCGCTGGCGACGCGTCGTTAAATTCACTCCGATGTAGTTGGGGCAGTTGGGTGAACGGAGTTACCGCACATTTCTACGGGGGCTCATATCGTAACGTCGACGTATAGTGTTACTATTTAGGCAAATTGTAATAACTCAACTGCAAACTAAATAACGCCGAATTTGAAGGAAGTTCCGAAGCCAAATATTCATTAGCGAGCAGTAGGTTCTGTGTGGACCACAGGTAGTTAATTACTGCAAACTAATGACGATATATGAACATAGTTACGACAATCGCGCCGTCCGCTGAATGCAGTGCGCTTCTCTTGAATGCAATGTAAATTACCAGGGGCCTCTTCTTAGCCACAAACCTTGAAAATAGTTTTATACCTTGGCACGACCACACACTCTCAGTCTTAATTAAAAGTAAACGCAGTATAATTATAATAAAATATTTTATTTTTGATGAATTTATTTCACCTGCATGTAATTTTAAATTCAAATTTATTGTTATTCTAATTTTAATGCACTTATGTCTGTCCGCTCATGCCGTTGAAAAGTCGTTAAAGTTACAATAATTTAATTACTATATCATAAATGTGCATTTAGGATCAGAAAGATGACTTGAAGCTTTCATATTCTGGTTCTGGATTTTTATAGACCACTCGGATAAGTATTTACTGCTGTGCTGATTATACATTTTGCTGTTTTAAGACTAGACACAAGTGAGAGCAGATGTGTCTTCATGGTCTCTCTAGCATGCATACATACATACATATATAGCGTCACGCTATATCCCACATTGTGGGATAATACAAATATAATATCTCCTCCAAACATCTCTGTCGCCTCGTCCTCATTTATGCATACTTGGAATCATTCATTCACGTAACAAACAATTAATAATACTTAACCACTTACTCCTCGGACGCTCACGCAATAATTCACCCTCAATCTCACCCGCATATATTACTTTCACCAACTTTTCATTCGACATTCACACAAGATGGTCAAACCACCTCAACTCATTCCCACTTTCTTAATAATATTCTTCACAATCTCACACTCATCATACATCAATATATTGCAGACATGGATAGGTTTATCTAATGCTTAACCAGGAGCCAGCAAAAAAAAACACGTATGGTAAGTCCAAAACTGAATATTGACAATTTGTTGATTTATCAAAAAAATATGCCTTTTGGGAACGAGTACAAAGCAAATTCTTGTTTTATATTTTTCATTAGATAGCCAAATTATGGAAGAGTTATACCGATGCGGCGTCCCAAACAATTCGCCAAATTGAATTAAATTAGTATTTTTTATGCTCTTCTTGATTACGAGTCCTAGATAATTTTTTTTATCCAACACCTCTCAATAAATGCTTTTGAGGAAAGCCACTAGTGAGTATTTTTTTATTTATAACAATAAAAATAACACAAACACCTTGGTAACTACTTCGATTGACATTTTAATTTAAAAATTTAAAACATATGTCATTGTCAAATAATATTTCCTTAATAAATTTTTCATCTATTAAGAGGTGTTGGATAAAACGTTATACCTCACACGTGGGCAAAGTGGAATTACCCACTCGATAAAATTATCACACTCAGTAATTCCTTACTTTGCCCACTTGTAAAGTAAATAACTATTATACATCAGTTTGTCAACAATTGTTGTCTATGCAAAGCCATTATTGGCAGGAGTATCAATAAAAAAAAAAACATTATGTTGTTTTGTACAAACAGCCTACCTGAAGTTTCATTTTCCATATTAAAGATGTTCATATTTTTAGAACTTTGTTATCTAAATTTTAATTTTAAGCATTGGAACATATTGTACAGTTGAAAGAGAAATATTTTGGACTATTCATTGTAATCAAAAAAGTATCTCTTTCTATTTAAGAAAGTGATACTTTAATTTCCTTCTGTCACATCCCCTTTACATTATTATTTTACCAGCCATACAATTATGCCCCCCCTCCTTTCTGTATAAGCAAGTGTATTTATTTTTTCACTCAAGTTATTAGTTAGCCCGCAAATCCGATTGGTTGCTTTAAAAAACTCACCCTATGTAGGTCTAGTACTTGTATGTTTCGATGTGTGGTGTTTTTCTCAGGACGTGCTCTTATTGTATTAGATCCTCCTAAGCACATGCTTAACCGGGCGGATTTCAATTTCTCCCACCGCCTTGCACCACTTATCAGGCACGTCGTCCCCGCGACAGATCACAAACCTCCTCAGGCGAATCAGCAAAGTTCGCAACAGCGCTGCTCACTTGCTCCCTCCTCGACGTCTCGCGTGGCGCTGCACGTTTCCGCCCGCGGTACCGAAACTGTTACGTAACATCGCGACAGCGCGCTCTATATTAATGATGCATAATTAATTACCTGTCTATCATCAATAAACTACACCGCGCCAATCGCCAGACCTGGCAACGTCGGAAACTCTGCTCACTTTGTTGCTTGCTGAATGACTCTTATTTATTTATTAATTACTCATTTGTAATTAACTGACTTAGTTCTTTATGATGGATTTGGTTTGAGTAATTATAGTTTTACTATACGTCAATGCTATTAATGGTAAGGTATATTTGTGAAATCTTGTTTTTAAACTATAATTATATTCTTTTCGATACAGTTTTCATGTTCTTTTTACTGCATTGTAATTAGCTGAAGCTATATTGTAATTTGTATGTGGAAAAAGAAGACAATGATCTATTGAATCAGTACTTTGCTCAATTAAACTTTTCTTTGAATTCTTGCAGGGAATTTATGAGTACACCATTATCTTCTCATTTACTGCATATTCTACATGATGTGCTTGTTTTGATCGTTGAGAATTTCTGCCCAAATATAGAGTCTTGCCGGTAATGGATTAAGAAATTATTTCATTATCCTTTTACTGGGAATCAACTGTTCTGTTCGTGCCAATATCGTTTCTTAGATTCTCGACTATTTTTTCGCGTTCAGTTCGGGGAAGAAGTCCTCTGCAATTATAGATCGTAGACTTTTATAGACTAATTTGCATTTGTAACATAGTTTCTGCTTTTTCAGAATCATTGCTTATACGTCCAAGTTCTAAGACTATACGGAAAAGAAACGCTCTAAATAACGCGGCAGGAAACATACATTATAATACTATATATATTTTTATGTTCGACTGTATTATAATGTCTTGTTTATGATATTTCTTAGCGGTCATAAAGTGGCTCTTTATGCAGTAGTCCGATAAAATCATGTGTCAAATATAAATGTCATTCTAAACTAAAACAAAAAAAAAAAAAAATCTGCAATTCAGTCGAACATAAAATATTGTATATAACATGTACAAATACATGCAGATTCACAAAAGGAATTAACGCTAATTCCCTTTTTTTCAACATCTGTAACTTTATTTCTAAATTAATTAAATTAACAAAATGTGTCAAATTTTATGTTAACCAATCTTAACTACAACCTTAGTTAACATAAATATGTTTTAAGAATGGAAACTGAAGTTACGACTAATAATAAAAACAGAATTAGTGCTAATTCTTTTAGTGAATCTGCTTGTTAGGGTTTAATTGACTTGTCCTTTATGTATCGCGCCTCGCTGTACTCGCTCGTCTCCTAAACTGTCTCGTCCGTAAAACCCTCAATTCTGTACCTTTTACATAAATATCTTTTATAACCAAAAATTCAAAGTTTTATAATTACATTTCCATTATCGTTTCGGTATAAATATGTTAGATTTTATAAAAAATTTAAACTTTACGGATGATGTTCTTAAATTGGAGAACTTGTTTGTATTTTTAAAAAATGTATGTTGTTACATTTAGTTAAATATAAATTCATTTCTCGGTATATTTCAAATGGGTAAAAAATTAAAAGCGAACAAAATTGGTCATGTTGAACTTGAACATATCGAGAAGGAACATTTTGCGGGCACGTGGAATAACTTTAAATGTCATTTGGTTTTTTGAAGAAAGCGCACGACTTAATAAGAATACATGAACTTTACTAGACTGTTAAACTTTTTACTGAAAAGGAAAGAAAAAAGTTTCTAGAAATATTATTCCGTGTCAAGAAGAACCGCGTATGTTTGAAATATCTCTAAAATAAGCAGTCCGCTCTGCGATAAATTTTCTACTCTTTTTCTGCTGGTAAAGTATCCATTATGCATGATGAAATTATTTAGCATTCAACTTGAGGTTTATTAAATCTCAGAAGTGAAATAATGCACCAGTTTTGCAGGAGTGCACGATTTACTTTTTAATAATACTCTTACATGGATTCTTCCTCTAATGATCATTGCTCATAGAAGACAACAGTTTAAAACAATAATAAAAATCTGGTGTGGGCACCACACTACTTTCTTATACAAATAAAACCAATTGAATATGTATGACTTGTTCCTTACGTATAACTATTGGACATTTATTTGACATATGGATATTATAGCTGTTTAATTTTGTGTTCTCAGCTATGATGTTATTTTAAAATATTAATTAATATCTAGTCTTTAAAACTTTCTAACTAATAATATAAATATTGCTTTTATAATATTTAAAACGACACATATTTTTGACACTTCACAATTATAGTTTTTGTTCCCAGTGTAACTAAGATTACTGAAATGTATTTCTAAATACATAATTTAGTTTTTCCCAAAATTTGAAGCATGTACAAAAAAAGTGCAAATAACATTTTTATTCGAAATACTCCTCCAAACTTAACTTGAAATTTATTACTTATGTATAATTTAAACATGAATAAACTCATTGCTGTAGTACGCATCGTAATATGTCTTATATTTATCGAAACATGGCGATTTGTAATATTTTTCAAAATACGGAAATTTCCCCAAATATGACTTAAAATTGTAAATATTTTTTATTACATTTCTTTATAATATTCGCGCCAGGAAATCCATTGCAACAGAGCGCATCGTCATATCTCTAATATTTTTCGAGATATGACGATTTTTTATATTTTCCGAAGAGCAACTTTGAGGGGCTGTAACTCGAAAACTATATAAGATATCGAAAAATATCTTCAGTTTTGTGTTTTTCGTGCCATTTATAATGAATTAGTAAATTTTGAAAATTTTGAAATTTTTTGAATTTTTTTTTTAAATTTCGATTGGAGATATTTCGATAAATATGAAAGATACAGACTTACAGTGTTCACCAATCGATTCAGCTCGATGAAATACATAAACCCTGAAAATTTCAGAAAATTCGGATAAACGGTTGAAATGTTAGAGAAAAAGTCTGAAAATGGCCAAATTCAGGCCAAACGTCAAGGGGTACCTATTGACTTTTTGGGCAAAAAACGCCATTTTCAGACTTTTTGCTCTAACTTTCCATCCCGTAAAGCGATTTTTATGAAACTTTGCATACTTATGTTTTTCGACGAGCTGAATCGATTGGTGAACACTGCAAATCTGTATCTTCAATATTTGTCGAGTTATCGCCGATCTAAATTTTGAATAAAAATACAAAAAAAATTCAAAATTTTAAAAATTTGCTAATTTGTTATATAAGGCACTAAAAAAGCTAAACTGAAGAGAATTTTTAGATATCTTGTGTAGTTTTTGAATTACAGACCCTTAAAGTTGCACTTCGAAAAATACAAAAAATCGACGTATCTCGAAAAATATTAGAGATCTGACGATGCGCTCTGCTACAATGTGTTTCTTAGCGCTTATATTATAAAGAAATGTAATAAAAAAAATATTACAATTTTAAGTGAGGATATTCCGTGAGTTTCAAATAATTCTATCGGTATGTGAATCTGTATTGAATGATTCATAATTACAGTTTCTGTTATTTGTTTGTTCCCATAGCAACTAAAATTAGTATATTAAACATATAATTCAGTTTTGTCAAAAGAAGCAAACAAAATCTGGTGTGGGCACCACACTATTTTCTTATACAAATAAAACTTGACTTGTTCCTCAGTTCTTCCTTTTTTCATAAAACTTATAAATTCCAAGTTTCGTTCACATATCTTGACACATCCTCACACACCGACATCATTGAGAAATTGGTCTTAACGGATTCAGTGGACGTCAAAATATGTATTTCCGCAAAAATCTCGTCAGCGATTTTTTTCGTGATTATACTTTGTATAAGAAAGTAATAGTGAATCTTGGAAATCGTATAAAAATTATCAATAAATTCATTTCATTTGTAATATGGAATTGTGTGCGAAATAAGCTTCAAATAATTTATTAAGCAATAATATTTGGAAATACTTCCAATTTTGAGAAAAAGCAAAGAATGTATTTAATAAAGGAAAAAAATGTAGCCTTTTGCTACATTGTAATGTATCTGATAATTATGAAGGTATTAATTTACGATAAATAAACACTTCATAATAATGCTAAGTCTATAAAACAAATAATTACCTACGTAAAAACCTGACAAGGAAAGTGTTAAGTGCAGTTTAATAATGGGTATTCTTTGGAAAATCAGTGTATGTGAAATTTAATGTCAGTAATTTTCTCCATTGGCCATTAGCACAGTGCAGAATTCTGCAGGTATTTAGTGCACCTTTTGAATATGCTACAATACAAACATATTTTATTTTGTTAATTATGCAAATTTATTGGTGCGATTTTTGCCGATTTCGCGTAATCTTCTTGAATGCAATCATGAATTTTAATGTCTTGTTATAATGAATCAAATCATCGTGTCTTTTATGCGCCATCTCGATTCACACGCTTCGTCAAAAATTTGAAATAACAAACTAGATTATATATAATTATTTCTAGCTGCTGTTCAGGTTCCTGTATTACCGGCTGCTTATTACTGGCGACTGCGGACACATCACCGCGCATTTATGGGAACGGGGGACTGCACTTAATCGCCTGTAACTTACATCCCTGTTGCCTTATTGTTTGTTTGATTGTTCTTGTTCTTGATTATTGCTTTGAAATTCCACAGAAATTAACTTTGCGCATAACATTTTCGTCTTAGATGACTCAGACTCATTCGATCTTTCAAATGATTCCGTTATTGATGGAGTGAAGAGCTTAGATGTTATTATTCTTGTAAAATCAACATACTTAATTTTCGTATCGGTTGCTGTAAATTCAATTATTAAAGTTACTCACATTTTAGCTTTGAATAATTTTCTTTCAGATTCTATTAAGGATTTGGCTTTGAAAATTATAGAAATCTTTCTAATTCACAGTGTAATTAATTAGATGTACGTGCTAACATAACAGTGGTACCAACCTATAACCACTAACAGTTACTATATGTATATGAACATAGCTACAATGGTTATTTGTATCACTAACCTAGAAACTACATTTTTTAAAGGCGAGGCTTGCAAATTTTGAAAAAATTCTGGACGTGACATATACATAATTTTGTGTCGACTTTATCATTCCTGTATTAAATGAAATTCTGGTTTATTTGTCAAATATGAAACATCAGATCATTCGTAAACAAGGATACGAAGGATTTAGATTTACTGTCTAAATATTTAATATCTATTACATTTATATTTTACACTTTTTATTCTACACTTTATAATTTGAATACTTACTCCTTATTTTACAATGTATAATTTAATTACTTTGTTATTTTTTTGTTGATGATGACATGTGTTAAGTCAAAACGTCCTAAATTAAAGATATAACATTTATATATCTATTTATTAGTACTGAGACTATTAATCCAACTTCAATAAACATAAATAATTCATTTGTTTTCTATGAAAAAATCGGTGACATTTATTTAGTTGATATTTATTTATTGGTTGTGCACTAAACCTTAAAATTTAATTATATTTACTTACATTTGAGCTTATGATTAACAACTTAATTCTAAAATTCATAGAAATTCAAGCACTCAAACACTGAACAAAACCAACGCACAAAATTAACAGCCAGTTGGTGCCAACTTTAACATTTTTAAAATCCCTAGTTTCTGCCGACCAAGGCCAGAAACAAAGTTTCTGGATAGATGAGTAAAACTCGTGGTTTTGGATGGTGGCACGAAAAAAATTTCTAAATATCTTCTTGTTTCTGAAGTGATTCTGTATTACGATTAAAATTCAAAGTATAAATGCGAGATCATTACAATAAAAATAATTATTCTCAGACATAATTCTTGTAGGTCAATAACGATACTTCCTCGTAAAAATCTTAAAACCGTTAAAAACATAATATTAACATTTCTTCCTATCACTAACTGTACCTGTTACTTTCGATTGGCGATTAAAAGCAAAACCACGCTTAGTTCTCACAAAAACCCACAAACAGTTATTCATTCATATCGCGAAACACTCCAACAAAACCGAATCGAAACCTCGACAAGAATCCCAGCTGCAGCCAGTCCGAGTAAGGATTAAGCAGAAGATTTGAATAAGTCGTAGTCGTGCACATTGACGGGAAATTAGCGGAGATCGCTGAGGCTCTGTGCAAGTAGTGGAGTAGTGAGGCGATGGACAGACAGACATGAACGCGGATGTCTTCAGATGAAGACTAATCCAGATTTCGTTCTCGTGTTGGGGTTTTATTCGTGCGATGTCAGCTAGCTCACGAGTAGCGAGTTATGCTGAACACAATGAAGGATAGAATTGTATATGTACGGAGTATATTGCAAGACTTAATAGTTCCCAAATGGTACGATAAACAATAAGGCATTTTAACATATGCGACTTGTATATCTATCGTTCTTTTATATTTTGTAACAATTATCAAAGTATAATTTTTATTGTTATTATTATTATTAAGAATCTCGTTTACGGTGGTGTGACAACGGCTCAACTTGCGTTATCGAGTGATCCGGCTTTAAAGTCAAAGTATAATTTATAAATTATTTATTTAATTTCAATTGTATAGATTCATTCTCTTGTTTGAAATTTGGAAATTGTATGATGAACAGTAATAGCTGTAAAAAATTTTATATTACATATAGTCAAGGAACCTACCGTAAGGTGTAGGGAGTAAAAAAATGTTGCAGTGTAATGTTCCTCTTCTTCACAGTCTTGTTTCCCAGATGTCTACGGTTCTTCCAAGATCCTTCTTTTCCGCCACGTGTCATCCAAATTTGCCGCACCGGTCTCGAACAATTAATTTTTATCATATGGTCCCACCTTGCCAATTGTTTTGTTTCTATGCAGTCTAGCATCTGCGTGCATTGCAATTGTTCTCTTATTTTTTTACTATTTAAACAGTCTCAACTTCTGAGGTTATATATCGCCTCGGTAACTCTTTTTCGGTAGTGTAACAACAGCACGCAGAACGAACATTGTTTTCTATAATTTTGTAATTTTTTTTATTTGATAAAGCAGGATCAATTGCTGAGGTTATATGCCGCCTTGGTTCTCCGTTTTCGGTGGTGTGACAATGGCACGCAGTATTCGCTGGTATGGGTTTTCGCAAAGTGGTCACCCATTCAACTACCGACCGTGGACAGTGCTGCTTAACTTGCATTTTCTAGTGAACTAATTTCAACAATAACTGCCATGACCATTGCTTATTATCTTACTATTTCGTTTCTTATTTCATACAATATTGTTACTCCTTGCGCTTTTCTTATACGAGTATACTCGTATTTCATTTCCAGCGTCAGAATTTTGCTTTTCAGTAACAATATATAGTGCTATATACTGTTCCTTTTGTTTCTTACTGATTTCTTTTTTTCCCAATGAAGCTGTGTTTCCATGACATGAAAAATTCTTACCGTTTTGTTTATTCTTTCATAATTAATAATTTATTTTCCTAATATTAGTTTGTTACCCACTCTCTTTTTTTTTAGCTTTAAGTGCACTGTTATACTGGAGAATGTTTTTTTTTTTTTAAGTTTTACTATCTAAATTATTTCCCGTAATCATATATCCTATTTCATATATTCAAGTCAATCTGTCAGATGATCACGGATTATCTTTCCCTTACAACAGCAATGGCTCAATTGCATGTTGCACAAATTACAATTATTTCACCTAAACTAAATTGTTCAACAACCTCGTCAATTTTTTTAGTTGCTAATTTGTAAAAACTTTAGAAAATATATTAATACATAAATAATCAGACGAATTGTAGTACCTAGTACCTTCACATCAGATTTAAATCCACTTTAGAAAGATAGTTGTTTGTTAAAACCTATGAAAATGGACTAAAATTATAAAATAAATATCATCATCACGCCTTTTACCCATTATGGGTGTGGCACTCTGCTTACGCAGATCTCGGTAAGGGATATATTTTTGCGTATGAAGTGCGGTTACCAGCTGTACCGTACCACAGGGGTAAATTTAAATTGGCAACTATCATCAGTGGGATTCGTTACCACGGAGCTATTTACCCCATTGGACTAAAATTATAATAATCACAATTACTTCACAGTAGTACAAAAATCAGCATCAAAAATATCGAACTACAAATATGATGGTAGTTGGAAGTGTCAGAATCAAATACGAATTAAAAATCCAATTCAAGTGACGAAGACTTACATTTCATTGCGTTCTTCTGATATGCGCATAAATTCGCAAACAAATGATGAATTTTATTAACAAAGCAATTCTCAGCGGCGGGTGCACTGGCTGGCACAGCGGCCGCGAGCAATTTCGATATGCAAAACAAATTTAAAGCCACGACCAATTGGCCGGACGGTGAGCAAAGTGCAACATATGTGCATTCCCACGTTACTTGCAACGGAGACAAACAGCTGATTGTGCCGTTATTTACTGCAAAAACTTAATATCGAGAAACACCAGCGACACATAAACCTCCATCGTTTAAATTGTGCGCCAACCGTGAAATCATGGAATAGTTAACGTTCACGCAGAAATTTTGTTTTTGCATTCCATGCGTTATGTAATGTGCTAATAATACTGGTTGCGGAATTAGCGCAAAGTAGAGTAGGTGATAATGATTATAATAATACTGATAGCAAATCTACTATTATACATAATTTAGAGCAAATATGCACGGAAAACTATTTATTTCAGATTGGTAAACCACACAACTGGAAATGTAAATTAATTCTAAACACGAGATACAATGTAGCCGATTCAACAGATGAACTTAAATTTTGATAATTTGTTTTCAAATTTATTATTTTCAGTCGTAGTTTGTTGCAGCACAAATCCCAGTTAATCCTCTATTGCATACTGTTCCCGAACGGGAACATAAAATTAAATTATTTTTTTTCTTTTCTTATGCAGTTTACATTCATGGCAATCATTTTGTAACATTTGGTAACATTATATACACTTTGTCAATTGCCAATTAGGTCAGTCCTCCCAATTTGACCAACATAAAAAAAATTAACTGGAAATGGGATAATTACAGAAACTGAGATATAAAATGTAAAATTTGAAGGAAGCAGCTTATTACCTGCTGATATATTACAGCTAAATACACCTTAACAAAATTTCCAAAAATTTTTTTTATCTGATGTTTTCCTAGAAGAGGTTGTTTATCAAACAATTTTGTATAGTACGCGAAGACGACCCAATAGACCAAAGTTCTATTGTAAGTTGAATTTGTTCACAATGTTCCCAATAGTTAACAAAACTTAAAAAAAAAATTATTTTTATTTTTGGACAAAAATTTATGTAACACACTTAATTTAAATATATGAATATTTCTTTTGTAAAATATAATGTTTTTGAGCCCTTATTTAAAAAAAAAATAATTCATGCAATAGAGTGTTAAAATTAAATTAAAGGTTAAGGGAATAATATGCTATGAAAAAGATACACTTCATACTAAAATGTTTAATTGTAATTGGCAAAAAAGTCAATGAAATTATTATATAAAAAACACGTTTATTGACAATACAATTGACACTTCTACAAAATATAGTAACAAACTAAATAGTAACTGATAAAGAAAAATCAGGTTGCCAACATAGAAACAAAAATAGGTACTAGAACGATTTAGCAAATAGATGGCAGTACCAAATAAAATATAAATTGATTTTCTACACATTTTCTGTTTTGAAAATTCACTGTGTAGGTAAAACAAATAAATAAATGTATTATCACGACATTTATCCATTTTGTGCGTGTCACTCTGGTTTCGGTCAACAGCCAGTGATATATTTTACAAATGATTCTACTCACAAAGAGGTTAAAGTTAAAAATGGCGACATTGTGGGATTCGAAACGAGAATCTATTTACTCAATTCAATGAGGTAATGGAATTATTTTGCGTAGCGTATGTTGAAGTAAATTTTTGCTCATACTAAATGTAGATCGTAGTTGTGTAGTAATAAATATGCAGCATGTGCTGCTTTACAAAGATTGTGCAGACGTTGAAAACTGTTATGTTACTACAAGGAAAATGTGCATTTATGAAATTTTCATAACCAGTTAACTTCTAAATTTCATTTTGCTTTTAGTGAAATAGTCTTAATTTTCTCTTGAATGCACTATTACTGTTATTATTAACCCGTTTCGCTGCAAAATATTAAACGTGAAGCTGGGAGAACAAGAAAAAGAGAAAATAAAGATACACGTAGCATAAACACGGGCTATGATACAATAAAATTTAATAATATTTATTTGAAGTAGAACAAGTTTTGTATAAACAACTCGTTTTTGCAGATTTCGGCAAAACCGTAGTTTACGGCCAATTGTGAAGTTAGCTACGGATCGCCAATGATGTTTGGTAGATATGACAGTTTGTGGTGGTACAAGTTAAACAACAAAAATCTAATAAATTTGCATTCTGAAAATGACGTTGAACAAAATCGTAATTATTCATCCTCAAAACTTAAATAAATTTTAGTTTTTTGCTTTTTTAAATTGTTTTTCTATAACTATGACCGGCTAAAGAAACTAGGACCTGCAGCTAACTTCACAATTGGCCGTCCAGATTTCTAACTAAATACCCGTTTAAAAATTAGTATATTTCTCGATAGTTCGAAGTCTGCCCAGATCGTCTGCGGATTACTGTTACAAATTCTGCAAAAATAATCCTCGTTTAAACGCAAATAAGCCATCGAAACAGTAACAGCTTCTTCTGCTGCAGCAGAAGTAAATGAACATGCAAAGAGCCGCTGAAGCGATGAAAATAAAACAATGCAGGGCGATGGCATCTCCGGGACGGTGTTAATGTAGCAATCTTGTTTTTAAGTAGCTCATCACGGCACCTTGCCGCTCTTTATAGGATCTCAGCGCCGATATTAACTTTTGCACTCATCTTGTGTTTGAGTACGCCGCGAAATGCTGCATGTTGTGCATAAAACGACGAGGCACTAACTAACTACCGTGGTATCGCATCAACACCTAGTATAAGGGTAGAAACTCACTGTTAGCAAAATTAATGCACTGGAAATTAAGTCAGAAAATTAGTCATACTTGTACGTAAGTTTTTATTACACCAAGTCTTACATGGTACCTTCACAACTACCATGAGGAACTCTGTTTCTCATAAGGGAAAATGTATCGTATACCAATCATATTTTACAGATACTTTTAAAATATATCAGACACTATTTAAACGTCCAATTCATTGCACAATATTGTAAATAACTATTTTATTACCTTCAAATCTTCAACTCTTCCTGTGTTGTAATTGCTGTCTTGTATTTATTTCCCAGCGAATTTACAGGTCACTGTTTATGTATATATCAACATTATGCGTAAATTTACAAAGTTTAAAGCCTTTCTTTAGTTAATAACTGTAACTCTAAGTATATTGTCTGTTAAGTTTGAAACTTGGAATTCATAAGTGGCATTTTTCGTATCCTCATGTTGGCAACTCTGTAGTAGCTGGCATGTCAATGTGCAAGAGAATTGTGTGTCGCTTTTAAGTGCGGTATTTTTCTTGATTTTAATCATAAATGCTTTCATGTGCGAATTCTTTTATTTAACGTTACCTACCCAAGTGTATTGCAGCATTCCGCACAATTTTCTGACGAGTTGTTATCGTAGCAACTTGCTAATAGTGACAAAATTGCATCAAAACTTCATGTTTAATGGGTAATATTTCATTAGGTGTTAAAAAACGATTCATTTTCGTCGAAATTAGCATGTTGTTCATTTTCAGAGAGTATGTCCGATTGTCGATTATTACTTGTACCCGGTCCGTGAGCTCACGTCCGGTTACCTTGTCTTTTGGTTGTCTTTGTTTATGTTTGTTAAATTAGCAGGCACCCCGTGTTTTTGAAGGAATATATGTGTGGCAACATTTAGTATTCACAAGTTGCAGTTGCAAAGCGAGTAAATTAGGTCTTCCTTCTGCAAGATCACGTCAGGAAATGCAGCCGAGATTTGCAACAGCATCAGCAAGAAGCGCGCGTGTTAAACCTCGTTCATGTCCAGTCGGAGCATCGGCGAGCAGCAAGCGGCCAACGTACAGACAAACGGAACAGCATAAACACCCTTATTAAGAGATTGTGAGGAGCATGTTACACGTTACGAGCCATGGACGGGGACGCACCAGACACGAAGCAACTCCGTGAGCTCTGTGTTCAGCTGCACGAGCACGAGAGATGAAAGTGGAAGGATTCCTTTCGATTTCACTTGGAAGCGTAACCCACATGCACAGGGACGGACAACAACAATACCAAGCAATCCAGTTACTCTTCACCCAACACAAAGAAGCGCAGGATCCACACCCTCGACATCGCGCACTCCACTTATCAGCAGCGAGGTGCGGGTGTGTGTGTGGTCGTGACGCGGGGTCGTAGGCCACGGGGTCGACGTACCGCGGCAGCAAGCCGTGACCGGGATAACGCGCTTAGTCGGACACTGGGATGCGCTGCACTCCGAGCTGGTGCGTGATCTTGAGATGCTGCGGAGGACGTGGGAATCTCTAGGTGGGTTGAAGGAATCATGCGAGGGGTATTCTATATGCTACATCTCTAACATTAAACACAATAAGGCCTCTGGTTCAGAACCAAACTCTGCTGTTATTGCATAGAAATATTTGTAACGAAAAGCTAAATCCACTGAATATTCTTTCTTGGTTTAAAGCTCTTGATTTGTACCTCAATGGTCTGAATGAATTAGTGTCGTTATAGAAGAATGATCAATTTGTCTTTTGAAATTATGTGGAATGTTAGTAATGCTCTACAGTCGCAATATGAATTCTCGTAAAACCAAGTTGATTTAACTGAATTACTTCCACGTTTACAATTAAAATTTTATTTTGTTTTTAACATTCCTTACAACTGTAATATTTATTATTACTTCACTCTATAAATTCAACTTATTTATTATTATGTATTAGTGAGATGTGTTGTAAAGACATACCGCGTAATATTACAAGTCTTAATAGTCATGTTATATGATTCGGGTTAAGATTTTAACGTGTAAGACATTCAGACGATTTCCTTTTACCATCAAAACATTGGAGTAGATACTCCATAATGTAATTTCTTTATGTTTTAACTATTGCATAGCATATTGTAATACAAGTGGAGAAGTGGCTTCGTTGCTAAAGGATACGAAAGTACATTAGGTACTTGACTGACCGTAGATTTGGAGTGACCCTTTCCTACGTGTATTACTCGTACATAGTACTTTATACATCATTAAATATGTAAAATACATCAATTTATGTTAATCAGTAATAGAGAGAAAGAAAGAAAGAAAACTTTCGTCCAAAAATGCGACATATGTAGGTATGAAATAAACCATTGTAGGTTATACATACTTCTTCGTCGCCTTATCCAGAAGCATCTTATTCGTACCGTAAAAATTCATTTACCGGACTCATAACGTAAATGTTGATGCTGAAAAAATTTATGAATATAAGAATTATTTTCTTGGTCGGAGTAGTGAGCGTTGTGTGGTGAAAGGGTGGTATCCTGTGCGTGTAAAACAAGCAGCTTCCGCTGTACACACGGTTAAACTAAAGGGCACTTCCCATCAAGCGACTCTCCCATTGCAATTAATTTCAGTATCGCGTAATCTCGCTGCCAAACTTGGCTCAGGCTTGGAAGTTTCCAAGTAGCTATCGAGAGTCAGCGTCAGTCCCAGCAGCAGCAGCCGACCGGGTCGGTCGCACGCGGGTCAGTCTGGGCCTCGGTCTGCTTCTGCTTCTGCTCTCTCTGTTCGTCTGTTGATTAATCGAGCGCGTCACCTCGATCAACAAGCCATACACGGATATTAATAACGCCGACAATTAAAGCGTCAGTAGCCATGTTCCCATGTTTCACGCAACCTGCTTGTGGGATCGAGGAACGAACCCCGCAGCGACTCTCAAACAACTATACACTGTGTTCCTGCCATAATATTGTTTTGCTGCTTCTTCCACCTGGTTCTGTTCTATGACTTTAATTTCAGACCCGGTAGAACATTGTACAAGTCAATGGATCTTCTCTCTGTGTTGGTAGATCTTCTTCTTCTTCTACTTCCCTGGGTATTTTAATCAAGTGGCACTAGTGTCGCCTGTACTTTCAGTGTTAAACTATTGCATTTGTTTATTATAATGTTTTTATTATTACATATAAATTTTATGGGGTAAATAGCTCGGTGGTAACGTGTCGGACTGTGGATCGTGAGATCCTCAGTTCGAATCCCACTGCCGCCGGTTACCAATTTAGATTTACCCCTGTGGTTCCTCCTCCACTAACATCCTTGGGGGCTATGATTTGACGGCTGGTAACCGCACTTCATACGAAAAAATATATCACTTACCGAGATCTGCGTAAGCAGAGTGCCACACCCACAATGGGTAAAAGGCGTGATGATATATTTATTTATTTTATTTTACATATAAATTTAAAAGAGCTCATTGATTTCCTTCCATAAGACAACTTATTTACCTATATATTTAACAATTGATTTTATTCAAATATATGTGACAAGTCAACAATTTTATATATTTTGAGTCTATGCATCTGTACTATTGTCCAGAAGATTCACTGTAATGTTGTTAGTATGATTTTCAAGTCTGTTTAGGTATTTAACACTATAACTTTTACTTTTGATTACTTCTTTGATAGTTCTTATGTATAGGACTTGATGTATTCTTGAAATGTACCACTGAGCATTGACTATTGTTCTGAGTACTTTTAACTGGAACCTTTCTATTATATCGATGTTTGATTTGCTAACGGTGTATAAATGACAGGGACGATGACGCTGTCTTGGGGAACTCTTGATTTGAGTGGAATGTTTAGTTAAGTTATTTCGTATCAAACAATATTCGCTGACATTTAAAATTCACATTTTCAAACAATACGTACTGATTATCAGTAATATAAACAAGGCAAATATAAAAGAAAAATATAGCTCTGTTCTGTAAAGACCTCAAATGTATATAAACATTTTAAAATAAAAAGCAGTTTCAGTAAAACTGGGATTGAAACTGAAACATCGAAGATCTAATTATGACGAATTACACAACCTTTACATCACGTTCGCGAGTGAAAGTTTGGCCAGCCCTGCGGCAATAAATTAATGATCACACAAGTTTTGAAAAAGCTCGCATTGCGAACAATATATCTCGTTACTCCTACTCCTACATACCAGACCGATGTATACCAGGAGCAGCGCTTTGCAATTATTATTAGTTATTTATCTGAGAGACCGCGGCCGTAGCCGGCCTGATAAGCTAATTAATGTCTTCTGTGGTCGCTGGTGCTGTACCCGCTCGCCAGGCGACAAAAATACGCGTTTGTGCGTTACGCCGCTCCGCTTTCGTTTAATTGGTGAACACAATGCCTGCTGGAGCTCTGCTTCTTTGCCCATGTTGTCGGATTGTTGCCTTTGCTATTTCACCCAGTGAATTGTTAGAAATAATTTAAACTGTTTTACTACTTCCATGTTTCGAGTTTAGTTCAACAATGTGGCTATTTTTAAATTTACCCCTATGGTTCTTCCTCTTCTATCATTTTTGGAGGCCACCACTTGACAGCATTTCACGTGATAAGAGGAGTGTGCCACAACCAAAATGGCGTGTTGGTATATTTATTATATTTCAATGGCTGAAACCATATATTCGGTTAAGTTAAAACAGTTCAGTTTCAATCCGGCAACGTTGTACTGCAAAAAAAAAAACTTCTTCATCCTTTCTTATCTTGGGTATTGTTTTCATTGTAATAGTTTCAGTCTCTCCCCCTATTAATTATTATCTTATTGATTACTGATATAACCAGCATATCGCACTATATCTCAATGTAGATCTAAAATACTTAAAATTACTTTTAATTTTCTTACCATAATTTTCTTGGGGTAGAAACACGAATTAATTTTCTTGTTTGATGCTTTGTATATGACACTTGACGAAGACCATCTATAATTCAAATTTGAAACAATTACATCAACTATTTCATATATTCATGTTTGACATGTTTGTTATAACAAAATAAAGTAATATACCGTGTATCTATCTTAAAGGTGTACATAGGAGATTAACATGAGAAATCAGTTTTTTGCGTGCTGTTGTTCGGTGTTTTACCGGACAATAGAGATTGTGGTATCAATCGAAAGATAAAATTTTTCTGAATGAAACGATTTAAAATACATTACAATTTAGTTGTAATTTGGTTCCGTAAATTAATTTTTAAACGTCAAATAGATAGCTTGAAAGATATCAAAACAAAACAGTCATAGGTGATTATATTTATTTTCGATAAAAATTTAATAAATCGGAGAATTTTCAAAATTAATTTACTGAGCCTACCTACTAAATAAATTATAATGTATGTTACATCGTCTGATTTAGAAAAATGATATCTTGCGATAGGTACTACAATCATTGCTGTCCGGTAGAACACCGAGTAACAGCACGCAAAAAACTGATTTCTCATGTTAATCTCCTATGTACACCTTTAGATAGACACACGGTATAGAACTGTAGTTATATATCATCTTACCATACAGTCATTTCTACCGTAGATCTCAGTAAGTGATTTCTTTTCACTTCAATATTGAAACCTTTACACTTATAAGTTAAAAAAACAAATTAATAATGAATTGTTAGAAACAGTATTACTCGGTTATAATTTACCTATACCTATGGGTGGGAAAGCACGTTTACCCAGCAAACAATCTCCTGTAAACCTTCATCTCCTCCAAATTCATACAACTACGTTATTAGTCACATTCAGATTAATATAAATACAACCTTTCTTAAGAATAAGAATAGAGAAGCTCGCCATACGTTATCGTACTTGCAGTATCACCAAAGAGTAACACAATTAGATATGTAACAAAATCTACAAATTGAAAAAGAACACCGAAGTAAATAATGAATTATTGTACGCTTGCATCGGATACGAGTAAATCAAAGGCGTATCCAACCACATGCGCTTCCCTCGATCGCACATGTGCATGTGATCGCTTCGGCGCCACGCAGCCAAGTTTTTGCTGCATGTAAATTAATTACACCTAATATATTAATCATCTATGCGCAGGTCTGTCGGCCAGTCGTACCAACGCAAAAACGGAAAACTCGCGTAGAGGGCGGTTGCGAAACCATCCCGAGATTGAACTATCGATGGTAATACGAGGATAAATTGAAAAGGTTTATTAATTTTGTTTCTTGTTAGCGTGGCGAGATTGATGTTTATTAATTAGCACGTGCTTTTAATACGTTATTTACTTTTCAAGGATAATTGAATCCTTGGCGCGTTTGACAAGATTGCTGCTTGTTTTTGTTCTTTAGATTATCACAGAATAGTAATTTGTTTTTTATCCTGTCCGGTAAGCTAACCAAAAAATAAACTGTGACATGTTCATTTTTATATTATAAGTACAAATAAATTGTAGCAATTTATTCTAAATTACCGACATCTATGAAAGCAGAGTCACAATTAAAATGGATAAATAGAGTAATAATATATTAATTTTATTTATTTAAATATATAAACAGGCGGTCATTGAAGCAACACATGTAGTGCCAGTAACATTTCTTTTTTTAAGTTGGTATGTCGGAATTTAAGCTGTCAAGTTTTATGCTGCCTGCAAAATGGTTTAAACATTTTTTTATATATATTCAACATTTTCAAGTAAATATAAAATGTATGCGTGAATAATACAGTGCAATTTGGAGAACAGTATTGGTAGAGAAGAAAATCTGATAATATTATGCAGCTTTACTGCTTGAAACATAGCAAAATGGACAGAATAAAATATCTGAACAATCCAGCAATATTCTTATATCACGTTAAAGAACACTGCAGCCAGATGCTTGTGTATATTTCAGAAGGAATTATGTGTAGCACAGAGCGGCAGTGTTGTTCACTGAACACTACACTCTTCCTCGACCAGTTGCAGTTTATTTTTGTCGCGTAAAATGCTCCCGTTTCCCGAAACAGGTCAGCCATCTAAACGAGTTTGGTCGCCATTTACGACACGGTGACTTCCACATTCGCCCCGTGCGTATTCTGACCAAAACCTTTTGCGTTTTAGACCAAAATTTGGTTCAATGCAAAGGTCAGTCTTCTTGTGAAGTCAAACAGAAGCCTAGTTCTTTGCTCATATTGTGAAACACGAGAATTTTTGTTCATATTACTAAAATATTTGTATATTCTTTTCATCTGGAGTTAAATGTACTATTTTTAAATATTTATTTTAAATACTGAAATTCAGCTTGCTCTGTTTTCCCAGTTAACTATTAAACATTGTATTAAAATAAAACAAACTATAATTTTACTCAGATACTAATACAATATAAGATATAATTCAATAATGCAAATGCCGATTGTTGAATTAAAGATTGACAAAAAATAATTTCAAGATGTGGATATAAAATCAAACCGTTCATGTTTACCACTTTCACCAATTGAACCTGTAGGAAAAAATGAAAATCCAGTGGTCGTTATTGGAGCATTAGGTTTATTTGTAACACTAGGTTTGCTTGTTGTACTCCCAGAATTACTTATTGCTTCTGAAATAGAATTTAATTCAATTGTTTAACTCGGTTCAGTTGTTTCAACCGTACTAGGTTCATTTGTACCACTAGATTCAAAAGCTTCGCTTGTGGTTTCAGTAGTTTCGCTTATAGTTTCATTAGTTTCGCTTGCAGTTTCACTTGGTTCAGAAGATTCACTTAATTCGGTAACTGTTTCACCTTCAGTTGTTTTGTTTGGTTAAGAAGTTTCACTTGATTCAATAGTTATTTCACATTCAGTAGGTTCTGTTTGCTTCAGAAGTTTCACATGGTTCACCGTCAGTGGTTTCGTTTACTTCAGTAGGTTCATTTAATTCAGTAGTTGTGTTATCTTCAGTTACTTGGTCTTGTTCAGTAGGTTCATTTGGTTCAGTCGCTTCATTTGTTTCGGTAGCTTCATTTGGTTCGGGGGTTTCAATTGGTTGAGCAAGTTCGCTTGGTTCATTAGCTTCATCTGCTTCCCATTCGAATTTATTTTTTATGCATCCGGGTCCCAAAGTTTCTGGTAAGTGCAGTAGTAATTGTCGTTGGAGTCAACTTATAAGTATCAGTTTACTTTTTATTATTGAAGAAAAAAGATTAATTATTAATACTTAGAACAATAGTATCACATCTGCTTCTTTGGAATATATCCTGTACAAATTTACAAATATAGTTCATTAAACAAACCGAAGCAGTTTTATCAGGAAGCATATATGAGTAACAATTAGAGATGTTCCGACTAGTCGGTAAAGCCGACTATCCGGCCAATATCGTAGTCGGCGACTATTCGGCAAAGAGCGCCGACTATCCGGCCTCTTTAATAGAATGTATGTAGGGGAATTATTTTAAATAAAAACCTTGATTGTTTATTAATATTTTTATTTTATAATCAGTGTAACATATTTTGATATGTAAAGTAATGCAACCTTTCCTTTAGTAATCAAACAGTTTCAAAAATTACTCTCGCTTGTAAAGAAAACAAATTTATGATATTTATCAAACAAAATTAGTGTTTAAATTAACAAACAAAACAACATAATATCTTCTTATCTTCAATTAACATTTACCTATAATTATTTCTTCTTATTTAAATAAAAGAGTAGGAATTTCTTTATTAACAATCTAAGTAATATTAAAGCAAGATTGCATGTACATGATGTACAGTAAAAAATATATCAAAAAATTCTAAACATTGCTTCATAAAAACAAAAAACAAAAAAGATAGAAACATACTTATATGATTTATAACCGTACATCAAATCAAAGTGACAAAGAAAAATGTCATCATCTCCTTATATTTTTTATAACTTTACTAATATTTTTTAATTAAAGGTAAACTATGATGTAAAAATCGATTTCTTTTTGTTTCGTATATGTTCCCGGCCTCTGAGAACAGCCGTTCACTGTAAACGGAACTTGCGGGACAACAAAGGTACACTTTGGCGATGCGCGACATTTCAGGATACCTAGAACTATTGCAGCTGCACCACTGAAATATGATCGGCTTGGCCGACTAGTCAGCCGACTAATCGGCCTCTTTGCAACCGACTAATCGGCTAGTCGGCCAAAGTCATAATCGGCACATC
The DNA here is from genome assembly GCA_963942605.1 of Poecilus cupreus. NCBI lineage: Eukaryota > Metazoa > Arthropoda > Insecta > Coleoptera > Carabidae > Poecilus > Poecilus cupreus. Next base: position 31,880,478 of record OZ012720.1, read on the forward strand.
TCTAGTAACAATGTTCCACACATGGTTCTTCTACTGGTATCACGTGCGCATGCACCAGGAAACTGTTGACTACTATCAGGCATATTATCACTGCTCCAGAACCCATGCTGTTATGAATTTAGTTTGCTGTTCCAATTATATACGACGCACTATATATTCAAATATTACAAACAAAATATTAAATTTATATAATGCCAAATTTTATGATATGAAGTTCTATAATTTTGTTTTTATATTTATAATAAATAAGTATTCTTACCAATTTTATTAAGTGTACACTGTCTATTTCTAGTCAACTTAAATTGCAAACAATGTAGATATTAATATCACGTATAATAAATATATACAGTTTATTGTTTTGAATTTTATTACACAATATATAAAGAGGAAGTTAACATTTTTTTTAATTATTAAAATATTTCGCACCCACTTCTCAATTCAACAAAAAAACAGCTATTTGCATTCAGTAATTTCATTTGAAAGAGTAGTAGTGGTTGCTTCAGTAGGTCCGCTTGGTCCAGTAGGACTGCTTGATTCAGTAGGTTCACTTGATACAGTAGCTTCGCTTGAAACAGTAGTTTCGCTTGGTACATTTGTTTCAGTAGCTGCACTTGTTTCACAAGGTTCTGTTTCGGTTATTGAAGATGAAGTTGTCGTCGACTAATAAATATAAATCGTTACTTTTTATTATTGTAAAAAGGATTAATTATTAAGTACTTACAACAGTATTATCACAATTACATTTTTGGAATAGATCACGTATAAAGTTATGTATATAGTTCATTAAACAAGCAGAAACTGTTTGATCAGGCATAATACACGAGGAACAATGTTTATCACATTCTTCTGCTGTTAACACGTGCGCATGCACTAGGAAACTGCAAAGTCCTATCAAGCATATTATCACTGCTCTAGAACCCATGTTGTTACGAATTTAGTTTACTATAACCTACAATTTACAAATAAAATATTATTAATATTAAATATTAAGTTTTATTGACATGAAATTTTATAATTTCATTGTTATTTGTAAAATAAAGAAGTATAGTTTCTTACCGTTTTTATTAAGTGTACAATGTCTATTTGTGTGTCAACTTAAATATGTATTACTCTCTTATATATGTTACAAAATGCAAACAAAGCAAATATAAAGTTACTACCAATGTCACGTGCAATAAATATATACATCAATTTGTTGTCAGGAAATTTATTACTTATCAATAACAGAAATATATACAGGAAGTTAACATTTTTGTTATTATTAAAATACTTTATGCACTTATTTCAATATTAAACTGTACTTCATGAATATTATTGCACATTTAAGCTCATGTTCAATCTGTATGATTTGCTCGATGAACGATGAAACCAATCAGCTACATGATGGAAATAGAATTATTTCTATTTCCATCTCATAAATGTGATGAAACCATTTGTTATTGGTTTCACGATGAATAATTTGAATCTGTTCACTCCCATTTGTTTTCCTTTTTACCCTTTATTATTTTATTTATTTATTTTAGTCTAATAATATTATTATTTTGTGTAGTATTCTATTTAATTTAACAATATAGGTTTACATTAGTTAATTTTTTTTTAGTTTGGTTTTTTAAGTGTACGATTACTTTGTTTACATATTTTTTGCTTATTGAGGTTAATTTTTTGTGTTTAATTTTTTAATACTAGTGTGACATTATAAAATGAATAAAGTATTCTGAAGGTAATTAATTTATTAACTATGAAATATTTTATATTAAAACTTTCGTTGTTTAGCACATGCCAAAAAACGGGATAAATCAACTGGTCACGGAAGACTCGAATTTTAATCAACAAAAACATCCTTAGTTCTTGGCCTTAAAAAAATTCTATACCTACGCTTTTTTATCGTAATCTTAATTTGTTGTACAATAAAAAAGCTAACTCTATGCAAGTTCGTAGTTCATATTGATTTTTGTTTGTTTGTTTTTAATTTTGTTTTTTGTATATTGAAGAAATTGATATTAAAATAAATATTTCTTTAGAACTTGTACTCAATTTGATCCATAGTAATTTTTAAGTACGTAAAGAAATGTTTTTCTTAGTCCAATTTACAATATCTCTAAACAATATAAAATATTATCCATCAACGCATAGTTTCTGTCAAAATAATTGACGTATGTACAGAATAATCTGAAGAAGAGACAATTTTCATAAGATTTTTCTCATCCAGTTTCATCTTTCATCGAGCAAATCATACACATGAGATATAGACTTTAAAGTGTGTATAATAAGTGAAGCTACTGAAGCAGGCAGAGCAGAAGCACTCGTAGCTAGTTTCGTTCCGAAAACGCAAGGGCCGAAGTCGGCGTGGACCGCAGCGTCCAGGATATCGAGAAATGACTTTAGCATCGACCGCGTGGTTCACTTTGCATTATCGTGTCCGACAACTTTATTTGGCGTCCATTGAAATTTATACGTTGCGACATGGCGGCCAAGCTCAGCTGCCTGGCGTTTACGTTTATTTTATAAAATATGTTATGTTTCGTGGAAATTACAAGGTTTGATATGTATGCGAATGCCGCCGATCAAAGAAATGCTAGGTTTTTCTGTCTCAAGAAAACCTCTATTTATTACGCAATTCATTTGTGACGATCTACACGTATCCACGTATATGGTAATGCCAAATAAGCAGTTAAGTTTGTCACTTTTTACCATACAGTTTAACACAATTTTATTCATTTGCGCTTCCCTCTTTCTTTTGTTCAAATTACTTGACGTTTCAAACTTATCTGTTGTTCTTGTTTCGTCCACAAATTTAATCATTTCTTTTCGCTCTTGTATACTGTAGCAATTGTCGATATTTTAACTGTACCATTAAGTAGCAACATAGACCAAAATAAATATAATATATGATATAACTTAAGTTAGTAATACTACCCGCAGTTAGTAGTTGGGTGCAAAAATCCATACCAACGAACAATGCATGCCGTTGTCACACCACCGAAAACAAGGTACCGAGGCAGTTGAGACCGCTAAGGAACAGAAAATTAACTATAATAAAAAAGAAATACAAAAAGTTACAAAATACTCACAATTCAGTGAAAAATAAAACTAATAAAATTGACAAACTATATTTTTCAGCCGAAATAAGTAATTAATGTACTTGAAACCAAAACACAAAACTGTCTATTTTAGAATTCATAATCGAATTTTCAGTTAATTTTAGTTTAGTGTTGAAATGTTGATATACAATAACTAAATGTTCTCCTTGAACATAAGAGTCTTAAAGTTCAGAGAACTATATACCATGAATTTCAGCTAAGATGCAACATTTACTTTTTTGTCATTAATGTTTTACTATAGATACTAGCTGGTATATACATTACCATCCTGTTTCAGATTATATCCAACGTAGTTGTTAAATGAACTTGTCATCATAATTTAGAGATGTTTACTGATGAATAAATCATTCGAATTGTTACTTGGTGCAATTCTAGTCAGGGCCGGCGAAGTAAATTTTGCTGAGGTATGGAGTAACATTGAAAAGTGTCGGCCCGGGGGGGGGGGGGGGGGTGTCAAATTAAAAGGGTGCTAACATTGAATACAATTATTTTTTTTACTTTTTGAGGTATGGAATTCCATACCTAGACTTTTCTGAGGTATGGAGTGCTCCATATCATCCAGACAATGTTCGCCGGCCATGATTCTAGTTATAGTTTGGGAAATGTTTATAAATCGGTAAATTATGTTGACCAGTTTATTTAACATTGACGACCTGTGTTTCATTTTATCTGGAACAGTGTGGTAATGTATATAGCTGGTATTCATAGTAATACATTATTGACAGAAAAGTAAATGTTGCACCGTAGTTGATACTCATTTTTTTCATTTTATGCAAATAATTAAATAAATATTAAATACAAATAATACTATGATGGAATGTGTAGGGAAAAACTTCTGGCTTTAATCATACTGTTTTCTAAATATTTATCATTTGAAAATGATATAAAAAAATCGTGTATTTCCTTTTTGCTTGTCGCACCGGTAGTTTTATTGTGTAAGTAATTGTATTTTTTATAATATAATTTTTTAACCTTTATTTTGTACAAGAAACTTTGTAAAATTGTGTACTTTTCATAAGTTTCCCCGGTTAATCTGATGATGACCATTAAGTAGTCGAAACCGGTAATTGAATAAATATATTTAGAAAATAGTGTGATTAAAACCAGAAATTATTTCCCTTCACATTCCATCATACTAATCAAAACACACTTGGGTTTCCTATCCCTTCAAAAAAATAATACTATGTTTAATTTTGTACAACTAATAAATCAATTTAGTTTTCTTTATTATATTAATAGAAATGTAGATATTTCTATTTATATAAATATTAAGAAAATATTTAAAGTTTAAAACAGCACCAGGAGAAGTCTCTGAAGATGTAAAGGCTGAATGTTGGTAAACAGTTTGTGAATGTTGTTATATCGTACTGTCTAATTATTTTATAGATATTTAATCAATTACACACTACTAATATAGTTTACTATTGTTGCTTATGTCCAAATAATTATAGACAATAATAATAATGTCGTTGTGAAAGATCCTCTATAACAACGTGGACATGGCAACATAGGCGGCAGTGTAAAACGTGCCTCTTGATCGGCCAGTCGTTCCACTCGGACAGAAGTAATTTGACAGATCCATGAGTATGACATTTCCACATTGCGATGCATCGCCGCCGACGATGCTCGCGGACAGACTCGTGCATAAATCCTTCTTCCACCGCTGCTCCGCGCACTCTTCCACTTCTTTCATATCTATAAACTCCTGTTTGCTTTTTTACTCGTTCGCTCAGCGGCCCTATCTTCCGGAAACGAATACTCGAGACATTCCACTGTGACGTGATAGAATTTTAATTATTACATAAGTAGTTTTCGAGTATTTTGAGTTGACGTTTAAATTAGATTAGACGACTTTGAAATCTCTTGGGTCTTGAGGATCCGTCAACGGTTTGGACAGATGGTGTGACGAATTGTGAGGTTATGTTAACTGTATCTTAGTATTATTATGATTTAACATTTGCAGGTATTCTAGCAGGTCTTTAAGTGTTAGAATTTGATCCATAAACTAACGAGGACCGTCTTTAAATCTTCGCAGTTTCCTTTTACAGAAACGAGTAAAATTTCGGTATGGTAAACGCACGTAAAAGTAACAGTTCTTTTATGAATTTTTAGGTTACTTCGATCGTGGAAGATTCTGAGATCTTTATGAGATAAAAAACAACAATGTTATAAATAACATGTCGCACTTTATGTGTACCAAATTTTTTATTTATGGTGTAGGTAAAAATGCTAGGAAATATTTATTTCTGCATACTTTTTTTTATAAAGTCTAGTTCTCACGAGTAATTTTTTTGCGTAAATAGAAAAAGGAATCTCTTAACATATATATATATAATTTGGCCACTACTTGGAAAAAAAGGTTGCATGGATTTGCATACTTATACTACTGTTTATACACGTCGTATTTTTTACGTGTAATGGTGGGTTGCACTTTCTCAAAAAGAAACAATTCAACTGATGTAAAAAATGAATTTATTTCTAACAACACACCAAATAAAATGATAAATAAGCAGAGTAAATATAACAAATAAACTAAACAAAATAATACAAAGCGAACTTGGATTCGTGAATTTTGAATGAATTTAGATAAATTAATAGTTGAATATTGAATTGACTTGAAACTTGAACGTAAACTTGCTTATGAAGTTTGAACGTAATTGACTTGATTGTACGAAGGATAAAAACTGACTGATTGGTACAACGACTAAAAACTGACTGATTGGTACAACGACTAAAAACTGACTGCTTGATACCAAGACTAAAAACTGACTGCTTGATACAAAGACTAAAAACTGACTGCTTGATACAAAGACTAAAAACTGACTGCTTGATACAAAGACTAAAAACTGACTGCTTGATACAAAGACTAAAAACTGACTGCTTGATACAAAGACTAAAAACTGACTGCTTGATACAAAGACTAAAAACTGACTGCTTGATACAAAGACTAAAAACTGACTGCTTGATACAAAGACTAAAAACTGACTGCTGAAGATTCCAAAAAAGTTAAAATTTAAAAATGAAAATAATACGCATCATCCCCACCTCAGTGACGTCAGAGGGTGGTTTGTTCGAGTGCGTGAGTGAAATTCCAAGAACGCAATTTCTTAGAACTATACACAAAAAAATGGTTGTATGTAGTGCACCAGATTCGATGCACACATGCTTATGCCTAACATGCAAGAGGGATGCGAATGTCAACCCTCTTAAGGATTTTAAGCGGTCCAGAAAGGTTGTTTATTACCGGCACTTGACTTGACACCGAACCAATATTCTTAAAAATGACAACTTTGTAATAATTTATAAAGTCAGGGAAACAAACACTTGCCACATGGCCACTGACACTTGACACTACACAACAACTACTGTAATTAATTCATTTCATAGCAACGCGTATTGACAGATATTTCAAAATAAACATTCTGAGTTCTTCCCCAAGAAGGTTTTTACCAATAACATTTCAAATAAATGTAGCTTTAATTGGGGTAAATAACTCCTTGGTAACGCATCGGACTGTGGATCGTGAGATCCTCAGTTCGAATCCCACAGCCGACAGTTGCCAATTTTAATTTACCCCTGTGGTTCCCCTTGCACTAACAACTTTGGGGGCTTTGACTTGACGGCTGGTAACCGTATTTCATACGCAAACATATACCAAATACCAAGATCTGCGTACGCAGAGTGCCACACCCATAATGGGTAAAAGGCGTGATGATATATTTATTTATTTTTTTTATTTAAAAATCTGGTACATATGAATCTGTATTAGATTATTTAATAACTACACTTGATAGTTTTATAAAACGAATTTATTAGTATGAATCCTTAATTCGTTGGCTACAAAATATATACAATGCACAGTAATTTATAATCATTATAACAATAACCAAAAATATGGTCGAAGAGTGAAGTACATCTAATTTCATGGCATATGGTAGACCTTAAAGTAATTAATTTATATGATGCTGTTGGGTTACTTCATAGCTATAATTTTAGAAATCTCTAGTGATGCCTGTACATTTATTGACAATAGTTGAATTATACAAAAAGGACGTTTATCTTCCTTCTTTATGATATACTATCAAATTAGTATGTATTTTCTGAACTGTATATTTCAAGTTAGTCGTACCATTGGTTATTTAGTTGGGTGCAGGAAACTGATTTACCGGCCATTAAGTGAGAAACGGCGTGATGCTATGTATGCATTTTCTACTTTATTACACTTTTTCAATGAAGTGAAGACAATTAACAAATTAATTAAAATAATTCCAGGGTGTAAAATTATAGCGCTTTTCCTAATTACATTGTTTCTGGTACCGTTATAGATATATTAAACTAATTAAAATTCGCGCCTAATCTAAAAGTGTAATAACTAATCTAGCACTTTTCCGTTTCATTAACAAAGCATTTGCCTGATACATTCTTGACATTGAAGCTCTAAGTTCACATCCATGTAAGTCTCCATAATGTTGTTGTTAACGAAGAAGATCTTCTGGAAGAAGAACAACCAACAAAACTGTGTTTCTACGGCTCACTAAGCAAATAAATAACGAGACCTGCTTGGCTTCGCTGCCACTTATACATATTCAGAACTAGGCGAAAACTGCAGGGGTTTGCTAAACTCGCTCACTTACAACCTATTTATTACGGCAAACGAGTTCGTAATGCTCCAAATTAAAGTTAATTATTTCACTTGGTGCGTTCCTTTGTCGGCATGCGGAGCAGTTAGTGCAGAAGAGTATTGATGAGCGAGTGAAAAATTAGGTGCGTTTAGAAAAGGTTTACTTTTAAAACAAGAACTAGGTACTTACAACGTAAACATTTAGCGCAGCCAGGAAATAATTATAAGTTCTACAGACAATGTGATAATTGAGTAAGTATACATAGCCAGCAGTTTTTATGTAGGTACTTACACAACTGCAAGAGCAAATGAGCAAATATATACATAAAATGATATTTGGTAATGTTTTCAATAACCGTATCTTAATGATTTGTCCATTCATAATTTAAATATACAAATTATGTTCTGATTAGATTTTGCTACGATTCTTGAAGTGTAAGTGGAAATATAGAAATAATCAATAAAGAATAAAGAAACTACATAATTGCAAGCTCTCTGGCATAGCGAAACCAAAAGGGAAAATATACTTGACACATAAAACAATAAATTCATATTATTTCAAATATTTCAAGGCAAAGACGCTCTACAAGTGATAAAAGTTTTCAACAAATTTAAATTACATACTTTTCAATAATAAATTAAAATAAGTGAAAGGACAAAGTTTCAATTTTGAAAAAAACTAAATAATTATTTACTTAAAAAAATGTGAGGTGTTACTTTTACTATTCGCTTCTACCTTCAGAGCATATGTTGTACCATAATAACATATGTATAATATGTCTTGTAGAAATTCCACCAATTGCTTTATGACGCACTTTAAAAATCCTCTGAAAGCATTTAAGTTTAACACAATTTCCAAGAGCATAATTAATATAAAATTAATTTTAAGTTTCCACCCCTGTTTACTTATGCAAGACGTTCGCTCAAGCAAGCGTCGATCCCGTTAGACGTTCGCACCACTCGCAGTAATTATAGAGTGCAACACCAACCAACATCTGAGCATCGTCAGAGTTTTCGTGATTCCCGGGAACTGGTAATATGCTCGACGAAAATTTTACACTGCGGTGTACGTGTAGACATGACGTTAATGTTTTAATCGAAGCTGCATACTCTTCACGGATGAGCAGAGGTTCCCAACAGTGCTGCATTCAAGTATGAAGAGGATTGCATTGCTAGTAGGAATAGAGAAAGAACATTAACATACATACTCTCGCTCTGTAGGGTAGCACAAAACCTGAAACACAATCAACCAACAATCAATCTCTTCCAAACATTCCTCCACTGTCACCTCATCCACATTCATAGTTCGATTCATACATTCTTCATACTCGGGATCATTCGTTTATGCAACAAACCATTATTCATACGTAATCACTTATTCCTCGTACGCCCACGCATTTGTTCACCCTCAATCTTACCCTCATATATCAGTTGCATCAATCTTCATGACCTGACTCGCTCTAACTCTAAACAACATTCTTAATCTCACACTTACCATACACTTATGTATTTTGGACACATTAAACATTAGAACATTTGAGTAGAAGTTATTTAAGAAATATCAAGTGAATAACATAAAGTACAAATAAACCATGAAATAGAACAAGAATTCGAAGGAGAAGAGGAAATCAAAACAGCAAAAGTAAAGTGGCTAAAACACGTATGTAGGGCTGAAGCTGAAGAACTAATTTCAAAACTAGAATAAAGCTCAAGCAGAAAAACAAGAAGAGCAAAACCGAATAAAAAATTGGAACGAAAAAGGAACAGAACAAAAAAATTAAATAAGCTCCAAATGTATCTAATTCACAAGGAATGGTAAGTATACGAAATTTCCAGTTTGCCATTCAAATATTAGAATAACTGTTGAAAACAGTGAGCAGATCTCTTACCTGAGAAATCGGATGAATCTCACGCAATATCTGCCTGCAAAAATTATACAACTAAACGACACTTTGGAGTTTATTAATTTGCTATAAATTCTGAAAGTTTTTTCAACATTCAATGCGAAACCTTTTTGCATCCATTCTGTTGAAACCACATTTCTTCGAGGTCCATGTCGTCCAATAAATCCCACAATAAGTTAGTTATCATCATTCCACGAACTTTTCAAACTGCCTCCGCAAAACTTTCGCCAAATTTGTAATGCATTTAAACAATAACAATACGTCGTTCTTTTGGATAGCCATCCATTTTTAATAACCTCAATAACTGTAGATGACAAATGTCAAACATTAGAGTTACCAATACAAAAAAAAAAAAAAAAAATGGAGCGAAATTTATGCTTCGTAACATCTCGAAATAAAGTAATGTTTTGCTGTTTTGGTTTAATTTCAGGTGTATGCTCAAAAATCTCTAGATTGCAAAGGGTAGAGTGGTTGGGGTCATGCTAGTGTTACTGTGTACTTCGCAACATGCAGGTGGGGTGGTTTGGAAACACTGTGGTAACCTGTGAACCCGTCTTCCTGTCCTGTGCGCCCATTTATTACCGCGCTGTGGTCGGCCGCCCGCGCCGGCACATCGGTGACTTTTGTTTCTGCACGTCTCTGATGGAGACGTTGACGTAATAAATACAGCGTTTCGCTGAGTTATTTCGCGCTCACGAACGGAGCAATATGATAAATTACCTTGGAACGTGCAATACTTACCTGGCTTCAAGTGCGCGGCTATAACCCGGCCGCACAATAGGCGCTCTTAGTTTTAATTTGCGGGAATCACTGCTGACCGCCACTACCAGATCACATACTTTAACAATTTACTAAATTAAACGTCGTCATGATGATTTGGAATCCGCCGGTTTCAAACATATTTTTGACGCTGAAAATTATCAGTCTGCTAGCTTTATCCTCAATTTACATTGATACCTAATGTTCACGCCTTTCTGCAAAATATGTTTAACAATTTTTTTTTTTTTATTCAATACCTATTAAGCTTCTCATGGGTGTACCCTCTAGTTGAGGGCATGCTTCCCTTTAACAACTTTCTTGTTATAAAGAGGACTTTAAAATATCGATCATCTAGGAAAGCTCAAGATAAAACCGAGAACTTGAATTAGTTGAATTTGTTATTGTTATATGGGGTAAATAGCTCCGTGGAAACGTGTCGGACTGTGGATCGTGAGATCCTCAGTTCGAATCCCACAGCTGACAGTTGCCAATTTATATTTACCCTTGTGGTTCCTCCTCCACTCATATTTGAGGGCCATGATTTGACGGCTGGTAGCCGCACTTCATACGTAAAAATATATCACTTACCGAGATCTGCGTAAGCAGAGTGCCACACCCATAATGGGTGAAAGGCGTGATGCTATATTTATTTTATTTATTTACTTATTTGTTATATTGCGATATTTTGCATTAAAAACAACCTTTCAACATCAAGAAACTAGCATTGAAATCCCTATATTTCACATTTCAATTCTATAAAATATTTATAGTTTATATATTTATATATTAATAACAAGAAAGAGATATATAAAGTCTGTGAGGCCGAGAATTGAGTAATATATGCTAGGCTATCAATAAATAAATATATCATCACGCCTTTACCTATTACGGGTGTGGCACTCGACTTACGCAGATCTCGGGAAGTGATATATTTTTGCGTATGAAGTGCGGTTATCAGCCGTTAAATCATAGCACCCAAAGATGTTAGTGCAGGAGGAACCACAGGGGTAAATTTAAATTGGCAACTGTCATCTGTGGGATTCGAACTGAGGATCTCACGATCCACAGTCCGACGCGTTACCACGGAACTATTTATTTATCAATAAGTGTAGGTATATCAGAAATAGTTTATTTAAAATATTTGTAAATATATTTCAATATTTACTTGACTTTCTTTTGACAACAAATATTATGTTTTTTAGTAAAAAAATAGTATTTTGGGCAAGAAACTATTATTAAATTTTCCATTTATAAAAATCAAACGACCCTAAAACCAAGGCGGGGCCTAGTCCGCCTAATGGTAACTCCAAGCACGTCTATTTATCCACTCCCACCCTTCTAACAACACTTCTTAAAATCATACCCTTACTGGATGTGGTACCTGTACTCAGGTCCCTAAAAAGGTCAGAATAGGAGGAGCCACAGTGGCGTGGGCATCTGAGAATCCAGGTATAAAAATACTGAGTATACAGTGCAGACCCTTCCATCAGCCGTCAGCCATCATCATCCCCAACCACACACATAACAACACAACAACTAGAACAACAACATTACCAACAAGACGGGACAAACGTTAACGCATAAGTCATTTAACTGTGCTATTAATAACCGGGCAGCCATGCAGCAACAGCCAGTGCACCGCCAGAAGATTGATAATATTCATTAGGCTCAGGGTACGACCAACGACGGAGCGGGTGCACAACGGTGCAGACCTAAAACCATGCTAGTTCTGTCCTTACTTTTTCATCATCCATAAGATTTTATAAAGTAACCTATGTAGTAGAGTGTCGTGTGGCCGATGTCCACATGGTTGGGCATCGCGGTGTACATACAAATCAGCGTCGCTGTTGTTCCCACGTGTACGCGTGGAAGTAGATACCTGGTGCAGAACGCGATATACGCCCACTGCGCGGTCTAATGGTCGCGGTGTGTCGCATGAATGTGAATTGATATTGGGTTATAAGGGTAATGGCAGTGGCGGAGAGGTGGAAAATAAATAAGGGGACATGTTCCAAACTGGTTATCATATTGATACAAATTTTTTCTATGACCACTAAGAAATCTGCTCATTGTTGCTAGGGATATGAGGTACATTCAGAGCTGGGCGTATCTTACATAAAAGATATTCGATAGTATCTAAGATACTTTATCTTAGAGACATTCTATATAATGTAAAATGTATATTTTATTTAAATACTTTTTAAAAGTATCTGTATCTTTTATCTTAAAAATATCTTATATCTTAAAAAAAGTATCTATAATTTAAAAAAAAGTATCTTATTTTTAAATATTATGATATGTGCCTGCGAAATATTTTGAAATATCTGATATATTCTTTTAACGTTCAAGCTTTCAGTATTAAAGAATATTTAAAATTTAATCAAATATCTCTTAAAAGTATATAAAATATCTAAAAGTATCTATGATATTAAAAAGTATCTAAAACATTTAAAAGTATCTTAAGTATTTATATTAGATACATTTAAGAAATATTTGTATCTTAAGATAGTTAGAATAAAAAGTATCTAGATACTTAAGTATCTTAGAATAGTATCTTTCCCAGCTCTGGGTACATTGCAAACATCGTGCGAAATGCATTTGTTTTGTGAAAATTTCAATGCAGGACCTTTCATTTCAGTACAAGAACTATTGCTAGGATACTTATTTAGATATGTCAAATATTGGAATGATAAAGCAGGACAAATTTATTATTAAAATAAAATTAATTTGGAAATAATATCGTAGTCGTAGAAAAAGTATAGTGAACAACACGCATGAAATGTCCATTTCGTACTCGAAGGAAATGAGTACCATTTACCTTGCTCGTTGTACAATATACTATTTCTTAATAGTAAAATAAAATAATTATGTCGTGCCAATAGATTATAGAAATATATACCTCTTCTGTGTAGCCTGTTATAGTGCCATGCAAACTTAATTCACTAGAAAAATTAACAAACTATACTTGTACATTAAATTTCAATTCAACACCCGATATTATATTCATCATGTTTGTCTGTAAAATATATTGAGCGGCGTTCATGAATCTTGTAATGTTTTCTGTGCGCATTCTCCGATACCGTACTTTTAAGTGTACGTCGTCCATTCGATATTAGCCTCGCAAAATGTAAAGTGCGTAGTGCTGGATTTCTTGTGCGTTTGCTTCTCACACATGCCGAAACGTAGCTGAAGACAAGATACATGTTTGTGAACTGTAAAAGTGAAAGATCAGTTCTGCAAAACAGAAATATTTCAATGTAGCTGTTTGCAGAATTTCGTATTTATGTTTAATTTTTCTGACATTCCAACAAAGCTTGTATACAGTCTACAAGATAAATATTTTTTTAGCATTTCCAGCAAGCAGTAAATCTTGCGGAATCCATCCCTGGCTCGCGGTTAGCTCCTCCGTTGGCGGTCTTATGCAAACACTTGAATTAGTTATTCCGTTTTTAATTACCGACTTCATTTCGTCTTCGCAAACAGCGTCCTGGCGGAGTCCGCATCACATCCTAACAATAACGTAATCTAACTCTAATATAGATAATTAAATCGGGCTGGCAAACAACTCCGTTACGTTTGTGCGGAGTCAACTTCACTTGTCTTTCATAAATTATAATGGCTTGAGGTCCGAAATGCGTACTGTTGTCTGTTGTTATGGTTACCAGCATCTACGGCTATTGTTTCCACTCTGGCTTGTCTAATTAAGGATTGTACACGTGTTTGGTAATTAATTATTCTGGATTCGTTAATTGATTTTGTTTCGTGAGCAAGATGCTATTATTTATTTTTGCCAACTCAAGATGGATTGCCCAGAATTCAGATAATGAAATAACATTTATTTCATACTGTATCACATTTACATGTTTACTGGACTGAAATCAGTATTTTTACGGTACTGTATGTTTGCTAGGCAATATGTTGATTTGAACCACAATATCGTATTCCGCATTCTTTTTTGAAAAAGGATGTTAGAAATGTTAAGAATTTAAAATTGGTTATTACTAATATAAGAAAGAAAACTTTCGTTCAAAAATGCGACACAGGTATAAAATAAATCATTATGCAAACGCCATACGTCACGCACGGTTAAAGAAACACTACAACTTTTGATGTATTGCTAATGTTCTTAATCATTCAATACAGATTCACATACCGATAGAAAAATTTGAAATATCCACACTTAAAATTGTAATATTTTTTTATTATATTTCTTTATAATATAAGCGCTAAGAAACCTATTGTAGCAGAGCGCATCGTCAGATCTCTAATATTTTTCGAGATACGTCGATTTTTGGTATTTTTCAAAGTGCAACTTTAAGAGCCTGTAATTCAAAAACTACACGAGATATCTAAAAATTCTCTTCAGTTTAGCGTTTCTGGTGCCTTATATAACAAATTAGCAAATTTTTAAAATTTTGAAATTTTTTTGTATTTTTGTTCAAAATTTAGATCGGCGATAACTCGACAAATATTAAAGATACAGATTTGCAGTGTTCACCAATCGATTCAGCTCGTCGAAATACATAAGTTTGCAAAGTTTCATAAAAATCGCTTTACGGGATGGAAAGTTAGAGCAAAAAGCCTGTAAATGGCGTTTTTTGCCCGGGAAGTCAATAGGTACCCCTTGACGTTTGGCCTGAATTTGGCTATTTTAAGACTTTTTGCTCTAACATTTCAACCGGTTGTCAGAATTTTCTGAAATTTTCAGGGTTTATGTATTTCATCGAGCTTAATCGATTGGTGAACACTGCAAGTCTGTATCTTTCATATTTGTCAAGATTATCACAAATCAAATTTTGAGAAAAAAATTCAAAAAAATTTCAAATTTTTCAAAATTTACAAATTTATTATAAATGGCACGAAAAACACAAAACTGGAGACATTTTTCGATATCTTGTATAATTTTCGAGTTACAGCCCCTCAAAGTTGCTCTTCGGAAAATATGAAAAATCGTCATATCTCGAAAAATATTAGAGATATGACGATGCGCTCTGCTGCAATGGGTTTCCTAGCGCGAATTTTATAAAGAAATCGCCATATTTCGATAAATATAAGACATATTACGATGTGTACTGCAGCAATGAGTTTATTCATATTTAAATTATACATAAGTAATAAATTCCAAGTTAAATTTGGAGGAGTATTTAATTTATTTTCTAGTAAACAATTTACTAGTACTATGTGTAAAATATTTTATCTACGCCCATGAGTTAAATGTCACTTATCCCACTCATTTTTCGTGAGTAAAGAGCTTTGTATAAGAAAGTAAAAATTAAAAGTTGAACCAAATTAAGGCGATATATCTAGAGTTTAGACCTTGCAATCCATCGTTCTATATTTTAAGGGATATACATAGAGATTATTGCGCTTCGGCTTCAAACAGTAGGCAGCACTTAAATAACTATAAGACGTACTAAATGAAGTAATCTTCATGTAACTAATTCTAGCACTTGTCCTTGTCACGCACCGTTAAAGAAACACAACAACTTTTGATGTATTGCTAATGTTCTCCTTAAATTTTCTATTTTATTTCCTACGTAGCGGCAAGCTACCATCAATGTAACTAAATGATGATCGTTCTATGAAAGAACATTAAACTTCATCTCATATTTAAATATTACACCTTGGGGTTCCTGCATAAAATTCCTCTCTGACTCTTGAAGAAGCGAAGTTAATAATAATTTGCAGGTACGCAATGATTGTGTAAAAAGACGTAGTATGTATTATGTTGTCAAGTTGACGCGCTAAGGTGTTGGTTGGTCGCTCTTAGCACAAATAAGCCATGTAACACTTTCATAAATGATGATGCCAATAATTAGCCCCGTAATCTCGGACATGAAGACTTTGTCAGTAGGCAAGCGACATCAACAATTTTCTTTTTCTCTGGTTGAAATTTTTACCGAGATCTGCAAAGGGATAGTGTCAAACAAAAAACAAGATATTTTTATTTAATTTAGAGATGGTAGCTTCTACATTAGGTAGAAGTACAAGGTTTGGCTATAAAATAACAGGATTAGTAGTACAATACTGGTTTATATATAAGAAATAAAGTTCTTCATTATTTGTCGAAAGCGAAGATTGAAACCTGAGAACATAGCCCGAGGGATGCAATCATAACCGCCAAATACGTTATTTAACAAAATAAACTATTAACAGCATGTAAATCTAGTAAGAATGCTGCGTCCTACTTTCTCAATATTTAATTCCCTATCAAATGTAATTTTGGGTCAAACCTTTTGATGATTCACGCTGGTTTCGCTTGTTTCTCTGTTGTTTTAGTTTGAACATCACATCGCTTTTTATTAGCTAACCTGGTTGAGTTGTATTTTTGAATATGTATTAAAATTCCTTTGTATATTACTTGTATACCTGAAATGTCAAAATATTAATACATAGCATGTAACGTACCTGTAGTTCAATTAATCTAGTTTTCTTTGGGTTTCTTATACTATTTAAATAACATGTATACATTCTTGACAGCTTTCAGTTGTCGTTTGACTTCAGTGCCGCCTACATGTATGATTATTTGAACTTTAAATTGTAACACGGTGATATAGTTTGTATGTACTTTATTTCATGTGTTTTTGGGTGTAAAAATTCACAAAACTAATATTAGAAAGTTTTACTGCTATAAAAACGGTCCTCGCTCGGTTCAAAAGAAGATTTAGAGTTATCTTGCAATATTTTTGGCTATCTTGTATTTCTCTTGCTGTTGGTGTTCCACGGCTCTGGACTTAGACGATTTCTTGTTTCTCGGGCTGTTGGCGTTTCACGGCTAGAGGACTTACAATGTTCTTCCTTGATTCTCTTGTGTTTTCGCTTTAGCTGTTGGTGTTCCACCCCTAGAGACTTGGAATATTCTTTCTTGTTTCTCTTGATCTTCGCTCTAGCCGTTGGCGGTCCACGGCTGGGAACTTAGACGATTTTTTGTATTTCTTGGGCTGTTGGCGTTCCACGGCTAGAGAACTTACAATATTTTCCCGGGTTTTCTTGTGCTTGACATCTACATCCCCAAATTGGTCCAGGCATCGGAATTTTGGTTGGAAATTGTTTATTAGTGTGTAAGTCAATAAAGAGTGTTGTAAAATCTTCGACTCTTATTCAAAAGAACCCTACCCTTCTCTACTTGAGCTTCTGGCTCCCTCCAATGTTTAATTTCAGGGAAATAAGAAGACCTCGCGCTAAGTAGAGACTGCGCGTCATCCTCAATTTAAAATGAATGTGAAGATAATAAAAATAACTGCTATAAGAAAAGCTTATGCCACCAATAAAAAGAATATGAAAATTAATAGATTCCAATTTATTTTTACAAGTTATAATTTTGTTTCCAAAATTAATTTTGGATTTTCAACATATCTGTCATTTTTATTGCTCTCAGTAAATAATGAAATATATTGAGTAATAATTTTGATAAGAATAGAGCTAAATTTATTTACAGGTTGCATATACAAGATTTTACCTTATTAATCCGGTTAATCCACAACATAAATATTGAAAATAAGGTATTACTGAACAAAGTGCGAAAAATTCCAAATCACGTAAAATGCGCGCGAACATATTTTGTCCGCGCGAAATTGTAATAATATTTTCGATTCAAAATGGTGTCTTAGCGTTTTGTAAGTGTTAATAAAAAATATATTGTAATAAATTGACTGGAGTAAATATTTTTAAAAGCATTTCTAACAAAATAATATAAAATTTCCAACAGATTCCTTGGCATGGTGTAAGTTTGCAAATCGCGAAATAATTTGCAATCCAGCACACAGTTTTCATCATTCTGCTCAGTTATAAAGAACTCGGTGCACGTTTTTATTACGGGAACTCGTGTTTAAATTCGTGTAGCTGCCGGCTTACCGACTTTTCAATAAACGCAATAGCGTCGATCAAGGTCGGGCGTGTTTAGATTCTTTAACAGACGCCGTATATATTCCGATAAGGTCATTGAACAGTCGACGTTTGCGTTGTCACGTACTTCATTGTTTTTCTTGAAATTAGTGCATTTTGAATGAACTCACACCGCGGTTTTGTTTCGTGATTCGTGAGAATGTTTTGATCTGTGAGATTAAAGTGATGTGTAATCTGTTACTGCGCGGCGGAGTGACATTGGGAGGGACTGGGAGATAATCGGATGCTGAATTGACAGATGGAGATTGTAAAAGGTACGTGATAATCAGATGTTTTCAAGCTGAAGCAATTTGATATTCGCGGTGTAAACATTGATGGAATTAGTCTAGCATTGTGTAAATATTGTCACTTGCCTTATATGGAATATTCGTACGTCAAATGTTGATTTTTATTTACTTAAGTGATTAGTACATCAAGTTATTTTTGTCTACGGTATAATTAAAAGACAAATTGAAACATACTGCTGATAGGTATACAGGGTGAGTTTTTTTTTTAAGAAACCAATCACTTTTGCTGGCTAACTAATAACTTTAGAGAAAAAATAAATAAGCAGTCTTATACAACAAGGAAGGGGGCATAATTGTAATATTGCTAAAATTTATTTGTTTGGGGGAAGTGGCGGGTGAAATGAATACTTCAGGCTATCCATTCCAATAATAAAAGTACCCCTTTCCATTTAAGAAAATATAACTTTAATTCTCCCGCCACATCATCCTAATAATTTTATTTCACCATACGTAACATTATGTCCCTTTCTTTGGTGTATAAATGTTGGTTTATGTAAGTTGTAACATTATGAATTTACCCTAACATTAACATTATGCCGTAACATTAGGATTTAAATTGGACGGATACACATGTTGTGGTACTAGTGCAGCCGAACAGCTGAATAGTATTATGCTTTATCCCTAAAATATGAAAATTTCTCCATTTTTAAGGTATAATGCTAATGCTGAACAATCAGAACTGTTAATGTTTGTACGGCATTTTTTGATGTCATAATTGAAATTTTTTTAAGGAATGAGCGTTTCTTGATAATGGTGATCGTTCCTACAATGTTTGATAAGAAATCTATGGCAGGAGGTATTGTAATGTCCACAACAGTTTATTTTCTTCAAAGTTTATTGCTAAAGCAACAAAGCTTATTAAAATAGTAAATAAAATTATAACTTCTTCTATGTCACTATCCATTTTCTATGTTATTTATTTTGAAACTGACGTATTTGTTTAGAAGTTAATGTTTTTACTGATCTGCTCTTATTGGCTTATCCTAAGAACACCGAATAATATCTGTGAAGTACATGAACCGGATTAAGTTTCATGATAAGTATGATGAAAGTGCTAATGTTCATAAGATTTCATTTTACGTAAACGAGATTTAAGTCTGTGAATTTAATTTTTCTCTGAAGTTAGCCAGCAAAATTGAATGGTTACTTACTCACTCATATTTTGTATCGTTTAATGAAATGTATTGGGCACATAAGATGCGTTCTAAACATACATAGTGATATGATTTGTGAACCCATTACTTTCCAATTACTAGACATCATGTAGAACTCCCGAAAACTGAACGCGTAAAGTTTCCGAATGTCCACACGGGTTCGAATTAAATTTATTCCCGTCATTGAAGTGAATTGAAACCGTTCTTTATTCCGGCCGGTGAGATATTGCTCTGAAAGTGGAAAGATTCGAACGGCGTCGTTTGCGCGGAATGTGTCCCCTCGCGGGGCTACGTGCTAAATTGTCCGACGACACCCTAATTTCCAGCGCGGTCCATTCCACAGAAGGGACTCTGTACTTCATAAGACGCACGGAACGTTCGGTTTTAGGTTTTATGTTATTCGGACGAAAAGTTTATTGCCAGGAATATTAAGTTTTCGATGATTTGTAGCTTGGGTTTGGTAATTGGGACGGAATGTTTGAAGCCAGTATTTATTGAAATGAAAAGTTCACTGTACTTTTCCTTCTTGACTCTTGTTAATTTCAGAAGTTACAAAAATTTTACTCCTGTTGTAGTAGACGAAGACTGTATGTTATTTGTTTAAGTAAGTAAGCGAGACTTGAATTCTTGGTCTTGTCATAAAAAATATAGCACAAATTTGAAATATACATTAATGTATTACTGTACATGTTCCATTGAAAATCAGTAAAAATCTGTTGTGGGCAGCACAATACCTCTCGTCATATATTTCTTATCAAACAATGCATAAACACGGACCACCATTATGAAGAAACGCACATCCCTTCAAAAATTTAGTTTTCTATTATGACATGTCAAAAGATAACATTGTTCAAACATTGTTTTTTTTTTTTTCTAAAAGCATAGGTTAGCAGATATAAAAGAAAATGTCAGAATATAATATTTCTTTATCGTGTCGTAATTCGTAAATGATAACAGTAAGAGAAAAATGTTTCAAACAACAATTGTAGATAATAATATAGAAACATTATTTTAATAATAAAAAATGTTATTATACCATAATTTACTGAGATATTTCAAAAAACTTGATAGGGCTTCGATTAAACTACCACTTTCAATTCTTGGATTATCACCTAAAAGTAATCAGCTCTTTCCAAGGGGATACAGTTGATACGAGTATATACAAAATATCAAAATTTTCTGATCAGTAGTTTGTGAGAAACCGTAACTCCAGAGAAACTGACAGACAGACACACATCGCGAATCTATTAAAATCGTATTCTAGGGACCCTAAAACGTGCTCATCCACTAAAAACTCACTACCGAAATTTCCTCTACCTCTCTTATAGGAGGTAAAAAACGAACACAAACAACAAACTTTTAAAAATTTTTAAAAATTGTAGCTACAATAAATTATCCCTGTTTTCTCATTCTACTACAAGCATAATTTGACGGTTGGTAACCGCACTTCACGTCAAAATATATCATTTACCGAGATCTATTGCATGGTGACTGCCGCATCAAGAAACGCGGAAGTGGTGTGATGAAATATTTATTTATTTGAAAATCTGATTAATGGCACATAACTCCCTACAAATTTAAATTTCTAAACAGCACAAAATATATATTAAAAAAAAAAATCAAGTAGAAATTCTACATCTGTTAGAATATTACAAAATTTTCTTTTAATAAATTATTTACTAAAATATACCCAAAAAACCTAAAAGGCATAGTAGTAAACTTAAAACACCGAAAAGAAGACCTGTGGTACCAGCTTATATCTCCATATAACCTATACTAGTTACCAGTCTAGGAGTAAAAGAAAACATGCATTTTTCTTAAATTCACATAAATAGCTAGCAATAATTGCATTTTACTCACACATAAAATAAATTGCGCTAATTAAATAGTTGAATATTTCACTGCGCGTCTCTCTTGTCGTAAGCAAGAAGCCGGCTCTCTTGCAACTCTCAGTTGTTCGGTCGCTCGTAGCAACAAGGAAGTATTTATTGCGTGAATTCATTTGAAGAGTATCGATAAAGGAAATAATTTTGCATACGTGTCACTTTGTATGCGAGGTAATTTGCGGCACATAAATCAAGAGTGCTTTGAACGATCGCAGGTATTTTTCACCTCTGGAATTTGCTGAGTTAAAAATGGTACACTGCATTTCGCAGAGTGCATGCTATGCTGTACTATGACTTAATTAGTTGATATTAATTGAGGTGCATTAACTAGGTGGTGATGTACTTTAATTACATTATAGTCCATTTAAATAAGAACGATAATTTTATGGAAAATGTAATAAAATATAGTTTTTTCGTTGTGTCATTTTTAATTATGTCCAGAAATATGAACTACCCGGAACTACCTGTTTCGCTCGTTTCAAGGAATTTTATAATTGTACAGCTTTGTTTTCTAGGGAAATGTTATATTTATATGAAATGATTCTTAGTATTTCACTTGTTTGTCAACGTAGACTGTAATTTCACTTTTATATAATTATATATTTCAGTGATGCTCTCCGGATGACATTCGGCAAAATTGCGAACTCATTTGACATTTCTGTTCTGGGAGTGAGTCAGTTGAGGTGGTTTGGACATGTTGAGCGAATGTCGAATGAAAGGTTGGTGAAACCAATATATGTGGGTGAGATTGAATAACTGGTTGGGTATGATTGATGGTTTGTTGCGTGAACGAATGATTCCGAGTGTGAAGAATAAACGAGCATGTATGAATCGCACTATGAATGTGGACGAGGCGAAAGTGTTGTGTCAGGATAGGAATGTTTGGAGGAGATTGATTGTTGGTTGACGGTTTTTCCGGGTTCGTGCTACGATAGTGACGTGAACCGCACTACAAGAAAGCTTTTCTGTACATCAAAGTTGGTACCATTTAAATTTTGAAAAAAATTGTTTCAATGATAAAATTTAATCATCCTATTATTTGTTGCAGTATTTGTTACTATTTAGAATATTTTAGATTTACATGACATTATTCCTCATAAATAATAAATATTCCCAAAGAAAATAAACTGAAAATGTACCTGTTTTTGGTACCTGTACTTTTGATTGTTTATACATTTACAAATTGGTTGGTTAATTTTTTGGTTTGGCTCACAGCATGACACGGAGCATGAGGGAGCTACAATATTTATAACTGTAGTAAACTTAGGGGGTTTATTTCAAGATTAAAATGGTTTATTTTATTTTTCGCTTGTTTATTTTTTCATAGGTTTCATTTTTTTTTGTTTTTTTAATCTTGTCTTTTTCACATGATACATACCTAAATGCCCATTTTCTCTAAATTTTGTAAATATTCTCAAAAATGGAAAGATTTGGTCTAGAAGGTTCAACAAACATATAACAAATATTTGTTAAACTATAACCAAAATGTTACCAAGAAATGGTTAGAATTTTTTCTAATTTATAAACTTCATTTAAGTGTGATGACAAGTTCATATAACATGGACATCTTATTTACCTTTTTCTGGAACAGTGAATAGGTGTGGCACTCTGATAAAAGCAAATTTCAATATACGATATATTTTTAAATCACGCTCTCTAAAGATGTTAGTATAAAGGAAACCACAAGTGTGCAGTTAAAATTGCCGACTGTACCATTCGAACTGAGTACCTCAAAATCCATGGTCCTTCGTCTGGTGATTACAAAGTACGAACACACATGTAATTTTTGCATCGTTATAAATCCAGAATTACAATTCTATAACGCGTGTCCCTACACTTAAGGAATATATGTATAAATAATATTGCGCAGCAAGCACGTCTACTTCAGAGGTTAGAGGTCAATTTGATTTAGAGCGCAAGTAGTTCTGTCGCGTCAACAGTTGCCGACGCCGACAATGCCGTCTGCTTTTCTGTGGAAGGACTCTGAACTCTGGACTGGTTAGCAAATCCCGGCATAACAACCCTGATGGGCATAGTTAATAACGCGGTACTAAAAATAGATTTTGAGGTTAATGACACCTTTATTTGCTTTGCTATACACCTAGCACGAGCTGCTTTATTTCTTTGAATCTTAGTCCCTTTTTAATTTTTACAAAAATCTTCGATTTATGATGAAGATATTTGATAAATAGAGCAGAGCAAATTTCAAACGAAATAAGCAATTAATAGTAAATAGATTCCACAATCGGCAATGTCACCACTTTTAGCTATACTCCTGTGGTACATACATACATACATAACATAACGCTATGTCCCACTTAGTGGGGTAGCACGAACCCAGAAACACATTCAACCAACAATCAATCTCCTGCAAACATTCCTATTCTGACACCACTTTCGCCTCGTCCACATTCATAGTGCGATTCATACATGCTTGTTTATTCTTCACACTCGGAATCATTCGTTAACGCAACAAACCATCAATCACACCCATCCAGTTATTCCTCGGACGCCCACGCAAATCTTTAGAGACCGTGATACTTAATTGCTAACTAAATCCTAAAGTCTATCTACCTTTGGATATAGGCTGTGATTTTTTATTTTTCTTTAATCTCTTCTTTTTTGTTCAATTGGTTTTCTATTCGAAAATCTTTCCAGGTTCATCTATCTTCTTTTTTCTATGATCTTCTTAACTTTTTGGAATGTTGTCCCTCTTTTTTTCTATTACCTATTTGACATCTTTTTTCCATGTTTTTGCAGGTCTGCCAAAAAATTAAAATTAAAATTCTAAAATCATAATCCGGAGATTTTCTACATAAACCTGAGCCCGGAAATCTGGTCTGAAAAGGTGGCAACCCTGTGTCCTCTCCATTTTAATTGCCTTTTCTCTAGCTTCTTTGACAGGTCTTACATTTATATTTGTTCTGTACGCCTCATTTCTAATGCAATAATATTTAGTTTTTCCTTCGATGCTTCTAAGGAACTTAATTTTCACGTTCCTTATTCTGCCGTGTATTGTGCCTGTTGTTGTCCATGTTTCGCATTCGTAAGTTAAAATTGAGATTGCACTGTTTTTTAATACTTCGTCTTTTTACAAAACCCACAAAGAAGTAAATGTAATTTGTCGGGATAGAACTATGGACATCATAAGACACATATTTATTTTTAAATTTAAAATATGTTGGATCTATGCAAATATTGCTAATCAGTTGTTAACAGGGCACGTCTATAACTATTACTCGTAGAATATACCGTGTTTACACTATATGAAGACCTAGGACGTTAGTTGAAGGTTTTCAAGTACTGATTGAGAATAATACTCACTAATAAATTCTCAACATCCTTGATTATGCTCGTTTCAGTAGATTCCAGTAAGTAGTGAATAATTTCTGTATTACTTCTCAACTTAGGTATGCGAAATGTACGTGTCTATGTAAATAACATTTAACATCATTATGCTGTACGCAGTTTTTAGCAAATAATTTTCTTGGGAACATAACTTACTGTAACTGACACTCCAAATTAAAAACGACATATTACCTGTCAGATTTCTATCGCTCTCAACCAGAAAATTATTTCAGAGTAAGTCTTACCGTTAAAATCTCTTGATTGACTTCCTCTCGGTAGATGATTGTTAGTTAATTCAAGCACATATAAATTCAAATTTAATTACGCTATGTTTGCTATACCGCTAAAGATATGTAAATATTTTTAGTTAGGATAGTGGAGTCCGTTACTGTCAAGTTTGTCTAATTGTCAGTGTTTGTTTTGATCCGAATTTGGTGGTGTTATATTTGAAAATGTGCGGTATTTGCGTTTAGCATTTTAAGAGATGTTTTTTTGTCTCGTTGGAGAGCGTTGACTTCAGCGGCAATTCAAGAAGATGAAAACAAATACGAGTACAAGCACTAATTGACTACCTGTGTTCTATGTTCTATTCACAGTGTTTGTCAGGAATGGTTTTCGTTAATGTACACATGTTTCAAGAGATGCAGAAGTAAAAATGCTTAATGTGAGATAGATGGTTTGTTTGCTTAGTTATTGGACTGAGTTGAGAATAAATACAAAGAATAGCATGGTTTAAGATGAATCTCTGATGTCAAATATTTTCTCCTTTTCATAAATTATCTATGGAGGTTATGCGGAAATACATATTTTGGGATCCACTAAATCCGATTTGACCATTTTATTTATTTTCTTCTTCGTGTGGGTTTACGATTCATTTTATTTATTATTATTTAATTTAACTTCCTCATTGATTGGTTACAAGAAATCAATGAGAACAATACAAAAACAGTTAATTTCTGAAATAGATTTATTATTTGTTCCTAGTGGCCATCTGGGTGTACCGAGGTAATATGAGCGCATGCAATTATAGCATGGATTTAACCAGGGGATACATTAGTATCTTAATGACTGCGGTTTTAATTGGATTTATTAATTTAAGTGTGTATCTAAACAGAGTAGTTACCTAGACCCGCCTTCCTCCATGATTTATGTTAAACTTACAACACAGCCTTTAACTTCGCTGCTGCTGTTCATTCTGTCGCTTTGGAAATTTCTGAGATGTTGAGAACACATTAAATGCAAACTGAGAGTGATTGTTTATTTTATTATTAAAATGTTTTTGTTGGTTTTAATACTAATTTAATTGTTTTTGTTTCAGGTAAACATGATATTTCTTTTAATCTTTCTGCACCATTCATAAGGTAGGAACAAAAATATGTATTGAAGAAAGTTATCAATTTTTTATTTGAAATATTAAAGTCGTTGATTCCATATTCAAAATAAATAAAATAAAATTATATCACTTAATATATTAATTGCCGTAGAATGCATCGGTCAAAAATCTCTTAAAATTTTTGATATGGCGTTTTTAACTTTTTAATTAAGATCGTGTTTTGAACGTTTCGCCAAATATCGTTGAAAATTATAATTTCCTTTGATTTTGTTTCTTTATACTTTGAACACTACAAAACTCATTGTCGTATCGTTAAATCTCTCATATTTTAAAAAATATGACTTTTTTTGTTTTTTGAAGTACAATTTTGATTAGCTACAACTCAAAAACTATGTAAGAAATCGAAAAATTGTTTCAGTTGCGTGTTAGACGTGCATTTTATTATAATTTACCAAATTTTGAAAAAAAATTGATTTTTTAAAAATTTAATTTCGGGAACGTTTGTAACACGATCTTAAAACATTAAAAAAAAACATAGTGTTTAATATGTTTAAACAAATAAATCAAATTAATTTTATATATGTTATAGTACAATCAGCATAAAAATTCTTGCGTATCCACTAGTTAATAATTGGTTAATAGTTGTCCGACCGTATGATCAATTTGGAAATTGTAATAAAAATAAAATATTTCTTGTCGCATTGTGACACAATCTTTGCTCAAAGCGGAAGCAGAATATCATACATCGCCAATAGCTCAATTTTCCAACAAGCCCTATCTCCAAAGAACACAAAAAGAGTGGCAACAACAGTAGAAAATAACTCTAACGATAGTAGCGCCATTGACCGATACAACGGACGGACGAAATCGGCAACTGCCACATCTAGCGCGGTATCCCAGTCACGAAGGCGCACTGCCGGCTCTAATATGTAACCTTATTTGCTGTATTGACTCTTAAATAATCTCGAAATCGAATCATACCTGCCAGCCGCGGGACTGGAATACCGATACACGATGTGAAGTCCAAATCCTCGATAGAAACTGTTCGCTTTTCAGAATTCTGTAATGGAAAATAAAACCTTTTATGCGATGGCATTTATATGAAAGTGGTGGACTTTTTAGACCACAGCTACAAGCTTCCTCCACTTCTGCCACACAGTAACACGGATCTGCTGCATTATGACATTTTTAATTATGAAAGTGAACAGTTCATTCTTACCGCATGTGAAATTTGACAGTAAATTCACATTCTCCGATCATATATAAGAAGAACAGGGTGGTGAATCGAAAGACACACCATAGTGTTTTCAAAGTTACATAGTTTATTTTCCAAGTAAATTACCAATAAATATTTCCGCCATTTTTCCGGTTCCAGGTAGAGTAAAATTATAAATGAAAAATATAATTAAGCGACTATATGTATTAGTAAAAGGTTAAAATAATAAGCAGGGTTGCAGTCAACATTTAAAATTATATTTGTATCAAAATTGCCGACGTTTCGCCACCATTTGTGGCTTCCTCAGGGCATAGACAGTAGTCAAATATAAAAATATTCATCAAAGAGATGTAGTCATAAAAATAAAAACATATATAACAATTTGGAGCACATGAAATTTACAAAACCACGCCATCAATAAATTAACATCGGATGTTAGTGGAGGGGGATATTACCTATTTATAGAATGTGTCATATTTATCTTACTAACTTCTCTAGTGTTGATGTTTCACAATTAGGTTTTCAGAAGTCCTCAAGCATTATTCATAATTTTTGTTAATCTACTATGTTTTATGTGCTGTTTCACTGCCCTTTATTTGGGCTTAGCATATTGTGAAGTTGTACTAAATAAATACTAAATAAACGTAGAATTAATTTAACCTTATCCACCCCATTCAGTTGCAATTACAATCTGTAAAATTCCTTACAATACTCGAGCAGCTATTGAAATGTACCAGCTCAATAAATATATTAACACTTAGAGTTCCGCGCAGTATCTGTCATCATTACTCTTAATAAAATGAAATAAATCCATTGAATCTTTATTTATAAACCTTTTAAAACTGTTGTGCTCGCCACACAAATTCTTGTTTAGAGCAAGTTGGACTTTAAACCGACACCGCAGTCTGGTCGATGAAGAGATTCCAACAAACGTGAACTTATGAGCTCAGTTCATAATGGAATGACTCCAGTTTGCAAAGAAAGTTTGCGCTGGAGCACCGACACTGAACATAACACCGACACTACATGTAACTTGATCGATGCGCTGCATCTTTATGATACTGACTTCAAGTTCGGAAAAGTTGCGGGATTTATTAATTTCAGGAACAAATATACTATTTGTGACGCATAGGTCTCTGTTAAAACTTGTATTTAGTAATTAAATAGAGCATCTCGCCATTTATCCATTTTGGGTGTGGCACTCAATCTCGATCAGCTGTCAAGTCACAGTCCTTAAAGATGTTAGTAGAGAGGTAAAAATAAAATTAGTCCTGTGTTCAATGCGTTCCTACCCCAATAGAAATTGATGTAATTATCAAATAGAACATTAAATTATGTTTATGCCAATCTCGGTGGTGAAATGGCTGTCACTATATAGCACACCAGAGATCGTGGGTTCGAATTCCAATGAACAGCATGGTCGTTTGTGTTGTTCTTAAAATTCACAATCATCCACTCATGAGGCGGTATATGGACCCAAGCAGTTAGTCGGCTTTCCATCTTCGCATTAAAAAAAAAAAGATTGAAGTATTTTTTACACTAAAAAAAAATGACGTTTATCACATTTACTTCCCTTACATATGTGTAAAAGAGACATTGTGGCTTCTCTTCTTTTCGTTGTCACGACTTTCGTTCCGTACCCACTACACTTTTCTCCCATTCTTCTCTGTCGTTCCAGGTTCCTTCCTTTAGGTTCCTTTTTTATAATTATTTCGGCCATCTGAAGCACATTAATTGTTTTTCCCGAATTCTGTCTATTACTTTGTCCAGTGCTCCCATCTCGTGTATTATGAATTCGTGTCTTAGTTTTTCAATCTATTCCTTTCCATACTTCTTTCCAGAATATCCATCTGTATTACTATTAATTTTGATTCCATATTTTTATTTTTAATAGTTCATGCTTCTGTACCATATAATACATGCTTTCTATAATCGATCTGTATATGGTAATTTTTGTAAATCCCCGTGTAATGTTTTTTGATTCACTGTGTTTATTATTTAAGTTTCTATTTTTGTATTCTTCCATTTTTGTCAAAAATATTTCCTAAGTATTTAAACTCATTAATTGCTTTTCAGTAGTGAGTTTTCAACAGATAAGTACGGTTGGATTTCCTATTTCCCTATTTTCAGGGTAGCGTCTGTCTGCGACGATTTTTTTTGTCCATGATACCACTTGAAATAAACTAATATATTATCGGGTCATTGACCTATATCAGAACTTTTTATAGCAAAACAATGTTTATTTAAAATAATTTTCGGTATTGACGTAATATGTAGGTAGCAGAGTTCTTTTACGCCTGCAGCTATACGAGTTTCATAAAAATTTGAAGCATGTCCAATAAAACAACTTTTATTTTCATTTTATCATTCCAATAGAAACTGAAATGATTCTCGTAAAAATACTTATCGAGTTTTCCTTTTGCACATTTTGTTATAATTGGCAATAAAATGTGATTAGTTTTATCAGAATGACAAGTATTTAACATTTCAAAGACCAAGTCCAGTTATAATCTCAAAAGTTTAATCACAAACACATAAACTCGCGAAATTCTTGCTGAAATCATCTGGTATGTCAAAATAATCTCAGCTGTGGTTTGACGGAACCAGTTATGTAAATCGATACGTCGTAAATATAGCAATTTGGAATGATAATTATTTTTTAATAGCGAGTAAATGGTTTTATTTATTCGCATATAAATTTCCCCGCTGCTCGAGGAGCTGGCTTGAGACTTAGGTGCTTGAACTGCGCTAGTTTGTTCACTAAAACATGAAGATAAAATTTATATGGCAGTAAAACAAATATTTTATTCGCCATCGTAAATAATAATTTAATTTAGTACGTCTGTGAGTCTCTGCCACTGCAATGAAGTCAGAATAAAAGTTTTACACGTTTTGAAATTTAAAGTTTTCAAATTGCCAACAATATTTTTGAAGTATTTCATATGAAAATTTTTAGTTTAGTATGTTCCTTAATGCACATTACATAATAGTATATTAACCATTATGCAGCATTATTATTATAATCATTAAAATCTCATTAATATCCTTACGGGATTCCATATTAATTTAATCTTTAATTAATGTTATTAATTAAGTTTTCTAATTGTTTCCTATTTTTTGCCCTATTTTTTGCTGGTAGGTTGTTTCTTTTTAGTATATCTTGTATTTTATTTTCCCAATATTTAGTCGTTCTTGCTCTTCTGCTTTTCATACATATTCATGTATTCCTCTATTTGTGTGTCATCTAACATTATTGATAGATGTCCAAATCATTGTTTTTTTTTTTATGAAGATGGTAAGTGGAGTAACTATTTATGGTCATATACCGTTCTGTGAGTGGATGATTGTGAATTTATGTGAACACAAACTACCATATTCTGTAGTGGTATTCGAACCCATGACCCCTGATGTGCTATACTAGTGACATAGCCCCTAGGCCACCGGGATGGGAAAACTGTTTTTATCTATCGTTTTATATATTCTTTCTGATTATAAGTCATTCCTTATGCGTTCATTCTTTAATATTTATCTCAAATATTTCATTTCTGCTGCCTGCATTATACTTTTATGACTTTGGTTAATGTATGTATGTATTTTTTTTAAACTTACTATGTTACCTAAAGTGACAACGGACTGTAAATAATGAGATCTACTCTTTTACTTTTTAGAACTTTATAAAGATTAATATATGCAGTTCTTTTTCGAATTAATATTTGAGATCATGATAAATTCTCTACCTTTGTAGTGGATATGATTTCACCGAGCATTTCGGTGCAGGCAAATAGTGCAGCCAGCTGTTCCACCACCGCCTCTGATTCGATTTCCGGTCAGGCGCAGGATGTTTGTAATGTTCTTTGTTGTCCAAACTTCCTTGTGTACTTAGTAATTCAATTACATATTTGACTCTTGATATAATTCTGCGGGTAACGAAATTGTTACTTGTTCTTGTTGATTAAAATTTGCTCCTGCAGGTTTGTTGATCGAAATCGAGACAGCTTTGTTACTTACTTGTTTCACGAGAGGTGTAAAATTTGCACTCGGGGTTTAGAATTCTGCACTTGTTTCATACTAAATTATGAGTATTGTTTACCTCGACACCTCGATTTAAGTCCCTTTGTAGGCCGCTAGTGTCAGTGATCACATGGTCGATTCCACATAATATAATGAAACTATAAAATGGTTTCAAAATAATACTACTACTTTTTCTCTGACAGTTCACTGTGAGAGCACTATACTGTCATACTATTTGTTATGTAATTGGATGGGTACATTCCTACCGCGGTCTCATATTTGCTTGTCAGTACGGGTACCCAATTCTTCTTTTTAACACTACATCTTACAACCCTGTGAGGGTTTGTATTTCATCTAAAAGGCTCCTCAATTTGGTTCCGTCAGTAGCTAGATGTCTCCAGTTGTATACACCCATATTCTTGAGGTCATCTAGTCACCATTTTTCTGGTTCACCAATTCTTCGTTTACCAGTAGATATTTTCAAAGTTTCGTTCGCATTTTGTAGTTTTACCGAGAGTTTTTTTTATCAGTATACACAAGGGATTTGTCATTACCACAGTTAGAGTTAAAGTGATTGACAGCAATGTATTAACGCGTTTTTTTTTAAGAGTAAACATAGGGATAATTTACTTTGATTATTAATAATAGTTAATTATAATGAAACAAACAATGCAAGTTTAAAGAAATAAGAAATTTGTTTTAATTGTTTTAGTACATAATAAATTACATTGTATTGATTGGAAATATTATTTTTAAATACTGTAAATTATCCCTATGTTCACTCATAATAAAAAAAACTCTTTAATACACTGCTGTTAATCATTTTGACTGTAACTATGGTAATGACACATCCCTATGTATACTGAAAAAAAAACTCCCGGTAGATGTTGCACATACCTGAGCCTTGTAAGTGGATTCATTATTATAGTTCTCAATTTACCTTTTTTTACGAAGAGATTAAAAGGAATAACTACTATGGTCATTAATTTATGTGAATAACCACGCTCTTCAGTGGGATTCGAACCCACTACCTCTAGCGTTGTAGGCTAGTGACATAGCCACTATGCCACTGAGATCGGTTTATTTTATCTTGTTCCTGGAATTCTTAACTGAGCTCATAATAGTATTTTCTGCTCCATCCTTTTTTTACAGGGTTGATGATTCTTCTTTTAAGAATATTTATTTTTCCTCAATTTATATTGATATATTACGGTCAGGCATATAACTTCAATTTTTGTAATATAAAAGATCGTAGTCCGTACATTAAAATTAGTGCTGAACTTGTGGCTTAAAACTCTCATGAATACAACTCCTTAAGTTGAATGTTCAGCAACATCGAAGCGAATTACCGATAATACTTTGCAGTATTCCTTCCCTTACAATACGAAATGCAAATTCAACCAACGCTCACATCGTCACATCTCCCACACGCATATTCCAAGAAACACTTAAGCGATACAGCGTCACTTAATTAATTTGTAACACGGCTCGCGCTCGCGTTCGCTCTCTTCGGCGCCCATTACATGCCGGCGTGGGCGTTCGACGCTAGAGCATTACTGCAAATGATCCGTGTATTTATTATAACACGGTAGTGCTGTCGACACCAGGCCACGAGGGTCACCAACAACAATCGCACTGCTGCACTGTTTGGTGTTATTCTGATTTCGCATTATAATGCGCTGGAGGTTGTTTGCATGGGACCCGGCGAGATATGTGTTGATGGAATTGATTACACTGTGCAAATGTGTGGCATTCTGTTTTCGCAGATCTCGGCAACGAATATTTTTACCCGTAAAGTGCTATTACCAGTCCTCAAGTTTCCCGAAATATGGATGAGGAACAATTTAAAAGTTGAGATATTGCGGTTTTCATGATTCTCAGTCCGGTGCATAACCACTTTGCTATTTATTACATTTCTATACATATCTAAATAAATAATAATAGTATTGTGGTATTACAGCTTTTATATCAGCCATTATTATGTTTTATATTTGTGTCGTAGTTGTTAACAAAACTGCATACGTTGGTGCATCTTTTTATCGCAGTAAATATGACCTTTCCTAAAAAATTAATAATGATTATAATTAACTAATATTGTAATTAATATTACCACAGTTGATGGTATGCTAAAATACACAATATTATACACAAACAAATCACAATAATGGCGAGACACAGTTCTGTTACAACTGTCTTCCTGTAGAGATGAAGCGTTTTTTGTTCACACAAATGGAGCGTTTTTTTACCTCATACATAGATCGGTAGCTCCATCTGTTACCGAGAAAGAAGGCTATGTAATTAAAATACAATAAAACAAAAGCTGGAACCACGAGCTATGTTTTTGGGTGTTTTAAGAGCAGTGTTTGAAGCTCGGTTTTAGCGCTGTACAATGTTCTAAAATTATTTTATAAAAAATTCTTCAAATAAAAGTGATAGATAATACATTTCTTTGTTACTTCTATTTGAAACATTTTTTTTTTATTAAATAATTTTGGAAAATTGCACAGCGCTACAACCGACCCTAACACTGCTCTTAAAACACCCAAAAACTGAGCTCGTGGTACCAGCCAAATTAATTATCTTTTTGTCCTGTTTTACCGGCCATTGCTATCAGTTTTCTGAAGCCAGCATCAAGTATAATCTATAAAAAGTACAATAACGTATGTCCGATTCAATTGCATATTTTACATTGTCTTATATATTTATGTAAACGTTTGTGTATAAACACGAATAAAATGGGTCATCTGTTATTTTTTTTTACATATTAAATATTAATTATTGTTTTATATATAATATAATGAGTTCGGTGCATTGTCATGAAACTTTATTAAAATGAAGGTTCGTTACATTATTTTTATTTTTTTATTTTTAACGGATTATTGAGTAACCGCCAACTATTTATCCATATAGACTTGATTATTATACTGTGTATGATAAAATAAAAATAATAAGAGAAACGACGCAGTAGACTTGATATCTCAATTTGTTTTAGAGCACCTGCTGCATCAGTAAGAAGTTCTGGGTCCAAATCTCTGTTGAGCCTTTAAAACTTCTTGAACTATTAAGAAAAGTTTTGGCAGAAATATCAATCAATAAAAATGAAATTTATTAATTAAAAAACTTTCCCAATTGGAACTTAAACTAAATACAGAATTTTGTGTTATTCTAAAGTAGCAGTGAATTATAAATACCTTAATCTATTGACTATTTTTTTGCTGTCCAACGTTTCTAAATTACTGTAGAGAAAAATGTGCCAAGCAAATGTTGTTGAAAAAGTAGTCTAAAACAATTTAGAAACGCTAGATGACAGCATCAAATTGTAGTTACAGTTAAAAGCTTGCAAGGTGTCCGCAAACCAACATCACGGCATAAAGCAATTCATTTAGAGGGTTGGTGCATACCAGCAGCTCTTCTTTAAAATCCCCCGTGAAAAATGTATATTCCAAACTTATGCACTGTCCCGACTTTCATTCGTTAGAAGAAATAAATTCACTGAGAAAAACTAGAGACTTAATAGGCACGTAATATATATTACACAAAACACATCAACAAAAATTTAACTGTTATGCTTAAGTTGATTTATTCCAGTGCGCCGTGAATAGGGATTTAACCACAATGCAACGTGTCAGGATGAAATATGACGGAAGGCGGAAAAAAGACGGCAATGTTCACGTGTAATTTATAAAAAGCGATTACATGAGTTCTCTTTTCTGCTGCGATTATTTCAGCAGAAATGAATGAATCTAGCGGGCCGGGGAGTCGTTGTAGCTGTAGCACACCGACCAGTGAGTGGCCAGTGTGAGAGATTTAAGAAAGGCCAGTGCGAAGATTCAAATTATTTGCAGAATGTGTGAAAGGGTTCTTGTTGAATATATAATGCAGGAAACTTAAGTTTTGGCAAAACAAAAACACTTTTGTGTATATTACATTATATTATAGCTTACCACAATTAAATTAAGCTTATTAATTATTACATTGTTCGTTTAATAAAGATTGTTATTTTGATTAACACACAGAGAAATCGAGTCAGGTAAATTTATACGAAAAATTCAATTAAATAATAGTTAAGTTACTCGTGCTGTATTATTCAATCAATTTAATCGAAAAATTAATTACATACGAAGTTCTCTTTACTGAATATTTCAGTTATTCCAGAAACTACTGTATTTATTAGTTGAGCAGCTTAATAAAAAAAATATTTGTTTTTCTTTACAAACGTAACCTAGATATGTCATATTAAAGCAAATTAAGACTATTTACCATATTCAGAGACTGTTACTGAAGTATTCAGTTGTTTTAACTGAAATTTCAATACTCAATTCTCTGAACTGTACTATTTTTTTTTTTCAAAGTGTAAACTTTCGTTAAAAGTAGAAGAGGTTTTGAATTCTTATGCGAGATTTGAACCCAGTAACTCCTAGTTAAGCAGTAGGCGCTGTAAAACCCTTTGAGCTGTTTAATCTCTCTTATTATTTTTTAGGACAATCATTTCAGTTTCAATATAGCAATTGGGATAATTAGCTCCGTGGTAACGCATCGGACTGACTATTAACTTTCCCTCTTTTTCCTCTTCAACTTTAGTTGAAAAAATATTTCATTTACTTAGATCGAAAGCAGATTGTCACTTTACTTAAAGCAGGTTATTTTACATTAGTTTCCCGTTTTGAGGTTATGTTTCAAATAGTGTCATAAATCGGTAATCTGAGCTGTGATCTGTGTACCAGAAACAGTTAGTACATAAGTTCCATGTTACAAATTCTTCCACTTCTATTTAATTCCAATTTGAGTTATAGTTGCACATTTCCACAATTTATGTTGAACGTACTCCCTCAGCCACGGTATCGCCTAACATAAATAGTTTGTCACGTAGAGTGTAAACAAAGCAACCTAATAATAAAGGTGTTAGAAACATGATCGCCAGAAGTCTGAAGCACGGCTGCACGGAGCCTGCTTGTACTGTGCAAACACGATTATTTATTGCATAACAGTAAAACATTTACTTGTTATCTTTTTGAAGCGGAGCACTGCTTACCCTGGCGTGGTGCTTGACCTGCACCCACGTTGAATTTCCATATAAGTAGTGCAATGTCAGCACGTGATTCTAACTGAACTGGACTCTGTAATGCCCGCTCTTACGTTGATCTACGGTTTAGAACTATTGTTGGAATTCTATGTAAATTTTCACATTTTTTTAGTAGCTTCCGAAGCTAAACTCTTAACCTAAAACAGTGGTGTTTCTATAGGTAATTTTCGGTTTAAATTCATATTTTGAACTGGCTTGGAATTGCCTGGACATATTGAGGGATGAAAGAGGGATGTCCCAGGGAACGAGATTTGAACAAAAGGATAGCTGTTGAACCATAGTATTTAATGTTGTACCAGTTTCATCGTAAATATTTCTCACCGCTAGAAACATACGAGGCGAGCAGATTTTTGGTTCAAAAAAGTATGTCTTTTCACTTACAACTAGTGTTGGCTTCAAAAACTTAAGACACCCTTCCGTATAATTTGCATTATTATCACATGTATTATTGTCCAAATATTATTTCTCTACATATGTCTATTGCTTTATGTCGCTTCAAAGCTTGTTTCTTCCATGAAATTAATCAAAAAGAAAAATGTCGAAGTTCTACCATTTCCCATGTATGAGTTTAACCACATATATTTACATAAGAGTTTCCTTTCGTTCTCATACACTTTTGCTAATACTCTGTTGCCTGTTTATCTGGCGGTGTTCTTGAAGCGAAGTCTAGTGGTGTAGTGTGGCAAACATCACACTGGTCTAGCAAATAGTGCCTTTCATTGCTACGTTCTGCGTTGGTAAATATTTACGTACGGCCTTGTGCGGAATGGGTAAAACATACAAGAAATTATAGTGTAGCTTGAAATTGAGATGATACTTTTATCCAGAAAGTTCCATAACTTTTTTAAGGTCATTTTGAAGTGTAACACAATCGGATACAGAGAAATGGAGCGACAAATCGTCAACGAACAAGAGTTTGTTAGTGTATATTACTGTTACTATATCCTTAATGAAAATTAGAAACAAACCAGGACCAAGGTTAGAGCCTTGAGGTATATCGATACTATCTATGAAATAATCAGAAGTATAGTCCATGAATTTATATTTTTAATGTTTATAAAAGTCCAAAACTTATTTCAAACCACTCCTAAATAATTGAAAATTATAGTGATGAATGAAAATGAGGAGTTTGGTGTTCTGTAATGGGAGTGCACGAACATTCGCTACTTTCAGTTTCATTCACATTTATCACACTTGCTCATTACATAGAATGCATTATTTATAACGCTGCATCAACATAATTATATACTTTAAGACTATGTAATGAATAGTCAAGTATCAGATAATTAGCTATACGCCAGTAAACATTCATAAATATACATAAATTAAATCGATCGTAAATAATTTATTTAACACGAACGTTACTAAAGTGATTGAATTCTAATAGGTGACAGTAATTAACAACCCATATTACTACGATCTATTATGAAGAAATAATAATAAATAAACAGACGATACTTTGCCGTGTGCCTCTCTTTATTAAGTTTCTTATTTGTATTTTATAATTATGGAAAGACGATAATTCTGTTTCTTTCTATAATTCTGGATGTTGAACAAGGGTCAACTTTTTGTATGACATGTCCAAATTTCTCACTCCTTTCTTAGTTTACCTCCTTTCCAAATTTCTAATCCATCTAATTCTTGGTCTCGTCCGAATTCAAACCCAGACATTATCAATACAGTAACAGTACAGCTCACCAAAAGAAATAAATCTTAATATATTTGGGTACCACGTGTATCTTATTTAGCAATCCCTGCTTTCACTGGTAAATAACAGTATTTTGAAGTCGGTTTGTTTAAACAACAGTAGAAAATAAGACGCAATGCATAAATAGATGAGTGTCTTAGCACTATTTGAGCTTTAAGTAAGTAACTTGTAATGCAAATGAAAACCCCAACACTTGCAGTTTTCAATCAGTGATCAGGAAATTAACATGTGTCCTCATCGCGCGGCAGCAATTGCTTTCATTTGCATAATTCCTGGCTAGTAACATCTTCTTCGCGCACGGGACAAATATTCTCAATTTACAAACAGTCACGTTCAATCAAACACATTACACATTACCAAGTGCAAAAGGAGCATCTAGTGGACACTTCGGCCGCGTATGCTGGCATCTAGCCCGTTATGAATCATGTTTCCCAGAACGCGTGGCTTTGTTTGTCATCTGATCGTGAAACTGGCAATTTGTCGGGAATTGTCGATGACATGCAAAAGATAAATATTAATTATTCACAGCTGACGTCCCTGCCTCGAGTGCATGTTTCATGTTCATGTTCGCGCTGATGCCAATGTCCTTTCACTCTTTAGCGAGTTACTACAATGCCTTGGCGCGGTTGAATCAAAATACCAACACTTCAGATAAGAAGAGATTTATTTGTTGGAAATTATTTGTACTATGAAGATGATAACAGTGTAACGAACTTTGTGAATTCTTAATGATTAATATTACTTCGTACCACAGAAATTGAGAGTAGACGACTGAAGAATTTCTAAATATATAACTAATTCCCCACTTCCTCATTCCGCCTCATTTTCTTAGTTGTTTATTATAATTGTCCAGTTTAATTACTAGTTATATTAATTGGTTCTAGTTTGTTAGAACTTATTAGTTCAATATTAGTTGCTGAAGATGCTGTATTTGATGATGCACAAATTCATAAATCAATTTCTTCCATATTTACTTCTATGTTTTGTTATTCTGAAAACTAATTTAATTTTTTTTGTTTCAGGTATGAACTTGATTAATTTTTCTCTGCTTCCACCACTCATCTTAAGGTAGGATAGTAAGAATAGTACAATTCAAATTATTTAATAAAGATATATCCATGATCAGATATATAATTTAGCTTTTAGGTGCATTATTACTATGCATATGTAGTATTATCATTTAAACATTTTCTACTAACCTTGAAGAAGGCACAGGTGGTATCGGAACGTCGCGACGAATTTGTAGAAAACAAAGATCTGTGACTCTATCCCCAATCTTTATTTATCCATATCACATCTCCAGTCAAACAGTCATTTGTTCAGTACAATTTAATATCGGATTAAATGATCAGAGAGTTTAGACGATTTGTTCCACATATGCTTCATTTCGATTTCCGTTTCATATAATATTAACCCTCCCGATCGGGAACATAATATTTAAAATTTTTCTTTTCTTTTCTTATGCAGTTAACATTCATGACAATCATTTTGTAACATTTGGGAAAATTATATACACTTTGTCAATTTCCAATTAGGTCATTCCTCCCAGTTAGACCAACATAAAAAAAAAATTTGAACTGGAAAAAGGATAATTACAGAAACTGAGATATAAAATGTAAAATTTGAAGGAAGCAGCTTGTTACCTGCTGATATATTACATATAAATACACCTTTACAAAATTTCCAAAATTTTTTTTTATCTGATGTTTTCCTAGAAGAGGTTGTTTATCAAACAATTTTGTACTATTGTAAGTTGAATTTCCTCATAATGTTCCCAATAGTGAACAAAACTGAAAAAAAATTATTTTTGGAAAAAATTTATGTAACATAAATATATGAATATTTCTTTTGTAAAAAATAATGTTTTTGGGCCCTTATTTAAAAAAATAATAATTCATGCAATAGAGGGTTAAATCTTCGTATAGAATACCACAACGATAATTAATTTGTAGCACTGAAATTGACATTATAATTCTTGATGTTGGTAATAAAGTTTTGAGGTTAGATTATTTTTAAAAATCTTTACATTTTAGCTTTCCACAATATTCTGAAGTCTTGTTATATGTATTTCTTTCAATTGTATAAGTTGTGAGCTCCAATTCAAATATCCTGGTTGGTCTATTCAAAGCACCTAGAAAGAAACAGTAAAGTTAGGTTAAAACTATAGTTCCATTGTATGATAAGTGAGTAGGTGTATTCATTAGCTTCCAATGAATCAACACGAGTAGAAACATCCGAATAGTTGCAGCAACAATAAAATATCCAATTGTTTCATGTAGCCATTATAATTTCACTTTCAACGGTTGTGCAGTGCGCAAGTGAGGTTATGTTACGCGTTGTTATGGTTGTATTGAACAACATTGCACGCAGACGTAGGTAATCTCCGCACACAAAGACATTTAATAACACGTTGGATTACATAACGTGGCCATGATGCTGCGAATCCACAATGAACGCATTATTTAATGATGCCTTGGCTGCACTTGCCATTATAGCGTGCAACGCTAGAGCAGTTCTTTGCTCGGAACGGCCTTTTAATTCAGTACGCGCGCAGTTTCACTTGTGGGAGCTATGCTCAGTGATGTAGATGTAATAATGTTTTTGAAATGGAACAATTTTCAGAAATATTTTAAGTGCCAAACCTGTAGTATCCTAATTTCATTAAAACAGTTTTCTTGCTAAAAGAAATTCATCGGAAAAAAATATAAAACTCTTGAGCAATTACAGTAGATAATTTACAAGTAAAATAATAGTGTAAGCCAACCCTACTTTGCACGAAGAGGGTCTCGGGTTCGAATCTTAACTGGTGTAAGCATGTTTGCATTTAAGTTTGCAATTTTACACTATTTCATTGAGTACAATTACCAAAACAATTTTCCTATACAATTAATATGAATTAATATGTATATTCCTGACAAATACTTAACATGTAGAAAAGATCTTTCAATTATTTGTTTTACATGGATTAAATGAAAAACAAAATATATGTTGAATACACGTTAATTGCCAGGAATGGAGGAAATATCACTAAAAATTGGCATATACTTTTATTGTATTTCTATATAATATAAACCCTAAGAAACTCAATACTGTAGAGCGCATCGTCATGTCTCTTAAATTTATAGAGATATGTCAATTTACGATGTTTTTCGAAATGCTACTTTGAGTGGCTGCAACTCAAAATGTATTAAAGATATTGAAAAATAGACTCAGTTCTGTTCGTTTCATGCATTTTATTACAAATTAGCAAATTGACGTTTCCGGCGAAAAACGTCAAAGGGTACCCCTTGACGTTTGGCTTGAAAAAGGCCATTTTCAAACTTTTCGCTCTAAAATTTCAACTCACCATCCGAATGTTCTAAAATTTTTAGGGTTTATGTATTTCGATGAGCTGAATCCAATGGTTTAGTCTGCAAGTTCGTATCTCGTTTATTATTTAAGATATTGCAGATCGAAATTTTGAAAAAATAATTCAAAATTTTCAATTAAAAAAAAATTTGTTATTGTGCTATAATATGCACGAATAACACAAAACTGA
The DNA here is from genome assembly GCA_963942605.1 of Poecilus cupreus. Classification (NCBI taxonomy): domain Eukaryota; kingdom Metazoa; phylum Arthropoda; class Insecta; order Coleoptera; family Carabidae; genus Poecilus; species Poecilus cupreus. Next base: position 31,922,332 of record OZ012720.1, read on the forward strand.
AGAGTATTTTTCGATATCTTGCGTAATTTTTGAGTTTCAGTTCCTCAAAGTTGCACTTCGAAAAACATCAAAAACCGCCATATCTCAAAAAATTTCAGAGATATGATGATGCGCTCTGCACCAGTGAGTTTTTTAGGGCTTATATTATATAGAAATACAATAAAAGTATATGCCAATTTTTAGTGATATTTCGTGAAGTGTGTTTAAATGAGTAAGAAGAATGTTTTACGGAAATAAGACATATAATAAATTTACAAGTGAATACGGTAAATATTATAAATATTTTAATTGTTTTCTAATATATTAGACAAATTAATTTGTGTTTATATTTATAGTGCAACTTTGACAAATATCAAAAGAACTCCTTGAAGAACTTCATTTCTTTGTATGGATTGTTATTAGTTCTATACTTTTCGTACAAAAAATATTGTACAAACCTCTTGCATGAACTCGGCTCCCGGATTCGTTCTACACTCATCCGGAAACCAATCGTTCCTGCATTTGGTATATAAATAACTATTTTATAGAAAGCATAAAATGTGAACTGTGGACTGTCCCTGTTGAACTGTAACTCTTGGACCCTTATTATTCATTTAAATATGTGGTTTCAGTTTATAATGATTTTTAAATCTACTAAATAACCCCTTATTTGTAACTAGTAGTATGTCCGCTGCTGGGAAGAGTTCCACTAGAAGTAAAAGTGGGCTAATCCGAATAGTTGCGAACAGTATAGAACCCTCCTCAATAGGAACCGTATTTCATTACATTCCTTCTCCTAGGCCACAATCAAACATATCGCTACCCGCAGCCACTGTCCAGCACTTCTCCTTCATTAGACCATTTACATGCCTGCGGTCCCCCTCTGTCTTCAGCTCCAGGCATCATCCCTTCACCACCCCTTGATCTCCCGTGGTTCCGGCAGGTGGAAGTACAATAAGAGTACAAGAGCCTGGTCCATGCGATGCAGCTACTGCAGTCGCATACCTCGCGAGTTTACACTGTGTTTGGGGCAAGCGCTCTTGATCTATTGTTTGTAAATTGCACCGTAGATGATCACGTGAGCCAGGATGTATTGTTGCAGAACAGTGGTTCGAAATAGTGGGAGGAATTTGCCATGAGAATGACGATGAAACGGAAAGTACACAGTGTATACAAATTTGTAACATTTCAAAAAAATATATAACTCTGTTTCTACGTCAGGTAGTATCACGAAAAATATACATTTTTAAAAATTAGTCTAACTAAATTGGCTTCTTTAATTAGAAAAGGCAACAAACATCAAATTAGATTAATGAGTTTGTAAGATATAATAAATTATTAAATCTAACTTGTGTGAATTACTTATCTGCATGTTAATATGCCCTCTTTAAATTTTAATTAACTGTAACATTTACAGAGGAAATATTAAATAATAATAAATATCTGGCCTGGCATTAACATTACATCAAATATTTGTTCGTGTACCTGTAAAAATCTATAAAAATGTGATCCTTACGGATAACAAACAGCAACTTTGTTTCATTTCTATGCATGGTGAAAAGAAGTCATAATCATGAATGTAGAAGGCTGTGAATATTTTTGATTTTCTGTGGGGAGAGTTGACTAGCGACCATATGTTGCAAGCGCAACGAATTCCCCGTGTTTCATGGCAATTTCACGTGAATGGTGGGTCGCCTTGCTGTCGCTGGGATGCCTGCAGCGCCACTTGTGGGTGGCACGTTATTACTCCACGATCAGCAGAGGAAAAGCCCTTTCAGCCTATACTAATATTCTTCATAAATTGTTTTCTTTCCTCGCATATTTCAAATGATCACACAGAGGTTGTTACATTGCAAAGGATGACATTTTGCTTGGATGTTTTTAATGGATTTTTGTTTCTTTATCAAAACATTTTTAATCTCCTAACATACTCGGTTACATAAAGCGTAGTCAGCTAATCATGTTGTTAACTACAAAAAAAAAAAAAAATACTGAATTGAATAAAAAACTACAAATGGAACAAATTGAAAAATGTTTACGTTTAAATATTATAACCTGAATAAGTTTTTTACTAACCTTTGCTTCTTTTCTCATTAGTTACCTTTCTAATGTTCTTGACAACGGTCAAGTTGACGTATTGATTACAATATCATCACCCACACACTTTCTTCTTTCGCTCTTCTGATTCTTTAATTGAACTATTTAAACCTAAACTTGAAACAGATCGTTTTATGTTCATGTTATTGGCCAATCTTCTCCATTATTATCGGCTACATCTGGAGTTCCTTAAGGATCCAATCTAAGTCCCCTCTGTTGAACAACAAAATTGCCGCTTGTTTTAGAATCATAAATTACTGTACGCTGATAAACTCTATGGTAAAATTATGACATACTACAAAGAAAATTATATTACTATATTCATCTCACTTCATTTACTGATTAAGGAATTACCTTTGTCTAATCTCAAATATATTCACCACAATGCCGTACTGCCGGTTTACTTTCAGATAATAAAACAAATACAAAAAAAATATTTTCAAATGTTTTATCCGGCTTATATTTATTAAGAGGCGTCTAAAATATCGTGATATATTCATTTTGATCAGTTCGGTAGAATTCAAGAGAAAAGAATGACAAGTCTTACTTTTTTACTGTGTGCAAGTTGGTTCGTACTTCTGTAGAGCTAAAACTAAAAGGCACTCCGAAACTATTTTAACGCCCCGTAAACCAACCACTTTATTAAGATATAATACTTGACAAAATTGCCTTGGTGACGTCCGGAATTACACAACAAACGACCAGTTTCACTATTTCATGAACAGAAATAAAGTTTCATTTATCGCGACGTCCCCTCGGTTTGGTGACCTCTGATCTCCGGGAAGGTTGTCCGCGTCGTCAGGTAAAAATGCAGGAGGCAGCAGACCCTCCCGCGCTCGTGACCGCTGACTCCGACTCGGTGAGTCAGTGGAGGCAGGAAGCCGGCCAGTTAGCGGTGAAACAAGTCCTCCCTGTTGGACATCTATCTCCATATCCATAAAGCATCATCAGCCCTTTCTTCCTGGACTGGCGCCATGCGGGACGACGGTTTCGTGCCGTGCCGGTTCTGCACTTTACTATTGTTAGTTAATGGACTAGGTACACTTTGTATCACCAAAACCCAAAGGATCGTAATAATACGATTAAATACTCTTCATATTAAATGTACAAAAGAACATTTCAACGCTTATACTGCAAAATGCTGTATATACTTCAGATGCCCAGTTTGAAAAAAAAAAAGTTATTCTTGTTTTTACAATACATTTCAATAATATTGTATAAATTGGATTATTTAAATACAGATTAAGTGAATATTCTACTTATCTTCGTATTGTAAACTTATTATTTATCGAATGTAAAGAATTGAACCTGTATTATAATTTCCAATTCAATATACCATTTGTATAAGATATTATCTACCTGTACGAGGTATGGAGGAGGCATATGACCATAGCAGTTGAGGTCGCTTAAATAATAATAAAAATTAAAATAAAAATTTGCATAACTAGCGATCTCCGTGCATGGCGCACCAGAGGTCGCGGGTTTGAATCTCACAGAAGAGCATGCACCCATCAGGCGGTATATGACCAAAGTGGTCAATCCGCTTATCATCTTCATATAATAAAATAATCAACATAAAATTACTAGCAAAATTAATCCGGATTAAATCATCCTGTTAGCATTTCTTATCATCCCTATATATGTATAAAATTGATGTATTATGAGAATCTTTCATTTATGCTTTTATTTTTGTATTATAAAGATTCAAATTATTTAATTAATTATGTGGCAATCGTGGGTTTCCAATGATGATGAAGTTGCTGACGTAAATAATAGTGAACAAGAAAATACATCAAAAGTAGATCAAAATCCAGAAGATGAAAGTGATAAATGTTTAATATTTAATTTCTATTATTTTTGTTAGGACAGAGTCTAACTCTATGCTAAACTTGAGAAACCAGCGACAGTGTTTAGTCGTTTTACTAAGATCCTTTGGGTTTTGGTGGAATACACTATATCTAGACCCTGCTATCCACAGTTTCGTTTCGACTTTAAATCCAAACTTACCTTCAAGTAGTACGGGGCACTTAAATAAGTATAAAATGTGCGATGTATTACGATCCTTTGGGTTTTGGTGATACAAAGTATACGAGTAGTTCATTCACGAAGAAGAACGTATCAAATTCGCCTCGATGGCGAATCAGCGGATGATTTATCATAAATACGCAGAGATATCTTGTCTAACGGGAATTATGTCGTTTGAGAGAAGTATATGATATGCAAGACACTGCTTCGGATACAAGCAAGATAAATCTATCACCGTGACAGACAAACCCGGGATTCGACCCAGGAAAAACTCGCGTGATTTAGTGATTTGAGGCAGCGAAGCTGTGTGCTGCACGCCGCGTTGTGTTATATTAAAATTGACTGTGCGTGACTGAAATTCAAATGCTTGTTTGTTTTTTTAATTGAGGTTCAGGTTTTATTTTTTGCGGACATTAAATGTGTCATACTTTTATTATTAATAGATTTTTGTGTTTAACACGCGAAATGCAAATAGAAATTAACATGGGACATTTTAATTAAATTTTCGATTCGTGATTTATTGAATAATTTTTTGTTTGGGAAATTTAACGCAATTTTAAACATACCCATAAATTTTACTCGTTTTATTTAGGACACCTCTTCTTATTATTATTTTGAAATACGGAAACTAATCCTGGAAATTAATAAATAAAATACACACACCAAGCACCAAGCCAATACTAAACTGCGATTAACTTAAATGATGGACTTACAGAACAATAATATTACTAAATTCGTATTTACATTAAAACAGATCTAATTGATTAGCCCACATAAAAAATCTGGACAAAAAGTAATTGAATATTATTTTTTATCATTACTCCTTTAATATTATGAGTACAGATGAAAAATATATTCATTGTGGTCCGTGGAATTGCATTAGGTGCAAATTGACAAAAAACGTATTTTGTCCACATTAAAACAGTATATTTTATCAAATCTATCGACAAATTATCATACAGTGAAGAGTACAGTGCAATGCATATGTAAATAACGCAATAATTTTGACTTGTATAGGTACAATAACAGTCTGAAAAAAAAAAAAACAATAATTACGTTTGATTATATAATATTTTTCAGATGGTAAAAATACAGTGGGAGTTGTGCTCGTATACATATTAAAAAGACTTTAGGAAATCCATTATTCGGAATTGCTTCTTGTATAAGTATAAGTAAATAAATTAAAAATATAAAGTAATTCCTACGTATTTGCGATCCGTGGGTATTTGCAAATAAATACTAAGATATGCGTATTAGATTCCTCATTGAAAACAAACAAGGCGCTTCGGTGCGCACAATTCCGGAGTGAAATATGTTTTGATAAGAGCGCTTGCGCTTGGAACAGTTGAGATACGCGCTACATTTATAATTAAAGTTAAAGAGTGCTGTCTAAGATTAGATTGTAGTAATATGTATGCAAGAGAAGCGTGTGAATATTCAAACTTGTTCCTCGCGGTAAAAATCCAAAAGTTGCGTTAATTGGATGTGGAGTGGACAGTGATTTATTTAATTAAGTTAGCAGCTTTATGGTGGCCGAGCGCAACGTTTTCCTCCATGTGAAGAAGAAGTGTTAATAAGTGGATGCGCGCCTTTCTGTCGTATGTGCCATGTTACACCTATGACTTGTTTACACCTTCTACAAGGCCTGTAATTAAAAATATTCTTTAAATTACTTTCAACACTTTTATGTGTTACCAGGAATATTAATAAGAAAATATAAATTACTTGTAACACTTTTTTGGTCCTACATTTTTTTAATGGGCTTAATAATGCGGGTATACAATTTATTGCTCTTTGAGGCCACCTTTAATTATTTTTCCATTAATTTTCATTATATCAAACTACTGTTAGTAAATCGTATTTTTAAAGAAAAATTTATACCTGCTTATTTGACTCTAGTAAGCACTACTGCATTTGATACTTTTGCTCAAATTTTTATTGTATTTAGACATCTTTAGTATTAATTTCAAACCATGCTATGTCTCGACCACTAATAATATTTTTTAATACATATTTTGAGTTTATCTGAATACGATTTGATCATTTTCACATTGAGGTCTATGTAGATAGATAGTTGTGTCCCTATTCTTAATGACTTACGAACTTGGAAACATTGAGAAATAAATCTGCAGAATGGGGTCTTTCACCATTTTTTTATGTTTTTTTTATGAAACTATCTATAATGAAGACTATCTACACTTTTAAAAAGTCTTAATTGTTATTCATTAAGCCACAATGATTTTTAAAAAAATGTTGTGACGTCATAGTAGAAGTGTTGCTGGATCTAAAACAGTAGAGATTTAAATAATTTTTGGTACATAAATGTTCTATGTTATTGTAATAATAATAATAAAATAAGTAAAAAAATATATGACCACAATTATTTACAATCTGTACTGTTTTAGATCCAGTAACACCTCTACTATGAGGTCACAACATTTCAAAAAAAATCATTGTGGCATAATGAATACCAATTAAGACTTATTAAAAGTGTAGATAAAAAAATAAATAAAAAAAAATGGCGAAAGACCCCATTATAAGTTTCACGATAATACAAGGAACTGAGTTTATTTTTGTAATGATTACAAGATGTTATGAATAAAGCTAGGTTGCTTCTTTCTTCCGCTTTATGTAAGAAGTGCAGAATGTTACCTATTTCATAGGGGTGTGGGATTTCAAATAAGAAATGTTGTATTATAATTCTGAAACTTCGCATTACATTAGTAACTCTGTGTTTCTGCACTTGGTACACAATATACTATTTTTTAACAACACATTTATTTTTTATCTATATAGCACCGTAAGAAACACTAATATTTAGTAACTTAGCAGATGTAAATGTAGAAAATTATTCAAATCTTTTGGTGTTTGGCACTACCGGCCTGATCTACTTCGCAGGTTTTATACCTAGGCTCCGCGGCACAAGATTTCACAAAATGTATATTAAAACAAAATGACAGTTTCCTTTCATTTTTTAACAAACAATTGAAAAAAATAGGTCGTCACTTCATTCCTCCTTTTCATGACATGTTGGCGAAGAAAGCTCGTCACTTCGTTCCTCACTTTCATGTCATTACATTGATCCAACCATACCGCTCACCATTTTGTTTTCGTAATATACTTATAGGTAGGTTTCCAATAACTTCAATCAATTATAAAAGCTATACAAAAGTATTAAATAAAGCGTATAGTTCGCTTTAAAGCGAGACTTGAAAGTATTCTTTCACTTAGCAGATGGGAACTAGTTTCAAGTTAGAAGCAGAGTAACAATCCAAAGCAAAACTCTCACATGCCCGACGGAGTTCACCACCGGCACCTAGCACTCCAACTCCACCACTAGTACATATCTTAACTTCCCGGTCAAAGACACGACCTCCCTTTGAGCCACTAACAGGATTAGTTATGTGACGCGGTCTTTTCCAATCGATGAACTTTGATTGTCTCACATCAGAAGGGCCGAACACCTCCCATTACACGACCGAATTTGCACTTAACGTGCCGTGAATGAACTTAATAAGGGAATTTGGCTGGAGTAACAGCTACGGTTACTCGCTGTGCAGACGGCAGTCACACATTTGGTTAAGCAACGGAAGGGAACAGGATTGTAAATATCTAGATTTTATTAGATGTGAGGAATATGGAAATCATTGCTCCCGCCCTCGTCATTCGACGGAGTTTATTTCCTGGGAACTTGTTTTTAGTGTCTTACATTAAATGGACTCGTTTCCTCAATGAGATTGGAAAAACTATATACTGCGAATTTTTAAACATGCCTTGCTAGCAATTGAAAGTAAATGAGAAATCATTAACTTTTACTGGAATTTATGTACAAATCTGATTTAATTTTCAATCTCTGTTACATTCTTAACTAGATTGACACTAACACGTACTTTTTTCTCTATACCTATCGTAGCATAACGTAAATTATTCTAATCTTCCTCAATATATCCTCGTTAAATGAGATACTTTCAAAATATTTGAAGATAAGTAGAGATATAATTTACAACTACTTGTACAGTTCAGTTAAACTTCTGTACACATTTCTTTTTACTAAATTTGATCGCGTATATGTTTGACAGTAAATCTGATGAGATATTAGACCTAATGCAATGTCAAATGTAACAATTTTGCTAGATAGCCAATTATTTGAATGTAATGTAATAGAATAATATAAATAATATATTTTATCCAACACCTCTCAATAAATGCTCCGTAACTATGGCCATTTTAAACAAGGAAAGTAACTATTACCCACTAGTGTGTATACTTTTGAGGAAAGTCACTAGTGAGTATTTTTTAATTTATAACAATAATAATAACACCCAACACCTTGGTAACTACTTCGATTGACATTTTAATTTAAAAATTTAAATCATATGTCACTGTCAAATAATATTTCTTTAATAAATTTTTCATTTATTAAGAGGTGTTGGATAATACGTTATACTTTACACGTGGACAAAGTGGAATTACCCACTCGATAAAATCATCACACTCAGCCTTCGGCTTCGTGGCTAAAATTTCTCTCGTGGGTAATTCCTTATTTTACCCACTTTATTAATAAGTCACATTATATGTATAATAGAATTATAATGCAAATTGAATTTGTAGTGCTATAAAAAAAAAGGTACATAGGAATGTATAAGGGCTATAACAGTAGATAATAGTTGAAAGCCGACAGTATATTATTATTATAATATATTTTAAATAAGTTGAAAAAGCTCTCTGATCTCAGAGTAGGAATGAAAATATTATAACCAAAGATCTGTTCAATTAATAGTTATTTACTTCACAAAGGAGCAAAGTATGGAATTACCCATGTGTTAAGTATAACATTTTATCCAACATCTCTTAATATAAATACTATTTATCAATGATATATACAACAAATTTTCTAAATTAAAATGTCAATCGAAATAGATACCAAGGGGGATATAAATGTAAAATATAAAATATAAATTTTTTTTGTTCACCATTTTTTGAGAAACCGTAACTCCAGAGATCTACACACCCACACATGCAGATATTATCGGAAGAATATTACAATCGTATTCTAGTTGCCCTAAAACGTGCTTAAGTATGGGAAGAAAAATATATAGTAGTGCCAATTAATTCATTAATTTTCATTCATTACGCTGTATAGTTGGAATATTGTAAATTTATATTAAAATTAAAAACTGAAATCTCTATATAAGAGTATATGTGCCTGTTACACTGCAAAGTTTCTTATAAAGTCAGACTTAAAGTTTTCTGAATTTAAATGAGAATATGCGGTTTGATTCTTATAGCGCAATACAGACTGAGTGAATGAGTAAGGTACGTAGATTCCATGTGCTGAAGACATTCAGAATTACGACTGGAAATATACGGGTATAATCCGAGTATCCTTCCAATAGAGATATTACTTAAACTAGGCACGATTCCTTGTTATAACACCGCGGCATCCAAATCCATCAAAAGCACCCGGCATGTAAGCCCATAAAATTAATTATAAAAACGCATCCCTGGAAGCCACGCTGCAAATATCTCCAACAAGTTGCAGTGGTGGGTGAAACAAGCCAGGAATTCTTATCCCCTGCAGGAAGGAGCAGCACACAAGTTAATCCACACCTTCTGCTCCGAAGACCCGTACTTACTCTCTCGATTACCCATGTCATTGCTTTATTGTGTTAACAATGGCTTCGACCGTTGAACCTCCCAGTGCTGTGTTATTTCTCAGCTCGAGGAGCCTCGGTAATGACGACACCGCGGAAGCGTTACCGCCGGACCAGCTCCCGAGGTGATCTGCAGGTGCTCCTGATCGAGACAAACCAGATTTCTTTCAAGCATATTTAGTGCTACACCTGCTACAAAGTGACGAGCTTTCTTCGTCAAAATAGTGACAAGAAAGTGATTACCTTTTTTTGTCAATTGTTTCATATCAAATGAAAGGTATTTGAAAAAACTGTCAATTTATTTTCCTATACTTTTAGTTGAAATCTTCTTCATGGTTGCGGAGCCTAGGGGTAAGACTTGCGGGGCAGGCCGGACCGCTAGTCCTATATACAAAAAGGCTAGAGCATTTCTCTATATTTTCTTCTGCTTAGAAATCCGTTTTGGTGTTTGTTTATGGTGCAATTCAGTTTAGAAATAAAGGTATTGTTAAAAAAAATAGTATACTGTTTACAACAAGGCTCGGAACAAATCCTTATTCATTTTCATATCATATTATTAAAACAATTATAGGTGTGATCACTCTGCTTATCTCTGTATGATATCAAATTAGTGTAAAAATCGAATTTTACATTTTTGAACCAATCAGAAGTGAGAATTTTTGACGTCTCTACCAATCAAATTTCCAGTATAACCGAAATTGGATTAGTCATGCACGGTGCATAATTTTCAGTATAATCTAAATCTGATTGGTAAATACATAAATAATTCTCACTTATGCTTCTGATTAGTTCAAATACACCGTGCATAATTTTTGAAATCACTTCGACTAGATGTAGGTAATGAGTAAGAATAATGTCCAGAAATTTAATTATTAATGGAATAACAATTAAATATACAATTCCAATATCTCCAGCACCAGATGACAGCTGTGATAATATTTGATAAATATGACAGATTATTATAGAAATCCAACCTGAAAATCACGGAATTGTTTCCACACGTACTCTTTCGAGTATTTTGGGGAGTAGTACCTTCAAGTGCTTAGTCGATTTCTTAAACGAGAGTTAATATTATTTGTTTACATTTCGTTTTAAATTTGCAACTTTTTCAAATTTTTCCTATCATGGTTTATTTACATTCTATTTTGTTGCCATAGTTACAACTGAATAAATTAGATTTTTAATAGTATTTCTGCCAGTTCAAACATAAAATATGATTTTCTAGCTGAATCTATTTCGTGCTAGTTTGATTTCCTATGGAAATTTACCTTCTGGAATATTTCGTTATATTGCTACTTGGAAATCACCACTCGTCTTCGATTTGTGGTAATTTTCGTGGCAATAAAAACTCAATAGTCTTGGCGGCAAATTTCCGGAAATTGAACAAACACTTAATAGATTATGTATGAAAAGTTGATACTGTAGCACCCGAATAAACTTTTCCTTGTGATTTATTCTTTTTTTATGATACCTTGTTGATTTTATGATTGCCTGCGATGAGAACCAAGTACCTGTGAAGGTAGTCGCCGGTATTGTTTATGCATGACGCTGCCGCTGCCGAGGAGGAGCCGGTGAAGAAGCAGAGATTCTTGTATTACTCGCATTGTTTGTGGGAACCCCGAGGCGACGACTTGTGATAAGTGCGGGTGTAGCAATGCTGCTGTTTTGCTGGTTATTGCGACTTGATGCGTTATGCCAATTGTGGGAATGAAATGTTCTACCTTGTTCAACTAATGGCTATTTGTTTGTTTGCTGGCTACTCTCGATGGGAAGTAACTATGGAATGAAATTTATTCGCTGTAAACTTGTAACTTTACAATGTAATGTAGTAATAATGCTACGTCAATCTATTTAACAATGAAAGGATCTTACTTTGGAGTTAGTTGTTTTCACACTTTGGTGGTTATCCTTGTAGAATTCTTTCTTCTCAGTGACTTCCTATTTATAAGTTTCATAAGTTGATTTTGATCATAATTGTACCAGAAGTATAAATTTCATCATCACCATTCATGGTTCTACAACCTTTATAGAATCTTAACTTGCTTCTGAAGTTTTCTACATTTTTCTGTTCTTCGCTTTAGTTTTCCAGTTATTAAATCCTTTTGATTTATTTCATTTATCTTATTCTCAGTCTTCCTTGGGATCTGCTCTCCATTGGTACTTGCCTGTTAATTTATTTTGCTAGCTTTATATTCGATACTCTCTGTAAATGTCCCATCCATTGTAGGCTCCCTATTTTAATTTTTGATGATGTGCAGTTCGCCAAAATAAGTTGTAGCTCTTTCGTCACTCTCATCCATTTTTTGTATGCCCCCATCTATGCATCTTAGTATTTTCCTCTCGAATATTTCCAAAAACCGCTCATCATTTTGTGTATCCAATTTTCTTGTACCTACATTTAATTTTGGTATTTGTATGTTCAACAGTTGTTATGAGAATAAACAAACGATACATACTACAAGTTAAATATTTTTATTTATTTATTTCTATATTCTACAGGTAAATAACCCAATTACAGAATACAGTAGGTACAAAATTTGATAAGTAGAAAAAATGTGTAGCGTACTAGTATGTAATATATAAAACACAAGTAAAACAAAAAGAAACTAATGGCAATGAAGCCGGAATAACCAAAACCCAAGAACACAGAATTAAGAGGTATAAAAAAATAGTTAAATTAATTCATTTAATTTACTTTTAAATTTATTTAGTGTTGTATCAAAATCTAAGTTAGAAGAAATATTGTTATACGATTTACACATCATGTTCATCGGAGAATTTGTATTGAAATTAGTTCTGCACAACTTAATTGAAAAAGTAGTTGTATTTCTTGTGTTACAGGGACGCACAAAAAAAATCTAGTTGAGATAACAAAATGGGATCATCGATAATATTATTGATCATTTTATAAAGGTATAAAATTTGTTGTTTGATACGTCTCGCTTCTAACGATTCAATGTTGAACATTTTCAATAGATCACTGTAACTATCACAAGACCATGCAAAATTTAAACGATAAAAGTAATTTCTACAAAATCTTACTTGTACTTTTTCAATTGTATTACTGTGAATATTATAAAATGGATTCCAAACTAAACTGCAATATTCAAGTTTACTTCTAACTACAGACTGATATAGTCGGAATAAACATTCTTCATTTTTGAAATCAAAAGTTACACGTAAAATAAATCCTAAATTTTATTAAGAAAGTCGTGTAATACCCTCACAAGATTATTTACTTATATGTTTTGAAATTTAGTTGTAGTCTCGCGTTGAGTGTTTCGGTATATTTAGCATTTATGCAAAAGAATTTTCCGGGTATTTTTCTGGTGATATGTCAACCGTCATGACAGTTGATAATACCAGGCGTGGCTAATAGAATTGGAGTGTGAAAAAATGAAGTATGCGTGCAGTTGTTTGACATTTCATAATAGAATAACAGTTGGAATAATTCTGAAAAATTACGTGCTAAACTGAATATTATAACGTGTCACGAATGAAATATGAAAATTTTACTGCTCGTTTGTCAACATGCAGTTGTCAGTGACATGACACGTGACACACAGAATTCTACATCAAGTAAATGCGAAATATTTAACGTTTAATGTCACTAAAATAAATATCAAATGCAAAAACACTCGTAAATTGAAATTAAAATGGAAATTTTAACTGCAATTGGTCACGCGTATATCATACTTATATTAATATTTTATTTACAATATGATGCACAATACGTTTCTATATAAATGCAATAGTAAAATCATATCATTCTATCTACCCATTATCTAAGTGTGGTTCTCTTCTTAAATCACATCTCGATATATTTTGTAGCAAACTGTAATTGCATATAAAATACAAATATAAATATTTGTGTTTTTCAAACTGTTGATTAAGTTTCAGAAATTATCTCAAGTTAATTTAAGATTGCATGAAAGATAACATTTGCAGCGTACAACAATTCAGCCTACATAATTGAATACCAGTCTTCAGGTTAAATATCATAGCAGACCGCCCGAGGCGCATAGCGCATACCAATGAAATAAATTCATAATTATGGTAATTATAGAGTATGTGCTAATTATTCTCTTATTACGAGTCATTCATTTGCTGGGGCAATCAATCTAAGCTTTCTTTTATCAACAAACTCCAACGAGTGCCGTTATTTGCTTTGTTAGATGCGGGAGTTTTAATTTTCTGAAAATAAAAATATTTTCTTGTCTTGTTCTAATGATGGAGAACGAAAGGATTCGGTATGCATTACAGGTTAATGTCTTATTCGTCGCATATCTTGACATATTACTAAGTACCGTTTATGATTTACCGTTGCGATATTTTGTTGGTGAGAACTAGCTGGAAACTAAATTGTCAGGAATTTTATATTTGACTTCACCGTGATATGTAGCCATGCAGATTGAAATTATCAGCGAGTGATTTACCTGAATGCTCATTCACCTTTCATTATCGTCTTACATAACATCACGCTATATTCCGCTAAGTAGGGTAGCACATTCAATCAGCAATCAATCTCCTCCAAGCATTCTACCACTCGTCTTACCTATTCCTCACACTCGGAATCATTTGTTCACGCGACACACCTACACATTCTTTTTTGGTCGCACATTTGGATTGAGGATCAGATGCATTAAAAAAAAATCTGATGTGACAGCACATAACCTCTCGCCCAATACTACTCTCAAACGGTACAAAATAGTATTTGATGATACAGAAACATACCTTCTTATTTGTTTATTTTCTATTTATATTTGAGAATTTTAATTTTCTTTCGTATATTTATTTAAATTTTTGACACATATTTCACTAAGAAAACAGCTTCACAATCACAATGACATGTGTCACATTTCGTTAAAAATTAAAAATATTTAAATATTTCCATGGTGTACTAGGAATACAAGATTTGTGAAATCTAATTTCTTTATATTTTATTATCTCTAAATTTAATGAAAATTAATAAAACTAGTCTAATCAAAACACATGTAAAATTAAATATTCTTCAACATTCAAAATAACATAAATTGTTGATAAAGGAAATGTAACCGTGTTTTTAACGAAAAACTGTTATGAGCTTCAAGAAAACTGCTACTTCCGGTTGACCAATTTAAAAAACAATCATTCTATTCACCCATTCTGGGTGCGACACTCTACTTTTACAGATCTCGTTAAGTGATATATTTTTAAAAGTTTCATCTTTTATATTTCTTGCAAAATCTGTGTATAAATTTGTGATACCTAGCATGTCAGTTGAAAATTCCTCGTGTTTCAATTTGCAGAAAACATGGCTTTAAATTGCAAAAAAATATGTTGCATGTTGCTGTATAAAATTGGCCGATCAGCGATCAAAATTTCGATGTGTTACTATCCCCACAGCAATTTCAGCTTCCTGTTCAAATCTTGTAGAATTCGCTGTAGATTGCGGCATATTTTATTTTCAGTACATGAGAAATCAATTCATTGACGGCAGGAAGTTTCTGCTGATAGAATTAAGTGATACTTGGCGGTGATATAGAGGCTTGTAGCTCCTGGTAAATTAATCGCAAATTGATGTGTCTCCCATGATTACATAAAGTGTTTAATTCTGCCATACTTCGAGCAATATGAGCGGCTTTACAGCAGCAGATAATTATTTTGGGTCTTGTTTTTCTTGGAGATTTGTGTGCGGTGAAGTTTCTTTCATACCTAAACACTTAGTTATTGATTGGGTTTAACTCGGAGTAATTAGATATAATTTTAATCCGTAAATAGTCACAAGTTTTTCAACGTGCAAAGCACAATTAATTAGCGCTGATGTTTACTAAGCAATCGTAAATCTTTTTCAGGATATCAATAATCTGAAACATATTAGTTTAGTTATCTCGAAACCACTTTTTGTTCAGCTTTGTTATTCATTTTTAACAAATCAAATTTTATATATACATATATTGATTCCCATTTTGGTCCTGAACTTACTATTTTGTTATACTCCTAAATAATATTAACATCAACACACACTACTAAACGCAATTACAGAATAACTTCGAAAACGAAAAATGGCGTCTCAAGCTGCTTGACGTAGGTACATAGCGCATGTGCGTGCAGTGATGCCAACAGTTTTGCTATATAGGTTTTGCAGTATTAAAGAATTAAAAATCTTGTTGTAAATAATTTTATCCAACACCTCTCAATAAATGCTCTATAACTATGGCGATTTTAAACAAGCAAAGTAACAGATTATCCACTAGTGGGTATAATTTTGAGGAAAGCCACTAGTGAGTATTTTTTTATTTATAACAATAATAATAACACACAACACCTTGGTAACTACTTCGATTGACATTTTAATTTAAAAATTTAAAGCATATGTCACTGTCAAATAATATTTCTTTAATATATTTTCATTTATTAAGAAGTGTTGGATAAAACGTTATACTTTACACGTGGGCTAAGTGGAATTACCCACTCGATAAAATTATCTCACTCAGCCTTCGGCTTCGTGAGCTAAAATTTCTCTCGTGGGTAATTCCTTACTTTGCCCACTTGTAAAGTAAATAACTATTAAATCTTTCTATATTTATAAATAATTAAATAATTATTATTTATTTATTAATACTTTATTTATATATTTGATAAAAATATTAATATTATTTTAAGTTGGTAGCACTGAAAAGGTTAATATTCCATAGTGTTCCTGATTATTTCATTTACAAATTAACCGAAGGATTTAGTGGTAAATATGTTCCGCAATATTTCAGTTTATGTTAGCGACATTAAACACAGGTTTCTAGGTGGACGGGTTGTGTTTCTATATGCTTGCATGAAAATGCTAATTTAAGAAATATTTTACTACACTGCTAGGGACGGGTGACATAACATTATGGTGCATATCTGTACCTCTACAAAACTATAAAAGTATATAGCCCGGTAAAACAGCGCGCTGTTATACAAAAATGCAAGATACATAAAATATCACACGAAATTTATGATTCATTGCACAAAACTACTACACTATATATTTTTTTCTTGATAAACTTGCACCAGCTGTGTTCAACGCGTATCAGAAGTAAGTAATGGCGCTAGTGGCGTTAGATTTACGCACAGTATCACAGATAATACCAGAAAAATGATGAAAAATATAAATCCAGGAATGATCGATAATAGAACGACAAAATATTTATATATACGCCTGTTGAGCTCACGCCAGCTCTGCGAGGAACAAGAACCAGTAGATACAAGGGCGTGTGAGTGCGAAAGAGATGGAGGTAGTGGTAGTGTCGTGAGTGAAGAAACCGGGAGAGCGGAAATAGGTGTTTGTTTCCGAATCGGAAGTCCACGTCGAGAAGCACGCGGCTGTTCTCACGGGTATCATGACGGAATGCGCGTTCAAGGTTCTTCTGCTTCTTGATAGTTGTCAGGGCTAGAGGCTTGTCTCGCTATTTCTCTAAATATTGTACTCTTTGCTCTTTTATTAATAACGGGGTGACAAGGTCCTCAGTTCGATTTCTACAGCCATACTTTATATATATAAACAACAATATTTCTTTACAATCTTGTTTCCTAAATTTTTTACTTTGAGTTAAACTTCTTTAAAGATTTGTTACCTTTATTACCCACCAATGGAAAACATACGACTGCTACCAGTGCTACCAAATGCTAAAACTGACAGACCTGAAGTTAGCTTTGCGCAGTGTTCGTTTCTTCAACCACAATTAGCGTTAGTGTAGACACTGCGGATCACATTTATGTTTACGTTAAACTTATAACTTTAAAAAAAAATATAATTTTGAAATAGAGATTTATTTAAACGATAATGAAGCTGGAGAACAAATTCCAATGAGAATACCACCTGAAATTACGCCAGAAGCAATATTATTAATTCTTAATTTATTACAAACAATATCAAGAAATCATTTTAATTCGCAAGATTGACATCTGCGCGGTAAATCTGCTGGTAACAAACACTTGACATTTTGAACGTGGTAAGAATGTTACTGTTGCTCTTTTAATATCCTCCAAATTGTCACATGTGTTATTATGCCATTTTTCGAGTAGGCGGAACCTTGATACCATTCAAAACATCCTGTTCAATATTCGCTATGTGATCATAGCGTATTCTGATCTCGAACTGCAGGCTTGAAGAATCCATGATCTTGCAGATGCTGAACAACATACTTATATAAATGTGTGAACATTCGTAAGATGACAATTTGGGAGACGCCCCAAATAATTTTGATGTTATTCGTAAAATTACATATTCAACAATAGAACTAATTTGTATGTGGTGCAAATTTGTTGTGACTTGTGGAAATCTAATAATTTATATAAGAAAGTATGTACATATAGCTATCAGATTTTTTGTAAGTATGTTTCTTTCATCGCTGCAGTATAGAATAAGCCGAGTGAAATAAGACTTTTGTGCAGTATTATCTGCCCCGCTGCGATAAGATCGCCAATACAATAAATAATCAATTATCGGCGATGTGACGAAACGATGCCCATAAAAGCTCACCATTATATATGTGTCAGTACTAATAAAGAACATTTCCGCATCGCACAATCGATAACGCACGTAACGACACTCGAGGGCACGTGGTCGCGAAAATAGAACAAATGATAAAAACACATTACGCCACCTCGTCCTTATACTGCGAGGAAATAGAGGTGAATATCTCGGGTAGATTTTCGTTAAGAGCACATGTATGCAAAGGCAGTGATCCACCGATAAGGATTATGCCTATAATGCAGTTCATTATGGCCCGCGCGAAAAACGTCCTAACGGTCCAGACGCCTACGAGCTACAACGGCGAGATTGCACTTCGTCCGCTTCCATCTCGGGTGTAGGAAAATTATTTGTATTATAGATCATTGAAATATCAGAATTAGAGGTTTAGAAGAAACTTTCTGAAAAAAATAAAACTCACAAAAACAATATAAAAGACAGTTACTACCTTTATACTACTCTACTGAAGGCTGTAGGCATCAAAATGTATTGACAATAATTTCAAAATAAACTCTTGGGCAACTTCTGGAAAATTTCTTACAAAAACTTTCCTCGTTAAGGATTCAATTAGATTTTTCTAATTTCGCTGTATTCCAAAGATAAGAGAACAAAACGTTGAAGTTTATTTGAAATAGTTATTAATATATATCAACATTTATGACAGAATTTTAACATATTACTCTGTTCTAATTATATATCTAAGTGTAGATATTTAAACATTCCAGTTCACAGTCAGAGTCTTGTAGAATACACCATGATATCTCTTACTTTTTTATATCTTCTTATTGTGTTTCACAAAAGTAATTATTTCTAAACTAAAAGCAAATTCGGTACGTCTTTAGTTTATGCCGTATTTTATATAGTAATTGTAGTTTATAGCGAGTTATAGTTTTGGTTTAACGTATGTGTCTCATCCCAGTGCGAGCGAAACTTATAGGTGTTCGATGCAGGAAAGGCCGAAATGAGAAGACAGAACAACATTGCTGCCTCCAATCAACAGATGCTTATCTGTGCCCGAGGACCTGTGCATGCAAATCAGCTGTAACTTTTACTTATGACTTTTACTGTTTTACTCTATAGTAATCGTAGAGTGCTGTGCGTGTCTTCTCTCCCACAGCCACCGCCGATGTAATAGAAAATGAAAGCAAACAAAAGATGACGGCAATGTGTGATTTTCTTGACTGGTATGGCTAGTGATTTGGGTACCGTTAAGTTGGTAAATCAAAGCAGATATTGCTACTTCGGCAGCGCAGCTGTTTGGATGACGAGCGACTTGCTGTGGTTCTTACACTCTTCCTTAGGTATGAATTTTTCTATGAATCCACCACTCAATATTCAACGATGGTTCATATGACATTTTGAGGTTATAACTTTTCTCCGACAGCACACAATTATCTTCGTTATTTCAAAAATGTAACCAACCAAAGGGTAACGATTTAAGTGGCAACTGTCGGCTGTAGGAACAGAATTGAAGATTTGATGATCCACAGTTCAACAGAAACTATAGGAGGATGGATCCAATAACTCAACAATTTACAAAGAATTTGTTGTTCAAAACTGCAATGCACGAGAGCATCTAGGACTAGTGAAAAACGTGGAATTAATTAGCAAGAAATGCTGCGAGCACGGCGGGCCTGTTGCGGGGCAGAAGGCGGCAAAATGTGTCTGCTGCGGGGCGAGCAGAACCACTCTCCGCAGCTTCCATTGCGCTGTTAGAGCGCTCGAGCGCCAGCGGACAAACGCCAAGGAAAACAACGGAAGATTTATATTTAAAACGCTCCGGTTCCACGGTTTCTGAAACTAACCGCAACTGTGAATTGAATTCCGAGACGCGACGGAAACAGTCGTGTTATTAAATTTCGTAGTTCGCGGCGCCCGTAATTTTTACAAAAAGGAAAACTTTCAGATTCCAGTACAGAGTCGAGCAACGAGCATGAAGCAATATAGCGCTTACGATGTTACAGAACAAGGCAGCGAGGCAGACGACGATTTTGTTTCAGTTTTTTTAAATGAAGTGTGGTTGGAAATGTGCGACTGTTTCTACAAATCTGTGACATTTCTCTTGCACGGGACACAATGTATTGTTTAACTTTTCTGATTACTTAAATAGCTACCGCTTGGATTCTTCTCTGCCATTACACGCCTCATATTATTACATATTTCAAATACAACCTCATTAGCACGAAATTGAGAAATTGGCGATCCTGGTGGCTATGCCACTAGCCTAGCACGTCAAGAAGTCGTGAGTTCGATTCCCACTGAAAAGAATGGTTATTTGTGTTGTTCATCAAAATTCAAAATCATTCATTTATGAGGTGGCATATGACCGAAGTAGATAGTCCGCTTCCCATCGTCATACAAAAAAAAATCTGATGTGGCCAGCACATAATCTTCCGCCCAATACTACTCTTAAACGATACAAAATAGTACTTGATGATACAGAAACATACCTTCTTATTTATTTTCTATTTATATTTGAGAATTTTAATTTTCTTTCGTATATTTATTTAATTTTTTGACATAATTCAATAAGAAAACAGCTTCACAATCACAATGACATGTCACATTTCGAAAAAAATTTTTAAATGTTTCCATGGTGTACTAGGAATGCAAGATTTGTGAAATCTAATTTTTTTATATTTTATTATCTCTAAATTTAATGAAAATTAATAAAATTAGTGTACTCAAAACACTTGTAAAATTAAATATTCTTCAACTTTCAAAATAACATAAATTGTTGAAAAAGGAAATTTAACCGTTTTTCACGAAAAACTGTTAAGGGCTTCAAGTAAACTGCTACTTCCGGTTGACCAATTCCATCCAAAATCTAATCCGCTCTTCATTTAAATATAAGAAGCAATAATTTACAAAATTGTATTTTTTGGTATTATGGTATTTGAGTTATGCGAGACGAAAAAGTTGCCACAGACTACACACACACACATACATGCATACATACATACATACAGACATCATCGCGAAAATAGTAAAATCGTATTGTAGGAACCCTAAAACGTGCTTATTCATTGAAAACTCACTACCCAATTTTTTGACCAAAAACAATACCTCCCTTATCTAGAGGTAGGCGGGAGGTAAAAATGGAGAGATGTAAGATCCTCAGTTCGTGGTTTCTCCTCCACTAGCATCACCAAAACCTGCGATACTATACCATTCCGAACATGGGTAAAGCACTGATGAAGTATTTATTTTATTTAATATACAAAGCTTATATACCCAATGGACTGTCTCAGTTTGATTTCCACAGCCGACAAAAATTGTCACTCCACTAATTGTACCACTCAACATTTTCGAATGGTTTATATGGCATTTTGTGGATATTTATACGTAGTACCAACTTTTCGTGTTACTAATTTTCTTTAACAGCACACAATTATCTTCGTTATTTTATTAGATACATATGATTCTTATTTTATGTCCAAATTCTATAACTTGTAATGAGATGTAATCTGGATGGTTAAAAATGTTTCATTTCCATACAGTCCATCTCTGCACGAAATCATAGAGTAGTCCGCGATGAACTCTGGCGCTTCGCTGGCCCGCAGATTACGTACCGAGGGCTACAGCTGCTCTATGTGTGCGTGGGTGACAGAAGCTGTTATTATTTCGTGATCGCTTCGTTCGCACGCTTTCAGTAAAACACAGCCTAATGCTACATTACCGGCGCGGACGCAGTGGTCGGTATTGCACTGATGGAGGAAGGTTGGTATCTGCACGATGCCAATGCTAAATATTGTTTGTGTTCGCTACTGAATGTACGGTTGGTGTTGTTGAGAACTACAAGACTGTTGCCTGCTCTTGCACTTGCTTCTGCCTACGTCTGTCAAAGAAAGAAGTACGAGTTACTCGTTATGCAAAATGTAGCTAGATTGTTATCAAAGACGATCGCAGCAGTGCAATTGAATTTACCTACAAAAGAGGGAGCTACAATTACACTACTCTTTTCAAACACACCATGCAATGTAGATGAGAACTGAACAGAATATCTCTCATCCTGCAGTTCTTTGGCAACTTCATTCGAGTAGGAATGTTTGTAGTGCGTTATCATCATTAACAACCATCCATGGCACGGTTAGTAGCGCTCTGGTGTTTGGACCCAAAAAGAAACCACACAACTATTCTGAACCTATAAATCTGAATTTGAATTTTCACTATGATACACTTCTCATTCTTCATCTATTTCTTTTAATATTTCACTTTTCATCTTCATTAAATTTAGCAGGGTCTAATATTGTTCTTTCTAATATTTGCACATCCTCTTTTTTGTCAATGTCAGCGTTTCTGTATAGTTCATCAGCAAAATGTTTTATCATTGTTCTAATATTTTCATTTTGTTACCTTTAATTATAATATTTAGTGTATGTCATCAATTATTATATTTACAAAAAGTAAAATTTCCATGATGATGTGTTGGTAAAGAATCTATTAAATAATACCACAAATAAATGTGACACATTTTCCGCTATTTGTCTTGCACAACCAATCAAAATTCTTGTCGATCTTCAACCACATTCATCTTTTTCTGCGTGCGGTTACAACTTCGCAATTAAATTCTTGTTGACGCATGAAGAATCTAACTGTATCAAACACTACACTCAATTTTAAATTCCAGCTGAACAACCCAAAAGAGCAACAAAATGGTGAAAAATAAAGGTATCTATAACAGAACCGTATCTGCGAACACATGTAGTTGGTTGATAAGTAGATTAATGTCCGCAACTTATCACGTGGGCTCTGCTTGTACTCATACGCTGAGGCCTCAAAAATTTGTTGGAGGATAAAACTTTTGTTTACTTATTTTCATATGTATTACATTAGGAGAGGGATAAAAACAACTTGTAATATTTAATTAACAAATGGTTATTGTTACTATGAACACGTTGTTGTTTTGTGTGTCCATTAACTTCTATTACTCTATCGTTTCTGCTGTACAACCATCATAATTCTTAGTTAACAATCTGACCCTTAAGTAAAAGGATTAGCTAAACTAAAATAATTTTTACCATTTTCCCAGAAAATATTCTTTCTATTTTGCAACATTCACATTATAAATTTCATTATTTTAATTAATGTCTCGTTTCACAAAGGAATTTAATTTTTGTTTTTAGACTAACATAAAAATTATATAATTATCTCACATAAACAAACATTAATTTAATTTACTTTAATGAAGCCATTAGATGTCATCTTAGTATTCTTTAACATTAAAATAAGTTCTCCCACACATGTGGTCCATAATTACCTCAAACGGAAAACGTAAATATCAAACCTCTGTAGTAATGTACATCATGTTACCAGCTTCTAATGTGTTCATAATACAGTATAAGAATGATCAAAATGCCGAACAATGTTGAGTAATTCTGTATCTAAATTTTGTTGCTTTTATTCAATTATTTTGTTAACTAATTTCGTTGTGCGTATTCTGTTCTTCATATATTTGTTTTTGAAGACTAGCCCAATTCAGAATCTAAAAAACACCGGAATTTTTTCTGATTGACCGTCTGCATAATACATAGGAAAAACTGGAATAATATTCACAAATTAGTAACAAAAAATCTGATGTGGATGACGGTACACAGTATTTGATGATACGGAAACATACCTTCTTATTTGTATATTTACTATTTATATTTGAGAATTTTAATTTTCTTTCGTATATTTATTTAATTTTCTGACATATATTTCACTAAGAAAATAGCTTCACAATCACAATGACATGTGTCACATTTCATAAAAAAGTGAAAAAATTTAAATATTTTCATGGTGTACTAGGAATACAAGATTTGTGAAATCTAATTTCTTTATATTTTATTATCTCTAAATCTAATGAAAATTTATAAAATTAGTGTAATTAAAACACATGTAAAATTAAATATTCTTCAACTTTCAAAGTAACATAAATTTTTCACGAAAAACTGTTAAGGGCTTCAAGTAAACTGCTACTTCCGGTTGACGAATTTTATCCAAAATCTAATCAGCTCTTCATTTAAATATTAGAAGCAATAATTCACAAAATTGTATTTTTTGGTATTGTAGTATTTGAGTTAGGCGAGACGAAAAAATTGCCACAGACTACACACACACATACATACATACATACAGACATCATCGCGAAAATAGTAAAATCGTATTGTAGGGACCCTAAAACGTGCTTATTCATTGAAAACTCACTACCCAATTTTTTGACCAAAAACTACCTCCCTTACCTAGAGGTAGGCGGGAGGTAAAAATCACATACATTGTATAGGAAACTTACCTTACCCGCGAATTTTAAGTTATTGGCCAGAACATATTGGCTGGTATCAGGAGCTCTGTCTTTGGGTATACTAAGTCAAGTGTCGTCTTCGACTCGTGGTCATTTTCGTAGCAATAAAAACGCAATAGTCCAGCCGGTAAATTTTCGGAAATCAAACTAGCATTTAATAGATTATGTTACGGATTTATATTTTTTACTATATATAAGAAAGTAGAAATGGTCGTGTGTTTGTTTTGATTTTGTGTATTAACAGTATAATGAAAGCAGAACAGAGTATAGTGCCAAGTAGCAGGCATCGAGCAAGGGCGTCGGCAGCAGGCGCATGGAGCTCCAGACTAATTAAACTTAACTTTTCCCAACTTTAAACCGCACGAATTAAACGCTTAATATCACCATTCCATCCAACAGCAGCAGCTCCGAGTTTTCCAATGGAATCACATGTTTTGATATTTCGGCGAATCCGCATTTACCGGCGAAATATGCCGTTCGTTCGTTCGTAGCCGGTGCTCGTTACCGGTTTATGCGTCGGTTATAAGTGCACGCATCATCTGTTGCCATGTAATCAAATTTGCGCCCTGCTGCTGTGGTCGGTGACCCCCAAAACTTCTGCAATTTTCAGCGCAGCGGGGCGGATTTTATGGAAGTTTTTATACTGTATTAACCTAATTATCGATTTTGTAGTTTGGAAATTAATTACGGTGCTCTGCACGTTGTTAATTAATTTTTTATTGCTCTGACAAACTAATTATGTTACATTTTTACCTGCTCGGTCTGTCAACGGACACAAATTGAAACAAATCACCTGCAAATTTACTCCATTTTATCAACAACACAACCAACATTCTGAATCACTTCCCGAGCATTTCTGCGTGTCGTGGCTGCACGCGCATGTTGTGGAATCAGGAATTCATAAGGCCGTATGTCACGCGGCACGCGGGGCGTCCAGTAGCAACAACAGCAGCAGCGTGCCCATGCCGCCGTGCAGGAAGTGAACGCAATGAGCTATGAGCCCGGTAGATCACGACCGATCGACGTGTGGTTGTTACTTCCCAGAATACGACAATCCAATATGGATTTTTAATATTTATTTCATTATAGTACAGCACAGAAACGAATATTTTCAAAGGTAGTTCAAAATGTAACATTCAAATTTTCTATCATACAATCGGGGTCTCATGACGTCTGTGCATGTGACTTTGCACCAACTCCTGAAAGTAAAAAGATAGAGTAAAGAAACTTCAGAATTATAAATTTCGTGTTAGTGCGCTGAACAGAGTCGAAATAATAAATTCAATTTCTATTATTACGTTTTTATATACTTTGAAGTATAAGAAACTCAAAATCGATGAATGCATTGTCATACCTTACATATATATTTTTCGTAGATACGACTATTCTTAATGTTTTTTGAAGTGTAATTTTCAGCGGCTACAATTCCAAATTTCAGCAAGATATCGACAAATATTCTTCAGTGTAGAGTTTTCCGTGAGTTTTATTATAAATTAGTAAATTTTGATAATTTGGATTAACGATATATCGAAAAATATAAAAGATATGGAATGGGCACTATTAGATTCAGCGTGTGCAAAATTTCAGAAAATTTATTGGACTGGTTAGACATTTAGACCAAAAAGTCTGAAAATCCTGATAATCTTTAAGGCATATACAGAGTGTCCCAGATTTAAACGGCCTAACTTGAAATTAAGATTAAACACAAAAAATAGGGTGACAAGTTCATTTGAGCAAATGTCCGTAAAGGCTTTATTCCAGAGATATTCATGTTTTTCTTATTGAGTAGCGCTACTTTAAAAATCAACTTCATATGTCATGCAGCAACCAATGCAGTGGCAGATCATTTTCGTGCCTGTTTACGTACTGTAAATGAACATTTTGAACAAATATTATTTAAAAAAAAAGAGTTTATGAAGTTATGTTATTACTTTCTTATTTTGAACAATAAATTTCTTTAAATTCATTGATAGTTTCTCATTTTTTCCCAGACATCAGTGCAAGCAAACTAAATTTTGTAATAAAATTAGATAATAAACAATTTATTATTAATTTAATATGTAACATCTCAATACGATAATATTGGATATTTCATTATGAAGTTGATTTTTTAAAGTAGCGCTACTCAATAAGAAAAACATGAATATCTCTGGAATAAAGCATTTACGAACATTTGCTCAAATGAACTTGTCACCTTATTTTTAGGTGTTTAATCTATGGATTAAGTTAGGCCGTTTAAATCTGGGACACCCTGTATAAGATTAAGATTTTAACGATTTTAGGACATTTTAGTTTGTGCTCTAATTTTGAACGCGCTGACCAAATGTTTTGAAATTTTGCATAGTTTTCCAATCACTTACCATTATTTAATGACTGGTAAGCGCACTTCACGCATAATAATTTGTCGCCGAGATCTGAAAAAGCGGAGTGCCACACCCACAATGAGAAAATATCATGATGATATATACTTATGCATTTGTGAAATTCAGTAAAGAAAATCATGATTACAAAGCACTACTCTAGGGAGCGGAACAAGGAAGCAAAGAGGGTACAAACGTACAATATACTTCTATGAAGGAAATAAAATGTGCAATAAAACGAAAATGAAACTGGAAACTGCCTTCTACTAGCAAATCTCGAGAAAACTACATTTAAACTTGTAAGAAAGTAAATATAATCTCCGTATACAATGTCTCTATTACTTCGTGAAATTTTCTCATGAAAATAACCTTATCACATCAGACACATTATACAGCCAAATTATATCAAATAATGATCTATCTCTTTGTTACAATATGATATATTATCTATGTTATAATCGCTGTGCTCGCGTCTCTTTGTATGCAGATATGCAGCCAATTAAATTATTACTTGAATTATAATTATATAATTTAAATAATTCAAACTACCTGCTGATAATAAAGTTGTGTCTAGTTAACTTGACATTAATTGATGTTGGTTTATTAGAAAATGATACGTATCATTTACATACCGAACAAATTATCTGTTATTAAAAATTTCTTCACATAGTTGAACCAAATTCCTATTTGTACAATCGTGAAAGAAATAATGAAATTGATACACAACTGTTGTATAATAAAAATTATTTCTAAAAATCTGAAGTGGTCCCCATATACCTTTAGTACACAACTGGAATATTCAATAATTATACTTGACTTATTGCCGTAGCGTATTGCTATAGCTCTTATTTTTTAAATATGGCGATATTTGATGTTTTGAAAAATGGAAATAGAAAATATTGAAAAATTCTGATAAATGAGCAAATGGTGATGCGAAAACATTTGAGTTTGGGCTCACACCTATATGGTTTAAGTAAATTATTAATTTTCTTTTGTGGGAATTGAACAATGGATCTTATGGCTCATAAACCTTACCATGAAGCTGCTTTACAGAGTTTATCATAAATCTACATCATAAATGGTGTTCCTTACTATCTGACTGGTTGTCAAAATAAAATAATTATTTGGGCAATCAGGAAGTAATTTTGGAAGCAAGAAAAATGTGTATTTTTCATTAAAGCATAATGATAGTAATCTGTGTGAGTTTGCACTATAATTTGTATAATGAACAAAAATAACAATAATTATAATTTGGTGGAAGACCGCACAAAACAGGAGCTGTATTAAAATGCATCATTTAATAATAATAACAGTGTTCATATTACGTCAAATAGTATGTTCAAATAGCGTAAAATTTGCAAGATATCCCACTACTGACAAACCCGCATAATTCTATTGTTTTTGCACCGAAGTCAGCGTTTATTTTAAAGCCACAATTAACAGTTGAAATTCTTGGAATTGCACGTTAAGTGAATCAACAATTGTTCACTTGTCACACGCTACGATTTGTAATTATTTCCCTAACCACAGCATTCTGGATCTAACGGTGCTCAAGTTCTAAAAGTAGCCATCTCCGTCCATCTTACCTGCAATTAGAGACGTGGATCTAATTAACAATCAGTCAAGTTCCGCTGGCGGAAATGCGCGATCACCGCCGAGCGCACCCGAGTACTGTTACTAGATTTTAGGCGAGATTCTTTTCTAATTACTGTGGAAATCTAGCCAGCTGTTTCTATTATTTTCTGATTTGCATCTAGAGTGTTTTAATTCAGTGATACGATTTGCGCTGCGAATTAACGGTATTAAAATTAAATAGGCTCGCGAATACGCATAATAAATTAGGAAGCCCAACAATACACAAAACTGTATTCAGTTTTTTTTTTGGATTTTTTTTAAGTGCCGTTCCTGTATAAAAACTTAAAATAATTTGAATTAATTTGATCCTTTTCAACTTGCCGACTCTTATATTTAAATATAATTACACAAAATTACAGACAATTTGTAAATATCTTAATCTTGGACTCCAAATAATTTACTTAGTGGTATAATTTATAATTATAGTCCTAATGCAATATATGGAAGATTTTTTATTATGATTTTTTAAACTTGAACTATTACATATATAGAGTGTAGAATTGAAATGTGGCATATAGTGATTTTAATGCTATTTTTTTATTGCAGTAAATTTTTACATATTTACGTTATAGCGTAAGTATAAAAAAGTTGTACAAAATTTGAAAATGTATCCAATAAGGCCTATAGGTTTATCTAAATATTAGTAGGTACTTCACGATATATCAATCAAATTATAATTAATGTTTATTAGAAAAATTGTAACACGGCAATGGAAAATTAAACAGAAACGAAACATATTTTACATTTATAAAAACAGTTTATAGCAATATAAAAAAAAGCATTGAAATCCATATACAGCACAATTTAATTCTATACCCATATCTAATTATATGTATACTCTCCTATCCAGTGTACGTAGGAGAATTTAATCCCGAATAACGGGAAATGATATGACAGAGTATTTCACGAGAAAGAAAAGTCATATAGCACAACGTCACCTAATCATTTCGGACAAAGTTTTTCTCTTGAAGCAATTGGTCACGGCACATCAAGTGCAAGTCACACTCGCAAAACATTACCGAATTCATTACCTCTGCTTCTCTTCTTCACCTTCCTGTAGTTATTCGGGTGGCCGTGGAGCAGTGCCGCGGCGCTCATGCAAGAGGCAAGAACAAAATGCAATTTGTGCCTGCACGCCTCGCCACCGCCAATTAGTAAAAAGTTTACCCACTTACCGGTAAACGGAAACCGTTAACGTTTCGTTCTGGATGCTTGGAATATTTTGCACGGACTTTTTCCTTTCTTCTTTTGTTCGCCTTTTTACGAGTTTCTTTTTTCTTTCAATAGCAACAAAAGTTTTGACTTGTGTTGCGAGTTGTCATGCTGCGGTGCATGTTGATCAGCGACTCCACTTTATACGAAACTAAATATTTATTGCCAACATATACCTGCATGCTCTCATTTCTAAAAGCTTGAATTTATGAATATGCGAAACTCATTACATTGCGGTTTTTACTTTACTATTTCACCTCATTGAAATATACTCGTACGTCACTAAAGTCAATTGGAAATATAAAGTTTCAATTCCTTTTCAAACTGCTGCGACCGACACCACTTGTGTACAGTGTAGCACGAAATATTTATTATGATTTTTATTAAATATCACCTTATTTTTTACTTCCTTTTCCCTTTTCTCAATAAAGTCTGTGTCCGTATGTGCAACTCATGGAAAAGGGTAAGGAAACTTCACAAACCATAAGTTTCAAATTTGCTTGACAGTCGACACCTAAAACGAAAATTTTTTTTTATTTAAAATATAATGAAATATGCACCAGTTTTACTTTAATCTCTATGGTTATTCCTCCACTATCTTTGGTGGAATTTTTTAACAGTTGCTAATCGCACTTCATGAAAAAATTATATTATTTAGCGAAATATACGAAAACTATAACACATCTAATATAGGTAACGTGAAGATATATTGAATTATTTTTAACCGACGAAAAAAAAAAAAAAGGAGGAGATTCATAAATCGACGCATATATTTTTTTAAGTAAGACCATGCATAACTTTTTGCAGAGAAGTGCGATTTTGATGATCCTTTTTTTATTTGAAAGTGTATACTTCGAAGTTGATCCCATTTAAATTTTACCCCTAAGAATAGGGGACTGGCTTATCCAAATTCGATGATTCTTTTTTCCACCCCTAAGGATTAACACGAACCCTGAAACACAAGAAACCAACAATCAATCTCCTCCAAACGTTTTCTATCTTAACTCACCACATTCTTACAAGCACATTATTTATTCTTTACACCTGGAATCATTCGTTCACGCAATAAACTGTGAATCGTACATGATCGTTTATTCCTCAATCTCAGCAAGCTTACATTCGACATCTGCTCGAAATTGTTAAACCATATTTCAAGTAAAAATTGTTAGATTTTATTCGAAGCATTTTTTTTATTCAAATAATTTTAGAACATTGTACTGCGCTAAAACCTACGCTAAAACACTTCTCTTAAAACATTCAAAAACATAGCTCGTAGTACCAGCCATAGTGTCTTTCTAAACCAATAACCGCAACTTCACCGTAATCGTTTAAGGTTATAAACGCCGGTCTCTCCGGCAGCTCCCTGCAATATCATCGTGTGTGGTGCATTTACCATTCACCAATCACCGAATTACACTGACAGCACATCAAGCCACATCCCAAACAGCGAAACATAATTGAATTACCTGCAGATAAGACGCGCGCGCATACCTATATGTGTGGTCACCACTAAACTCCGCTATACGAACAGCACACTATTCCGTTCATTAAGATATGATACACGTCTATGTGCTAATCGAATTTTGGAATCCTGATGGATTTTGTAATAGAGTGTACATGTTGTTTTTAGAATGTTTAGTTACGCTTTTGTTTTTTGACAGGTAGAATAGTGAATAAGCAACTGTTTTGAGATGGAGTTTTATTTTGAATACACATGGTTCCGTTATGTGGATACACGTATTAATAACTGTCTTGTAATTTGTAAACCTTTGTTTTGATATGCTTTTTACTTCCTTTTACGCAGCATAGGACGTATAGGAAAAATAATACAGTCATATTAAATAATAATATACGGTACAGGATGTTTGGGAAAATGATAGAACGATTCTCTGATTAATTCGACAATCTTAAAAAAATTGTACGACCCTTTGTAAAGCCACGCCAAGCCATCAAAGTTGTGAATGTGCCATTAGAATTAAACGAAATTTTTTATTTATTTTTATGTACTATCATTGCTGTTTACTTACAAGAAGAATTATGTAAAATTGCGTTAATGTAACTAAACGTTTAATATCAATACTTTTTTAATTCCTCTTCAGACGTATTTTTTTTATGTAATTTTTTGTAACAATTAAAATCCTTCCAGTCTCTGGGAGAAGAATTAAATGTCAAAAATCATCTACATATTTTGTGTCAAAAATGTATCAAGTTAAATTGTAAAACAATCATATTTAGACATATAGTTATAAGAAAATCATCATATATCAGACTCAAACATTTGTTTTGCAACTATTTTAATTGAAGAAAATAAAAGAATAATTCTCATTTATTCAATCATATTTCCCAATGATTCCCTAGTTTCTAAACTAGAACACGTTTTGTACTAAAAAGGATAGATCTATCTTTGTGGAAGTCTATCTGGTGCAATGAGTGCTATTATTATATTACTAGAAATATTTTAAAATAAAGGAATTCCTAAACTCAGATAGACGTCTTTGAAGTTAAATGAAATACCTGCCATAAAATTAAAAAAGAACCTTATTCAGAGAAGTTTCGTAGGTTCGCTTAACGTCGCCCATTCTTAACATTTTCTGCAGGAAATAATTACTGGCGAATCCGCGCTTCAAACAGCTTCAAAGTGGGTAACTCACCGCGAGCCGGCCGCTGATAATTCTACTTTTGTAATAATCGCGCATTCCAAAAATTTCCCGAATACTTATTTGTTTCTCTTCATTACTTTGTACAAATGGAAGAATGTTTATCAGCTGGAATCTGCCGTTACCTAAGATTTCATTTTGCGAAATTTGAATATTTAATATGAGGAATATCCCGCATTCCGGGCCGCGAATTCTTCGTGGTGATTAATGGTAACCTGACGTCGCCAGCGTCGGCGTCGGCGTCGGTGTGGGTTCCTATCGCAATGAGCGCAACTTTGACATTAATTTGCCTCGACGCGTTCGGATAAATGCACGGTCGTGCTGCCAGGCTAATGTGCACTATATGCGGATATTTCAGCGAGATTTCATTTTACTTGGATGGATGCATACTGCAAGGAATTCCCATGCAACTATATTTGACAGCATGCGCACAAAATCGCTATTTTTCAAGAACTGAGTGATGAATTTCTTTCGAACTTATTTTTACAACTTGTACTAAATGTAAAATTATATAAATATTAAAAATTATTTTTCTATTTCATACTGTATCATATTTGCATGTTTACCGGACTAGTTTCAGACTGTAAATGGGACTTTACAGTATTGTTATATTTTACGATACTGTATTGTCTAAGCACAATTTTAATAGGATTTGATCCATTATATCGTTTTTCGCATTCATTTTTAAAAAATGTTTGAATTGACAACAAAATAAAAATAGCTGCTGCCAATTTTTTTTATTAAGATGGTCTGATGTTTTTTTTTAAAGAAAGCTAACTTCATTAAAAATGCGACACATATGAAATAAACCGTTCAGTGATTTTCACGCTACTTATTTCGAAATATGACTCGACTCTTTCGTCGCCTCGTCCGTAAACATCTTATTCGTACCGTAAAAACACATTTACCGGACTTGTAACATAAATAACTATTTCCCTATTATTAATAGTAGTGAAAGCAATAACTCGTAAAAGATCATTTAAAATATTTCAATTGGACAATAAAACTTTGGGGACTATCACAATAATACATGTTTATCAAATATGTCGAAAAAAAAAGAAATATGTGTACAACCGGTACGAAAGTATTGTCTTTGCTACTACTTGCAGAAGCTGTTAAAGAAGCCAAAGCTTCATTGGCTTGTTGGATAGATTTAACTGATTCCCAATGAGTTAAGCAGTTAAAGAATTATTACTACTAGTGTCATAGTTATCTCCTTCACACGCTAATCGATCATGATAGGCTTCAATGGTTCGTTAGGAAACAATAAGTATAATATCTGGTGAGATGTGGGTAATCAGTGATTTAGGAAAAGTCCCGTTCTAGGCCAATTTGTTTAAGCCTCTATATTAATTGAATAATTCGCTAATAAATTTCCTGATAATCTCTCTAACCAGCAAGTTCACAGTCCCGTATATAACAGTTATAGTGTCACAGAATAAATCTACGAATAATCCTAATTGATGGCCAAGCGTCACTGCCCAACACTTTTCTCAAGACGTGTATTTCCGAGTCTCGTTTTACAACTTCTGATGTCTTGTACCTGCATACATACATTTGAAAATAACGCTACATCAGTTATATTCTAAGGACGCGTCGTTTAATCAATGGCAATTCTGATTTATTTGCCAGGAACTTAGAAAGATCTGCGTTTTACAGTTTATAACTATCTTATGAATTTTGTAAAATTGGTGACACAGTTTGTGAGATAATCGACTGCATTTGGTGTTATTTATATAGCCTTTAAGTTAACGGAAGATTCTTAATAATTCCAAAAGGGTTCATTTCAATATTTCTAGAGATATGTAATTGTACAATCCTTCTTTTTGTAGTTGATAGAAAACAACCGTTTTTAATGTATTTCTCTTTATATTTTCCAGGTGAGTCGATCTTAGCATAAAGTATTTTGCTTTTGGTTGGGGATCGCTGGTAGTTGTAAGTTTAATGAACTCAATTCTTAAAATGAATAAAATTGCAATAAAATAATATTCGTTTAAATTTGTCGTGACTTCTACGAAATGTAATCCTGCAGGTGTTCCTCAAGGATCCATTCTGGACCCTTAACTATTTATTTTATTTTTTACTGATTTTCCTGATTACGTAAACGACATTAATTTTGCTTATATTGTGCTATTATTATTATATTACTATTTCATTTATTAACGCCGAGGTCGTTTGGTGAGCGAGGAACTATTTTCACTTCATCACTTAATTCAATGTTCATGTTGAATTTATTTTGTATCGATTTTAAGATCCTGCGATTCATCTACCTTCGGCGTTCAGTTTCATTTGTAACGTGAGTGCTTTGAAAAATTGCATTATTTAAATTCGAGAGAAATTTATGTGCTTGTATTGGAAGAGCTGTCAGAAAATTAGATAAACACCTAGGGGCGTCTAGACTCTAGAAGAACTAAAATATCTTGAAATCTTTTCCAGTAATTTACATAATCCAGTACATGTCAATGCTTTTAGAATAAATTCAGTAAAATCACAAAATTTCATTCTGGAGCACAAACAAAAAACAGCTTGTAGAAGCATATTACGTCAAAGCCACGCCAAAGGAACTGTCAATTTCACAAGAACTTGCGGAAATATTTGTATAATCCAGAGCTGCAGGACAAACTCCAGATAAATTGAATCTAACTCTTCCTGCATTCCAGAAATGCATCGGAATTAAAAATGGCATCCTACGTGCCGCGGTCGTATTTAATTAATTCGATTTTTGCGCTGTCTTCGCGATAAGATAGGACGACGTGAACACCACCAGGACACCACTGTCCAATGTTCTGCCTACTGGAGATACTGGCTAATATTATGCATATATTTGTTTGTGCGTTCATATCCACGGTGGTCTTCAGAATATTCCGAGAAAAATGCGACAGTTAAACTTGCCGTGCCTACGTTATTCTTGGCTTGGTTTTGTGAATAAATGCATTTAATTGGTTCGTACACATATCAGGGTTCGATTCCTAGATGTTTCTTTTTCTACAGAATTAAAGCTTTTAGGTGCATTATTAGTACCTAATGTCATATATACTTTTTTGCAATACCTATTCTGTAAGTTACCTATTACTAACAAAATTTAAACACAGTAAGTGGAACTTTTATTGCACAATTGGTTTTCATGGTTACATCATTTATTTACCGTCCACGGTGGATGGTAAGTGAAACTTACCGTGCAAGGTGGACGGTAAGTAAATATATATCATTCAAATTTTATTTCTAACCTCAATCTGTCAGCTGTTAATTTTGATACCTATTTTTCCTTTTCTTATATTTATGCAGGTATTGCAAAAAATAACTTACTAACCTCGAACTGTAAGTGATTTTTTAGGCCTCGAATGTTTAGGAAATCTCGACCCTTCGGGTCTCGACATCCCAAACTACATTCTCGACCTAAAAACTATCACTTACAGTTCACGGTACGTAATATACTATTTCTAATCTAAGTATTGCTAATTTATCATTTTTGACTATAAATAACATTGTATGTATGTAGAGTCCTGAAAAAGACACATTGGTGTCAAAACATCGACATTGTAGAAAAAAGATCTTTGATTGTATTCCAAATTCATCCACGTTTCTATTTATCTTCATAATAGTTCAAAAATTCAATATTCTTCGGACCACTAATCAATATGGCCATGCCCGTTAAACAATAACATTTTTTAATATATGTTTACTTCCTGTGATTTAACTATTGTCGTTAAGCTGAACCATTCTCATCGTTCACTTTTTAGATATTAAGACCACCATGGATACTGAAAAATAATATATAAAATATTATTAATAAGTATCATATGTGCAGCAAATTACTCATCGAACTGTGAATCATGAGATCTTGTGCGATTTCCACAGCTGACTATTGACACTTTTAACTTGATCCATGTGATATTCCCTTAATATATTTGTATGACTGTTAACGTATTTAACACAAACGTCAAAGTATTACTAGGTTGGTAGTTTTGAAATTCATTTGAATGAGTATACGCATGAGTTTACGATCACTCACCATTCCGATGGCGATGATGAATTTCGTTGCTCTTGTAATTTAGCAGTTCGAGGAATATATAAATATTAGTGAGTATCTTTGCAAGATACGAGTAACCTCAGCTAACTTGATAATTTGCCCAGCATGTGCACACATCTCGGCTTCCATAGTATAAATATGGCTGAGATTGAACTGAGGCGTAAGCGAGGAGGCTGGTGCTGGTGGTGGAGCCTCCACACAGTAAAGCACTGGTAGATAATAGGTGACGTGCGGACTCAAAGATAATTGCGATCTCATGTTCTCGGTAATAACTCAGTGGCGCCGCGCATAAGCCGGCCTGACCCGCTGCCGCCACTGCCCCGCATATCGCACCATTCAGCCCACGAGAATGGGATGTGCAACGCTCAAGGTGATGATGTTCACGGACCTCGGAGGACTGGATGGAGGAGAGCGCACTGCATCGATGCACGGATGTTCGAATTTCAGGCTGGGGTCTTACTAGCCCTATTACCTTAAACAATAACAATATTATGTGATTCCTTCATCATTAACACCTTTACGTACAAAAATATGTTAGGCGATATTAGTAGTGTAGTCTAGCACGCTAGGGGTCGCGGGTTTAAATCCCACTAAAGAGCATGGTCGTTAGTATTCACATAAATTCACAATCTTCTACTCATTAAGTGGTATATGACCAGTAATTAGTCAATTTACCATCTCTATAAAAAAAATATTGTATTACTAACTGAGACCTGCGAGTACCAGAGTGCAGAATGGTACATCCAAAATGGGTAAATGCATTATGATATATTTACTTATATATCTACATGACATATAACTAGGGAAAAGTGCATATCAAATTTAACACTTCTTTTCCACTACCATGTTAAGGAGCCATAACTTGACCCCACTTCACACACAAAATTATGTCACTTACCGAAATATACGAAAGCAAAGTGCCACGCACATTTATTATTAAATAAAGGCAAAAACTCTTCTACTGTAAGATGTAGTCTCTTAATCGTG
This sequence comes from Poecilus cupreus, assembly GCA_963942605.1. Lineage (NCBI taxonomy): Eukaryota > Metazoa > Arthropoda > Insecta > Coleoptera > Carabidae > Poecilus > Poecilus cupreus. The sequence continues at coordinate 31,959,742 of OZ012720.1, forward strand.
AACTTAATCATCCCTCGTATACCATGCAGTGTAACATTCCTCATCTTCAGAATCTTGTTGACGATGGTATGGCAGGTGTCATTTAGTGTTGCACGATCCCTTTTTTCATTCACACATTTATTTATTTTTAATTGTTTGTAAGCTTGAAAAAATAAATAAATATATCATCACGCCTTTTTCTCTTTACGGGTATGGTACTATGCTTACGTAGATCTCGGTAAGTGATATATTTTCCTATGAAGTTCTATTACCAGCCATCTAGACATATCCCCCAAAGATATTTAGTAGTAAATAAATTTCGCCTATTGTTTTTTAGTCATCACCATCTTTCGTATAACATGCAGTGTAACATACCTCTTCTTCAGAATATTGTTGATGGTATTACAGATATCTTTTAGTGTTCCTGCTCACAATTATGTATTATTAAGTATAAGCTTCACGAAATAAATAAATATATTAATACGCATTTTATCCATTGTGGGTGTCACTCTGCTTACAAAGATCTCGGTAAGTGATATGTTTCTTATGAAGTTTTGAATCATATCCCCCAAATATTTTAGCAGAGAAACATTATAATACTGTATAACCTGTATTCAAGAAAAATTAAATGACACACATTACATTATAATAGCTGATTTTCATTTAACTTTCTATTAGTAAAAAGACCACAAACAGCCTTGTTCAGTAAACTATTACTTCGCTGCCCTAGCTGCTATCGGCTCTTCTTGGGCAAAGTTGGACCATCCATTAAAGTGTAAGTCCGTGGTCTCGGCAGCAGTGCTGCGCATACGCTACTGGTGCACTATGCAGGGAACAAGATAAGGAGATAATGGTGCACATGCACATGTACCCACTAGCGCCTGGACTATTGCGGTCACTGCCCGAATCTATCTAGTTCGGATATTAGATACAACTATAATGGGTTTGCCTTTGGTGCTCTAATCAATTTTAACTCCTACGTATTCCAAACAATGGCTCTTTTGGCATAGTACTGCAGTTCCTTGTTACAGGGACAAATGATTTATATTCTATGCCATATTTAATATCCGTTTTTCCATATATGTACGACTTTATTAAAGGCTTCTTAATATTCTCAAACAGGAAGCGCTAAGAACAATATTTTTTAAATGTCATTGCCTAAGGACATTCTTGTAGACTCTTTTCAGTCATATTATAAATATATCATCACGTCAACTAGCCATATTATATATGGCACTCTGCTTTCGCAGATTTCGGTAAGGGATGTGCTTTTTACGTATTTTTCAGTATTATTTCCTTTATTAGACTTAGAACTTAGAATCTACAAAAATTATTTATGTAGTTTCATGTCAAAGTTATTCCTTTTTTAGATGACATCTTTCATCCAGTCCTTTCCTTGGTCGTTTAATAGCATAATTTCTTTTCTTAATTCGCGTCTAACTTCTCTACATGATATTCTAAAATGCCGAATTATTTTTTATTCTCTTCTGCCTAATTGTATTTTCCTTCATCCTCTGGTAAACAAAATGTATTATTTCTTTTTGCATTGTTACATCTGAACCGACCAATTAACTATATGCTGTTTTTCTCTATTAAGATGTGCCGTGATATTTGCGGGAGTTTGTGTTGATTGATATTTTACTATTTTTCCTTATTTTATTCCTTAATTTAACTATTGTACATGTTAAAGTCAAGATCATATGGGCACTCATCCTTTTGGAAACATTTGGAAAAAATATTACCTCTGTGGCTCCTCCGCCAAAAAATCTAGGGCCCGTGATGCGTCAATTACAGAAATGCATCGTAACTCTGATCAATAAGCCACATCCAGAAATGGGTAAATAGCATGATGTTTTATTTATTTATTGCATCAACGTATTCAGAAACCTCTGGGTATGATGGAAATAAATTCATATTATTATTATTGGTTTCCTTTAATATTTAAGTGCAAGCAGATAAAAGTTTTTACTGTCAATACGGCAATATCGCTGCATTTGCCTCAAATAGTACACGATATTTTCATTTCAGCTTTTACATTTTTCCCGCGGCTATCCTTTAATATTTCTTATTGTCCGTGGCCAGTCTAATGGTAGTTTGATGTACTACTCCTAAATGAACTTTGAAAACCACTTCTTAAATCTCAACAACAAAAGCCTGCGATCAATAATTCCACATTAAAGTTTGCTTTATCTGCTTTAGATTCGGGATTCGCCGTCTTTAAATAACTGCGCGAAATAAACTCAAATTCTTTGATAACGTTGAGAAGTAAATTAACATTGTTAGCAGCAAACCATGACAGTCAAATTAACCGTGGACAGAGATTACCCCGGCGCTGTTTTAATAAGATTATGAGGGCTAACGATACTTAACTACCTTACTGCAACTATCAACAAACTAGTTGCTATATTCTTTGCAATTGTTCACCATGTACAGTAGCTTTTAAAGTACACGTATGTTGAGTTTTGTATTGCATTTAATGCAAAATCCCAATATACTTTAGATATTTATAATAGTTGATAGCCACTTTATGGGATCTACCGCATTTATCTGAGATTGCAGAATAGAAATAGTTCGTGACGTTGAAGACCATTAGATAATCATATATCTCCCGAATGAAGAATCCTTGATCCTTACGATCATCAGTCATGATCATGAACAAAATTCAAATCACTTACCACGCCAACACATCATCTAATTCCCGCACGATCATAACAACACCGTGCCGATAACTTTAATAGGCGTTATGCCCGAGTCTATATACCACACACTGGATGTCCGCTACTAAAGCACGCCAGCATAGACGTCGCTGAGGGTTTTTCACTATGTATTCATTAATTTATAAGTAAAACCTACACTCTGTAACATAATTTTATTTTTCAAACAATACTTATTATTATAAAGTCTTCTTTAGGTTCCATTCTCGTTTGTAGCTTGGACTATATTTTGTGGTGTCCAGTAACGTGAGGCTACTCTTTAACTAATATTCCAATTTGTAAATCTTGCAAATTTTCAATGAAACTAACATCAAAAGTAACTGTTTCGGTTATGCCCACCCAAGATGTCAAACTACAATTTAAATATATCTGATATATACAGCACATTACCTCCCACATTAGACTTTTTATTACATTATACACCAATATAAAACTGCTCTAAAGAAAAAGGCTGTATTTTGCATTATGTAATGTTCTGGGAATGACATAAATTCCTATTTAGAATTAAAATACTATAGCTGGTACCGAGGCTAAAACACTTGTCTTAAAACATCCCAAAACATAGCTCGTGGTACCAATCCATGTGATTAAAATAGAAATAAAAATTTATTTTGGAAATAATCCTGAGTGAAGTTGTTGGAATAATAATAAATAATAATAAAAGTACGACCGGATTCGAACTTTAAAAAATAAACGTGAAGAAAGTCTACAAGCTTATTTTTCCTTAGAAATAAAAAATGTCTACTTACAATGAATAAAGTATAAATTTAGTAGAAAACTGACGTGAACCATCATAACAGATATCTTATAAAAAGTACACCAAGAAGCACCTATTCCTCCTTGAAATGCACATTTAAATTATGACACATGTCAAAAATAACATTTTTTTATGCTGTTTTGTTACTTTTTAAAAAGCACAGGCCAGTAGATTTAAACGAATATGTTAAAATATCATAATCAGATCTTCCTAAGACATAATTTTAGGAACCCGAAAACGTGCTTATCCATTGATAATTCACTACCAAATTTTTAGCATGATTCCTATTCCTTGTTTACAGGATGTAGCGATTGGTAAAAAATGTTAAAATATGTCCTTATGCCAATTATCCTTTTTGTGTGCAGCACTCTGCTTTCGCAGATCTCGGTAAGTCACAGTGAGGATCTTGTGATCAGTGTTACCACGGGGTTATTTATCCCAACTTATAACCTAAAAAGTCGCTATTGTTTGCAATCTGTTTCTGGACGGTTTTGAAGTGCACAGTGTACAAACGATTGCGAGCTTTCGAAATCTCTACGACGTGGTCGACGCCACTGTGCACATCGGCGCGATGAGGAAGTACGGTATTGCTCTCACCTCTGGCCGCGCAACCGGGTAATGTGTGCGTACCACCCTCCGTCTCTCCCATAGCACACAACATACAGTATCTATTATTTGAGTAATAGCGTAATTTGCTAAGTTGAACTTATGTTTACGTGCAACGAACGAAAGTGAAGGTGTGGTGTATCTGTGCTGTCCGATTGCCTCGTTTTGACTCGTTGTCGGTAACAATGCGGAGGAGAGTAAAAGTTGTACAGGGACGTATTTACTTACATTGTTGGGTAAACTACGCGTTTGAAAGATCGTCTGGATATTAAAAATTATACGCTGGGCGAAATTGCACTGTTGTTTTAAGGAGCGCCGCGGAAAATTTATAAATAATACCACAGTTGCTTAAATAGATATTTGCAAAAGCAATTCCATCTAGTATCATACTCCATTTTGTTACAACATGGTGGAAGAAATATCATCGACTCACTAAAATTTCTCACACCAATTTCGCCCCATTCACATTTATAGTGCGATTCATATATGCTCTTCTATTATTCATACTACGAATCATACGTTCACATAACAAACCATCAATCATACCTATCCACTGAAATATAGTAATACTGGAACGCCATATGGCGTTGAGAATTTAAGCCGAGAGAGGCAGCAAGTCGTTGGGCCACCTCGGTGGAGTAGCCTAATTTTGAAAAGAAACTGTAATAAGATGCAGGACATGCAATAAATATAAAAATTTGTCAGAGAAATAAAAATGTTTCAATGTATTTGACAAGAAAAATATGTAGTTGTACAATTAGCAAAGCTAGGAGGAATTGTTGACTTTTGCACGAGACTGTGCAACATTCGATTTGGTGTTAAAAAAGCCTGCATGTTAGAGTTCCAGTACTACTAATTTCATTGTACATAACCACATATTCCTCGGACGCCCACACAATCGTTCGCCCTCAATCTCGCTGATATCTATATATTAGTTTCGCAAAGCTTTCACTCGACATTCGCTCGATATGACCAAACCACTCAACTAACTTATTCCCACTCTTTAAAAACATTCTTCTCAGTATTACACTCGCAGTACATGGACGTACTCCTTTTAAATATGTAGGTTATCGGGTGTTTTAAGAGAAGCATTTTCGCCTCGGTTTTATCTAAAATTATTTTATAAAATAAAATTCTTGAAGGACGTATGGTCTGTAATCTTTATTCGAAGCAAATTATATAAAATAATTTATCCAACACCTCTCAATAAATGCTCTATAACTATGGTGATTTTAAACAAGCAAAGTAACAGATTACCCACAAGTGGGAATAATTTTGAGGAAAGTCACTAGTGAATATTTTTTTATTTATAACAATAATAATAACACACAATACCTTGGTAACTATTTCGATTGATATTTTAATTTAAAAATTTAAAGCATATGTCACTGTCAAATAATATTTCTTTAATAAATGTTTCATTTATTAAGAGGTGTTGGATAAAACGTTATACTTCACACGTGGGCAAAGTGGAATTACCCACTCGATAAAATTATCACACTCAGCTTTCGGCTTCATGTGCTAAAATTTCTCTCGTGGGTAATTCCTTACTTTGCCCACTTGTAAAGTAAATAACTATTTCGAACATTGTACAGTGCTAAAACCCAGGCTAATACACTCTCTTAAAACCCCCCAAAAAGACCTCGTAGTATCAGCAGTTATCCATCGTGCTTGCTTGTTCATCCACACCCAATATTCAGAACCATACAACAATACAACGACTGTAAACATCTTTTCGAGCAAATGTGCCCAGTGGAATCAATGCGGTCCTGCGCTCTCCAGTTGCACGAGAACCATTATCAGCACCAGGATCCCGACTGGGCCGGGTTGCGACGCACTCGGCCACGATCCACCAGCTCACGACTCCTACGAGGCACCATCTACAGTCAGTCCTTCACTGCTTCACTGCACCACAACGCTGTATGACAAATGGCGTTGATGCGTGGGTGCGGGTGGTCGAGATTACTCTCCTGCTGCAAGGAGACCACTTCCGGTCTGGTGGAGTGCGTGCGTCGTGCGCCTTAGAGATTGGTTTCCGCCTTCCAGGGTTTGTGCAATGAGATGGGAGATTCTCATGAGGAATGCTGCATGCTGGCGTCCCTGAAATGTTAACACCGATTACCAATAATTTTATACCTTGATATTGTTTGGATCCGAAACCCTAAACAGTCACACTATATTCACAGTTACACAAATGTCACACTGGAGTCTGAGAAACCCCAGAAAAATAAATAACCGGATGTAATTTTTCTAGGGATTTTACCGATGGAATATTTGTTTAGGTTTATAGAAAGACACGAAGCAGTTAAAACCTTTCTGAACCATTTATTTTATTCAAAACCCAGCTTTTTGCCAAAACAACTTTTTTATTTTAGACTGTGAGAGCAAACACATAGGAATTTTACATATTGATTATTTCACTCATTATAAATTTGACCAATCAGAATGTCTTATTTTCCATTGTTGTGCATTTTAGATAAGTGATCAAACAGCACCATGCTGTTTAATCGCGTTTAAATTGAAGCTAGCTTTTATATGCAAATTTTGAACATTTTGAAGGCATATTTAGCCGGATAATTAGTTGCAGAATCGAGATAGTTACATGCTTTTTACCTTTAGTGGTATTCTATATCTTTAAACATGCTGAATTATTCAAATCAAACTATTTTTATTTACAAATTTTTGACATTTATTTGACAAGTAAAAAGAAAAACAAACAATTTGCTATAGTTACAATATAACAACAAAATTTTAAGGTGCTTTTTGGTTATGTGCGTACCGGGATTTATTTAAGTGAAAATGTGTCAAAACCAGCTTTTTAGTACAATTTCTTCGGCAAATATTAAAGTTTATGCTATGAATTCATGAAATAATCTTGACATATACCCCTCGTGCTAAAGAATTGAATCGATTAAATTTGATGTCTAGCTTATTTACAAAATTTTGCTTTTAAAAAGTGTTATCGTACATAATAATTTAAGATAAAATCCCTCGACCTGCGGTCTCGGGATTTTTTCAAATTATTATGTACTCAAACACTTTTTAGCAAAATTTTTTGCATAAGCTAGACATGTCAAATTTAATCGATTAAATTCTTAGCACATCTATTGAATATTTGTTTAGAATTAAAGAAACTTAATTTACAACGAGGTAGCATCGAAGTTATGCGAATGTTGCGCATGTGAAAAATTACATGAAAATCATAGGATTTCTTAGACTCCACTGTAACATTTCAGGACTAAGAACCTCCTATTTATTAAAATTGTTTCAATGTGGCAAGCTCTATTTTCAGTACATGAAACGTTCAGTGGGAATTAGCAAGTTTCCTCAATAATTTTATAATAACAATATCCCGCCCACAGGGGCGATCGTGTGAGAACTGAGAATCCTTTTTGTTGATAATTAATTCTAAACATTATTTGTGTTTGTGTTATATTTTATGATTATTCAAGCATTAAAAACATTTGAAATAATTGAAGTATGTAATTGTTTGTATGTGGCATATAAATTTCACGCGCATTTGCACCAATTTTAATAGTGTGTATATTTCTATTTTATTTATTTTAATTAGCACTATTTATTGCATCAGCATGTGTTGAAATTATTCGCGTAAAATCATACGGTACTGTTATTGCCTCACAATTGTTTTTAATTCGATATTAAATCAATTCCTAGTAACACATCATCCATTAAATTGTTCTCAGCCAATTCTTCGTAAAAATTTTTGTGGTGGATTTCCAAGTAGGTACTGTTCAGAGGGAATAGTTTTTATATACTTGTAATATACCGTCTTTATTCTGAGAAACCAATATATTTCAATTACTGTTAGATGGTTAGTGGTTTAGCTCTGTGAACGATAAGTAGCATGGTGTCGAACAATATGAATAGGAACGTCAAAATATGCGCTTTCTTTTTTTTCTTTTAGATTTTCAGTTGCCCAAATTTCGACACACCAAATTGCAACACTTAAAACGTTAAAACCTAAAACATTTTTTTTAAATATACGAGTACTAATGTGTTGGTAATAAGAACAACATTTCTAAAAATCTGGTACTACAGGACTTTCCTATACATTTGATTGTCTAATAATTACATTTATCACATATGTAACATATTAAATAAATGTTTCAGCTATTTGTTTGTTCACATAAAAACTGTAATTATTCAAATATAGATGCAAATTATGTGAAAATAAGAAGTTATAAAAAAGTGCGTTCATGTTTTTAGAAATATGCAACACCCAACTTCTCAAAATAGGTAAAAGACCTAAAAATGTAGTTTACTCCTTCAGAAAGCTTCAATTTCATATCAAACTCGATAGAGTTCAAATTAGTCTTAATTTTAAATATTCCGGATAACATCTTTTTTATGAAGCTTCTGTCACATCTGATTCCATGTATGAATAAACTGAATGTACAGTTTTATATTTTAAATAAACTTCCACTTCCCGTTTTGCAATTATGACCAATATCAACCCAGTTCTCTGTTTTGTCATGACTCATGTAACTTCTAAATATAATGTTTATCTTGTGTATCTTTTCTCGTTCGTAAATCATTGAACACATCCATCTATTCATCCACACGTCACTGAGACAATAGGCAAATCTCAAATTCACTGGACTCCAAAGTATGTATTTCCAAGAAATTTCGACATCCTATGAGTTCTATACTTCCTCATACTACATATAAAAGTCTTGTGCAAGAAGTAATACATAGTAGGAAGTGGATGAGTACAAACTTTTATTTCCTACATCTTCGTCTCCACTTACAGACAACTGATCCAACCGCCCATCGAACAGCCGCGCGCCGCGCAGCACAACCTCCAATTTGTCGCCGCCGCCGCGTCCTCCAACAATCACCTTCTGATTTTATTGTCCAACGTATTACCGTCCATTACGCGTGTTTTATTGGCGCGGAGCGGCGGTGCAGCAGGCAGGGAACAACGTACAATGTGCACTGTGCAGTGTTTTCAAGTTCCAGGCGATGCTCTATATGGCGCAAATAACACCGATAAATTATCATTACAACCGTGTATGTTTGAGATCTATTGAAAATTATGATTGGAATTACGATAGCAGGAGTCGTCAAACGAATGGCCCTGTTTATTTGAAGAGATGATGTTTACGCAAATGTAACATTGTCTAGTGTCTAGTCTACATTCAACCAGCAGTGTCTTCTAAAAATTCTTATTTTGTTATTGCTACTTTTGCCTGGTTCAGATTCACAGTTCTGTTATACTTTTTAAGTTCTTTTACTATTTATTTATAGTATAGATAAACCATCATGTATATTCAAACATGAATATAATCAAAAGCGAGGCACATCTTACAAAATTTCACTCGCATTAATCTCAAACTCCTTGGGATCTATTATATCCATGTTATATTCAAATAAGTGCATCAAGAAATAGCGAATGATAATTCAGTGAAACAACACTAATATTTTTTTTTATTATTTTGTCTGAGATTTATTGTTTTTGTTTTCTTACAGGTCAGTGACAACAAAATGGACATTATATCTCTTTTATAATTAATGGTAAGTCGATTAGATATTTTTTTTTATAATAGTAACGGACCAATAAACAATTCGCGTGTATTTAACTGTAGCACCAATCGACCAATTAGAGGTTCTCGAAGGGAAATGTTGTTGAATTCACATAAATAAATATATCAACCCATCAATTATCCTTTTGGATATGGCATTCTACTTCCGCCAATTTAAATACTTTATATATTTATATGCCCGAAATGAAATCTTGGCTCCCAAATATGTTATTACAGAAGGACTTACAGACTCACGAGGTAAAGTTAAAAGCAAAGCAGAACCTACAGTCTTAATGTCATATAGTGTTAAACTGTTAGAATGAGTTGCTTATATCGTTGTTGTATGTCTCGGTAGTGTAGTTGCTATGTTGCTAGTCCAGCACACTTGAGCTAGTGGATTCGAATTCCACTGAAGAACATGGTCGTTTATGTTGTTCATAAAAATTCACAATCATCCATTCCGGAAATAGCATATAACCTAAGTAGTTAATCCGCTTCCCATCTTTGTAAAAAAAAATGTTGGTAATTATAAGATTAGCTAATATCCCGTTAAAATTTAACACTGGTCCAAATGGCAGACAGAATGTTTCAATCAATGTGTTCATAATCTCTGGTGCTTACTATTGAGAACCGCTGCGCTCCATCAACCATCTAACTCGATTCAAATACCAGATACGAGTAGAAGACGATAGCAAATTTGCTTCAAGTATGCATAAAAATCCTTGCAGCAGGCGGACGTTAGAGGAAAGTGAATAAAACCTGCATGCGTATTCCTCATGCATTGTACGCGTTGCAGACTCACCGGGCACCCGGCCATGGCCACCTATATGATTATCACACATTATTGTCGCGGCAGCCAAGCCACTTCCGCGAGGTTTGATTTACGATGGCAAACTTCGACCGATTCTAATACTTATCAAGGAGTATTTCTGTCATATTTATGTTAAATGCGTTCCGTGAATTAGTGGACGTATAGGATGTATGATGCTTGGGCTTCGACTGCGGTAATCTTTCTGACGGCTAGATTTTGAAGGGGATTTATATTATTGCCAGACTGTTTCCATGTAGCTTTGGCCTTTGTAATGATAAGTAACTCTTCTTTACTGCAACCCAAATCGGGCCTTGGTCTTCACCATCTTCCTCTCCAATTCCTGCCTATCGAGAGCTGTGGTTTTCCAATTTATAATTCCGAGTGTCCTTCCTTCTCTTCTTAGGCCAACCTGCAGATCTCTTCCCATACCATTTACGGTTAAGGGTCCTGTCTTAATCCATTCTAGCGGAGTCCCCAGTCTATCATATTCGAAATCTTACACATCCCCATACTAGCTAATTTTCGTAGAATATTGGGTAACTGGAAAAGCAACAAAAATATTGTATACAATATTATATCCATACAGTTCCTTTTGATGTGAATAAAATAATATACAAATTTCTATGGAAAGTTTCATTATAGCTCAGGCTGTAGCTAACTTCACTGATTTGCACCTTGGTTAAGATGTATTAGTTTTCGGCTGTTATGAGACAGTTTCCATCCCGGTTTGTAATATATTATTTCATATAAGTCCATACATTTCTTGTATTGGAACGGTGGGTGTGCAATATGAATTAAATTATTTAAGTACATGAATAGGTGAGCATGAGATCCTTAGTTCGACCTCCACAATCGACAGTTGCTATTTTTTACTTTACACTTGTAGATCCTTGTCCAATACCATCATCATAAAGCTGGTGACTTGATGTCTGGTAACCGCATTTCACGCGCTAAGACCAAAATCGGCAAAAGCAGAGTGTCATACCCAAAGTGAGTAAATTTCGCTATGATATGTATATTGATTATTTTAATACATAATTTGCTATAGACGTTTCCTTGATTTTATGTATAACAGTAATAATATAAACGTACGGTATTTTTTATTGAGCAGGCAATTGATTTGAATGAAATTATTTTAAAATTTTATCGACATTTTTATAGCAGTAAAATCCATAGCAATATAAATTCCTGATTCATGTTTTACAATATTTTATTACCCATTTTATTACTGCTGATTTCAATGAACATAATTTTACAAATAGTTGAATGACAATTTTGACATTCATAAAACATTTATTTCCTCATATAATTTTGATATCAACTCTATCATACTATATTTAGTAGGGACATTCGATGTTATTACTGAAAAATAATACCGACCGCATCTTTAGATGTATAATTCATGTTTCTTTTATAAATTCGTGATAATAAAGCTGTTAATACTCGTATATAGGTATTCCTATTCAGTTTGCGCGTCTTAAGATTTATGCATTTAATATAGTTAAGACCTCTCATACGGAACAGGATAATTCGTAATAATAATCTTACCATAAATTGTTCAATAACTTTATATGTCTCTCGAATCTCGATACACAAACAAATCTTTAAAATGAACCATAGTTTATGATCATAAGTATCCTTCAACCCCATCACCCCTTAAACCATAATTTGTTTGATATAAAATATCATTGTTATAACGGAAGAAATGTACTATGGACTGAACATATATTTGTATCAAATGAATCAGAGTTTCATAATAATAAATTCATTTTAGTAAATAATTTTATGCATAATTTAAACCACACTTTTCAATAAATATAAAATATTCACTTTAAGTATCATAAAACATAGTATATGTGTCCCGTGAAGTCCACAAAATAATATGAATTTAATTATTGGTTTTCATTCTTTAAAGTATTTCTGCAAGCATGATCACCATATCTTGATCCGAAGTGGTTTCTGTTAAAGTGTAGCCTTGTTTGGTTTTTCCGTGATCAAGTAGAACTCAGTGCTGTTTACAAATTCAAATGAGCAGTTCCAAAACGTCACCAGTTTTAATTTTAATTTGGGAGCATTACCCAGATCTCTAGTTTGTCCGTTCGCAGTTCGCCATTCCACCTTATTTGTATGTGGGGTGAAAACGCTCGCGCAAATGGAACGAAATCCGTGTAAAACGTTGAAGAAACGATTATGCAAGTTAGCCGGGCTGGGGTGGATATCTTCGCAGAATATTCCGGTTATATTTAATTCGCCGACGATTGAGATACTCCGCAGTGCAATTTAGAAACTTGCTTGCCAGCGACTTTCGCGAACTTTAGATCCCAGACCTGAAATTATTTAAATGCGTGCGCCTTGTCGCTGACTGCGTCGTAATGTACAGCGTGTGCCATTTGCCACCGTGTTACTGTAATGTTACCAGCAGTTTCAGATAGCATCGCCATCATCTTTTGCCACTTATAAACTTGTACTGCTCCACATAGCTGCACTTCTTTCGAATTTAAGGAAAAATTGAATGAGGTGCATAATACAATTCTGTATGAAACTTCTTTGATGAACTTTTCGAATAGATAAAGCTTTATTTTGCAATATTTGTAATGCTCTCTCGTAATGGTCTCCTAGACTGTGTTGAAAATAGTTATACCTTCTTTGTTTTGAAATGAGTTCGATTTTAACAAACAACAAATTTCAGGAACAAAAATCGACTCGTTCTTATACGAATAAATCTGGAGTTAAAATAACAGTAACTGGACACATATTTGATATATTGAATAGTTATTTGAGTTATTTAGTAAATAAATTAAGTACATATATTACTACGCCATTTATCCATTTCGGATGTGGCACTATGCTTTCGCAGGTATCAGTAAGTAATATAATTTTGTGCTTTTCCATCTGTCGTATTACGATCACCAAAGGTGTTAGTGGAATTGTCACCCGTAGGATTCGAACTATATCTTATGATTAATTACATACAGTACAGCTTTCTTGTGGTGCGGTTCACGTCACCAAAAGAAAGCTGTACTGTAGTTCTTATGATATATACCATGAATTTCATAACATGCTAGATTTACTTTTCTGTCATTAATGTATTACTATGGTTACCAGCTACATCTTACATTACATCTAATAAAATGCAACAAAATTTATCAATGTTAAAAAAATGAACTTGTCTTCTTAATTTACTGATTTATAAACATTTTTAAAACCACAAATGTACCACGGAACCCATTCGAATGTCTTAATTTGTAAACATCTTTCATTTCATTTAACATTGACAACCTACGTTGCATTTTATTTTGAATAGAATGATAATGTATATGGATGACACAAAGGTAAATGTATATGACGGAAATCATATACAATTATCTATACTTAATTTTCGCTCATTGCTTCCATTACCATATATATATACAGGGGTTGAAAAGAGTGTAATAAAATATTTACAAAATTTCTGTAGCGCGTATATCTTCTTCACACCCTTTTCAAACATAATATACGTCCACTTAACTACATACTTCAAGTATAACAAATCAGATATTTCTGCCGTCTTCACAAATGGAAACAGGCGTAATTTGAAACATTATGAGCGAATAGATATTTGTGAAACATTGTTGCATGATTACCACTAGTTTATCTTCCCATATGTTCATGCATAAATTGCGATAATTTCATCGTGATCTCAAATTACTATAATCACCCATAAACGAATATAAAATTAGTTGCATCTTAGTATCACCCCATTTTATTAATAAATATCATAAACATTAATGTGATATCCCAAGGAAAACAAATTATGCATAATTATGGTTAATATTAAATACATATCACTCAGTAATTAACTATTAAATCGCAATTATTTGATATATAACGGCACATGAACAGCGCGGTGATAAATTAATTCTCTGCAGTCAATAATTTACTTACAACAAATTATATTTTGTATACAATAATGTATAACTGTTCTATGAGTGATTTTTCCCTTTCGTGCAAATATTCTATTAGTGTTCCATGATTTATATCGATTCGTCCTTTCCGTATCCTCATTTTCTCTGAGAAATTTGATACTGAGTTAACGGTAATAAAAAGTCGACTCCTCTGCAAGAGATATGCCGCTCATTATCCAAGACTCAGTGTGTAATCATTTTGTTTTTCATGTCGCATGTTTAGTTTATCACCTGTTAACTCGTCACCCTGTGTATACTTTGTGGAATTTTTATATTGGGTTTTTCAAGGAATTATTAACATGGATCTTTTGAGAAAATCAGTTAGGAATCTGCATGCTTTAGCCATGCCTGCTATTACGAAGAAATGTAGTACTGTACCTTTTTAACCAGTTGCAGAATTTCAAATAATACATAAAATAAATATATCATGCCATTCACCCATTTTGGGTATAGCACTCTGCAGAATATTTTTGCGCGTAAAATGCAGTTATTAGCCGTCAAATTTCAGCTTCCAAATATGTTAGAACGAACCACAGGGTTAAAAGTTAAAATGACTACATCGACTCTGAGTCCAATGCGTTACCACAAAGATATTTATACCCCTTTTTAATTTTAATATATTTACAGTAAAATTAATAATATTTTTGTCTTACGACAACCATTAATAAATTTTGGGCTAAACCGTAGTTTACGGTTAATTGTGAAGTTAGCTGCAGGTCCTAGTTTCTTTAGCCGGTTATCGTTAAAGAAAAAAATTTTAAAAAGCAAGAAACATATTTATTTTAGCTTTGAGGTTGAATAAACACGAATTTGTTCAACGGCATTTCCAGAATGCAAATTTACTAGGTTTTTTTTTGTTTGACTTGCATCATCACAAACTGTCATATCTACCAAATATCATTGGCGATCCGTAGCTAACTTCACAATTGGCCGTAAACTATGGTTTTACCAATAAATTTTGTATTTATATCGCTAATGTGAACAAAACTTACGTACAAATAATCTACCATGCTGCATCTTCCTATCGCGGTAAAAATTACCTTTCCTAAAAAATAAATAATGATTATAGTGAATTAATATTGTAATTAATATAACCACAATTAATGATATGCTAAAATACACAGTATGAAACACAAACAACACACAATAATGCCGAGGCACTGTTCTGTCAGAACGTTCTGTCTGCAGAGATGAAGCGTTTTTTGTTCTCAGATTTGGAGCGTTCTTTTTACCTCACATGCACCGATCAGTGGCTCCATTTTGTAATCGAAAAAGCAGACTATATAATTCAAATAAAGATGGCTTTAGAATCGCGACCATAGTAGAGCTCTAGAAGAATGTAGGTATTCTCGTACGCCATTTTGGGTTCAGATGTCATAAACAAAACAAATTATTGGAATCCAGTGAGTAATTTTGAAAAAGAAAAAAAAAACATTTAAAATTTGTATCTGTTAAATTTTTATTTTGGACAGTTTTTATATTTTTGTAATTCTGTAAAATCTAACTACACAAATCATACTGTAATATATTATTAGACGCTGTACACTTGCCTGTTAGATATGAAATAGAATAATTGAAGGAATGATATATTACAATTATTATTCAATGTCAACTTCAAATTTGACATAAAAGAATTAAAGTAACTGGATTGCAATAATTTGTTTTATTTATGACACTTGGACCCAAAACGGCGGATGAGAATATCATATATTCTAGTACCTTAGACCATAGATGTAAGCTTTCCGATGATTGCATCAAGTATAACCTATGAAAAGTAATATAACTGGTCCGATTTTGATTTGGTAATTTATGTGGCACATCGCTAGTGACATCTGTTTAGGTAAAGTGGTATATAGGATTAAAATTTCACTTAATGGAAACACATATTTTACTGTTAGAACAAATTACAATTTTATTTAACTGCGTTAACAGACAATTACGGGGGAAAAGTAAAAGATGCACAAATTTGTCTGTCATATTTTTTTAGCGAAATTCAAAATTAGTAGTTTAGTAGTTAATCTACCTGACATCTTTGAGAACAATGATTTGACAACTGGTAACAGCATTCCACGCGTAAAAATATATTCGCTGTAAGTTATCTCCGCTGGTCCCACGTGCATGTATCGTTAATAAACAACACATTTCGCTAAACGTATTATCCCAACGAGGTTGTGCGGCACGGGTCTGATACAACTACGTGTCGGTATAGCACCGGCTCAGCTCCACGACGGTGTACTTATAGTTAGCCATTCTCTTTGAGTGGCAGCGCGACTTGGTCATATTTCTGTCCCGGTCGCATGCTGCCAGTTGCCGTAGCATTCCATGCCTTCCGTGATATGACCTTAGCGGGACTCCAACTGCGATTTTGTCTTTTTGTCTCTATATGGTTTTCTTGTTTTCATCGTACTTGATATTAAGAAAATAACACGACGATTGTTGTCTAGATTAAATTAATAGATTTTCTGTACGAAAACAAACTAATCATTTGACTTGTAAATATAAATAAATATATCATCACGTCTTTTACCCATCCCTGTAATGGCTGTGGTACTTTGCTCACGCAGATCTCAGTAAGTATGAAGTGCGATTACCAACCGTCTAGTCATAGCCCCTAAAGATGTTAGTGGAAGGGGAACCATAGAGGTAAATTTAAAATGACACCTGTCGACTATAAATGGGAATCGACTTGAGGCTCTCACGATCCACAGTCCGGTACTTTTTTGATACTAATAACTGTTTTAAAAAGTAAAGATGAAGTTTTACAGTGGTAAAGTAGATTTAGATAGAACAAACTTACATTAATCACCAACAAAAAGTTTGCCAGCTGTAAATTTTATTATTTAACTTTTATTTATCTACGATAGTGTGTAAAATTGATGATTAACTGTTAGTTTCAAGTTTGTAAAACGGTTGTTTAGTAACACGATCCCATTAGTCACGGGCAATCACGGGTTGCCAAGCAACGAGTGATTAAAATTTTTAAACACGCCAAATTTGCAAAGAATTTGGTATCATGACAAACTTCTCATTTAATATTGTGATCCTACTTCATAAATAAAAATATTTTTTGGCGTTTTTCATTATATCGTAGATAAAATTTTGTACGATACACATACGTAAAGCGTCTTTAGTCACTCAGGGGTCTTAAAACACTCGCTACGCTCGTGTTTTAATTGAGCCATTCGTGACTAAAGCTAAAGCTAAAGCTTTACGTACTTGTTTCGTAAATAACTATTAATGGTAAATGTATGTAAAAATATGAGAAATTAATTGTACAATTTAGTAAATATAAGATACACTGCATTATACTTCAACTTTTTTGAAACAAATACAAGCGTCCTCTTAATATTCAATATGCTTAGCTATACTACAAAAAATCATAGTTCTTGTGGTTCCTTCTGTACGTAGGTATCTTACTTTAAGCATAAATGTTTTGAAATTATATAGAAACTAATGGATTTAAATTTAGTAATTTAATAGCGGTTGGACCCGCTTTGTAAAAATAGACGAGCATGAATTATACTATTTATGTGGACGAGGCGAAAGTGGTGTGTCCCAAGATACGATGAATGTTTATAATTGATTGTTGGTGGCTTGTGTTTCAGAGTTCGTGCTACCCTGCTAAGTCAGAGTAGTATATATCCTGATGTTATGTATGTTTGTGTAATAATTTTAAAATAAGATCTTCGCCAAATAAGTCCATAGCATATGTGCTCAAATAAGCAGAACACATAATACAACAAAACATAGAGAATTTCCCGTGGAATTCCAATATGTACTTTGCCATTGGTCGCGGTGTGTATCTCTTAGGATTTTCGATATTCCGAGTGTGTTACAGCTACAGGACGGACGCAGAGTTCGGCACATTTTACCGCGAGCGCGTCGCATCGAACTGGCATTTGGCGTATAGAACAGACATCGGTAGCAAAATCCCAAAGGTATTTTTATGTTCGCATATTCCTGCTCTGCCGTTTCATTTCCGGTGCTGTTTAAAATTTTCAATTTATCTTTTATATCGTATTGAACAATATCGCCATGGCGTAGGTAGGTCCCTGCTTCTGCTCTGTTGATTTGTCCCTCTCCCGGAATATTTAAGTATGGGATATAAAAACGGGCGACATTTCCGCTTTTGTTTTTTGTTAATAAATATCGCTTTTCCGTTTTGCTCCAACATTGGAGTACATTGTTTAATCTCTGCCTAAGAATATTGAGACTTCTCGATTCAACGATTCATATGTTTTGCTCAAATTCACATGAATTTATTGGCTATGGTACTTTCCTTTCACATATCTCAGTGATATGTCGGAATATGTATTGGACTGTTTATTTGACATACTCCATAGTAGCACCATATTTTCAGTAGATCATCAAGTGACTTTTTAGTAGTTGTGGCACCCAGTTGCCAAACATTCCAATATTGTGTATATAACTCTTATGAGGCCTGTTTTACACGACGCATTTAATAGAAAAAGTGTTCTTGTCAATAAATTGACAAGAACAAAAATATTGTCGATCGTTTTACAAACATCAAATTTTGCGTAAATTTATTGTGACAATTTCAGTAGTACCAACACGAAATCAGCTGTCACCAATATTTTATTAATAATTTTGTTTCACGCTGTGCGTACAAAAATGACAAACTAGCCGAAATATAAACAAGTTTGAATGGTTGACAATGACTAAAATCCTCTGTAATTCCCTAAAAAATTCCCTAAATAATTCTCTAAATATGTTCTAATTCGACAATAAATTGACCAATTTACTGGTGAACATAAAAATGTCGCAGAGTCGTATTACACACAACAATAAATTGACAAGAATTTATTGACCAATAAATTGCGTCATTTAAACAGCCATAATTAAATCAGTAATATATTTAGAACTGAATCTCGCTTCAACCTTTTAAATAATGTAGGAACCTTTCTGAATTGAAGATTTTTTTTTTTTGAGAACATAGCAAATCAGGAAGAACCGTATGTGAATGTAGTAACGCAAGATCACGACCATCCACAAATCACGATAGCTAATGAGTTCCTCAATTTGTGTCGAAACAGGAAGTGGCAGAAAGACCGTCAATTGTTTAGAAATTAACCATAAACAGCTGGAGGCGCACGCCAGAAACGCAACTCATTTTGGACGGGTCATTTATTTACATTTTTATCGATAGTTCATTTCAACAAATCGCTTTAACATATTTGGAAGTCTAATTATCCACCAAATTCGTCTTCTCTTCAGGATCGCCTTTTCAATTATAGTTGGAGATTAGTATCAGCACATGCATTTGGTCGCGTTCTTGTTGAGATTGCGATCAAATCATTTCAACTACAATATGGGAAAATTTTATTTGATATCCGCATTGTTTGCAAAAACACTCGACTATTGAATATAAATTTATTGGCGAGCGGATATTACGTGCCAAGTGGCGACTGCATAACAGCTGATCGGCCGATAAGTAACCCATAAGCACAGTTTTTCGCGCGCCAGTACCACTTACCACTGGGTTTGTATTGTTTTTCTTGTGTTGGCACCGCGCCGAGACTCCACACTGACGTTTCTGCGTATTATTTGTCAATGATGGCTATCTTGCTGCCATAAATATATTAATGAATTGCGCTGTTGTGTACTGTTACTGTTACGAGTTGTTATGATGCGGCAGAAATATGAGAAGGTACCGACCGTTCCCATAGCGAATTGACAAAAAAAAAACATATGTGTCGAGTTATACAATTTTGTTAGTTTTAATACATATTGACTTAACACTGTAACCCAGTCGTTCATCAACTCCTGAGTATTCTACTCATTCAAGGATTTGGGAGAAAAAATGGTAAAACCGTAGTTTACGGCCAATTGTGAAGTTAGCTACGGATCGCCAATGATGTTTGGTAGATATGACAGGTTGTGGTGGTGCAAGTCAAACAACAAAAACCTAGTAAATTTGTATTCCGAAAAGCCGTTGAACAAATTCGTGTTTATTCAACTTCAAAACTAAAATAAATCTTAGTTTCTTGCTTTTTTAAATCGTTTTTCTGTAACTATGACCGGTTAAAGAAACTAGGACCTGCATCTAATTTCACTTGTTGGCGTAAACTACGGTTTAGTCGAAAAAGTACTTTCTTAATATTAATTCATATTGTACATAGGTACCATGAATACATTTTTACTTTGCTATCATTAATGTACTTTTTAATATAGAAGAATATTTTTTTAGCAGGAATAGAAGTTTTTTGGGCAAAAAATGCTCTTTTTAAATAGTACTGCTTTCGGAAAAATTTATTCTTTCTTTAGGATATTATAATACAATGAATATAAAACAAATAATACATGATATGAACAAGAAAACAAACAATAAAACCGATATTTAGTTAAGATTAATTACGAAATATAAAATATAAACATACAATAATGAACGTAATAAATATAATTTACTGTTAGTTGTTAACGGATTTCGTGTTTTCACTGTCTTTTGAACTTCTAAAATATGTAGTTTATTACAAAAAGATTGAGTTGTACAAAACTGTATTTAAAGAAGTTTATTAATATATTTTATCTAACACCTCTCAATAAATGCTCTATAACTATGGCGATTTTAAACAAGAAAGGTAACAGATTACCTACTAGTGGGTATAATTTTGAGAAAATCCACTAGTGAGTATTTTTTTATTTATTAACAATAAAAATAACACACAACACCTTGGTAACCACTTCGATTGACATTTTAATTTCAAAATTTTAAAGCATGTCACTGTCAAATAATATTTCTTTAATAAATTTTGCATATAAGAGTTGTTGGATAAAACGTTATACTTCACACGTGGGCAAAGTGGAATTACCCGCTCGATAAAATTATCACACTCAGCCTTCGGCTTCGTGTGCTAAAATTTCCCTCGTGGGTAATTTCTTACTTTGCCCACTTGTAAAGTAAATAATTATTAGGAATATTGTAATACCCATACCGATTTTAACGACAGCGTTCGTAGTTCATTAAATTTTAAGAGAGTATCGATCCTCTGCTGGACATGATTTCTAATAATCAAAGTCAAATTCAAATGAAATCACGAAATACGAAAAATAAGAACACGTTCGTGTGTGGATAAACGTACAACAACAATAAAAAGTATTATAGAGTTTGACACAATACGGCAGTGTTTAGAAAAGTGCGGAGGTGAACGTCCTCTGTTCTCGGGGGCGATAATGCGCTCATTCTCCCGCGGGAACACTCGGCCGCGCAATCAATGGCGATTGTGAGTGCCATTGAATAATCGGTCGTGATTTGAAATAAAAATAAAGGCCACCATTCCGCCGCAGTACCGCCACTCGCGAAAAGAACCTCTTGAATTTCAAATGAAGTGTTTCTTGTTTGTTGTACACTTTTTAAAAAGTACCTAATTCACGTCTCCGCCGAAGAAAGCAATGAATATTTCATCAATCTTATTTATGCATTAAAAACATCAAGTCCGCATTTGGGCCATCGTAGATACATTTAACGGCCCCGCTGCAAATAGCTCTTTTTCCCCGCCGCGGTAAATTTTGCATACTGTTTTGTATTTTCTGTTTGTCTCTCCCTTCACTGTTCTCCTGTTCATGTGCAAATTTGTCATTGTTTGGCGGACTTGCACAATTAAATTACTGCAGTTTATTATTGGAAGTACAGTCTTCAACATTTTATATTTCTCTTTCACGGAACACCTTGTGAAAATGCTACACTACAACAGACAACAGTTTTATTGAGGTATCAAACAAATAGTTAGGTTTCCAAAACTTTCTTTTTTTTTTCTTACCAACTAGGAAGCACTCCTTGAAATTTCATTAAAATAAATATATTATCGATGCGTCTGTTTGTGTCTTCCTAAAGTGAACCCTTATAAAAATGCTTCACTCTTTGACTATAATTTGTTTGAAACAAAATATTATTATACTGAATGAAACTTTCAAAATACAATCATTATAAATATATATGTATATTTAGTAAACAGTTAGAATTTAAATTTGGCGCGGCACATTCAAGCCACCTGTATACACCTTATATTTGTTGTAGATAAGCTAGTGACTTTATATTATGTTGATATGACAAGTGTATGAATGCGGAGGCAAAAGTGTGCTTTAGGTGAAACACAAGTGTGTGTGTGTGTCTATTTCCATCTAAAATTATAAGAATATACATATGTTTCTAAATTTAAATTGTGATTAAAATAAGATATATTAACATATATTTAAAGCAAAACTACTCTAACACGACTACATTTTCAGCAAATATGAGAAAAATATTGCCAAAGTAAAAATTTTGGAATAATCTTAAAAATAATTCTCTCTGAAATAGGATTTTCCAAGCATACAAAAAATTACTGAAATACAAGATTTAACTAAAGATATAAAATTGAGAATTTACTGAACGATAATAAGACCAACTGTACATTGTTGAACAAAAAAAGATGAAGAAGATTTAAGAATAATGAAACTAATGAAGTAAATAGTAAGAGCAATATTAGAACCAATAAAGATATTGCAAAACGAATATAGAATAAGAATTAACTATTAAATGCAACAAGAGTTAGAAGATGAAGACAGGGAAAAAATTAAACAAAAGAGAGTCAGATGGCTTGAACATGCTTTTTTTTAAATATTTCTGTAAATTTTTACCTATACAAAAAATGTTGTAAATATAAAATCTAAAACTGTTTTATAAAATGCCAAATATTTTTCGTTTTTATTTAATTTTCCATGGCCATGTTACAATAATCCTAACTTTATTTTGCTTGATATATCGTAAAATAATAATATTTAAATAACTAAATAGGCCTTAGTGCATGTATTTTTTAATTCTGAACAACTATAGTATTTCCACTTTTGCTGGAAAATGAATAGGTAAAAATTTACAGCAATATCTGTAATTCCTATACGCCACATTTCAATTCTACACCTTGTGTATTATATACAATACAATAATGAGGTGCAGTGCATCAATCTTGATGGTGCATTGTTCACCTTAATGTATCGATACGAAAATGCATTAATGCTTATAGTTTACAGTTTAGTGCCATAAAATTATAACGGACTGGTGCTCGCAATTTTCATCGAAAAATTGAAATGTATAATGTCTGTAGCAGAAAGTAGAATGAGAGCCAAATTATTTTAATTATATTGCAGTGTTCATGAAGTGTCAGAGATAATCAGCATCAATATCATTGAAAATACAAACAAGTACCCAATTATGTTTATGTGGCGATTACATTGTACGTCCAGCATTTTTGCACCTACATCGTCTTCACAACCATTTAAATTTTTGTGTAAAACGCTCAATTAATGTCAAACACAAAGTGCAAACAAGCAGATCATTATAACATGTCAAGGAACTTCACAAAGAGGTTTATGATATCACTACAGCGACCTCAATCCACGCTTAACCCAGAATTTGTGACAAGTGGGGGTCACAGGTCACACCAATTACGTTATTCAGAATAACACTTATGCAAAACATCCACAAGAACAGTTTCGTGATATTCCCCTAATTTCGATACTCAATGTTCTCACGGCTCACCAAACTAGAATTATTGGACACTCTTGGAATAATAATAATAAATGTTTATGTGCTTGGAGAAACAGTTTCCTTACGAAAGGATTTGTTAGATTAACAAAGTTATTTTATATATTTAATACATAAGAAGCTCTTATTTTCAAAACAGTTTTAAAGTAGCATCTTTTACTTGGACGGCTCAGCAAAAAGATCGTGATTGCCATTAGCTGGATTTCTGTCAGAATCAGAAATATGTTTTTGGATAAATTTGTGTCGCTTAGGATTATATATAGGGCAATGAATTATAGTAATATTGGAATGCTAACATATAAGGTTTTATGAAAGCGAAAAACGAGTCTTAGACAAAAAAATGTAGTAAAATCACTCTTCTTTGTAGAACGGTTACTATGCGTTACTATGTAAAAACATATAGCATAGTCTTATCTAAAACTAATAATAATGTTTAACAGTACAATGTTCAATTATTTATAAATTCCTTTAAATTCACAATAGATAACCTAATAGTTAATTGAACTCATTTCTCTTAATATAGTACTTAATTTTTATATTAAACATTTTATTTCAAAATTATTGAATGACAATTCAACTCATATGTAATCTGTCAAAAACGATCCAATAGATTTTGAGGATTTAAAATTTTCCACCAATTGAATAGAATTATACTGACATTTTTCACTAGTAATTCCATCGACAATTTTAAACAATTGAATTGTTACGCTGTTGCTGTTGCAGTGAATTTATTTACAACTCAGTTAAAAGAAAGAATACATTTTGACTCGTTGAATTGTCCTCTGAATTCCATTCGCGTTACAAATTTTGTAGACAATTTTTGGAGCTCCATCACTCATGGTTATTACGCTTGAAAATATCACTCGTGCGGCGCACTCGTGTTATTTAAAATCAAGCGTAATACCCATTCGTGATACAGCAACAAAAATTGTCAACATAACTTGTAACACTAATATGATTATTTTTTGACGTTTCTTTAAACCAATGAAATGCTTTATTGTATGTCACGTGTCTGCGTTTTAACCAATCTTATCATTATTATACTGAGAATAATGCTCTTGTGATTATTCCCGGCAATTTTCTCTGTTGCTTTTTTGTTTTTGTTGATAGATGTTAAATGTCAAATAGATATCATCAATACAAGTAAAAATGAGCAAAAAAGACAGATTTTGTGCTGTGCCTGATGATGAAATAAAAAAATAATCTAATTAAATATAACTCGTGTTCGATAAATTAGAAAATAATTCTCCAGTATCTTTCTCAAACTTGTCGCCATTTGGCAATAGCTACTCAAGCCCTTCGGGCTTTCGTGGCTATTGTCTGGCAACAAGTTTTCGAAAGATCTGTCAAATTATTTTCAATTTATTCTCACTCTCTTGTTATATTATTACTGAAAATTTTTTAATTAAAAAAATATCCAGTCGAATCCTTGTATTTCTGATCACATGTGCAAAATTAACCAATCAGGTTACAATTGCACTGATAATACCCCGGGAAATTATCACTTGTTGCTAAGTAACAGTTGTTGACAGTCGGTTGACAGTTAATTCAATATTTAATTTGTTTATTTCAAAATGTTACTTTCACAGCATGTGAATGAAAATAATAATAATTATCGCAAAAAAAATTCTCACCGAATATTCCTCGACCATTGATAAATACTCGTATTTTGATCACAACTACCTCAAGAACGTTGCTTGTAGGTAACAGCCCTCTGCCTACGGCGTCGGGAACCAAGCAACGTTCTTTCGGTAACTGTGAAAATTATTTCGAATTATCAATGGCCAAGGGATATTATAGCTGGTAATTTCTGTATATATTCTTATAAACTTTGTAAGCGGACTATAAAACAAAGACAAATGGCGAAAAATTGACTATCTCTCTCGGTGTGCATTTTTAACGTCAGTTGGCGTTTCAGAATATAATAATACTGGATGGTGATATATGACAGTAAAATAGAACATTGTGAAGTGTGTTTTTTTTTTATAGAAATTGAAATATTGCAAATCTTCCTATCTTAAGTCTGCGCTTAAATCCGTTCTGATAGATGTTAAATGTTTTAATATTTGCATTTCCAAATACTTTTAGGATGTTAAAAGGGACACCTAAGCTTCTAAGAAGAGACAGTTTTGACTTAGTATGTTGATAGAATAGTTAGGATTGTAGGAGGAGCGTGTGATTCTATACCACTATTGGAGTATATTACTTTTTCCGCGTAATCAATTTAAAGAATGTTAAAAGTGTTCATCACCTTGAACAGTTACATCACAATCGCATCTGTCCCGGATGCAGGGCATCCGCCTGCCTGCAGAGCTCAGCGGCTGGCAGCGGGGCCAGGAGGCACCACGTCCCCGGAGCGGGAAGCATGTGTTACATATTGTTATCATGGAGTGTCGTGTTCGGGTAACGGTGCACGGGCTGACAGGGTAAAGAATCACCGGAGGAACGCGTATACTTTCCGTACAATGCTGGCCTACGTACCAGCTCCCCTCACACTGTTGTATGCAAGAGGATGATGACCCACATTAACATGAATTTTATTGTAAAGTGAGCACAATGAAAATATAGAAGATTTAATTTAAATATATTTATTTATTCTGGTTGTGAACACAATACGAGTTCAATGAAAATATATGACAGAATCTCTAGTTTTTAATATATTCTCTCTTTAAAATCGGCTAAATTATTTTGTGGATAATATAAAAGTTGATTAAAATATTCGTTTATCAACATGTATCCAAATATTTATATTTTCATTGATTTGCAAGGACATATTTCGCAAATAAATTAATATTACTTCAAGATAAAAAAACACATATACAAATTAGGGCTGCCAATTATCCAAGTATCTGAAAATCCGGATATCCGAGATTTTAGGATATCCGGATCTCATTTGGGTATCCTGATAATTGTAAAATCCGGATATCGAGGGTGTAAACTCTTTTTATACAAATAATAATATTCCTTTGAATATCGATGTTATTTTATTAGTGTACATACATATTTATATTCAAGATCAATTTACTGTATTATAATACTTATAATTCTATTTAGTCAATTAATTGACGATTTTGGTACAAGTATATTAGTAAAATCCGTAATCCGAATAATAACATATGGTTCATTATTTCACTATTATAAAATACAAACACTAGGTACTTCATTTCTTTTTTGGTCTATTTTAACCAATTATTAGTTAAATGATAAATGTCGCATCGAAAACTTAAAATGCAAAAATGATCCAGGCATTATTGCTATATTTTTCATTTAACTACCACAATATTAATTTATGAGGCACATTGACTGTGATAAAATTTGTTTTAAAAATATGCCATTATTTTCATTTACAACCCCTGCTAGTAACTAGTAGGTACTATAACTTGAAAGGATTTCATTTACTAATTAAGGAGTCAAATAGGTGAAATAAATAAATTTTAACAAAAAATTATAAAACCTAGTCTTATTACATATATTTTACTTCTCCTTTTCGGCTACTATGACTGTTAACGCTTATTCAATACACCATTTTTCATTCTTCTTTGTTGTTCCATATTTCCTCCTCTAGGTTTTGTATGTCATTATTTGTCTCATTAATTTTTTCCATGGTTCTCTTGATCTTCCCGGTATGTCTCTTTCAAAAAGTATCCATTCATATAGTTGTTTCGGCCATCTTCTCTATTTAGGTGCCCATACCACTTAATGTTTCAATTTTGGGTCTTACGAATTCACTTCTCAGTTTCTTTAATCTACTTTTTCTCATGCTTCTTCACTGTTGTCAATAACTTTGATTATATATTTTATGGTAATACCGTAGTTTACAGCCAATTGGGAAGTAAGCTATGGATCGCCAATGATGTTTGGTAGATATGACAGTTTGTGGTGGTGCAAGTCAAACAACAAAAACCTAGTAAATTTACATTCTGAAAATACCGTTAAACAAATTCGTGTTTATTTAACTTCAAAGCTAAAATAAATCTTAGTGTCTTGCTTTTTTAAATTGTTTTTCTCTAACTATGAACGGATAAAGAAACTAGGACCTGCAGCTAAATTCACACTTGGCCGTAAACTACGGTTTAGCCATTTTTATTAATAGTCCAAATCTTTGAGCCATATAATATGCTCTCGACAATAGATTTATAAATATTTACTTTTGTATAATCAAATTTTGATAGATGAACTATAGGTACAGCTTCTTCTTATTGGTGTGCCCGTGTGCCGTATTGTATATCTATGTTCTAGGTTATGGTCTCTCTGTATTGCGGGCACTTATAAAATTATTATTAATAACCCAACACCTAAGTTACAAAAAGATAATCTGTTAAATATACGATGGGAATTTACAATGTTATACTATCTAATAGATACCTTATTCGCATAATAGAATGACTACAGTTATAACCTCTGCTAACAGATTTATGTATGATTCACATACTCACAATCTCTCATAACCTCAAACCTTATGATATGATAAATAGTAACACAACAGCCGATTGAGAGAAATATATTATAAGCAGCTTCACATATCATGGCGGGTGATAATTCTTTCCTGACTTCTCCTACAACAGAACTAGGTCTCTTGCATCATAGGTAACCAATTTATCACTTTAGATGTTTCACACAGCTCACATACCGGAAGTCGGTACAACAGTCAGTGAATAGATACCAACATAATACGCTGTTTGGTGTTCTTAAGTTGGTACAATCCACTACAAAAAACTATTTAAAATAATTCTTATAATGAACAATAAATGGTTATTAATGTTTCAGCTGATTATCGCTACAAAAAGAGATGTTATCAGCAACCCTTTTATGTACCATTTGGCACTAGTAAATTTCCCGTGGCTTGGGTTGTTCAACTTTGACACTATTCTCTAGGCTAGTTTAGATAAAATCTACTCTACGTGTAATTAATCTGCTGTACGAGTGTAGATGTCCATTTTACTCGCTAGTGTATGCTTACTGTTCCCCTGTTAATGTTCTTTTAATTCGTTACAATTTCAAATACAGTGTAATGATTTTTGAGTAAATTGATTATTTTGTTCTTTGATCTAACGCTGGGCTATCAAATCAAATGATTACAAATGGTGTAATAATAATTATTACATATTTCATCTTCACTTTAAAAAATGCTGCGTTAAGAAATATTGTGAAACATTTTCAAGATTTATTATCGTAATTATTATTATATTTTTCACGCCAACAGACGCACTTTTTGTATTCAATTTCGGAGGTTAGAATAGCACGTGTATTCCTACTTACCTAACATCGAATTCGAACCATTGAATTGGATGGGAATTCTAAAATATATTTACTGGAAACAAAATGTTTATAACAATAGTTATGATGTCGCGTCCAATCAAAAAGGAGCATTTCATTGGATACATTATCATATTTAGTAGTAAATGCATCTCATACAAAACGAATAAATAGTAATCCGTATGAAAGGAATGAAATTTTCCTTAGTTTGTGACGATTTGTCACATCAAAGGCGATGTCATTACCTCTAAAGGTAAAACATCCATCATCAATCAATGAGGTAACATTTCTATTCAATTTGCAGGATATTTATCTTCCGCCGGAATTATGAAAAACTTCTTGGCTTTGTTAGGAATATGCACAATTAAATTAAAACCATGTAGGAAATCAATATAAAAAGAAATGAACTCACACCTATATCCGTTCTAATTTCATTAAAAATGTTTCGGTGTCGGCCATTTTTATTCCGCCGTATAACTTAATTAGCGAGATAGGTTTATTAGTTTTGCTATATTTGAATCTCACACAGCATCTAGGATTTAATGTAATGGATACTTGTAAGGAACGTAAATGTATATATTAAATTATATTTTTATTCCGTGGAAAATATAATAATAATTCGTAAAAAAATTTCCTTATGCAGTTTTCCATGCCTTGAACTCCAGTGTATTGCCTGTGTTAGAGAAGATGACAAATAATATTACCTACAATTTCTATTTTAAACTATGCCGTATTATCTTACTCATATTTGGATTTGTAATTTCTTTTACTCACTTTTTGGGATAACATAAGAACATATAATGGATAAAATTTTGAGAACCCCTGGAATAATACCTAAAATGTATATTTTATTCTTTAAATATAAATGTATTCTTGCTGCTTACGAACTTGTTACAAACTTATTAATTAGTAGCGGCTTCAAAATACATGATCGATTTGGTTTGATTCAGTGTTGCGGGACCTTTGCAGTGATTTGTGTCGTTTGCTGTGAGTTTGAATGCAAATTTTTATATCAAAATCATCAACATGTAAGTGTACTTGATTATTTAGTACTCATATACAGTAAATACAGTGAGTTATAGGATGTGCTACTCAATTAATATAACATAATAACTCATATATTATACAGTACCCTATGGGTACAGTTTTTTCCTTCTGCCACATACGAGTATGCTATGAATTTCAGAAAAGATGCAATATTAACTAATATGTCATTAGTGTATTACTGTGGATATCAATTATATGTGTATACTATTCCCTACTAAGATACAAAATGCAACTTGAGTTGTATTGGGATTTGATCTAGGGCTCTAGGACGTTCGGGAAATAAGTTAGTAAACATACCACAAAACAAAGATTTTTCAGAATTGTACCAAGTAACCATTCGAATTTTTTTTTCATTAGTAAACATCTTCAAAGAATGACGATAAGTTCATTTTACATTGATAACCTATGTTACATTTTATCTGGAACAGTACTACGTATACCTGGTATTCATAGTAATAACAGAAATTTGTAGTTTTGGATACATAGGCTGGTACCACGAGCTCTGTTTTTGGGTGTTTTAAGAGCAGTGTTTTAAGCTCATTTAACGCTTTACAATGTTCTAAAATTATTTTATAAAATACTTCAAATAAAAGTGGTAGATAATAACAAATAACAATAACTGGGTTTAAGTTCTGTAAATATTTATTAAAATCACAACGTTTCGACAGCAAAGTGCTGCCTTCTTCAGGATATTTATTTCCTAAAAACATCTAGGCTTTGGAAACAACAAGTAGTTAGGTTGTCATAAATAAACAAGTAGAAGCTGTTACAAATATATAATAAAATGTTGTACGAATATTGAAAATAAACCTTGTTCTAATAAAGTCTTTCACCTGTTCTTATACACAACAATATTACATTTCTCTGTAACTTCTATTTGAAGCATTTTTTTATAAAACAATTTTAAAACATTATACAGAGCTAAAACTGAGCTTAAAACACCCAAAAACAGAGCTCGTGCTACCAGCCATAGTTATTTATGCATCCAGCTATTGAAGTAAGTCAAATATTAGACCTTTCACTCAGTATTGAGAACCTCGAACAATGATATTATTGTAAAGAACACTGAAAATTGTGTTTCGTTCCTAACTTCTTCATCGAAATTAATTAGTTCGTTTTTCTTTCACATATTGTTTCATTTTACGTACAAATTTACTATCGTACTTCATACATCTACCGAAATTATCTTACTTTTACAATAATTATTATACGGTTGTCAACACTGCGTTGTTTAAAATCCTAGTTTAATGCCGATTTCAGAGCTCTAAATGACTATTTAGGAGTTCTTCAATGCCGATTTCAAATAAAATGATTTTTTCATCGTGGTGAAGAAGGAGAGCAATAATAACAAGCTCCCCATTATTCACTCACTAATATCTCACAATTACGACCTCCCGATTATTAATTTGCCTCATACAAAGTCGCGTGCTGTAAATCATTAAAATCGAATTCTCTTGACTCTCATTTATTACCATAACAGGATGACGCGGTCTTATAATCTCTGACATCGCGGCGCACTCCGCACTGCTGTACGAGCTTTCGCTTTTGGAGCTCACGGCGCGAGTTTAATTTAATTAGCGTAAAGAGAGCTTATTAATTTTTTGTTGCGCCATCAATTGTTACTGACAAAAGATAGTGCAACGTCGAGATGATCTCCAATGCGCTGGTTGGTCTGCGGTGGTCGGTGAATTGACGATTTGTTCTGATTGTTGAGATGCTGTCATTGCTCGCGCCAGAGGCGGAGGACGAATGTTTTCTTCAAATAAATCATTTTAATCAATGTAGAAATAATGGCTGGTACCACGAGCTCTGTTTTTGGGTGTTTTAAGAGCAGTGTTTCAGGCTCTGATTTAGAACTGTACAATGTTCTAAAATTATTTTATAAAAAAATGCTTCAAATAAAAGTTACAGAGAAATGTGTTATCTACCACTTTTATTTGAAGTATTTTTTTTATAAAATAATTTTTAAATGTTGTACAGCGCTAAAACCGAGCTTAAAACATTGTTCTTAAAATACCCAAAAACAGAGTTTGTGATACCAGCCAATGTATTTAAATATCAGTTATAGAAGACCACATATTCTAGCATGATTTTGTAATTCTGTAATTACAATTTTATAGAGGAAAGTAACCAAATATGTAATAGGATCTTAATATGGAATACTATTAATATTTAACAGCTTAAATTAACGACGTTTATTAGTAATCATAGTCAGTCATATATTTTTACTTAACACAGTAACAGTCTTATGTTTTAAAAATTAATTAACAGTATAATACAATATAATACAATCATAAAACAAAAAAAGAAAGGGCGGTAGTCCATATTAGGATATAATTCCATATTTGGTTGCTTTCCTCTAGTATGTACTCTAATATAATGTCACGCTATATCCTACTCTGTGGGGTAACACGAACCCAGAAGCATAGTCAACCAACAATCAATCTTCTCCAAACATTCTTATCCTGACACACCGTTTTCACTTTGTACACATTCATAGTTTTTATATTCTTCACACTCGAAATCATTCGTTCATACAACCATCCATCAACCATACCCAACTACTTATTCCTCAGTCACATATATTTGTTTCACCAACCTTTCATTCGGTCTCTGATTCCTTTATCCGCTCGAGATGGCCATTCCACTTCAACAGATTCCCACTTTCTTAACAACATTCTTCTCAATCTCACACTCAATGTAATCTGGACACGATCACGTCTCGAATACCCATACAATCATTTTCATTAAAGCTATAAGTCGTTCATGCTTCTTTATTCACACCCAACATTTAGAACCATACATCAATGTAGGCACTATCACAGCTTTATAAATACTCCATCGAGCAACTCTATATACATTCACGTTTCGAGCAAATATACCAAATGTACGTTCAATCCTTGAAAAAAAAAAAACAACACTACACAAATATCACACCATTCATTGAAAAAATAAATAATAATTTCGAGTACGAACCAAAATTAGTTCAGAATAAATACTATAAATGTCAAGTTAGTTCATTTTTTCTCCGAGTGTTGCTGGTGTTGGTTATGGAATAAGTATTTTCGGTAAAGGTTTCAAATTGTAGTTTTGAAAACATATAGGTGCAATAAAACTAACCTTTTTGTAATAATCGTTAGCGAACAGTACTTGAGACATCCCTGCAATAATTTTTAAAGTTTCCCGGTGGCGGCGCCACTGGCGGCAACCTTGCCGAGGGCACCATTACGTAGTTCCGAATGGATTGTTTTTATTTCACGGCGTTCTTGAACGTGACCGCATATGTGTAATCTAATGCCGGGACTCGGCGCTTCACTCGTAATGGGAATTAAACCTGAAGATCACCAGCACACATACAGTGTACCGTGCAGAGATCTGGGATCCAAGATGGCTTTTTCTTTGCTCCATTGTTTCCTTTTTCATTAGTTGTATTAAAACGGTCTTTGTTGGCGAGACGATGGCCCGAGTTTCTTTCGAATTTATGATACACTGCGAGACCGACGCGAAAATAGGAAAGTTTAATGTTTGTTTGCAGAAATGTGATTAAATTGTTCGGATTGTTCATTTATGACTAAACGTTAAAGTTAACTGGTGGATAAAGGTGCGCATGATAGGGTTGTACCAATCACAAGTTTCACAATTTGAAACATTTAAATTAATCATGTTCAACGAGAAGAATTAAAAGTCTTAAACATCATAATTTAAAATTAAAAAAAATGTTTATTATTTTAATTTAAAAATTTTGATTCAGAGTTGTCCACTAGACCCAGGTTAACATAAATCCAGAATTCTTAAAATATAATATATTTTTACAATTTTTTGACGCATTCGAATTTCAAAATTTTATCGAAATATATATGGCCAAAACTTTAAATAAATTTTTATTCAAAATCGGTTCCTTTTTATATATTAAATTGAAATTTCAATTTTTAAACTGACAGAAATTTTCTAATTTATAAAATCTAAATTAGAACAAAATTAAAAATTTTATTTAAAATTTTTAAGCAATTTTGTAATAATGGGAAATATAACTTTTAATAAAATTTTTTTCGACAGTAATTGCTCACATGGTTTTAGTTGAGCATATTATTACAAAATTCAGATATCAAAATTTAAAATTTCAATTTTAAAGCGGATTCAAATTTTGCTATTATTTTATATAAATGTGTTTGGTAAATATTAACTTCACTAGATTTAGTTTAATTTATTAAAACAAAATAGAGAATTTAAAATTTAAAACGGATCTAATATACCAATCCAATAACAATTTAAAATTAAATTTTTTGTTATAGAATTATTTACTTGGCACAATTAAATGAAATTTCCAACTTTGAAACAAATCTAAACTTTCTAATCTTGTAAAAATTTGTTTGGAAAATTTTAATTTAACTACAATTTTTTGATACAAAATTGTTCACTAGGCATAGTTAATCATTATAATATAAAATTTACAACTTAAATATTAATAACATCCACCCTAACATAAATTTCACTAATGTAATAGAAAATAATAATTCAATACAGTTCTTAGATTTAAATATCAGCAAAGTTAATAATAAATTAGTTTTTGATATATTTAGAAAACCCACCTCAACAGATTCTACAATTCCTTTTAATTCTCAACATTGCTTTAAACATAAAATTGCCGCCTTTAATTCAATGATACACAGAGCGTTCTTAATCCCTCTCAACAAAGAAAATTTTGATAAAGAAATTAACACTATAAAACAAATAGCTAAAAATAACGACATTCCTATCAATATTATTCAAAATTTAATCAATAAAAAAGAAAAACAACTACTCTTAAAATCTATCTTTCCCATATCTAAGCCCGATTCAGCTAAACAATATGTTTCTTTAACTTACTTTGGCAAAATTAGTGAATCTATAGAAAAAATTTTAAATAAGCTTGATCTGTCTGTTGCCTTTAAACCATTCAGAAAACTTTCAAATTGTATTTTTAATAATAAAGATTGTAAAAATGTTTTAGATAAATCTGGTGTATATAAACTTATATGTAAAGATTGTAAAGGAGTTTATATTGGTCAAACTGGTCGTAATTTCAAAACGAGATTCAGTGAACATTTAAGATCATTTAAATATAAAAAAACGGATTCCACATTCGCTTGCTACCTTATAGAAAATAGTCATTCTCCAGATACAGAAATAATACCTATTCATTTTGCAAATAAAGGTCTAAAACTAACATTACTTGAATCCTTGGAAATTTACAAACATAAAGTAGATAAAAATAACATTTTATTAAACGACCAGACGGACGCATAGTCTGATGACCGTAATGGTCGAAACTAGTTACTACATTGTATAGATATATATATATATATATATATATATATATATATATATATATATATATATATATATATATATATATATAAATAAAGTGATATAGAACAAAGTTACTTTTCATTTCAACGTAATTCTTATAAAATGTATCACAAAGTAAAGGCTGAAACAATTGAAATTATTAAATATTTAATTTACAGTTTTGAAAGGAATACAAAATTTATAATTTTGTTTTCAATGTATCTATAGTTTTCATTGTAATAATTATCTTATTGGAATCTGCATTTTATAAATGACAGTAAGTTATAGGCAAGTGCCAATTTGTATCACTGAAGGAAGCTGCAATCTATAACTTCATTTACCTACAGGTAGTGAATAAAATCTTGAAATGTAAGAAATTGCAGCATTTGATCTTCGTTTGTATCGTACAAATTGTTAGTACTCGTAAGCATTTTACACTAACTCTCCTGCAATGACTTATAGTCATGCATTGCCAGTGTGTGCTTATTACTTATGTATTTACGTATGACTGCACTTTACCTTTATCTATTCAATGAAATCTATAAATTGCTGATGCGGCAGCCACACTGAGAAACACCTGTTAGCTGGAAATACTTTGAATACTTTGGCTGTGTAACTTACATGTAGGGAACAGAAAGCCTGAATAATGACACACTAAATTATTTTGACAAAATGGGAGAGGAGAGAATAATTAATTATTCGGATACTTGTATCACTGACTGTAAGAAATTGCAACAGCATATTGAACAACAGTGCAGATTTTCACACGGCTGAGAAAACACTATAAAATAATGATTAATTGATTACATTTTTAATTAGAATATCAAATTTATAAATTACAAATATTTTATTTATTTGTACTAAAATAGAATTAAATAAATATTTTAATACATAAAACTTATAAATTAGCTTGAAAATAAAATTTGGGGCAGAGCTAGCTGAAAACAATAACAAAAAAAAAAGTAAATATAGAAGTTTAAACAGCAAAATTTATTTAGTAGAGCTGATCTAGACATAATATCAAATATAGAAAAATATCTAATATATAATGGCTTCTAAATTGTAATATAAAAAAAACTTTCTCACATATATCAATAAAGTATGAGTAATCTATATTTTAAATCGATTTCAAATTATTTGTATTGGTATTAAAGTTATAGGTTGTCAAATTTAGGCGAATTTTAAATATATTCGATATTTTCTATCAAATTTGACTGTTCATAAAATTTGTATTTTATGAGACACTGTTATAAAATTTTATACGAAAGATAAATGAAGTATGCTGAATACGCTCATAGAAAGAAAATTTAATTATCTCTTATATTTTCGGAGATAAAAGTACACAAACAATTTTTGAGAATTTTTTCTGAATTCAGTCCGACATAAAATCGTTCATACCTCAAAAACTAAACCTTATTTATCGCTAAAAATACTTTTTTCGTAAGTTTCGGGTCGAAAATATGGGGATAGGGTACAGAAATTAAAATTATACGAGATGAAATTTTTTGGCAAAATCTTAATACTTACCCCTTGGATTTTTTTGTATTTTACGCCATTTCCAGACTTTTTACTCTAGCATTTCTTTCGAGTGAGCGATTTCAATGAATCTTTACACACTTATGTATTTCACCGAGCTGAATTCATTGGTTCCATGCCCAGCACTGTATCTCTTCTCCTTGTTGAGATACTCGTCCTGGAAGATTATTGGTGGAGCCGATTTTGGGTAAAATTTCAAAAATATAAAAATTGTTTATAGGGTAACGAAAGCATGCAACTTTCAAAACTGGAGACCATTTTTTGATATCTTGCTTCGTTTTTTAGTTACAAGCTTGCAAAGTTGATATTTTAGTGAATTTTCAGGGGTTTTCACCATTTTCAGTTTTCTTTCAATAATTTTATTTTTAATATAGCAAATGTGCTAAAAATTACTACAAGACTTAGTTGAAGAATTGATCTGACACGGATAGTTCATAAAATAATCAATTTCAAACCTCAGGTTAATTTTGAGGGTTTAAAAATTGTGCTATATATTGTTTTGATTTTGATTCAAACTTTTATAAAACAATCTAGAAATTTTATTAGGGCGAAGTCATCTAAATAAGGGTTTGTATGTGTGGAAGGTAAAAAGAAAAGAGAAGAAGAGAGTTTATAATATTTTCATGACGTTTGAAAACCTGCTCTTCTCGCTCCCATGAGATCTTCATCCTTCAGGTGCGGTTAATTCGTTCACGCTGAACCTATTTTCGTTTGCACAGAACAAAATTCGCATTGCCATTGTTTCTTTAGTCCAAAGCACACTTGTACGTATGCTCATAGTTCTCTGGTTCTGTCTAATGTTTGCGGAAACGTTCTCATGGCGATTTTTTGAGTTCCAGTGCATTGTTGGTCTGCTGCACCGAAAGATGAATGCGGTGTGTCCTGGCGAACGTGAGAGCCGAGTTTTGTTTCATTTATCTTGCGGATGAGTCCATTGTGCTTGTGACAGGGGCGGGCGGAGGGGGTGAACCACCTGCGCTGCCTAATTACGCCGGCGATTTGTAAATTATACGGGAATTAATTTGCGTTCGCGGATCGCAGAACGTAGAGCCGCGGTGTTGTGTGGTTCGTTATGTGCTTCCTTCCGCCTTTCCGTGCACTGTAAGGTGCAGTTGTAACACTGAACTTGCCGGTTATTCATTGCCGGATTGCTCCTGGACCGGACTCTGGAAAATTATTTATTTAGCTTATTGTTCGGTTATGAGATCTTCAGTTAAGTTTCTTTCCCCTACCATGTTTGAGAGTTGGAACTTAACGAAAATAACAAGGACTTTTTTTGGCTGGACTATGGCTGACAAATACACATGAATCTCCTCGTCGTTTTATTTGTTAAAGAGGAGATTCAAATGTGTGTTTAATATAATTACCTATATAATTATTGTGTTTAAAATGTTTGTTAATTGTTATTGAGAAAAATTCACCTCCTTCTTCTAGGTGATACTAGTAGAGGTATTATTAAAATATATCTATTGGTTGATATCCAAGAGTTTTTGACGACAATAGGGTAAATAGCATTTGGCCATAACACTGTTAATTGTTAATCGCGATATTTTCAATTATTTTTTTTAATTTTTACTGTACTAAAATGAACTCTTTCAGTTGCATTAACAGAAATTACTTGTATGTACATTCGGTCCAATTCTCTAACTCAATTGTTAAGTTTTAACCATTTACTAAGATTTTAATCCAATGAAAATTCTTAACACTCAAGAAAAAATCAAACTGTCACTTGTAACATTTGTTTATATTTGTCAAAAATATTTGCAACTGGTTAAAAGTTAGCAACTGAGTTAGAGAATTATGTCATTTGTAGTCATACTCAGGGCTGATCCTAACCTTTCAGCCGCTTTTATTCTTACATTAATATGCTGTCCCCAATTTATTATTTTAGTTATATTTCGAAAATTTTCACCACAAAAAATTACCCCTGTGGCTCCTCCACCACTACCAAACTCGAAGGCCGCGACTAGACGCCTGGTAACCGGACTTCTCGCGCAAAAATATATTAAAATATCGAGATCTGCTTTGAGCAGAATGCCACAATTAGAAATGGGTAAATGGCCTGATGACATTTAACACCGCGTGGTGTTCCTCATCATCCATTCGTCGAAGAATGTCAATAGGTTTGACACCTTCACTTCGCGGAAAGCGAATCACAGAACACTGTTCGTCTATGGTGCACGTTGCTAGTTGCCAGCCATTTTTACACAGTCCCTGCGCCTGCGTTTGTATACCTCTACGATGCTGCCATCTAGGAGATATCTGGCATATTATTACAAACATGCATATTAAGGCCAAACTTGGGTTTTTATAGTTTTTATGGTTTTCAGTTGACCCCCTCGTAATTGAAACATTTATTCTATTGAAATATAATTTGTGTCACCTGATTCTCTGTTGAGTGTTGCAGAATTCTAATAAAGTTTTTATTCTGTTTCAGGTAAGGTCCACATCTTTTCCACATTTCGTTAGGACCAGACAAATAGGGTAACTGTTTATGGTGAGTCTACTTTTACTAGATTATGTTTAAAGTTTGAAATAAGTGGATACGTGCCTGCCTCGTGCATCGTTAGATCTTCCACTTGGTGTAGGTTTCATAATCGGCTGATTTATAACTTATAAGTGGATTAATACCGAACTTAACGTACAACGCATACTTGGCATATCTTAAGTGAAAAGGAAAGCAGCTACCGTGTTATTGCACTATAAATTAATCTTTAATTACAGTTACGTTGCGTTGATATTTTTACATCAAAAATAATTATTACCCGCAATAAATTTTCCGCAACCCATGTACATCTGTTGCTGTAGAATCTTTTTAGAAATTATAATTTATTGTAATATCGTACGTCATGTGATTGCATATTTGTCTTTCATAGATGATATTGGAATTAAATATTTTTACTGCCTGGAAACTTATTTATAGCTACTTCGCTTAAGTTTTCTTCGTTTACGAGACCATAAATCAGACAATTAACCTGGGAAGTGCGTATCTATTACTAGGATTAGAATATGCATACCACTTTATTATTATAACCTTTTAATTAAACAACTAAGTACAAGACATATGCTAACATAATGAACACTGGTTATAAATACAAAACAAAATGATGTCTATTTTAGGATAAAATCACTTCATTAGACACCTGCTCATTTTAGCAACCCATTATATATATTTTGTTTTTAGAATAGAACGTAAATATATTTTTTTAAACAACCTTTTATTATCAGCTATATTTGCTGTTGGTTTGTGTTATTTTACTTTGAAACGTCTGACTATTAACTGCAAGTATTTAATCTTGTAAAATCTTCTTATGTTTTTCTGTAAGTAATAGGTCAGCAAATGTAATCAAAAATATTTCCATTTTTTATTTTTACGGACAAGTAATAGTTAGTATTTGTTTATTTCTTTATTAGTGTTACAAAATTTTCCAAAAATTAGTTTTCGAATAAATAAATAATAGCACAATGTTTTTATTTTACCCTATTTTGGATGTGGCACTTTGTTTTCACAGAACTTAGTAAGTTGTAAATGCAAAGGTTTTATAAATATGTTACCACGCTGATATTTACTAAGATATGAGATATACGAAAAAAAAAAGTATCGTAGAAATTACCGTACTATTCTGTAAGCTGAAGATATTAGAAGCATTTTCTGAAAATGTCTTTATAATTATTAATTAACAATTAGAAGCATTTGCAAAAAAAAATTGGTTATTATGCATCTTATATTCGGAATAGTTTAGTAAATTCTATGGAACTATTTATTTTTTCGTGTATGTACGAAAAAATTTATAGACATTGATGAACTGCTGCGAAAATCTAAAATCTAGTTCATAAGTTGGACATCAAAATTCTAAATATAATATTAGAAAATGGTATCTATATTAAATTTTAAGTTATCGCGGATGAAAAATAGTCATAGAAATACTAGAAAATTTGTAATATAGAGAAGAATTCAACAATTCAAGAAATAAAAACAAGCATTCGGTCGACAGAAAACAACACAACACATTTCTTTTCCAATTAGGATTACCGATTTATACCTCGGGCAGTTTCTAATAATCTCGATACATGTCCAGAACATTGGATTATTTTTTTAATTCCGCACGTTGCGTCTGAGCCATCCGAGTTTTAATTAAAGAACATCTCGGTCTCGGCCTCAGCAGCAGGACAACACTGCGCTCCTGCTGGGAGGCAGGGTGGGAGGGGGAGGGTTGCGAACAGTGGTGGTGACACCCGATGGCGTACTCCGTCGAGCGACGTACCCTGGCGCTGAATTCTCAGAGTTAAGATTCAAAAAATAAAAACAACTTTGAAAGGATAAAAAAAATTGAGAAAAAAGTTGCAACTATTCTTCATCTTTCTGAATATGATTAAATTTTCATTTACTCAATTATTCAAGTCTTCAAGTAAACTACAACTTCCGGTTGATTTATTGATACCAAAATCAAATCAGCTCATAACTTATATATTTAAATACATTTACAAACACAGAAACGTCATCGTGAAAATAGAGAAACCATATTTCAAGAATCACAAAACGTGCTTATCTGTTGAATACTCACTTTCGAAAACTTTGACCCTTCAAAAAACCTTCCTTACATATACGAGGTGAGGCTATAAAATAACAGGATTAGTAGTAATATATTTTTTACAATACCTGTACTGTAAGTTACCCATTAATAACAAAATTTAAACACAGTAAGTGGAACTCTTATTGCACAATTGGTTTTCATGATTACATCATTTACTTACCGTCCACGGTAGATGGTAAGTGAAATATATATCATTCAAATTTTATTTTTAACATCAATCTGACAGCTGTTAATTTTGATACCTATTTTTTCTTTTCTTATATTTACGCAGGTATTGCAAAAAATATCTTACTAACCTCGAACTGTAAGTGTTTTTGTAGGTTGGATGTTCCAACTAGAGATGAGTCAATTCCTGAAATTTAAAGATACGGAAAAATTCCCAGGAAATTCCCCGGAACTTTAAATGTGAATAAAATTTTAATTCTTTTTCTGCCCACTCATTGTTAAAATTGTTTTTATAATACTCTCTAAATAATGATCCAAAACGCACTGCACCAGTCTGTTTATTCATACCTTGTGATACTCCGAATACCACATTGTTTGTTACTGCAGTAGGGGTAACTAACAAACAGGCACAAGCGCGCAAGCAGACATCAAATATCTTTTAGAATTTCTGGGGATATTTCCAAAATAATATTCTTGGGAATTTTTCAAAATAATATCCGGGAGAAAACGTAACAAATTTTTTTCCCGCAAATCGTGGCTGAAGGAATTCTCGAGGAAAAACAAATTCCTAACGGGAATTTTTTGACGGCACATCTCTAGTTCCAACACAGGGATCTTATGCATTTTCAAACACCTCTTAATAAACAGTGCATATTGGACCGGAGCGTTGTCCATTTGTTTTTCCAGAATTCAGGTTGTCTTCTTCTTATTCATCCAGAAAGCGTAGTTAGGACCTCCTTACATCCACCCGAATCACCAGATCTCACCTCATGTGACTATTTTCTATTCCCCAAGTTCAAATCAGCACTAAAAGGAACCAGATTTGATACAGTAGAATCTGTGGAAGAAATGGCGCAGACCATGAACATGCTTCCAAAAAGATATTTTTAGCATTGCTTGGACCAATGATAAATTCGCATTGAGTGGTATAGGAATCGTTGTATTGAAGGGGATAATGTTAAAAACACAAACTGGAAGTTGTTTTTTTAATACGAGCTTAGAGTATTTGGATATTCATAACATTTATAAAGCCAATTTTAGGGATATACCCAGTATAGTGCTCCATGCATTTTTTCATAAAACAGTATTAAATTGGCCTACTATTTTGTTGATTAGAATAATTCAGCTTGAGTCTCTTAGCGCAGTATACGTTTGAGAATGCGGTCTCATGGCACA
Organism: Poecilus cupreus; assembly: GCA_963942605.1. Taxonomy (NCBI): domain Eukaryota; kingdom Metazoa; phylum Arthropoda; class Insecta; order Coleoptera; family Carabidae; genus Poecilus; species Poecilus cupreus. Next base: position 32,002,740 of record OZ012720.1, read on the forward strand.
CGCAAGCCAGGAAAGCGTGACGAAAATTACTCAACTAGAAAATTCAATTTCAACGTACGTATTAAATGGGGTTCATTTGACTATTACCAAGCCCATCAGTCAATCATCAGGAGACACAAGCATCATGTCGGTAGTTCTGTCGCTGCCTGCATCTCCACTCCACTCTGTCGTCTCTCTTCTGGTCGGGTGGTTTTGGATTTTACATTTTTCTGTCACGTGCCAGGCACACTATCGATCTGTATTTTATTTCCGCTGGCTCTGCCTCGGGATGTAATCTTGCTTGATGTGTAGGTACCTGTATGAAATTGATCTATCTTAGTAGGTTTTCTGGGGTGATCTCGATTCGCTCCCAAGGGATGGTGGCCCTGGTTCTCGATGCTAGATTGCCGATGCTGATGCATAGGCTTTTACGAGATTTAGGCGGAATTAAGAATTGAATTTTTGCTCATCATTATTGAGTATTAAATTTAAAATCGAAATTTTAGAACTTTTTGAAAAGACTTGGGTTTGTAGGTCATCCTCGGAACCTATATTTGCCGTATTCTAATTCACTGTTGACATATTTTGACGTTATGTAAAACAACAAGTGTAAACAACAATTTAATTTTCACAGTTTTATGTTTAAAAAAACATATGTACATTCCATATTCGCGTTTTTTTTTTTCATAATGTTTTACGTTATGATCGTAACAACTCTTCAGTCGACATTGATATACATAGCAAACTCATCTGTCATATTGAAAACATTCAAAATAATCTTCTAGTCTAGATGAATATCAAGAGAAACATCAATTTGTTATTATTGTATTTTAAAGTTTTCCAATTTTTTGCAATTAATTTTAAGATTTTATTGTGTTTCCTGATTATACAATATGGTATTATGAACATAAAATTTTTTTTCTTGACTGGAAGGGTTGATGAAGACAAACGAAAATTACTGGATTTCAGTCAATTTTATTATAAACTTTTATATTATAAAACCGGTCTACAGAGAAAGATTATAATAAAATTGACTGAAATCCTGTAATTTTCGTTTGTCTTCATCCAATATGGTGTCCAGAAGAGATTTAAAGTTGACAAACCAAAATGTGTCTCCGCCAGATATAAATTGTACATTCCGAGCCAAATATTCATTTTTGTAAATCACATCGAAATATAGGTTGAAAAAGTTTTCAGAATAATAGAAATAAATTAAAAGATTTTTGGTTTAAATTCTGTATTTTTTTTTTTTTTTTACAGAAATAAACTAAAAATCTTCTCATTTATATTTAAATACTTTATTGATGTTTTCTCTAAATCCGTAGTAGATTTTTGCCTGTTTTAAAGGAAGTATCAAGTACACCCACAATGTTTAAAAACTTACCTATTCACTGACTGTAAATAATTAAATAGACAATTTCACATGCAAAAAATGTACCGTTTTTTAAGTTGCTTTTATTTTAACAAAAACTTTCAATTCCTAATTACACGTATCACACAATGCATTACCTAACCTATAATTACGCTCGTTAAGAACGAGTACACTCTTCAAAACAATTATTGCATTAAAAAATAATCAAAGACAGATGAGAATGCGTGGCTAGTTACACATATCTTATATCTTAGAATTATATTAATCATTAACACCTGGACGTGTCTAATTACTTAGTCACCGGTGTGGCCTATTCCTAGATATATAGAATTGACTTTGGGGGATATCGAAGAAGAATAAAGCAAGGATTATTCCAAAATTTAAATGAACATATTTTTACCTCTCGTCATATACCTGTCAGGGAAGTATAGGAATCATGATATGAATTCTATACTGAGTTTTCAGTGGATGAGCACGTTTTGGGGTTTTAATTATTTCGCAACGATGTCTGTATGAATCTGTTTGTTTTTTTTTGTCTGCCTGTCTGTGTAGATTTCTGGAGTTACGGTTTCTCAAATACTACATTTTATTTATATCAATTGAATTTCCTTGGAAAGAGCTGATTAGATTTTGATAAGAATGCAATAACAGGAAGTTGTAGTTTACTTGAAGCCCTATCAAATTATTTTAAAATGTCTCTATAAATTTTGGTTCAATGATATTTTTTTCTTACTGTTACCATTTACGAATTACAACACATTCATAAACTAATTATGTTTTGACATTTTCGCTTAAGTCTGCGGACATGTGTATTTTTTTATGGGGTAAATAGCTCCGTGGTAACGCATCGGACTGTGGATCGTGAGATCCTCAGTTCGAATCCTACTACCGACAGTTGCCAATTTAAATTTACCCCTGTAGTTCTCCCTCGACTAACAACTTTGGGGGCTATAACTTGACGGCTGGTTACCGCATTTCATACGCAAATATATCACTTACCGAGATCTGCGTAAGCAGAGTGCCACACCCATAGTGGGTAAAAGGCATGATGAAATATTTATTTTTCTAATTTTGACATATAAGTGTCACTTTTCAAAATTGATTGACGTTACGAAACGTCATATTTTTCGTAACTAGTGATGAAAAGAAAAATATTTCTCAACTGGTGATGAAATGAATGAAGCATAAACAAAATTTCAAACAAACAAGCGAAATATGCGTAGCTATTTGATGTCAATAAAAGTTATGAAATTAATAATTTAATAATTAAAAAAAACTGTTATAATCAAAAATAGAAAAAATCTTGTATGAAACACGATAGGAAATGCGATTTTGTGTAATTCGTGTGATTTTGCGGGAACTCGCTTCGCTCGTCCCACAAACATCCCACTCGTTACACAAAATGTTGCATTTCCTAACTGGTTACATAAATAGCTATTATTTTACATGTGTATTTAAAAAAAAAATAACACGACGGTTGAAAAATGTCATTTTTTGACGTGTGTCATAATTGAAAGGATGAGGTTGAGGTCCATGTTCCTGTATAAGAAATATATAGCGGTGCCCATAACAGTTTATTTTTTAAGTTTTTAGATATCCATTTTTCGAACACAAAGTAAATTAAATATTATAATATGAGAAAGGTTTCAGTCGTTGGGTCAATTTCCTGAAGTCGGAAACAGACTACAACAATTCTCAGTTCGCGTGTGCGTAGTTTCCCACGTCATCTGCCGTGTACGTGTACGTGAGCGTGTGCGTGTGCGAGATGCGTGCGAGAGAGTGTGTTAGTGAGGTGTAACGAAACACATGGCTCAAACCGACAAGCACCTGTAAGTGTAAACTTACTTGAAAACCAATGCTTTATGTTTAATGGTTCCGTGTACCGATGAGTTAGTTATTACCAAACAATGAGTTACTAATATTTAGTGCCGACTTAACAAGCTAAAGATTGAGATTATGGTTGTGGAAGAAATATTTTAATTTTTATTAGGCACGAGTGGCAAAAGTCATTCACGAGTTTCTTATTTACAAACACAAACAAAATGTGTTTACCACGCAGATTTTTTGTACATATAAATCTGGATTTGATTGTTAAACAATGGGGTCCTTCACTATTTTTTTTAAGAAACTATCTAAATTGAAGGCTATCTGCACTTTCAAAAAGTATTAATTGTTATTTATTAAGCATGAATGTTGTGGATTTCAAACAATAGGAATTGCAAATAATTTTAGTCACATAAATGTTCTATTTTATTGTTTAGAAAATTATTTAAATGGATTTAAAATAACTGTTCGTAAATAAAAATAACTATAATATACATGAATACCATTTGTTCCCGGAAGAAACATAAATAAACTGTAAGATTATTTTAGTCAAATAATATTTGATTACCACTCATAAATTTTGCTAACCTATGTCCAATCAACATGATTTTAATTTCTTTGTGTCGAGCTAATCCATGGTTTCATAAACTGTGAATTCTCAAATAAGTGTGATTTGTGTTATTTGGTTACGAAATCAAAACAAAAATCTTCAAAATTGGTGCCAATCACTGACAGCCTAATAAATATTTTGAGAAACTTTCGTTAAAAATGATATTTTTTGCTCATTTTAATAGTCTTGTCAGTTTCGTAACTGTTAGAGTTCTAGAGATAGCAATGGTGGCACAGTTAAATTTCAAACAAATTTAATTTATCCAGTAATTTTACATTAAAATCTAATCAGCTCTGCATGTTTTCATGAAACTTATAATTATGAAGTTTATTTTTGTTCTTGTACAAATGCGTATTGAACTTAGGGAAACATACACGTTATTGAGAAAATGGCAATACGAATAAGAAAGTAATAATTAATTATGGTCCAAAGTTGGAATGATTAGTTTAATTAGAGCCTTCGTGGAACGGTAAATATCAAGTGCAAATATGAGAATACAAATATTGGCAATTCAGCAAAATTTAAAGAAGTTCGCGAACCGGTAAAATTAAATTAAACCACAGGTCCACACATTTAACTTCCATTAAGTCAACATAATATAACCCAAATCCCAACTTAAACACAGCTCATAGCACCAAATTTCAAATTTCATTTCTTGCAGCATCACTTGCCGGTTATCTTGCCCAGAAACACCTACATAATTCCAAATTTAATCCGGTCATTTCGCAAAAAATTACGCATGTAAACACAACTGTTGCACGAGAAATACGGATTACTTTCTACGCTGAGATTCAGCCGCAGCGGCGGAACTTCACTCGCGAGAGCTGAACATATATTTGATATAATTTTTGCAGCGACCAATTTTCCTAATTTAATTTTTAATAATAATTGTTGATAGTCGATGTCGGTGGTGTAGTGGCTACGTCACTAGCCTAGCACGCCAGGGGTAGTGGGTTCGAATCCCATTGTAGAGTATGGTTGTTTGTGATCACATAAATTCATTATCATCCACTCATTAAGCGGCATATAATCATAGAAGTTAGTCCGCTTACCATCTTCATAAAAAAAATTGTTGATATTCCACTTCTTGATTTGAGTTTTTTAGAATTGTCACTAGTAAAAACATAGAGAACCAACTGTACAAAACGTGACTAACTTCATTGCAGACATACAAGATGGCTGCCACCACATTTAATATGTTTTGTTTTCGATTTCTGTAATTAATAATTTATAGTGTAAAATCATTTATATTTAGATAAACATTAATGGTGCGATACAATTTGTAACAAATAATTATTAATTTATTGGATATTATTCAAAGTGTATGTGTTTATTGAAATATCAATATTTTGACATTTATAACATTTCAATTGCTTTCCGTAATGAACGGTCTCACGATCGTACCCTATTTAGATTACGTGGCTTTTAAATTTCCTTATATATTCATGGATATCATTTTATTTCTGTCTGATTGATAATTTGGATGTACAAGTAGGTACATAAGATGCTCAGTACAGACTTATAAGTTATCTATTATGTTGAATCAGATACCTTTATATCAGTATCATTGTGAAGAAGGTTGGAGAATAATGGAACAAAAAGTAATAAAAATAATGGTAGGACCTATAAAGATATCAGAAAACGAATGCAGAATATGAATGAACTATGAAAGGGAACAAGAGTTGGAAGGAATAGGCATAGTGAAAAAATCAAGCAACAGAGAATCATGTGGCTTGCGCAAATATGGAGAGCTAAAGAAAAGGATACATTTAAATCTGTAATAGAATGGAGACCAAGAGGAAAAAGAGGCAGACCCGGATCAACATGACTAAAGGAAGTACAAGATTTAAAAGCAGCAGAATTTAAAAATGCCAGAGAAAAACAAAATATGAGAAATTGTGAAGAAACTTAACTACAAGGATTTAAAGCAAAAGAATTGAAGATTGATTCACTCCAATAAAAGGATCAAGAGAGCTTCATAAAAAGCGGCCTTACCCCATAGGGATACTTAGACAGATAGTGGCAGAACATTCCTTTATATATCCATTTTTAGAGGGTATCATAATTATTTTTTACTTTACTTTCTACTTCTATCTCCTGTTTTATTTCTTCAATTTTTGATGCCTGCTGTTTATAATAAGTAATTATTTTCCTACTCTTTTATTATTATCATTATTATTATTAAGTTGGTAAGATGGTCTATGACAGAGATTCTTGGAAAATAGGATGCAGGCAATGGTCATAAGACTGTAGATTAACTGCTGTATATATAAATGAAGATGATAAGCAGATTAACTACTTTTAGTCATATGTCGCTTAATGAGAACAATAGAAACGACCATGCTCTTCAGTGGGATTTGAACCCACGACATCTGATGTGCTAGGCTATTAACATAGCCCATATGATACCGAGATCATCATTATTTCTTTTACCATGATGATCTTGGACTTCTTCTTCCTGGGTTCCTTCTAGCATGGACTGGTATCACCCCTTCGATATTTTCATTTTGCTTATAAGTAAATAATAGGATTCAAATTATTTCCGATTTTGGAGTGTATGTGTCCAAGAGTCCATAGATATAATGAATTATATAAATTTATTTAGAAGTAGGGACAAAATATACGGTAAAAATTGAAAGTTACGCCACTGGGCAGAATACCGGGCAAGATGGCGAAACGAAATGAAACCGCAACTGGTAAAGTTTTAATATCTGCTCGCTTTGGCTCCAGCAGCCAGAATCCAACTCAGGTCAGCTCAGATACGTCTAATGCGGCGGCGAGGGTTTTCAGTTGAAATAAACACGGGGTATTTACATAAAATTCATATAAAATGTCGAGATAATTAGGTCATAACCCTGGATGGTTTTATTTGATATGTAGGATATCGCGTCTCCCTCAAAAATTTAATTATACTTTTTTAATTTTATCTCGTACTGTACATGATGATAACATTATTAAATTATCTACTTTAAACGTCTGAAATCTAAACTAAATTTCATTTTCGTAATCTGAAAAATTACTGATGAGTGCCGTAACACAGGGGCTTGTCATGCCGGAGCATCTGGGTTTGACTAAACCTTCATTTTATCTCTGCTGTTAGTTGCTGGGAAATCAACAGATAAGGGTTTTTAAGAGTAAATGTTGGTACAGAATTAAGTGTCCTAACCCTTTTAATAATATTTATTTATTTAATACAGTTTTTATGCACAAAATATATTTGAAATCGGCACTGAAGAATACTAAAATCATCTTTATAGTAGTAATTCATTATACTACGATTTTGAGTAACGCAGTGTTGGCAACCGTATGATAATTATTGCACAAGTAGGATCATTTCTGCAGGTAATATAATAAATTTGTACATAAAATGAAACAATATATGCAATAACAACGAACTAATTAATTACGATGAAGAAACTACAATGTCCGAGGTTCAATGCCTTGATACATAAACAACTATTATGTCATACTGGGTGTTGACCGCGACCCCGGAACATAGGACTTTAACATGTAAAATCATACTTTCGTAATTTCCTGCTTAACAAATTATATTAGACAAAAAAGTTTCAAATCAAGTTGAGAGATCATAAAATTCTACATCAGAATCAATAAACAGAATTACATTTACATGCCCTATAACGCCAGAAATTAAATATGAAAATATTAAAAATTAGCTCAAAAATCGGGTTGCCTTGGAAATGAAACAAAATTGTATTCAATAGGAAATGAAAATTGTATTTTTTATTAATTATTATTATAAATTGCATAATTGACTATTTTTTTTAGGAATTTTGTTTCATTTCCAATGCTGACCCGATTTTTGAGCTAATTTTTAATATTTTCATATTTAATTTCTGGCGTTATGGGGCATGTAAATGTAATTCTGTTTATTGATTCTGATGTAGAATTTTATGATCTCTCATCTTTATTTGAACCTTTTTTGTCTAATATAATTTGTTAAGCAGAAAATTACGAAATTATGATTTTACATGTTAAAATCCTATGTTCCGGGGTCGCGGTCAAAACCCGGTATATTATTGCCTTGTTAAGGTCGAAGCAACACCTAAGCTGGCTTTGATACCCTCAAAAAGCTTATGTATCATATTGCACATAAAACGGCGACTTAATAAAACCTATTATGTATGTGTTACATATAATATTTTAAGTTTTAATGGATGGGAATTTTTTTTTTTAACTTAGAATGACAATTATTTTTGACACATGATGCTGGCATTTAATAATTTCGAAGATGGCTTTTTTCTTTTGTTTGCTTACCAACTTATTTTTGATATTACTTTATCGGACTAGTCCACAAAGAATCACTTTATAACCGCTAAACAATATCATAAATAATTAATTATAATAGTGTTGAACATAAGAATAGTTGTAGATTGAAAAATACAACTCTCGTGCTAAAAATCTTACATCCCGTGTAAAATATATAACATTCTGCAATTTGGAATATTTGAAAGATACCTCGAGTGGCACATAGAAAAAAGTGAATGGCGTGCAGAAAATTTGTATTTTGCGCATCAAAATTTAAATTGGATTTGTAACAAATTAAACTGTTGATGTGCTAGTTGAGTTTGCGGATTGCAATAATGAAAGAAAATTGCGAAATTTTCAAATGATCGTTTTTTCGCGCCGCAAATAAATGTAGTAGCAATTGTGTCAGTAGTGGTTGGAATGCTTCCATACAAATATAATTTACAATTATACATGAATAGATAGGCGAGAGCGGAATAATTCTATTGCGTCGTCAATACACCAGTCCAATTTTCCCGGCATGAAATAAAATTACCCGCCTATTTTTGAATTGTCGTGAATAATTTATTTCCGCTGTTATAACAGTCTCGTATTTTACCGATTAATTGCAACGTGCTGTGATGTATATTCGCGCGGGGTACAGTCAAGAGGAAAAGCGCGCACATTGTCACCATACTTCGTTGCCACAAAATTACCAATGGTTTACTCATTCATTCAAATATTTTCAATAGACATACTAGATATTTTAAGAAGATTTTTAATTAATATATAAATATATCAGTATATAGGGGTGGTGAATTGAAGGATGCATCATAGCGTTATCAGTGCAATGTTTAAATGTTCATTTATTTACTTCCTTAATTAATTTACATTACATTACAAAAAAATTAAATAGTTTCATTCATTTTTATAATCTACCTGGAAGCGGAAAATTGACGGAAATGGTTATTGGTATTTTTTTTTAATTCTAAATGTCATGAAATAACAAAACAAATGTACCAAGTGAAAGTAATTTTTTTTATTTGTCATCTGCTGCCATATAATTTAGAAGAAAAATTAGATTTAGTGAAGTGGTTGTATAGTCAAAATAATACTCGACAAACATGTATTAAATAAAATAAACTCTCATTTTTTTGGTTATTTCATGGTACTTTTCATAAGAAAATTAACAATAGACATTTCCGCCATTTTTCTGGTTTTAGGTAAACATACATACAGACATAACATCACGCTATGTCCCACTTAGTGGGGTAGCACGAACCCAGAAACACAGTCAACCAACAATCAATTTCCTCCAAACATTCCTATCCTGACACACCACTTTCGCCTCGTCTACATTCATAGTGCGATTCATACATGCTCATTTATTCTTCACACTCGGAATCATTCGTTCACGCAACAAACCATCAATCATACCCAACCAGTTATTCCTCGGACGCCCACGCAATCGTTCACCTTCAATCTCATCCACATATATTAGTTTCAACAACCTTTAATTCAACATTCGCTCAACATGTCCAAACCACCTCAATTGACTCACTCCCACTTTCTTAACAACATTCTTCTCAATCTCACATTCACCATACACCAATGTATACCGTATACGATCACGTTTTAGGTTAAGTAATATTATAAATATAATATGCAAAAAATTATTATCTACAATAAGCTATAAAATTTTTTTGGTGCAAAATAATTAAGGTAGCAAATAATTGAACATTTTTAAATTAACAATGAAAACGCTTTGGTGCGTTCTTCGATTCACCGTCCTGTATACCTAGACAAATACAATTCTTTATAATAAAATTGTTTTTGGCGACATTATTGACTCTTGGAATCTTAAGATGCCCAGTGCGATGACTTTCTTTATTTTGAGTTACTTCCTAAATTCTTCTGCTCATTTTGATGTTATGAATATGTTAGCAGAATTGCAATACATAAAATGTATAATCTAATAAACATATGAGCAGAGAGGTATATAATTCAAGCGTAATCCGATGCAACTAATCCAAATTTCAGTATCACAAAACAGAGTGGACAGCGACAACGATTAGCATAAACACATCAAGCCGACACGTCAGTTCTGTTTCCTAAAACCGCCGTCCGTTTGACGGTGGCACCCTAATCGTCCGGCATCCGCTACACTAATGTCACTTTGATTCGGCCATCGCCCGTGAGTGGTAACCAGCCAACCAATGGCATCTGCCGCTAGTGCCAGTGATGTCAGTTAGTGCTGTTAGTTTTCCACTAGTTCCGAAACCCGTAATTTATCGATCATGCCCGCGTGGTGCTTTTGTTCTCACGATACCGTGATTAATATTCATGTCAATTTTCATTCCTTTCTGAACTGATGCATTTACGTGTTATTGTTTTGTTGTGCTGTGTACGCACGCTGCTATTTCACAACATGATCGTTACTCGTTAGGTATTTAACGAATAACGAATGCGTTCTGGGAAGAATATCTCACTACGCTGTTTACTACGTTTGTTTACGTCGGGCCGATGTACACTCTTTCCAAACACTGTGATATACGCTAGGAAATTGATTTACAAAAACTGATCCAATTAAATAAAAACAGTTAGTAAAGATTTGAATTTCAAATATTAAAACCTGTAACTCTTTAACTATAAACATGTGTAAAATATACTATAAGTTTTATTTAATATAATAATGATATTTTTCTTACTAAATTCATAGCACCTTTGAAAGAATATTGAAAGTTTCCATAGGCACCGAGATCAAAAATACAGTTTTTCATATAGCAGAGGTTAAAATACTACTGGATTTTGTATTTGCTGGTTTCTTGATCTGATGACGCACTATGGACAATGTGTTAGTACTTGAAGGTATTAGGCATGTATGTTTTGATTACCATTTTATTAAGTTTAATTCGTTTTGACAGTTTTCAGCTGATCTCTGTCATTAGTTGTAATCGTTTATACCATCTGAATTAGCATCCGAAATGATTCCCGAATTGGATCAGGAACCAAACGGGCACCCAAAAACTTCCAGAGAATTTCGCCGGTTCATTATAAGCTATAAGCGTCAATACGCCAAAAAGTAATATTTTAGCCTGTAATGGGGCCTATTCTGTAACTTACCGGTAAAATTTTAACGGCCCCTTAAAAACTTTAACCAATAAAAATATATGTATCAAATGAAATTTTTATTATTTATTCAGTGACGTCTGTTATCATTGGTTATAATTTTTAACAGGCCGTTGAAAATTAAAAGGTAAGTTACAGAATAGGCCCCAAAATCTGGAAAACTATGCATTTTTGACCGGAATATTTACGAAAACTTTTGATACGGTGATCGAAGGGAACAACATATAACAATTTCAGTCAATGTCACCCGCGGGTACATACTTCCCATAAGAAATGGGCGAGGTCTTTTGCTCGAAAAGCGAATGTAGTACGCATCGTAATATGTCTTATATTTATCGAAATATGGCAATTTGTAATATTTTTCAAAATACGGAAATTTCCCCAAATATGACTTAAAATTCTAAATTTTTTTTATTACATTTCTTTATAATATTCTCGCCAGGAAACCCACTACAGCAGAGCGCATCGTCATATCTCTAATATTTTTCGAGATATGACAATTTTTTATATTTTCCGAAGAGCAACTTTGAGGGGCTGTAACTAGAAAACTATACAAGATATCGACATATATCTCCTGTTTTGTGTTTTTCGTGCCATTTAAAATAAATTAGTAAATTTTGAAAATTTTGAAATTTTTAAAATTTTTTTTTCAATATTTCGATAGGATATATCTCGACAAATATGAAAGATACAGACCTGCAGTGTTCACCAATCGATTCAGCTCGACGAAATACATAAACCCTGAAAATTTCAATAAATTCGGACAACCGGTTGAAATGTTAGAGCAAAAAGTCTGGAAATGGCCAAATTCAGGCCAAACGCCAAGGGGTACCCCTTGACTTTTTGGACAAAAACCGCTATTTTCAGGCTTTTTGCTCTAACTTTCCATCCCGTAAAGCGATTTTTATGAAATTTTACATACTTATGTAATTCGACGAGCTGAATCGATTGGTGAACATTGCAAATCTGTATCTTTAATATTTGTCGAGTTATCGCCGATCGAAATTTTGAACAAAAATACAAAAAAAAATTCAAAATTTTAAAAATTTGCTAATTTGTTATATAAGGCACCAGAAAAGCTAAACTGAAGTGAATTTTTAGATATCTCGTGTAGTTTTAGAATTACAGGCCCTTAAAGTAGCACTTCGAAAAAAACCAAAGATCGACGTATCTCGAAAAATATTAGAGATCTGACGATGCGCTCTGCTACAATGTGTTTCTTAGCGCTTATATTATAAAGAAATGTAATAAAAAAATATTGCAATTTTAAGTGAGAATTTTCCGTGAGTTTCAAATTTTTCTATCGGTATGTGAATCTGTATGAATGATTAATAATTACAGTTTCTGTTATTTGTTTGTTCCCATAGCAACTAAAATAATTTTATAAAACATATAATTCAGTTTTGTCAAAAGAAGTAAACAAAATAAAAACTTATAAATTCCAAGTTTCGTTTACATAACTTGTCTCGTTCATGAGATATTGCGCACACGGACATCCATCCATCCATCCATCCATCCTTACACACAGACATCATTGAGAAATTGGTCTTAACGGATTCAGTGGACGTCAAAATATGTATTTCCGCAAAAATCTATTCAGCGATTTTTTTCGTGATTCCAATACTTGTATAAGTATGTATTATTTTGTTGTATATTTTGTTTTTTAAGGGGGAGAGTAATTGTAACGGTAATACAAATGTATAGTGTAAGATTGAGAAGAATGTTGTTAAGAAAGTGAGATCAATTAATGTTGTTTGGGCATATTGAGCTAATATTGAATTATTTTTTCAACAGAAAAGGAAAATTTGTTAATAATTATTGTAAACTATGAAAGGTTCGTGGCACGTTTGGCTGCAAAAGTATTTAAAATAGCTCATGGCATCAACCGAGCTGCCTTTATCAGTCCACAGTGCTGCCTCCATCGTCCATCCAATTACACAGCGCGTATATGTCAGCGTAGGAGTCAGAAACAATATCACAGAACATAATTTGAAATCCGGTGGCCATAAACCCTGCATAATGCATTACGCGATGAGCGTAATTACAACATTTACCAATCAGATATCGATATGAAATGGCTGAAGATTACACACACTAACGCACATACATTCTCTCGTCGCTCGCTATCGCTATCTCGTTGCTGGTGTTGGTGAGGCTATACATGTGTGTGTGCTTGCATCCTACGCCAATTTCACGTAATTAATGTCGATTTTATCGACTATTCAGATTATATAAGTGGTAATAAATGATGTTTTATTGAACTCGAATTATCGATGGAACTACAACTGTCCGTATTTCGGCGGATTCATTGTAAGTTCAGTAAATAAATAGTGGACACTCTTTTTTGTGAGTCATGAACTATTACCAATCGGATTATTTAACTTTCGGTCTGTCCATTTATCCGTAAAAGAATGAAATTGAATTAATTTTTTTTTATAATTTCATGTTTAGCGATAATCGGTATATTATGTAGTGGTGACTTTATTTATTAAACAGCCTGTAGTACAAGAAGCGGCACAGAATCTTGCTGATTTATTTTTGGCGCCAAACGGCGTGGAGTGATCGGATGAAGTTTCGTTTTCCCCAGTCTCGACTGTCTTTCCAAAAGATTATTGAAGAATTATTTATTTTAAAACTTGATGAACTGGACCTTGGTGATGTGTGGTTCCAGCAGGATGGAGCCACGCCTAACACATCACGAACGTCGTTGGATCTCTTGAGGAAACACCTCTCCGATCGTCTCATCTCTTTAAAATGTGCGCTCACACGATTTGGCTCCGCGCGATTTTTTTTTTCTGAGATTATCTCAAATCTATCGTATACATCCATCGCTCTCGGATTCTACCTCACCTTTTCCAAGCCATCGCTAACATACCCGTCGATGTGCTTCAAAGAGTTCAGCTAAACTTCAAAAATCGGGTAGCTTAATGAACTGAAAATGGAGGCCGTCACTTGTCTGATGGTATATTCAAAGCAATGTGATTTAAAATTCTGATCGTGTATGACAGGAATAATAAAAAAATTATAACGGTATGTCCACTACTTTTTTTTTATTGCCCTTTTAAATCAACTTGTTTCTGTGTCGCAGCGTGTACTAGGTTGCACTCGGTACTGTATAGAGATCTATCCTACCTATTAAAAAGTGAACTCAATTCTCTATATATTTCTAGACACGTTATACCTACATCCTGTAGAACTTGATAGCAATCCTTGCTGTATAGAGATATATTATACCTATTAAAAAACGGCGAGATAGCCCAATGGTTTCATTTGGAAATAGAATCCTGGGCAGGTCTAAAAAAAAAATTCATGACTTGATTTGGGTCGGTATCACTCCCGTCATCATTCTAAGTTGATATACAATTAATTTGACAACCATAAAGCTATTGGACACCGGGTAGTGGTTGTAACAAGGGCTTGCACCGAGTGGCAATACACAATAGCATCTATGTAGCAATGCAAAAATGAAATTTAATTGTTGTCAATATGTCTGTCCATCCTAGGAATATAACCTCTGTGCTTGAATGTTCCGACCTACATATCTATTAAAAGAAACCTAATTACTATATCTCTAGACAATACCTACATCAAAAAGAATTATTAGTAAATAAGTATAAATTCCATCGCGCATTTACCCATTCTGGGTGTGATACTCCACTTTCGCATATCTCGAAAGGTGATATATTTGAGCATGAAGTATGCTTACCAACCAGCAAGTCCCATCACCCAAAGTAGTTCGATGTTCTTGCTTCTCTTGAACAGTTATTGTAAATTACATATTCATTTATTAAATAACCCCGAGATTTGTTTTTATGTATTTAAAAGAAGTGTTTTAGCCTCAGTTTTGGCACTGTCCAAAGTTCCAAAATTATTTTACAAAAAATATGCTTCGAAAGGTAGTTACAAATAAATATATTATCTACCACTTTTATTTGAAGTATATTTTTAATAAAATAATTTAAAACCATTTTATATCGCTGAAACACTTCTCTAAAAACATCAGCCATTCTGTTTAAGCAATATTATTTTAGAGATGAAATTCGTTTTCACTAAAAATATTTATCGAATATAAAATTTTAAAACTCGTTTTAGTATTTACCAGAGCGGTTAGACTTTGAACTAATAGTTTGCGGAGCAATGTCCGCGGAAATAATTTTAATAAAAAGCAAATATTGATTACATTTCAAACAGCAATTAATTCCTGTTGACTAAGTAAATAAATTTAAAATTTATAATCAAAGTGAATATTATTTTATGAAATTTTAACTGATAGTATTAATTGTAAAGCGGTTTTAATATATTATTTGGGTCAACATAGCTTTATAAATTTAACTACTGTATTGAAATAATTTGCATTTTTCACGAACACACAGTAAATATTTATTTTTATGTTTAAATAACAGTTTTTGAATGGTAATTTAAATTTGTAATATTTATGTGTCTGTAAACATTTTAGTGTAATTATATTTTTGTACCAAAATGTAAATAATAATATTTATATAACATTAAAGTTTAAATATTTTTTCACGATTACTTATAGAACTATTGTAAGAAATAGCAAACCTCTTTAATATAATCATAATAAATATTTACATTTTAAATATAGATACAAATCGTACGAAACAAAAAGCGCTGCCACCAAATTTCGCGTTTGCTGCACTGTTTCGGTTTTTGTTTTTATTCGTTTCTACTTTGTTTTGGCTACTATCTTTTTTATCACAAATTTTATTAAACCTTCCCTTGATACAAATGTGCTTGCTAAGCTCTGCGGTTGCAGATTATAGCAGATCATACCTATTTTAAATACAATAATTAACATGCTGATTTGTTAGCATTGAAATAGATGTTGATTTAGTTTTCTTTCTGTTTAAAACATTTCTTATTCATTATTATCCCAAAATGATCGGTACAGAAAATATTCATGTATTTATTAATAAATAATCACACAAAGAGAATATGACATGAATTATTTATGAATGTTTAAACAATTAGATTAGTTGCTGTCATATGTTTAATAATTGGTAGTTGCTTTTTTCATTTAGTGTGTTGAAGGGCAGACATTCGAACATCGTTTTTAAATTTATTTCTTGTTCTTTTATTTCATTACCTACTTTCTATGTGCAAGTATTTATTTAAAAAAAGGTTTTATACTGTTCATTTAAGGACTAAAATACATAACAATTGTATTAAAGAAAAACAAGCAGTTCCTGGTGGCGTATTGGCTGTCACTAGCCTAGCACAAAAATAAAATAAATAAAAATCTTTGAAGAAAAAAAAACTAGCCTAGCACAGCAGTGGTCTTGGGTTCGAATCCCACTGAAAAACATGGTCGTTTATGTTCATATTTAAATTAACAATCATCCACTCATGAGGCAGCATGTGACCGAAGTAGGTAGTCCGCTTCCCATCTTTATAAAAAGCCTTTAAAATTTCGTAAAAAAATGTATAGGATATTCCATTAAAAATATTAAGATTGCGAAAATAGAGAATCCGTAAAAAAATTTCTACTGCATGTATGGGGGCATTTTAATTTAATATAAATTATGTTTTAAAATTGATATAATCTTGGAAATTAAGAACTTCCGTATTCTTATTGTTTCAAAACGTACTACCCACCCTTAATTTATGAATATCTTTTATTATCTACCTGTATGCAGTAAGTTCGAAAATGTTTGTGCTGATAGTTTAAAATGTATCTAAGCAAAAATACCATGCACATCTCTATCAGCTAGACTCAACAGATCAATCCTTTGTTTACCCTCCAGCAGATCTACTTATCTCAACTGCTCTTCAGTTCTCGAGGAGTTGGCAAGAGACGGCGCTGCTGCTCGCTGCAGGGGCGTCGAGTGCGGGGTGTGTGTGGGCGCAGCCCCACCCCAGCACAAGGCGGCCAGTGTTTACGTTGCCAGCGCTCTGGCTCTCGATCGACTCCTGAAGAGCCTCTTTGTGAGAGGTGTATGGGTTTCTTTGGACAGTGGCGTACGTGGGAGATATTGGAAATATGTCTTAGATTTTGTTTTTGAATAAGTTTGTTTTGATCTGGATGGAAATATAACTGGCGTAAGGAAAGAGATCAAGGCAGATTTAGACGGTTCCTGTTACTAGAATATCGTAGAGAATATACTGAAATATTGAGTCTCATCTAAAGATTCAGATAGAGGCGCTGCATGCTCACTTAAGATGGCCGAATGATTAGGGAATACTCTCATGTACATTTTATTTTTTTTGTGGTGCGGTTCTCGTCACTATCTTCTTTCTCACTTTCTCCCACTATTGCTAGTGGGAGAAAGTGAGAAAGAAGATAGTGACGTGAACCGCACCACAAGAAAAACTGTAGTAGAGCTCATGCATTTAGAGAAAAAACTAACGTGCTCAGTAGAAGCTGTACAACCCAAACTACAATTGTTGACTGTATTAAATTATGTATTATTAGTAATATATTGAATATAATATTGGTACAATTATTAAAAATGATTTTTGGTGAATATGAAGGTTTAAGGTTATAATTTAGTGTTTTAAATATCCACACTATTACTTATTGAGGTTGATAGCGTATTTAAGGTATTTATTTGTTATCACTTTCTATTTTTATCTTATAATTTCTTGAAATTTGGCATTCAAGAACAATAATATTGTTTATCCAACACCTCTCAATAAATGCTCTATAACTATAGCGATTTTAAACAAGGAAAGTAACAGATTACCCTCAAGTGGGTATAATTTTGAGAAAAGACACTAGTGAGTATTCTTTTATTTATAACAATAATAATAACACACAACACTTTGGTAATCACTTCGATTGACATTTTAATTTACACAATTTAAAGCATATGTCACTGTCAAATAATATTTCTTTAATTTCTTTGTCATTTATTAAGAGATGCTGGATAAAACGTTATACTTCACACGTGCGCAAAGTGGAATTACCCACTCGATAAAATTATCACACTTCCTTGCTTACTTTGCCCACTTGTAAAGTAAATAACTATTAATTTGAAATGAAGACATCTTTATTAATAAAATGTAAATTAATTAGGAAATAATATCGTGGTCATAGAAAAAGTATGGTGTGCAACTTGCATAGAATGTCAATTTCATACCTATGTACATTTATTACTATTGTTTATAAATAAACTTACCAATGACCCTCGTAAAGTTTTGGTGGCGCTGGCGTATAGAACGCTGTTCGTATTTGGATAACAACTCGAATATAATTTAAAAGCGAGTGACGTATCCAAGCGCTCATCAAAATGGAGTTATTCCATTCTGTGAATTGCGGAATAACGTAATTCGAAATATTTATTAAATATTTCAATATTCCGTTCTTGTCTGACTTGCAAATTGAATCTGGGGTCCCGGGATGGTTATTGCGGACCGCGCATGTAGTAACACTGCTTACAATGCCTCCGTCCGTCCCCCGCACCCCCGCCCAGATGTACATACATTTCCAGTTCTATTTCCCAGCTCTGGATCTGTCACCCTTATGTAATGCAGTCCAACATTGTGGAAGCCAACTCAATGGAGTGCTGTGTAAATGTACCCCAACAATTTGTTCTATTTGCGGCGAAATTTAGATTTAATAAAGCCAATAGCACCGACGATGGCAATTGCCTCAATTGAAAACTTATATTAACATTATATTATTTTTATATTAATATTAGACTTTGTTTTTTGATTTAATATTTTAAGTTAATAGCTCCGTGGATTATGAGATCCTTGGTTCGAATCCCACAGCCAACAGTAGCATCTTTCGGGACCGTTACTTGACGACTAAGTTTATTTTAATTTGGTCAAATTTTCTTGTCAATTTATTAATTTTTTATTGTGTGTAATACGACACTTTTCTTCATCAATAAATTGGTTAATTTCTTTACGAATTAGAACATATTCTATTTTTCGACAATTATTTTGGGGATTCAAGAGAATTTTAGTCATTGATAATCCGTCAAAGTGTAATAATACTTTATTTGTTTAAAGCATAAGAGCTTATACAAAGAGTGTTGGGCATTTTGTACATTATTTGTTTAAATTACATTCCTAAGGCAAATGATCGTAGTTTTATCGCATTAACGGTATAATAGTATATCTTTTTAATTAAATTTTGACTTCTCCTGAAAATAATACGTTAAAGAAATTGTTTTTATTACTGTTTTTTGCCAGTTTTCATTCTTGGTGTCATTTATTAAGCGAAAATGGTACATAATTTTCTATAACACTGTTTTGGAATCTGGGCATTCCACTACTAAAAATTGTTATGGAATCACTAACATTCCATATGCGGCGTATGGAATATTTTCGACGAATCAGCACCGCTTATTAGCGCGACATATGAAGTATCTTGATTCAGTTACTATGGTTACGTCTGTTTGTTTTAATTTGATTTATTTGAGTTTGACGTTTTCAACAGTTTTATACTTGTATTTCTGTATAATTTCCAAAACCTTTTTATAGAAAGTATAGTCTACAACATGTAACGGAATGGCCTATCCCACGCTCGCAAACCGTAGCCCTCGCCTTTGGCTCGGGCTACAAACTTTTTGCTCACTTGGAATATGTGCCATTCCATTACTTGTTGTAGAATATACTATTACCAGACAAATAATAATGATTTTAAATAAATACATAAAATAACTATGTCTTCAGGCCATTTACCCATTTCTAGGTATAGCACTCTGCTCAAAGCAGATCTTGGTATTATATTTTTTCGAAAATTTGTTGATTGTCATTCTCGAGCCGAGGATCTTATGATTCACTCTCCGATGCGTTGCCATGGAGCTATTTACACCATAATAATTTTAATATCTTTATTTGAACAATATCAATTAATAGCATAGATTACAGATGATATCGGTTTGATACTACTGAAATTATCACAACAAACTTACGGAAATTTGATGTGTGTAAGAGAAATGACAATATTTTTGTTCTTGGCAATGTATTTACAAGTAAACTTGATTAATTTATGGACCCATAAATGGCGTCGAATAAAACAGGCGTTCAAATTATTATTATTCTAAGCGTGAACTGCATGTTTCTTAGTCTTTGGATTTTTGGCATATAATAATCATATATGGGTTCCTCCAAAAAAAGTTGATAAAAAAACTTTAGTAAAACGCTGTTAGGTTGCACTTTGTAGTAATTCATTTTGATCATAGTGTGCGTGTAGCAGCACCGTGACTAATTAATAAGCTTGCAACAAAAACAACACTCAACTTTTTAAAATTGCTTTTAAGTAAATAAAAAATTAATTTCCGTCACACTTCAAGTAGGCTATGAGTTTTGTGTTAAAAACTCGCTTTGTTTCACACTGTGATTAGAAGAGAGGCTACGTCACTTGCTCATCAAAAAAGCTGTTAGTTCACGTATGTTGCTCAATGATGCATTCCACACATTTTCATGCAGCATAACTGTAGTTTCTCTAAAATTACTTATCCATTTTGTTTAACTATGTTTTTGCATTGTGCGTATTTGAAACGGCTTCATCATGTTTCTATTTGAATCATGTCACAAGTATAACCGACTAATAAAAATGAAATTGGAAACCTCATATTTTCCGATAATGAAAGTCAAATGAAATCAATTTTAAAAATTCATTTAAACCATATAAATTTCCAATTCATCATACGCACTCCATTTAAAAGTTAAATCACAAATGTAATATCATGAAATACTCGATACTCTGATCAAAGTAAAGAAAAACAGACAAAACGAATATGAAACATTCACATTCGCAGATCACGGGAATTTAAAACAATAAAAATTTGCACAAAGGCGATACTTTTAATTAATACATTTATTGACAACCGTGTCCTACTGTAGAAATGTTTATTAATTAGAATAGTATTTATTTATTACAATTATTAACGGAGAAATATTAATATAACATCGTTATTTATATATGAGTAAAATATTGTCGAATGGTCTTATAACTTCTACAAAAGTTGTGATTATAAAGAAAATTTTTTGATTAAAAAATTATGAAATGCTTTATTGTATGTCATGTGTCTGCGTTTTAACCAATCCTGTCTTTATTATACTGAGAATAATGCTCTTGTGATTATTCCCGGCAATTTTCTCTGTAGCTTTTTTGTTTTTGTTGACAGATGTCAGATCACAAGTAAAAATGAACAAAAAAGATAGATTTAGTGACGTGCCTGATGATGAAATCAAAAAATAATCTAATTAAATATAACTCGAGAGCTCGATAAATTAGAAAATAATTCTCCAGTATCTTTCTCAAACTTGTCGCCATTTGGCAATAGCCACTCAAGCCCTACGGCCTGGCAACATGTTTTCGAAAGATCTGTCAAATTATTTTCAATTTATTCTCACTCTCTTGTTATATTATTACTGAAAATTTTTTGGTTAAAGAAATATCCAATCAAATCCCTGTATTTCTGATCACATGTGCTAAAGTAACCAATCAGGTCACAATTACACTGATAATTTCCCCGGGAAATTATCACCTGTTGCTAAGTAACAGTCGTTGACAGCTGGTTGACAGTTAATTCAATATTTAATTTGTTTATTTCAAAATGAGATTTTCATGGTTAGAAAATAAAAATAATAATAATAATCGCAAAAAATTTTCTCACCGAATATCCCTCGACCATTGATAAATACTTATAATTTGATCACAACTACCTCAAGAACGTTGCTTGAAGGTAACAGCCCTCCGCCTGCGGCGTCGGGCGGTTACCAAGCAACGTTCTTTCGGTAACTGTGATAAAATTATTTCGAATTATCAATGACCTAGGGATATTACGAGCCCAAAATCATATTAGTGGGCCTAGTTTTAGAATAGCTTTTAGAATAGCTTTAAAAAAATAGTTCTGATCGAACAGAGGCAAAATTTATTGTACTAAATTTATTTACAACATAAATTCTGTTATATTAAAGAATATTTTAAGCAATAATAACAACTGAAATAATATCAAATTTATAATTTGTCCCAAAGGTATTGGCTGGTATCACAAACATTGTTTTTAAATCTAATGACAAACAACACTTACAGTGAAGCACATCATAGAAATTTGCCCTAAATATAATACCGCAAGATCTCTTCATAGCATACCAACCAACATTACCGAAACACTCTCCAACGACACCTCCCGAATCTCAAGCATTCTACTATTTCTTAAACACACTGGCCTATTCACTGAAATATAACCCAATGTAAACACTACTGTTCACTCTGTAATATTCATATTCATACCCACAACAATATATACGTATGTAAAAATTATTGTACCAGGGTTCAAATAACCTTGTAGTTGAAGAACCCTTAAATAAATAAATAAAAAAAACAAAAAAAAATCTAATGACAACAAAATACAGAAAATTGTTTCAAATAAAAATAGTAAGTAATATTATTCTACATCTTTTTTATTCCAATGAAATTTTCTCTATCTCATTTATTTATAAAGGTAAGCCCAAAAAACCTGATAGGCCTTGAAATAATCAACAAGTTACTGTTGATGAATTGTTAAAAAAATCTAATTAATTCGTAGCATAAACAATACCTCTGTTACACATATGTATGTGCGATATATAAAAATTATAGAATTTAAGATATAAATAAGGCGAATTAACAAATTTCCTTTTTATGACTTTAACTGGGCCAAATAATATGATTCTGGGCTCGTATAGCTGATAATCTTTTATTGTAATTTATACTATTGTATTTTCATTTGTAATTTTTTAATTTGACGTACTATAAACATGCCAATGTAATATAGTCAATAAAAACTAAACTAATCTAAACTAAACTATAGACAAAAAAGTTTCTTTAATCTAGTTCAAATTTCTAACCAAAAAAAGTATAATGTAAAAGGGACTTAATTCAAACAAAGTATTATCAAAAAATTTACTTTGTATACACGGCGTAGAATAATTTATTTTTGCAAGCAAGTGCCGAATAAACAAGAATAATTTCAAAATTTTTTGACTCTATAATAATCATCAATATGTATTGGCGTATTTACAATATTATTTGTTATCGTGAAATACGTAGGAAGTAGATACATAATAACATCAATTTATTCAGATTTGCATCACAATTAGCAGATCATTATCCTCGCATAGCAGCAATAACTTACATAACGAAAATAATCTGTTAAACTATTCAAAAAACTAGATCAATTCTTTGACAAAAACGTAGAGAATGTCTAATAACATCCCTAAAAACATGATTAAGATGTTAGCAAACCACTAACAAATCACATGTCTCCCATGCATCGAATTCAACAAGTTTTTGCTGCAGCAAAGAAGCCGTGATTTTTCCGGTGCTGCATCTTGCATCTCGGGGTAAATTCCTCCCCTTCTATGCCTCCCCCCGGCTGTGCGACCGCAAGTTCACAGCTTGAGCGAATCGTGACGCAGAGATCGGTAACCGCATAATTCTATTAGGCAGACGTGACTTATTACGTTGTAATAAGTTGTCTGCGCGGTCGCGGCCGCGGCTGGATAACCGAAGCGGTTGCCAATATTTATATGTGATCAAATAACGCTGTGCGGTGACCAGGTGACCTTGCCTGTCCGGTCAATGGGTTTCTAACCCCTGCTTGTTGATAGAGTGATCGCACACTGCTATCACTACATTCTAATATTAATCATTTCTTTCAAATATTATTATAATGTCTTAATGTAAATAGCTCCGTGGTTTAGAATTATTCTACATCTTTTCTAATATAACAAGATTTAGGAAACGGAATTGGAAGGTAGCTTTGAAGCCTGGTCACTCGATAACGCATGTTAAGCAGCACTGCTCGCGGTAAGCACTTGGATGGGTGACCGCTTTGCGAAAACCCATACCCACACTGCATGCCGTAGTCACATCACCAAAAACGAGATACCGAGGCGGCATATAACCTCTGCAGTTGAGATCGCATAATTATAATTAAAAAAAAAATTAACAAGATTTAATATAAATCTGTTGGTGCCGATCTCGGTTGCGTAGTGGCTATGTCGCTAGCCTAACACGCCGGAAGTCGTGGGTTCGAATCCCACTGAAGAGCATAGTCGTTTGTGTCCACATAAATTCATAATCATCCATGACCATAGTAGTTAGACCGCTTCTCACCTTCATAAAAAAAATCTGTACATAAATACATGTTTTTTTTTTTTTAAATTTTGTACATACGACCATAAGGTAATGTGTACAGGATGTTATATAAAATGAAACATTTTTTATACCGTTAATATATAGGATGAATAAGATTGGGTCTAGAATTGACCCTTGTAGTACTCCACATATTAGAGACTGAACATCGGACTTTTGTTTATCGTAAATCACTACTTGTATATTTTGTTGTAAATAAGATAAAAGCTAATCAGCTCACGTGTTTCTTAAACCATAAACATTAAAAATATATAATTGTTGAAACAAATGGCTCCGTGGTAACGCACCGGACTTTGGATAATAAGATCCTGGATTTAAGCCTCACAGAAGACAAATTTTCGATATTAAATTTCGAAAATTTTCACCACAAAAAATTATGATCTCTGTCGCCTCTTTAAACTTTCCCAAAATATGTTTAGTTTTATTAATCTTTTCTTCACATTTCACAATGGAGTAAATAGCTCCGTGGTAACGTGTCGGACTGTGGATCGTGAGATCCTCAGTTCGAATCCCACTGCCGACAGTTACAAATTTAAATTTACCCCTGTGGTTCCCCTTCCACTAACATCCTTGGGGGCTATGATTTGACGGCTGGTAACCGCACTTCATACGAAAAAATATATCACTTACCGAGATCTGCGTAAGCAGAGTGCCACACCCGTAATGGGTAAAAGGCGTGATGATATATATTTTTATATTCACATTTCTTTTATTCCTAATGATAGTAAGACTTCCCTTTTAAATTGTAAAATCGAAGATCCTCAACTTACATATATGTGCAGAAGGTAAAAAACATATTTCACAAGTAATAATATTCAAATAAAAATTAAAGAAAATTATAGGTTATTATTATCCTCAGGAATATACTCATTATACTACATACCTTTACAATTGCATATATGTAAATGTTTTGTATGTATATTCCGATAAATGTAGCAAAAATAGTAAAGACGTAGTCGTATGTAAGTACTGATATACTATATAGATAACTTTGTTTATTAATTGTCGCTTATATTTTCCGTAAGTGGAAGAGTACATAAAGTAGCTATAACAACGTTGATACTTAGGGAGTATTCAGCGAGCGGAAATTCATTCCCGATATCGTTACTTTTTGATTTAATTAAACGGAGATTTCCAATTTGTGAAATTATAGTAAACCTCTCCGCAAAATGTGACAAGCTGAAGTAGCAGTTTATTTTCTCAATTTATATTTCATCATTTTATTCTCGAGGAGAAGCAAGGATCGTAATAATAACTAATCTTATTACTGTCTGAAAATAAGTAGACATATTAGAAATCCCCGTACGTGCTCAGGTCTATGAGATCTATAAGTACCTCCATATAGTTCCAAACCTCCCCGATCGATGGCAGCATACGTCACCGCGTATCCTGAGAGATTCCCAAGCAATAATCTTCGAATACGCAATATTGATCATTATAGGAACAAACCATAATTGCAGTTTCTGTAAAATTGAACGCAAATTGCAATAATTGTAGAGCTCTGTGCTCTGCACCGGGCCGATAGTAAACATTTTATAAAACGTTTATTTTTGTCGGCTGCGCTCATGTGCGTAGCCATCGTAAAGATCTTCGTGATCGCTTCGATCTCCGGTAATCGCATATGAAAGGGTGTCTTCCACATTCGTCCCGTGCCTTTTCGCCCAAAAACCTAACTCTACAACGACCCTAATCATCTGCTGAAAATAAACCACTTATTTGAAAATAATGTACAATACTAAAAATTACATGAAATAGGTACCAACTCATTGTAAATTTATCCTGATTATATTAGGGTTTTCAAAACAATGTTCCTTGTTTATGAGAAATTTTATAAATTAAAGTTAATGTTTTCCAAACACATATTCACAAAATATATCTGATGTAGAATTGAAATGTGGCGTACGGGGATTTCAATGCTATATTTTTTCTTTTTATATATCACTGTATCTTTTTGCATATTCACTTTACATATCAACAGTAAAAAACAAAAGTACACAGAATTAAAAAATGCATGCAATAAGGAAATACCAATATCAAATGTACATTATTGCATGCATATATAATTAGGTAAATTGTGCAGTACTTTTTCTTTCGTGTATAAAATTAGAAACTTTAGATTAGTCTAAAAAGTTTAATTTGTATCAAGGAATATTTATTTAATATGTTTAACTAAGTAATATACAATTTTACGCCATTTTTTGGATTATTTAATCTTAAACAAAAGTGAAAATTTAGTTGGGTTAAAACATTTTAAATTTAATGTTTAATGTACAAATTTTGTTTTGCTATGTTTAGCTATGCTAGTGAACTACTTTTTATTAAAGTTTAATATTTTCCAAATCATTTTTACGAAATGTGAAAATTAAAATCTATTAAAAAATGATTAACTAGGCCAAGTAAACAATATTGCATGAACAAATTTCAATTCAACTTTCAAAATTCAATATCTATAGTATTAACTTTATCAAAACATCTAAAACAAATAATTAATAACAACAACCCAATCTCCGCCCCCACCTCTCGGGCGGGTAGGTTAATTCGCCGGTTCTTGCGATTATCTTCCGATGCACCAGCCTGGTGATTCTCATGATTTCAACACCCATAACCACACCAATTGACGTTAAAAATATTACTACCTACTAATTGTGCACTTATTCCGCCACTTTAAGTACGAAACGTTATGTGTGGTTCAAGTGGTTGTTGCTTGATGGCTGATTCCACGCTCATCATCGTAAACACATGGACATCGCACTGCAACATAAAGATACTGATTATGATCAATACAATTTAATTTACCAAGTATATTATATTAGTTCTGTGGGAAAATCAATTTGCTGTTACCTGTCAATGTAATACTGTCATAAAATTAACTTCATACAGAAGACTTATTACTTGTTCTGGAGTATTGTATTCTCTTCTGTCTGTTCTTATTCACTTTCCTTTCTCTGTTACATTAAATTATCTATTTTTGTCTATAGACCACGATTGCTTCTTCTCTTATATGTATAAGTATATGATTTCAATATACTTTCCGACATACATATTGCTACATCTATTCTTAAAATGTTAAACTAATATGAGAATTCTGTCAGATAACACAAAACCTACAGTCACAACAGACACAAGAAAAATCTGTACTTATTAATAAAATAGCGGAATTAAAATTATATATATGATATTTTCAAAACTTATCGGAGGAAAAGATATTCTTGAAATAAGAATGAAAAATATTGTGGCATTAGTTGTTGCACACTGTGTTATCGACTAAGCCAGAGCTACCATCGAACGTATCATGTTGTGCGCATGTGCAATTCGAGGTATTGCGCCATATTGACTCAAGCTCCGTTTATCATGTGTAAATGACAATTAAATATAAAAAATTTAAATAAATATATCATCACGTTATTTATCTATTTCGTGTGTGACACGGTTGACACAAATTTCGGTAAAAAAATGTATTTTGCATATAAAACGCGGCTACCCAAACAAAAAGTGACAATGGTGGGTAAGTGGCGAGGAGGTCTGGTTCATGACTTGTAGGATCTACTCAGTTCACAAATCTCAGTAAGTGATATATCAAGCACTATCAAGTGACGATTTCTAAAGGTTTTTGGTAAAGATACCCAACTCTGGACTTAAAAAAACTACAGGAGATTTGACAAGTTCTTTAGAAAAAATGGGATAACATTCTTGAAGAGGATTTTAGAGAGTTAATGAAATATATTATATTATTATACAATTTACTCCTTTGGTGTGGAATTCTGCTTTTGCAGATCTCGGTGGGTAGTATAAATGTGCGATTACCAGGTGTCAAGAACAGAATTTAAAGTGGCAGATGTGGGTTTTGAGAATCGAACTAAGTACCTATGTTATGATCCGCAGTCCGTTGAGATATTATTTGTGTAACATGAAGAGCTATAAATATAGTTTAAAAAGCTTGAGTACCTAGCCGTGTATTGTTATAAAGAAACGGCAAAGCTTGTAAATTTGAGAGATAAAATGGTATATAAATATAAAAGTGACAGCAGCAGATACATGTGAAAGTACGTAAGTATCCATTTGGTGTCCATCGCAACCTAAACAAAAAAGAGAATGTGTAAAAAAGCGTCTGGCTTTGCCATAAAATCCGAAACACAAACACAATCCGATACGCTTTGTATCCTCCTACATTTCACAGCATCTATAAATCAACACGCATTATTTTAAAACGGAGCAGGTCCCAAGACGCAGATTCACATGTATTTACTGCGAGCGTCACACAAGTGACTCACTACAGCGCCAACATGTACAGACTTCAATTTCAAAAAGTGTTGTTTGAAAATAGTTTATAGAAAAACGAACAAAGATGCGACGTCGAAACTTATTGGGAGCATGAATGTCTTCAAACGATCTCTGACGGATCTCTTACTTCGCGGCGAGCGCGTTGCTGTTGTTGCACTCCAGACTCTTTACTCTTTCAATGTTTCAATGCACTGGTGTCGTGTATATTTTGTGACAAACTTCATGTTATTTTTCTATTTATCGGAAAAGTGTTTTTATACTTATTTCCTAAATGAAATGTGCTACTTTTTACCAGATGCCGCACAGATAATAACAATTTCACATTACAACGATCCAGAATTTATTAAATAAAAAGTTGTATCCCAGAACATATTTATTTACCGAAGTATAGGGATTTGCAAATAAAAACTTCTCTATAACGTCAATTTCGTTGTTTTTAAAGTGAGCGCTGTACAAAATAATCTAAATTTTAAACAACGCAATAATCTGAATAATCTTGATTTGGTATTGGGTTCTCTGGGTATATTTGCTCGAAACCTGAATGTATCTAGAGATGCTTGATTGAGTATTTAAAATTATGTATTCGTGCCTATAGTGATGTATGTTTCTGAATGTTGGGTGTGGATGAAGAAGCATGAACGACATATACCTGCTGTGGAAATGAGATATTTGATAGGAATGTGTGGATATATGAGACGTGATTGAAAAGAATGTCGTTAAAATTGAAGTGAGTCAGTTGAAATGGTTTGGACTTCTCGAGCGAATGTCGAATGAAAGGTTGATAAAACTAATATATGCGGATGAGATTGAAGGTGAACGATTGCATGGGTGTCCAAGGAACAAATGATTGCTTATGATTGATGATTTGTTGTGTGAACGAATGATTCCGTGTGTGAATAATAGACGAGCACGTATGAATCGCACTATGAACGTGGACGAGACGAAAGTAGTGTGTCGGGAAAGGAAAGTTTGGAGGAAATTGATTGTTGGTTGTCTGGGTTCCTGCTATCCCACTGAATTGGATATGGCGTGACGTTATTTATATATTTATGTATGTGTCTTGATTAACTTAGAATTAATAAAATAAAATCGTTAAGCCTTCAAATTATAAGCAAAAAATATAAGTGTTTCCAGAACTAAGTTCTCATTTTCAGTAGAATTAAGATAACACAATTTGTCCACCAAGTTAGTTGTCAACAAGGAATCTGATTTTTTTAATTCCGCGACAGGCCAATATAATTCCGTGGCAGGAGTCTGCACCTACAATTGGCAGAAGTGTGATAATATATATTTTTTATTTCTTAATCCTTGTATAAATACAAATCTATAATAATTACTTTCTCATCGACTAATAAGGTTTAGGACGCTTGAATGTTTCATGTTCATGGTATATGAAAAAAGGGATATAAATTTCCTTAAAGACGAAAGCAGAAAAAGAATCACTCCGTCAATTCATCTGTCAATCGTTTCTCGATATACCCAACACAAACAAACGAAGAATCCTAATCCATCCCTCCCACCATCGTTTATCACCCGAGAAAGGAGTAAACAAGTTTTTTCCTGCGCACTAAACTACATTTTATACTCCACACACGTTGCTAATATCAATATTGCCTTTGTTTCCGGGTTTCCCTGGGAATCAGCGTCCGTGTGGTCGATAGATAAATGAGGAATAAAATTTTATTCGCAATTATTATATCACTTACCGAGATCTGCGTAAGCAGAGTGCCACACCCATAATGGGTAAAAGGCGTGATGATATATTTATTTATTTTATTTTTATTATGAGAGCAGCGGATAGGCAACGGATGTATGTAACAGGTGTGCGAGGAGTGAGAAATTCTGTAGGTGGAAAGATGTGTTGTTTTGGGTTTATGACTGGCTTTTAACAGCGGATTCACACTGCGTCTCCAGATGTATTGACGTAATTAGCTAATTCACTCACGGTATAACATTTCCTACATGCAGGACCGTCACTATCTTCAGAGATATATAATTCTTAAATCAGCATATCTAACTATATGAACATTTATTTATTGAGCTACATAGGTTTGTAGTAAAACAGACTGTGAAAACGAAATCTGGGTTAAAGTCCTTACTCACTTACTTCATTTGGCATTAAGCAGAGTACCACATCTAAAAATGAATAAATTATCTGATTATATATTTATTTATTATTGTTTTTCACTTATACCGTGATATCCCAAAAACTAAAATTCTTTCAAACTCAATTATTCTGATACCGGTATCCTGAAGAGTAAATTCCGAATAAACTATCAAAAAAACTTATGTATCCTCCACGTGACTCCTTATTTTATATCTGTATCTAATTAAGTATCTTGACCACTGGCTTGGCTAACTAGTTGTGTAATCTTGATTGATCTCTTTTAAATCTACTGAGGATGAGAACGTATATACACAGCTCTCGAAATACATATACGGATTATATTGCTTATAGTATTATAGATTAGAAGCTGGAGTTTAGTTTGTTGATTAAATAAGCGTTTTGATTTTGCCAATAATAATACTTTATACAGAACGTAGGTTTAATGTGCAAACGTCGTAAACAAAAAAAAAAAACATTAAATTTACTGTTGGCAATTTAAAAATGTGCATTTTATTTTGTACTAACATGAGCTTGTGACTTCTATTTAGGATTTAAAAGTTTGTATTTTTTGGAGTTTCTGCAGATTCTCAAGTCGATGGGTACCTATCTTTATTGTACAAAACATGACATTAATAACTTTTCTTAACTAAAATACGAACTTGACGTTTGCACGTTAATGCGACGATAATACTGTATCTTTCATTCAACAATTTCAATTTTCTTTTATAGTTTTTTTTTATTATTATTATTTCTTATGAATTCAGTTGTAGTTGAGCTTTGGTTTCTAGGAGCACATTTCTCTATTACGACTTATTCCTATTCAAGTTCTGTATGTTCACTTTCTTTTGGTCTCTCTTTCGGTCTTGATCCCCTCAAATTATACATTGTTTTTACCATACCAGTATCACACATTGTAGGTATCTGCACCAACCCCAACGTAGTCTCCTTAATGTAATTTTCAGTATTACGCTGATGTCGTATACCTCGTACAATTCAAAATTCATTCGGCTTGTCTAACCTTCGTCTTCTTTGATTGGTCCGTAAATTTTCCTCAGCATTTTCCTTTCGAATATAAGCAAAGCGTTTGTATCCCTAGTTCTTAAAGTCCAGGTCTCTGTCCGACGGAATCAGTGTTTTATAAATATTCACTTTTATATTCCTACTAAGGTTCTTGTTCTGTATTAATGCTGCAAGGGCAAAGAAGCATATGTTTCCAATACTTATCCATCTCTGTATCTCTTTGTCTCGTCATTACTAGAATTAAATAACGCCAAGATTGTATTTGGGTCAATGTTTTTTTTATATTCTTACATTTAAAATCATCTTCCCTTAATGAAACCAAAATTTGATAGTGTCGCTTTGAAAAGCCTGATGATTTCGTCAGGTGTTCGAAAAATACTTATAGATGTAATATTGTTCCTCCTGTAAAGCAATTAGTTTGTTAATTTCAATATTCTGTGCTATCCTTACCTTCTCAAACCATTTCAACTTCCTAAAAGTGTTTTAGGATTCCCTCCCTGTGTAGCTAGTCCGCGACTACTTCCTTAAAACAGCCTCGGCGGCGTACATCATCCATAATTGCAAGTAAATATGCAACAAGTTGAAACACACGACGCCCACACTGTAAATCCGCAGTGTAATGGAAGCCCCACTGTTTTATTTTCCCAGAATAAATAAATGTGCAAACATGGAAATTATTCACATCGGATAAAACCGTTTTTCTTGCGAAATTAGCGTTATTTTACACCGTTTACACGCAAATTGCTAATGGTATCTAATGTGCTTCTTGTGCGATGATAGAGGAGAT
Organism: Poecilus cupreus; assembly: GCA_963942605.1. Classification (NCBI taxonomy): domain Eukaryota; kingdom Metazoa; phylum Arthropoda; class Insecta; order Coleoptera; family Carabidae; genus Poecilus; species Poecilus cupreus. Next base: position 32,035,214 of record OZ012720.1, read on the forward strand.
ATCTTCGGCATTGAATGACAGTTTGGTTTTTGCTCATGGTGATTAGTACTTACTCTCTTTTGATTGTCATCGTAAAACTTGTTATGCATATTTTATTGAAATAAAGTCTGAAGCAGGAAGTGTTGAATTATCGTCCAGTTTTACTGCTGCGTACGCTTTTAGTTTCAAACGCATATTCCTCTAATTATTGTATCGGTCGCTGTGCAATGGCCTTCCAATTCTAGCTCTTCTTTGAAGTGCATGTATTGAGCTCCTAATTATGTGCTTTTATAAGCGTTTCTTGTTCAAAAAAATGAATATATCATCACGTAATTTTAGTCTGGTCTAGGTGTGGTACTATAATGTTCTCTTTAATAGACTGTTGTACCAGTTTCCGTTCATGAGAAAATGTTAAACTGTCAGTGACATCTCTGCATTTAATCAGGTAATATATGCGCCTGAAATGTGCGCATGAAGTGTTATCATAGGTTGAATTAAGGCCCCTTGAAAACAGCGATTGCTACAGAACTACACAAGTTTTTAATCCTATTGGTGTCTTAATATATACACAGTAGGGTGTCCCTTATTTTACAAAACTACGAATTTTTCAGGTCGTTCCCCTTAAAAGTTTTAAGTTTGAGGAGAAAAAAATTGTGGAATTTTTTCAGATTATTTCAGTTAAACTAACCCGTGCCACCAAGGGGTCCAAGTTTAAATGGCATTTAACATGGGATTTGGTGGTGTTCATGATCAAAATTGTATAACTTAGCCAAACAATCAAAAAATCTGAAACTTTGGAATAATAAATTGACATATAAGTATTACTTTTATATGTGAAAATGAGCATTTTCTGACGAAAATGAAAATTTGACAGCGAATTTTACAGCTGTTATTTATTCAAATGTCAATTTTGACATTAAATTTGAATTCAGCGGTGTCAAAAACATATTATTCAAAGTTTCAGATTTTTTGATTGAAATTTGGCTAAGTTATACAATTTTGATCATGAACACCACCAAATCCCATGTTAAATGTCATTTAAACTTGGACCCCTTGGTGGCACGGGTTAGTTCAACTCAAAAAATCTGAAAAAATTACACAATTTTTCTCCTCAAACTTAAAACTTTTAAGGGGAGCGACCTGAAAAATTCGTAGTTTTGCAAAATAAGGGACACCCTAATACACAGGATTGAAATAAAAATAATTTCTGGATTTCAGTCACAAATTTAAAAATTTTATTTCAACATCTACAGGTTTCTACCCCACATGGGTTTTCTTCAGGAGCTACAAACAGTTTTTTTCAAATTAATTTCAAAACAACCGAAAAAATACTAATAAAATACTTATTTAACATATAACAATTACTTACGTGATAGTAAAAACATTAAAAATAAAATTTGTCAAAGATAAAAACATTTTAAATCAATAAATAATTAATAAATAATTAAAATCGAGCATCGTACTTAACCAAAATGGAGAAATCTTACTTAAAACTAATTAGCTCCAAGGTTGCACTTAATTTAAATTTGTATATTGCACAAGTTTGAATTGAATTACATTAGTTTTTTAATTATTTATTAATTATTATTGTTTTATAATGTTTTATCTTTTACAAATTTTATTTGTAATGTTTTGACTTTCACGTAAGTAATTGTTATATGTTAAATAAGCATTTTATTATTTTTTTTCTGTTGTTCTCTAATTTGAAAAAAAAAACGGTTTGTAGCTACTGAAGAAGACTCATTTAGGATAGAAACCGATAGAAGTTGAAATAAAATTTTTAAATTTGTGACTGAAATCCAGAAATTGTTTTTATTTCAATATAAATCACAGTCAAGAAGCGTACATATTATTATATATACACAGGGTGTTTATATAAAACAATTAGTTTTCTGTCTAACTAATAACTTTAGAGAAAAATTAAATACACAGGCTTACCTATACAACAGTAACGGGGACATAATTGTATGGATGGTAAAATAACATTGTTGGGGAAATGTGGTGGAGGGAAATGAAAATTACATTTAAAAAGAAATAAAAATGGGTACTTTTATATTGAAATGGATAGCCCGCAATATTCCCTTTTCAAAGATATAATACGCTACTATACCTAAAATATTAGGGTCACAAAGTTTAAAAAAATAACATCTTTAAGGTGGAAAATAGAACTTCAGGTAAGCTGTTGAATAAAACATATTTTTTTTACTGATACTCTTGTCATCAATTGGTCAATAATTATTGTGGTCGATACAATATTGGTCAACAATTGTTGTCGCTGCAAATCCATTATTGACAGGAGTATCAACATAGTTAGTTGAAGGGTAACCACAGGGTTAAAGTTAAAATGACTACTGTCTGAACTGATGATCTCAAGGAATTTTTCTTATTACAATTCGGCATATGAAAGTATTAAGTACACCTAAAAATTTACATCTTCTATGCATGTAAAACATTAATGAATTGTAAAAACAATGTTGGCGTTAACAGCATCAATAAAACAAAAAAAATTACCAAACAAAATTAAAAGTTTAACCAACCATCCGAACTGTAAAACATCAAACACCATTCGCATCTCAACCCCAAAACACAGCCGCGCTTTGGTATTGACGAACAAATGCCCGTCGTTGCCAAGGGCAGTTTCCTCGTTCGAGCATTTGATGCACGTAGCATAGAACTTGTTTCGGTTGCCTTCACCGGCGCGGGGCGCAGACCAACACACGGCAAGACTGTTGAAAGCTCCACTGCTGTCTGACTTTAATACTGTGGCTTTCAACTGAAAATTATTCTTCTCGTTTGTGTTGGCAAGCATTGTCCAACGAGCGCAGTTGTTTTTCATTGTTTACTAGAGGGAAACTGATGTAGAGCGCAGCATATGATTCTTAGCGGCGAGCACCTGGCCTGAAATTACTAATACTTGTAGGAAATCTAATTTTTAAGGCGATTAACAGCAGTTATTTTTCAATTTCCTGCTGTTTTACTGATTAGAATTGTTGTATCCTGTAATTAAAATAATTTAAATCTATTAACTTATTATCGACTGTTTTCCTTCTTTTTAGAGCTCTTAGTTTTTCACACACTCCATATTTTATGTTGGTTGTACAAAACATTCAGTAAAAACTTTAAAATTTATCCTTTATATACTTACAGTAAAACAGACCAAATAAATCAAGTAGATGTTACAGCATTTGCTACTCACTACTTTCACTCGTGCATCAGAAAGCTCCGGAATGTAATATTGGTCATAGCTTACTTTATGACACAATATACAATATTCGTCTATTTCATAAAATTGTTGCACAAAAATTTTCGTCAATTCGTCAAATCTAGAATATTAGTATAAATACGCTAAACTAATATGATTTAGACTTGGAGTGTACAAATTGAACTTGTACAACATACTTAGATGGACAGCCAAAATGTGCATTTCTGGTTACTGAAAAACTGTTGTATCTCAGGAAAATTACTATAAAACTCATTTACATGGCCCATAAATAAAAAAATATATTGAAATTTACGTGGTACTACAAATGAAAACTTAGTTTACACTTCTGCTAGAACACATTTTACTTGGTGGCGCTGCAGTTATTTAATTTTCAGTCTGTACAGCACAGATAAATAGTTTCAAATAGAATTATAACTAGTAGATTTGTCATCTATAAATAAATAAACCATTACGCCATTTACCTAGTTTGGACGTGATACTCTCCTTTCGCAGATCTCAATAAATGATATACCTATTCGTAAAATGCGGTTACCAGCTGTCAAGTCAAGGTCCACAAAGAGTGATTTACAATTGTTTTTCGTATCCTCTTTTCTGTTCTCTTGAATCTATTCTGCACAGTCGACCTCTCCTTCTGCCCCTGAGGTCCATTCTAATATTTTCTTGGCCAATCTAGTGTCTTACATTCTAATTCAGTGACCATACTAACATAATTGTTTTTCTTCTATTCTATCTGTAATACTTTTGTTTGCATCCATTTCTAGGGCATTTAATTATTGTCGATTTTTTTAGGTGCAAATTTCTTCACAATATTTATTGCAGATTCCACCATTGAATTGTAGATTATTTCTTTTGGATGTTGTGTTATAACATCACTCTTATCATATAGGCTGGTGCTCTGTTTTTGGTTGTTTTAAGAGAAGTGGTATTGTATCGGTTTTAGCGCTGTACAATATTCTAATATTACTTTATAAAAAAAAAAAATGCTTGGAATAGAAATTATAGAGAAATATATTATCTACCACTTTTATTTGAAGTATTTTTTTTATATAAAATACTTCTCTTAAAACACCCAACAACAGAGCTCATAGTACCAGCCACTGAATTTAGTTTTTGTATTGCTGAGCTACCCTTTCCCAAAATACTAAAATAATAATATTATTATTAATAAGTCTTCAGGAAAACTACCACTTTCTGTTAGGTTGACTTAACCTGCAGGATATATTTGAAATCCGGTTGCTATATACAAAATACTCCGAAGCTTGTGTATCTATCGAAAACTTATGAAATTTGAACCATCTCCTGTATATAAGTGTCTTTGTATTAAGTGCATTTATAAATATTGTTTTATATTTGAGCAGTCCGCTAATGAATAACGGGCAATATGGCTAATTAAATTGGTCTTCGTCGGTCCATCGTCTTTAAAATGTCTCATAAAAACAAGCAAACACAGCTGTCAAGCATCGTCCGTGCGACCTCAGATTAAATACAAGCTCGATGGACGATGGGCGGGCAGTAACGATTTTTATCATTACGATTCAGAAAGCGAACTCCAATTTTAAACAGTCTACGGGCTGACAATACATCTTCGGCGGCTGACAGCGGACGCAGAAAAAATGACAAGAAACGGAGCAAAGTATCGATGGAGCGAACGAGAAGTTGCCTTGCTCGACTTCGTCTCTGCGGTACTCGGGGCGCGTTCCAATGAAATGAAATACTTTTAGCAGTTAATAATTTAAAATTCCTCGCGGAAAAAGTAACGTTTTTGACAGATATAAAACTTCTTTGCCACATTAATTTAAGTTTCTAACAGGGTATGCATTTATATTAGGTTAGGAGTAAAAGAGAAAACTGTGACCTGATTTCTTGTTCACAAGATAGGTCGGAATTTAAGAAACGAAAGGAATCACATTATGTACTGACAGCTTCTGTCATCAATATTGCTGCTTGTTTCGTAAATGCAAATTTTCCTCGCAAAAACATATTTTCGTTGTCATTCGAATGCGTTCATTGCCATTTAATATTTGTATAATTGTGCTTTCTGATCTCTCCATTAGTGCAGTATCTCCGTCTGTTCTGTTTACGTCACCGTCCAGATTAAAGGTAAACGTATTAAACAAACTTATCATAAAATGCTGTAGCTGGCGTCTTTTACTGCAAGTTAATATAATTAAGAGAAGACCAATCTGCATAGTAAATAGGCTCTCCTTTTATAACGTCTTTGTACAAATCGTTCATCATTGTAATTTAGATTACATATATAATTTCTTATATAATTGAGTATTAAATGATGAACAGGAAATAATTATTTAGATTATACTACATTATTACGCGCTGCTCTAGGTGTATGCGTACATGTGGGTATTTGCTATATTTTTGTGCTAGATTTAATTGTGTTATAAACATGCATGATACCCTTTCTGGGAAAATGTTTTATCCGTAAAATCTTCCTGCATTCATGAGCATTTTTCACAACCATTTTATTATTCCTTTAAAGGTTTTTTTTTTATTTTCGATATTTTGAAAATTGAAACCTTTGTTAAATGAAATAATATATTGATGCCATATTGTCTTGATGTTCATCTAACGATTTTTTCGTGAATTCCTGATATTACTGATAAGTTTATTATAGATATCATGGAGATCACAGGTGTTGCGATTATCTATGGTTGAACTACAAATAAAAATGTGTTGCAGTTTATTTCCTGAAGAAATATATAACGGCAGTCTCGAAACTTGTCATTTATACGATACTATTATATTATACCAACATTCAGTTGTAAAATTACCTTTTAGTAATTTTTATGGTGTTGTACATCACAGTAGGTATAAGAATTCATACAGTAACGACACTCGTTATCGGCATTTTTTATCTTTATGTCGCATCGACTGATGACTTTGAGTCGAGTGGTCATATTAGCAGTAGCTGTATACGGCGGTAAATTTGAATAGCTGTCAGTTGCAAATTGGATAAAATCTAAATATTTTTTTCACCTGCACTATAAAAGTTCCGATAATTTTTCATAGTATAAATAAGTTTATCTCTCTGTTTTGCACTCATTTTATGAACTTATCATGAAAAATACTGTGGTCTTTTACTTAACCAATAATCCTTATTCTTCTTGCATGGACATCAGTTAAAATTGTATTTCTTATAATTGTCTCTTGTACAAAAGAACCAAGTTGACCTGTCAGAGAATTTAGTTCATATGTATATTCGAATCTCACACCATATGGTTGGCATTTTAACTCTGCACTAATAGTTCCTTCTTCACAAACGTCGTTGATGCCACAATTTAGGCACAAAGACGAGTTTAATTTATTATAGTTCTTCTGTTTTCTAGACATGTATAATAGTGTATTTGTGTCAAATAATTTTTAGCATCGGGTTGCCATCTACCGGTTTGGTACTTTACCGTCCACCGATGTGCTGTTATTGTAGACCACACAAAGAATTATTATTGTATGTAGTTGATTTTATAACTTACAGTTTTTAATTGATATATATTTTTTTGTTGCAGCACACGTTAACCGGGCACTCTGGGAAAGTGATGGCGGCGAAATTTCTGGGCGAGCCGTCGAAAGTAGTGACCGGCAGCCACGACCGAACACTGAAGATTTGGGACCTCCGCAGCCGAGCCTGTAAGTAGATATTCCTCGTTCTGTCGTCGCCGTCACTCGCAATAGACAATCAATATGTTCACGTCGACAGCACGAACACGTATGTCTATTATAAGACCGCGTCTTGCGCCACTCACTTAATGTGACAGCGCGAGTGGTGACATCTGCCAACGAACATCGACGTTCATTTTTTACGTGTTCACCTTTAATGAAATTCTCTCGTTTTCACGGTTCATTAGATGATCTCCCAAGATGGCTATGGATTAAAAGTTTTTACTGGTTGATGGTTGTTGTTTTGTAGCGCACGTTCGAATTGCGGTTTCGTGTGCTTCACTGGAATTGAAACATGGCTACTGAACTTTTGTTGCATGTGTTTCATTGGTTTAAGTTCCACTAGTTTAAAAACTATAAAATACGACCGTAAATAAAAGAATTGCTTCGCCAATAAAGAACAGCATTTTCCTATAGTTTATATGGTACATAAGAAATTTATTAGTTCCTAATTTTAAACTTTATGTTCTTCTAAGATATTTAATTTAATAGAAATTTGCCAGCATATAACCTAACTCTAAGTAATTCACAATTAAGTTGGGTCCTTTTCTTTTTCTTCTATTTTATTAATATTATTTAATTCTCACTTTTTTTTAAGTTGACATCCAACATTCTTTCAACCTCTTCAATAGCTACCCTCTTTATGACTGTTACAGTTTAAAAGCAGAATGCCATATTTAAAATAAATGAGAAATGTTTCTTTACCAATATTTGATCTTAGAATTTCATGCGCTATCCAAATTCATCATAAATAATTCTTCTTCTCTTCACTCCCCATATCCATTTTAACCTATTCAGCACGTTAAAAAATAATAGTTTGTTGAAATCACATCTTGAAAAACGGCAACATATAAATACATGACGAATAACTACACTGTCAAATGTCAGACGGCCGTAGGAAGGTTGGTCCACATCGTCTTTAAAATAAACGAAAATAATTGATTTTTGATTCTGTGATTGGCTGAAAAGAGTGAATTATAAATCAGCAATTTATGGCTACTATAATTAATCGAAAAAATTGAATGGAGATACATTTAGACAAGAGTAGAAAATGGTTTATTGTATATCAAGTGCAGAAAATTATCTATTTCACACTTGCGTGAAAAAGATAATTCTGCACGAGTTGCACACTATACGTTTTCTACGATCTACTTTTGTCAAGATTTAATAATAATAGTTCTTACTATCAGAAACAAGAAATGACATCTCAAACTTGAACTATTTGACATATATGATTACAGCATGAAGGCAGCGCAAGCGCAGATATGCGCAGTGTTACCAACTATAAATATATGGATTGTAAGATAGAAACCAAAAACTAATGACATGTTTTATTAAAAAATTGGTATTAGGTTTGTTCCAAGTGGTCATTTCTGACAAGTTTGTGACATGTTTCTGACAATTTCACTGCGCCTGAGAAAAATGTAAACAAGATAACTTTGAAACATAAGCTTCATTTCTTTTTTTGTAGCGAAAAATGTATGAATTTCTTTATTTATATGTATATTTAAGGTTAGCAGTCAAAACAAAAAATGAGCATGCACATGCGCTTCATTCCATTCGCCGTTCCAGTCCATATTGCAAACTTAATTTGTTTCCATTTCTCTCAGGCGCAGTGAAATTGTCACAAACTTGTCAGAAATGACCACTTGGAACATCCTATTGTATTTTTTTGTAATCGAATATTTATATAAACTCTGAATTCATATTCAGTATTATATTATTAGTTGGTCACACGTGTGGAATAATTGCCCACGCTGTTCTACACGACTGTGTGAAATAACAGTTTTCAAGCTTTGTTAAGTGTGGAGAAAGTGTAATTTTCAGTAGTGATCGTAAAAAAAAAGATTTATTACGATAGTTCCATAGTTTACGCTCGTACTGTATACGTTGGGAGTTAGAATCTTCATTTCGCCTCAAAATAACTAAACAACCAACCCTCGCCACATAAATCTGCGTAGCTCTACCTTTCATTAGATCAGTGAGCATTGCATTCCAGGCACGTAAGAGCTCAGAAAACAAATTGCATATTAGTGCAGAGCGCAATGAAGTGCTACCAACAAACTATACTCGTACCAGTGGTGCTGGGAGCAGCGAAGGGCCACCGCGGCGCTGTCCGCGCGGCGGAGACTAATTCAATTATGAGCATCGCTGTCGCCGCAGTGTAGCCGGAGATCAAGCGTTTTGGTTTCTTTGCGATTTTGTTGGAAGGGCTACATGACAGATTTATTAATTGAATTTTTTTCAAAGTTAAATTCTTTGATGGAATCTTGTTAACATTGTGTCAGTGGTGACTCAATTATAATGCGCTCGCAAGAAACGCAACGTAAGGACATTTCCAATGCCATACGTTGCGTGAGATGTTAGTGATAACAGCATGGGGATATACAACACTTTTTTTTACAATATTTCTTATATAGTTGTAAATTGCCTACTAACAGTTCCTTTGCACGGAAATTTTTCAATATTGTATTTTTAACTATTCAATATATTACAAAAGCGTAAATACAAAAGTTATTCAGAATTTAAAAATGCATGAAACAAAATTATAAAATTTTATATTAATTAAGTCATTTTGTTAAAGTTAAATTGAAGTTAAATTGTAAAAAGGAACATTTAAATTAAATAAATATATTTTGTAATTAAAACTATTGGAAGTATACACCTCCAAGAATCGACTACGATTGAATTGTAATTGAAATTAACCCTCTATTAGATATTATTCCCGATCGGAAACATAAAATTTAAAATTCTAATTTTCTTTTCTTATGCAGCATACTTTCATGGCAACCATGTTGTAACCATTTGGGAACATTATATAAACTTTAATTTGTCCACATAAAAAAAATTGAAGTGGAAAACGATAATTACAGAAACTGACTTAAAAACAATGTAAACTTTGAAGAAGCAACTCATTACCTACTGATATATTACAGCTAAATACACCTTACAAAATTTCCAAATTTTTTTTTATCTGATTTATTCCTAGAAAAAGTTGTTCAACAATTTTCTTTAGTACGCAAACACGACCCAATAGACCATAATTCTATTGCAAGTTGAATTTGTTCATAATGTTTCTAATAGTGAACAAAACTTGAAAAAAAAATTATTTTATTTTAAGAAAAAAATTTATGTCACATTTATTTTTAATATATGAATATTTCTTTTGTAAAAAATAATTTATGCAACAAAAGGTTAAAACCTGAACATGGTCGAAACGTCGTTATGACAATATATTTTGAAATAAATTATATTTAAAGCCAGGTTATCCAAGAACTTATAGAGATTTATTTTCTATTTTCCTCAACAATTTTCGGCTTAATAACCTTCTCGAAAAAATGAAGTAATTATTGTTTGTAAAATGTTTTGGTAACTGCAACTATTTAACACATTCGTACGTTGTCGTCAATTGTCATATTCGTATTTGTTTTGTCATTCTGTTTTATTCATCGTTGTGGTTTCTTAGCCCCTAACATCTTTGGGGGCTGAGAGAGAACCACAGGAGTAATGTCAAAATGGTTGGAATGAACTTAGGATGTCAAGTTGAAATTTGTATCCATTTTTTCCCATAGTATTAGAGATATATAATTCAATAATATGTAGTTTAATATTGTTGAGTGTACTCGCACTTGCATTTGTTTTAAGATGGCGAATTTGCAACCGACTGTATTGTTTCTGATTATTCTAAGTTATCTTCCTAAGTTTGTAAGTCACATTGTTAATCGTTCAAACAAACTTTCTTTTCTCTTCGTTTTCTAAAGACTGTTTGGATGAAAACCACGGCGTTAATGATCGCACTCATTAAATCGCGACAGGAGGGAGAGTTCGGAGGGAAGCAGTAAGCCAGCTTGCGGCCCATTTAATAACAATGTGAACATTACTGCTGGTCATATAGGTACAGGCTAATCTGTTTTCATAAATATTGGGTGTTTATGCCGGACTAAAAGGCTTGGATAAATTGGTTAATTTAGGAGAAAATTAGATTATTTCAAGTGGGGAATTTGGTGATCAATTAGGGATGAAATTACATATAGAACTATATGTTCATCAGTTCATCTACTTTATGTACACTGCGATTATATGCATACGTTCGTAATATCATTTAGAATGTTCAAATCTAACCGTATATTAGTTAACATCTATTTCATAAACAATAAATAGTTGCGAGGTAACGCATCGGACTGGGGATCATAAGATCCTCAATTGGATTCCTACAGCAGGCAGTTGCCATTTTTATTTCTCCTACATTAACATCCTTGACGACTGGTATCTGCAAAAACATATAACTTACCAAGCTCTGTGAAAGAATTCAAAGTTGCTTTCATCTTATGTTGCATCCTAAAATTAGATCCTCTCAAGGACTGTTATCCCATTTTTCTTGAAGACCTCTTCGAAGAAATCTTATAGCTTTTTTAAGTCCAAGAGCAGGTTCTTTTGCCATCCACCAGTTTCGAGAAATCTATGTTCTGTTTTCCGAATATTTGATATGTTTCATTTTAAATTTATTGTATATAATTATTATATCTACAATATTTTCGGTTAGTCTAATAACACTCTTGGTGCGGAAGAAATTCTTGTAGCTCTTCTACGTCCAGAATTTTAGTTCATGCTTCCTTGGCTAAAAATCTCGCGTTTGAATCTTGGCGAGGAGATGGATGTTTGTAAATGTCTACAATGTATCCATAGATTATTTGAATAAACAGTGACTAAATTTTCTTCAAAATAAATTAAAAATTACACTTGACACAATATGTGACATGTAGAGTAGATCTTTCAGTTATTTGTTTTACATTGAACATATAATTTGGTTCTTCTTAAAATTAGAAATAGATCCAATAAAATTGTTATTGAATTTAAGAGTTATTGCTTATATGAACTTGTACACTCATTCATCCACCGATTCTTTCATTCATCCAGTCATTTCTCAATCAATTCATCAATTTATAAGTACTTCAATCCATCAGTTCATCAATGCATCCATATATTCAACTGTCCATTCACCCACCCAATCATCATCCATCAATCTATCAGTCCATCAATCCACCCATCCATCTATTCGCCCATCTGTCCATTCTCCTTCCATTAGTTCATCCATCCATTTATCCATTCGTTATTCGCCTCTCCATCATATCATCCAGACATCGGAAGATGACATCGAGCAAATGAAGATCCCAATACCTAATTCCCGTGAAAAAAAAATTACTGAAGAATATAATATTCTAGAGTAGAAACATTTTGGGAGAATAGAGAATCAACATTAGTTCTGGGTGGCATGCGTTTAAATTCTTGAGTTTGAAAATTGATGTCTGCTTGTAATTTTCCTAGTCGCTGCCGCAATGTCGTCACCGGTCTGTGTGAATTGATTTAAAATTAAATTATAAGACATTTTTCAACATCTGTCTGGCTTTCGCCGCGGATCTGCAGCTAGGTTAATCAAATGAACATTTTTGTGCATCTCATTACAGCGAATTTTCACGAGTCGTCACATATTGTACGGTAGATTCGTTAAAATAAAAAAATGTGGGAGATAGTGAAGGAGCCCATCGGAAACCCTTTCATTTTGCAGCTATATTCACCGCCACGCAACTCGTGCTTGTCCCAATACCTCTCAAGGTGGCGTGGCAATTTTGAGTTTCCTTAATGTTTAGAATCCACCTCGCATACGATGAAAGCGAGTAATTTCGTACCTTTACAGTCTTGCTTTCGCAGTCGCACGCAAAAGGAAATTCAAACAGCCTGCTGACAACATACTTTCAAAGTTATTTAATAATGTATTTAACTTGGGTTTAGCCAAATATTTTTGGGAAAGATACAATTATGAAATACAAAGACTTTGCTGTATCATTCAGGTTTTGTTTTTAGTAAATAATTGATAAAGTTATTTACTTTTGTTTTGAATGCCCAGGCGAACATGAGAAGAAAACATTCCGTGGAGTATTATGAGATCACCGTATTATTTTAATTATTAAAACTGCGCTTATGTTTAAAGAAAGATTAATTTTTAAGTTTTGGTTTGTTTTGAAACTAAATAGAATACCGTTTTAATATCCATAATTTGTAGAATCAACAAATGTAGTTTGAATGTGATACTTTTAGAGCAGACTTTATTTTTCAATATTTTATAATTTTTATTTAAATTAGTGACTATTTCAAAAATTGCATTTAAAACGCTATGATGCGTTCTTCAATTCACAGTCCTGTACCTTATATAAGACAGTATCATCAGATTTCCTACCGCCATTTCATTATATATCTCATTGAAAATGAAATTAACCATGGTTAATATTGTCCGTATATTTTGTAATTATATTTTCATTACTCATAAATTTAACAGCGTGTATTACGAGCGTTTAAAATTTTCTCTATAAATAATAATATATAAAATAGATAAATCAAAATGTAGACATCAGAACATAATTGACGGTTCCATGGAACAAATTTAATGGATGTAATTACAAGCTACGCTAATAAACACTGATCAATTTCCGGAACTGAAACCTAATATTATCAATATTTAAATTTACCAATGTAATTTAAATGAATATATAATTAATAGGTGTATCACCCATATCAATAAAACTACTTTTTTCTTTTATTGAATCGAATTGGAGAAACACTTAAATAGAAAACACAAATTAAAACTAATTTTTATTGGATCATCATCATTTCATTGAACTATGTCTTGTTTTTTTTTTAATTGTAAATACAAAATTATTCTTTATTTCAGTAAGTCTAAAAAGCTTTCAGAACTCTTAGTAAATAAAAATACAGTAAATCAGAATGAAGGCTACAAGTTAAACAAGACATGACTTCCTCTGTTTTATAAATAATAATTTTTTGCCACTTAGGTACTGCTTCTATTTACATGTTTATATTATTCATTTATTTTCCTGGCGAAGAATTAACATAGAGTAATCCGAAACGTTAAATTTAAATAGTTTTTTTTATTTATTTATTTTTTGTTACTTATTGTGTTATTCTTTTATGTGCAGGTACGGAAACAAAGTTCGCGGGGTCAAGCTGTAATGACCTAGTGACCTCCGATGGTGCTGGTTCCACCATCATCAGCGGCCACTTCGACAAACGCATCCGATTTTGGGATACGAGAGCGGAGGCCTCCGCCAACGATATCGTTCTTCAGGGAAAAGTCACCTCCTTGGATCTTACCCGCGGTTAGTATTCTATAGACATATTACTAAAAGAACCAACACAATACGCCTTCTCATTTTGGGTGGTTACACCTTTTTGTTTTATAATAAAAATAAACTTTTATTGTTGGTTTATACTGGATTTCATTTATATATGTATATTTAGAAATTTAGATTTTAAATATACCGTACTGGTTCATATGAATTTATTAAATGTTAATTCTACCAAGGATTAAATTAATATCATATTTAACACTTTCCGCATCTATGTTACAACAATATTTATGATGATCACAAATAATATTATATCATGATAAAAGTGTACAAGTAAGTACGTACGACGAGTTTAAGAGCTCTTCAGTGCTGCGGGTGTCAATGTACGGTTCTCTTTCTTCTATTCCACTTTCCTGGGTATTTTCTGCTTGGTGCAGCATTACCATGTTGTTTCCTTGTACTTCAGCTTCCTCCTGACACTCGGCTGAGAAGGAATTCGGCTGCGGAAGTTATAACCATAACTGTAGGGTGGTATCAGGTACACTGAAGTACCACCCATCGGTGCTCCACCGCGTGCGAATTCCCTGTGACCGGCATCGGTCTTCGTTGTTGATATTGTCCAGCCGAATTCCACGGTATTTAAACTGGCGACGGACACAAAAAACGACATGGTGCTGTACCCAACAGGAATGGCAAATACCTGTCTTACCCAGGCAAGGTATTGTCCAACTTGTAACCCAGATGTGGGAACATGGTTACGAGCGGATGCTGCGGCACAACACTTGAACAACCGTACAGTTTCACTAACTCACTGAATTTTACCTAACTCGTTTGGTAACTGAACTAGCATATTCAGTACGTTACAAAATGAATCAAAACAAAATGACTGCGTCAGGAATCATGAATGATTATGATTAAATATACTGTAATAATATTCTTTAGCGCAATATCCTACCGACTGCGCTAATGCAACAGTGCTAGCCGTTTTGCATGGGTATAAAAAATTTAATTATTTTTTAAGGGTGTTAAAAAGATTACTTATTTTAATAAAATATTAAAAAGATTAACACTAAACAACACAATGATAAAACAAATACAAATATTACAATTGTCGCGAACGCATAAATATGTTAAATAGTTACAGTTACCAATATATTAAACGACCGATATTACTTAAATTAGCTACATCTTGTAGCGCTCTACAGAAGTGAGGGCACGTCTGAACTATACAGAATTTAAAACAGAACTCTCTTTTGGACTGAAAAACACTGACTTTTTTAAACAGCTAAAAACTATTGTCAGAAAATTGATGGTGTCAAAATCGGATGTGTCTGCAAAAATCAAATGAAATTTTCTGCATACGCAATAATTACTATTAATATCTGCAATATTCTTACAAGCGCGGTTATTGAACTACAAAATACTAATTTAACAATTTGAAAAAATGCACTTGTTATAACTTATTTGATTATATTCTTTAATAAAACTAACTGGTCGAATGAGTTTAGGTTACTCCGGGATTGAAAGGAACGGCTCTTGCCTAAACTTTAACAAATTTTTACTTCTAAGAACTAAACCCTCGGTCATCTAACAACCACTAACCTCGCCTAAAATCGCCTTTGCTTTTTTAGCACATTAATTATAAATAACTTACTCTTTACTTGAACCCGACTTTACTTGACAACTGTCTCATAATTCTAAACGGCAATTAATCCAAATTCTCTAAATTATAATACAATAGGAAAGGAATTTTTGAAAGCGTTACCAAATTCTAATAATTTTTTTACACCAGCCGGATTCCTCACAGCATATAACTCCTTCTAGTTTTAGGCGCGAAATATCAGCGTCTAGTTGAATAACACGAAATTAAGATCATAAAATTTATAAATACAGCATGAACCAATAAAGGTATTCATATGAATTTTACATTTTTATATTAAATTTATAAATGTAAATTTAGAAATTAAATCCCGTATAATCCAGCCATTCAATATTCATAAAATAAAAGAAACGATGGATGTAAAACCAGTCTCCTGATTAAATTCTAAAATCAAAATCAAGTTTTTGTTCCAAGCCGACAAAGAATCATCTTAATTGTTTATTAATGAGCGACATATCCGGTGATACAATTAATACCATTTTTATTTTCCTTGAGATTTAACTATACGACTTGCTATAAATTTGGTTTGTTTTTGTTGCAGATGGTAATTATCTAGTAGCCTGCGTCCGAGACGATACGTTGAAGCTACTGGACCTCAGGATGAACCAGATCGTCCTCTCGTTCAGGTGAGTCATCCAACACAAAGAATATTATAAATATATTTATAATGACCTATATAATAAATGTGAAATATGTATAAGATCACCTTAATGTCAGTGTGACTCCTATATGTTGTCGAATACTCGTATGTATAAAATGTCATGGCAGAGTTTCCCTCGTAATTACAGTTCCGCTAATACATCTGTAACGCAAGACTGGCTATAATAAGCACAGCTTCCACATTGATTGTTTACATTGAAATGTTATTAATCAGAGTGAGCGAGTGAGAGCTGAAGGTCGCTCGCTGCTGGTTCAGTAATTCAAAGCGGATTAGTGGTAGTGTGGTGGTACCGCTCGCTAGTGGAGTAATCCTACGCCTGCAGAGAGTTACTTGCGCTGTGGTAGAGCGATGCTGGTCGCCAGAAAGCTGTTGCACAGAGAACTGACTGATTTATAGGAGAAGGACGTCGCATTTTTAACTGAGTTTCATTTTGGGGAAAAGTAGCTACTATTTATTAAACGTTCTATTGGAATTTGTAATTTCGGTACAAGAAGTATAACTAGAAAATGATCTATCAATTTTTATTTAGTGCTGTGTGTAATTGATTAACCCTTTTCACCTTTTAGTGTAGGTTATTCGTAGTGTAGCGTCACTTTAACCAGACAGTTGTAATTCTCAATTTTTATTTGTACATCAAAATTAGGTAGTGCAGAATATTAATAAATAATTGGGGTAGTCAGGATGCTTGGTAATGGATTGTAAAAGTTTTTAATTATATGTATATACCTTGAGTTTCAACTAATGTGCAATATATCGTTAATGTATTACTATAGATATCAGTTAATCATCGTACTGTTCCAGATAAAATGCAACATAGATTGTCAACATAATAGTTTTTTACTTTACAAGTGGGCAAATTAAGGAATTACCCACGAAAGAAATTTTAGCACACGAAGCCGAAGGCTGAGTGTGATAATTTTATCGAGTGGGAAATTCCACTTTGCCCACATGTGAAGTATAACGTTTTATCCAACATCACTTAATAAATGCAAAATTTATTGATGAAATATTATTTGAAGTAGTTACCAAGGTGTTGTGTATTATTATTATTGTTAGAAATAAAAAAATACTCAGTAGTGACTTTTCTCAAAATTATACCCACTAGTGGGTAATCTGTTACTTTCCTTGTTTAAAATCGCCATAGTTATGGAGCATTTATTGAGAGGTGTTGGATAAAATAAATTTGTCATCATACCTACTTATTTACTTAGTAATAAAGAATAAATTTGATGCATTACTTGGTACAATTCTGGTTATAGTTTGAGAAATGTTTATGATACATTTGCTAATTCATTTCCTTAACTTTCTCTAGGCAAAATCCGTTAAAATTTTAAGAATATTTACAAAATTATAAAACAATAGAAGTTTAGAATATTAATTTTAAGAAAATAACAAATAAATCATGATAGCAATTTAATTTACCGAATAAATTTTTCACCGAATAAATGAAAAATTTCACATCAAAATCATAGCTCAAATCATAGTGATTATTCTAGCTGTCATTTTTTAAGCGTATTTTTTTAATTATTGGACGAATAACTAATTCAGAAGTTTATTCGTAAAGGGAAAGAACGGCTCTAAATATATAATTGGTATCCATAATAATACATGATGACAGATTAGTAAATACTGCGTCTAATCAAATTTTGGATTAGGTTTTAGGTAATTTTAAAAGTGTCTGCATAAAGATTTATAACAATATATTTTTATATATTAATTTAAAAAAAAAAAAACTATCATCAGTCCCATGCTCAGATCATTGCCATTGGTTCACGGGCATTATGTCTGTAGATGATGGTGCCTCATTGGTTGTTGAATAGTAGAACATGTACAAATTATTTTTTTTTTTTTCTTAAAAATGAAGGATTAATCATATAAAATACTTTTGGAATATAGTTAAAACGATGTTTCTAATATAAATAAATATGAATTATTTAATAAATAAGTAGCAAGATTAAAATTAATCTGTTACTTCCCCGTACCTTCTATACCGTTATATAATTGGCAACCTTTGTATAGTTTTCAAGTTGAAATACTCTAGTTTACCTTCAAGTTGTGAATAAATCTTTCGATTTTGACTAAAGATTTCCGTTTAGGGGAACAACTCAAATTTGCGCGGCGAAAGCTGGATTCTAATAAAATATAAACATAGCGTTGTACTTCGAGCTCAGCTGGAAATCTGTTACCTAAAAATGGATTTTAGTAATTTTGTGTGCAATTATTTAGTAAACGTGGTTTGTAGTACCTGTTTTCAAAAGAGCTAAGGATATATTTTGAAATAATTTCCAACTAAAAATGTTTTAAAATGTTCGACCAAGGATGTCTACACGTATTATACTTATCTTGGCGTTAGAAAGTATTTTAATTTACAGTGGCTTTAAGCAGCAGTGATTGACTTTTCATTTTGTTGGTTCTAAAGCTTCAGCCGAAGCTTCTTTTGTTAACAAAATCGATTTGGGAACACCTGACTGTTAACTTAACGTAGTCTCAAAGAAAAAATGAAGATAAGGTCTTTTAATTAAACAGGTCATAATGAACGCCTGTCTGTTCAGACAAAAATCATTTTTATTCAGAGATTTTTTATTGTTTGGGAAGTTTCAACATTGAAAGTTCTTTTATCTCGGAATATTTTCTTCTCAAAAATTTATAATCAACAGAAAATTTGTCGGGATCTCAGGCACCTGTAATTATTTTTCATTTCAAATAAATTTACCTTTATTATATTTTTCATTTCCGACCGACCAGATGCTCTTCAGCTCACGCTCAGCATTTTCATTGCAGACGTTGAATATATTTTTTAAGACGCCAATATTTTGCATATTTTGTATTTAGCAAAATAAATCTGGAGTGAGTTATTTATACTTAACACTTGTTTGTTTTCATAGCCACTACTATTTTTGAAATTCATATATCGGATATAGAAATGTAATTGACATATAGGGGGTGTAATGTAATTTTTTTATAGTACTGTATATTTTTACCTATTCACTTTTACAGCAAAAGTTATTCAGAATTTTAAAACTGTAATATATAAATTTTAATTATAAATCGTGTAATACTAATATTTAGGTAACCAAATGCTGCAGATGGATCTTATTGCAAGCATTTTGAACTACTTGTGTATTACACTTTTGCTGTAAAATGAATAGGTTAAAAGATACAGTAATATAAAAAATATTATTGAAACTCCCATACGGCACAATTAACTTCTACACTCTGTATGTTATTAAATACATAATTTTGTTGTTCTCAAAATTAAAAACTGATTCTATAGATATTACAAATAATCGGCCCAATTCTCTAACTCACTTGTCAATTTTTAACCACTTGCTAATATTTTAATCCAATGAAAATTCTTAACACACAAGAAGAAATCAAATTGTCACTTGTAACATTTGTTTCTATTTGTCAAAAATATTAGCAAGTTGTTAAAAGTTAACAACTGAATTAGAGAATTCGGCCGAGTATTTTATATAATTACAAGCATCTTCATTTTCTTGCCGTTTGAATATTTAAAATAAATTGTATTAATTTTTTAAAAATAAAATAAATAAATTCGTCGTAACACAACTAACTGATTCTGGTTGTGGCATTCTGCTTTCGCAACGGTTACTAGCCGTCAAGTTACGCCCTCCAAATATGTTTAATTTAGGGGGAATCACAGGAGTAAAGTTCAAATTGTACCTATCAACTATGACAGGGGTGGCCAACCTCCGGCCCGCGGGCCAGCTCCGGCCCGCGTAAAGTTCCAATCCGGCCCGCGAGATCTTTAGAAGTAAGAATAAATAAATATTTTCAAAAACAAAATTTTTAAATAGGTTTAACCAACAAAAAGAAAAAGGGGAGATTTACAGTTTAATTTTCGATATAATTCGTCTAGTTTAAATAAAGAAATAAATGTAGTACTTAGTTAATTTTGTTTTGTGTCAATGTGTCAATTAAAAACTACGGCCCGCGTACGATACGTAAATCTTATTCTGGCCCCTGTTATACAAAAGGTTGCCCACACCTGAACTATGGTATTCGAACTAAGGATCTTATGATCCTTATAATCTGATGCGTTACTACAGATATATTTATCCATTTTATGTTTCTATCTAGTAAATTTCCATATTTCTATTACATATCTTATTTTCGATTCTTTTTATAATATGTAGCAATTATTTTTAGTAAGTCATCTTTATGATTGCTCTTGAAATTTTCTCTGAATTGAATCACGACCATCTTTTTGTTTCCAAAGGAAACAACATAGTTATCAGTTGAATTCTACAGAATTTGCGTTACTAAAATACTTTCAAATTAGTTAAAATGGTGTTTTTTGTCATTATTTGTCCATTTTACACATAATTTACGTTCAAAAAGCAATCAAATTTTGAATAAATCGTCCGAGCTACATAGAATTCCACTGGGTTTGCACTTGGTGTAATTTGATCTAAAAATAAATTTACAAATATTGACATAGCCGATAAGGTTCAACTCAACATTTTCTGATAATGTACACAAACATAATTACAATGCAAACACGCATACATCAAATTCTATATTTACAAACCTAACAAATTAAATACTACGTTCTAAAATATCTAACTTACAGATTACACTCAGTAAATATGTAAGTGTAACTAACCCAAGGAATAAGCGTAGGATGCTCATAGGTGAAAGGATAATTACAGCGTATTTGCATAGAGACTTGGCAACATTGTCCACTAGTTTGTAGTTGAACCCGTGCACACACTGTGCTACAGTGTTGCATGTTTGCACATTTGCAGACTGATTTACGGACAAACATTTCGTCGGGGCCTGGAGATGCGACGACACTGTGACAGGTTGCCATTGCGACGTTGCCAGTTGTTACGTTCTTGTGGCTAGTGGCGGGATGTTTTCACTATTGAGGTTATGTTGCACTGAGAATTAATCACTGTGGTGGTGTACAACAATATGTATAAATTTTGATATGACGCGGGCATCAAGCTAATTAGTAACATGCAATTTCAACTTAGCAGCGGACTTGCAATTGTTATACTCATTTATCAAGTGGAACATGACCTAGATGATAATTCAATTTAATAAAATAAGATGTGGAATATATACCTATTGCACACGGGGTGTGAAATTTTCATACATAATCTATTAAGTGCTAGTTTTATTTCCGGATATTTACCGCCTGGACTATTGAGTTTTCATATCAACACAAATAATATTTGTAAATGTATGTAATTTCCTTATACCACTTAATTTAAATTAAAAATAGACTGTCATGGCTCGTTTCATAGTAAATAAATTTCTTAGCGTATCTCATGTGGATGGAGTTCCCATGTGCATGTATGCATAGCAAACAATATCGCATCGCTATTGCATCGCTAAATATTCATTGCGAGTTATTGATTTTGCTACATCCTCTATTAATGATAAATAACTGTACACAGACATATCTTAGTCTTGTGCGAGTCGTGCAGATACCGTCTTGTAATTATGAGTCATATTTATTTCTCTTTGTAGAGACCTTCTCGTAAGGATATTGTACTTTGTATTACAAGTATCTCTATGATAAGTACCTCATTTATTTGCTAATTTAACAGTACTGGGTATAATAGTGTACATTTCTAATTTCATTTAACTAGTAACTTACAATTATGTATTTAAATTTCAAAGAGTTCAACTCGTCTTTTTTATCTATTATATCACAAACTTAAAGAAAATTTAACCGTTTGTGTGAACACCAGTTTTTCAAAATTTTTTAAATTTTAATTGAAAATTGGTCAATTTAACCTGATAGAAAACCTTGTTTTTATGAAAATCTTGTTTTGTATATAAAACAATTAGGGACAACCGAAGGTTCATAGTAATATTAAATTTTTAATAAATTTTTAGTTTGGGAATAGTATATTGTAGAATACGTCTATAATGTCACCTATTTTACATGAACGTGAAATAGGGAATTTTGTAGACTAAAGCAGGTACCTAAGGAGACTACGAACCTAGATGAAAAACAATAACAAATACTGTATGACAAATCATAAGCGATTATTAGTAACAAATTATGTCAATATATCAGGAGTAAAATTGAAATGTGGCCTTTATGGGTTTCAATTACATCCCGCCTCTTAAATATATATAATTAAATTTCTGTGAACGAGCAGGTTTTAGGATCCTTTGAATACGAATTTAATAGTTTTGCGATGATATATGTAATTTTGTGGATCTGTGGAGTTACGGTTTCTCAAAAACTACTAAAATGAAACTATTGATATTTTGTTATATCAATTGCATCCCTTTGGGAAGAGCTGATTAGTTTGTAATCCTGTAACCAGAAGGGCAATTTAATTGAAGTCTTATCTAGTTGTTATGAAATATCTCAGTGAATTAAAGTTTAATAATAATAATAATGTTTCAAATCTTATTATCTACAATTGCTGTTTGAAATATTTTTCTCCTTCTGTCACCATTTACGAATTACATTACGTTAAAGAAATAGTATATTATACAACAAGCATAGAATGGTACTCATTTCCTACGAGTATGGAATGGACATTCCATGCGAGTTGTACACTATACTTTTTCTACGATCACGATATTGTTTCCTAATTAATTTAATTTTAATAATAAATTGGTCTTGCTTTTACCATTCCAATATTTGACAATTCTAAATAAATATCCTAGCAATGGCACCTGTACTGAAATGAAGTGACCTGCATTGAAATATATACTCACAAAACAAATTCATTTCGCACGATGCTTGCAATATACCTCATATCCCAAGCAACAACAAACATACAATGAACAGATTTCTAAGTGATCGCAGAAAAAATTATTTTTTGACACTTTCGTTCAAATCTGCTAACCTGTACTTTTGAAAAAAAAAATACAACGTTTGAAAAATGTCATTTCTTGATATGTGTCATAAGTGAAAACTATACTTTTTGTAGGGATGAGCGTTTCTTGATAGTGGTTAGTGGTGGTCCATATTTCTGCATTTTTTTGTTAAGAAATCTATTGCGAGTGCCCACAACAGATATACCAACATGTTAGTGCTCATTACAACTTTATGGAGGATATGAACGCCAAGCACTCAGACAACCGCTCCTTCATATAAGTAGAGAACATTGTAGCTTCACATTATGTATCGGGATCTACTACAGCTAATAATTATATGTATTGCATTTATAATATTAGGCATTTGACTATTTTCCGTATCAACTCCATTTCTATCATTACACGATATCGGCGAAGGTTCTCTCCCTTCACTTTATCATTCGTACTCATCATCTTCTGACGTCGCCGTCGCCTGCTCTGATATTATTTACCGGGTCGTCGGGTCGCTTGCATCGCGCTTGCGACGTATCGCATAAAGAATGCTCGTTAACGCCTCAGCAGCAAGTTGTTATCAGCGCTGGGGAGGGTGGCGCCAGGGGGAGGGTCTGGTGATAAGAGGAACGTTAAGGGTATTGTAGGATGAGTTATGGATGAGGAGGGTGAGATGGAGTTTGATTTGAATACTGCGGATATGAGTTATCGTTTATCCCGAAATTATTTGTAGCTGGGTTGGCTGATTTCAAAGAACAATGTGGTTAAATAGAAAGGGTTAAGTCCGAAATAGTTATCACACAGTTCTTTTTAATAGGAATTTTGGATGTGTCACTCTGTTTCAGAGTTGATAGTAGAAATGATGCATAATGAAAAATGATTTGAATTGAAGTGAAGATCCTATGAACCGGTAATAAAAACACGAGAAATAAAAATTAAAATTGTTATAATTTTTGTCTGTTTTTAACTTTCTTCTAGCAACCACTATCAAGATACGCTCATCCCTTCAAAAATTTAGTTTAATAATTTTTCTTTAACCTGTTGTAAATAGTGACAGTAGGAGAAAAAAGTTTCAAACAGCTATTGTAGGCAATATAACAAAAATTATCATTAAATCATAATTTACTGAGATGTTTCAAAATAACTTGATAGGGCTTCAAGTATACTACCACTTCCAGTTATTGGATTATCACCAAAAACTAATCATCTATTCCCAAAGGGATATACAAACATAATATACAAAATATCAGACTTTTTAGTTCAGTAGTTTTTTTAGAAATCCACACAGACACACACACACAGACATCATTGCGAAACTATTAAAATCCTATTCTACGGATCCTAAAACGTGCTCATCCACTGAAATCTCACTATCGAATTTTTAGCATGAATCCTATACAGTGTTGTGACTGATCTAGATCAACTCGTAAAATCTTTGATCTGATCTAGATCTTTTTATATTTTCTAATCTTGTTCTTGATCTAGATTTAACGGAATAAAATCTATGATTTTAAAAAAGATCAGATATTTTCCACTAAATAATATAAAATATTTTTTTATTTTATTTTATAAAAAGTAATTTGTGTTTTATTTGTTTTTACTAATATTTTCAACTAAGAATAAGAAATATAGTAAAAAAAAATTACTGATCTTTGTCATGATCTAAAAAAAAAAGGTCTTTTATTCCTGATCTGATCTAAAAAAATAGATCCGCTAATAAAAATTCAACTATGATCTGATCTAGATCCTATTAAATGTGAAGATCTTAATCTAAATCATTTCAAAATGATCTGTCACTACATAGGATAAGGCATCAAGTAAAAACATTGTGAAGAATGTATTGTTAGACTTAGACGGTAGATTAGAGTTGCTGAGAAGTTTTTGGAGCAGATATATAAAATTCGTTAAGAAGATTTTTCTTATAAAACAATTTATTTCTTTCGGTGAGCTAACACAAATAGAGCGAAGTGCGTGAGTAGGAAGCTAAAATTCGAAATTGATGCCGATTCGAATCTGCCATTTGATTCGGAAAAACGAAATTCACCTTATACGTTTACGATAATTCAATCAATTGCCGAATTTCATTCTGAATTATTTCTTATCCTACACTCTCACCCAAGGCTCTTGCAAATATATATGGAACATGGAATAGCAAAGTTCATTTACAATAATTCGTTGTTCTGGATTGTTCAATATTCAAACTATTTTTTAATACCCAAAGTGGGTAAACGGTGTTGAAATGTATTTATTTATTTGACTAGTTTTAAGTTAATTTGTGGTTATTTGAGAAATAATGAATCCTATTACTTTCTGATTAAAAATGCGAAGCGTAATCATCGATGCGCAGTCGATTCATTATTAAAGTTCGCTACAATCGGATCAGAGTTTCATAAAAACGGCTCCGCCAATTTTCTGCAACCTCATTTGCGGTATATCCCGTGATTTTAAGCGGATTTGACTGCGGTGCGTTTCTTCATTTCTCCAGAGATGTATGAGTGTGTTCTTCGTATGTCTTGTACCGTTACAATTATCTTACTCTGATTGTATTCTCTTCTCTGGCTGTTCTTCGCTTGTTATTCTCTATGTTCTCATTTAAATATAAATTACATGTTTCTTAAAGTTCTCATGTCGTAATCAAATTTTACATTGAGACGTTGCTGTTGTTTCATTGTTATATTTTCGCTGCATTATGCGGATTATGTTGTTGAGTGTGCCATTTTGTAGAGTGAATAGCTAAAAGCGATCTTTAGGTTTTAGATTTATTTATAATTCATTATATAGTTTTACGGAATCGTTCAAATTTTGCAGTGACATTTAATTTTAGTTACCAAATTATTTATTTTCTTTACATTTTAATTTTACAAACTTTATTAAATACTTGCTTGTACTACGTTGTTATCTTTTTGAGGTTATTCATCAAATTATTTGAGCAAAACTGATCAGGCGTTACTAAATACCTGCAACAGTATCAACTATTGTATGTAATTTTATAATGCAGAGTGTAACATACATAAGTACACTAAATGTAACCAGTGGACTGGATTGTACTAACGTATTTTAGTTATAGGACCGACACTTGTGGTTGATTTAATTAATGGTTGAATGTAACTTTAAGAATTTTTAATAAAAAACTAGATTTAGGAAAAAAGTTATTAAGAAATATTGTTGTTCTCGACGAATTCTATTACCGATCAAAAAAATATACTTATTTATGTTATGCGCTATATATTCAGGAATTCACTATAAAGTTTCATAGATTACAAGAAACTTCATACACAACACGATCAAACATTAAAATGCACCGTCAGTAAAAGGTTCATCCGCCAAATTTCAACTGCAAATACATTTTACAACACGTCTTTTCGATTTGTTCTTACTTAAGACGGAGTGACAAAGTGGGTACGTTGGCGATGGACATGACTTCGTCTATCGTCGGTAGATGTCAGGAAATAACTGTCGTAAAATGTATATCACGGCAGCCTTAAAATATTCTCAAGTTTTATCGTAAAACCAAAGTTTTAAAAAGTGCTCTGTTACACGATGCGCATATTGGCGCTCGACGTTTTTGCCTAAATTGAACATGAAGAAAAACGTTGACAGTAATTAATTTAATAGAAAACAATAAATATGCCATCAAATCTTTCTTATCGAGTGTATATCGTTAGTGCATACAATTCCATTTAAATGAAACAAGCCAACGACAGTGTTATCGTTTTCGCTTCGGGAGTAAAAGATCGATTTACAATTAATCACAAATTTCAACGTTTGTGGCATCTCAGGAAAAAATATATAGGAAAAGTCAAAGGAGTATTATACATCGGCCTCGTAAAGAAGTTCAAGAATACACTTGTCTGGTCCAGATTCAGTCCCAGTAAATGTCGACTTGTACAAGATTAATGGTGTGAGATAAAAGCGATGGCTTTATAGTGATATCAGTCGCGGGTCTCCCCTCGGCTGGTGCACTGCAGCACTGCCATCTTGCGGCGGCGAGACCTGTTGGCGTTACACCACTTAACCCACTTCCGGTTAATTTTTTATTAAACAGGAAGATTGTGGTGTGAACTTCTGGTGCGCCATGACGTTCTTTACAATCAAGACGTTTTTCTTATTGTTTTGCAAGGAGATAAATTTGAACTAATGGAAATTTAATTGGTAAAGAATTTTATTTTTTCGTAGAAGTAAAGAGGCTTTTTCTTATGTGCAAGCCAAGTGCATCCGTGATGTATGCACCTTATAACTTAAATATTGTTTTTTATTTCGCATTGAATAATATTTGCATATATTTACCGGATAGATTTCAGTCCGGTAAATAGGACTTTGCAATATTGTCATGTTTTACGGTACTGTATATTTTAATTTAATTTGATCACTGATCTCTAGATATACGTTCTGATAGGCCTTAGTATATGAAAAAATGTCTACTTTACTGCGGTGGCGGCCATATTGTGGAAATCTGAATTCAGTCCAATGTACCACGAAATACCAATAAATTTATTCGTATCTATAGTACCTACCTTTGCGAATTATACATATACCACTACCATTTTGTAACGATATCAGACTTTAAAACTTTCAAACGACTTGCGTCAACATTCATTTGGCACCATAATCGACTAGATTTACACCTCAATAATATGGCCGCTATCGCGTGAAAAAAAAAATAGGCTTTACTTTTTCATACACTAAGCCTTATCCAAAACTTTCTTTAGAGATTAATGGTTTTGATTCATAATATCGTATTCTGCATTCTTTTTCGAAAAATATTGTTAGAAATGTCAACAAAATAAAATTGGTTACTATCATTTTTTTATTGTTTTTATTAAGACCAAAACGACCTGATTGTTTTTTTAAAAAAAGTAAAAGTAACAAAGCTAAAAAAGCAAATTTATATCCTAGTATTAGCTACAGGTATAAAATTCTTTTCACGGTATTCATTTCGAAATTTCTGAATCGACTCCTTCGTCGCTTCGTTCATAACCGTAAAAATTAATTTACCGGACTTGTATCATCTAATGTAAAAAGGAGGAATAAAGAAGTTATACATGGGTAGAAGTTCTCTTCTTGTTCTCGCTCTCATTCTGCCTTCCTTTATGCGAGGACAAGCGAAACTTTTTTTTTTTAATATCCAAACATATGTATGAGATCATTTGTTTAAAAATGTGATTATCAAGCTAAAATAATCTTTTTGTTTTTGTTTCAGTTGCGATGGATTCAAAGTCGGCTGCGATTGGGCACGGGCCACCTTCAGCCCTGATGGACAGTACATCGCAGTAGGCTCTTCAGATGGTAGCGTGTACGTTTGGGGCGTCCAAACCGCCAAAGTTGAAGTCATCCTCAAGGAACATGGGTGAGCCACACTTTATTACTCTGCATATGATGCTTTTTGCTTGGCAATCGCTATTATATTCGTATAATTGATACTTTTATGCATGTGCTTTTAAATAACAACACACATAGCTTCTTCATGCACCTCTTGCGTCGAATACAGCGTAGTTCATAACTTATGGAAAATAATGAAAGTGTAGCTAGGTGGACCCAAAATAATGTTTTTTCTTAATAAACTTTTGGCGAAAAATAAAAAAAAAGTTACTGGAAATTAAAGTTGATTCAATTAATAAACAGTCGTTACAAACTACAGCGGTTAATTATATTTTAAATAGAAATCGGGAATATTTTAGAGTTAATTGAAAAATGTTTAGTTAAAAAAAATAGTAATAATGTAAGTTACGCCTATTTAAATTTTTCCTTCATTGCCCAAAAATTGCTGTCCACATGGTTGAGCGCTTTTTAGAAACAACAGTCCAGCTAGAAAACAAGTTGCCGTTCAAATTAATTTAAATATCAATTCATGAAACGTCCAGGCATGTTAAATACAATTTCAATCTTTTCCGTACGTTATGAATCATCCTGTATTTCTAAAGAGTCTGGATGAGAAACATACAACTCACTAAATAGGATCAATCATAAATTCCTATCCTGGCACCACTTTCACCTCGTCCATTCATATAACATTATCGTCTTGTTATCGTCATACATTACTCATTTTTGTAGGTTATTTTACTGTAAAAGTCATCGTACACCAATTAGATAAAAAGACTTGAAAACATGTACATTTTTAGTAAAGTAATAAATTATATAATATACATACAGCTGGCAACATGGAAAATAATGTTTACAACATTATTACGCTACAAAAAAAATGTAAAACGTACTGGTAGGATTCATAAAATATAAACATTTTTTACCTTTCAAATATATACGTTATAAATTTCAGTTAAATAGTCTGTGGATGAAGGTACAACAAAATATGAAATTAGTTAATTAAAAACATTTTTACCTACTTTATTACTTAATCTTGTATTTCGCTCAGTTATCATGTCAAAATTTAAATTATATATTTGGTATGTAATACAAGTTATGAAATTCCATTAATATTTAAATACATTTTGGCTCTCCGGTGGAATATTAAATTTTTTGTAGTTGTACTCGCAGCCCAGCAATTACACTTGAAGCGGAGGTAAACGATTAAACCAGGGATGTTCCTTTCTTAATTTAACATTTTAAATTAAATGCGTTATGTTTTATGTATCATCCGAGAAATTGAGTAAAATGCTAATCCGATCTAATTGAACTAGCTGCGTTCAAATCCTTCATAATCCTTTTTAAATGTATGTTGCCTTTTACATTCGCGTTTGGTTTCTCAGAGGAACAGGCTCTGTTTGTGATATTCGTATCAAGCCGCTTTGTGGCGCCATCTCCCTTATTACGTGCTTAAATATTTCACACAACGCGCTATGTCTTCCGTGAAATAAATATTTGGTCCTTTGTTCACTTTCATTTGCTCATTAATTATTCAAATTGTACAGTTACATTTGATCTTATATCGAATCTATGTAATACAATGTTCTATAATATAATTCATTTATACATTGTTTGCTTATACTCTTCTTTTCTACGTACAAAAAAAAAAAACTATTTTTTTTAAAAGAACAGACAAATTCTTTAAAACAAAGAGTTAAAATTGAATGATCTTAAGTAAGTTGTAGAGGAGATCAGAAGGTTTTGGGTTTAAATCTCTTTATATTTTTTTTTTTTAATTTACAAGCCAAAAACCATTACTTAAACTAAAATGTTCGTAATATTTAAACCTAACTGGAGTTGATTAGCGAGTGACTAACTGTACACCTTACCTAAGATATTTGGTAGAGTATGATAGATTGTCAATGATTTAAAAAAAATGCGATATATCATATAACATTTGTTAACATCTAATGCTATGATTTTGTTGCTGTAGAATTTGAAAATTTACGAGTATTTAGATTAAATTTTAAATCCGTTAAAAAAATTGTAGTAATCTCCAGAGCTGGGAGTATCTTACATAAAAAGATATTTGATAGTATCTAAGATACTAAAAGTATCTAAGATACTTTATCTTATATACATTCTATTTTATGTAAAATGTATCTTTTATTTAAATACTTTTTAAATGTATCTGTATCTTTTATCTTAAAAAGTATCTTTCATCTTAAAAAAAAGTATCTTTTGTCTTAAAAAGTATCTTTTATCTAAAAAAGTATCTTTTATTTAAAAAAAGTATCTTATTTACAAATATTTAAGATATGTGCCTGTGAAATATTTTGAAATATCTGATACATTTTTTTAATGTTTAAGCTTTCAGTTATTAAAAATAGTTATTTACTCAAATATTTCTTAAAAGTACCTAAGATATTTAAAAGTATTTAAGATATTTAAAAGTATTTAAGATATTTAAAAGTATCTAAAATATCTAAAAGTATCTAAGGTATTAAAAAGTATCTAAAATATTTAAAAGTATCTTAAGTATTTATATTAGATACATTTATGAAATATTTGTATCTTAAGATACTTAGAATAAAAAGTATCTAGATACTCAAGTATATTTAACAAATTTTTGTAAGTATCTTTGAAAAGTATCTAGATATTTATTAAAAATATCTTTCCCAGCTCTGACCTCTTGCGGGAAGACTGCCTTCCCGCACTTGGTATGTAAATAACTATTAAATAGTTTTCTATTGATGCATCCGCAGTGCCATCTACTTTTTTTATTTAAATCGACTATCAACTTTTTTAGTTGTCAAGCATTTTTTACTGCATTGAGCCCCTGATCCACCTAGGACTGTCATGTCACTTCAGATGGTAAAGGAGTTGGAAAATTTGGTTCATTACTAGAAACACTTTCATAGCTTAATAACGGTCCCTTGCAAATCACCCAATACTAGCAATGTCTCCATGTATTCGTAAACTTCGACGATTCCTAAACCCAAATGAAATACATTACTTAATTAGTATTCTGTTCATTTAATATAAAATAAATTTCACGTGCTATAACCTCAATCTTACAAGCACACCACACGCGATCTCTTTACGAATTGTATAACATTACTTCATAAACTTCCGGTTCCACTTTAGGTAATTCACTTAAGGAAATAAATATCCCGAACAGGCGATGTGTGGTTACACGGTAACAGTAAAAGCCTACTTATTTTATGTCGAAACACTCTTATAGCTAATTTTATTAACGAGTTGTGCTACGGTACCTGTTTTACCGCCAGCGCAGTGCATCTCGGTGGCTCACAGTTTAGTTTAGAGTAAAGAAAATAGAGGACGGAAAGTTTGCAAGCTACCATGGGGCATGGAGAAATAAATAGTGACGACAGTGGTGCAACTTTTCTTAGCCAACAGTGTCTTTTTTTCCTGTAAGGTTGGCGAGAGATACGAACACAACGAATGCATTATGCATAAATCCATTATCACCTTAGGCTGTGGGGTGGTTGTGCAGGTGCACTGTGGCACGAGTGCTCGCGTACAATGAGCATGCTGGTCTATTTGCAGTGTTGATAAACGGAACACGTGTCTGCTAATTTAGCGATTGTCGTAATAGTTACAGGTTATGGTGCATGTATTGGGATGTATTTGTAATTTGAGATTGTGTTTGGTGCTTGCATTAATCATGCTCTCGTAATAATGATATTTTGGAAAATGCTGTTTTGAATAAGGTACAGCCTGTTGCAAAATAACCTCTCTATATTAGCTTAGGTTTAGACCACCTGTATTATTGACTGTCCAAAATAAAATTACCTATAAATATTAAATGTGCAGCGAAAAAATTCTACTTACTTTTCTGTTTATCAACAGTATAAATAAGAGTTCAACATTTGTTCCTTCTAGTTTAAAAGAAGAGTATAGTAATACAAAACACAAAACAGCTGATTGAAACTAGGGAGGTTGTTTTGCTACATCCTGCATTCAATGTTATAGTTAAATTATTCATTATTCATCTCAATATTATATTATATTCCATTTCACCTAAAAAAGCATTCATTTCCGTCTTTTGAAGCGCGCAACGAAGAAAATCCATAAAATATATTTTATTTTTGATTTGGCAATTTATAGCATTTTTTCCTTCAGTTGCATGTTGTACATTTTGTTAAACATCCGACTGTTGCGCATAAAATGGGATGCGTATGCAGTGCCATCTGCTAAGCTATTTTATTGGGTGAAATTGATTATAGATAAAATTGCTTATATTGGTCGACAAACCGATATGTATTTCAAATACGTAGCAAGTGCCTGAGTCCAAAATATTTTTTTATTATACCCGCATCATAATCGGTTTTTAAAAAAAGCTACAGCGTTCACAAACGCAAGATTAAAACACGCTGTGCTTTAAAGGTTGCTAAGCAACAACAAAAATAATTACTATTAATATCTGTCAAAACTATAAACGTAAACAATAAATGCTAACCAGTCTCCATGTAAACGGCATACGTCAAACGTCACACGCGCAAAATTTTGAATTGAATCAAAATCAAAATGTTACCTTCCAGTTTTTGCTAGAGTATGATGCAGGTATAATAAAAAATAGCGTATGATACACGTGTATAAGTGCTTTTAAAGCACGAGCGACGTTAAAAGCACTCCGCTTCGCGTCGTGCTCTTAAACTTAATCTACTATTATATATCTTTCAGTTTATTTAAATTCTAACTGTAAAACCAATAAAATTTTGAAATAGTAAAAAATATTCAGAGGACTACTAATCTATTCGAATATTACTTCTTGCTTCTATTGTATTGTAACATTAATAAACTTTTGTCTCGGAATGTACAATTTAAGCTAGTACAAGTAAAAAATTAAATCTCACCCTGCCTTAAATAATCAGGACCATTTTACTTACTGTAAGGCGTAGGGGTTAGATTTAATTTTTTGGATTGTTCTTCGCCTTAGGATTTTACAATTTTTTCTTGTAGAAGTAGATGTTAAAAGCATTCGTTATGCACTTGGATATACCAGAAACGCATGTTGGTTTGTCAACCAATATTATTTTGTACAGCAAA
This sequence comes from Poecilus cupreus, assembly GCA_963942605.1. NCBI lineage: Eukaryota > Metazoa > Arthropoda > Insecta > Coleoptera > Carabidae > Poecilus > Poecilus cupreus. The sequence goes on from OZ012720.1 coordinate 32,068,726, forward strand.
ATCTTCAATACAAAAGGCAACAAACTATTAACTCTAAATGTACTTATTTTTCAGATCAAAAATATTTAATGATCTGTAAGATTGATACTAGATCAATTATGTATATTATCTCCTTTTATTAATTGCTTTAAACTTTAATTGAATATGGATAAATTATAATCAAGGATACAGTCGAAGATCTTTGTTTTCTACACGACTTGTGTCTTCTTCAAGGCTAGTAGACAAGTAGTGTCAAAATATCGGCTTTATAGATAATAACCATCTTTGTATCCGCAATTATTATTTATCCACATCATTCATCCAATCGAACAATCATCTTTTTTTTAATTGAATAAATGCTGATTTGCTAAAAATTCCAACAAAGGCAATTTTCTATAAGTTGTCACTTTTGTTTTTTAAGTTTCAAATCAAAGTTGTACATTTCTCCCAAAAATATATCACTTCCCGCTTCCGCTTGGCTAGTAGCAGCAGTAGATCTCACGCACTCTGTATCATGCTCTCTAAAGGACATCTTCTGGAATATTCTCCAGGTCTGCGGTGACCGCCACGTCGTGGCACCCCTACGGCACGTACCTGGTGAGCGTGGACAAAGCCAAGAAGGCCATTGTGTGGACGGACGTCTAATCCTAGACCTAGTGCTCCTCGATGTAGCTGGAGATGTACCGTACTTTGAGATTATGAGATGGGTGGTGGTCTTGGTGATTTGTATTGTGTTTGTCTAAACCGGGACAGGAGTTTGCAAAATATTTTTCAGATAATTATATATTTCTGTTAATGCTTTTCTATGTTTTCATGTCCACTTGCTGTTCGAAGGACTATAGCGTTTATTTATAAAATTGTGGATTGTTGTAATGTGAAGATAAGTCAGCAAAATATTTTGTAGACTCCCTTTTCGGTATACGAATTGTTATTGATATTAAATTTTATATTTCAGTGAGTTATAATATTAATAATACTATCTGAAATGTAGAATACAATAGAACAAACTATGTTTGGAGTTTGAGAGTTACAAATTTATTAGAAATTATCTTAGGAAAGTTGCTTGCAAGGATTGAAAAAGACTACGAATTAAACTGATTTTAATGAGACTTATTATTATTTATGGGGTACTGCTAGCATAATTCCGAGTACATCACATTTTCGCTGTTTTACGTATTCTAATCACTTTACTCAGAGGGTTTTGATAACATTTTAATTTTATGTATGCATTTGTTTCATTTCTTTGTTATAGGGTTGTATCTTGAGGCTTTAAATAAATAATCGTTTAATACTTTCCTCTGCGAAATAATATAAATAAATAAGTTTTTTCATTTTACGTTTTTTTTTTTTTAATGTGAAATTATAAGTCTTGTGACTGATCCAAATTAGTTGGCCTACTTCACTTATTAGGACTGATATTTGATCTTATCCAATTGCCAATTTTTTTTTTTTTATTGTATTAAATTATTATGTATATCTCGACAACTCGACAAATCTATTTTTGATATATACAATTATATATTACAACTTAATAACTCAGTTGAAAGAGCTTTCAGAAATCAAAGTAATAAATGAAAAGGTTTTTCATTTAAGTTCTGAAATATTTTTTGTTTACTATTACTACATATAATTCTTCGTCAGAAAAAGTAAGTAAACAATAAATCTACTTGTTTTTCTGACGAAAAATGACGTGCAGTAATACGAAACGTTGAATTTTAATAAAAAAAAAAAATCTACCACTATTAAGATATTTGCTTGTTGTATGTTTATTACTGCTACGGGTATACATATAGTACATTGTAAACACATTTTCATTTCTAATAGTTCTCTCAAAAATAATGATGTTTCATAAACTTTTCGCCAATCCATAAACAATTTTTATTCCACTTTATTTTTTTTTTCTCGAAATTTCCGGTAATACTTACGTTTATAGACATTACTTTTGCAGCTTCTATAATACCTTGGAATGTTATATTAAGAATTTCTTCCTGGTCATTTTCCACTTTTTTCATACTTGGCATTTATGAAAAATAATATTGTTTTTGTTTTTACTTCTATATAAATATATTCCCATTATTTACATTTTCGATTAATTATAGCCATAATTTATTATCGTGTTTATTTTAAATTACACAAAACCTATACTTATATTTTTCATTTGACATCATGTTCTCCCTACTATACAGGCAAACATAATAAATTCTTTTCTGAAACGGTATATTGCACTGGCGGAACTCAATAAAATCACACCATATTTTTTGTAGTTTTTTACTTTAATAAGCGGAGTATTCCTATTTTTATTAAAATGATTTTGTCGAGATATACTTATTATAATAATGCCTTAGTATACTGAAATATAGTAATACTGGAACGGTAACATTTAGGATTTTATAAATGCGAAAAACAAGCTTGAGACAGATATATGTTGCAAGGCCACCCTTCTTTGTCTAACACTGATTTATAGACCGATTACTATACGTTTGTTGAGGCTTTGCTACGTAAAAATATTGTACAAGAAAACAGATGGCCCAACAACTAGGTGTCTCTCTCGACTTGCAATTTCAACGTCAGTTAGCGTTCCTGTATTATTATTGTATTTCAATACTTTAGACCCTATTATCATCCTTTTTAAAATCTAATCCGTTGAAGAATTAACTTAAAAATGATTTGTCACTCATAAATCTTGAATTGTTTGTTAAATCTTTTATTTGGTGTGTATCTACAGCGCTGTGTAGGCGATCTGGAACTCTTGAATAAATAGGGTACGTTTTTCTAAATTAAGAGGATGTATGAATGATTATAGACTATCGGAATTGCAACAATGCGCCAAAGTAAACAATTGAAGAAAAGTAATTCCGAACGTCGTAGTTATTGCAACCAAATTCTCGACATGTCTTGCCATTTTATACTACCGTCACAAGTAACATTTTTAACTGCTTTCGCTTAAAGTGCGAACAAAATTGTGGCCAAGTAAAACATCGTAATTTTTATGTTTACGGCATAAAATAGTTTCATAGTAGCAATTTTCCATCCTGACTGAACTATAAATTTTGTGTGTTCGTGCAAATCTGTTTGCGTGTCTGAGATGATTATTTTCCACTGGTTAAACTGCGTTTATTGTATCCATCTTCGTGGGTTTGTATGTGCTTGTGTTTGTCTATATTTGCTTCGGTGATTCGGCAGATTGTCGTTTGTTAGGTTATGTTGCCGCTGTCAACGCGACGCCGAACGATTTTTATATTTCTGTTTGTAAATAAAAGTTATTGTTGCGTACAGCAAATTTCTAAATTTGTCACTTGCTTTGCGCTGCAATCTTCTATTCTGTTGACGTTGGAAATATACAAGGTGACACAAATTTCATAAATCGTATCTTCTAAGAACTGTAGCACTTCGGAAACTAATTCACGATTAAGATATTCTTCATTATAACGTATTTTTCTTTAACATTCACATAGAGCTTATGCTAACACTAACACCATGAATTTCATAAATCTCACTGATTATATGGATCAGTAGCTAATAGATGGTTTTGATCTCAGCACACAACTCATTTGACAGTTGACAGGAGGTCGCTAGTATTTCCGGTTATTTTCAAATATTACTCATTATTTAAATTAGTTCAATATCACATAAATATTTGTAACGCCAATAATGCAGTGTAATATTGTTTCTTGTGTTTTACTGCCATGAACTTTTTACTCGGAATGTACAATATATTTATTTACAACCTGCCAATCACGAAGCAAGTGTTTTTAGTATAAATCATAGAAGTGGGTTTGGTTTTATTAGTGTATATATAAGTTAAATATCACATCACATTGTAATATAGTTTATTTTGTATACATATTATTAGTTAATGAAGTATATGATTCTGCAAATAATATTTAGGCAAGCATTATTTTCATTTTTATTACCAAAATAAATTCATGTGGATGCTTCACCCTAGCTCAAAGCAAACAGCAAATCACAATTTTTTAGTTCATTTCTGAAAGATTGTATTATTATAGGTGTCATATATTTTGTGACTGGTTCATATCGAAGATAAAGCAGATTCTAAGGATCTAAAGAATTATTTCACTTTTTCTGATATTTCAAATTAACGAAAAACGAAAGGTCAATAGATAGGATTGTCACGTGCTAAAATTGTGATAGTTCAGATATATTATAATGGCGACTTATACAGCTGATAGATCGAAGTACAAACAAATCAGTTGCTAGTTTTTTTATGTTTTCTTTTTGTTTGAAATTTTGCTATAAGTAAGATTAACTCATGATGTACTGTCGTTTTGATAGCTGTTTGTTTGTATTTCATTCTAAATGCGTTTAGACGCAGTTGATTTGTGGATAGACGGTGCGCTTCTGTATAAGCTCCGATTGGATTGCCATTGTCGTTTATTGAAAATAATTGTAAATACATCGGAGATGTTCTGTAAATTTTATGTTTTATGCAGGCCGGTATCATAATACATTTTAAATATAAAACGCATGATATTCTGATTAATAACTATTCTATAAATGTAATAATACCTTACAATTTTGTAATTATATGCTTTATTTTTCCAAGTAATAATAATAATTAAAGTATACTTAGCTTATAATATTATGAAATCGGCCGTAAATACACTGTGGGTCTGTTTCTATGTCAATCAACAAAATAATTTTAATATTTTGTGAAAAATTTACCGAAAATCTCCTTTAATGTTTATAGAACTTTATATAATAATAATATATGTGCATTTTGTACTGTACAATGTACAAAGGCCAATAAGATATTCGCATAGCCTTTCGTACTGATTATAAAATTTAATAACGACTTTTGTCATATATTTTAATGTAATACAATAAGTACCTATTATTAAAATTGATACAGCTTTGAAATTTTGTATGAAGTTATATGTAAATATTGATATATTTACCATACTGTGTTGTTGATATTTTATAATAAATACATGTAAACAAATTACTGCTGTTTTACTCTTCTCCTTACAGATGGAGTTTACAACAGTACGACCGTAATAGTTCCAAAAAATTAAAACTTTTTAAATGAACCGTTTTTCTAATTTATCATCTATTGTGATACGAGCCCAAATTTATGTGAGTTCGCCCGTATCATATTTTTCTTTTAAGGTTTACAAAAAAAAAAAAAATCAAAGCACGAATAGAATGAATGGCGTCTCATGTTTTTTAAGGTTTTTTTTTTTTAGGGAAGACTGTCAAAGACTTGTGGTTACTAAGCAGTTTAAAAAAGGAAAGATGGAGTTACACAGCGGTAAAGTAGATAATATTCGATAGTGTAAACTTACATACATACATATATTAAGTAACGCCATATCCCTCTCAGTGGGATAGCACGAACCCAGAAACACAGTACACTGTCTCCTCGTCCATATTCATAATGTACTTCATACATGCTCGTCTATTCTTCTCACTCGGAATCATTCGTTCATGCAACAAACCATCCACTTACTCTTCGAACGCCCATACAGAATCGTTCACCTTCAATCTCAGAAGCATATATTAGTTTAACCAATCTTTCATTCGACATTCGCTCACGATGACCAAACCACCTTAACTGACTCACTCCCCATTTCTTAACATAATTCTTCTCAATCTCACATTCACCATACACCAATATATTCCGGTTACGATCACATCGCGTACACCCACACACTTATATCAAATATTCTACATCACTTATACGTAGTTCATGCTTCTTCATCCACATCCACCATTCAAACCATACAACATACATCAATGTAGATACTAACACAGCTTTATAAATACTCAATCGAGCATTTCTAGAGTTACATTATCGTTTCGAGCAAATGTACCTAGACACCCGCCTTTCAATCTCCCGGTCAATACGTCCATCACTCGAAAACACACTACCAAAATATACAAATTCACTCTTATATTGAACAAGAAAAAAAATTGCCACTTGTTCAATTTATTATCTTAGCTCTATTTATTGTTAAATGTAGGTAAAAATATTAGGAATTAATTGTAAAATTTAGTAAATATATGATACACTTACTTTATATTTGGTCTTCGATTTTTGCAGAGCATTCAAACGATAAATTTGATACGGAAGAACTCATGTGAATTTGGGCTCGTATATTTTTAATAACAAAATACTGCAAGCACATATTTTATTTGTTATTGTGTGATGTTTAATTTTAATTAAAAACATTATAAAATAAATATTTTTTGTCCCGCCAGCAAAAAATGTTCGGCCTCCCTCTTTTCATTATTAATAAACAAATCGGCCTCCATCAAGGTTGATTAATTAAATTTAATTGCCTCAGGAGTGACATAAACGACATCGCTTAATTCTATAAAGTTTTTGTCGTCGCGGCGCCATGGCTCGACGCCACTGGCCGTGTTGTTCCGCTGAGCTGCTGAAGAAATTTACAGCTTGTCTCGCACTATTACCAGTCAGTCAGGCGCCCCTCGTTTCTCGCGCCCGCTATTGAGCGCTGCTATAATTAATATTCAAGGGTTCAGGGCGGTGCAGGGGGCAGAGGTGCAAGGGGTGAAGACGGTGATTGCGGATAAGGTTTAGAATCCCGAGGGTGAAGTGTTGTCCAGTTCTGTTCCGTGTTGCGAACACAGGTATTTGATTTGTAAATGTCTTTAATGGAAATATGATCCCAGAATCAAATCGTTTGGCCCAGTTGAAATCGTACAACAGAAAATGGTTTAATTCACCATATTTATATCTTTAATTGTATAATTTTTAACTGCCGCACATACATATATGTAATTGATTAAATTTTGGGCACAATTCATCAACAGTAAGTGATAGATTATTTGAAGGCCTATCAGGCATATCTCAGTAAATAAATGCGATAAAGTAAATTTCATTGCAATAAAAAAAAAATGCAGAATAAAATATCTGGAAGCACTATTTGAAAAGTTTTTCTATATTACGTTATCAGATTTGAAAACAAGTTCGTTGTATCAGCCAATACCTTTGGGTCAAATGAAAGTTGCATGTTAGTAACTTTTGTTAGTTTGTTATTATTTCAGTTGTTATTTTTCCTTAAAATATTTTAAATAATAAAATGTAAGATACAAATAAATTGAGCACCTACATCAATTTTTACTATGTAAAATTAGAACAATTTTCTTTAAGTTTTTCTAAAAGTCAAAATTGGGCCATGTGATATGATTCTGGGCTCGTATACGGTATAAAGGGTTTCTAATGTCTTTCGTTTGAAACTTTATTTCGCAACTGATCATATTTATTTATTTACTTATTTATAAATGAAGTCTACACAACAGGCCAAGGCCCATTAAAACACCAGCACAATAACAATGTATAATACAAAACAAATATTTTAACTAGACATAATACGTAACAACATAATATAAATTTTAAGAGATTTATTTTAAGTCTGAAATGGTAAACAGAGAACAGTGAACAATATCAGATACATCATAGAGGTAGCTAACATGTTGTTATACCTATATACATATTAATAGGTTTAGGATAGATTACATACATAGCCGCATTGATCTTATAACTTTTTCCAACACTTACTTGTAAAGTGATATTTTAACCACTGAATTTTCGATACAAAAACTTAGTAGTGAAGATGAGTAAAGTATTAATTTATGAGAGAATGTAGCTGTGTGTATTTTCTATATTTTAAGCAAAATTACATAGCAACTTATAAAGTACCTACCTATGCAAGTAAGCATTCTTAACAAAATAACATAAAAGGTAAATATTTATGTCAAATTCTAAAATTAAATGTCATTTTAGTTTTATTCGAAAAGAATATTAGCAGATGTTGGAAAAAGATTCCGCTCGCGGTTAATAGTTATTTACTTTACAAGTGGGCAAAGTAAGGAATTACCCACGGGAGAAATTTTAGTACACGAAGCCGAAGGCTGAGTGTGATAATTTTATCGAGTGTAAAATATAACGTTTTATCCAACACCTCTTAATAAATGAAAAATGTATTAAAGAAATATTATTTGACAGTGACATATGCTTTAACTTTTTAAATTAAAATGTCAATTGAAGTAGTTACCAAGGTGTTGTGTGTTGAACATTTCAAGCGAATTAGTGGAATTCGAAGGTACGCGCAAAGATATGTGTATATTAAAAATTTTATCCAACACCTCTCAATAAATGCTCTATAACTATAGTGATTTTAAACAAGGAAAGTAACAGATTGCCCACTAGTGGGTATAATTTTAAGGAACGTCACTTGTGAGTATTTTTTTATTTATAACAATAATAATAACACGCAACACCTTGGTAACTACTTCGATTGACATTTTAATTTAAAAATTTAAAGCATATGCCACTGTCAAATAATATTTGTTTAATAAATTTAAGAGGTGTTAGATAAAACGTTATACTCAGCCTCCGGCTTCGTGTGTTAAGATTTCTCTCGTGGATAATTCCTTACTTTGCCCACTTGTAAAGTAATTAACTATTATATAGATGTGTCATGTAACTTTATTATTATTTTTTCTCTCTTGTGCCAAACAAGTAAATTATTATTTATAATCTTCCTGTAATTGGGATCTAGCATTCTGTAGTCTAGATTATTTTAAAAATATATAAATAACTGTCTAATAATTATCCACGTTTAATATTTCATATAAGTAAAATTCCACCAAAATTTAATCAGCTCTATGCATAATCATGAAACTTTAAAGCTGCATTACTCATTTTTCTAGTTCTTGAATTATACATACAGACGAGGATCTAGGAGAACTGAAAACAAGTATTCCCACCGTCTGTTTTGTTATAGTGTGTTTAGGTGGGTAGAAAGCATCGCAGAGTAAACGATCTAAAATCCAGTGAACGGACAAACATCAGGCGTGCCCCCCAGGACATCGATCTGACGGCGGTGACGTCGCCGACGGCCGCTAAATGAAGAACTACCGACGCCGATAATACCACATATATCTTCATTGAGGCCTGAACGGTGAACGCTTTCTCGCCGGTGTCACCTCGGGATCGAGCCTGCTGAGCCCTCACTGGCTTTTGTTTTTTGTTGACTGTGGACGAAGGGGAAGATTTGCTGCTGTTCTGTAAAGCTGGGAATTGTGGGATTCTTGAAATGGCGTAAATAATACAATACATGTGCTTAACTATCTTCTAATAACGTTTATATAAGGTATATTTTTGAGGTTCTTTGACGATTTTTTTAAAACTATTCTATTGTTAAGCAACAAAAATTTATTTTTTGCACTCCGAGAATAAATGCCTTAATTTATTCTTCTTTCTCGTGGACTGAAGTGTCCGTTTTCATCCCAAGGGATTAAATTGACAAATAAACAAGGAACCACACCAAAAAGAAAAATATTTATTAAAATTATTTGATATAAATTACATTTATTATTAATAGTTTTCTACAGTTGATAACTACAGAGTATATTTACAGGTTTTTGATAAAATTAATTACTTTAACCATTATAAATACCTTGACTAGTGCATCTTTTAAGAATTGATCAACTTGTTCTGCTGTAATTTTAACTTTTTAGGTTAGTAGCCACCATTTCTTCTTTCAAAGAAAGTAATTAATTTTGGGAAATTGTTTATATTAGTATTATTTCTAACCACCAACATTCCGCTCAAAATCTAATATCGTCCAATAATATAAAAATATACTAGCAGCACAATTTTCGTGTATTTACATCTTACAGATGACTATTTCCACAGTTTTCATTTTAATAAATGTAAAGTGTTGGTGTTTGAGAAGAATGATATAGTAACTCATTGTAATGTTTCAGTGAATGGTGTGAAATTGGAACAAGAGAATAAATATGAGTATTTGAATAGCCTATTTACGAGTGCACTGGTCTGTTTCCAGTCGGCCCCATTGGGAAAGCGATTCCGTGTTAGCGTGTAGGTCTTCACCTTTTGGGGAAAGTCCCCGCCAATTGTGGGAAGGTTTGATTCCGTCCTCAACTTGACAGGTAGGCGTGAAACCTTCGAATGTCGTTCGCGTACCTAGGAGCTCCCGGAGTGGGTCGTCGACACGGCATATGTCTGAACGTCTTTGCTAACTTGACAACAACAATGCCAGTTGTTTGTCATTAGAGTCATTGCGCCTTAGTTTGTAAGTAGCTACACTTAGACAAATACTTAGGTAGGGTAAAATGCAAGAAAGAATTCAAGAAACGAAACCATCATAGAAACCATTGTTGAAACCAACATTGATTGGAGTGTTGTGTGAGTGATTACCATAACTTGTTTGATAGAATCATTTTACTGCCTTGTATTTTGAGTTTATGTTTCAGATTTCATCAGACATCAACAAATGTCTCCTAACCTTAACATGTATGTTTCTTTCAGGTTCACAATTATTCTTTCGTCTAATACATTGTTTTTTTGTTTGTAGCGACACGTGGACAATGTCACTGGAGCCATGATCATCTTCAGCAGCGTCTTCGGAGCCGATATCATCGACAACAGCAACATCAGTGTGAGTCAGTCCGACCATCTAGGCTTTCATCCGCGCCAAGCTTAACATTATGAGAAGCACGTCAAAGATTCCCAGCGCTGCTGAGGTAGTGGTCAATAAAGCGGAAATTATAATAATATTAATAATTAAACATGTACTATTCAACAGCAAAAATAAATTATTATCGCAATGTACTTTGTTTTTTTAAGTACTTTCTCTACAAATATGTTCGACATATATTTCGTAACCATAACATAGGTTTTTCAGGTTCACAATTATTTTTTATCTAACACTTTTTTTTATGTTTATAGTTACACGTGGACAACGTCACTCGGAACCTTGTTTACCTTCAACGGTGTCTTCGGAGCCGATTTCAGCATTGAAGTACATTATTTGCAAGGAAATCGCAAGCAAATTATTTTAAAAGTAATAAATTATATTAATACTTTATTTATATGTTTATATAGGACCTCTATGGACCTGAAACCATTTTCTGCATCTGCATCATCAATGTGAATCTACTGGTATTCAGATCAGTCTCGCCGGACCCTGTATCATCGTGGACAACATCGCAAACCTAAAACTATCTTCTGCTGCTGCAACATCATCGTAGAGTTGCTGGTATTCTGACCAGTCTCGCCGGACCTTGTATCATCGTGGACAACTTCACCAGAGGCAATAACATGTTTGGACGTTTACAGAGACATCATCACGACCGATGTCCGCTGCTAGCAATATCAATGTAAGAATATTATTATTGTTTCTCTACGTAATTCATTCTTGCAACAATGAAAATCTTAGTTCAAAAATGATTTTTGTAACAAAAATAATTAGTAAATTTTACTGGTTTTTTTAGCAACTATTGTTGTAATTATAATTATAACTTAATGTTGTATTTGTTGTTAATTTGCTTTTGTTTGTTACAGGTCACGGTTGCTATGGCGACGAGGCCACACCTCTGCTTCGGGTTTCCGGCAAGCGGAATTTCCGGGGGTGCGATCTGTTTTTTGCTCTCAAAGTCAATCCAGGAGGCTGATCCCGGCTTTGTAATACTAATATAAATAAATATAAGTTTATAACATGTTTCTAATAACATATATGTAAAATATAAACTACTGTTAATACCTATATTATACTGACAGTAATTTATTATAATTTGATTATTGTAAGGTAAATGTTTATTTGTTGTTAAGTTATTTTAATAGTGAAGTACATTTTGAAATAAATCTCTTTTTATAGTGTAATAATTTATATCACGGTAAATGTGTTATGTATTTATATATATATATGTTCTAATTATAAGTGAAATATAATAACTTGTATCCATAGAGATAATAAAGAAATTGTTACAGGAATAATATGTGTTTTATTTACATTAAAATGTGCAAAACAATAGTTCAAAATTAATATTGTCATTTACTAAAACAAAATTCATAATATTAATTTATTCTTTCCAATTTTAATACTAGTGCTGCCATCTCTTAAGAAGTTGATGACCGCAATATCTCTTACCCTTTCAGATGCATCAAAAATATTACGGAAAAAATTTATATATTATGAACGAATGAATAAATAATACGAAAAAAATTGAACCAATGAATAAAAAATACGAAAAAATTTATATATTATGAACGGATGAATAAATAATGGTTCACAAATTCACTAAGAGATGGCAGAACTATCGGATGTGAAAAAGTCAATTAGTCGTTTTGCTCACTTTTGAAAAAACAAATCACTAATTGATAAGGGTATGCCCTACGCCCTTGTCCTTCTAGTATGTTATAAAGGGCGGCGCTACAAGCAGGGGTGTACTCCGGCAGGGGGGCCCCCACTGGTGTTATTTTAGCGATATCTCTTACCGTTTCCGAGTTATGAGGGTTTAAAGATTTTAACAGCATCCCCTAAAATATCCACCCTATTATCAACTTTCTGGGTGTTTTTTCTCGCTGATCAGATAGAACAGGGCATTTTAAAAGACCAATTTTTTCAGATTTTTAATATCTCTTTCCGTTTCAAAGTTACAACCCTTAGAAAATTAAATAGAGCAATGACAGATCTACCCTATTATCAAGTTTTTGGGTATTTTTTCTCGCTGATCAAATAGAACAGGGCTGTATCTCGGTACATTTTTTTTAGATCCGAAATATCTCTTACCGTTTCAAAGATACAACCCTTAGAAAATTAAATAGAACCCTCAAATATTCACCCTATTATCAAGTTTTTGAGTGATTTTTCTCGCTGATCAGATAGAAGAGGGCTGTATCTCGAGCCAATTTATTCAAATCCGCAATATCTCTTACCGTTTCAGTGATACAGCTCTTATAAAATTAAATAGAGCAGAGACAAATAAATATTACGGAAAAAATTTATATATTATGAACGAATGAATAAATAATACGAAAAAAATTGAACCAATGAATAAATAATACGAAAAAATTTATATATTATGAACGGATGAATAAATAATACGAAAAAAATTGAACCAATGAATAAATAATACGAAAAATTTTATATATTATGAACGAATGAATAAATAATACAAAAAAAATGGAACCAATTAATAAATAATACGAAAAAATTTATATATTATGAACGAATGAATAAATAATACGAAAAAAATTGAACCAATGAATAAATAATACGAAAAAATTTATATATTATGAACGAATGAATAAATAATACGAAAAAAATTGAACCAATGAATAAAAAATACGAAAAAATTTATATATTATGAACGGATGAATAAATAATAGTTCACAAATTCACTAAGAGATGGCAGTACTATCGGATGTGAAAAAATCAATTAGTCGATTTGCTCACTTTTGAAAAAACAAATCACTAATTGATAAGGGTATGCCCTACGCCCTTGTCCTTCTAGTATGTTATAAAGGGCGGCGCTACAAGCACGGGTGTACTCTGGCAGGGGGGCCCCCACTGGTGTTATTTTAGCGATATCTCTTACCGTTTCCGAGTTATGAGGGTTTAAAGATTTTAACAGCATCCCCTAAAATATCCACCCTATTATCAACTTTTTGGGTGTTTTTTCTCGCTGATCAGATAGAACAGGGCATTATAAAAGACCAATTTTTTCAGATTTTCAATATCTCTTTCCGTTTCAAAGTTACAACCCTTAGAAAATTAAATAGAGCAATGACAGATCTACCCTATTATCAAGTTTTTGGGTATTTTTTCTCGCTGATCAGATAGAACAGGGCTGTATCTCGGTAAATTTTTTTTAGATCCGAAATATCTCTTACCGTTTCAAAGATACAACCCTTATAAAATTAAATAGGACCCTAAGATATTCACCCTATTATCATGTTTTTGAGTGATTTTTCTTGCTGATCAGATAGAAGAGGGATGTATCTCGGGCCAATTTATTCAAATCCGCGATATCTCTTACCGTTTCAGAGATACAACCCTTATGTACATAAGGTTCATTATTGCTTACCTCATTTCTTCAGTGTACCGGGAATATTATACATTGTGAACAAGCAAACCAGCAGTCAACAGCCGGTTCACAATGTATAATAGGTCATCAACTACTTAAGAGATGGCAGCACTAGTATTAAAATTGGAAAGAATAAATTAATATTTTGAATTTTGTTTTAATAAATGACAATATTAATTTTTAACTATTGTTTTGCACATTTTAATGTAAATAAAACACATTATTTCTGTAACAATTTCTTTATTATCTCTATGGATACAAGTTATTATATTTCGCTTATAATTAGAACATATTTATAAATACATAACACATTTACCGTGATATAAATTATTACACTATATAAAGAGATTTATTTCAAAATGTACTTCACTATTAAAATAACTTAACAACAAATAAACATTTACCTTACAATAATCAAATTATAATAAATTACCATCACTATAATATAGGTATTAACAGTATTTTATATTTCACATATATGCTATTTTTATAAACATGTTATAAACTTATGTTTATTTATATTAGTATTATAAAGCCGGGATCAGCCTCCTGGATTGACTTTAAGAGCAAAAACAGATCGCACCCCCGGAAATTCCGCTTTGCCGGAAACCTGAAGCAGAGGTGTGGCCTCGTCGCCATAGCAACCGTGACCTGTAACAAACAAAAGCAAATTAACAACAAATACAACATGAAATTATAATTAGAATTACAACAATAGTTGCTAAAAAAATCCAGTAAATTTTACTAATTATTTTTGTTACAAAAATCATTTGTGAACTAAGATTTTTATTGTTGCAAGTATGAATTACGTAGCCAAACAATATTAATATTCTTACATTGATGTTGCTAGCAGCGAACATCGGTCGTGATGATGTCTCTGTAAACGTCCAAACATGTTATTGCCTCTGGTGAAGTTGTCCACGATGATACAGGGTCCGGCGAGACTGGTCTGAATACCAGTAGATTCACATTGATGATGCAGATGCAGAAAATGGTTTCAGGTCCATGGAGGTCCTATATAAACATATGAATAAAGTATTAATATAATTTATTACTTTTAATTTAATTTACTTACGTTATCCTTGCAAATAATGTACTTCAATGCTGAAATCGGCTCCGAAGACACCGTTGAAGGTGATCAAGGTTCCGAGTGACGTTGTCCACGTGTAACTATGAACATAAAAATAAAGTATTAGATATAAAAATAATTATAAACCTGAAAAACTTATGTATATTATGGTTACGAAATATATGTCGAACATATTTGTAGAGAAAGTACTTAAAAAAACAAAGTACATTGCGATAATAATTTATTTTTGCTGTTGAATAGTACATGTTTAATAATTAATATTATTATAATTTCTGCTTTATTGCACCTTACCTCAGCAGCGCTGGATATCTTTGACGTGCTTCACATAATGTTTAGCTTGGCGCGGATGAAAGGCCAGATGGTCGGGATGACTCACACTTATGTTCGGCTCCGAAGACATTGTTGAAGATGATCAAGGCTCCGGTGACATTGTCCACATGTCGCTATAAACATAAAAACAATGTATTAGACAAAAGAATAATTGTGAACCTGAAAGAAATATTACATTATTAGGAAATATTTGTCGATGTTTGATGAAATTTGAAACATAAATTCAAAATACAAGGCAGTAAAATGATTCAATCAAACAAGTTATGGTAATCATTCACACACCATTCATTCCACAGCACACCATTCATCGCAAAACCCTGATTAGAGTTGTGATGTCAGATGTTCCACCAGAAGCGCGCAACCTTTGTCACCTAAAAAGAAGTTATTAACTATCAATAAACATAGTTTGACATCTTCATAATTTTTAAAAATATTTGTTGTCGTAATGACACGACCTTCTAATACATTTAAAAAAATACTCAAACGATATGGAGAAAATTTCTAGATATAAACTCGAAAGGTTTCTAATAAATACTATAAAAAGTAATTGTTTATTTTAATTTAACCCTTCTTCCTCAGAATTTTAATACCAAGCTCAGTATGTTTAAATTAATTTGTATAAAAAACAAATGATGATCGACTAATTTTTAGCTACTGCCTACCTCAAGGTAAGGAAGGTATTGTTTTTGGTCAAAAAATTGTGTAGTGAGTTTTCAATGAATAAACACGATTTACGGTCCCTGCAATACGATTTTACTATTTTAACCATGATGTCTGTATGTATGTGTGTGCGTGTGTGTGTGTGGCTGTGATGATTTTTTCGACTCGCATAGCTCAAATACTATGGTAACGCATCGGACTGTGGATCATAAGATGCTCGGTTCAACCCTCTCAGCCGACCAATTTTAGAAATTATATTTCGAAAATTTTCACCACATAAAATTACCCTAGTGGCTCCTCCACCAATTCCATCCTCCGCCCTTCACGCGCAAAAATATATCAACACAGAGATCTGCATGAGCAGAGTGCCACTTCCAGAAATGGGTAAATGGCGTGATGATGTATTTATTTGCATACTAATTGAATGTATGCAAAATTTTGTAAATGTGAGCAGGTGTGTGAAAATATAATTATATGAAAAATGAGTTGTTGAAAATTCATTGAAACTGTGAGAAAGTCCATAATGAATTAAAGAACTCATTCCAGGGTTGTTTATACAAAATGTAGTCTAACAATGCGGATAAAACAGGGCGTACCTCTAATCCTTGACGCCATCGTCGGCGTCACCGAGCGTCAAAAGCGTCGGCGTCGCCGCTAACACGCCGCTCTTTTCAAACTCATTTCCTTTTCCACTTCTCTCATATAAATGTTGTTTACGTTAAACAATGGCGCCTGTAATGACTTTTCGTATTTGAGTTATGCGCACGGCCTCCAACTTCCTCTAATTTTTATTGTTCTTGTGCGCCCCACTTCATTATACATTTCGCGATTAAAATCTACTGCACCACGGACGAAATTTAATTAAAACCGCATTCATGGTTATCCACCTAAGTTTACTGGATGTGAACACCGACATCGCCAGCAAGGAATTCTACGCCGATTCTCCCGCTACAACAGACACAACTCACACTACTAACTAACAAAAAAACACGTACAACTACCTAACCCTTTTCGAGAACTATTATTATTTTTCTACAACTATTAAGGTATTCGACTGTTGCATATTTGTTATTGTTATACGAATGCATAGTAAACATTTTCATTTCTCACGGTAACCATTTCTAACAGTTCTGTCAAAAGAGGATTGCTCGAAATTTAAAGTTACAGTGCTCCAATGAAAGAACTTCTGACTATATTGATAATATTCAAGGGTAATATTATCAGCTATAATTTCTCTGGGCCATTGATAATTACGAAATAATTTTATCACAGTTACCGAAAGAACGTTGCTTGGTAACCGCCCGACGCCGTAGGTGGGGAAAGATTGAGGTAGTTGTGACAAAATTATTAATGGTCGAGAGATATTCGATGAGATTTTTTTTTGTGATTATTATTATTTTCATTCACATACCGTGAAAATGACATTTTAAAATAAACAAATTAAATATTGAATTAATTGTCAAGAACTGTTACTTAGCAACAAGTGATAGTTTCCCGGGGAAATTATCACAGATAATATCACAGGACCTTCTGATTTTATCGATAAATCAGAGAAGTCGAGTGGTATTTGATAAGATAAATTCCAAAGACAACGTAAAAAGAAACTTGAAATATTAACTAACTGTCACATCACTGACAGTTATAAATAGTAACAACTAATGTTTGTTTACTTGGTAGCAGGATTTTACCAGGGTTACGGGATTTTATCAGAATAATGGGATATAATACTATTCCCATTTGTTGAATTTTCAAGTGTTTTGCATCATGGTTGGTTAAAAAATAATCGTAGGAATGTATCAGTGTAATTGTGACCTGATTGGTTGCTTTTGCACACGTGATCAGAAATATAGGGATTCGATTGGATATTTTTTAACAAAAAATATTTGATTTAAGACAACAAGTAATAATTCAATAATTGAACAGTTTCTTTTGTTTTTTTTTATTTTAATATAATATTATTAAGAGGTACACGTTTATTGTATTTCTTATTAGTAACATTGAAAGTAATATTTGAACAATTATTAAAAATAATTTTAGATGAATTTGAAGTTCGGAAGGTATAATAAATTTAGTGTTTTTATTATCCACACAAGGTTTAGGTGAAGGTACTCGATGGCCAGTAGCCATATTACAAGTAAAAATATATAATTTACTGAGGTATATGAAAGCAGCGAGATAGTTCTAAAATAGAGGATTGACGTGATGATATATTTTATTTGTCATACAAATTAAATCGTATTACAATCTTTGTGAAGAAACAGGCAAATGGGGTCTTTCACCATTTTTTTTATTATTATTTTTTTTAAGAAACTTTATCTAACTTGAAGACTATACACTTTTAAAAAGTCTTAATTGTTATTCATTAAACTACAATGATTTTTTTTAAATGTTGTGACGTCATTATAGAGATGTTGGCGAATCTCAAACAGTAGAGATTTAAATAATTTTTTTCACTTAAATGTTCTATTTTATTGTAATAATAAAAAAATATATGACTATAATTATTTACAATCTGCACTGTTTAAGATCCAGCAACAACTCTACAATGACGTCACAACATTTAAAAAAAAATCATTTTGGCTCAATGAATAACAATTAAGATTTTTTTAAAGTGTAGATAGTCTTCAAGTTAGATAAAGTTTCATAAAAAAAAAAATAAAAAAAAATGGTGATAGACCCCATTGTTAAAATATTAAAATCTTTTCTCCTGCGATCGTTGAGTTTATTTAGTTCAATATTTAACATTTTAAATTAGCTGCAAAGTGAAGTAGACGCGTAGGTATTCCGCCCTGCTTCAGTCGCTTATCGACCTAGTTATTACAGATTGTCATAAATTTATATGCTGGATGCGATAGTTTCTTCATAAATATTTTACAACTACCACTTAACTTCGTCTGATTAAAGCGTTTGTTCGTTTGCGAGAAGAAGTCAAGTTGGCCAGTGAAACTTTCCGCTTAAATTTGCAATGTGCGCGCAGCAAGAAGGAAATAAAACGAATGAAAGTTTTCCGCCCGTCGTAAAATCCAAGTGGATCAAAGACATAAATAACTTTATCCCAGTGAAACAGGTAAGGCAGTTATTGATTGCGCATTCATAATTAACTGAACAGATTAGTACGCGCTGCGCCGAAGGGGGCGGCAGCGATGGTGGCGGACACTGAGAGGGATGGACAACATAATACAAACACGTAAGCGTGCTGCAGCTTTCTGCTTCGCAGGACCGCACTCGCAATCTTTACGAAATATCTTACAAAATAAATGTGTAATCGTCCTAACTCTACATACATTCACACATACATACATAACGTTATGCCATATCCCACTCAGTAGGTTAGCACGAACCCTAAAACACGTGCAACTAACAATCAGTTTCCTCCAAACATTCTTATTCCGAAACACCGTTTTCACCTCATCCACTTTCATAACAAAAATGCTCGTCTATTCTTTACACTCGGAATCATTCGTTCATGCAACAAACCATCAATAATACTCAACCACTTATCGCAATCGTAATAGTTCAACCTTAATCTTATCTGCATATATATGTACCACAAACCTTTCATTTGACATTCGTTCAAGATGGCCAAACCAACTCAACTGACTCACTCCCACTTTCTTAACAACATTCATCTCAACCTGACACTCACCGTACACTAACGTATTCCGGACGCTATAACCAAACACTCCTCTCAAACATCTCATTTCCACAGCAGTTATTATACGTTGTTCATGCTCTTTATACACACCCAAAGCATCTCTCAAATTATTTCCATTTAGAGCAAATGTACTCATAGGCAATACCGAAAACATATTACTCACATATCTTAGACTACACTCCACTTAAACATTCAAAACAGACAATTTAAATGAAAATTAAAAACACGTAAAAAAATAAATAAATATATCATCACGCCTTTTACCCATTATGGGTGGTGTGGCACTCTGCTTATGCAGATCTCGGTAAGTGATATATTTTTGCGCATGAAATATGGTTACCAACCGTCAAGTCATAGCCCCCAAAGTTGTTAGTGGAGGGGGGAACTACAGGGATAAATTTAAATTGGCAACTGTCGCTAGTGGCATTCGAACTGAGGATCTCACTATCCTCAGTCCGATACGTTACCACGGAGCTATTTACCCCTAAAAAAAAAAAACCCGGAAAAACACGTGATTGTACTTTTTTGCTGTTGTTGTTATGAAGTTGGTCGGCGGACTAACTGCTATTGGTCATGTCACTTAATGAGAGGAGGATTGTAAATTTATGTGAAAAACACAAACGACCATGTTCTTCAGTGGGATTCGAACCCACGACCTCTGGCGAGATCGGCTTTTTTATAATTCCAAATGATAGTGTTACGGAGTATTTGTAACATAGTAATTTCGGGGATGTTGTCGAGGTGCTGCGTGACCCGGTCCTGGCGGTGTTCCTCGACTCTAAGCCTGCTTGATATTGATTTAGAGGTCCGGATACGAGCCGCGGTCTCTGCTCTGTCATTTATTTTCATTATTTTAAGCAATCCTCTCGCCGGCAAATTTACTTTCGGGATAATCGAATCCCGCCGACTTTCCGCGCACCACACAACCTTTGCCCTTTGCCCCGCGGACGGAACCGCTTCCACCGCCAGCGTCGATGTTGTCGTCATCGTCTCGTTACCAATCTAACAGAGGATTTGTCGAATTTCCCCAATGAGATCAATATCAGTTTTGACTTTTATAAATGATTCGTTTTAATTCTTTTTACAATTTCACTGAGAGCAACGATAATTTCATGGGATTACTTGTAGTTTAAACTGTTTACAAAACAGGAATTAATTTTAAATTTCCTTTGGCATTAGCATACATAAATTAATTACAAGTTCTGATGATTCTGTGTTTAACGAAATAGGAAGTTTTGTAACTCAATCAAGGAAGTACAATTAGTAATTACGTAATCATTTTCACCGCTGTTTCTCAAACAATTTGAAGAATAAACAAGAATACTTAGGTGCCTAATAGTAAATAGATCCTTGGTAACCCATCCAAATGAAAATCATAAGCTTTTTTAATCTTTTCCTGCACATTTATGTAATGGAGTTATTGTGAAGGGTCATTAATTTTTTCGGAAAGTTATCATCAGATTCTAATGAAGAAATCATTTAAATTTTTTTTTTAAATTAATACTTTTATGTCCGAAACGTAAATGTATCTAGAGATGTTCGATTGAGTGTTTATAAAGGTGTGCAAGTGCCTACATTGATGTATTGTTCTGAATGTTGAATGAAGAAGCATGAACAACCTATAACTGCTGTAGGAATAAAATATTTGAGAGGAATGTGTGGATATGAGTGAAGCGATCGTGTCCGGAATACAAGGTGTATGGTGAGTGTGAGATTGAGAAAAATTTTGTTAAGAAAGTGGGAGTGAGTCAGGTCAGGTGGTTTGGTCATCTTGAGCGAATATCGTATGAAACGCTGGTGAAACTAATATAATATGTGGTTAACGATTGCTTGGGCGTCCGAGGAATAAGTGATTAGGTATGATTGATGGTTTATTGCGTAAACGAATGATTCCGAGTGTGAAGAATAGACGAGTATGAATGAATTGCACTATGAATGTGGACGAGGCGAGAGTGATGTGCCAGGATATGAATGTTTGGAGGAGATTGATTGTTGGTTGACTGTGTAGCAGCATACGACAAAATATATTTATTATCACTTAATAAATAATAATAAAAAAAATGAGTTTTCCAGGCGAGAGGTTATATGTTTTAACATCATATTATTAACTTTACATCTTTGAGCGTATTCACTGAGATCTGTGAAAGTTTAGTTTTAAATATAAAGTGATAGTAATGATTGTTTGGTATTGGCAGTATGTTCGCTGTAAAATCTGCTAATAGAATGTAAATATTTTGCGTGGCTTCACAAAGGAACGTTTCCGTTTTGAAATTCCGCTCGAATGTAATCCACGGCGTACCGGTTAACAACCCTTAAAAACTTACAACATGTAGCGTCTCAAAGCTGGCGGAGACCGTTTGAAACGCAAGGAAATTGAAAGGAAACCTCAATAAAGCGAATGATTTACCGGTAAGCGATATTTAAATAGGTAATCAGCTAACCGTAGCAGATTACCTCTCCGGCTCTCCGCTCGTGTGGCTCCGCGCACGTTCGGCAGCCGTCGCTGTAGTGCTCCCCTGGGGCGCGGCATAAGTAAGGGTCACTTTATACGAAATCCGCTGAAATTGAGGCTATCGCCGGGAGATTGGACATTGGTTTGGGAGCCAATCCGTGGCTCGCCGCTTAACCGATATAGAGACTCGTATAAAACTGTTTTTGACTGGACGCCCGGACAGCGACTGACCGGACGTCGGACACGGACCGCAAATACCGGCCTTCACTACGTGCACCACGCCACCCATAAACTTCACTTGAACACATGGATAATTATTGAAGAAGAACTTGCACGAACTTTCCTATATCTATGCCTCCAAATTTAGATGCATTCAACTACATTCAATTCAATATTAATAAAGAAGATTTTCAGTAATAACTCATTCAATAATAGCATATTACATACCGAGGTGGAAAGTGTTTCATTGCAGTCGAAAGGTACGGTAGAAAAACAAAGCGCAAAGCGCCGAGGTTAGAAATGGCCTGAGGTTGTAATGAAACTTTACTCCGAAATTTAATTCAGAATTTAAAATTTATAAATGAAACATATAAAAAAAAAAATATATTAATTTGAACGTTTACTTTTTCGGAAGAAATATTTTAGATATACAAAGATGACTGGACTATCCCCATTTCAGGTATTTTTAGAAACGATTGTTAAGATGCTATAATATACATCCTTCTTCATACTCTGGTTCTTTGTTAGCCGGGGTTACCTAAGGTTTAAGATGTAGCCATGCTACATAAAAATATCTATATATTTCGTAGATTTAAGTTAAACAAGTAGTTTAATTTATTATGTAAGTTTAGTGCAACCATAAGTTAGAATAATGAAATTTTAACATCTTTCAATATGTACATGTTTCATTTAAATAAAAGTCCATTTTTCACGCGTGTTGAGTGTCATGATTTGAATAATTTTGATTTCATCCCTTCCTAATTCAGCTAAGATTGGCATTACATTTACCAATGAATTTTGTATCTTTTAATTATTTACAAACCACTCTCAAAGTGAATTAATGGATTGCATTACAGCCAAACTTCGATTAAGTGACAGAAAAGGCATCAGAAAATTTACTTCCACAGAAAAGTATATAATATTCACAATCAGTTAGTAGTCAAATATGTACTGATTGCACAGGTCGGAAAGTGGTAATTTTTTGACCGGTTGAAAAGTGCAATGTAGGAATAAATAACTTTTCAAAATTTCGAAAGAGTCACATTACAGATTGGAAATAAAACTATTTTAATGTTTTATCATTCGGTGCTTTTAACCTGCATATACATATGTAAGGAAGGTACTGTGACGAGGTCAAAAATTTTGCTCGTGAATTTGTAACAGTTAAGCTCGTTTTGAGGTTACTAGAATACAATTTTACTATTTTCACAATGTCCCACAATTTTTTTCGTCTACGATAATTCAAAATCAATGGAAGACATCATTTTGAAATTACCTATTTAAAATTAATTAACATATTCAAGTTCCAAGCTGATTTGATTTTGGTAGTTAGTAAGCCATTAACCGGAATTGGTAGTTTACTTGAAGGCCTATCAAGATTTTTATGCGAAACACAGTAAATAATTGTTTTACAAATACTTAGAACAGTAGTTTATTAGAATTTACTAACCTTCACCATAGCTGAGCGTAGCTTGGCACATATTTCCTGCAGGCGTCGTTGGAAGGCTGTCGTCCTCGTCGGCCACCACCTGAAATTTCCTTCGTTTCTCAGAATTAAATTAAATTCAGTGTTCGGGGCAGGCAGCAGGCAGCAGGCAGGACTGTATGTAGGACTCCAGGACGTGTTATTGCCGCACGTTGATTGTAAGTGGTGGTTTTGAGCTGTTAGTTCGGAGTTTGCTCAGTCGACCGCACGTCGCCGGTCTTGACAATGACAAACCCAAGTTGTCCCAGGGTGCCCCGATTACTTCTTGGGGATCGGGAGGGTGTTCATTGGTTGCTGATTTGCTGGGAGCTGAAAGAACGGAAAAATATTTCTTAATTATACTGTGGCCATTTCTTGCATTGTATAGTTCTACAAGATAATTATTTTCTAGTTGGGTCTTTATGCATCGTTGAAATCAGAAAAAATAAGTTATTTTACTATGATATTTTTTTACTATAGGTTCCATTAAAAAAAGTATATGTTTGTGTCATAATATCTCGAATATTTCTCACGAAAAAATATTTTCCAGCCCACTGGTTACACAGTAAAAATATGTACCCATCTCAATTGAAACATTTCTCTAATTTTGCAATAGTTGAGAAGTAATTTATAAAAAGTTTTTAACAAAAACTTAAACCAAAGAAAAAGTAAACTGTAAAGCGAAAAATAAAATAAACCTTAATTAATCGTAATAACTAAGCTCCTAAACTGTAAATAACTAATTTTGAGTCGGCGTCAAACAAACATCAACGAACGCTGAATCAAAATTGGTTACTTACATTAGTTTAGGAGCTTAATTATTAAAGCTAGGTTTATTTTATTTTTCGTCGGATTTATTTTTTGTTAAAAAGTTTTAATTTTTAAATTTTTTTTTTGTCGCTACCTATTTCTGTTCCCTAAGGGTAAAAAAAAAGAATAATCGAAATCGGATAACTCAGTACAAAGATGCGTTGTACAATCGGTTAACAGGCAAAAATTCAATGGGTGAACAATCAATCGTCCCTTACTTTTCTATTCTTGTGTATGGATTTTTTTTTCAAATTTAAATTGGACCAACTTCAAGATGTACTATATCCACTAAAAAAAGAATGATCAAAATCGGATTACTATGTAAAAAGTTGTGCGTGGTCATACAAAATCTCCTCCCTTTTTTTCGTCGATTAAAGAATGTCAAAATCAACGAAAATAGTTTATTTTCTACTCCTGTATAAATATATTCCCACTATTTAAATTTTTTCGATGAATTATAGTTTCTATAATTCACTCTTCTCGTTCAATTACAGAGATAGAAATCCAAAATTCACGGTTATATCAAAGGCAGGATTTGGATCACCAAACAACGAACGTTTGACAGTTGACATGTCAGTTGTTATTGTGTATTTTTATGTTGAAGTTTTTCAGCGTATTTCGATCAATTTCAAAAATGTTTCTCAAATATATAGGAGTAGAAAAAGTATAGTATTATATTAGGGATTATAATCATTATTCATTCGTATGATTTTCAAACTTCATCTTCGTGAATAATGACTATTATAATCCTTCATAATAATATACTATTATACATACCAAAACTAAAACATCATTAAATTGGCTAATTAGTATGACAACTTTTTTCTAATTTAACCGAAGTCGTAGCTCTTAGAGTTCCCGAAATCTTAATGGTGAACCTCGAAATTGAAACACACTGAAGGAATATTAGAAGCTACAACTCCCATATTTGGATTTCGCTTTGTTAACAAACAATATTTTTTAATCACATAGATATAATGCTTCTAAAAACATGTCATAAATTTTAAATACAATAATATCATTTAAAAAATAATATTTGTTCATTTGATCATGAAACAAGCTTTTGTATTGTTAAAATTACAAACATCAAATATGATACGTATTTGTAGAAAATAATTATGACAATCAACCTTAAAACCATGTTTGTGTTGTTCATAAACGACAAATTGTAAACAATTATTTTTAAACAGTATTAATGATTCGAAATAGCAAATAACCAATAATGCCGGTAGCTTTGTCATCGCGTTTTATTACCAATTATTCATCATACACGCGTACAATCACCACATTAAAACAACCTAATATCAATGTTGCATCTATCACATCGATCAAACGGCAGCGCACCGAAGGTAGAATACTAAAAATCAATCAGACACAGGTAGCAGGCATTGGAATAGCGCGAGAGGGAAGGAGAAAGAGTGATGGATAGTGAGATCGACTAAGGGTGCGTTCAGGGCCGGTTCTACACTTTCACACATTTTAGATGTTTTATGAAAAGTTCTTGATTCATAAGCGAACTATCCTAAAAAATACCTTCCACTTGGATCGAATTATCGTCGCACAGATTGAGAGTCTGACTGCACGAGCATAAGTACCACGGAACTTCATTCACTATTTTTTTTTAGGACGTAGAATTGTCGTGCCATTGAAAAATGAAAATGATGAAAGCGAACCATGTGCTGTGATAGTTGATAGTTAACTCAAGAATCAAAACTTTTTGAAATGATCAATTCGTCTTGATGCAGTTAGAAACTTAATCTGTGTGACGGACTTCTGCAACCAAAGCGACATCAGAGAGGTTCTTGTGCGGTCAGAATTGTAGTTAAGGAGAACAAGCAGTCAGTCTGTAGCAGTCGGAATCGTCGTACCATAGAAGAAATATCATTATTATACATACATAACGGCCCGTTATATCTGTCAACAATCAGTTTCTTTCAAACATTACCACTTTCACCTCATCCACATTCATACATATTCATCTATTCATTACACTCGGCACCACCTAAATATTGACTGATATAAATAAGTTTATCTTAGGATTAAGTATTTATATAATATTATCTAATCAGTCGATTGTAACTAATAGTAACTAAGTAAAGTACTTTCCTATGTCATATAATATTTAATCATAAAATTTTACTGAATATCTGTGTATGGATAGATTGTAAATATGAATGAGATCACAAAATAAAATACCTAAACATTAATACCTCGAATGCTCACGTAATCGTTCACCCTCAATCCACCCGTAATACAGGATGGTGAATCGAAGGATAGCATTTTCAGTTATATTTTCGAAGTGTTTAATTATAGGCTTTTCTAATTATTTTACACCAAAAATTTAAATAGTTTATTGTAGAGAAAGAATTTATGCATTTTTGACACTAATATTTATAATTTTACTCTACCTGGAACTGGAAAATAACGGAAGTATTTATTGGCAATTTTCAAACAAAACAAATATAGCAATAGAAACTTATTTGTTTTACTGTCATTTTAAGTGCCTGATTAAAAATAATAATTTGGTAGAAAAAAAGATGTTGTGAAATGGTTTTATGGCTCGATAATAGTTATTTACTTTACAAGTGGGCAAAGCAAGGAAATACCCACGAGAGAAATTGTATCCAGTGGGTAATTCCATTTTGCCTACGTGTGAAGTATAACTGTTAATAAATACAAAATTTAATAATGAAATATTTTTTAACAGTGACATGCTTTAAATTGTCAATTGAAGTGGTTACCAAGGTATTGTGTGTTATTATTATTGTTATAAATAAAAAATACTCACAAGTAGCTTTTCTCAAAATTATACCCACTAGTAGGTAATCTGTTACTTTCCTTGTTTAAAATCGCCATAGTTATAGAACATTTATTGAGAGGTGTTGGATAAAAATGTATTTAATAACATTTATTTTGTTATTTCTTGGTTTCCGTCATTTTTTTTTTTTGTTCCAAATAAAGTGTCATTATAAATATTAGTGTCAATAAGCGCAAATATATTTCCTCTACAATGAACTATTTAACTATTTTATATAAATTAATTAGGGAAGCCAATAATTGAACATTTGAAAAATGCATTAAAAACGCTTTGGTGCGTTCTTCGATTCACCACCTGTATAATGATTTCACATGCCTTTCATTCGACATTCACTCAAGATGGACAAACCACCTTAACTGACTCACTCCTATTTTCATAACGAAATTCTTCTTAATCTCACACTCACAATACACCAAAGTATTCCAGATACGATAATTTAACGAATAAAAAATTCAAATATATGCGAAACTTACAGTTTCATTTCTTCATGAGTGGTAGAATTATTTTTTTCTAATACAATGATACAGTTTTTTAGAAAATCTTCCATAAAATTTTATTTCTTTGGAAAATATTTCCTGTAAATCATTTACAGTTTTATGAAAACAGATTTATTATGATGAAACTGTAATTTTTTACTTTAAAAATATGTTCAAAATATTGTAAATTTCTCATTTACAGCTTTATGAAAACAGATTTATTATGAGGAAACTGTAATTTTTTACTATAAAAATATGTTCAAAATATTGTAAATTTCTTTCCTTAAGATAATGAAATTGGTTACAAATGAAATATGATCGAAGGTACGAATTGTACATATTTTCAAATCGAATGGTTCATCATAAATTTGTTTGGTTAATTTTATACTAAAGACGCTAGCTACCTTGAAAATAAGTTTTACTTAACGAATACAACGTCTAGAGTTTGTTGCTCTTGTATTGCCTAAACAGGGTAGGCTGTACCATACGGAATTAAAATACCTTAAGATGTTCTTTTGAATTTGTGAACATTCCGAGGGCCGGCTCTGCGCGA
This sequence comes from Poecilus cupreus, assembly GCA_963942605.1. Classification (NCBI taxonomy): domain Eukaryota; kingdom Metazoa; phylum Arthropoda; class Insecta; order Coleoptera; family Carabidae; genus Poecilus; species Poecilus cupreus. The sequence goes on from OZ012720.1 coordinate 32,097,114, forward strand.
ATCCCTCTCACATGCGATCGCGATCTGCAGCAACCAAACAGTAATGAGCTTCATCAATTTAATACGCTGCTCCGCGCACGCCAGAGGCGTAGGTCGAGCTCGGGCGGAGGGGCACCTCGACCTCCTTGTGTATTCACACCAGCGACGCAGACGCAGCCATCGAACGTTTTATGTGAAAACATCGCAATTTACAAAATCATGAAAAGTACACAAACGTCTTTCCTATCGCAATAAAGGGAATTGGATGTTTCAATATTTGCAATATAAGGAGAGCTGCTCGATCAGATCAGGCCAGGCCGTGGAATGCTATCAAAACATCTCTGATTTTATATGCTTTATTTGTGTACTATTTTTGATATGTTAAACGATGTTTACTTACTTAGTACTACTTGTCAAACATTAGATTGAACATACAGATTGATATTTTTTTGTGTGATCCCATTCGTGTTTACAATCTTTATGTATTAAGATAAGTAAATTTTTGTGATTGAAGATTATATGACATGGGAAAGTAACTGCCCATTGGCAGTACTTTACTTACATTTACTTAGTTACTATTTTAATTGTATTTAATCCTAAGACAAACTTATTTATATTGGTCCGGTAAATATAGATGTGACGTTTTAACACTACCACACTGCAGGAGATTCATGGCTAGTTTAATTTTGTGACACTTTAGTTTTGGAATGTATTGTGCTGGGATTATAGAATAGTATATTCTACAACAAGTAATGGAATGGCACATATTCCACGCGAGCAAGGCGAGGGCTACGGTTTGCGAGCGTTACATGTTGTAGACTATACTTTCTATAAAAAGGTTTTGGAAATTATACAAAAATACAAATATAAAACTGTTGAAAACGTCAAACTCAAATAAATCAAATTAAAACAAACAGACGTAACCATAGTAATTGAATCAAGATACTTCATATGTCACGCTAATAAGCGGTTCTGATTCGTCGAAAATATTCCATACGCCGCGTATGGAATGTTAGTGATTCCATAACAATTTTTAGTAGTGGAATGCCCAGTTTCTAAATCAGTGTTTTAGAAAATTATGTTCATGCACATCACAGCCAAAATATGATAAAATCTAGAAAAATTTATAACATCAAACTGTTAGGTAGGAAAAGTTTTATTTCATATTCCAGTCAGGACATAAAAGCGTTTAAACATTGTACTACGTCACAACTGCTATTTTCTACTAATGGCTATAAAAAAAAAGATAAGAAATCTAAAGGAAACAAACAACAATCCGGATCAATAAATGTCTAATTTGAATGTTGTTTGATATCACAAGTATTGGAGCTATGTATAAATTGCAAAACTTGTATTGTTTGTTTTAGAATAATGAGGATTTCTTCTTTAACCGAAGGCATTTGTAGATCTTGTGAAATTATCCAGTTGGGGACAAACAAAGGAGCATTGATAATTATACGAAGCATTTTTGATTGAAATCTTTTAATGATTTCGATGTTGGAGGTACTTGGTGACCCCCATAGGTCGATGCCGTAGGTCCAGACTGGCTTGATTATTGCTCTATACAGCAGCAATTTGTTGTAACGGTGGAGAGAATGGATTTTCTGCCGATGATTAAGCTGTTTTATCTTCAAACCCAGCTGCTTTCATTTGGTCCAAATGTGTTTACGCCAAGTCAACGTCTGTCTAGTTGCATTCCTAAATATTTTACGTTCTCAGCTCGAGATAGCTGGAGGTTTAGATACACTGAGGCGCATGTGGCTCTTCTGGTCGTAAAGGAGATGTAGGTAGATTTACTTTTGTTGGCCCTATTTCGCTTTTTTTGTTTAACAAACACTGAATTAGATCCAGATTCTTTTGGGATGTCAGTATTGCTGTATTGTCTGCGTATGTAGCAATTGTTGTTTAATCCAAGGTAGGAAGATCAGCTGTATATAAAAGATACAGAATCGGCCCAATAACACTTCCTTGGGGTACATCCGATTTCACTGGGTGGAGATATTTTTATATTGAATATTGTCTCATCTTACGAGTATACTAATTAGTTTCATTGTTTCTTCAACGCATTTGATGCATGAACTATACTTCGACAATGAATCGCCTAACCATTGAATGACTCAAGTTAAATGTTGCTCTTTTGCAGGACGGGGAGTTACAAACGGAAGAAGGAAAAAAAATAATACACAAATCTTACTATATGTTCCCCTTCCATTAAATTAAATTACTTTAAGATGCTACATTGCGAGAACACGTCTGCTCTTTTCTGAAGCTAAAACCCCACTCTTCTTTAAGTTGGTCAAACGCACCCACAACCAATATGCGGGTAGGTACGGAAGTAGGAAACTCTTCTTGATTGTCTCCTTAAGATTCGATAGAAATGATATATGCAAAACTTTATAATTGTTAATGTTTTGGACAAGGTTAAAAAAATCGCAAAAAAAATGGTTTTTAAAAAAATTTTATAATACAGAAATACGTTTTATTTTTTAATATTTTAAGCTAAAAATTTATATAGAAACTCTCAAAGTAAAAGAAAAAAAAGTATGGATCACATTGATCCAGTGTGGTTTTCGAGGGTTAATTATGTGGTCCAGAAAGGTTTAATGTCTTTCTATCTTCTTCTTCTTCTTCATGTGGCTCCCGGTGGAGCATAAGGCGCCTTACGGCGTTTCAACAGCTTTTTTGTAATGGCCGAGTTGCTAACTCTGCGCATCTTTCCTTCATTTTCTTCTTCTTCTTTTTTCCGTATGGGATAATTTCAGTGTCATGTCTATGTCTGTTCTTCCGGTGTGATTATTTTTTCTATTAGTTCTTTCCAATTTTTTCTGTCTGTTGCTATTTTCTTAATTTCATTCCACGATGAATTTATTTTCTTTAGATCCCTTTGTATGCTTCGTTTCCAAGAGTCTGTTGGTCTACCCACCCTTCTGCTTCCACTTACATTAAAATCTAGGGCTTGTCTAGTTAAATTGTCTTGTGTTTTGCGTAGTGTGTGGCCTATCCATTTCCATTTCAATCTTTTAATTGTTATCTCAATATTTTCCTCTTCGGTGATATTCCATAGTTCTTCGTTTGATATAGTTTTTGGCCAGAATATGCCACATATTATTCTCAGACACTTGTTTATGAATGTTTGTAGCTTTTTCACATTTATTGAGTTTATATTCCAGGTCTCTGCACCATATAGTAGTACACTTTTTACATTTGTCTTGAACAGTCTAATTTTTGTTTCTTGAGAGATTTTGTTTGCTTCCCATATTTTCTTTAACATACTGAAGGCTTTTTGTGCTTGGCTTATTCTTCTTTCTATGTCTTTTCTACATCCTCCTTTGCTATTTATTACGCTTCCTAAGTAGCAGAATTCTTGTACTTCTTCTATGTCTTCACCTTCTATATTAATTTTGTCTTCGTTGTTGTTCGTGTGTACTAACATCTTCGTTTTTTTACTGTTTATTTTGAGTCCAACTTTTTTTGCTGTGGTTATCAGCCTATTTGTTTTTTCTTGTATGTGTTTTTTGTCTTCGGCAAACAAACAGAGATCGTCTGCAAATTCAAGGTCTTCTAATTTTTGGAACGGATTCCAAGAAATTCCAGTTTTATTATCCTGCACTCTTACCATTACCCAGTCAATTACTATCAGGAATAGCAATGGAGATAGTATGCACCCTTGTCGGACTCCGCTATGAATTTCAATTTGCTCTGATAGTTTTCCTTCATGTTCAATTCTTGCTGTATAGTTTTCATAGATAAGCCTGATCATCTTTATGTATTTTTCTGTTACTCCGTATTCCTGTAGTATTTGCCACATTTGGTATCGATCTACTTTGTCAAATGCCTTTTCAAAGTCTATAAAATTTATATATATTTTACCTCTCATTTCCATGACTTGCTCTAGAATGATTCGGAGTGTACATATTTGGTCTATGCAGGACCTTTGAGCTCGGAAACCTGCTTGGTTTTGTCTTAGAGTATTGTCGATTGCCACTTTCATCCTTTCTAGCATTATTCTAGTCATTACTTTACTTGTCATGCATAGTAATGTGATAGGTCTCCAGTTTTCGCAAATTGAAAGATCTCCCTTTTTCGGCAGTTTTATTATTATTCCTTGTAACCAGTCCTTGGGAATAGTCTCTTCGTTCCATATTTTTTTCATTAGTATGTACATTACTTCTGTTGTTGTCTCTATGTCTGCTTTGATCAATTCAGCAGGGATATTGTCAATACCCGCAGCTTTTCCGTCTCTAAGTTTCTGTACTGCTCTTATTATTTCTTCTTTGGTAAATTCATCTTCGTTAATATCTAGAAGATTTCTGTACATGGTTTCCTCTCCATTTGTTATTTCTTGTGTTTCATTTCTTTTATACAATTCGGTAAAGTGATTGATCCATCTGTTTTTAATTTCACTTTCCGTTTTATAGATTTCTTCTTTGTTTTTACTCTTCAGTGTTCTTGTTTGTGCCTGTCGTTTCCCTGTGATTTTCCGTGTTATTTCGTATAATCTCTTAATATCGTGTAAACGAGAGGCTTCTTCAGCTGCCTGAGTAAGTTCTTCTACGTACATTCTCTTGTCGTTTCGAGCACATTTCCTTACTTCTTTGTTCTTTTCCCTGTATCTTTCTTCCAAGATATTCTTCTCCGTTTCATTTTTTGTACGTAGTATTCTTAATTTAATATTTTTCCTTTCTTCAATTTTTTTACTTGTTTTTCTAGATAACCATATTTTGTCTGTCTTCCTTTTTATTCCGATCGTTTCAGAAGCTGATGCTCTAAGAGCATTTTTATATTTTTGCCATATTTCCTCGCAGTTGTAGTTATATAATTCTTCTATGTTTCCAATTTCTGCTTTTAATTTTTGTTTGAATTTTCCTCGTGCATCTTCATCCTCTTGTAGCCATCTAACGTTAAATTTTTCTCTTCTTAGTTCGTTGGTTTTGTGTGTTTTCAGGCTAATTTTAATTTTAGCTCTGACTAACGCGTGATCTGAACCAATTTCTGCCCCTCTCATTGCTCGTACATCTTTGAGTGAGTTTCTCCATTTTTTTTCAATAAGAATGTGGTCTATTTGATTTTTTGTTTTTCCTCCTGGCGAGGTCCATGTTTCTAAGTGTATAGTTTTATGTTTAAACATTGTTCCTCCGATAATCATATTGTTCATTGTGCAAAATTCAATTAGTCGCTCTCCATTATTGTTTATTTCTCCTATGCCATATTTTCCCATTATTTCTTCTCTACCAGTATTGCTTTTACCAACTTTTGCATTCCAGTCTCCCATTATAATTTTGATATCTCGCTTGTATTTTCTATCAATTTTGCTGAAAATTCCTTGTAATTCGTCATAGAATAGTTCTTTTACTTCTAGTTCTTTGTCGTTTGTCGGTGCATAAATATTTATGACAATAATGTTCCTGTACTTTGCTTTAAATCTGGCCCACATGATTCTTTCAGTAACTCCTTCCCATTCCATTAGTGATCTTTTTGTTTCTTGGTTCATCATTATGGCGACTCCTTTTTCTTTCCTGTTGCTTTCTTCGGTTATTCCTGAGAATATGATACTGTTATTGTTGGTTATTTTCGTATAACCCGTACCCGTCCATCTAGTTTCGCTTAAGCCAAGTATTTTAACCTGGTTTTTATTCATTTCTTGAGCAATTTCATGTGTTTTACTGGTATCAAGCATTGTTCTCACGTTCCAGCATCCAATATAAAAATTTTCTCTTGTATCTATTCCATTATTTTGTGGCGGCTTTCTTCTTCTTTTATTTCTGTTTTTATTTCTTTCTATTTTGTTTTTTATTTTGTTCACTTCATTAAGATTAGATTCTCTTTCCTCTGTGTTTCTGTTCCGTTGTGCGAAGTTCTTATCCGGGTTACTAGCTGTGGTCGTCGTAAGCATATCTTTAGGGGCGCATATCAGTTTTTTGACTCTATTAGTTTTGCTTCCTCCTGTGACCATATAAATTTTTTATCGTTGACTTGTAGTTTTTGGAATCCTATTTTGGTTCTGTTACCTTTTTCTTTTTCTTGGCGTGCTTTTAGTCTTATTATGGCTTGAATTTTCCTTTCCATTGCTGTTAGATCACTCTCTATGTAGATTTCTTTCCCTTGGAGTTTGTTCTTGTTTTGCATGACTTTTAGTTTATCGGCCCAAGATTCCAGTTGAACAAATACTATGGGTTGAGATTTCTTGGTGTTAATTTTGTATGCAGTTGTAATTTTTACATTAGTGTGTAGATCTCCATGTAGTATATTTTTAACCTTCGTTAGGATGTTATGATCTTCATAGCTCATGCCCTTGATAATTATATTATTTCTTCGTTTGTTTTTATCTTGTACTTCTAGAACTTTTTCTATCTTAGCTATACGTTCTTCGAAATTTTCCTTCTCCTTGATCCATTGTTTTTCTTTTTCTTGAAAATCATTTTTTAGTTTCTCTATTATATCATTGTTTTTTCTAATTTCGTTTACTAATTCTTCTCTGTTATGCTTCATTTCTTCTTTCATTTCGATTAATTCTTCTCTGTTTTGTTTCATTTCTTCTTTAAGTTCTGTTTTTATTTCGAGCAGCATTTTCTTTATGTCGTTCATTTCCATTTCGGTTTGCTGATTTCCTGTTACTTCCTCTTCTTTTGACAGTTTGGTTACTATGTCTTCTTTTACTGGTGATCTTAATAACTTTTTACTCTTCTTAAATATCTCTTCCTCAGATGTTACTAATTCTTCTTTGTGATTCCGTTTTCTTTTAAATAAGTCAGGAATTGATCCAGTTGAGTATGTTCTTTGCCTTATGTTGTGTGGAGTGAACATAAGTTATTTGTTTACCAAACCTGTACCCAAGTTTCTGTATTTATTATTATAATTGATATTTTTATTTAGATCGTTGATATTTTCGCCAACAAGGTTTTTATTAGTTGTCCCGCTATCTAAAAAAGTCTTTTTTTTAGACAGTTGATTATTTTAGATCGCGATATTTTAGATGAACAAAATTTAGAACTAGTTTTTAGATCTTCCGGATTGGTCCCTATTTATGTCAAAATTTTGTTTTGTTTTTACTGTTTTTTTGTTGTTATTTAAACTATGTTTCACTTATAATTATATGCACATTCGTCCACTATCTGTTTTTATACATTTATTAGTAGTGTACACTCACAGCGTTTTAAATTGGTTACGAAGCTATATCTAACCTCAAAGCGGTTGATTGTAATATTGTACTTTTAAACTTATTATTTAATCTATTCTAACACTAACTTCTAGTTCCTACTATTCAATGATTATTTATAAACACTTTTCTCCGTTTTTAATTGCACTTATGATGTATTTCCTTGTTATTTCACACAATCACACAATCAACACGATATCTGCTGTCACCACCACCATACATCCGACCTTGATTTTTTTAATGATTTCGATGTTGGAGGTACTTGGTGACCCCCATAGGTCGATGCCGTAGGTCCAGACTGGCTTGATTATTGCTCTATACAGCAGCAATTTGTTGTAACGGTGGAGAGAATGGATTTTCTGCCGATGATTAAGCTGTTTTATCTTCAAACCCAGCTGCTTTCATTTGGTCCAAATGTGTTTACGCCAAGTCAACGTCTGTCTAGTTGCATTCCTAAATATTTTACGTTCTCAGCTCGAGATAGCTGGAGGTTTAGATACACTGAGGCGCATGTGGCTCTTCTGGTCGTAAAGGAGATGTAGGTAGATTTACTTTTGTTGGCCCTATTTCGCTTTTTTTGTTTAACAAACACTGAATTAGATCCAGATTCTTTTGGGATGTCAGTATTGCTGTATTGTCTGCGTATGTAGCAATTGTTGTTTAATCCAAGGTAGGAAGATCAGCTGTATATAAAAGATACAGAATCGGCCCAATAACACTTCCTTGGGGTACATCCGATTTCACTGGGTGGAGATATTTTTATATTGAATATTGTCTCATCTTACGAGTATACTAATTAGTTTCATTGTTTCTTCAACGCATTTGATGCATGAACTATACTTCGACAATGAATCGCCTAACCATTGAATGACTCAAGTTAAATGTTGCTCTTTTGCAGGACGGGGAGTTACAAACGGAAGAAGGAAAAAAAATAATACACAAATCTTACTATATGTTCCCCTTCCATTAAATTAAATTACTTTAAGATGCTACATTGCGAGAACACGTCTGCTCTTTTCTGAAGCTAAAACCCCACTCTTCTTTAAGTTGGTCAAACGCACCCACAACCAATATGCGGGTAGGTACGGAAGTAGGAAACTCTTCTTGATTGTCTCCTTAAGATTCGATAGAAATGATATATGCAAAACTTTATAATTGTTAATGTTTTGGACAAGGTTAAAAAAATCGCAAAAAAAATGGTTTTTAAAAAAATTTTATAATACAGAAATACGTTTTATTTTTTAATATTTTAAGCTAAAAATTTATATAGAAACTCTCAAAGTAAAAGAAAAAAAAGTATGGATCACATTGATCCAGTGTGGTTTTCGAGGGTTAATTATGTGGTCCAGAAAGGTTTAATGTCTTTCTATAAACCTAAACAAATATTCCATAGGTAAAATTCCTAGAAAAAATTCATCCGGGTATGAGAAAGTAGTATTCAGTTTCTTGGGGTTTCCCAAATTCCAGTGGGACGTTTGAGCAACTCAGAAACTCGTGTGTCCAGGGTTAAGTATGACCACATCTTGAAATTTGATCTTTTAAAATCTTCTTGACAGTAAAACGATAATTCGTATTCTGACGTATCTTGTTACATTGTTCGCGCGAAATGCGATTACCAGTCGTCAAGTTAAATTATCCACTAGATATCTGAAGAATAACCTTCGACAAACAAATAAAACTACATGTTTAAAATGGCGGTTTATTTAAATTGCACAATTTTTATTTACCTTTGAAGTACAGTCTCAATAAAAACATAAAACGCAAGCCCACAAAACAAACAATAACTAAGACAGCGACCGACTGCTCACAGCTTCCAACCCGGTTCCTGCGCAGCAGAAACATCTAATTAATCACCCGGCTTGTTTGCCGTCCTGATTCCAGCCAGTTAATATACGTTTAAGTTTGTGAGTGACGCAAATTGTTATCACCTCGGTGTCAGGGGTGGCATTGGGGTGAAGAAGGGGCGGAGGAGGCAGTCATATTGCGGGGCAATAATCCGGCAACCCTGTAGGAGCTGGTGGTAGATGCGGTAGACGTGGCAACGTTGGGATGTGGAAGATGTTTGGGGCAGGACTCCAGGGGGACGTTAAGGCGGAACGCGCATGCGTGATGGGAGATGGGATAGTTGAAAATATTTGTCTAAGATTATTATTAAATTACAGTGTACGTTGCACAAAAAGATTTGATACTTGTTGCGGTTTCAAATTCTTGAAAACAGGTTATCTTATTAGGATTTTACTCTAATATCAATGTTTCCTTAGTTTACAGCAGGAGCTGTTCTTACAAAATAGGAAGTAATAAAATTTACGGTGCAATGAAACGATAATGTACATAGCATTTTATGTAGAAGTATTAACGTGGGTCATGGAAAAACCTACAGTTGAGAAATTGAAATTTAAATTTTGCTGCAGATGTTGCCTACCGCTATATAATATAATTTACGTTATTTATAATGAAAGGTAAACAATTTGTTCATTTAATTTTAGTGCAAGAATAAGAATTTGTTAATAACAAAATTAAATTATAAGAGTCAAACATATAACTTCCATCCAAATGGTACATTCTATTTTTTTTTTTATTACGAAGATGGGAGGCGGATTAACTACTATGGTCATATGCCGCCTCATGAGAGGATGATTGTGAATTTATGTAAACATCACAAACGACCATGCTCTTCAGTGGGATTCGCACCCACGACCTCTGGCGTGTTAGGCTAGTGACATAGCCACTACGCCACCGAGATCGGCATATTCTATTTTTTAATAGATATGTTATTTCACGAGAATTTTTCATCATAATCCATAGAATAATACATGAAAACAAAAATATTTTTTCTGCTCCCGTTATAAACTATAATTTAATGTATAGATTTCCATAGTGCTAAATAACATTTTAATTACACCTTGACAAGCTATGGTTTCGCACGTTTTAGTCACGGCGTGAAGTTAGCCACTAACCTATTGAGCATGGGCTGAAGTTAGTTTGTTTTGCTGTTTGTCAAAATATTTACAATTTAACTGTTAACATTTTGAAATATTTAATCAAATATTACATTTTTCCGTTATTAATTTGTTGCCGTAGAAAAATTATTGTGTAACTGGGTATATAAGCTCGTACCTAAAGAGATGTTTATATAACTTTGTACATAGTGTACTATTATTGCTGCTCTCTATTTTTTTTTATTTTTAAATACTACAAAATAGAGAAAGAATTATTAAGCAAAATAGTAGACAATGTAATATTACGTCTTTTTCAAAAAAAAAAAAAAAACATAAGTTGCCAATATCGTATTAATTGAGGACGTTGTCGGTACTTGGTAGAAAATTTTTCAAAGGGAAAAGATTAATACACTTGGTGATGTTCACGGAAAATTTATATAATTATTTAACAAGTTTCAGTTTTATGCCATCATTGTTGATGGCATGTAGCCGAAAACTAGTTGAATAATTATATCTGTTTTTCATGTACATCACCAAGTGTTTGAATCTTTTCCCTTTACCAAAATCTATTTTTACTGACACATGTACGAAAAACAAGATAGGCCTGTAGTAAGTTACTGCACATAAATATAAACAATTAATACTTGAAATAACACTTTAATGAGGAAGACATAATACATAATGTCAGGATCTATTTTGCTGAATAATTAAAATATATTATAATAAATAATAGTTATTTATTTTACAAGCGGGCAAAGTAAGGAATTACCCACGAGAGCAATTTTAGCACATGAAGCCAAAGGCTGAGTGTGATAATTTTATCGAGTGAGTAATTTCACTTTGCCCAACTGTGAAGTATAACGTTTTATGCAACATCTCTTAATAAATAAAAAAAAACATATGCTTTAAATTTTATAAATTAAAATGTCAATCGTAGTAGTTGCCAAAGTGTTGTGTATTATTATTATTGTTATAAATAGAAAATTACTCACTAGTGACTTTTCTCAAAATTATACCCACTAGTAAGTAATCTGTTACTTTCCTTGTTTAAAATCGCCGTAGTTATAGAGCATTTATTGAGAGGTGTTGTATAAATATTTTGTTTCCAAAACGATGTAATTTTTTTGTTAGTCCACTTCTCGTAGAGTGTGATGAGCGTTCCGCACAGGTCTTAAAGTAAATTACCACTTCCGGTTAATTTCCTACAAAATATATCAAATTCGCAGCATGAATATCCATCATACATACATCGTGAACATAAGTAGAGAAATTATATTGAAGGGTTGAAACCAACGCCGTAATATAAATTAGCCGCTGAATAGCGCTTCCTATATAGAGATTGTTTTGAAGCAGACACTCAGCAAAGTAGGGACGGGGTGGAGAACGGATCGTCGAGCCTAGTTGCAATGCGTGTTGTCTACTTTATTATTCATTTACAGTGTAGAACTGTAGTGCGCGCATTCTCTTTACTCTACTTCAGGAAGTGTCTGCTTCACAACAAAAGAGGTCATGCTCCATCTAATTTATATAAGGTTATTGGTTGAAACCTTATTACCGATCCCATCTGAATACTTGCCTGAGGGAAAGAATGTATTTTAATAATTATGAGGTACCAATTTATATTTTCTAGACGCGAAATGTATTATAAAAGAATGATGTAGGTAATAATAGAGAATTGGTGTAGTAGTATTTGCTGTAATGTGATTTACTTGAAGAATTACCAATACCGGCAATAACCGAGAGTGCCGGAGCGGTGATATTTAATTAAAGTAGCAATTATGAAACGCAATTTGGGTCACGAGCACTTTTATCTAAACACAATTTGGAAAATAGCTCCGCGAGACTGAAAGTTATTAGTTAACTATTGGCTTTCCGCCGTTATTAACTAAGTCCGTTGTGCGCCAGACAGACACATTTATTTTAACCGCGAAACAATAGAAACGTCTATTTGAAATCTGTGCTCAATTTGCCCATTACAGGATATAAATTACTGGCTTGCGGGCGTATTCGATTCGCCATTTTTTATACCTGCTAACGTTACGTACGGCCAGCGCCGTTTCCATCGGGAGAACTCGGTGGCCTCGCCTTCAACGAATGAGTGCAACAAACACCGTCAGCCGGACAGCGACCGGTAAACAATTGATAAATTAAATTAAGAGCATCGATTTTTCAGGGTAATAGTTGCAGAACCATGTCTGCACATACGTGGCTTTTACTCGCTCGGTCATCGTGATACCACACAATTAGCAACCACGGCTTTTGTTACGTCCGTTGTTATTAAGTCATTACATATTTATCTCTTCGGTATATGATATATAACACGCAAGCTTATAGATGCAATAATGTTTTTCAAACAATATATCCTTTTTTTTTAATCATCCATAAAATATTTCATCTTATTCCAAACAAGGTAAAGTTCTATGAAAATGGATTTATAAATATAAAATTTTGATAATAATAATAAAGTAAAAAGCGATTTAGCATAACTACATATTACGAAAGGTATATAATAATAATAATATTTATTTAGACTGACTAAAAATACAGACGGACCATTTACATTTTAATTAGTGATAAGTTAAATTAAATTTACAACATATATTTATTCACAATAGTTTTATATTTCTTACATTAAATATATTAATTTTAGAACATTTTATGACATTGTTGCTAATGTCTAAACATCTAACCAAGGGAGAATTGGATTTTTTATTAATACAAAACTTAACCCTCTATTGCATGAATTTTTTTTTTTAAATAGGGGCTCAAAATAATAATTTTTTTATGTTGGTCAAATTGGGAAGACTGGCCTAATTGGCAATTGACAAATTGTATATAATGTTCTCAAATGGTTACAAGATTATTGCCATGAATGTAAACCGCATGAGAAAAGAAAAGAAGAATTTTAAGTTTTATGCAATAGAGGGTTAATTTAAAAAGTTACAGTCCATTACTCTATATTTCAATGTAATCGCCATAGCTGTCAAGGCATTATTTATGGTAACGTGGTACCAGTTTCTTTATGTCGATACACCTCTACTACAAAATTTTGGCCAGGATGTCACTGCTTCCTTCAGATCTTCATTGTTTGCGAACTGTTTCCACCCAAAAATTTCTTTAGTTTTGGAAACAAATGAAAATAGCTTGCGGCCGTTAAAAAAAATTGCCAAAAAATACCCATTGACTTGGTATCAAGCGATTTTTACTTGTTTCCTAAACTAAAGGATTTTTTTGGGTGGAAAACAGTTCGCAAACAACGAAGACCTCAAAGACTCAGATTTCTGGAAGTAGAAGAGTATAATGCCGAATTCATGCAGCCATTTTCATTTTCATTTAATTTAATTTTAAATTTTAATTTATCTTTCATGAAACACTATAATATTAAATTAAATGAAAATGAATACATGCACCAAAGCACGTCATGTGTCACATTTCAGTCTGTTATTCTTCAATACAGGAATAACAAATAGTAATGCGATCTATGTATATACAAGTGATTATGTGTTCTATATCATTTTTTTTTTTTAAATGAAGAAACTAAGACCCAGTTAAGTCGTTTGTTCAACAAATAGGATCCGCAAGGAAAAAGATTTCTTCAATAATCTTTTGAAATCTATGCATCATAATCATAAGAGCTTTTTTATTTATGAATAAAATTTATTTTTTAGGAACAGAAAATTGTATTTTTTCATTTCTGATCAATTCTACTTAAGTCAAATCATCAAAATGATTCATATTTTAGCAAAGAATATCAATTCTCAATGATTTAAAATACAACCTTTTCAATCAAAAACGTCAAAATTAATCATAATTCATTTAAAAGATAAAAGTTGGTTATCCTATAAATTAAATTAAATGAAAATGAAAAGAACATAAATAAATGATTATATGAATGCTTACATTTGATAATACGTATTTATTTTATAAATTAAAAGAAATTTAAATTAAATGTAAATGAAAATGGCTGCATGAATTCGGCATAACATCAGCATTGAAAAACTGATACCACGTTTTAATAAATACCTTGCCAGCTATAGCGATTAAATTGAAAAATAGAGTAATGTACTTTAAGATTATAAATAAAGTTTTGTGTTGATATCTTTCGTTATTATTTAGTTATGCTAAATCGTTTTTTACTTTCTGGACGACCCTCTTAGAATATATAGTAAAATTAAGGTTGAAGTGATAAACGCACCTATCTTTATAGCGTATAATTCACCTTATACAAGCAAACCATTGAAAACCAATAATTATGGATATTTGAATTACGGTACATTTTAGCATACATAGCAACTAATTTTGAGTGAAACCTGTATACATACATACGTATATTCAATGCCTTAGATAGATGAATCGTCGGCGCGCGGGGATCAGTGGCATCATGAATAAAGCGCTGCGAACGCGAACATTATTATTTCTCGAACGCGGCACCCATTCGAGAATTTTTATAGAATTTTTAATATGCATATAAAAACTGAAGCCTGACAGTTGATATCTATTAGTAATTCTGGTGTTAAGCTTTATGTCAGATAAAACTTTATTGCCCTTAAAATTTTATCACCATCATGTCGAATATCAAGTTTGATTTTCTACTAACCAGAATCATTGCACATTTTCATTGAACCCACTTTATTATCCTCCTTAAAACCCCAATTCATGTTTTTCTGATCTTGAACAAAATTCTACTTTTATGTAGTATTATAAATTTCAAACTGGGTTCATATATAAAAATATACGCAGCACTTTTAATTTGCTTATGAATCAAAACTTTATATGAATGTAAATTGACATATACGTACAATACCAGTAATAGGTTCATTTTACGATTAGAGTGTATAAGTTTTTCATGTAGGTATAATAAAACCTTTGTATTTCATTAATTTTATATTTCCTCACTCTCATAATACTAGAACATAACAGCAGTTAATAATTTACGAGTTTGTTTTATAGTTTGACACAAAAATTAACATCACGCTATTTTTCAATTTTAAGTTCGATAAAATTCGTCAAAATTTATAATGCATTTTAATTCATGAAATACCCATAAAAAATATTGAAACAATAAACAGTATCACTCAAAAAATTTTCATAATCAAACCGGATTTAGAGAGGAATGCTAGTCGGTCTTAAATAAAATAAAAATTTGTTTTAACGATAATGAAGCTGAGAAACAAAATCCAATAAGAATACGACCCAGAATTACGCAAAAAGCAACATTAATAACTGATGACTGTGTGATAAATCTTCAGGTATCTGGACGACTTTTTGTACGTGGGAAAGATGTAATTATTGCTGTTTTAATACCCTCCAAATTGTTATAACGTGTGTCGCAGTGTTCTTCGAGTTACTAGACCTGGCGAACCCTCGAAACTGTCCGAAACATCCTGTATATCCTGTAATATACGCTATGTGATCAGAACGCATTCTATCACGATCTTGAACTGGCTTAAAAGATTCATGATCTCAAAGATGCTAAACAACATTTATGTGCCAGGATTCGCAAGACGATAATTTGAAAAATGTCCCAAATAAATTTGACATGATGGAGCAGAGTTACCTTGAACTTCAGAAGAATGTTTGGGGGCTTGCTATTAAGCTGCGTGCTTTACACATTATTACTTTTATAATAATAATAATTGTTATTATTAATTGGTTTATTTGATATTGCCAACATTTATTTGAAAAAGTTGACAAGTGACATTTGTCAACATCAATTACATCATTGTTATTGGCATGGATATTGCTACTGAGTCAAATTATGAAAATACCTGAACGACTCGTCAATTTATGGGGTGGTAAAAATGTTTCAAAAATAGGATTTAGAAACAATTTATTAAGAAATATTATGAGTACTATCACTGCTTAAATTTAATGTACTTATATATGTTTATTTAAAATTGTAATAAGAAGTGATATTTACAATTTTTTTTTGTATCTACTTACAATTTTGAGAAAAACTTTAATTATATGTTCTATGATATATTTCATTACTCATAGTTCCTAGGAGAACAAGTAAATAACTGAAATATTTAAAAATAAAATTCAGATTTATAAGTATAAGAAAGTGGTGTAGTACCCACATCGGTAATGTAATATTTGAAATGTCAAATACAATACGGTTCGCATAAATTAAAGTTGTTCCTTTTTTATTTTCCAGGAGATAATATGAACATCAGCAATCATTAAATATGTAAAGCAAAGTTGGAATACCCTTTTTACATGATTACATGTCGCTGGAGAAGAAAAGTTTATATAAAACAAAATATTAGAGAACTGTTTGAAACAACTGCAAAATTTATTAGGTTCCGGCAATGAAATTAATATATTCCATTACGAGAGAATTATATGAATTTTGATAATTAATGCGATGAAATTTGTTTATAAACAACAATAGATAGTGTGGCATTACTGAAGAGATTTGATGTTTCATGGAATTAATTAAATAATAGATATTGTTGTTGAACAAAGTGGGCTGGTTACACGAGCAAACATATGTCGTTTATATTTAAATATATAATACATAATTACCTTAATTGCTGCAAAATCACTATCATGTATGCATGTACATATTTGTTTAAAACAGAAATTGTCACAAATTTGTAAACATGACAGTTATAATTATAATTAATTTTACATGAATCTTTGACTATGAAATGTAAAATATTTAATACAACAATGTATTCGGAAATCAATAAAACTGTGCGGAATTATTTAGCATTGATCCATAACCAAATTAATTAGTTTGACATTTGGAAAAAAGATTAATGACATTTGGTAGAAAAGAGCGAAGTTGGTATTGCGGTTTCAATTTCAAAATATCCGAAGAAGTTTTAGATTCAATTAAAGTTTGATTTAAAAGTTCACGAAACATTAAATTACGCAAACTTGAAAGCTCAGAACGCCACTCTTGAATATGTGCTGATGGTCGATTATTGCTCGTAACAAATTAGAAATTTATCCAGTATTTTGAAGAACTAGTCGGATTACATTGGGCAATGCTACCTTATCTGTCAATTTTCGTATATCATGCCGCCATACAGCACACGTAATTCATAATATTGAAATTAATATCGGAAAGATTAATATTGTACATACTATGTTCTGAATAAATCGTTAGGTAGGAAATATACAATCACTGGTCTTATTTTTAGTATATAATACAGATTTAGCAAATTATATTCGGATCAATTCTCTAATGCTTATGGCACACTAGTCGATGAGCTCATCGACGAAACAACAAAACGAACTCGTCATCAAAAAACGATTCATTATTGTTACAATTAGCAAGTTGTTACGGTAGCAATATTTTTAGAGAATAGGCGTGATTACATGAGGATTGTTGTTTGTTGTATAGTAATCAACTGATTAATTTCTGTTTTTATTTTTAGATAGATACACTATTGAAATCATGTAACAAGATGGTGCGAATTAAAATTCTTAAGACGAAGCGGACTACAAGGCTCTAATTATAGATTCAACTGCAGAACAAGGACAAAAATCTGGATTAATTTATTTATCAAACTTTGGTTAAATATTTAAAAAAAATTAATTTTAAAGAGAATTCATTTGATTAATATTTTTTATGATTTTGTTTTTTGTAATTATATATTTTTCTTTTGACATTTCGGTATATTTTTCAACAAATTATGCTTTATTTTTATTTCCATGAAATATAATGTAAAAAATACGTTGTGAAATACTCGGACCAACTGACAACAAATTTTATGGGAATTGACTAGTTAAAAGGTTTATGTATGGAGGATCAAAATACTATTTAATATGAATAAAAACTAAGTGTAAAATTTAGAAATAAATCTCTGTATAAATGAGCAGTTCACCTTGCAGGAATTCCTTGCTAAGTCAATCCTGCGTGAATCAAAATGCGTACAACAAACAATATTAAAAACATCCTCCCCGTCGATGTGTTTGAAATCAAACCCCAGAACCTCGCAAGTATAATATTTCAAAGCACGAATGTCCTCCATTATCCGTTGCATGCTCCACGGCGTTCTTGATTCCCTCTCACGTAAAAATTCAACAGGAGCACAACTCACAGCTTCATTTAAAATACTGGACCATTATTTTACTTTTGGAAAGATTCGACTCTACAGTGGTTGGTTCTGCTACCTTGACACCAAACTGCGGTCCTCAAACTTCCCATTCGACAATTATAAATAAAATACGAGTTACTCTACATTTGCACGAAACGTGAACGTATCTAGAGAAATGCTCGATTAAGAGTGCATAGATGTATGGTTCCGAATGTTGGGTGTGGATGAAAAATCATGAATGACGTATATTTGTTGTAAAATATAAGGTATTTGAGAGGAGTATGTGAGTATACGAGACGTGATCGTATGGAATTGAGAAGAATGATTTTCAGAAAGTGGTCTGACCATCTGGAAAGAATGTCGAATGAAGGATTGTTAAAACTAATATATACGGGTGAGACTGAGGGTGAATGATTACATGTCGTCCGAGGAATAAGTGGTTAGATATGATAGATGAATAGACGATCATGATTGAGTGTGGACGAAGCGAAACGGTGGAATGTTTGGAGGAGATTGATTGTTGGTTGAATATGTTTCAGAGCCCGTGCTACCTCAGTGTGTGGGAAACTAAAAGGAATGAACATGAAGCCATCATTCAAGCAACTAAGGATAAAAGTGTGAAGAGGTATTTATTAAAAATGGATTCCGCGATGAAATTTTGTAAAGTGCGTTTAGATACAGTTTGAGAGCTGCTGTAAGGGACTGAGCCTGTGCTGGGAGAGGTTCATTTTTTATGTATGCCACATTTGTTATATTTTCGTGAAATGTGTGACATCGGTACGACGTATGATGCGTAACTTTTCCGAAAGTGTGTCGTATTATCAAAATATATGTGTGTTTGTTGTAGATATAGATTTAGGTTAAATAATAGTTTTAACTTATTTGCCATACTACAGTTTATAAGCTTGTACATTATTAATAACATAACCTATAGTTAATTACAAAATAGAACAAAAAATGTAGTCGCAGAATATAACAGAAAATGGTAGGTATACATGAACATATTTTCAAAGCGGTGTCAACTGTTAAGATTATATGCGGCGTCGCTTATTCTTTTTCGGTGCTATGACAACGGCATGAAGTGTTCGCTGGTATAGGGTTTCGCAAAGCGATCACCCATCCAATTACTGACCGCGGGTAGTGTTGCTTAACTTGCGTCATCGAGTGAACGGCTTCAACGCTACCTGCAATGGCCGTTGCCTACAAAAACATTTATTCCTACACTTGTGTTGCATTGCGAACGTATTTTTTCAGAAAAATCGCACACAACACTATATTTCATCACATTATAAACAAAAAATCAGATGTGGCAGCACATAACTTCTCGCGCAATACAATTCTTAAATGGTACAAAATATTATTTCATAATACAGAAAAAATACCTTCTAATATATTTATTTTCTATTTATACTCGTATTTCAGAAATTTAATTTTCTTTCTTATGTTTATTTAACATATTTCACTAAGAAAACAGCTTCACAATCACAATGTTCGTAAAGAATTGAAAGTTTTTAAATGATTTCATGGTGTACATGGAATGTAAGATTTATGAAATTTATTTTTTTATATTTTATCTCTAAATCTCTAAAATTAATTATATTACAATTTTCAAAATAACATAAATTGTTGGAAAATTAAATTTAACCGTATTTCTTCACGGAAAACTGTTAAGGGCTTCTAGTGAACTGCTATTTCCGGTTGTCCAATTTTATTCAAAATCTAATTAGTTCTTCATATAATGTAAGAAACAAAAATACACAAAATTGTATGTTTTGGTATTGTAATATTTGAGTTACGCGAGACGAAAACGTGTTATTCATTGAAAACTCACTACCCAATTGTGTATTTTTGACCAAAACAATACATCCCTTACTCAGAGGTAGGTGAGAGGTAAAAATAGATGGTACTGCAGGAGTGCGGGAGCAGTCACTACAATGGGTAGACGTTTGAAAGAATATTTAATATTGTAAAACAACCAATCCCAATCAAACATACGTAGGTAATTGTCCGTTTTTATGGGTTATATTTGTTGCATGCTATAATTTTTACTAATGTGAATATAAAGATATCATCGATCAATCTTATCCAACACTATTTTCTACAGTGACATAATATAGTATATTACAGTAATAAGAGCAGTTATGTCATTCTGACGACAGAAATAAGAAAGCAGATATTCTGCGTAATATTTTACATTAATTAATTTATCAAAAACACTAATTATACTTTGTCGTTACCTGGCTGTAACACAAATAAATTAGTTTGCAAAATCTAAGCCGTTTCCAACCCCAGCAGGTAATCCGAAACCGCAGAGGGGATTCCTTCCTGCTCACCCTGGGTTCGAAACCCTTCATTAGCAACTCCAACCCCGGTGTTTTTACATCCAAACATGTTAATTATAGAGTTCGCAAGTTAGCGGTAATATATTACACAAATAAAGACAATAATCTAGATAATCACGCGCGGGGAACGAATGAAGAGAGTTCGCATCAATCAGATTAGAGAGAGTCGCGGCGGAGAGTGGATTTGCATGAGATGTCACGTGACGCCGCCGGAGGACAAGGACCGTACTTTGTCAGATGGAGGAGGGGCAGGATTTCGGCTGTCCGTCGAAACTGACCGGACATTAATATTGCTGACGGACGACGGTCAACCGACCAAGGAAACTCCTGCTTGGACGGGTACGATGAGACTGTTCGCGGACTTGCAACTCCACGGAACAAAATTATTGCGAGGCGACCTTCACTAACACGATAGGAAGTGATATCTTATTTTAAATTTTTGATCTTTGTGACTTTAATGTTAATTTAGATTTAGAAACATGTTACATCGTTGAAAAGGGAATACTTCAGGTTATCTATTCCAATAAAAATTTACCCCTTTCCTTTTAAGGAAATATATGGTGTACTAAGCGAGAAGTATTGTCAGAAAAATGAAGAAAAGGCATTAACCATTTCTTGAGGACCATAGTATTCCTGAATATAATTATCCAGAATACTTTGAAATCAATAAAAAAATTATTAAATAAATATTATTTGACAGTGACAAATGCTTTAATTTTAAAAAATAATATGTCAATCGAAGTGGTTACTTAGGTGTTGTGGGTTATTCATTAGTGACTTTTCTCAAAATTATACCCAATAATGAGTAATCTGTTAATTTCCTTGTTTAAAATCGCCATATTTATAGAGCATTTATTAAGAAGTATTGGATAAAGCTTATTATTATTATAAATAAATTTTGATAGGTTTAGTTTACATATCTCTGAGTTATCAGTTAATTGAAACATTGGAACTTGAACTCAGAGTTGCCAACCTCAGACATCGTAGTTATCATAAAGAACACTCAAAATTCAGTGTTATGTTCCCAACTTCTTCGTCGAAATTAATTAATCCGTTGTTCCAGTACATATTGTTCATTTTACGTATAAATTTACTATTATGTATCTGCCGAAATTATCCTACTTGTACAATAATTATTGAACTGTTGCCAACACTGCGGTGATCAAAATCGTAATATAATGGATTAATTCAATGCCGATTTCAGAGCACAATTAATAGTTATTTACATTACAAGCAAGGTAAAACAGTTTTTACTGCTAAATGGAGGAAATGACCGGCGAGCCGATCAGGCGAGCCTGTTACCTCCTTGAAACAGTAAAAACAGTTTACCTTGCGTGTATTGTACAACATTTTACTTGTTACTCATTTGTAAATCAAAATAAAATTAGAACCAAGTCCTGTCAGTTGCACACAACTGTTCTGTCAAAAATTATTTTAAATGATTTCGCGTAAGCCTTGTAAGCATTACTGTGGCAATGTGATTTGTTTACCTTGTTTACTAACTTGTAAAATTTTTAAAATGCAGGTGTCAATTGGTTACTTGTAAAGATTCATTTTCACAGCCAATAGAGGGTTTGGGTAAATGGTGTTTACAAGTGAGTAACAAGTAAAATAAATTAATTAGATTATATTTCAAACCTTTCTTTTCTCGAAAGATAATTCCGTTCCGCGTGGGTATCAATTAGAGCTACTGGTGTAAATAACCTACAAAAAGTCTGGCAACCAAACAAAAATAAAATAGCGGGTGCACATTTAGTAACCCCACATTCCGTGGCCGGCGTAATTTCCGAAAAAGAGCAAAAATTTCGCGACACAATCTACAACAAAGCAATTCAAATGAATGTTGTAGGTTTTACGGAGCGTGTAGTTAGCGCGAGGCCCTCCAGTGGGCAGCACCGGCGCCGCCACACCGGGCTTCGCTTCAGTCGCGTGCTTCTGTCTCCGCTGGTAGCATCGTGGGGCTCCGCACGTGCTCAACTAACCTCGATCGCGCGGCGCTTTTTGGCGGAGTCGCCGAGTAGGCGTTGGCGGTGTTCGTTGTTGTTTTGTCGGTGTGTTTGGCGATTGGTTTGACTTTTATGGTTATTGAGTGTTACATGGATCTACTTCCGTGGACAGTTTGATGGAGACGATTTGTTTTCGCACGACGTGAGGAAATAAGGCGAAATGTAAGATGCGTCGATGTGTGCTGTTTTACAATTTGGTTCCACGTTGTCTTGCTCTGTTGCCTTTTAGTGCTGTTCTTCACTGTAATTCTGCTTGACGTTCTACTGAGTTTTATTATTATTTTTCATTAATTTTAGAACTAGGACCCAAGGGATCCCCAATATGCTGTCGTCAACAAAGACAGTGTAACATGAACTATGAACAATACAGGCTGTTTAAATGAGTCAAACAAAAATTAAATGACATGTACTACATGATGCCAATATACATAAGTTGTACCACAGTATAAATAAAATTGTAAATAATTTGGATTCAATATTCAAACTTAATATTATATAAATTTTAATATTAAACTGATACTAAAAATGTGTATTTCTTGTAAAATGCATTTAATGTAACAAATTTTCTAAAATATTTGTTGTTTGGTGGTTTGTATATCACGTAGTACTTGATTATTATTATTGCTTTGAAGTTCCTGCACAATAAATAATTCAATTTAAAATTGTAACAAAATTTTAAAAGCAGGTTCATTAGTGGTAAGATTTTCTAACCATACATGAATATTATATGAATTTAAATTTCTAATATGATAACAAATATTGCACAGTAATTCAAATACTTTTAATTATATTTTTATATATTTTATGTTAAAATAAGCTTGAAATATATTGCTGGATTGGAGAAGTTATAAAGAAATGAATAATGAAATGGGTATCAATTCCTTTAATAAAATATTATTCACTCAACATTTTCGACCTAACATAGCTAATCTTCAGGAGTGAAGCGTCAATGTATAATACAAAATAATGTTTAACAAACGTTTGAATGAATAATATTTTATTTAAAGGATTAATACCCATTTAATTATTTATTCTTTTGAAATATAAAATTAGTTGTAGGTAGTGTAATGAGTTATAAGCGAATTTGTCCTAATTAATAAATAATAATTTAAAATTTCATTAAATAAACCTTGTTTTATTTTACGAAGCACATAAAACATATATTTTGGAACAATAGCAATGTTATTTAGCAGCAGACTTAGCCTACTTTTGATAACGCATTAGTAATTTAAATGGAGTTAAATATGATATGCACCTAGAATTCGGAATGAATCTACGTATTAATATTGAATATTGTTGTTTATCTTATTCAGTAGGTACATTCTCACAATTTCTATAAGGTTTACTAATTCAGTAATTGGTCAGTAGTTTTGCTGTAGGTACTATAACAAAAAATCCTTCTCTTTTCTAGATTTCTTGCATAACCAATTTATGACGACAAAATACAGCTAATAATAGGATGCAATATTATAGTTAAACATTCAGAACAAAATTTACCTATATATTTACTGAATGAATTATTGAAAATTATGCCAGTAATCAATGACGCAAAAAACTTCTCCAATGTAAAGGAAATTTCTTCTTGGTGTATTTCACAATGATGTCTGTAATTCACTGTTAAATTGAAATAATCTACGACTGATTCCATTTCAATTTTCTTTCTTCTTACAAACGCTTCTCGTTCTCCAGATTTCAATTTCCACAATTTAAAAATTTTCTCGTTTATTTTTGTTTACTTTCTCTGATAACCACCAGTTCATAAAATTGAAATTTTTAATCACAAAAGTAGGTACTTGAATTAATTGAGAGTTCCGGGAATATTTATATATTTTATGTTTTAATAATGTTGACACAGAACACTTCATCAAATGAGAGATATAATTTTTATTTGTGAAACGTTTTACATGTTTTGGGTAGAGTCGGCATATTTGACGCGTTCTGTTTCTAATTTACAGGGCTTCTTTATTAACAGGAATTAGTGCGTGATCAATTCATTTATTTTCCATCATTATTCAAAACATGAAATGTTCTCTTTATAAAATCGTATTGTGCTAGAATCTACTGCGCAGAGTCTTTTGGCTACACGATTGACTGTCCCTCGTTTTCTATATTAAAATAGTATATTGTACAACAAGTATGGAATGGTACTCAAATCCTACGAGCTTGAAATGGATATTCCATGGGTATTGTACTCTATACTTTTTCTAGGACCACGATATAACTTCCTAATTAATTTATATTTTAATAATAAATTTGTCTCGCTTTCATCATTCCAATATTTGACCATTCTAAATGAATATTCTAGCAATGGCACCTGTACTGAAATGAAATGACTTATATTGAAATACTCACGAAACAAATTCATTTCGCACGATGCTTGCACTTTACCTCCTTTCCCTAACAACAATAAATATATAATGAGCAGATTTCTAAATGGTTGTGGAAAAAGGTCTTTTTCTATCCATTGACCACAACTGGTTCGTTTCTAATATGTATGGAACATCTTGAATTCAATATATTGTAACTTTTATACTGCAGCATATACCCTTAAACTTCGATTGAGAAGTCGCAGTTTACCCAGGGCTGATCCTAATCTATAAGCTACCTTTGTTCTAATATAAAAATGCTCCCTCAATTTTATTATTTGAATTATTTTAAATAGTACTCAAAAATCGAAGTAGTAGTGTGTTGTAGATATAGATGATTCTGTTCTGTTCGGAGCAAGAATATAACTCAACGTTACGGGCATTGTTCTGATTATAGAACATTCTGCGTACATAAGAGTACGGGTAGGAAAGATTTTATTGATTGAGATAATAAATAATTAGCAATAATAAAATACGCGTATTACTTGTGGATGATACAAGGAAATGAACGAATATTTCTCTATAAGATTGTAACAATAAAGATATTCATGGGAGTGAAACTGAATACCATTAACCTATATGACTAAACAATATGTATTTTCCAAATGCTTAATGATGCTTTTCGCATTTGATTGCCTAAGAAGATGTAAGGATAGCCCCACCGTGATTTCACCAGAGGTTCTATCAAACGATTACTGATTACTTCCCATTGTCGCGATATTTTGGAATGTCCATTCAAGTGGCCGGCTGGAGCTCTCTGTTCAGGTTTATTTATTAGGATTAACATAACTATACCAACAGTCATTTAATAAAATAAACTACTTGTAATGTACTATGCGTGGATTATACGATGAAGTTTTTCTTTTCAAGTGACTATAAATTGTCTTCATAAGTGAACTTATCAGTCTATTCACATGACCAAGATTTGAGTGAATTTAAACAACCAAGTGTCAAAAGTTCAGTTGTACCAACATAACTGTATTAATTGATTTTACGCCGTATGAAATTTAAAAGGTATATTCACTCAGTTCTCAACTACTTCTCTACTCCACTGTGCTGTAAGTTTATTATTAATTAAATCCTTTTGACATCAAAAACAAAAACACAAATGACATTTGATACACACTTTTCACTTCGCTTAGTTGGTAGTGCTGTAAAAGCTGTAATCTTTTAGGAATTATTAAGAAAAAGTACCCATATAATAGTATTTCGTTGTAATTTTCACTTGACAAGTCGATTCATCTTTTCTCTTACACTTACGTCATTGTACGATAGAGAAAACTTTTTAAGTCAAATGAAAAGAAAAACTTCATCGTGTAACGCACGCTTTAGACTTGATATGTTAACAGTCCGTTAAACCAATAAAGTATTTAAAAGAATAATGCCTTTTAAAAAAATCATAAATTGTAGATATTTCGCAAATTAATTTACTTTTTTTTGTGCAACCGGACGCGAAATAAGCTTTTCGCAGCCGCAACATAGACCGAGAAATTGATTTAGCTGCGAAATCCAAAATGATTGTTTTGTACCCTATTTCGCGCCCGTTGTTAATGGTAATGGCGAAATAGGGTAAAAAATAATCATTTTGACACTTGAGAATTGACATTATTTTTTCAAAAGTAATTGTTTTGTTTATCAAATGACAATCACATAGCATCTTTCTATTTACAATGAAACTGTTTAAAATTTATAAATACATATTTTTTACGGTTGCACAATAAATAGTGTGTACACCTTGTTCGCGAAATCCTTTATCGCCCTCGAGATTGTTCTGCCTCGGTCGAAAGCGGTCTCGGCGACAATTTTTCTCTCGGTACACTTAGAGTGATTTCGCGGCCTTGGTATACAAATAACTATTATGATGAAAAACTCCTTGACTGGCAGTGTAAGGAAATAGTGCAAATATTGGAATTTAGTTAAAAAAAATTTATTTTTATTTCTTTAAATTTATTTTTTATAAAAAATGCTTACTCAATTTTGTTCTAGGTTCCGCTAGGATCGAGTTTACTACCACTAAACTTTTGTGCGATGACTGTTAAATAAATTTTTATTAATAATATATTCCTGTACGACAGAAGAAAAATCTGTACGTAATTGATATTTAAATCGATAAAAAGCATTAAGAAGAATATGAGTTCGACTAAGTATCGCGTAATGCTGCAGCATCTCCACCAATTCTATTCAACATGAATAAGTATTATTTGTAATATAAAACATAAAGTATGATTTCTTTAAGTTACTATTTGTTCTCTCCTCTGCGGAACATTCGAATCAACTTCCTTTTCCATTTGTGCGCCCTGAGCTGCCCCTTGAAATTTGTGTACGTACAGAATTAGTGCACCGCACCGCGCAAGGAGGAAGCGGCAGCGATGGAGATCGAGACACTCCGCGTAAAAAGTAAATTATGAACAGCTCATCGAATCGAAATATTTTCTTTAAATCTGCGAACACCTAACCCAGATAAAGTAAATTTGGTTCCATTGAAAAGAAATTGATTTGAAATTGGTACTAAAGTCTAATTTCCTTTTTATCGGTATCAGAAGACATTTACGCGTTTTTCAATTCTTTATTTATCTCGGAAATTTCAAAAGAGTATTGTTGGGACATAATGAAATGGTTTATGGATTTCGCATAAATATTATTGCGATTTGTATTGAATTTTTTTTTTCTCAAATGCTACCGAATTTTCACTACTTCTTCTACCTTCAGAAATAAATCGTAATTGTCTTTTAAAATATAAGAGTATATATTTTAAAATTTATGCATATTTGTAGAAACCTTATATGATATTTAGGATTATTAACGTTCAATAATAATATAACAAAAGACTGAGAATAAATTGAATATAATTTGACAAATCTTTTGAATACTTGTTGCCAGGCAATAGCCACGAAAGCCCCTCGGGCTTGAGTGGCTATTGCTAAACGGCAACAAGTTTGAGAAAGATACTGGAGAATTATTTTCTAATTTATCAAACTCTCGAGTTATATTTATATCTATATTTTTTGCTTGGTTAAAACACAGACACGTGACATACAATGAAGCATGTCATTGGTTTTAAGAAACTTTAAAAAATTATTATTTGAAACATTAAATACTTGAAATATATTTATTTGAAATCGACACTAAAGAACATCAAAATCGTCATTAAAATAAAAACGGGACTAAAGTAACACTACGATTTTCAGCAACGCAGTGTTAACAACAGCACGATAATTATTGTACAAGTGGGATAATTTTGGCTAGAGTACGATGTACGATAGTAAAAGGAGATAATATGTGCAAGAAGAACGAACTAATTCATTCTGATGAAAATTGGGAGCATAACACTTAATTTTGAGTGTTATTTACGATAACTTCGATGTCCAAGGTTGGAAACACTGAGTGCAAGTTCCAATATTTGATTAGCGGCCAAAAGACAGATGTGTAAACTTAACATATACCTAAAATAATTGTTTTAAATATATTTCTAATACTATATTTCATATAAATTGTAATTTGCTCCGTTTATACGCTTTATTATCATGATAAAAGTAAAACTTCAATGCATTGATACATAAATAACTATTATTTCTATCACTATTTGTTTGCAAATGTGTTTTGGACAGTTCAGTTTGAAATCTGTCTAAACAAATTTTCAATTATATTTTTGATTAAATATCTGCACAAATTGTAAAAAAATATTTGATGCTCTAGTAATTAAAAACAAATAATTTACCGTACCTGTCGCAAATTAGGATGAACCCACCATCCAAGATAATGAATACCACTAAAGAAGGCTTCTTAAGCATCTTAAGATATAATAAATTCAGCGCATTACAATTTATGCATATTTTACATTCAGCAAAGCGTAATTAAGCTGAAAATAATACGCTAACAAATCTCATCAGTCTAACCATTCTGCATGAGTAATGACCCTCCCCTGGCAAAAAAGTTACCCGTGGCTCTTTTTCAACCCGCGCGGTCCAGTTAGCCATGCTTTACCGCCACAGCGTCACACCCCCGACGTGAGAGTGTGTGCATAGGCGGAGTATGTAGAAAAGAAAAGGGGTGCATGCCCTCTGCGAAAACAAGTGTGGTAGGTCGTTGGCCCTTGAGAAAAACAGGAATATATCTTCAAGATATTTTTTTCGTAATGATAATAACTCCATTGGATATTTTTTGTATTGTACTCATTAGTAAACATTATTAGCGTATATGCTATCCCATCGTAAGACCGATATATTTTTTCTTTCTATAGTATATCAATATCACAAACACTAATAATCAAATACCTAGATTACATTGTGCTTTTTATCAAGGATATCTAAAAAATTGTACAATTTTAGAGTATTGTCCAGAATTATCATAATAGTCTAATTCCTCACCTCGTATCTAAACCATATATTTGCAATTTTTTTATTCAAATATCTATATCTATTTCAAATAATAATATTTCCATAAAAATTCCACTTTTCTCATGGAAACAAACTATACTTATTACATTACCATAGAAACATATGTTTTTACAATGTATCCATAGATAAGAATTATTTTGGTTACTATGGAAATTAAAAAGATAAGGAGTTTATCAAAACAAAATAAAAGGATGCGAGGCGAGGAGCGTAGCGACGAGCCTCATGCTCAATCCATATAATCGTAAAGCATATTATACAAAAAAACCTTTTTCAAATAGTTGTATTCTCATAAAATTTTCGGATCTTTCTATAGCAATAAATGTATACCTATAACATTACCATAATAACATATGTTCTTACAATGTATCCATAGATACGAATTATTTTGTTTACTATGGAAATTTAAAAGATTAGAAGTTTATCAATACGAATCGAACTCATATATTCGCAAAGTTTATAATACAATAGTTATTTACTTTACAAGTGGGCAATGTAAGGAATTACCCACGAGAGAAATTTTAGCTCACGAAACCGAAGGCTGAGTGAGATAATTTTATCGACTGGGTAAATCCACTTTGCCCACGTGTGAAGTATAACATTTTATCCAACACTTCTTAATAAATGAAAAATTTATTAAAGAAAAATTATTTGACAGTGACATATGCTTTAAATTTTTAATTTAAAATGTCATTCGAAGTAGTTACCAAGGTGTTGTGTGTTATTACTGTTATAAATAAAAAAATATTCACTAGTGGCTTTCCTCAAAATTGTACCCACTAGTGGATAATCTATTACTTTGCTTGTTTAAAATCGTCATAGTTATAGAGCATTTATTGAGAGGTGTACGATAAAAAAAAATATTTGTTTCAAATACTTATATTCTTATAAAAATTTCGGTTTACTATGACAACGAACGACCTATATCATTACCACAGAAACATATATTCTTACAATCTATCCATAGATACAAATAATTTTGGGTACCATAGAATTTAAAAATATGAAGAGTTAAGACATTTAATTTAAAAATAAAAAAAATATCTCAAAGTATATTTCATTTCACATTCAACTATAAATTATGTTATATTAAAAGTTTAAATATCCCTTACATATATGTCAATATAGCGAAGTACTATCCATATACATATACTAATAATTCGTATAAATGAAACTACTGAAATTCCAGTAGTTTTATTAATATCTATCATCCAGCCAAAAAATAGTCCTTATTGCTTTTAATTCAATTTAGTTAATTAATTGACGATTTTGGAACAAGAATGTTAGTAAAATAAAAAAGTACGTATTTGAATAAATGGAGTGTGGAAACATAAAAGTGATAGACCCTTAGAATCGTCAATTTCGCCATGAATTAGTTTACAGAGATAATGCGCACTACTATTACTACACCTCTTTTGGATATTATCTTCGTAAGTCTGGAAAATGGTGAAAAAATCACAAATTTTTGCATGTATGTTAGTAACGAACATACTTTCAAATATTTAGAACAAAAAATAGACCTCTAAATAACAAGTATTTCAGTTTTTTGAGATACCGTGCATCATTATAAATTACAAATGTCTAATAATTTAGTCGTTTGGGTTTGAGTTCTGCCCGCGACAATTTGAATTGGCGGCGCCGCTGGCGGGGTGGGTGTATGTGCGACCGAGGGTGTGTCGGTTTCGAAGTTCGATACGTGTTTCGCGATTCGTTAGTTTTCCACTTGACAAACAGTCCGTAATTACGATATAACGGCTCCAGAATACCGCGTCAATTAGTGGCTACAAATTGGAAAATAAGTCGGTTATTTAACTCGGTTAACTTCTCGTTTTCTTCGAGTGTTTGCTCTGGCAACCGAACCGACTGGAACCGAACATCCGAACCGAGAACCACCAACCCGTGACTGCTAACGAACGCAATTGTTTTTCTAAATTGTATCTATTGTTAATTTTATCGCCAATACTGCCTTCCAGCCAACATCCGTGTAAGATTTTGTTTTGTTTTTGAAATTTTATTGATTTCTCATTTGTTATGGTAAATAAGACCTAAACGAAGGATGTTTTACTTGTATCCGAAAAGAATTAAATATAAATTAAGACATTTGTAGTATTTTACCCCTAAACCTTTGACCCTAAATCACGAAAGAGGGTAAAACAGGTGAAGTTAAATATGTATTGGTATTAGGGTTTAATTTAAAATATTAATAGCTTCGTGGTAATGTAGAACATGAGATCCTCAGTTAGAATCCGTAGTAGACAATGTTGCCACTTTTGGGGGACCTTAAATGACGACTGGTAAAACGCACTTAACACTAAAAATTATACCACTGCTGAAAGTAATATATTTGTCAGTTTATAATTCGGCTAATTATTATTCATCGACCTAAATATTTAATAGGTATTCTACATCAGTAATAAAAACATGACTAGTAATAATTTCAGAAACGTTCTGTGATATCTGGAATAATACGCATTTTTCAGGAAATTTTATCCATTTTTCATGGTTATTGTGTTTTTGTGTTTCTGAATGTTCATAGGACATCGAACGGCGATCAGTTTTGAAATTCAATCAGTTAATGGGTATTATGCCGTAAGAGTTCAGATTGATTAGAAGTTGTGAAATTAAATGGATACAATCCATTACAATATTAATCTTACTACAAAACTTTGGCAAAATTTAATGCTATTGGAACTGGTTTCAAAGAGTAGAGATTTTCCGCGGATCATAATTTATTTTTAGGTCTTGCAAATAGTTTTTTCTTACCTTCGTCCAAAAATAATAGTTTTGCATATATCGAAACTATCCTGAAATTACTTGGTTTCAGGTGTAGGCCAGCAAAGCTAGGGACTTTTATAAGATTAGGGTTGGCATCAGTGTTTGTCAATTTTGTGCGTTGGTTTTGTTCAGTGTTTGAATACTTGAAGGTTAGAGATTTCTACCAATTATTAATTGTAAGCTCAAATGTAAGTAACTATATATAAATCTTTAGTTGTAGTGCACAACCAATAAATAAATATCACCGAATATTTCATAGAAAATAAATGAATTGATTATATTTATAAATCTCGTATATATGTACATATTTGTAAATCATCTGATGTTACCAACATAGAAATTCCTAGTATATTTGATAAATAAATAAATTAGTAATTTCATTTAATAAATTTATGACAAAATCGTCAACTGTAATTACACAAGAGCTTTTTATTTTTCCGGATAAATTTCTGATGGTAACGAAACCTTGTTATCTAGCAATTTGACAAGAAATCTGTTTTAATAAAATTACGACACCGTAGGTGGAATGATTTTGTTTTTTAAACAGTTTTCGAGTCAAATTGCTGTCAGGTGACAAGGTAGAGTTGTCAAACTGAAATTTAACCGAAGAAAATAAAATGCTCGAGTGTAATTCGGCAAGATATTATTTATGAAAAGGTTTATTTAAAAGTGCAATAGGTGAAAGTATATAATTATATATTTTTGACATATAATGCAAATGATATTAATGTAGTTAGTATTTTGATCTGGTTGCTAGGAGAAAGGTAAATAACGTTTTAACACTTTCAAAAAGTTACCTTCGTATTTATCCGCTGTCAAAACTATAAAATTGTTTTTTTCTTTATGGCTTACTTTATATTGGAGTTAAATTATCACAAAAAATAATGTATATCACACGTCCAGAAACATTTTTCGGGTGCACGTAATTAGCAAGCCTCGCCTACTCGCACTTGCAAATGTGATGTTTCTGGACTAGTGATACAAATAAGGAATAACTATTCTATAGACTATACAGCATTAAAGAATCTTCGTACATTTGTATCAAATCTACCTCAACAGTAAAAAAAGAAAACAACAGTGACAGGTACACAATCACCAAATCTCATACACAAATCGATGTCGTCACATCTCTCTGGTTGCCCCTCCCCCGCGGTGTCACAGCCTCCCAGCGGGACGCGACATGATGTTCAGATGTTCTGTTCGCCGCCGCAGCCTGCGACTGGCAAAGTGCGTCCCGCAGGATTTACCAGCACCGCGACGCGAAGAACAAGACACAAAAATGTGTGTGTATGTGTGTGAAAGAACACATGCAAAATTGTTTTGGAATTGAGATGTGTGACAAGGAGGGAAGTTTATTTGATGTGATGGCAAAGGATTTGAAAGTAAATGGAGATTGTGGTTTTGGTAGAGGAGACTATTTTTTGTTTGCAAATATTGAGATTTGCGTATTTCTTTTTTTCTAAGAAACAAATAGACTGAACTACATACAGTATTATTCATAACGTACGATAAATATTGAAAGTGTAGCTTGGGGCCCAAAATAATATCTTTTCCTTAATAAACTTTTGTTAAATTAAAGTTGACCTTTTTGAGATAGTATGAACGATCATAACCAATGTGAATTGACAGTTGTCAAAAAACCATCAAAAATATTCTGCGCCGTACCCTGTTTTAACTCATTGTAATTGGTGAGTCAGAAGGTCAAGAAAAAAAAAAAGCTAGCATATAAAAAGTCCCACACTCATAAAAATAATTTCTTGTTTCAAGAAAATTTTCAGTTTTCTTCATGTATGCATTCGTTGCAGAAAATTTTATTTGTTACAAAATGACTAGGTTCAATTCAAAAACGTATTAATTTTTAATAAAAATTTTATTTATCTTCATTTTTTTTGCATTGAAAGAAAATGAATATATTTTAAATTTTGTTTTTTAAAAATAATAAAAAAGAAATATTTTTTATTTTAATCAAAACGTTTTTATTTAAAACAATATCATTTTGAATTAGAACTACTTTTATTTAAACTACTTTGATATGTTCCTTCAAAACTAAATTAATTTTCATGCAGGAATATTTATTAAACCTACAAAAGTTTACAATGAAAACGAAATCAGATTGGCACTATTCAAATAAATTTTTCTCTTCATTTAAGAGGAATCTGTTTGTTCCAAGAAAACATTTTTATTAGTGTACGTGTATGTATGTAAAAACTGGAATTTCATCGGGTGCCACTTCGAATAAGAAATGTCCTTAAATATTTTTGTATTTCATTAACATAACCGCAATTTTCGCCTTCCAAATATAAACGTGTATTGGGCCGCCATCTTGTCGCAATATTAAAGTATGAACCACAGTCATTAGATCTTGAATCGTAATATAATAACCAACCTGGATTTTTATACAGACATTAAATTCTAATTTGCCTATCTCCTCACAGTAATTCGTATATCGATTTAATAATTACCACAATTAAAGCTCCTTGTGAGTCTAAAATTAATCTACAAATCCAATTACACTATTAATATTAAAACACATCTTGATGACAGAGCAGACAGTTAAAATTAATATACGATGTTATTTAAAACTGGCGTCATTAGACCCCGGGAGTATTAATTCCAGAGCTAACGTGATGTTTAGACATAATTTAAATTTAAATGAATATTGATGCGGCGGCGGCGGCGGGGATGGAAGCAGGGGGCTTTGTTCTGTGATTTGTTTGATCGATCGCGAGGGCTGAGGTGCGCTAATAAAGAACAGGAAATATTTGAATATAATGCGATCGTTCTGTTTACCTGTCAACTTGTTATATGTAATCGATATAGAAAACTGATGCCTGCGACTTGCGTGCAAGTTTCATACGATTTATAATATTTTTCCTTAAGAAACAATTTGTTTTATATGTAGGAATCATATTGTTATATTTATTACAATAAATAATTGCATAATATAAATATTTTATCATGCCATTTACCCATTTCTGAGTGTAGCACTAAATTTCGAAGGTGGTGAAATTTTCTTGATGAAGACTTATGTACTAACAATAATTTGAAACGTCGTATTTAATACATATTTACAGAACTTAATCCAAAAGTTGAAATATGAATTTTTCTGGATTGGTGAATTTTGGAAAGTTTAAACGTCAATTATTCCTACATTTCACTTTCCAACCGGTCGGAAAATCGCCCGTTTCCAACCTACAAATTTAGTGCATAATAAATTACTAACTGTTTGTTAACAATCTAGGCTCTTTGTGGAAGCATTTTCTGCCAATTGCCGTACAACGGTTGGGGAGGTAGAGAACAATTTTCAGTCATTTTGGTATTTACTAATTGTGACTTTAAAATAACCAAAAGATTTATTGACATATATAAATGCTTTGTGCTTTGGTTTAACTATCCTATAACTTACCTATTCCTCTCCTCATATTCAAAAACAGCTGTCAAAATGAAGGCTTCTTTTGTTTTACTTTTAACATTATAAAATTCTCATAAAACCCTACGCCATGATTCACTAAAAACTGTTGCTAATTGCTACCGCCACAGTCAAAGACATCGCGTAAGTACGGCTGCCATGAAATATTTTCCATTTCGGTATGTAATGTATTATATATCATCAGAATTAACTTTCGAAAAACAACACACTCTGTTTCCGAACAGACCTC
Source organism: Poecilus cupreus (assembly GCA_963942605.1). Taxonomy (NCBI): domain Eukaryota; kingdom Metazoa; phylum Arthropoda; class Insecta; order Coleoptera; family Carabidae; genus Poecilus; species Poecilus cupreus. The sequence continues at coordinate 32,132,781 of OZ012720.1, forward strand.
GGTCATGTATTAAACTGGTAGCTATTTTAAAAATCATAATAAAGGAAGTAATACTAATTCCCAAATTCTCCTCACGTACATTTGTAACCAACAGTCAGTATTTAGGCCATCTGAGTCCCGAGGGACTATTGTACAGGAAGACCAATAAGTTGAGTTAGTACTAGAAACTGCCGCAACCAACACAGTGGCCGTCGCGCCCCTTCATGTGCTGCCCTAGCGCAGCGGTCATGTTTCATTTTGACCACTACTGATTCAAGCAACACACATTTTCACAGACCCAAAGAATCTAAACATACATACATAACATTACGATATATTCCACACATTAGGGTAGCAAGTTCCCTAAAACACAATCAATCTCCTACAAATATTCTACCACATTTACCTCGATATCTCGTCCACATTTATACATGTACATCAAGGAATCATTCGTTCATGTAACAAACTAACTATTACTCGAACTTCCACACAATCTTTCACCCTCTATCTATCACTAAAAATCTATAAAGATTATGAAAATAATATATACCTAGGTTCTATTGTAATTTTATTACACGTAGTACAAGAATAGTACAAAAATTGATGAAATTTTGGAGAATAATACCACATGTGGTAACGCATCGGGTTGTGAAGCAGGAGACTTTTAGTTCGAATCCCTCAGACGATATTTGTCAATTTAACTTTATCCTTGTGATTCCCTTCTACTAAAACTTTTGGAGCCGGCGAATTGAAGGGAATTAACCATACATATGTAAAGTAAATAAAAGTATATCCACTTGTGAATGAGAAAACTAATACAGAAAATAATGACTGCACCAATATAACAAAACTGACATAGATACTGCGCATCACATCTGTACGTGTGTCGTGAAAGTTATAACCTACAAAAAATTAGGGATTTCGTGTTATTGGGTGATACTGAATGAATGAAGAATGAAAAGTCAAATTCAGGTACTAGAAATGAAATATCTAAGAAAAGTACATGAAGGAGGTAACCATACATATGTAAAGTAAATAAAAATATATCCACTTGTGAATGAGAAAACTAATACAGAAAATAATGAACTATGAAATAAAGTAAGAGTTGACATGGTGAAAAAGATCAAGCAACAGAGAGGCAGATGGTTTGGACATATGTAGAGAGCAAAAGAAAAATGCAATTAAATCAGTAGTGGAATGGAGACCAGGAGAGAGAAGAAAACGAGGAATCAACATGTCTAAAGGAAGTAAAAGATTTAAAAGTAACAGGAATCAAAATCTATCAAAGTAGAACAAATGATAGGAAGTTGTGTAGAATCCGAACTATAAGGATTTATAGAAAATGAAACATAGATTGCTCCACTACAACAAAAGGATTTGAAGATCTTCATAAGAAGCGGAATTACCCCATAGAAGAGTTAAGTAAATACTTGTCTTCATTCTGAAAAATATAGTAATACTGGAACGTGCACATGTAGGTTTTTATGAAAGCAAAAAACAAGTCAGACAGATGGATTGTCTAACAATTGTTTGTTAAGCGATTACTTTGCGTTTGTTAAGCAGTTGCTATGTAAAAACATGTTGCACAGTTTTTGTCCAAAAGAAATAAATAATATTTAGCAGGGTCTTTTAAATTTATATTTCCTTTAATGGATTAATTAACTTTTATATTAAACTTTTTATTTCAAAATAATCGAATGGAAATTTCTTTATGTTTTCTTATAAACTTGTGAAGCGGGCTGTACGTAAAAGAGAGGTTATCCACATAGATAATAGGTTTGTTCCAAGTTGTCATTTCTGACATGTTTGTGACAAATTTCAGTGCGCCTGCGAAAAATATAAACAAGTTAAGTTTGAAACATCGACTGGAACGGTGAATGGAATGAAGCGCATGTGCATGCTCATTTTTTGTTTTGACAGCTAACCTTAAATATAAATAAAGAAATTCATACATTTTTCGCCACAAAAAAGAAATGAAATTTATGTTTCAAAGTTAACTTGTTTACATTTTTCGCAGGCGCACTGAAATTTGTCACAAACATGTCAGAAATGACCACTTGGCCTGACTCTCTCAGTTCGAATTTTCAAACGACATTGCGTGTTTAAGTATTACTGTTTCAGTCTTGTACAATCAATGTCAAACTGAAAAAAATTGATGAAGTAAATTATGGTGGTGGTGCCAGTTATGAGGTATGTGCTGTATGAATACCAGCCGTAAAATCACGTTCGCTAAAGATGTTAGTGGAGAGGAACCGTAGAAATATAGAAAAGAGTTGCAACTTTCGCACTAAGGATCTCATGATCTGACGAGTTACCTACTCCATGTTTTGTATGAGTGTTTCATTAATATTGTATCATCTCGTGTTATGAAAAAATCAACATTTTGTATGCGTTGCCCAATGTGCTACTCTTCCGGGGATGTGCGAATCAGGCGGGGGCGAAAGCGTGTGTGGGTAGGGCGCAGCCCCCGCGAGTCGATCCGCCGAGTGGCCCGCTTGCCAATTAAGATTATTTCTGACACCCGCTGGCATAATTGCTTTCTGAACTGAATTTATTGCACCATTTATAACGCGCTCGTTCGCCATATTTTATTGTGCTGCATTGCAAAAATTGTTACGAGTAGTTTGCACCCCAGTGTGGCCGTTTAACCTCGAAAGGGATGTAAAAACTTTACGTCGTTTTGGTTTTTGTAATGGAGAAACAGCCCGGCAAATTAAAACTACCGCACGGGTTTTTGTCGTAAAGTTTTAGAGGTAATTGGTGCTAATTATACTAATGCAAATTATGCTTTATTATAAGGCAGGGGATGATGAATGACGCCTCGAGAAGTTTCGGATGCTGTCACATGAAATATCACTCATTTTTTTTCTTTAGAAAACAGGAACTAATAGCGACAGAGAAACAAATTTGCACGTGTAAAATATGAGCTTAATGGCGGGAGAATGTTACATGTTTTCGTTATTCTCTTGTTTTTGGTGGATGTTTCAAGAAGTAATGTTGTTTCTTTCTAAATATGTCTCGTCATATTTTGTCTTTCACAATTTTCCCTGCACATTATTATTCCAATTTCCAAGGGAAATTTAATACGTGTCAAAAGTTTTGATAGGGAAGCGCATTGTAAGATTCCTAGAATACGATTTTACTAATTTTAAGATCCATGATAACTCAAAATCTAAAGCCCTTGAAGTGCGGTTAAATTATTATTAAATTACGCAGGCTGTGTAATATATACGCCGCTTTTATTGCTAGGAGCATCAAAGCATATAATTATCCCAAAATTGAACGGGTTGTACTAAAAAATGTATATTTTCATTACTTCGCAAATTACAATTTCGCAAATATATTATGAAACATTATTTTGTTTTGGAAGAAATTGTACACTTGCCATAATTACAAAGTAAAAGAATAAAGTACGTTTACATTATAATATAATTAAAACAAATATTCTATGTTTTTGTTAGTTCATAATTAATAATTTTCTCTTTCCAACTAAGAGCATTAAAATAATTAATTTAAATTCAAGCCCTGCTAAGTAGCGATCTTACTGTAGAGGGTTCCATACTATTTATTACAATATTTTTAATGCACTAGAAATTAAAACGAATCTACATATATAGTTACTACATATATACATATTATGATAATATTTTCCAAGACCACGAGCTATGTTTTTGGGTGTTTTAAGAGAAGTGTTTTAGCCTCGGTTTTAGCACAGAAAAATGTTCAAAAACTGTTTTATATAAAAAAAATGCTTCGAATAGAAGTTACAGGGAAATCTTTAAATTTTATTTGATGTTTTTTTTTTTATAAAATAGTTTTAAAGCATTATACAACGCTAAAATTGAGGCTAAAACACTCCTATTAACAACACAAAAACAAAGCTCTTGGTACCAGATAGTATTTCTAAATGGGAGTGAAGCACAGAATAGGTACCAAAAATATGTTCAAGTTATATCAAATAGGGAGAGTGGTCCTGCCACAGACCTCGCTAGCAAAATATATTTCTCCGGACTATAAAATTCCGGTGTTCACAATTCTTCTCCTCCTAAGCCGATTTTGATGAAAATTATTTTTTTTTTGTACTTATGGGATCACTTGGACGGTCAAATGCATAAGACATGAATATACGTCAGGAAAAAAAATGAATCTCGACAACAGCGCCACGTACCGGGTCCAATTGTAGTTAAGAACCATCCAGGTTACCCCATAAAGACAAAAAAAATCATCAAAATCGATCATGCCGTTTAGGAATTTTACATATAAAGATATTTATCTTTTCTGTTTGTTATTCATAAATAATAGCACATTTGCGAAAGCAGAGTGTTATATTACAAAGAGTTAAAGATAGATAGATTCAGAATGGTGAATTTATAAAATGCTAGAACATTTCTTGAATGTCCTGTGTAAATGGTAAATATCTCGATTAAAAGAATCGAATTGAATTCCAGGTCGCAGCGTGGTGTGTATGTACCACGGTACATATAATTCAATTCCCGGGCAATCTAAATCCCTTTAAAAATCGCAACCGATCAAGACTCATTAAAAAAACTCTTACCCTAAACCCGCGGCAACCCGGGACTGTAAACAAACACACCGCAATTGTTATTTATCACAGGGTCGGGGTTGAGGGGTTCACCCGGGTTCACGGGGTGCAGTGGTGCGGCGTAGGGGTGGCTACAAGCGGCTAACATCGTTCAACGCAGGTTCATTGCTTGCTCATTGGCTTGCGAAACATCGGATCACCCGATGCCAACGCCGCCCACGTCGACGAAACTTTACGGGAGCGGTGATCTGCGGTGCCATGGACGGTCAATGCGGGTGGGGTTGGTTGGTATACATTTTCGGGATATACAAGTATAATTAATAAATATAAATACAGGCTGTAACACAAATAAGTTCATTAAATTTAACTATCTGTCACAAACTTGTATACCTGCCAATGGGGAATATATTTTTTTTAGCTTTTCTTGCTTATTGTTTTTCTAACTATTTTTTTTTTTCATAAGAAATTTTCACTGTTTTTGCTTCTTTTCTTTATATTATGTTATTAATATTTTTAGATTTAATTTTATTTGCAGTCTGTATCCAAGATGTTTATACTTATATTAAGCTGAGCTTATACTAATCTTTTTGTACTAATCCTGTAATTGGGCTTTTTGCCTGTTGGGTTATTAAGTAAATAAATAAATAAATAAATATGACTGCACCAATATAACAAAACTTACATAGATGGCGTTAGTGCAGACACTGTGATACTGCGCATCACATCTGTTTTTGTGTCGTGAAAATTATAACCTAAAAAAATAAGAATTTCGTGTTTTTTGGTGACACTGGTTACTGTCTCAAAGAATGAAAAGTTAAATTCAGGTGCTAGAAATGAAATATCTAAGAAAAGTACATGAATGAGGTAACCATACATAAGTAAAGTAAATAAAAATATATCCACTTGTGAATGAAAAAACTAATGCAGAAAATAATGAACTATGAAATAAATCAAGAGTTGACTTGATGAAAAAGATCAAGCAACAGAGAAGCAGATGGTTTGGACATATGTAGAGAGCAAAAGAAAAAAATGCAATTAAATCAGTAGTGGAATGGAGACCAGGAGAAAGAATAAAACGAGGAATCAACATGTCTAAAGGAAGTAGAAGATTTAGAAGTAACAGGAATAAAAATCTAACAAAGTAGAACAAATGATAGGAAGTTGTGTAGAATCCGAACTATAAGGATTTATAGAAAATGATTTCTCCACTACAACAAAAGAATTTGGAGATTTTCATAAGAAGCGGAATTACCCTTGTAATGTAAACAAACACACCGCAATTGTTATTTATCATTGGGTCGGGGTTCAGGGGTAACATGCAGGACAGAATATGAAACGAAATAATAAGAGAACAATTGCAAGACAATTAGCATGGTGGAGCCATATGATAAGAATGAATGAATCGAGACCGATGCGGCAAATTTGGATGACAAACCTGAAGGAAAAGAGATTTCTTGGGAATACCAACAGACACCTGGGATACCATCATCAACAAGATTTCGAAGAAGGATACTGCAGAATACACGAAAGATGGTAATAAATAAAAACAATGAGTGAAATTTGTGTACGATTAAGAGGCTTTTTATACCGTATACCTTACGTGTCATTTAAGTGTCACTATTACTATCTCGAGAACTATAGGAGATACGAAGTTGGTTTCTATTTTAAAAGACTATTACAATGAACATTTAACAAGAGGTTCTCAAAATATGAAACCCAACTTTTTATTTTAAATGACATTATATTCCCTTCTAAAACGTTTAATAAAACAAATTCTATAAATGTCGGTTTCGGTTTCCGATCTGTATCGCCGCGCAGCACGGCAGCGCCGAGGCAGTTTAAACGCACATTTGTCTTGCCACCTTTCCACACTGCAGGCTGCGGCGGCGGGGTTCTTGCTCACAATGCTAATGAAATATTGCCGGGTTTGACTCCGGCAAACGGATTTATCTCGGCGCACGGCGCGCCGCTGAGGTATGTAGTTTTGTGCGAGTTTACATCGTAAGTTTAGTAAGCAGCACTAATTAATTCCCATCTGTGAGTTGCTTACTCACCTTCGCGGTGTAATTATTTCGTTTTGCAGGGGATCGGATCGGTTTAGCGGTTGGCAAGCGCACGCATGCCTTTGAACTTATAAGCTGCGATATTTTTCAACATTTCTAATTAGCTTAGCAACACAAGGCATTATTTTACTGCTATAATACAGATTTACTAATCTCTAGACACTTTACCCTTTCCATTCAGCACCTTAGGTAAAGTAACTTATACGTTAAAGGGTAGAAACGTCGATTTGTTGAATAAAAACTAGATATTGTAACGAATATTGACCTAGTGAGACCGTTTCTTCTAACTTCGAGAGAAACGTAGAACGTTCGAGAACCCGTCATACAGGAGTGTATATTAAGAGCTGCCGGGCTACTGGAATCAGTCAGTCTGTGATAGACCGAAAGGTTGGAATAAACTGTGAGTCTTCTATAAACTATGAGACTGTGATAAACTGTGAGTCTCTGATATTACTGATGCTATTGTATTAAGTGTTTAAATACATTTTGGACATGTGAAGAATCAGTAGAAATAAGTAATAGATGTGAAAATAAATATAATAGTAGCGTTATAGTGTACAAATAAATGTAGTTATTAGTGTTAAACACGTGAATAAATTATTTTTGTTAGTTATAATTAAACTTTTGTGTTTTCTTTACACTTCTGCGAACCCAAATAACGAATAAAACGTTACAATATAATACATCTAGAATCTAGAATAAGTTATGTAGGAGAATGATTGACAGGGAAACTATGAGGCTAGTCCATAAACAGCAAAGGTAAACAGAAGGGATATCGGTAGAAAAAAAATACACTTAATAATTTGGACTCATAGTAATTAAGTAATAGTTATTTACATTACAAGCAAGGTAAAACAGTATTTAATGCTGAATGGAGGAAATGACCGGCGAGCTGATTAGGCGAGCCTGTCTCCTCCTTGAAGCAGTAAAACACTTACTTTGTGTATATTGTACAACATTTTACTTGTTACTCATTTGTAAATCAAATTATTGTTATAGCCAAGTTCTGTCAGTTACACGCAACTGTTCTGTCAAAAATAATTTAAAATGATTTCACATAAGCCTTGTAAGCATTACTGTGGCAACGTGTATTGTTTACCTTGTTTACTAATTTGGAAAATTTTTACAATGTAGCTGTCAATTAGCAACTTGTAAAGATTCATTTTCAAAGGCAATAGAGGGCTTAGGTAAATGGAGTTTACAAGTGAGTAACAAGTAAAAGATTTTTTTGTTATAATTAAAATACAATGAATAACATAAACAACCCAAAGATGTTGATGGAAAGGAACCACGGAGCTATTTACTTGTACAGCTTATTTATATTTTCTCTTGTAATTTATGAATAATTAATCGACTGGCCCCGGTAGTGGTACTAAAGGTTATAAAATAAATGAAAAGGTCGGATTGTTGAGGACTTCTGGAGTGTAGGGTGGCACGTTTTTATCGACGGCAAGTGGCAACAAATGCAGGCAGTGGCTGCGTCTGTCAGGTCCAATTCACTCGCAGCAGCCGCTGGGCGACATCGCGACTGCAGCGCCGCCGCCGAGTGACAAACGCGAGTTTTCCGTTCGGATGACGTCATGGCGTACGCGCATCACGTGAAAGTACAAGTCTAGAAATCATCACAACATGTTTACTTGCTCGGTTAGCCCGAACAATGGCGGTGCGGTGGCTCCGTCACAGTCGCATTTTTCCGCAGCCTGTTGTCGTGTCGTGTGCAGCTGACACGGCCATACATCGCTGGTTCGAGGCCGCGTTAACAGAAAATAGCCCAAATGGGGACAATAATTCGCGTACGACAGACCGACAGGGATATATCGGCCCTGCTTCGCTGCGTCGCCACTCCCCACTACACGACGAGTGGCGCTAGTGCTGCACACGGAACTACTCATCCGCTGCTTATTGCTTAGCCAATGGATTCGGACAAATCATTCTAATTAATTTACCCGGATCACTTGGCAATAATACGATAATGCACAATACTTGGATTTTAAGAAAAACTAATTTTGTTTTTAATGAAAAAAGTAGGGGTTACAATTTAGATGGAAAGCACGAGAACAGCAAAGGATTATCGATCGAAATACAATCAAAATATTTGCTGCAACTGTTAGTATTGCTGCAACTGTTTTGTTAGTATTGTTCCGACATTTGCAAAATGTTTTATATTTGTGAAAGTTTATTGTTGTATCGTACTTCAACAAACCAGTATATCGGGTGGTCCATTAGTCTCTACTTTTAATTTTAGTTATTTTTAATATTACTGATTTTTTTTTAATATAGTTTATTTTAATTAAAATACCCACATATCTGCAATATATATTATAACGGGCCAATACGCCCCTGGATAGACAGCGCAAACGATGACTCATCATTCTAGCGAGTTTCATGACAGAAGCAATGAGAAAATTCTAGAGCACTAGCGTAGCAGATATATAAATGCGCTAGCCTACCCAGGAAAGTATTCGACTCCGATACGCTGTTCAGGAAATATCGAATATAGCGAAAATAAACGTTGCATAATGAATATAAATAGTATAAATAAATATTTCTTGTGTAATAGTCTGTTTATTATTGATTTGTTGTTATTTTGTGTTTATAAATAAGTGTTTAAAAAATAAGTGGTTTAAATAAATATAAGCGTTAGTGAACAAATTCTTTGTGAATACCAGATCATTTCTTCACTAACATCTTTGGGTTCATGGCTTGGCAGCTGGTATACTATAAACCAAGATCTGCGAAATCAGAGAGCCACACTCAAAATATATAAAAGGCGTGATGGCATATTAATATTAAGGAAAAGCAAAATAAAATTCTAATATATTTTTCACACTGTACAATACAAATTAAATTGCAACTGGTTTTGACCTATTAATGGTCATCATCGGGCAACCAGTGAGAATACAATACAAGAAACGTAAAATTAAAAAATATAAATTGTTATTATTACATTCCTTTCTCTTTTTCCTTAATTTTACTTCACACGAGTGATTTTTGACCTAAAATAAAATATATTAAAATATTTATTAATAACGGCGATCTCCGAGTTAACTGATGCAAACATAATATTGAATGATTAACCTTTTGAATATTAATTAAATTGAATAACAATTGTAGAATTTGCATTTAATATATGTATGTTAGTTTTATAATTACAGTTTAATTAAGGAAAGAAAATACTCCATTGTCGATAGAATAATACAAAAACTTCTTTAAACAAATTTAATTAAACATGATAAAAATAATTGGCGGTCTCTACAATGCTTACATTTGTTTATAATAGCAACATATGCACTGTACACTTCTATTTATTATTTTAATTATGCTCTTCCACAAGTAAGTTTTATTGTACATGGCAGAGTGAAATTAATTAACAATTCCTCGCATGGCATCCATACATCTACAGCCCGACTTGGCGCAATAACTCGCAAGCTACATTTAACACCATAATACGATAAAAGCCGCAGAAACATCCCTGTTATTCATTTGGCAACACTGTTCGCAACACCGCGTCGGGAAGATTCACGATAATGGAGCGCCGTTTGCCAACACCGCCAAGAACGAATGTGGCTGGATTCGGGAGAGGAGAACAGTGGTAACGCGTCAAACATCGACAGACAAATAAGTTAGATGGATGGTTCAGCGCCACGCTTGAACTGTTGAGGAGATCGACTGATGGGCTGATGACAGTTTTTGTTGAGTGTATTGAGAGGCGAACAAGGAGGGTCCGAGGATCTGTCCCCGATTGATCATTCGGAATTTTTCTAAGACGTCAGGGATGATGTGGCAAGAGAACACCCCATCTTGCACACTATTGTCTACTCGAACTATTCACAATACGTAACTATTGATACATGAGGAAATCACGCATACAATAGACAAAGATTTTTATAGCTTGTTCGGAGAGATAAACACATGGTATGTAAAATAAAGTTAAATAAGATATGGACATAGGAGTAGTACATATTGTCCTCTAGAAATACAATAAGACAATATGGTAGCATACGAGTCCAGAATCATATCATTGGATTAATTAAGATTTAGAACAACTTAAAATAATTGTTTTGATCTTATAAACGGAAAATGTTGTAGATATTCAATTTATTTGTATTCTATACTCTGTTATTTCTAAATGGACTAAAATAATTATTTATAACACTATAGTGCTTCCTCATCTAACTTATTGCGGGTCAATTCTTCTTCATTGTAACAAGTCTCAATTGACTCAACTTCAGCTATTACAAAATAAATGTATGCGTTGTATTTTAAAATGTAACAGGTACACTAAAATAGAAGATATGTTCATATCATTAAATTGGTTGGACATAAATAAATTTATTAGGTATAATACTATTATATTTGTTTATAAAATTGTACATCATAAGGTGCCTGAATATCTATTTGAGATGATAACCTTCAATAATGAGATTCATCCATACCACACAAGAATGAAAAATAACAATAACATTGATAACTATAAAAATGTTAACACTAAAGGATTTATTTTTGTAGAAGGTTTTAGTTTATACAATAACTTAGATAAAGACATTAAAAATATTAGTTCACTTAATATTTTTAAGAAAAAACTTAAAGAATTATTACTATCAGAATAATTATTTCTTTGTTACTTCGATTACTAAATAATTTATATTCAATTTGGCTATTTGTTTATTATATATATTGCACAATATTTTGTATACCTATTTAAATGTATATTATATTATTTTTTGTATTAATTATCTAGCCTGGTGCTAACTAAATAAATATATTATTATTATTATATTATTATATTATTATTATTATTTTTAAGAATATTTTAAGGAAAAGTATCAATTTAACAAAAATCGCTAAGATAAATTATTTATTTGGTCCAAACGTATTAGCTGGAACAACGAATACTGTTTTCCAAAATATGAATAAAAATGTTTCAAATAAATATTGTAGGTAATACTATTCTTCATCTGTTTGATTTCAATGAAATTTGCTCTCTCTCATTTATTTACTAAGATATGCCCAAAAACCCTGATAGGCCTTCAAATAATCTATCATGTAAGGTTGAATTTTTACAAAAATCTAATCAATTCGTAACATACACATAATAACCCCGTTTCATACGAGTATATGTGCGGGAGGTAAAAATTATAGAATTGAATATATCAATATGGCCAATTAAACAATTTTCCTCTGCTTGATTTTAACTGGGTCAAATGATATTAATTTCAGCTCGTATAATCATTGATACAAGAAGAAATCACTCATACAATAGATAAAGATTTATACCAATGTATGATAGTACTTAACATCCAGAGCATGATACTAACATTGAAGGAACATAACTAAAATTATTTTTCTGCTTAGTTAGAAGAATATAAAATTAATAATAATAGAAGTTTAAGGAGTTCAATGTCTTCATTTAGCCAAGAACTTATGCAGATATAATATCTCTAATAGAAAAACATCTGATATACAATGACTTTAAAATTGTAATAGTTTTTGAGTAATATAACAAAACTACTCAATATACATCAATTAAGTATGAGGTATCCATATTTTTAATTGATTTCAAATTGTCTGTATTGTCTGTAAAATACCAAATTGTCAAGTTTTGACGATTTTAAAATATCTTCGATATTTTTATAAAATTTATATTTTTATGAGACACTGTCATTAAAATTTCCTCGGAAAATCAATAAAGTATGCTGCAGACACTCATTATAATAAATTTTAATTATCTTTTATAATTTCCGAGTTACCAGTACACAAACAATTTTTGATAAATTTTACTGAATTCAGCGCCGAATTAAATCGCTTATATCTCAAAAACTAAAGTTTATTTATCATTTAAAACACTTTTTTCGTAAGTTTTGGGTCGCAAATAGGGGAATAGGATATAAAATTAAAATTCTAAGAGATTAAAATTTTTCGCAAAATCTTAATACCTACCCCTTGAATTTTTACGGATTTTTTGCCATTTTCAGATTTTTTGCTCTAGCATTTCTTCCCGTTGAGCGATTTCAATGAATCTTTGCCTACATATGTATTTCACGATGCTGAGTCCAATGGTTTAGTGCCCAGCTCTGTCTCTCTTCTTGTTGTTGAGATACTCGTCCTGGAAAATTTTTGATGCAGCCAATTTTGGATAAAATTTTGAAAAAAATAAAAATCTCTGAAATTTTGGTCATAGGATAATTAAGGCATGTAACTTTCAAAACTGGAAACCGTTTTGTGATATCTCGCTTATTTTTTTAGTTATGGCTTTGCAAATTTGAAATTTTAGACAATTTTCATAAATTTCATTTTTCAGATTTCTTTACCATATTAACCAAAGGAGCTGAAAATTAGTGTAAAAATTAGTTAATTAGAGAACTGATCTAACTGGAAAAATTCAGAAAAAAATAAATTCAAACCTAGGGTTTGTTTTGTGGGTTTAAAAATATTTTATGGGAATATCAATTATATAATTGTAATGAATTATAATACAAAAGCAAGCAGCATGGGAAAATTAGGAAATTCTTTGTTAATTTTGGTTAATTATGGTGTTAAAATGAAATTAAGTATGGTGTGTACATGAAAGTATTACCTATTGTTTAAGTAAAATATGGGGCATTGTTGTTAGCGGAACATGTTTTATATATAATTTTCCATGTTAAACATTTATGACAATATTATGCAGGACATACGGTATGTGTGTGCTGATAGCTAAAAATGAAATACTGATCGATCAACTCTAGCCACAGTGGAATTGTATGAAATATAAAAAAAAAGCTCGTATTATTCTAATTATTTGAATGTCATCAAAACAAAAACACAAAAACAACGTTGATGAATGCTTGAAGTAATTTATTATTCAAATTTCATTGAATATAATTCGACAAATAATAAACCCGATTTTGATCTAGTTCGAATAAATTATTTACCTCGATGACACAAATGTTCCGTATTTCATCAGGTACAAAACGACGAAAACAACGGCATGAACGCATCGCGTTCTATGTTTGCAGATGAATATACGGATACGGATGCGATGTACGGTAGAAGTGCATTATCTATGGCTGTGCAGAAGTTAGCGCAGCGCCACACAAACAAGTTTTGCACGTGAACCACGTCAATAAAATGTATTCTTTCCTCCAACGATATTTCTCTCGTAAAATGTAACTAATTTATTAGATTTTGTCAAACGAAGTTATTGGGGCATGAATGTCAATTGCAGATATTCTCAAATCCAACCTATTTTCCTTTACTTTGCCACATTATTTTGATGCTGATGAAGTGAAGAAAATAGTTATATTTGTTACTTTATATAGGTCAAATGCACAGTAAATTCGAATGAATTTAATTCAATCTAATTTAATAAGTTCGAGTTGTTCTTTCCAAGTCAAAAGTTTATTAGAAATAAATTTATTTTTCCTATTATTATAGTAATTTATATTCCAGAACTTTACTGGTGAGCATGGTATCTAATGAGCAAACATGTAAAGTTAAGTTACGGTCTTGCATTCTTCAATGTTTAATGATATAATGAATCATAAATAATTTTTAAAAATGTTATATTTTTGTTGAACTATGTATGTATGTACTTCATGAACTTTCAACCACAATGATTTTATTCCTATAATGAACAGACACATTGACATCTTTTTTTTTATGGGAAACTGACTAACTTAGGGTCATGTGTCGCCTCGTGAATGGATGAATTGTGTATTATGTGAACATCACAAACGATCATGCTCTTCAGTGGGATTCGAACCACTACACCACCCAGATCAGCAATGAAATCTACTAAATTTCTTCTTCACATTGCCACATTTTTTGTCAGGAAAATTTTTCAGATAAGACTTACTGAACTAAATGATCAAAGTAATCTTTCAAAACATACTCAATATGTTGCTATAGTTTTGAAAATAACAGTCTGGTAAAATCTTTTTACGGTCTCAGCTCGTAAAATGTTTCTTTATCACTCACTAGAAACACAGCCCAATAATAGTAGGTTTTAAAATCTGGTTGTAAATATAATAATAATAGACTATTTTATAAAAAAAAACAATGGCGAGGTTCAGCTTAAGCTGTTCTTCCACCTAACCATACAATAATATATAAATATATACACAAAAATTACAGTGAGCCAACAAGCATAAAAACTTAATCAAGATCAAATTCATTACACAATTAACAGAAAATCAATGAAATATAAACAAAAGAATAATAAGGATATTTAATAACAGTCAGAGTTATTCAAAATAATTTGTTAATATGCATAGGTATAACAGGTTAAATTCGCATAGATTTCAAGATCAAAATTCTTCACTAACCTGTTTTTTTCCCAAGAGATACTATGGTGCACTGATCTTCTAATAAGCTTCAGTAGGATTGGTTGAAGAGGTAGGACACAAACCGCTTTGTAGACAAGGGAAAGTATATAAATAACAAAATTATTATGACAATATTATTACAAAAGTACAACTTTCAGAATTGTTGATAAAAATTATTTACGTATTTCGAAGGAAACTTTTTATGCAAATTTTACAGAACTTAAACAAAAAATCCTTATACTTCTATTCCCTGCCATCAAAGATATATATGTAGTACAAATAAATCATCACCATATATACTAGATTTTGAATGTGAAACTCTGCTTAAAGCAGACCTTAGTATAAGATATAATTTTGCACGTGAAATACCGTAAAATCTCGGAAATTAAAGATGTTGATTTCGTGTGAAGTAAAGTACGGATACCAGCTTCCAAGTATCTTAGATTCGTTAATGTATTCATTTGCAACAAATATGGAGAAACCTTAATGGAAGAACCTGCACGAAACACGTAGGTAAACAGTACGTAAGTTGTAAAATCAGTTTGGATATCAAAGGGTTTCAATTTGCAAGTATTTATCATGCATCTCCGGCTAGTTTAGATAAGACAACACAAATAAATTAGGTACTTATGATGAAACCGCAATGTTCCACATGGCATCTTGTTTCCCCACAGTTGCAGGCAAGTTTGTAATAGCGTTCTGCGGTAGCTGCGCAGGAACTACGAAGTCGATCCTGCGCACCGACAACCGCCAGCATCGCCGCAGCCGACGGATCTAAGTGTTAAAGCAATTACAATTTATACTCTCATCAGCAGCAGGCAGCCGCGGCGGTAATCTGAACGCGAACGTCGAAGTCAAGCACTCGCGGTGTCAATATCAGATGATGGTTCGAATGTCGAGCACGCGGGGATTAATGTCCGCCGGAATTCCTCACTCGATGCAGATATTAAAATGCGCCGCCGATAGTATTCGCGCTTGGACGCTGAATCTACTATTCACTTTTATTACTTAATGAAAATATTTATGCCTATGTATAATTTAACCAAAGGAGGTGTGGAGTGCACTAAACAGATCCAAGATAGGAAGTCCACATATCCTATTTTATTATTTAAAAATTTGAATAGTAATAACCCGCAAATGTTAAATAAAAATATAGCCATCATTATTTACTAGCAGATATGCCCAACAAATCTGATAGGTTTTCAAGTAAAATATCACAGTTCGTAACTCCATCATCGACGAGGAAATATTAATAAGAAATTTGAAAATATCTGGGGCGTAAAAAACATTATCATAAAAATAGTAAAATGGACTCCAAAATGTAGGTATAATTAAAAGAAAAACAAACATTTTTACCCATTACAATACATTCGTGGTATAACATCGTACTGTATAGCCATTTCAACTTGACCACTGTGGTTTTTCCTCCACTAACATCTTTGGGAGCCGTAACATGATGGCTGGGTAAAACCTATGATGATATATTTATTTGATTATAGAAAGTAACTTCTTTCGGTGCTATTAGTAGTAGTAGTCAATCCATTATTCCCTCTTGGGATAAGACATATGAATAATGTAAATTCTCTACATTTTGCACTATCTTTTGTTAGTGTAGTAGATTTAGATATAGTTATTTTAAATTCCTTTCGTCGTTCTATTCTATTCCTATATATATTTCTTTTATAAAAATAGTTGACAATTTCCATTAAGGGAAGTTAATAATGGAATAATTAGGTTGTTGACTGATTTGGTCATTCTCTAAAAATTTCCTATATTTAAATTAATGTCACAAAAAAATCATCTAATAATGAAACTTATTCTAGTATCAATAAATGTACAAGAATATACTATTCTAATGCAGGAAGAGTTTCCTACAACCACTCTGGAATCTAATACTTTCCACACACTGCATAAAGCACAATTGGTATAGTATATTGCGCAACAAGCTCAGAAAATTATCTATTTCACGCTAGTTATGAGAGTTTTATTTTAAGCCGAAGTAGAGTGCTGAAACCACACGAGCGTGAAATAGGTAATTCTGCACGGTTGCACACTAGAACACACTTATGTCAAGATTTAATAATAATAATTCTTACTCTTCAAAAACAAGAAATGACATCTAATACTCAAACTATTTGACGTTTATGATTACAGCATGAAGGCGGCGCAAGCGCAAATATGTGCAGTGGTACCAACTGTAAATCTATAGATTGTAATATAAAAACTAGACATGTTACATTTAAAAATTGATATTGTGTTTTCCTTGTAATCTCAATATTGAAAACAAAAATTTATATAAACTATAAATAATTATTAATTATTTTATGATACATAAATTTAAGTATACTTGACATATTAATATCATACGGTATTATGATTTAAGTAAGTTGGTCACACTTGCGTGTTGAATAATTGCCCACACTATTCCACACGACTGTGCGAAATATTCAATTTTCAAGCTTTGTTTAGTGTGCAGAAAGTGTAATTTTCAGTAATGATCGTAGAAAAAATATTTATCAAGTATATTTAGATCTGCAGATTAAAAAATGTGTCCACAAACTGATATGAAATATGCTAAAAAATTACAATGCATGAAAAGCTCACACGTCGTTTGAAATAAAAAACATTCTTTACATATTGTACAATGTGTACTATTGTTTCGTTACTAAGTTAAATTTCAAGAAATAAACTATCATTATCACATGACAGAAACGTAGCATGGAAGCTGCTCCATTTTGTGGAATGTATCTTAGTGTATCAAGTAACACTTAATTGGCAGAATGCAGCAAAGCAAACACGAGCATCGACGCCAGCAGTCCGTTCTCCACATTCCGACGTCACCTCGACATCAACACTAGCGCCATCCAATCAATCCGACATCACGCGGACAGCCACGTGACACTGATATCTGATTGGCTCATGGCTCTTCGCTTAGTGCTCAACGTTCGCGAAACCACTTAAGGGCTGTCTCTACGTCCCGTCGACAAATGATTTTTAATTCATCAATTTCACATGTTTTGTGAGGCATCCATTTACGCATATTGACACCTTGTCAGAGGACTATCGTCAACAAACTGCTACCGTTAAACCACTGAACGCAAATGTTATAAAACATATCTTTCATTTCACTCCTTTAGATCAACCAAAACACACTTAATCACAATTTTTAATGATATCTGTAAACTTCCCTAATTATAAATGGAAAGAGTTAATGGCATGGACCAATTCGTTCCCCTTTGCGGGACTCTTTTGCACTAACATCTTTGAGGGATGTATTTTGATGTCACTGCACGTGTAGAGCCTACGTCAGAGTATGTGTATGTTGTTGCGTTGGGTAAAACTGAGAAGCAATTATGAAGAATGATTGTGAGCATATATGAGGTAGGAAAAAGTATAAATCTGTTATTGAATGTTGATAAATGTAAAGTGTTGGTGTTTGAGAAGAAGATTTGGTGATTGATTGTAATGTTTCAGTGAATGGTGTGAGATTGAAATAAGAGAATGAATTTTTATACTTAGGTAGTATGTTTTCGTGGGATGAACATATTGTCCGGGAGATTGAAAGGCAGATGATTGCAGGGTGCAAGGTATTCGATGCTTTGGGTACATTTGCTCGAAACGTGAATGTATCTAGAGATGCTCGATGCAGTGTTTATAATGGTGTTTTATTGCCTACATTGATGTATTGTTCTAAAGGTTGGGTTTGGATGAAGAAGCATGAACATTACGTATAACTGCTGCAGAAATTTGGAATTTGAGATGAGTGTGTGAGTATATGAGTAGTGATCGTTTCCAGAATACATTGGTGTATGGTGCATGTGAGATTGAAAAGAATATTCTTAGGAAAGTGGGAGTGAGTCAGTGGATTTAATATATGCTAGTGAGATTGAAGGTGAACAATTGCATGTGCGCCATAGGAACAAGTGGCTGGGTATGATTGATGGTTTCTTGCATGATCAAATAATTCCGATTGTGAAGAATAAACGAGCATATATAAATCACACTATGAATGTGGACGAAGCGAATCTGGTATACCAGGATAGAAATATTTGGAAGAGGTTGATTTTTAGTTGATTGTGTTTATGGGTTCATGCTACCCCATTGAGTGGGATATAGTGTGACGTTATGTACTATGTATGCGAGTTTAACTATATGGTCACAATTTTAATTTCTGGGTAATTTCACTTCTGACGATGGCATAGCAGCTGAAATTGTACAATAAAGTGATATTGTTAAAATTTGTGAAACAGAAAACAAATGTTTATAATTTTTAATAATAATAGTATGATAATATTTCTAACATTTAATTATTAATAATAATAATAACACTTTATTGTGACCAAAAGGCGAGGTTCAGTCAAGGCTGATCTTCCACCTAACCATACATATTTACAGCATATGATATGCCAAATAAACTATACCGTGTGTCCCACGTAAATGTTGGCATAAGCAGTTAACATGTAAAATCAGTTTTTTGAAAATAAAAAGTGTCCGGCAAAAAATTATGCATCCAAATTTTATATCACAATACTGCCAATATCCCTACATCTTATTTAATACAGATTACTTTATTTTGATACCGCAATTTAATGAAATTAATAATAATAATTGCTAATGTTCCGCCTACTCTTTTTATTGCTACTGACGTATAGTGTTTACAATTTGTTTTAAATATTTTAATCTGTCACTCTCATCAAGAATACATTAAATGTCGAGAACCTTGTAAATATTATTAGAATGTATTATGGGGGCGCAGTGCAAGACAAATATTTGAATGCACCACAGGAATGTACGCTGAATAATTTCCATCGTCAGAAATTGACAGTGACAGATTAAAATATTTAAAACAAACTGCAAGCACTATACGTCAGTAGCAATAAAAAGAGTAGGCGAAAATTAGGAATTTTTATTATTAATTTCATTAAATTGCAGTATCAAAATAAAGTAATCTGTATTAAATAAGATGTAGGGATATTGGCAGTATTGTGATATAAAATTTGGATGCATAATTTTTTGCCGGACACTTTTTATTTACAAAAAACTGATTTTACATGTTAACTGCCTATGCCAACATTTACGTGGGACACACGGTATAAACAAAACACTAATCCTGATGAAACACAAACTCTAATTCTAAATAACAATTTCCTTGTAGTATTTATAACGTGAAAAATAATATGATACAAATAATGACACTGAAATATCAAAACTGAAACATTTAATATAGCGTAGTATTATATCCCAATTCAACTTCCCGGGTATGAATCTTTGCATGTCACTATTTGACGGCCGGTACTTTCGCTCATTAAAGTTGCACATTCTCCGCATTCCTCACCTCAACTATCATTACCTCCTCACACGGTGTCGCTTATCGAACGAGCATTCAATTAATCTAGGCGCGTGCCAGGACCACAGCTCTGCACTGATCACTCGATCACTTCATCGCATCCCTGCGTCCTGCGTATGCGTCGCCTGCACATTTACACATCGACACATGTAGTGTTATGTAGTGGGCTCCACGATCCACGTCCACCGTCTAGTGTTACGTCCGCACCCACCCGTGATCGGATATCAACGCAGGAAATTCAATCAAACGCTCTAGTCACGCCGACACAGTGCTGGGCCCTACGCGCTGGCATACGATATCGATTGGGTGCTAATTGGAAGGGTTGGGGAGTTCTTTGCGGAGTACAAGGGTAACGTGACTGGAAGGTGATCGAGAACTATATTGCAGTTTGGTTTTATATTAATTGTTTCTACTGTTGTGCGTCTATAAATGTAATATAATTTCCATGAAAGTTTGTCTCGACAATTTTGTCAGTTCCACATTAGATCTACAAGGAATAGAACATCCTACCTACGAGATCTGTCTCAAAAGTGTGCAAGCTTTATTTTTCCCGCG